>BSDF01000001.1:101864554-103114554 GCA_027925045.1 Hypotaenidia okinawae
CACCTGTATCTTTGACGAAGACTTTGTAGAAGGGAGCTAAGCTCCTTTCTACCATCTCACTCTTTCACTGCCTCAGTTCCTCCTAAAAATGAGGATGACAACTCTTCAGTCTGCTTTTGCAAAACCTTTGAAAACTAAGGAGAAAAAAGTGCAGGGTTTTCTTCTTCCTTGTCAGGGAGACCATAAGCCTCCTCTCCTCTCCTCTCCTCTCCTCTCCTCTCCTCTCCTCTCCTCTCCTCTCCTCTCCTCTCCTCTCCTCTCCTCTCCTCTCCTCTCCTCTCCTCTCCGCTCCTCTCCGCTCCTCTCCGCTCCGCTTCATTTTAAGAGTTCTTGTGATATTCTGTCCCTCTAGGTCTCCTCTACTTCCACCGCTCTTGCAATCTGTCTCTCTCTGCTGTTTCCACATCCCCTTCTATTTGCAGCTCCCTTCCTTCTGTTCATGTCATTTTCTTCTCTCACCCTGTATCTTCTACCCTCCCCCACTATTCATGCGCTGCACACTCTTCCTATTGCCTCACTCTAGCTTATTCCCCAAATTCCTCCCTTGTGTGTCTCCGCTGTGCACCCCTTTTGTTGGCCCCAGCTGTGTGGCCCTGCAGCCTGGCCGCATGGGAGCTGCTGACCAGGCTGGCTGGCCAGGCCCCGAGTGAGGAAGATGATGGGTGGGATTGGCTGGGCAGCCCCCTGCTCGTGTGCCACCGGCTTCGTATGGGGCCACCTTGGGTCTCATTCTGAGACGCAACACAGTTGTCACTTGGATCTCCACGTGCTTTATTTCTCCCTGGGAGCCTGGTGAAGCCTGTAGTCTCACATTTTGCCACCTGACATCGCCTTACCTCTTCAGATATGGCCTCATGGCGTGTTCTGCTCCTGGCCCGTTGTCCCACTCCTGTTTCCCCAGCTTGTCCCTGGCTCCAGACTCTCTGCCCTGAAAACAGGGTTTGTGTACTGCCTGGGTGCCTGGGGATTGCCGAGAGGAGGGTGACTGTCCCCTTGCATCTCTCCCAGCTGAGTTCAGGGTCCCGTGCTCTGCCAAGGGAAGCGGTGAGGGAAGCAGGATAGGACTAGCACCAAATACCTGGGGCAGCCTCTGCATCTTATTGGAAGAGTTGAGTTGAGCCAGCAAGCCAGTGCCCAGAGAGTCAGGACAGCTGTGCTCTGTGTCCTGGGGTCCCTGTGCTTAGTAGGGGATAAGAGCTGCTCTGTGGATGGGACAGGGGCAGCAGGGGCACTGCATTAGGGAGAATCCCTCTCCCGTCTGCCCGAGAGCTACCTGATCCCATGCAGAGGCCATCCCACTATCTGATGCAGGATAAAGTTTCCTCCAAGTCAGCCAGAGTGGATGCAGCCTATTTAACCACCTCCCTGCAGGGACAGGATTTTGGCTGCGAAGATCTTGGCCAGCAATGACAGATGAAAGGTGGTGGTTTTTTGGATATCCCTTCATGGACTGTATTTTGCCTCCCACAACGGGGACATGTGGTGTAGAGAAGTCCTCTCCCCAGGGCAGGGAGAGGTGGCTGCAGCTAGGCTGATGGGAGAGCCGGCCAAATCAGGGCTCATCAGGTATCCTGACAGCAAGGCACAGAGAGGTCATGCAGATGGCTGCGCATTGAAGTTCATCCAATGTCCTGCAGGACAGGGCATGGTGACTTTCTGGCCTCTGGCAGAGCTCTCTGTTTCTGGGTAGCACCACATTTACCCCTGCCAGGAGTGACTCAGTTCCAGGCTCATAAAAAGCAGGAGCCTGGGCTCTCCTAACCAGACAGTTCTGGATTTCTCCCTTCTGCCTCCAGAACAGACTGACCCTTCCTTAGCCTGCTGAGGTGGTATCCCTCCTGCTGCCTGCCAGGTGCCATACACCTTTTCCCATTTTTCCCACAGCCCATTCCTCTCCATACCTGCTTCACCTGTTCTACCTGCTCTTTCCCTCCTGCTCTGCCTCGGGGCTAGGTCTCTCCCCAGACTCTCCAAAATTGTGTTCCTCTCCCATTTTCCTTCCCATCTAGCTTCCTTGTCTGTCTGGTCATGCTGTGAACTGCCAGCAGGTAGAGGAGAAGGACCAGGACTGTTGTAAGAGCAGGGCAGAGACCAGAGGCAGCCTGGGAGAGCAGAGAGGGAGGGCATTGCACCACTACATCAGGGTCCATTGCTCGCTGGTGGTTTTGGCCTCTCCCACGTATGTGCTGTTAGCAACATGGACAGAAAGTCCCCTGCCCCCAGAAGAGTGATTCTCCAATCGCTTCCTCTCCACTATTGGCAAGCTCCTGAAAGGTTAATGAAGTCATTTACTGCAAAAGGAAAAAGCACATCTTCCCGTGTTTTGCATAAATTAATCTTGGAGATTATGGAGCGGCCTGCGTACAGGGCACGGGACGTGCAGCAGTGTCCTTGAGGCTTGTTAGCTCTGGGAGGACAGCATAGGTGATACTGTCTGCTCCAGTCCTTGAGACCAGCTTAGGTTAAAACCCAAGCCACCCATCTTCATTTATGTTTCACTGCGCCTAATGGGGACTGGGGAGGAGGTGCCCAGGGATGCCCACAAAAGTCCCCTTCCTCCCATTGTGGTGCATCCTCGTTTCCCGCAGACCCTCTTTAGAAAATGCCCTGTATCATGTTTCATTCCCACTGGATATTTTGTGTCTGAGAAGCATGGAAAAAAAATCATTCAATTGGTTTTGAATCACATGAGTGGGAGTGGGAGCCAACCCCAGAAGATAAGTGTTCTGACCTTTACTGCACTCAGATAACTGAAAATAATAACAAATAAATATATCTTGTTTCTAAACCTCAGGCTTAAGGATGTGTCCCTGCCTTATGCAACAAGAGCCTGAGCCAGGGCTCTTGGAAGGGCTGAGGATCTGAACCTGGCAGCTGCCTGCAGTAAGCAGCAGCCCCTTTGCTTTCCTTTTGGAAATGTAGCCAGTACCAGTCCAGATACTCTGGATGGGAGGGGACAGGGCCAGTGTCCCCACTCTCCTCCCATCTTGCTGCTGTGACTCTGGATATTTTCCATGAGCTCCAGGAGGACAGGAGTTTGATTCTTTTTGGCCTGTGTCACTTTCCTGGCACTTTCAGCCTCATCTTTTCTTGTACAGGCTTGGCCAGATATGGCTGGCCACCAAGTGGGCCTCCACATATAGGCAGACCCTGGATGAGAGTGTGGGATTTACTCTGAAAAAGTGTGGTAGCTCCCAGAAATTGGTGGGTATTTGAAAATAACAGAGGAAACCTGGCTGGAAAGGGGACATACTGAACTGTGACTCACAGCGAGCTCCTCACGACTGGGTCTCAGGTCACTGACTCAGGCCTCCATCGAGCCCCACGGATGCCCCTGGGGAGGTCCTTCTGAGGTGGGGTCTCTGCAGGCTACTGGCGACAGCAAATATTTGTAGAGTGCCTACTGAAGTGCTGATACGGGACCAGGGGCAGGCTGTGCAGTGGGGTGTCCGGACACTGGAAAGTGGCAAGTCCCTGTCATGAAGTACTTGCTGTAGTCCCAAATTAGAGCATTCAGAGTGCTTTCTGTCGTGGTTGTGACTTGATGTTCCTCCACCAGGATGTTGCTTCCCTTCCCTCCTCTGTTACGTAGGGAGCTTGTTTGCTTGGTTTCTGCCATCCAAACCACCGTTGACTGAAGAGACATCCGTATGCAGAGCTTGGGGAGGATGTTAGGAGGTTTCTGGCACTCTGTCAGTGTAAAAGCGTCTTATTTATTAGAGTCTAATGCCCAGTTGGGACGCACTTCTGATCTAAAGCTCCTGAATTCTTCCCATCTAATGCTAAAGATGCCATTCAGAGAGGCTCCCAGGGCCCAATGCGTGCTTCTGCTGAACACTGCCCTGATCATCTATCTACCAGTGTCTTGCTTAGACTTTGGGTTCAGTGATTTTGTTCCCATTAGAAGATCTCCTTCAACTCACCTCTTCCCGCAGGGGTTCCAGCAGATACCCAAATATATAGGATTCAGCAGGCTGTGGGCTACTGTATTGCAGCATATGGAAGCACGTGTGTTTTCAGCACGCAACCTGATATGTGTGTGGATGCTTGCATTCGTGTCTGCTAGTGTATTTGGGCTGCAGGAGGTAGCAGTGAAGACCTTGGCAGCTGGGAAGAAAGGAATGACTGGCTTGCCCAGGGAGGGAGGAGGGAGCTTGATAGCAGAGATGAGGATTGGGTAACAACTGTAGGGGGAGATCAGATTCAGGATCCATGTTGCTTGCTTAAGAAAATAGGAGAAGAACTAGTACACTGTTTATTGGGGATTGTGTTATTCCTGTGCATTATTTATTAATATTCTGCTAATGGTGCTGCATAAAGAAGTGGCGCTTCTACAGAAATTTCACAGACAGCTGGAGGATCAGTTCCAGGAGGTATTGTAACCAGGTCAGGTTGGTGGAGGGAATCCTGCTGGGCTCAGTTTTGACAGGCTTTGGAAAAGAGAAGATTGTTGAGGAGGCATTTGGAGGGGAGAAGGGAGGGGGTGTCTGTGACTCACCAGGGAACAATGGTCGCTCTGAGGATAAAGGGGCAGGCTGGAAGAAGACCTGGAGACAATGGTGAATTTGTGGGTTCAGCTGCTTCAGAATTCCAGCTTGAAGTATGAGAAAGCATAAGAAAATGAAGTGTTTAGGAGGAAGCTTTAGGAGTAATAAAGGCAGCTGGTGAGTAAAAGCCAAAAGTAAAGAGAAAGCAGTTTTTACTACATGCTGCGCCTTGAAGCGGATCCTGGAAGGCTTGAATTTGAGACAGGAGTTGGAAGAAGGGATGTACAGAGAGAGATGGCCTGTGCAGTGAATGTGACTGAACCATTCTTGACTTACCTGTACCATAGGATAGCACAGACTCGCCAGTTTCCAGCCTCAGCAGGCGTGACAGGCTCTGCAGAGGTGCTGAGGTGCTCTTGAGTCCCCAGGGACAGGAGGCCGTGTAGGTTGGTACAGTTCCCAGTGCAGACGGATGGATGCCAGGATGGATGGTCCCAGCTAGGCCTTGGATACGAGTCCTTCCTTGCATTTGAGAGATACCGGGTCACTTTGAGAGGTGGGACTGGCGTTTTGGTAGGTGGCCTTCTTCTTTCACTCAGACATGAAACCGAAATCAGCAAATGCTGCAGGAGGAAATCACGTTGCTGGTATGAACTGTCTTTGAGTGAGAAGCAAGGGGAGAGATACTGGTCAACTCACAGTCCCCAGACTGCCCAGACAAAAATGCAGCGCTCGACAGTTTTGTTTTTAAGCTTTGTTTTACCCAGCAGTTCAGCTGTGTCAGCATTAGGCAGGGAACACCCTGATGCCAGCGAATGTGTCCAGAAACCAAGGGCAGGTCTAAGTGCTAGTTGGCTCGGTGACTCTTCTACGTGAGAATCTCCGCGCTGAGCTGGTGCAGAAGCGTCGGGGTTGGAGGGGAGGAGGAGAAGCCGCAGCATAAACACAGCTCCAGTGGGCTGTCCTTTGTTTTTCTGGCTGCAGTGGAAAGCCAACTTTGTTAGATGCAGTCAGACTGTGAACGTGGGGAGGCTCGCAGCGCAGACAGGCTGTGCAGGGAACTCCGTTAGCCAGCGTCGGCCCCTTCCCTGAGCCGTCGCGTGCGGCACAGCTGAGCCAACCTTACTGAACAGCGTTGGGAGGGAATTGCTAATTATACACAGCGTTGATGCAAATCACGCAACAAGTGCGTGTGGCTATCGGGGTGTTTAGGAATGTTACTGGAAGTCCTGGCAGTGCCCTACAGCAGGCCTCCTGCAGCAGTCTTGGCAGTACAGGTGGTGCAGAGAGTGTGGAGAAGTTGTGACCTTACCTAACTCTGCGAGAGTAGACTGGACCCTGGTGGGACACAGCTCTGTGAATCCGCTGTGGCTGTTAGAGCGGAAGGTGACTTGGGCCAGCTGACTAACCAACCTCCAGAGAGTGTTTCTCTACCTTGGAAGAATCTGAGATCATCTGAGATCTGGGACTTGGTTTTTAGGAAGTCTTACCCCTTGGGGAGGGACAGTCCGTTTCAAAAGCAAGATACTGATGCGTCCAGGAATGATAAAATCACCCTTGGATTTTTTTTTGTGTGTTAACTCCTAGAAGTCATCTATGTTGGTATAAATGAGATCATTTGGCCTAATTAGTTCCGAGCTTAATTAGCAGTAATTATCCCAACATGGGAGTAATACCCGAGTAGGAAGTACTGAGTCCTCGATTAGATAGATCTCTAATTGGTGTTACAATATTGTAATTAAAGCATGCTTATACGCCTCTGCCTCTGCAAGTGATTTGTTTTATGTCTGATTAAACAGGGAGTCCGGCAGCCTCAAGGAGGCCAGGACATCACCGCTGATTGAAACAGTGTATTATTCTTTGTTATAGGAACGAAATGATGAATCACGTACACTAGGAAACACTGTGGGCCAAATTAATCCTTTGAGTAATTGCTACTGGAGTTAGGGAAATTACAACAGGGGTGAATTTGGCCTCAAGTGCATAAGCTCTATCTGTATATCACACAGTTAAACAAATACTCATTTGAATGTGCAGTCTGGCAATTAGACCGTCAGACAAATGCGAGTAACTTAATCTGCCTCTGCGATCGCTGGGTTGCGCGGGTGCGATTGTTTGGCTGCTGGGTGAGCCCTGCTAGGTGGCACCTTCTGCTCCGATGTTGCGGGAGGTGGTGCCGCGCGTCCCAGGGATTCCTGCACCCCAAAGCAGTCGTCAGAGGTTCAGGTGGTCACTGCTGGCCGCAGCGTCTTCTCCTCATCGGGATAAGACATGAAAGGTACTGTGAGGGGCACCAGGAGCACCTTGCAGATGACGAGATGGACAGATAAAGTGTCCTTTTGTCTTCACTCTAGCTGTTCTCACCCTCCCTAGCAGACCACACTTCAGAGGAGCAGGTAAAGAGACGTTTTTGGAAGAAGTTGAAGAAAAAGAGAGTGAAATGGGAACTTTCTGAAATTAGTCAGTTTCAAAACATGAAAGCTTCCTATGTCTTTTTAAGAAACCACCTCCTTAGGAGTTGGCAAGTGTGCTGCTTTATTACTTATCTCTTCGCTACATGAGTGGGCGACTGTACTTCCTGATTTGGTTCTTCAGTATAGAGAGATCATCAGCATAGGTCTGTAGAGGACAGTAACTCTTCGCCTACAGAAAGTAACAAATAGGGATGAGGATGCATATATCTTCCAGCTGTCACAAATGATTTCGAAGCGCGTTCGAGTCATATCCGAAGTAAAACGTCAGCTTCTCTCCATTTTACAGCTGCAGAAACTGAGGCACAAATCAGTCACTTCTCTGGGTGTAGCTCGTGGAGCTGGGGCGTACAGCAGCACTGGGAACGGGGTGCAGATCTCATCACCGCCTGCTTTGCCCACAAAAGCACCTTTCTTTTCCAAGGTGGAGAGTCCAGAAGGAGGGAGAGGATTTGAGCAAAGAAATAAAATACACAAGACTCTGTGAAAGCAATATTAGGGATAAGAATTTAAACACCCCATATACGGGAACTCAAAGCAAGGGTTTCCATAGCAGCATTGCTTGGCCATATTGTATATACACTGTTTTGCATTGCTCTCATGATGTCAAAGGATATTCTAATATCTGTGTGTGCAGTGTGTCTGAATCAGAGTTGCTATGAAACTTAAGGCTGAATTACACCATGGAGGCATATTCTTGTGTGGTGCTGGGAAGGATAAAAGAACTTGGTTTTGTTAGGATTTTTCTGCAGTGAAACATTTTTCTTAGAAGACTACTGGTTCGCCAGAACTGTTGCTGGGTTTGGAAAAAGTTGATTCCAGTTTTGTGTCCCGTAGTTTTGGTCATAGTTGTTAGGTACTAGCTTTGAAAACTACTTTTTTCCCCGATCAGATACGGAACAATGATTTGAAATCTCTGAAAATCTTGAAGGAATAAAAAGCATTCCCTTTCACCCTGCATAGTCCCAAACTGTCTGGGGAGTTGGGTGTGACGGGGGAGTGACTGCATCACTCAAATGCCATGTGTGGCGGCTCTTTGCTTTTCAGTAGGAGCAGCGGGAGAGGTAACACTGCCCTCCCCTACCCCGAATATCTCTTTGCCTAAGTGGCATAGGCAGTTGTAAGGCAGAAAAAAGTGCCTGTGCAGTACTGCTCAACTCAGGAGGCCCAGCTCTCTTGCTAAAAAACCCACAGTATCACTTGGGTTTCATAAGGTTAGGCTTTTGGACCAGGAGGGGTTTGGGTGGAGCCAGCATCTCTCACATCATTCAGCCTCCCTTCAGCAGATGATGGGATCTCAGGGAGGTGTGGACCTGCCACCTCTTCCTAACAGACACCCCACAGCAGTGATGATGGGACCTGCCTTTCTCACCTCCATATGCATGGGCCATGGGCCTCTTCCATGGCAGTGCAGCTCTCCCCTGCACTCTCCCCACTTCACTTCCTTCTTTTAGGACCTTCCATGCTCTGAAGCTCTTTGTGGGAGAAGGAGGGATGTTGCACCTAGGGCTGTGAAGGAATGCTTGCACTTGTGGAAGACCCCTGTGAGTTGGTTTGGCATCAGTCTGCCTGCTGGCAGCAACATTTCCTCACTGCCAGCATTCCCAAATGCCGGTGTAGCCTGTGTGCCAATGTCTCCTTTCTCCCTGCTCCCTCGTGTTGCAACTGCTGATTTCTGTGCCTGCGCCTGAAGAGCTGTAGTTCAGACTTGCTTTGCTGTGCATTGAAGCCATGCTTGTTTGGGAAAGAAACTGCAAAAGGGGTGTGGGAGAGAGGGAAGAAGGAGGAGGGCTTATTTTTCCTATGTGGCAGCGATGGATGCTGGGTATGAGAGAGAGACAAGCTGAAAAACATCTGAATGAGTGGAAGAGACTCCTAACCCAAAGGGAGGAGTTGTGGTTTAGGTTAAAGCCACAAAGGAAGTGAAGGAGGTTACCACTTTCCTGTCTGTGGGCAGGAGGTTCTCCTTGTGCTCATTTGAAGGCTTAACTCTAGCTCATTCTTCCCTAGGAACAAACTCATCTGTGTACTTCTTGAAAAGCATTCGATCTGGCATCTGATCTTGGGAGTGACAAACATCCCCTTTATCCGCAGAAATCAGCAGGAGCTGGGAGCTAAAGGACTGGGAATCTCAGTCTAATTTATGGAGCCAGATACCCTTAAGCATCTTGTTAAGCCACGTCTTGCTTGGTGCTAGAGCCCGTAGTGTATTCCTCCTTGCCCTTCCCTCTTGCTGATTCCACTCAGGTTTTTTGTTGTAAATATCTGTACCTCTGGGCCTGCCGGCTCCCCACAGGTCTCACTTCTCTTTTGTCCCCGAGTGATTGGCAAACCGTGTAGCCATCCTGCCTGCATCTGGCATCCTCGCATGCTGACACAGGGCAGATTCTGAATGCCATCGAGCTGCCACCAGCACGGCCTGTGATCAGTATTTTCCTTGATTTTCACTGCGTGTCTTCCTTTTAATGGCTCAGAGGCTCTAGCTGCATGTGGTCGAAAAGTTTGTTGTCTCGGCTCTGTAGCTTCACTCTTTGCCTGCGAGGAGAGAGTGAGTGGTTAACCCCGGTGTGCTGCAGAAGGCATGCCAGGAAGGAGATGAAGGAATGCAGGACTGCTCTTGAGAGAGAAAGAGAGAGAGAGAGTGAGTGTGAGAGTATGTGTGTGTGAGAGTGTCTGAGGAGCACTGGCATGCAAGCCGGCTATCTTCACCCGAGCTATCAAGTGGCAACTGCGCAGTCAGTGACAGTGACTTCAGTATGTGGCACCAGTGCCTTCTGAGCACTGTGCACTGCTCTACATGAAAAGAGCATCTGAAAGGTGCTCCCCAAAGAGCCGTAATGTGGTGTCTAACCTTCCATTAACAGCTCACCTTAGCCCTGAGCCCTGGCCTTGGGATGCGGCAGAGTCATTTCATTTACCAGGTGTGAAAATCATATTTTGCCATGTGAGGACGATTGCTCTATCAGGTGCATTACAGTATCCGCTTGGTGGGTTTGTTGTTGTTTTTTTAAATAAAGGCTTTGTTAGAACTACAAGATACCATTAAAGATTTATATATGGCAAATGCGTCCCTTTTTTGCAGAGTGTTTCCTTTTAGAGACCTTCACGGTATTGATTTCAAGTAGATTTTCCTCCTCTGTTTTAAAACATTTCCTTTGCCTATGGATTTGCAACATTACTCACTGGATCTGCATGCAGTCTGTTCCCCAGGCTGTATTACCAAGCCAAAGTCCCTTACTGCTGGCCTTTGGGGACCACTTCTGAAGCTGGGAAGACCATTTGTTTGTGGTTTTCGCCCGGTCCTGAGCAACTACCTGGCTTTACATCGTTCTTACTTCAGGATGTATGCTGTCCTCCTAGCCCTGGGTCTGCTTTCAGCACGTGCCGGTGGATCCCAAACTTAGTCTCAAGGTAACAGCCTTGAGCTCTCCCCTGCTTGGCGTGAGAGGTGTTTGGATGTTTCAGATGTAAAGGGAAAACAAGCTGTATGATGGGTAAGTGGAGAAACTGGAGTGGTAAGCAGCTGAAATTGTAAGGTCATTTGGTTTTGGTATCAGCATTTTATTGCTCAAACTCATCCTTGAGGCCATTAGAACAGGGTGCAGGGTTTCTTTTTTGGAGAGGGCAGAGGACTCAGCAGGGAGGCGGGGAGTGCTGACGCAGCACAGAGCCTAGAGGAGCCTAGAGGAGCAAGGTACCAGCCATCACTGTGCCTCCAGATGAGGCCACTGGTTCTGTGTTTGCTGGTGGACGAAAGAACTCTGTGAGAGCCAGCTGAAGTCGTGGGTTTGGCCATCTTTTGGTGAACCATTTGCGTAAGACATTGAAAATTTGAATTCAGACCTTAAAGCATCTGGCTTATGGTATTTGGCTTTGTTTACTGTAGCGTTTATAGCCTCAGCGCCACAGAAAGTGCAGCTTATTGAAATCAGAGGAGTTGTGTTTGGCAGCAGGGAGCTGGGGACATGTATTTTGGAACATGCTGCCAGGAACATAAGCCCTTTTCTTGGGGAGATGCTTTGTAGGGATGGTTCAGTAAGTGCCTGGGAAGCATGGTCCTAATGGAAGGAAGACACGGAAATGGTCAGGTGTCAGAACAGCTCTCATTTCTTCTTCACATCTGTGACTTGAGAGCCCACCATCCTAGGGCTCAGTCTTTCTCTCCTTTCCCATTACCATCAGATCTTGGTTTTGAATGTCATATATACCACCAAGAGCTGGGACACCATGGGGCATGCTGCAGTCTATGCACAGGGAATACAGGGGCCTGGATGAGGACGCTGGCTGACTTGCACCCAGGCAGGCTGAAAGTGTGTTAACTGGACAAAGCAGCAGTCATCTTTGTTGTCTGGTTCTTAAGAGAAGGGTACCTGTGCTTCAGCATTTGTATGTTTACATGCTTGTTGTGGTTTAACCCTAGCTGGTGGCTAAGCACTGCATAGCTGCTTGCTCATTCGCACCCCACCCCCCCCAGGAATGGGGAGGAGAATGGGAAAAAACCTTGCAGGTTGAGATAAGAGAGTTTAATGGGATTACAAAGAAAGAGGAGGATGATGATCACTATGATAATGTGACACGTAAATTCAATGGCTTATCACCTGTGGAGAAAAAAACCAACCCAAAACCTGATGCCCAGTCTGCTTCCCAGTAGCGATCCTGCCTACTGGCTAGCTTCCCCAGTTATATGCTGAGCATGACATCATATGGTAAAGAATATCCCCCTGGTCAGTTGGGGTCAGATGTCCCAGCTGTGGCCCCTCCCAATTCCTTGTGCAGCCCCAGCCCACTGACTGGTGGGGCAGTGTAAGGAGCAGCAAAGGCCTCGGCTCTGTGTGAGCGCTGCTCAGCGATCCCTCTGTTATCTGCACTGATAATACTCCAAATTCCAAACACAGCACAGTTCCAAAACATAGTCCCATACTAGCTACTAGGAAGAAAATGAACTTTATCCCAGCCCAAACCAGCCCAATGTACACTCTTTGATGCTAGATAGACATATAAAAACAGTTACCAAAAACGCAAGTGGTTCTTAATGGCACTGTAGCCAGAGTATTGTCCACGTTCCGTGCACGCTGGCAGGCTGGCATTCATTTTGCCTTGGTTTGACAGGAGAGATGTACAAAAGGTATGGGTTGTGTGTAGGAACAGCCCATCTTGTTAGCAAGCCAAGGCACAGGGAGCGTATCTCATCAGTTACATTACCAAGGCAGGTCCCCTATGCAGCACCACCTCACATGGTAAATGGATGCTCTAAAATGTAAGGATGCAGACAGGAGAGAAACATGCTGTCCTAGGCATCTCTCTGGACCTGCCAGGCAGGTATTGTAAGCAGATGCATTCGTGTTAGGGAACAAACAGATACGATTTAAAATAAGCTGGCAGATTTTGTGCTCAGATGGACTAGGAACATTCACGCAGTCTGTTATTGCACTTCAGCTGTGAGAGGCCAACACCTTCAGCAGAGAGGGACTAGCAGCATGTTTGGGCAGAAGTATGTCCAGTCATGACATCTGCTGCTAAAGTGGTCCAGAGTTTTCACCATAAAAGTGCACAAGGAAAACAGCAAAAGAAGGAGAGGGAAGCATTTAGGTAGCCAAGCCAAAACTCCTGAGTGCCCTCTCAGAGTGAAGACTCCTGGTTTAGTTGGTATTGTCCTCTTGTCATCCAGGATCTTGCAGACCTGAAAGCTGACGATGGTTACTGCAGAAGAAAGTCAGCATCATGCTGATGATAAGCCACTGTCTAAAGAGCTAGGGGGAAATCTGCTTGTTTTCTTTGGAGGGATCTCACTGTTTTATGTAATCTTTGTGCAGCACCTATAAATCAGTGACTGGTACTTTTGAAATGTATTTCCTTCATCAAAAGCTAATTGAAACAACAGGTAGCACCTATCCATTCAGTCTAAGCTCCCTTGACATTTTTAAATGACAGATAATGAAAACTGTCTTCATTATAACTCAAGCAATTTCATCAGACTGTCACCAGCAAACAATGGCAAATTAAAGACTGAACAACCCTCGACTCCACTCTCCTAGGTACGCGCACGAAAATACCCGATGTCTTTCCTGCAGCTTCTAGAAGTAAGAGGTGACTTCTCAGGTGGGAAGGGTTCTAGTATGCGAGGCACTGGAGGTCAGTAGGAACGTGTTAAAATCTGCCTGGAAACCAGTGGTCAGATGGCACAAAAATGGAGCACAAATGTGAGAATGATCGTGGGCGAGAGACGCGGCTTATCTAACAGAGTGCTGAATTCTGCACTGCCTTCAGTTTATGAATGGATTTAAAGCATGGTGCCAAACAGAGCATATTGCAGTTGTCTAATCCTTAGGTGACAGAGGCAGGCATGATAGTAGACAGAGCTGCATCCAAGAGGACTCATCAGAACAGCCCAGTCAGCCTGGCATTATTGCTACCTGATCTGCGGGAATGGGTCCAGGCCCCTGAATCTGAGCTGCTGAAGGGAAACCTAGTCAAAGGAGCAGCTGTTGAGGTATGGTGATAGCTCATTTTACCCTGCTTGTCTCTCCCCAGCCAACATTGCTTCAGGCTTGCCTGGCCTGAGCATCAGTCACCTGGGTCCTTCCCTGCTTGCCCCTACACCCCAAAGTTCGTAGACTTAATCGTGCTACCCCCCACAGCTAGATTAAAGGGAAACAGAGAGCAGCAGAAGGGGCATTTCCCAATAAAATGTCATTTATATGAGATGTCTGCGGTGTGGAAGAGGCTAGCACTAGGGAGTGAATTACAGGGGTCCAGAGAGGAAAGAGGCTGTGGCAGAGAGCGGGTTATTATTGGAGCACACAGGGAGCAAAATGACTGAGATAGAGGGTGTAGATAAATAGTTAGGAATAGCTGCAGAGGTGTGATTTGGAAGGAAAATCAGTCACTACCTCAGTTGCTGGTGGTGCTCAGTTTAGGGAACTGAGTGGTAAATTACAGGCAGGTTAGGACTCCAGGAACATCTGTGACCCTGTGAAATGCTGGAGAGAGAAAAGTTGCAGTAACAGTGAGTAAGATTCAGATCTCATCTATCTGAGCATGAGTATCTCAAGGTGAAATAACAGAAGGAGAGGAGGCGGGATATTGATTTCTGCCTCACAAAACAGACAACAACGCCTACTTTTTCATAGCAAGAATTTAACCATTTGCTTTAATGGGCCAGTCTGCTGTACAGTAGGGGCTTGGTTTCTTCTTTGTGTGCAAGCTAGAGGGGAAACCATGCTGAAGTTATTTTTGGATTATTGTAGCCTCGCAGGAGAGACAGGAGCAAAATTTCAGCCCCAGACACCTGTGTGCTGACTGCAAGGGCAGCTGTAGCCTGTGAGCGTAACCCATCTGCGCTGCTGCCCTGTGGTACAGCAGGCGGGTACCCTGAGCAGCTGGATGCTGGAGGAGCAGCACTGGAAGGCACAAAAGCCTGTTATGCCAAGAGAGCTGTTGTATGTGTTGGTGACAGATGACTTCTTCTGTCTGAGGGCAGACTTAGCCTCCTTCTAAGGATGCCTCTAATGAAAGATGCTTTCTTCAGCTGGACATGGCTTTCTTAGAAACAGTCCTTTGGGAATGAAATTTTGTTTGGTTTGTTTTACACTGTGGAAGTGCACACGTGTGTGCCCCAGCGCTGTGAGGCAGCCGTTACAGAGAGTGTAGATGCCGGGCTGCGTAAGGGGCTCACTGTCGTGGACTAGGCTCAGCAGGTGGCTGAATGGAAGCAGGAGGGGAGTTTGGCAATTTTCTGGACTTGTGCTGTGTCTTTTCTCATTGAAGTCAAAGACAGTCTTACACATACGAAGGGTCTTAAAAGGCTCAAGGTTCAAGCAATTTCACAGCCAAATTCTCCTGGCACAGCCACAGCACTCGATCTGTATGGTAGCAGTTCCCTGTCAGTGTAATGGGAGCAGCGTTCCTAAGCAAACATTGATTTTGGAGTCTCCTGTAGGCCAAAATTTCCCACCTTTGTTTAGTATGGATTCATATCTTCCATGTGTTGCATGAGCATATGTTTCCACAGATTCTGTTTACCTGATTTCCCTTCTGATTCAGTATCTCTTCTTTATTTTTTTTTATCGCGGGAGATAACGCTGAGCATTTATCTCTATGGCTGCGTGGCATTTGCCTGATACCTGCTTATTGCCTTGAGAGATGACTTTCTAAATAGGGCAAGAGCTTCCTGCAATTGGAATGGTATAATACGTGGGTTTTGATAATGTCTTGAAGGGGAGCAGGTCAACTAGAAGTCTCTCTGGAGATTGGAAGAGTATTTTAACCACAGGCCCAAACTTGATTAAGGCTCAGATTGTTTGGATGTTCATGTGTGAGTAAGAAAACACAAGATCAAACATTTCTCTCTAGGAAAAGTGAGAGCAAGGCCTTTCCCGCCCGGCTGAATTTGCCATCATATGTGCGTTGCTGCCATAGGGTGGTGTGCAGCCAGGTCCATTGGCTGGTCTCCTTCCTAGCAGGGCTCTGTGCACTGTGCAGCCAGCCAGGCAGTAGTAGTCAGTGTAGGCAAGTTATAGGTGGTCTTTTGCAGGCAGCGGAGGCAAAGGTAGGGGCGTGCATGTTTGTTTTGTGGGGGAGATGCCTGTGCATATGTGGGTACTGACACTGATCCGGATATATATGCATTTCCCTCCCCTGGGAGCCTGTGCAGTCCCGCACAGGTCAGGGTGCAGAGGGACCACTCACCTGAACTGAGTTACCAGAGCTCTCTGGTGTCGCAGGACCGAGGCTTGGCAAAACTGGGGAGACTCAGGGTAATGTCTAATACCGAATGACACTCGACTGGAAAGCAAGCCACAACAGTCTCTCCCCCTCCCCCAGGCCTGATTTCCCAATCTTTTAGGGATGATTTACAATAAATGAAAGACTTTCTGAAAGGGTTTTTTTTCCAAGTTAACAACGGATGTTAACCTACCCTTCCCTGTGGTCTTTTCCCATCTCTCTCACATTGTCCAGTGTTAGACTTCATCCTGCAGCAGGATTCATGAAGGCAGCTCCCCTGTGCCCATGCAGAGAGATCACGGCGGTATGCGAACTGTAATCACCTGGACTCCTTACAGAAATGGGTTGTTTCCTTTCGAGGAGGCTCATTAGAGCACGCAGCCATGTAAAACTCAAAGCCGGTAAGAAAAAGGTTTCATGGAGCCTGATCTCACTCTTGTCCTGCAGCTCCTCTGATCATTTACACCAGAGCAAAAAGAGGGCTAACCCCCCCAAAAAGCTAAAGCAAACAAAGCAAAACATCCTCCTAATGATGTGTGTTCTTCACTTCCAACAGTGATGGTGTTTTACACCCACTTTGCACAGGTGTACATGAATACAGAAGTCGGGAGGCAGTACAGAGAGCAAAGCTCTTAAGGAGTTAGTGGAGCTTCCCTGCTGGAAGGTTATAATCACACTGAAGGAGGGAAATCTTGCCTCAGTAGACAGGAAATATGTGATGCAATTTCAGCACGGAGTTGCTAGAGATAAAATAGCCCATAAACGGAAAAAAAACTCAGGGAACACTTTTCATGGCCCAAATGTGCCATGTCAAAGCAAATAGCAAGGGATCCTTTGACTGCAGAGGCGGCGTACTGGCTACAGATGTGCATGGTGACTACATCCTTTACGTGCAAGGGGGAGCACACATCCCTGATCCTGGCTATAGTGACCGTTGGCAGGTTCTTCTTAATGGTGACATTTTCTTGAGGGAAGGGATTTCAGCATTTATGATTGAAAAAGCTCAATCTGCTGTTGCATTTGAGGTGAAACTTGTTTCATGCGGAATGGCCGT
The DNA here is from genome assembly GCA_027925045.1 of Hypotaenidia okinawae. Lineage (NCBI taxonomy): Eukaryota > Metazoa > Chordata > Aves > Gruiformes > Rallidae > Hypotaenidia > Hypotaenidia okinawae. Next base: position 101,881,291 of record BSDF01000001.1, read on the forward strand.
GTGGTTGGGGAAGACCTCAGAGGGTGGATGGTCAGGAACAGGGTGTAACTTCAGAAGAGAGTAGTGCCTCCAGCTTTCACACACTAAGGCTCTGTGTCGCCGTTTCCCTGCCCTCAGTCCCATCTTCAAAAGGTCCTGTTCCTCAGATGTTTCTACCACCTCCAGTTGTGCCAGTTCAGCTGCTTGTGGGGATGAAATCTACATGGGAGCTGGTCTGGCATTGAGGATTTATTCTTGTTAGAAGGACTGATAGAACACAAGTTGGATCTTTTAAACAGCTCACCTATGAGTGTGGCAACACAAACAGTTTAACCGGCATGAGTGAGCAGCAGTAAGTGTGAGAGAGCAGGGCAGGATCCTCTGAAACTGGGTCTGCTGCAGATGGGATAGTGAAACAGAGCCACAGCCCTGCACACTCTTAACGTTATTTGCATGAGTAGCTCCATTGTGTTTCAGTGGGACTCTACTCAGATATGTAAAATTAAGTGTTTGCAGGGCTGGGCCCTTAAAGAGAATAAAAGCCGCGGCGAGGGCGTGCCATGCTCTGAACCATATATAGAAAGCATAATGCAAATGTGTTTTGCTGGTCGGCCTATCTCGTCTGATCTGTCTGCTCTGGAGAACTGGAGCTCTTGTAGCAACTTTCCTTAGGCTTGGTTTGCTCTGACAGAAGAGGACCTGGCTTTTGAATAGAAAGGTTGATCTTCTGTCCCTGCCGCAGCCAGGAAGTTGTGAGGAGAGTGTGCGCAGCATGGTGAGAGCTGTAATGTTTCCAAGATGTTCTTGGATTTGCCGGCGTGCTCTAAAGAGCTGGGACAGCTGGCTTCTCTGGGGCAGCTTTTACGAGCTTGGCCGAGGGAGGGCAAGGCCCCAATATGGGGGGATGCTCTCGAGGTTGGCAGCGGCAGTCCTGCAGTCTGTGGCTCTGCTACCTGAAATCTTGCCTTACAACCTCTCCATGTCGTTGTTAGGATCATTTAGGAGCCTGTTGTCAGTTCCCATGGTAAAACCCTTCAAGGACAGCAGGAGGGATTTCTCAGCTGAGAATCCCTGCCTTGGGAATTAGCTGCTCTTGGCAGTTTGCTGTGGCAGATTCCCAGAGGTGCTGGGTGCAGTCGCAACTTAACTCTTGAGAGGATGCAAAACACCTTGATGGCTGCTATCCGGAGCCCCAAAGAGAGGAAGGAAGAGACATAAAGCCGTTGGAGGGGAGAGGCTTGGTGTGGTTATTTGAGACCGCTGCCTGCAGAGTTGCACAGTCATTTATAACTTTGAAATGTGGGGGGATGGGGTCGGGAGGGATGGGAGGGGAGTTGAAGGAACCACAGCATCTGCGAACTAGTAACATTTTATGCTCCTTTTCCCTGGTCTAACTCTGCAAGGGACAAGACAGTGAAGTACCGGGTCAGGGGAGGGAAGAGAACAAAATCGGCAATTCTTTCTAACACCTTGTATTTTATTGCAGCCCTTGCACGTGCCAGGATTGAAGCCCAGGGCAGGATTTTCAAAGGTATCCCCAGGAAACAGAAGTTGGGTGCTTGGCTTCCCTAGGCTCCTTAGAAAAATCCCAGTCTCTGCTGCCCAGGGGAAACAAACATCCTTCCAAGCAAAACCATGATGGGCCCTGGTGTTGGTGAGAGCGGCACTCTGTACAGCTACTCCTGTTGCAGCCTTTCCAAAGGGCTCAGTGGACTGAGCCCTCTGTGGTGTGGGATGCGTAGAGGAGAGAGGGGATGGTAGGAGTTCTGTGAAGAAAGACCCGTATCAATGTAAAAACAGCAGGTTTGTACGTCACGGGACTGACTGATGGCAACAGAGGCAGAGGTTCAAGTGGAGCTGATCAGTTGGGTTTCACCAACACCTCAGCTTTAGAAAGTGCTTCCTTGATCGGTGGAAAGGTACAAGTAGGTGGATGGGTTGGAAAGACTGGCCAGAGACTAGTGGTTTCCACCTCTGGGTTGTAGATCCTGGGAACTTGTCACCCAAGAAACTTGTGTGGAGAAAGAACCGGAGGGAAGCAAGTGAGAGCAAATCAGAAAGGGCGGTTGTGGGGAAACCACTGTTAAGAACTATCGCCCTCAAGGAAGAATTATCTCTGGGGTAGAAGGTGTCAATTGGCTACTGTTGCAGTGCTCAGGAAGCTGTAGAGATTTAACGATGTTACGGAGTGGGCACTGACTAGGGAAGAAGAGGGACAAAAAGGAAAACTGCCTTAGGGTTGAGGGTGGAGCAGAGAGAGGAGGTGGTTTCATCTGCCAGCGTGAAGCCCAGTGCTGAAAGGGTCTTCTTCTAAAGAGTTGGGTTTCAAAGTGGGAGTGGGATGGGGTAAAGAGTGGGTCGTTTGAGGATAAAGGGAGAGGGAGAACACACTCTGCATTTCTATTCACTTGAGTTGTATTGGCAAAACAGGTTATTCAGGCATCACGGATATGCAAAAATGATCAGCCTGCTTTCTCTCTCGTTAGACTGCAGCGGTTCTGTGCATCTGTGTGTCACCGGTGGTTTGGAAAGCTCTTCCTTAAACCCACAGGATCGCCCATTTTAAGAACATTTTGTGGAGGTGAAGGAGCAGGATTAGTGGATGTTGAAAGCGCTCTTTTCACAGACTAAGTCGCAGACTAAAAAGGGCGGGGGGCTGCTACAAATCTTCAAGACTCTCAACTGCCAGCGGGTTTCAAACTGCATTTGATGGTTAATCCCCCGAACATGGAGCATTTGTTCAGGATAGGGCCCTTGAGCATATTTAGGAGTTGATAGGTTGTGTCTGTTTGTCATTACTGACTGGTTCCTCCCTGTTGCAAACTGCTGCTTAACCCAGTGCTTTCTCCCATCGGAAAAGGCCCTCGGATCTCCCAGAGCGGCTCCATCAGCCCTCTGGCAGCTGGTGGGCAGAGTGGAGTCGCTCAGCCACCAGGTAGGAGAAACGTGCTTCTCCTTCACAAGTTCCCTCCCGCTTTTCTCCTGCCTCGCCTGCCGGTGGCCAGCCGTCCCCTTCCTTCTTCAGAAATACGTGGAAGGGAAATTCCGCGCGCGGTGTCAGCGCACCGAGCGTTGGTGCCGCTCTGGGAAGGTGCTGCCTACCCGGAGCCAGCGCCTCAGGGCAGTGCCCCTTTCGCGGTGACGCCTGTGCCGGCGGCTGCCTGCAGCGCTCGGCGCCCGCCTCGGCTTCGCAGCGTGTATGTAGGAGTAGCCCCTCCGCAGGCAGCTGGCGCCCGCCGTGAGGCCGAGGCGGCGCCCGGCGGAGGTGCAGTGCCGCAAGCTGCCCCGCCGGGCAGGACGGTGCTGGAGGAGGGCTGGAGGGGTCTGGGTCGAGCGGCTGCCTTCCCGCAGCCCCCAGGGCCCCACCGTGCGCCTCCCCCCCCCACTCGGTGCCATGCGAGGCCTCAGGGCTTGGCGGCGGGCGGGCGCCCCCTTCCCTCCCTCCCCGCGGGGCCCGCGCCGTTTCCGTTAGGGGTGCCGTTAGGGGGCGGGACCCGCGCGCCGCCTCAGGGGCGCGAGAGGTGGTCGAGCGTCGCCGGGCGGGGCGAGGCGGGGGGCGCCGGCTCCCGCGCCCCGCGCTGACAGGGGCCCGCGCCGGCCCCTCCCCGCCTCACCGGGCGCCTCCCCTGCGGCTGCGGGCACCGGGGTGCGCGGAGCCCCCGCCGCGACGCGGCCTCGCCCGGCGAGCGGGGCGCGGGGAGGGGTTACTCTGGGCGCACGGCTCCACGGAGGGTAGTTCGGGGGGGGTGGGGTGGTGCGGGAGGGGCGGTCCCTTTAAGAAGCGCCCCGGGCGCGCGGTCTCTTTAAAAGGGCAGGAGGGGGTGGTGCCACCCCGAGGCGGAGGACAGGCTATGTTAATGGCGGGGGCGGTGCCGCGGCGAGCGGGGAGGGGTGGGTGGTGCTTCCCGCGGGGCGCTCGCCGCGGCGGGTCTGTCCCTTTAAGATCTCGGTTGCTACCACTGTGTAGGCGAAGGCGGGAGGAGAGCGTGTGCGAGGGGGAAGGGATAGAGGCTCCGCCCTCTCGCAGGGGAGGGGCGGGGCGGGGGGCCGGGCGAGACCACTGCCCGGAACGGGGTGTAAGAGGCGGTCCCGCCGGCGGAGTGAGTAGGGGACAGTACCATTCCCGGGGCGGGGCGCGCGCGACGGGCGGTACCATTCCTCTCTCCGGGTTGCGGGACGCGGCGGGAGGGGGAGGCGGGGGGGGTGAGGGGGGAACGGTGTGGGGAAATGGGGGGGGGTAGGAGAGCGGGAGGGGGGAGCGGGCGAGAGGGGCTGCGATGGGCGGTACCATGTGTGCGGGAAGGAGGGGGGAGGCGCTGGCGGACAATGGAGCCTGTGTGTGTTTGCGGGAGGGGGAAGGACCCGCCGTCGCCGGGGGGAGACGCTGCGCCGCCCCCTCCCGCCCGGGGCTGAGAGGAGCCTCGGCCCTTACCCCTCCCCCACGGCCCGGCGGTGAGTGAGGGGGAGGCGGCGCGGCGGGTACCGAGCGACCACCGGCACCGGCCGCCGCCGCCCGCCCAAAGTTTGAGAGTTGGGGGAGGCCCGGGGGCGGTGGGGATCTGGGGGGTGCCGCGGGGAGGGATCGCCGCCGCCGGCTGAGGGGAGCGCTTCCCCCGGGACGGCGGCACCCCGGCGGCGGCTCCCATGGTGGTCCCCGGGTGCCCGGGGCTCGGCTCGGTTCCTTGGCGTGCCCCGGGGGCTCCGCTGCGCTGCGTGGAGGGGTGTGGGGTGCCTCGGGGGTGTGCTGCGTGGCGGGGGTTGGAGGATGCTCTTGAGGTGCGTGGGGTGCCTCGGGGCTGCGCTCTGTGGATGGCCATGTGGGGTGCCCTGGCGCGCAGGAGTGGGCTGGGGGGGGGGGCTGCTCCGTGGTGCAGGGGATGCCCCGGGGGCTGTGCTCAGTGGAGGGCCATGTGGGGTGCGCGGAAAGCCCTGGAGGTCTTGGAGTGTGGAGGGGCATACGGAGTGCTTTGCATCGCATTGTGGTGCAGGGGATGCCCTACGAGCTGTGCTACATGGAGAGGTGTGTGGGATGCTCTGCGGTGCGGGGTTGCCCTCGGGCTTCTGCTGTGTGAAGGGATGTGTGGGGTGCCCTAGGCTGTGCTGGGGGTACTGGGTGCCCACGTGGCTGTGCTGGGGGTGCTGAGTGCCCACACGGCTGTACTGCGTGTGGAGGGATGTGGGGTGCTGTGGGTGGAGCGCTCTGTGCGGCGCTGAGGTGCGCTGATATGCTTGGGCTGCCCTAGGGGCTGTGCTGGAGTGGATGGTGTGGGGTGGATGGGAGAGTTCTGAGATTTCAATCACAGTGAGAGGCTGGGACACAAGATAGGAAGGCTTGCAGTGCCAGGGCGAGGCTGTTGGGATTGGGGGTGCCGGCTCTCCTGGGAGAGAGAAACTGGTAGGGGTGGAGTGATCGCTGGGGTGTGTGGACTCTGTGGTGGAACAGAAGTGAGGGGCTGCAGCACAAAGGTCTATGGTAAGGATGCTGGGAGCGGGGTATGAGGTGAAGCATGCACTGAGGGGATGGGAGACGGTATGTGGGACGCTGAGTTGCACTGGCTCACCTGGGATGCCCAGTTGGGAAGGGATGGAGGGCTTTGTGATGAGAAGAACTGAAATACGGATGGCTGGAGGAAAGGGTATGGAAAGGTGGATGAAGAAATGTGGAGTATGAGGTATGCTGGGGAGAAATAAGTTGATACATGAGGGGATGGATGTAGTGATGGGTGGATGTGAGAAGCTGGGACTTGAATAATTGGAAGAATGGGATATGGAAGTAGGATTGTGGTATGGGGAAGTCAGGATATGGGGTAGGTGGTGCTTTCAGCAAAAGAGAGGTAGTGCACATGGTTGTGGAGGGAATTGTAGGGGCCGTGTAGATAATTCAGGAGTACAGGAATACAGGGATGCTAACCATGTAGCATTGAGGGGATATGTGGGACAATTGTGCAAGAGGAGTTTGTGGGATCCTGTGAGACAGGATCTTGCGTTTAGGGATCGTGGGGAAGAACAGCATCTGACACAGCAAGGGAAATGTGTTCATTTGGAAGTGTGTCTTCAAGGTAGAGATAAGACCCTGTGTGTGTGGTAATGAGGAGGGAGTCTGTGCTCTGGCCTACTGCAGAGGGGTGTATGGGAGGCTGTCAGTGGGGTGAGCGGCTACATCTGTAACGATACCACACGTTCATGAGGTTAATGGTTGGATGGGGTAGGGGGTTTGGGTGAAGGATGACACCAAATGCTTAGAGGAATGATGGGATGGTTGGATGCATGCAAACAGTAAGGCTTCTTTTCTAGGATAGGAGAGCACCCTGTGTTTTTGTGTGTCCAGCTTTCTGTCCCTGAGGCCTCTGAGTAGGTAGGTGATGGGATGATGGGACTAAAAAGGCCTCTTGATGATTGAATGTTTGGGATGTGGAAGGTAGACGAAGCTTGAAGACACAGATGGGAAGAATCTGATGTGACAGACAGTTGTGGGTTGTTACTTGGGTATAAAATATTAAGGTGGGATGATTACATGGTTAGTGGTTTAATAGTAAACAAAAAGAGAAATCAGGAGATTGTCATGCAGCAAAGAAAGCAGGTCTGGAATAGTGAGTGGCAGTAGGGAGCTGATTGTGGAACAGTTCAAAGGGAAAAGGGAAGATGCTTTTGTTCTCCAGATGCCAAACCTAACTTGGACTCTGGAACAGGTCTGGAAATACCCAGGAACCTCACTCTGGGAGAGAAGCATCGAGTCTTGTAGCTCTTACCTTGTAAAGCAACGTTTTCTCCTTCGTTCTGGCGTCAGCCTCACTGACTGTGGGGAAGAGGAGGAAAGGTAGCGCCAAGTCAAGTTTGCCTCGTTAAGGCTCCATGTTGGTGACTAGTTGCCTGACTGTCAAAATAACAGTTGGAGGAAGTGGGGGAGACAGCTCTTACAGTTCTGAGAGGTTCCAGTAACATTTTATTTTCCTTGAAAGTATTTTGTCCTCGAATTCTTTGTGAAAAAGCCCACACAGACATCATAGGATGCTCTGAAGCATCCTTTCAATGTACCAAGCTTTAAAAGCGGGAGGGAGGGGAAAAAAAAAGTGATGTAGATTTTCTTCTGGTTTGCTGGAGGATCATATTTGGTCAAGGATTCCTCAAAATATTACACAAACAAGTGCTGGGAAGCTAGGCAATGCAGCACACGACATGAAATTTAAAAAAAAAGTAATATCACAGGGTATGGAATGGAAGAATTAACGCCCCTAAAGAGCTGTATTGCCGTATTCTTTTGGTTTACCTCTCCCCTGCTTTATGCTGGGGGCGGGGGGAGGCTGTAATGCCCGCTTGCTGCCGGCGGTGGGGCCTTGCAGGTGGCGAGGTGACGGGAGGCTGGCACGGCTGGCGCGCAGTTGCCGTGCGCTCGCCCTGCGCTCCCAGCAGAGCCGCGCCGGCGGAAGCGCGCATCCCCGTGCCCCGGAGCAGGCTGACCTGCTTTCTCGTGGGAATCGCGGGGCTTGCTTCCCTGGGGTTGTATAGCCATTTTGGACAAGCTGGCACGATGGGGTCTCTTGTGTCGTGGTGCGTTGGGGGTTTGGTTTGGTTGGGTTTTTGGTTTGGTTCTTTTTTCTCCTTTTCCTTTTTCACAGTGATCTCCAAAGAGATTATTTTTAATGAATGTGTCCTTTTTTTCTTACTCGGAACATAAAAATGGCTAAAGGGCTCATATTCTTTCCCTGTCTCCCTTGCTGGCCCCTCCTCAAACAACAAAAGAAAGGCAGCTTTCTCTTCTTTTTCTTTTTATTTTTAACTTGGAGTTAGCAACCATGTCAGTTTGGGGATTTTGAAATTTTCGCAGTGGGGTGGGTGCGTTGGTTTTTTGTTACGTTTTTTTGGTTTGGTGGTTGGGTTTGGGTGTTGGGTTTTGGGTTTTTTTTTTTTGGGTGGAGAGGGGGGTTCGGGGATCTTGGGTCTCACTGCATTGTTTTGAACTCTTAACACCTTAATTGAAGGGGTGGAGATGCTGAATCACTAACAAAGACCTCCTTTATCCAAAATGTTAATCAATCATTGACGTTAAATAAGTGTGAACAAAACCAAACAAAAAAAACCCCACCCCAAACAAGTTTTTGTTTAAGTCCCCCTCCTATTCAGCTGCTCATCTTTGGTCAGGTTAACGTTAGAAATTCTTTCGGGGATGTGTTTTGTGTGTGCTTGGTTTGGGCGATGTTCGGGACAAGTCCTGTTGCGGGCTTCCCCGTCTAGTTTTCCTGATACAGATCATTTAGCTCGTAGATGCAGTAAGGATGTTTTGGGGACAACAGCGAACTGCTCTGGTGTGAGGGAAGTAGCGGGACTATGACAGTACTGCTGTAGCCACCTTTTTGTGGGCCAGGGGTGTGCGTGGATTTCTGGGGAGGGTGGGGGGAGGTGTTGCTTTCCTCCCCAGTGATCAGTTAATCTGTTTATCGGTCAACACACTCTTGTAAGCTAGGCAGGTCCTGAATTTTAATGTGAAAGAAAATAAATAGGTTTCTATTCACACAGCCAGAAACTTTGTAGATCTCTTCTGTATATTAATGAATAGAAAGGGTGTGGACTTTTTCTTCCCTGTGCTTCTCCCCCTCCCACCTCCCCCCACCCCCCTTCTTGTATTTCATCTTCACAGTCCGTGTACTTGCATTGTTTTCGGTTAGGGTTAGTCCACCGCCAGAGAAGCATTTGTTACTAAATACCCAAATATAGAAACTAAGGCAATTATAAGCCACAAGGCTAAAATACTCATAGACAACAGCTTTTCTGAACAGTTTATGTGTTTGAGGCGGATAAGAATGGAGTACCTTTGATCCATAGTTCCTAGTTTTTCAAAGGCTTGCTACTCTGTTATATGTTGACTTTCCATACCTACTTCTACACGTTTCTTACTAGATATTTTTCCCTCTTGGCGTTCCTGACATGCTGTGTCAATTCTGTTGCCTTAAAAACTGCACGTATGGAATTTTGTTGGTCTTTTACAAATTCAGTGGGGAACTCCCCCCAAAAAATCCCACAAACCCACCAACAAACCAACCACAACGACTTTTATCCTGTGGAGCAATTTACATTCAAGTGAGTATTCAAACTAATTCTCATCTTAAATGTCAGCTCTGTTACCTGGCAGGGTTTGATCTCTTCTGCTTTCTAGAAGTTTACCAGAATTTCTTCAGAGCGATGCAGGCAGCCTTCATAAAATCCTTCTATCTGGTTTGCGTGGCCTTGGACTTCACAGAAATCTCTGTGCCTCGGTAAGGTCTGTGGTCTGTTTACATAGATACGAAGTCCTTTAACCCAGCAAGATTTGCTGTGGGCTTGGATTTCCTGCTTACAAGCTCTGCTGGAGTCCCTCTAGTCTTCCTGCTGGCAAAATGAAGGTGTTAACTCAGGTTTTCAGAGCAATTTGTGAATGGAAGGAGATTTTATTGCCGTCTCTTTTTTTTTTTTTTTTGTTTTTTTTTTCCTAAGCACTGTTCTGCCTACCGTATTGAAGACAGCTTTCCACCTGTACCTCTGGGCTTTTACTTCGTCTGTTAGGACTTTTGTGTTTGTTTTGTTTTGAAAGCTTAATCATTTTGAAGCTGGACCTCTCGTGTGCTAGGGACTGTACAAGTGCAGAGGAACAGGAACCTTAGTCATGTTTAGGAATTACAGATAATCTTCAGCTCGGGGGGGAATAAAAAAATTCTGCTGGGAAATTTCTGGAGAGTTGCAGTCTTACAAATGCTAGTTAATAATAGCAAAAACCATCAGGTGATATTTTGATGTGTGCTGAATCCAAATGAACTGTTCCAATCTGGACTTTTAATTAGGAGTTTTGAAGAAGCAGGGTTGTCCTGTGTGACCATACCCTCACCGGTTAGCCTGGCTGCCCTCTGTTAGTTAGTATTCTGGGGGTGCTGGAGTTGGCTTCTGAGGAGCTTTTTCCCCAGTTTGACTCCACACCACCCCTCTGCCTGTGCTGGAGCAGCAGGACTCTGAGACTGATCAAGGCACTGATCTGGATTTTAAGTAACCTGGCAAAAAAAGATGATGACTGTAGGTAGCCTGCATCAGTTTGCCAAACTGGTTCACCGTTTGGCCGTGCAACCCGGCGCTAACCGACAGTGTGATGCAGGGGTGGAAGTAAACATTGGGAGCTAGAGTTGAAGCTGGCGCTGCTGCCAAAAGGAATGCTCGCCTAACTATACCCCTAAGAGTCTGTTAAACTTGCTAAATGTTATTTATCCCTGTTTGTTACAGCTTCCCTTGCCTGGGAGCTGCTCCTTCAGCTTACCTTCTCTTTTTGCCAAAAGTGTTTCTCGTCTCCCAACGCATATGCAGCATATAAAAAGAGAAGCCCCCTTTAAGAAGCTTTAAATGGGACAAAAAGAAGAGTGTGATGGTTGAGCTAAGGAAAAGTTTCTGCTGCTTCAAGACTGTCTGATGATACAGAACATGTAGTGTAAATTGATGATAGACTACTTAGTATGGTTGCAATTAAGCAGTGAAACTCACGCTGTGAGAATCATCGGGAGCGAGAATCCAACAAGAGTTAAAAAGGATCAGATGTCTGTAGGAATATGAAGAATATTCAATTATGATAATCAGTGACAGTAGAAATGTTGGAAGAGGTATTAAGCCTGTGGTCTAAACCTTGATTTTTATTTTGCTCTAACAGATGTGCTTCTATATTAGGAAGGAGAGGGAGGGGATAACTTCTTGTGCCTGGGCTTGCTCCGGGGTTCTTGCACGCTTCTCCGGCAACTTGATCGGGATCGGATGTGCCATTAGACTGCAGAGGCTTCTGGTTGGATTGTGGTGACCCATCCTGCAGTCTGGTCTGAGCCACCAAACTGTGGCTGTTGCGAGAAGCAAACTGCTGCTACCGGACTTCTTACGCTTCTTTTACTCCTGCTTCTGTGGGTTGTTGTTACCTGTTCTTTGGCAGAGTCTGATCTGAGCGCTCTGTTTTTGATCTGCTTTGATAACACTCACTGAAGTTATTGTAAAGACTTATGAAATTGCCATTTTCTGTAGCTGAAGAATGAATGTTATCTCTTTAGAGTAGATAGATGTGTCTTATTTTTCAGGCAGGCTTAAAAGCAGAGGTGAGCTTTTCCTTGTTTGGCCTCTGAGAAGGAGCTCCTGGAATAGGGAAGGGAGATGGAAACTGCAACAGTAAGGTGGTTGGCTTGTTTGTTTGTTTTTAAAGCCTAGGCAGAATCAATAAAAACCTTTTGAAGGAAGGAAAATGGAAAGTATGCTCTAGCAGTGACATAATTTCTTTGAATAAAGCTAGGCTGAGAGGTGGTGCAGCAACGTCCTCTGAGAGTTCACTGAAAATTGGGTGCTATAGTCTTGAAAATAGTAGGGATTTTAAGGGCTCCTTAGTGGTACAATCTGTGGCAAAAAGAACGTGTGATATATGCGATAATTTAACTGCACACAGAGTTAAGGGAGAGAGCTTGCCACTTTCTCTGTTGCATTCAGAGCAGTTGCGACTCGGGCACGGATAGTCCTGCTATCTGCTGCCTGCTCCACTCCCAGCATTTGCAATTACCCTGCGCGGGCTGTCCTGTTTTCATGGCTGTTTGGCCTCCTAAGAAAGCAGTGCTGCTGTGTTCTTGCTACTTAGCTTGCTGGTGGGGCTGTCTGCTGAGCAGCAGGGCAAAGGAGGTTTCAATCGCTGCCTCATCTCCTCACCGGATGGTCTCTGTGTGCCTGGTGTTTCCCCTATGCCTTCTGAACAAAGGGTGCAGATACCTGTTTTACCTTATCAGTAGAGCAGTTGGGGCCCATGGGCTCTTTTAAAGTCAGGGGAAGTTTAACTTGGTGGTGAACTTGAGATCAGAACCTGGCTTTTAATATGCCTGCCATTTATCTGCTCGACCATGTTACTTATGCTTTACAAATTGCTTTAAATCTGTAAGCCTGCTCATGTGTGGTGCAGGAAGCCATCTTTGCCACCTTTGCAGTTGGTGTAGAATGATGCAAAACCTGAAGGAAACACCTGGTTTGGTGGATCACTGATAGGAACATTGGGTAGGATCAAGCAGTAGACCCTCTCTGCTTCCTCAAAGCCATGCTCTCTGCATTTGGCAAAACTGACTTCTTCGGGTGTCTTGCTATCGCTGTTCCACTGCCTGTGAAACGCCAGTATTTTATCTGCCTACCAATCTGGTTTTGTTTGAGGATTGATTAGAAATGTATTTGCAGTGTAATATAAAACAGGGCTGTAGCCTGTTGAGGTGAGCTTCTGCAGGGAGAGCTGTTAATGATGGAGGGTTCAGGCAGTCTTACGTAGGGAGAAACTCTGCTTGGAACTTTTTTGTGAGTGGAATTGAAGTTTTTATGTCATGTTTTGTATGTACGTGCGAAAAGGGAGTGTGGAACTTCAGGCCGAAATGGCTTGACAGCTCGTTAGCAAGAAAATGCTTTCTTCTGTCTCTTTAAAAATATAATAATAATAAATATATATATGGATTAAAACCCCAAAACTTTAACCTTGTTGTGGTTGGGGATAGAAAGTTGAAACTGTCAGGCAAATAGCCACCATCCAGCAGCAGCGCTTCTGAATGTTCCCGTGAAAGCTAGCTTTGATTTGACAGTTACGAGTCTTTGAAAGCAGCGCTGTGTTTATACAGTACAGTAAATACTTTGAAGTACGTTAGGCTTTGCTGTACATGCGTGGCTAACTAGAAGAATATGAAACGTGTACATCTTGTGTTGAGTGAGGGAGGATCCCGCAGCAATTGGAATTGCATGCTGCTCATAGTTTTAAAAGACCGTGTCAGAGCAGTAGATTTGATAATAAACCTGATTATACAATTCCTTAATTTCTTGTCAAAGTAATGTTTTCACGTGCCGTGTTTTGAGATCTTTTGGGTGACCTCGTGCTATTTATCAAATGTCAGTTTTTCATCCCGGCAGCTTTGATATAATCATGTAGCGTCATGGAGAACTCTGTACACGCAGTCTTTGCTCGCTGGAGTTCTTTGAAGTGCCTCACTCCTTAGGAGAGTCGCTGCTCTATGGAAGCTCCCACATTTACCCAGGAGGAGGCCGGTATATGGAAGCACTGCACCGTGTTGCTGAGGGTGGTGCTATGCCTAACCTGCCTAATGTGAGTCTAAAAGCAAAGAAATGAGAGGTTCTGTGCATCAGGAGCGCATACCCCTTGACACGTGTCTTACCCAGCAGTGAGCTGCATGGATATAGCAATTCCTCAGCTCTACCCCCGTGGGACTGCCTGCGCCATAGTACCGCGGAGCTGCCCAGAGGAGCTCCCCAGGTGCTAGCATGGGTGTTAGGAAACAGCAGGAGGGCTCTTGTAAGGGAGAGGGGCAGAGGGGTGGATAGCTGGTGGTGACAGGCTCGAATGGAACCTGGTCTCACAAGCAATGCTGGAAGGTAGCAATACCATGGGGAAGGGAGCCTTGGAAAACTCCTTTTGGGAGGGGAGAGATACCTGGCACCTGTGAGGGTGAAGGTCAGCTCAAAGGAAGCCACGTGGGACACCCCCAGGAATTCTGACAGATGTTGCATGTGATGTCCCCTTGCAGCATACTGGGGGATTACTGCTTGCACTGGGTTTTCCTTGGAGGAGGTCTGTCCTATGCTGACCCATCCCAGCCCCACTTGGCTCATGAGAACTGGCAGGATGGCAGCCGGAGGAGTTATGCCTGAGAACTGGTTCTTCTCTTTCATTCTGGGAGCCTAGTGAAGGGATGCTGAAAGGAGAAGTGTTTGGTTTTTCCCTGTGCTGAACTGATAGGTGGCTTATTTCTCCCAGGCTTCTTGCTTAAACAGTCTGGTGTTACTACACGTTAAAGAACAAACTGGTGCCTCCTTGTCCCTTCTTCCCACCTGTTACTTCCCCCTCTCCACAGATGAGTTTCTGAAGAATGGACTGCTGGCAAGCTTGAGTGCAGGTGTCTTTCCCTATAGCTGTTCTTGCTGATGTCCCTATTTGAATTTGAGGAAAAGATTAAACCAAGAGAAGCAAGGGAAAAGAGATTGCCTCTGGCTCCCAACACATTACCTACTTCCTGAAAAGCAGATGAAGTTTTGATAGGGGGCGAAGCTACGAAAGCAGTCTATGGGAAGCTCTAGCATTATCCACCGCACTCCTGCACATAATGCTGACTGATGCTGGGACTGTTAACTGCTAACATGATGTAGTAAGCTGCAGAAGCCTGTCATATATTAGGGAAATACTGTTAAAACATTTCTTGGAAAATCCCTTATTGCTAGAGCTTTTGATCTTTATCAGTGTTAACAGTGGTAGGAACTCTGGAGCAGACAAGCTGCTGCTAAGGTAAGTGATGCTCTATGTAAAGCGCTTAAAACTCCAGTTGTAATGTACATAGACTGCTCCCAGCATTGCTAACATAGGTGGAGCTGGGCTGGAGGACGTTGAGGCTGAACTGAGGTCAGTGTGACGACATGGTGAGCTACAGGTTACGCGACAGCAGGCTCAGTGCCCTGACGGCAATCTGGCTGACCTGTACCTGCAAGTGCCGCTGACGCTGGCGAAGCTGAGATGGTGTGAGCAGCAAGGGGAAGTGTTCGTGGTGGTCCTGTGGAGAAGCAGGCAGCTGTAGCTTATTGGGGTTTCTTTTTTTCTCCTAAACTGATTTCTGGAACTGTGTCAGAATTTGCCAAGAGACTGTAGAAGTGGAGGGACTGCAGTTGGCAGTATACTCCTTGAATCTGCTCACCAGTGCCCATTAAGTGTCTATCTCCTCCATTATTCTGGGGGAAGGAGTTGGGGAAAGAGCTGTACAGAACCAGAAACTGTCTAGGACGGCTGTTATCCCCATTGTATTAAAACCACACTAAAGTGTTGTTAGGTGCATGAAAAGTCAAGTTCAGCAGACGTGTAGTCATCTTTGACAAAAAAATCATTACTCTCAGCTCTTAAAAGTGATGTTTATGAGTGTAGTGAACAATATGCCTGTTGCAAAAGATTATTTGAGAATGATTTCTGTAAATACCTAAAAGGATTAATTACTTAAGCAGCCTTCACACCATGGCTACTGTTGGTTATCCATGTGGTTGTCAGAAGGAGGAAGGAAGAGACTAGTCAGTGGAGATTCTGTTGTCCAAGAGCAGGGGATGGTTACGTGTGAGAAATGTCATAAAACACTTAATGCTCTGAGCCTTCGGGTTTGTTTTGTGCTTTGTCAGTGATTGTCTTGACTGCATGAAAAATGTGCTTTTTAAGGATGGAGTACAAAAGGTCAGACTTTTTCTGTGGCTGTCCGTGTTTTGAATGGTCTTCAGGTGAGACTGGTTCTTTGGGGAATATCCATGTGTGATGGCAGAAGCTGAGGGGGAAAAGTGTGGAAGAAAGAGTATCTGCACTGCCTTACTCAAGATAATGTGAGTGGGAAGGCACAGGTAAGCTCAGTGGAGCTACCTTTATATGACCATGCATAGGGAGTTTGTGTGGAGGTAATTTAAGTATGTCCTTACAGTTTCTGGGATGATTATCCTGTGGTCCTAAATTCTTAAATTTATCTTGGCTACTCAGATGAACTTCTCTTCCTTGTAATGGGGTAGAGGCTTGCCTGCTCCTTCCCTGTCAGTGTGTTTGTAGGTCATCAAAGTGTTAATTTTAAGTGAGCCTATCTTTGCTTAGCCCCTTTGTCAGGGCTTCAAGGCATGGTGGTAGCTGTGGGCAAAAGCCTGCTCTTGTTTTAGAGGTTAACAGAGAGGTGCATAAACACTGTGTGCACAGGAGTTATTTTCTCTGTGGAGGTTTCAGTGAGCCCGGTGAAGATTCTGTAGTCCCCACATTCATGTAGCCAAATGGGTTTAGGTGACAGGTTCTCAATTCTTTTGTCTGAGAGTCACTGCTGGTACAAGACCATGAGGAAGGAGATAATGCTGTGCAGGCTTGGGATAAGTGGCAGTTTCTCTGACGTGCATAAGGAGGAATTCTTGGCTTTGGGAAGCTCTGAGGACTTTGCACATCCCAGTTTTTACTGCCAAGACATAAACATAGAAATGTCCATGCTGTTTTGGGGTAAGTGAGGACCATCTAGACCATTTGTGACTGGCTGCAAGTTGTGATCTAATCAGTTCAGTATTAATGAGTCAGGTCTTGATGTTGAGAAAATGATTTATCAGTAAATAGGATTTGTGGTTTACTAGGGAATGACAGAACATGGTATTTTCCCCAAATCAGCAGGTGTTTTGGGTAGAATATGATCCATGTACCATATGAAGTGCTTGGAGTGCCAAGTGATCATTGCATTTCTGACTGATGGAGCACATGAACAAATCAGCTGGAAGCCTACTGTGCAGCTTGATCAAAGCATGAGATCTGCAAACCCTGCAATGGAAGGAGCTGAGACAGCAGGTAGTCAGGCAGGCCATTTACTGATGGCTTGCGTGGACAAGCAGTGTTTTATTGTGTCCAGGTGACATAGTATCATAGAATGCTTTGGGGTGGAAGGGACCTCAAAGCCCACCTAGCTCCAAACCCCCCGCCATGGGCAGGGACACCCTCCCTAGACCAGGGTGCCCAAAGCCCCATCCAACCTGGCCTTGAACACTGCCAAGGATGGGGCTTCCACAGCCTCTGGGGGCAGCCTGTGCCAGTCCCTCACCACCCTCATAGTAAAGAATTTCTGTCTGACATCTAACCTAAACCTAACGTGTGTGTTGATACTGTGTCTTTAACCCCAGCAGTTCTTTAAGTACCTGATGTATTTTCTACCCCTGTTTAAGAAAAAATGCAGAGGGACCTGGCAGGAGAAGGATGCAAGATACTTGAATAAGCCTTTCCACACTTGTGCCATCCCTCAGTTGCTGCTGCCTCCTTTGTGCCAGCACCAGTGAGCGTGTGGCCACCTGGTTGGCTGAAACAGGAAGCTCGTCTCTTGAAGATTAATTGTATCTTACCCAGAATAAGTTTTCAGCTGGGTCACAAGTGCTGATGATGGCTGGAAGGAAGACACTTGGGTAGACTTAGGCTGGTTACGTCGCTTTCCTGGGTTCAGCCCATGCTCGGTGTGCAGAAAGGAATGCAGCATTTTTGACAGGACTCTGAATGTGGGTGGGTCCAGTACTAGTTGCATTACAAGCACATGCTTTATGCATCCAAGGGAAAGGTTGAGGAGGACAGCTCTTGCTAAGAGGTAGGGGTAGATTTAAAGGTGTACTTAAAAGCCCATAGTAGGAGGGCTTTTTATCTGGAAATAGGGACTGGTTCAGGGGATTGAAGTGGATCTTATGTCCTCGTATCCTTGAGCGCCATGGGGAGATGTGTGGGGCTGTAGAATACTCCCATCAATTTATCTATTTGCTTTTTCTCTTATATGATCTTAAGGGAGTCTGACGGTTCAATAAAAGCATTGAATAACACTTCCTGCATCCTCCTTGTTTCCCAGTTGCACTCTTTATCAATGAGGTGTGTAATCAAGTACTTTATTAAATAGCAGCTTATTAAAAAGTAACGTGCAGTTCAGCTGCAAGGGTGCAAAATAAGCAAATGCTTAACATAACTGGGAAGTGCAGCACGTGGTGAAGACCAGGGGCAGAGCTCTTGGGTTGTTCTGGGTCTCACGGAGTCACCTTTTGCCAGTGCAGCTGTTTGCCCTCTTGTGTGGCTGAATGAGGGTCGGTGAAATAGGCCATGCCCTTCCCAGGAAAATTGCACCGAAGGAGCGCGTCAGTTGATTCATTGCCTTACCCCACCTCTCCGGTCGCATGGGGAATCCTCTGATGGATGCACATGCAGAGCTTTGCTTCCTGGTGGCTGTCAGGATGAGCAGCTGCTCTGACAGCTCCTACTGCTGGTGCTGCTGCTTTTGGTCCCTCCTGAAGCTGCTGCTCTTCCCGGAGCGGTCTCTTAACTCCGCTCGCTCTCTTCTTTCTCTCCCACTCAACTACCACAGGTACAATTGAGGGTGCTGGCTCAGCGTGTGTTCAAAGTCATCATTTGTTTTCTGTAGCAGCAGGTCTCTAGCCTTTTTTCTTTTTCCATGCTGATTTTGGGCTCTCACCACCTTCAGTCCAGCACAGACTGACAGTCTCAGAAAGGCCGTGGGAAAAAG
Organism: Hypotaenidia okinawae; assembly: GCA_027925045.1. Taxonomy (NCBI): domain Eukaryota; kingdom Metazoa; phylum Chordata; class Aves; order Gruiformes; family Rallidae; genus Hypotaenidia; species Hypotaenidia okinawae. Next base: position 101,899,317 of record BSDF01000001.1, read on the forward strand.
AAGCATGCTCTTTCTTGTATGTAGAGAAAGAGGTTTCTTGCCTTTAATGCTTCGTGTCGCAGTAAGGCCACAAGTTTGATACTTTTATCTTCTTGGTATGCCTTTTTTTCATCTCTCCACATTCTCTTTCTCAAAGAGGGAGAAAAGACTGAAGTGAATCAGTGATAACTGCAGCTGTTCCTGCCAAAGCAGCCATAATGCTGTACACCTCTAAGTACCCAACCGCTTGCCCCTATGAAGCTCCTGCAGTGTAAGGCATAAAGGAGGAATAAGCTAGTTTGGGTGTGTTTCTCCTCCTGTTTCCAGTATAATAATATGGTTCCTCATTCATAGAGGAACAGGGATGGTTCATGAATAAGTTGCCAAAAGGTAAGCTAAGATGTGCTTTTTCATCATGTTAGTTACTCTGTGGTCGCTGACTGGGGACATGCTCTCACCCTTTTGATCTTAAATTCACTGTGAAGCAAGCTGTCTTGTGCAGGCTGTGGGCTAAGACCCTGGAGGTGAGCAGCAGGGATGGTAAACTCTGGGATGGAATTGCGTTGCAGTAACTGCTTGGGTGGCCTTAAAGATGGGTTGCGCCTGATGATTTGTGGCCCCCTCACAGCTCTGAGCCGTGGGGTCTGTAAGACTGCCCTGCTCCAGCACCTTGCCAAGTGGGACTTCAGTGTTTCAAGCAATAGCGCTCTGACTATTTGCTGCCATAGATTCTCTCCATCCTGGTTTGTGCTGGTGTTCACATGTTTTCCCTGTCAAGGGAAAGGGTGATATCTGTCACAGCTTTGATAGAGGTGTGTCAGTATTGGCACTGGCATGGCTTAGCCTGTATTGTTTCGCTGGGTGGGGTGGGGGAAAGGGGAGAGGAGATATAACTGGGTAATTGGATTCAGGGATGATAGTGCTGCTGTGGTAGGTTTTACTGGATGAAGCAGCTTGTTGCAATAGGTGTTTGTTTCAGCTTCGTCTACAGGTGTGACTTGGCTAGATAAGGATGGTCTATCACGTTGGTGATTTCATTGTTTGATTTGGCTGGACTGGGTGGAGAATGTAGCTGCATTGTTTGGGACTGGCTTTGTAGTTTGGTTTTGTTGAAGTGGATTGCATGGCAGTGCGTTGCTACATTATTAAGGTGAAGCTGCAGTAGATAATAGTTGGAGAATGTTGGAGGGAAGAGAATATGCACAGGGTTTCACAACACACGGCTAATTGAGCCTCGCAGCAGCTCCCATGTTGCTGTTAGGAGATCTGGTCAGCAGAATGCATTGGGATTGCACAGGAACTTCTGGTGGTGACTTCAGATTGCAGTCATACTGTAACTGCAAGGCTGTCCATGCCGTATAAATAGCTGAGAGTGCTCCAAGAGACCGCGCTAGCCGCAGCGGTGTGAGTGTTGTCTGGATTTGTTCTGTTCTTGCAGCCTCTCCAGTTTTCACAGTTGGTGAGGGGAAAAGCTGCCAGCTCTTTTCTTTACTGACCTCAAACTCACCATTAAGCCATTCCTCAGAGTCCTCTTTTCCTTGTAGTACTGAACTGTGAGGCCCTTAAACTTGCTTTAAGATGTTTGTGAACATTAATTGATGTAGGGTTGTCTCCGTTACTAAAACTGGCTGATCGGTTCTTGGGGCATGAACTCTTTTGGCCTTATAGGAAATAACCACGGTGCAAGGTGGGGCTGACCCCTCTATCTTGAGCAAACTTGCAGCATGTCTTACTTGGGAAGGTTTGCGGTTGAATTCCCTTCACCCTGTAGCACATAGCACAATGATGTGAAGTAGGAGCCGTGAAAACAGTAGATAGTGCTTCTTCTTTCTAAAGCCTGCCTGGTTTTCCTCTGGATGCGACTGCCTGGCTTTACCTGATGCTTGGTGGTTTTATTTCTAAGTTGTCTGGTTGTGGAGGAGGCTGTATATGTGAAGCACAGGGCTTTGGCAGAAGTTGCTGGGCACATAGTGAGGGGGGAAGGTGAGCCTTTGAAGAGCAATGGGTGCAGAGGAGGGGAGTGTTTAACGTCCGAGCTTTGTGCCAGCTTCTATGAGCTCAGATGAGCTCATGGGAATCCAGCGAGCTCAAAAGTGGGAGTGCTAAAGCGGGTCTGACCTATTTCCCCTCCGTGTGCAGCGCACATCTTCAGACTCTCCCAGTCTGACGGTGACTTTTTCAGTGCTGACGAATCTCGGCAGCCTGAGCAGAGGCCTGCCCTTCTCAGTGGTTCAGAGCAAGCGCGGGAGGGACGCGCAGCTTGGCTGTGCCTTCCTGTTGGTGAAACTCTTCCTCTGTCCTCTTTTTTCCAGGTGGTCTTTTCTTGTGAGACGAATGGTTTGCAACTCACGGCCTCCAGAATGAGTACTGCCGTGTCGTGACGCCAGGGATCTTGGTAAGCTCCGTGTTGGAAAGGCGAGGACCGATCGCAAACGTGGGTCTGTCTCTCTTGCCTCTGCAGTTGAGGCTTGAAGTAATTTTAAGCCATCCAGACTGTAAGCTGCAACCAAGAGGGGTGAGGCTACTTTTCACCTGTTCTCACCTCCTCCTTTCAGCTTGCAGTGGCACTGATGTGGTTACATGATCAAACAGATCAGGGGGCTGATCCAGCTGAATAGAGATTTCTGCTGTTTCCCTTGGGTTAGTTCCCATTCAGATCTCTCCCTGATCTGGTCAGGAGAGAGGTGGTGAGAACGAGTAGACAGTTGAACCTTCCCTTTTTCCTGCAGCCATTGCCTGGCATACCTTAAAGCAATCCTGAAAACAGAGCTTTGGATGTAGCTTGCCAAAAATGTCCTGAAAAGTGGCTTTGACCATTCTCTGTAGGTGACCCTACCTCTAATTCTAGAGCAGTGATAAAGCTTTTGCTATGGCAGGCAGATTCCAGCTACAAAAATACATTTCTCTAGAGTTTTTCAATTATTGAACCCTAGATTCTCAGCCATAGGTATGCTGGAAGTGCATTTAGAAGAATCACAAGGCATTCCATTTCCCATTGTAAAAGATGGTATGTTCCCAGTATGCAGAAATGAGAACTGCAGAAAGCTGAGTTGCTGTTGTTCCACCGATGAATATATCGATGTGTCCTTTATCGCTCTCCCTGGTAAGAAGAAATTTAAACTGAGCTGGGAAATACAGTTCCCTTGCAGACTGTAGCAATTCTAATAGGTGCAAAATACATATATATATATGATAATAAAAAAATAGGGTTAAAAAACTGGAGGGCTTTTTCCCTTGTGAAGCACTTGAAAATTTGGTGATGTCAGAAATATTGGGCAGCCAGCGTGGTCCCGATTCTGTTCTTCATGTTTTCTCATTGCACTGTCCAAGACTGGGAGTCTGAGAAAACTCACCTTATAAGAAGAGGTAACATGATAATGCAGAAATATGAAAAGTGAGAAAGCAGAGAATGAAACAGCTTAAATACTTAAGTTCATCACATGGGCATCTGCATCCTGCTTTTAAGCACCGGGCTCTGCTCACTTAAATTTTTTGGTTTTTTTTTTAAACCTGAAATCCACAGTGTTTTCAGTCACAACACCTTGAAGACCACTGAGTTCCACTGACTTTCACTGATGCATAGATCTCTTTTGGAAAGTGGAATTGGGTGCTGTTGATAATGTTACAGTTTTGTTGCCAAAACAGACATAGGAGCCAAATTTGCATGCAAAGATGGTACAACTTAGATACTTGTGAAAATGTTCTCTTTTGTCTTTAGTGTGTCTGTGTAGCACCAGCTCCAATTACAGCATGTTGTAATAACAAAAGTAATAGATTAACTCCGACATTGTTCTCAAAATCAGTGGGATAACCAGCTGATAGGCCCAGAGAGGCATGAGGATCCTGTGGTGAGGGTGTATCAGACTGGAGTTCATCTGATTGTGTATAATAGAAGGCATTAAAAATGAGACCTTTATTGCAGGAACACTCCCCACATTGATGGATCTGTGCAGCACAGTGGAGGTGAGAATAGGGAGCAGGATGATTCCTTGGGGTCGTGAAGGAGGCTTCTGGTAAAGCGGAGAATTTTTGGAGGTGTTCCATGAAGCTCTGCATCGATTGCAGCATAGAGCGCTATCATGTTAGGCTACAGCAGCACAAAGTCATTAAAAAGTAAATGTCACAGCTTCACAGCAAGATGTGTTTGAGGAACTGGAAAACCACGGTGTTCAAAACTCTCCTTGGCCAGAAGTGGTCGTATAGGTGTCTGTGTTTCTTAATCCTCTGGTGTCAGTATGCAAGTGAACCAATTTTTGTTGCCTCAATGCAGTTTGAACAGTAGTTTCTTTGTAAAATACAAGACATTCCCAGCCTGGTGAGGTTTAGTTTGTTTCATTTGATATTCACAGGAAGAAACAGCTTCTTTGGTGCTGAGGAGGAATACTGGGAATATTTACATTTGAATAATATTTAACTAGCAATGCTTAATACATTAACAATAAATCTTGGTTAGATTCTAAATTAAGTGGATTTGCATCTGAGTAGGTGAGATGAACAGAAGAGATGATGTTGAAACATAAACAAGACAGAAATTTGTTCCAAAATAATTTAGCTCAAAGGACGTAAACAGTAATGTTCAATAGTTTCCTCCTCCAGAAACAGCTTTATATGCCTTATTGCCTGCGTCATGCGTGTTCTTTCTTAGCAGTTGAAAAAGTGTTGTGTGTTTTTGCTTTTTGGTGGGTGGGTGCTTTGTTTGGTTTGGTTTAGGGTTTTTTTTAAAGTCTCAGTAGTCCGTAGCGTTGCTGCACAGATTTAGAGGGGTAGTTCTCTAGTGATCTTTTAGCCTTTCTAATAGATATAATGAGTGACTAACCTTTGGCATTTTCAGAGTAATCACAGCATAGCTGGTTGCTTACAGGTGGTCAGGAAGGCATTTTATTTTATTTTCCTCCCTTTGTGCAGCCCTTAGCACACATCATTGAACATATGTCTAGTTATATTGGACCGAGGAGACAGAAAAGATTTGAGCAGAGTTTATGTTCTTAAGAAATATCAGATTACGGCCATTCACAGGGGAATTCTGTATAGCTAAGTCATGTTGGAGATTTGTAATTTTGGCTTCCTACTGACTTGCCGTGAGGTGTCTTCAGGCTGAACACAGATGCAGAATCAAAGTGTCCAGATACGAAGCGCTTCCCTGTTTTGTTGTCTCCAGAGTGATTTGCTTTGGATGAAGGGATGATGGCCTCACTGTAAACTGCATGGCCAGCCAGGGCTGCCTCCGGTTTGAAATACCATGTGAAAGCAAAGCTCTTCTCCTGTGTCTTCTCAGTAATGGGGCCGGGGGTGGTGGGAGGGAGAGAATTTCCACTTGCTGCCTCACACCGGCCGCATCTGCTTGGAAAGTAGTTCCTCACTGGTTTTCTGTTCTCTCCCTGTGGGGTGGTTATTAACAGTGTGCCCTGGAGATGCGAGACTTCCCCTGGGCAGCAGGAGGCACGCGTCTAGAGAATGCTGGAGCTGCAGGAGGGAAGCACCCAGTGCAAAACCAGAGAGGAGCAAAGAGAAAAAGGCAAGCAGACAGCCAGCACTGAGAGGAGCGGGTGTCAGGAAGTGCTTCGACGCTGCCTCTGGCGGCACGCTCCCCAGAGGAACTTGACGAGAGCCCATCTGCGTGCGTGTGAGACTGTGAGCTCAGGATTTCTGTCAATGCATTCCAGTAACCCCAAAGTGAGGAACTCCCCGTCAGGCAACACACAGAGGTAAGGAAGAGGGCCTGCAGCCAGCCGCCCTGGGCTCCTGCGCGATGCTGTCCCCGCTCTGCTGCAGGATTGGCGTGTGGTGCGTGCGACTTAGCGGGCCTCCTCTGTGCTCCCATTGGACCTGCCGAGTGCCTGAGTGCTGGGTGCACGGTGCCCACCAGCCTCCATGTTTGCTAGGCTCAGGATGAGCCCAAAGCTGTAAACCTCTCTGAGGTGTGGATTCTTCTTTCCTCCCTCCCATTAGGTGTCTGAATAGGACCATAAACATGCTGTTGTTTCTGTTTGTTTGGGGTTTAGTTGTTTGGGGCTTTTTTTCCCTTCCCCTCCTCTAATTATCTGTTTCCCGAGGGGAAGCTGGGCAGCAGCAGGTCTCTCTGCCTGCACTTTCACACAAAACATTTCCTCCCCATTATTGGCCTGAGCAGCCTGGAGAACTGATCAGCTGTGCACTGAGATCCTCTGCATCACTCACCTGCCAGTGCAGGAGGTCAGCAGCTCTCCTCGGCTAATTTGGAAAGGGAAAAAAATACGGAAGCAAAGCATTGCCCGGGGATTTAGAATGGTCTGATTGACAGCATTCTCCAGTTTGATTATTGGCTCCTAGAGGTCATCTGGAGCTTAAGAGTAATTCAGAGGGAATGCCTCTGAGTCAGATGTCTGTCCAGAGGAGGAAGCGGCTTGTGCAGGTCCCACAGCGAGGATGCAAGCAAGCGATCACTGCCTGTTGGAAGCGGCAGTGATGATGGGAAAGCACAATGCAGGAGATCCCATAGCAATGGAGCGACTGGAGGGTGAGGGGGAAGGGGTGGCTGAAACGTGTGTGTAAAACTCAGAGGAACAAAATGGCTTTTAGGATGCAATTTTCTGAGTGGAAGAGGGAAGGAAAGACTCTGAATTTCCTTTGGCAAATTAAAGAAGCTTTGTCTGCCCCATTTTGCAGGAGCATATGGGGAGGTAGTATCCTGCTCTTTCCTTATTCAGAGGCAGGTTGTAGCTGGTTTAATTGTTTTCACGGTCAGAGGTTTGTGTTTTCCTGGCAGCTCGCCCCAGTGTATGATGAATGCTGCAGTAATGCTGGGTTTTCCTTGTGCTCCCTGTAGAACTGGATGGGGAGGTACAAGGGAGGGGAGTGAGGAGAGGCGGGGGGTCTGCTCTGATCAGAGCTGCAGCATTATAGTTGGGGTCTGAGCGAGTGGTGAGGTGAACTTTATTGTGCCTTACTTGTTTACTCTGAGCTGGTCTTGGTGTGAGGTGCTTCTCTGTGCACATAGAAACCGTTGTCTTTATTGACAGAAGCCCCAGAGGTAGGTCTTCATGTGACAGCGGTTCCTGGGATCTGGCAGGTCTGTAAGCTTGCCCTAGTGCCTTCTTGAGCAATGAGATCCCATCTTGGATAATAACACTTTCAGGGCATGTTCAAAAAAGCACCTGCATGACTCTAAGCTTGCAGGCATTTTTTATTTGTCAGCAATTGTCTTGGCTTGCAAAGGTGGCAGTGGTTGTTCCTGCTTCTCTCTAATCTGTTCCTACAGGCTTGAATGAATCCATGGTGTGATTTGTCACTTTTTCCTTTTCCTTTTTTTTTTTTTTTTTTGCTCTGTCCCCAGTAGCCCCAAATCAAAGCAGGAGGTGATGGTCCGTCCCCCTACAGTGATGTCCCCGTCTGGCAACCCCCAGCTGGATTCCAAATTTTCCAACCAGGGCAAACAAGGGGGCTCCACCAGCCAATCCCAGCCCTCTCCTTGTGACCCCAAAAGTGGAGGTCACCCCCCCAAAGTGCTCCCGGGCCCAGGTGGGAGCATGGGGCTGAAGAATGGGGCTGGAAACGGTGCCAAGGGGAAGGGGAAGAGAGAAAGGAGCATTTCGGCAGACTCCTTTGAACAGAGGGAAGCTGGGACTCCTAATGATGACCCTGAAATCAAAGGTATGTTTGCTAGGAGTCATGCACAAATGCAGACAACTAGTCTGAGTCCTCTATGAGATGGAAAAGTGCTACACAAGTGTTCATGAAGCATTGTCTGAGGTGCTGTGAATTCCAGCCAACAAAGTCTAAAGGTCTTGAGAGCAGGCAAAGAGGGGAGGTTGTCATAGCGGGCATCAGCAAACGTCCTGTTCACGCTCAGTTAAAGTGCAGACCTGACGCTGGTGGGAAAGTTCCTTTGTAACTCTGAAACTCCCTGTGAGGATTTTAAAGTACAAATTCAACCTGTTCATTTCCTTCTGGCCTTTGGCCTTTCAGGAACTGCTCTGTGTTGTAACTGGGGTTTTAAACAATATGCGAGCCTGTTTTGTCAACACAGATACATAACCCATAGTGCCCTGACTAGTAATGCCAGCCAGAGAGTTGGGATTTCTGTGTTCTGTTCCTGGCTCAGTCGTTGCTTCTGTGAGGCAGTGCAGGAACAGTCTACATGTGCAGTTGTACATCTTGTCTTTGTTGTCCATTTTCTAGGTCACATAGTTACGGTGGCTGAAGGGGGAAAAACCCAACAAAAAAAAACCCTGAAGTGCAGAGTGTTCTCCTTGGGCACAGAGATGTTTATATTTGTTCGTTTTAGTGTGTAGTTTTCCTACTCTTCTGTGTGGACATCAGAGAATTCAAAGGGATCAGCTCTGGGAACTGCCACTTGCCTCGGAAAGGGACAATGTGAGCTTTCTCACAATGGTGCCTGAAGGGCAGCATGGCATGAGGGGGAAGATGCACTGTGTAACAGAATAATTGACTTTAGTGGTGCTTGAGGGAGAAGTGGGAAATTTCAGAGGAAAAGCTCTGATCAGTTCCCAGAAATAGTTTCCAAAGAGGTCCCAAGGTAGTGATTCCCCTCATTTCTTCTTTGTCCCTTTCCAGACTGCAATTCTGCTGATCATGTGAAGTCCCAGGATTCTCAGCACACACCACACTCCATGACTCCTTCAAATGCTTCAGCCCCAAGGTCTTCCACACCTTCCCATGGCCTGACTGCCACTTTGGAGCCAGCAAGTGGGCAGAAGACTCCATCCAAAGTGGTTTACGTCTTTTCTACTGAGATGGCCAACAAGTAAGTAGGTAGATGCTTGAATGACTTCAGGGAGCAGGGCTTCTATTTGTGCTCCCTTTTTAAGAGATTCTCAGGTGTGCTTTCTCCATCAAGCGTGTTCTTTTGCTAAAAGTTGTTACTTGTTTTGGGGATGCTGAAGGAGCTGGAGTGGAGAATGTCACTGCCTCTTGCCCTCTGAGAAGTTACTACTTGTTCCTTTGAGGTGTGGGGCTTTGGGGGTTTCTTTGTGTTTGGCTTTGTATGTGTGTGGGTGTTGTTTGTTTGTTGGCATTCTGGTTTGGTTTGGGTTTTTTTTTTTTTTGAGCAGGTGCTGGTAGATTTTGTTTTGCAATGCATGTAGTGAGTAGCAGCCAGGATGGCTTAAACTGAGACATGAACCCTGAATGCTGATGAGTTTGTAGACGTGAGCATTTTTCTTCTGCTGCTCATCTAGAGTGAAATATGTGTGGTTATGTCTTCCCTTCAGCTGGCAGAAGGGAGATAGAAGGGAGGGCGGTTAAGAAAAATTGATTCTTGGCTTCAACTGGATATGTGCATCCGTCTGTCTGTCTTTGCAGGGCTGCAGAAGCTGTGCTGAAGGGACAGGTGGAAACCATAGTGTCCTTTCATATCCAGAACATCTCAAACAGCAAGGCGGAACGGAACACTGTACCCTTGGTAGGGCATACCTGCATGTGGGTGGGAAGGGAAACGGTAAATGTGCTTGTGTGTGTGATTCGGAGAGACGGATGATTATTTACCCTCTGCAATAAGTTTCAGGGTGGAAGAGAGAGACAGACAGTTGTTGTTCTAGCCTTCTGCACATAAGTGTGTTGGATCATCCAAAGAAGAGTTTGAGTCTTGCGGTATTTGGGTAGTGTATTTCCGACCCATTGCTCGTGCTGAGCTAGCACAGAAGTGAGGGATGCCTGCTGTAATGCTTGAGCAAAACAGGGTTTTGCATGGCCAAGGTTCTGCTCTGTGATAGCTGCATGAAGGCTACCCTTCCTTGCAAAGCGTGGGCTGGTGGGGTTTGAGACAGGACGTTTCATTTGCACTGCTGCTTACGCGGCACAGCTGTGAGGGGAGCGAGTGACAGCATGTGGCTTTCTCTTGCAGAACCCCCAGCTCACTGCACTTCGGACTGAACCCAAGCCCCTGCCGCAGCCCCAGCCCGCCGCTGCCCAGGACCAGAACCCTCCCCAGAACACCAAAATGCAGCCGACTCCACCCGTGTCAGCGCCAGTGTCCAAATCCACTGGCCCCCCGTGTCCCATAGACCAGGACAGTCCCAGCGTGGAAAGCAAAGTGATGTCTGTGGGCAGCCCTGCAAACTCTACCCCATTGCAGACAGAAGGATTTGGGCAGAGTTCGACCCCCAATAATCGAGCGGTTAGCCCGGTTTCCCAAGGTAGCAACAGCTCTGCTACAGACCCCAAGGGCCCTCCCCAGCAGGTGTCTGGTGGGGACCCGTCCAGTTTGGGGGAGAATCCAGATGGACTGTCACAGGAGCAGCTGGAGCATCGAGAGCGCTCGTTGCAGACCCTGAGAGACATACAGCGCATGCTCTTCCCTGATGAGAAGGAGTTTGCGGGAGGGCAAGGTGGGGGGCCACCCCCAAATGCCGGGGTGCTGGATGGTCCCCAAAAGAAACCTGAAGGGCCGATACAGGCCATGATGGCTCAATCCCAAAGTTTAGGCAAAGGGTCAGGGTCTCGGACAGATGGAGGGGCTCCATTTGGCCCTCAAGGACACAGGGACATGCCCTTTTCCCCAGATGAAATGGGGCCACCACCAATGAACTCCCAGTCAGGACCCATAGGCCCGGACCACCTGGACCACATGACTCCCGAGCAGGTGGCCTGGCTCAAGCTGCAGCAGGAGTTCTATGAGGAGAAGAGGAGAAAGCAAGAGCAGGTGGTTGTGCAGCAATGTTCCTTGCAGGACATGATGGTCCATCAGCACGGGCCTCGTGGGGTGGTCCGAGGCCCTCCCCCTCCCTACCAGATGACCCCTGGGGAGGGATGGGGACCTGGGGGTCCAGAGCCCTTCCCTGAAGGCATGAACATGTCGCACTCTCTGCCCCCCAGGGGCATGGCCCCTCATCCCAACATGCCCGGGAGCCAGATGCGCCTGCCTGGTTTTGCCGGAATGATGAACCCTGACATGGAGGGCCCCAGCGTCCCAAATCCCACGTCCCGGCCTGGGCTGTCAGGAGTTAGTTGGCCAGATGACGTGCCAAAAATCCCAGATGGCCGAAACTTCCCGCCTGGCCAGGGCGTCTTCAGCGGCCCTGGCCGAGGGGAGCGGTTCCCCAATCCACAGGGCCTGCCTGAAGAGCTCTATCAGCAGCAGCTGGCTGAGAAACAGATGGGCCTCCCTCCTGGCCTGAACATGGAAGGTATCAGGCCTGGCATGGAGATAAACAGAATGATGCCCTCCCAGAGACACATGGAGCCTGGGAATAACCCCATCTTTCCTCGCATGCCAGTGGAAGGGCCCATGAGCCCCTCCAGGGGGGACTTTCCAAAAGGAATGCCCCCACAAATGGGCTCCAGCAGGGAGCTGGAGTTTGGGATGGGCCCTGGCAGCATGAAGGGGGACATGGGCATGAATGTCAGCATGGGCACCAACCCACCCTTGGTCCCTCAGAAGCTGAGGGAGGCAGGAGTTGGGCCAGAAGAGATGATGAAGCTGCGCCCAGGCGTCTCGGAGATGCTCTCCTCTCAGCAGAAAATGGTGCCGCTGCCATTTGGGGAGCACCAGGAGTATGGCATGGGTCCCAGGCCTTTCCTTCCCATGTCTCAGGGCCCAGGAGTCGGTCTCCGAAATCTCAGAGAACAGATCGGGCCTGACCAAAGGACTAACAACCGGCTCAGCCACATGCCGCCACTACCTCTCAATCCCACCAGTAACCCTAATAGCCTCAACACTGCTCCCCCTGCGCAGCGCAGCCTCGGCCGCAAGCCCATGGATATCTCTGCAGCCAGCCAGGTGCATTCGCCGGGAATCAACCCTCTGAAGTCCCCCACGATGCGCCAGGTCCAGTCTCCAATGATGGGGTCTCCCTCGGGGAACCTCAAGTCCCCTCAGACGCCCTCCCAGCTGGCAGGAATGCTTGCGGGCCCCACTGCCGCAGCTGCTGCTGCCTCCATTAAGTCCCCTCCCGTCTTGGGGTCTGCTGCTGCTTCTCCTGTCCACCTCAAGTCTCCGTCTCTTCCCGCACCTTCTCCCGGATGGACTTCGTCTCCAAAGCCTCCTTTGCAGAGCCCTGGGATTCCCCCGAACCACAAGGCATCTCTCACCATGTCCTCTCCAGCCATGTTGGGGAACGTGGAGTCAGGTGAGTGCTGCCTCTGCTAGCCAGGCTTAGCTCCCTTGTTCACATTGCTTTACCCCAAGGTGCTCAACAAGGGGCTGGAGGAGTTTTCTGGCCAGACAGCAGAAGCTGGATGGTGGCTTGTTTGTAGGTGGGAGGAAGGCTGTGTTGACAGTCTGGTGGGTGGCTGGCTGGGCCAGTGGAGTGCCAGTGCTCTTCTTCCTGTTGTGAGTTTGTACCATGTGTCAGGGTGAGGGCTGGTCACTCAGAGGACATGAAGGTGAAAGGTCAGGAGGTGTGAAAAGATGGGGGGAAGTCTCTCCTCAGAGGAGGTTTGCATCCCTTCAGCTATAGCTCCTGGTGACTCTAGCTTTGTGGAAAAGACCCTGCTGCTGTTGCACAAACGCTCTGTGATAAAAGGCTGCTACAGAGCTGCACCAAGCACAGCTGGCCAGCCGCGTATCTAGGCAGGGTTCAGGTGTGGCTGCTGCTTTCTAGGTTTGTGCTAACATTTGTTCAGGCTTCGACCATTTTGGTGAGAGCTAAGCGCTGCTTGGCCAGCGTGCCGGAGCCCTGCCGTGCCCGGCGCTGGGGAGCACACGCCTCTGCCTTCTCTTTCGCGCTCTCCAACCCGCTCGGAGGTCGTCCCAGAGCACGTTCGGCCCCTCCTCCTTCCAGGCTGCCGGCGGGGCTGCCCTGGACCCTGGACGGCCTCCTTGCTCGGGAGCGGAGCGGGTTGCCCACGTTGCCCTCTAGCGCCGCCGCGGGTAACGGCACGGTGGCCGGGCTGGGCCTGGCCTCGCCGGGCCCGGCGGTGTCCGGGAGGGGTAGCCCCTGGCAGCAGCTGCCGGCCGGGTGTCCCTGCTGGGGAAGGCAGCCTGGCTGCGGAGACCGTGCCCGCCCTGAGCCCAAGCGCTCTCAGGTTAGAACCGAAGGCTTTAGTTGGAGCCTCACGCTGTACTTAGCGAATGCGTTTACGTGCATGTCTGCGGCAGCTGGTTGGTCCCTTACAATAAAAGGAGTTCCTAGTTTCTAAAATTTCTAGGAGAAAAGGGTGTGATTTAAGGAAAAAACGGTAAGAAGAAAAAAATTAAAACCATCTTCTTTCTTCTTTCTCTACCTACCCCCCAGGTGGTCCACCTCCTTCCACAGTCAGCCAGTCTGCTCCTGTAACTCTCCCTGGAAATCTTCCCTCTAGCAGTCCTTACACAATGCCTCCAGAGCCGACCCTCTCCCAGAATCCCCTCTCCATCATGATGTCCAGGATGTCCAAATTTGCCATGCCCAGCTCTACGCCACTCTATCATGATGCCATCAAAACTGTGGCCAGCTCGGATGATGACTCCCCTCCAGCACGCTCCCCAAACTTGCCACCTATGAACAGCGTACCAGGTAAGACACCTAAAGAAACATAAGCCTAGACTATCAGGCAGTATGGTGAGTGTGTTTTTTGTGGAAGTCTTGGGTTGTTTTTGAGGAAGGCTGTTGCAGTTATCTGAAATAAGAGAAATTCTCCTCACAACCAGTTTCTTCTGTTCAGAAGCGTCCATTCTTCAGAAATTTATTTAATCTGAAAAACTTATCTGTGGGAGAGATTTCTCCTTGGACAGACTGGAATTACTTCTGTGAGTGAAGGCTGTTCATGGGAATAAGGGTCAGACCAACAATGTGTTATCCAGGGGAAACATGTCTTGCTGGGTTGTAAGGTAGTGTTAAAGAAGCTTCATGGTGGGTTGATATTTTTTGTTTGATACTTGATCATCTGATCTTTTCCTGGGTTTTGTGGATTGCCTTGGTTACAGAAGAGGTGGTTAGAACCCTTTCTCAAAACATACATCTCTTCATATAGGGATTATGTAGTGGCAGGTGACCTCAAGACTAAGGGAAACCGTCTGGTCCCTACCCAACAGAGTTAAAGTAAAATAAACCACTGTCCTTTTGGGCTATCTCGTGGGTGAACGTGTTTATACGAGAAATCCAGTCCCTGCTGATAGCTTAATGTTTGTGGGTACATATTTAGTACAAAAGTAGGCTGTAGCCCCTCAACATAGTTGAAAGAGGGGTGAGTGGTGATGTTTCATGACTGTGTCAATTGGTAATGAATTCTTGATGAGCTTACCTGTGGCTTTGCTGTCTGTTTCACATGGAAACGATCAGAGTGGTAGAATATACCTGGGGAAGCTGGCTAATTGAGTAAGTTCATGATGATAGCTCATTAACCTCATTGATTGCCGCTTCCTAGCCTTATGAGGGTTACCTGATTTATCACTTCTGGAGTATTGAAAGGAGATCCAGTCACTTCCCAGCGGACAAGTGTCCTTATGCTGATAGTGTGTCACAGACACCTTACTGCCTGCATCACCCAGACTGCCAGGGAAGGAGTAAAGGTGTGGGTTGGACTGAGATGCTACTCACAGAGCAGGCTTTAGTTGCTCTTTGATAGGGCAGTGACAAGCTTAAGGAAGGTGGCATCAATTTTCTGGTTGAAGTAACATTTTCCAGAGCCACTACTGATGTGTTCAGTTTTTTGGGGTTTTTTTTTTCTTTTACTAATGCTGACTTTTGTGTCTGTGTGCAGTCTTGGTAACCTTGCAGAAAGCTCTCTGATAGCTTTATGGATTTGGACTGGCTGTTACCTAAATGTGGTTCCTTATTTTTTCCCTAGGAATGGGCATTAATTCTCAGAATCCTCGAATTTCAGGTCCAAACCCAGTGGGTCCAATGCCAACCCTTAGCCCAATGGGAATGACCCAGCCTCTTTCCCATAACAACCAGATGCCCTCTCCAAATGCTATGGGACCCAATATACCTCCTCACGGGGTCCCTGTGGGACCTGGCCTGATGTCACACAACCCGATGATGGGGCATGGTTCCCAGGAGTCTCCAATGGTACCTCAAGGACGCCTGGGCTTCCCACAGGGGTTCCCTCCCGTACAGTCCCCTCCACAGCAGGTGCCATTTCCACACAACGGGCCCAGCGGTGGACAAGGCAACTTCCCAGCGGGAATGGGCTTCCATGGAGAAGGACCTCTGGGGCGTCCTACCAACCTGCCCCAAAGTTCAACAGATCCAGCACTTTGCAAGACTGGAGGCCCTGGCGGTCCAGACTCCTTCACTGTTCTTGGAAACAATATGCCTTCGGTTTTCACTGATCCAGAGCTGCAGGAGGTGATCCGTCCTGGAGCCACAGGAATACCCGAGTTTGACCTCTCCAGGATTATCCCGTCGGAGAAGCCTAGCCAGACACTACAGTATTTCCCTCGTGGGGAGGTGCCAGGCCGCAAGCAGCCGCAGGGTCCCGGGCCTGGGTTCTCCCACATGCAGGGGATGATAGGAGAGCAGACCCCGAGGATGGGACTAACGTTGCCTGGCATGGGGGGCCCTGGGCCAGTGGGAACTCCGGATATCCCTCTTGGGACGGCTCCGTCTATGCCAGGTCACAACCCGATGAGACCACCTGCCTTCCTGCAGCAAGGCATGATGGGGCCGCATCACCGCATGATGTCACCAGCACAAACAGCGATGCCTGGCCAGCCCGCGCTAATGAGTAACCCCGTGGCCGCCGTGGGCATGATCCCAGGCAAGGACCGAGCTGCCGCCGGGCTGTACAGCCACCCGGGCCCTGTCGGGTCGCCTGGTATGATGATGTCAATGCAGGGCATGATGGGACCCCAACAAAACATCATGATTCCCCCCAGATGAGGCCCCGAGGTATGGCTGCTGACGTTGGCATGGGAGGATTTAGCCAAGGCCCTGGAAACCCAGGGAACATGATGTTTTAAGCTGCTACCATAAGACTGGATGTTCTGATCCTTGTCAAGATGAGATTCCAAGTCCTGAGGGCTTTTTTGGGAGCTTCAGGAGTACAGTTTGGCCATGCAATAGGTGAAAAGAGACCAGAGGACGCTTTGGGAAATCTCGAATGTATGGAATTACCTGAAAAAAAAAATTATTCATTTTAACAGGTTGTTTTTTTTTAAGATTTATTTTTTAAAAATTATTTTTGTGGACTTGGGTATCCCGTGACGGCACCTGCTTTGAGAATCTGTAGCTGTATTTTGAGAATTGCCATTTGTCACAAGTTGCACCATTCTCTGTATGTTTACGTCCTTCGGACTGGCTTCTCCCAGGACTCTCGGTTATTTTTGGGGTTTTTTGTGTACTGTACTATATTGTAAAAGGGATTTTAGCAGAGACTTTAGTCTTTGGGGTGAGAGGAGAATGGGATTCTAGGCTGTTTACTTTAGGTGGAGAATCCATCTTCAGAACTTCGGACTATTTTCCTTCAACTCCAATGTATAGAAAAACCAAACTACGACCTCAGAGCAGAGTATTAATGAAAAGCACAAAAAGGAACTTAAGTTCAGTGAGGGGAATCTTTTAAAAGAAATAAATAATAAGTTAAGGACATATTTTTCAAATTATGGCGTGCTGTCCAGCACCTTCTGTCTCTCCCTCCCACTCTTTATTAAATAGGCTTCTCTCTCTCTGTCCCCCTTCTGTCTCCTCCTATGGCAGCTGCAATACATTGTGTTAATTTGGGGAGTAAATCTAGGAGAGCCTCTCCTCGCGTGGGGACTCTTCCCACTTTTAGGAAGGGGCTGGACTTGGACACTGTTACATCCTACAGTAGTCTCTCTCACTGTTTCCTATTCTCCTTTTCTTAGAAACCCCAAGTGATTTTATTAATGTGGGAGTGGAACAGACACTAAAAGTTATCCAGGATTTTTTTTTGTGGTTATTTTTTTTTTCCTCCCCAGCGTAAAACGTTCTGTGTAACCTCCATTAAATTTGGTACAAAACCACTCGCCAGGGCTGTGGTGTCAGAAAAATAAAATATATTGTTTCTTACAAAAATGAACTGTTGTCTTTATCCAGTCCAGCTGCCTCCACGTACATCAGGTGGCTGGCCAGATGACTTGTTAGCCCATCCTTATGACTGCAGCTGGCGCAGAGGCCAGGTGGGCTCAGCTTTGGCAGCTCCTCAGAGTCTGGTCTGTAGGCAGCAGCCCACTCCTTGTGTGAGGCGCTTCTGTTCCTGTCATTCTGAACCCTGTTTGGTTTTCCTCAGAGCGAGGTTTTATTTCAGAAAGCCCCAGGGACGATAGGTAACAGTGTTTTCTTCCTCAGTTTGTAGAGGGTGAGGGAATTAGATGAAACTTGTGTCTCCATGTCGTGTCTTCCTGGTGAGTGTTCGCAGCACTGCGAGGTTACATGGTTATGGGCTTTCCCTGCCTGCTGAGCGCTGGAGTCCCATGCTGTGCAGGGCACCAGGCCTCTGTGCGGGGCACCAGGCCTCTGTTTGTGTCCCCCGGGGGCGCTGGGGTGGGTAGGGTCTCCTACTGCCGTCTCTCGAGGGCTGAGGTAGCGGGAACAGATGAACTTAAACAAAGGTGAGAGAGGAATCCTCGATGAGCGGGTTTTTATCAAGGCAGCCCCGCTGGGTAAATTGTTGCTTTGCCACAGCTCTCATCGATCGCTTCCTAATCCCCTGGCTTCCCAGCCTTGCCTTCTAAGAGAATTTCAGCCAGAAGGTTTTAATGGCTGTGTCTTACGAGGAGTGAGAGACTGGATGCCAGAGCGGACTGGGAGTTCAGCCCCTCTCCTGGAGAAGACCAGGATGGGCCAGCTTGCCTATCTGTAGGGCAAGGTGTGGGCTCAGTGGCCATCTGCTCTGTGGTCCCCTAGCGCTATATGTGGAGTGTATAATATAATCTCTTGGTTTGTCCTTCCACTTACTGTTCTCAAATGATATCAATGAGCAGTTTCCTCACAGGGGTGGCTATCAGTGTGAAACTTCGTGTGGAGTACCTTCAGTGTACTTGCGGGTGAGAGCCTTTTCCAGAGTCAACTGACCCTTTACAGGCGGAAAAAGAATTGCTGTCTGTGGCCGGCTCACCAAAGTTGTTTGCTGGTGTTAGGAAATGAGTGAAGCCATCCACCTTGAGAGGCATGCAAGCCTCGGAGCCTTCTGTTGCCTGCTTCCAAACTCACCTTTGTGCTGTCATGCAAATTTACAGTGATTTTGGGTGAGAATTACTCTTTTGACAAAGTGTAGGATGTATGTTGTGGTGCTTCCCTCTAACAAGACATGCAGCGTGCCTGAAGCACAGGCTTGTCAAGATTTTAGAGAGAGCTGACAGTGACACAGTAAGTGTTATTTCTGTGGAGCGGAGTTACCTCTTCTTTAAATGGTTGCACAGCTCCCTTTTTAGGACCTGGCACAGGAATTGTCACAGAGTGCAACCTTTTAAAGTGTTGCCGTTTCTGCCATGATTCCTGACTCTGTTTTTACCATGTTGAACAAAGCAAGGTTCTCGATCGATGGAGAAATACCCTGGAGGGGGTTTGGGCTTTGTTTGTTTGGGTTTGTTGGGGTTTTTTTTAAACAATCTTTCTCAGTGCCTCCTGTGCCTGTTGAGGCTTTTTGAGTAGTGACGGATTTGAGGTGAGTGCAACTCCTCTAGGAAAAAAAATAGTACAGGGGCCTCCCTGTTTCAAAGCTACTCAGTGGTGAAAGGATACATTTCACAGAGAAGATGCTGGATAATTAAAGTTCCTTCTGGCTCTCTCTGACTTAAGATTCTGGCATTCAGTAATTTAACACGATTTTTTTCCTACAGAAGATTTACAAGACATGGATTCTCCTGCATCCACGTAGGTGCACGTGGCCTCAGCAGCATTGCCTGGTTTACATCAGGTGACGGAGGAGAGATGCTCTTGCCTGAGCTGCCTCTGGATGGGTAGATGTAGACTGAACTTCATTGTTTTGCTCAGAGCCTACTTCTCCCGGTTTTGCTTTGCAAGTGAAAAAGCCTTGCCAGCCTTGCAAATTCACCTTGGGGTCTGGAAGCCGGCCTCTGTTCTCTCCTGCTTATTTATAATCAATAGTAACTGTGACTCAGCTCTGGTAGTCATGGTGCAGTTGAAGACGGAAAGCGAGGTTGCTGTTTTTAGTTTTCTTCCCTTCCTCCTCTTTTTTTTAAACTTTCAAATCCTCCTCCTCCACCTTTGTTTGAAAGAATGAAATAGACTTTATTCATACATGCTTGGCTGCTCTTCCTCTCTAGTAACATGGGAGGAAACAGTCTGCTCTTCAAATTATCTCATCCCAGATGGCTGCGCAGCCGGAGTGCGGAGAGACTTAAAAGGTAAACCCAGCAGATGGTGAACTTCTGAAACGCAAAGTAATGCGCCTGCTAAATCAAAAGTTTAAAATATTTGAAATCTGTTTGTTTTAAAGTAGTAGGCTGTTGCAAACGGGTCATCTGTGAAGCACCCTGGCAGGTTTATGCACCATCCAACACTCGAGCTTTGTACCTGTATCGTGGGCCAGCTAATCTACCACAGAGCGTGGCAAGCCACAGCCAGATGTACGAGTCCTGACCTCCTGGCTCTACCTGCTGGGTAACGTGTCAGGAGGGAGACTTGTGTGCAGAGAGTGAATCTGCATCAGTCTTGGTTGGGATCTGAATGCTGGTGGCACTTCTCGTGCAGGTACCTGTACCCTGACTTGGCATAGGTGTGGGTGCCTGGCTCTTCATAGAATGCTCTGTGTTAGAAGGAACCCCAAGGATCATAGAATTCCAGTGCCCCCACCACATGCAGGGACACCAACCTCCAGGCCTGGATCTACACAAGGTTGCCCAGGGTCCCATCCAACCTGGCCTGGAACACCTCCAGGGATGGGGTATCCACCACCTCTCTGGGCAGCCTGTTCCAGCACCTCACCAATCTCTCTGTAAAAAAACTTCCCCCTAATAACTAATCTAAACCTTCCCTCCTTTAGCTTCAATCCATTCCCCCTTGTCCTGCCATTATCTACCCTTTTACAAAGTTGAATCCCCTCCTGTTTATATGCTCCCTTCAGGTACTGGAAGGCTGAGGGTGTGAGTCCTTGACACGCTGCTTAAAAACTTGGGAGCATAGCATTTGTTGTGCCAGTGTTGGGGCTGGTACAGGCACAGGGCTGAACTTTGCAGTGCTGACCACCTACTATGCTGGCTTTCGTTCTGGTAGCAGAAAAATCTGTTTCATTGGTGGTGCACTCAGAGGTGAACACTTTCCTCATGGAACCTTGGCAGGCTATTCCCTATTCTGATACTTACCAAGGAGGAATGATCCATGCTTGATATAGGCCTGTATTTAGTAGAGCCCACTTTGCTGTATTGATTGGCAGTAAATCTTAACCTTAAAAAAGGTAAGTTGTCCTGCGTGTGTGTGCTGTGTCATCTTCCTGGTTAGGTGACCTCTAATGGGAGGATTTTTCAGTCTTTGGGCAGTGATGCTGTTTTGTCTGGGATGCTGGAAAATCTAAAAAAGGATGTTTTACATGGAGAGAGGAGAAAACAAACCCCTAAATTTGACGTTTTTCCTGCCAATTACCTAGTATGCTAACACTGCCTTAAATGAAACATCCTGAGGATAGGTTTGCAATGCAAAAATGGAAAAGGAAATAAAATAAACTTCTAGGTTTAAGTTGACCAAGCTGCATTAACTGCATGGGACTGAACTGGCGAGGGAGGCAGGCTGACTTAGGTTAGCAGTTCCAGCCCACGTTTGAAGGGAACCTGAGGTTGAACACGTTAGCTGCTCATGTCAGCAGTTCTCATGTTAACAGCTCAGGGTAAGAAAGTGTTGGGTTTCCTTGTCCCTTGGGATCTGTGTCTTTCCCAGCTCTTGCAAAGAGCCTGCCTGTTCACATAAACACACTGGTTCCTTGGGAAACCATTGATTTCTGGACATTTTTATTCCGTATTCTTGGAAATGCCTCAGCTCTTCCATGCTGCGCTTGCAGCTCAAGGGCATACTTACCTATGCCCTTTGGTCTTAAAACTCTTCCACTGTCCCACCAGTCCTCTTCTGAAGTGGTTATTTATGCTAGTTGTGGTCAGAAGTAACTCCTGCTTCATACTGTGGGCCAGGACTGGCGTGGAGCTGCTCATTGGGATGAGACCTGACACGTGGCCCAACAACCACTTCTGCACTGAGGGGAGGGGTAAGGCTGGAGCAGGGCACAGAAGGTACTGCAGAAACCCCCTAAGATGCAATCATGAAATAACGTGTTATTCACGGTTTCTTCCTAGCCACTGCCAAGAAGCTGGCCTCTTTTTTGAGGTCTTCTGCTCTTACTGAAATGTGTTACCCTGCCTAGTGCAATGGGCTTGTTTTAACGGTGTGAACACAGTGCCCTTTAACAACCGTGCGCACACTAGGGCAGTTCGCGCTGCCGAGCTCTGTGGGTCTGGACCATCATCTTGCCATTTTTAGGGTTGCTGGTCAGTTTTGCTGGGAGATGCTCCTAGCTCTTGTTTAGGAGAAGGTACGTGACTTCCCGCTTTGTCTGCCAGCGTGGCCAAAGCTCCGGGCGCTGCTCCCCGAACCCCCTCCTGGCAAGCAGCCCGTGCCTCACACATACATAACTTGCCATCGCATCCCCGTCGCCGTCCTCCAAGCGCTTCACACCACGCGTAAGCGGGAGCAGAACGCGCTGTTCTTAAGCAAGGGCAGGCCATTGATTTTTATACAATGGCACCGTGTTTTCAGGCTCTATAAAAACTTGGTGGAAAAATAACAAATGTTTGGTTTGCTTTTTTTTTTTTTGTTTTTTTTTTTTTGACAGCTGCTAACAGCAGTGCCAGTGAGACCTCCAGCAATGTATTTAGTATTCAAATTATTCAGTTCGCTGTGTGTGGTGTCAACATGTAATTGTGGTGGGGGCAGGCTAATGAAAGAGTAGAGGTAAATCCAGCCCACGCTTCTCGGGGAGGAGGTAGGGTAGTGCCTCCAGTCACAGATCTGCCTGTGACTTACATTAGCACTGCTACAGCCTGTTTCTGCTGAGAAAGGGGCAGCGCGGAACCAGAACTGCTGGGCTGTTTTAATAAGCAGTTCCCCCTAATTTACCCTTTACATATCCCAAAGAAAAGTAGGTCAGGATCCAAGTTTTATTACAGGTTGAAAAAATGGGGCGGGGGGAAGGGGAGTGTTTGGCAGCGTAGTGATCCTTAGCAGTCTTAGAGGGAAAAGCATCACCATCTCAGCCAGGAGTGCTTCTCTCAGCTATGCTGGTGTGTTCCCCTTTCACCAAGCGCAGAATAGGTGAAACGCTGCCCAAAGCTGATGTCCATAGCTCCCTGGGCTGACTTGTCTGGAGCACAGTAAGCAGAGTTCACCAAGCGTGCGTTCTTGTTCTTGTTCTTGTCCCACCATGGTGGTTTTGCATGTTCACAGCAACAACTGCTGTAACTACAGGAGCGCTGGGAAGAGGTCCGAAGGCTTTCTGTCCCTTTGGAGAGGTGTTGTGTGCACAAAAATGCCCTCCAGAAGAACGGGGTAGGTAAGTGCTATGCAATTTGGGAGGTTCATCTGTCTGAGGAGCTTGCCCTCCAACGCGCCAAAAGATCAGGGAAAGGCACAGCGGCTTCTGCAGTTTACCGTGCATAAAAGCAATGTCAAAGCTCTCGAGGCTGAGAGCACAGAGCAAGCCAGGCTTCATCCAGCAGCCCCAGCGTATGAGGAACAGGGCTGTTTTCTCTCCTGTTCCTGCCTGAAGCAGCAGGGCAATTTAAAGGGGGCTCTTCTCTCCCTTGCTGTTTTCAGCCTCTCTCTGCTTTTGTGTGGCTACCTCAGGAGTGAACTGGAGTCAGTCCGTTAGCGTCTGCTCTCATCCTGCTGCTAACGGAAAGTGACACTGTGCCACCCTGTGTCTGGTAGGAAAAAGTCACCTCGTGTGGAATATCTTTTGAATAGGGAAGGCTGGCAGGAATGTAAGGAAAAATAGTCAAAAGATTGTGACCATAAACACATTTTAATTCAGGACAACTGATTTTTTTTTTTGCTATCAGTCAGTTTGCTTGTTCCCATCCGTTTGGGAGCACAGGTTATTGTAGTCCTCCAGACTGACTGAGTACTGTGAAAGAACTTCTAGAAAGTCTTTGAGTGGGCAGAGCGCTGCTCTACATCCTTTCACCACTTGCTCCTGCAAAGGCAAAGAGACAAAATGACAGAGCTCACTCACTGCCAGAGCCTTTTCATGTCAATGCATTCTGGGGCAGGGAAATACACCAGTTGAGTCAAAGATGCAGAGAGGCAGATGTTCAAATCTTTGCCTAAACTCATGCTAGATCAGAGGCCAGCTTAACAGAACACGTATCTTGGCTACCATGGGTGTGTTGTAGGTGTTTTGCTCCAACATCTGGCTTGATGACATGCTTGGAACAAGGCTTGTTTCACAGATTTACATGAATACATCGGAAAACCAAAAGCCTGAGGCTTTTCAGAAGGACTTGCCCTGGGATCTTACCTCTCCATGGTAAGACACACGAACAAACCACTCTTTGGACTGCCGGTGCTGATACAGCTCCAGGGTCACATCTGCAGCGTAAGATGGCCACTTATGATCAAAGGTGCCCAGTGCCAACAGGAGAGGAATAAGGGTAACGTCATGAGAAGCGTAGAGAATGAGCTTTCTGGTGAAAAGGGGAAGATAAAATCAACCAAACCTGAAATATTAACCATGTTCCTCAGTGCTAAGCAAGACACTCATCTTTCTGAACCTGCTTTTCACACTGACAGCAAGTCAGAATTTGTAAGGAGTAGAGGAAGAGATCTACCCTGTACCTGGCCTTTTCAGCTGGAGATGAGGGATCGACCGCTTCTGTAATGTTCTTCTGCAAGGTGTACAAAAGGAGACCAACACTCATCTGAAGAACTTCTCTGGAAAAGAAGCAGAAACACATCCAGTTTATAAACTTCCAAATATTTTACATGAATGCCTGGGAACCTGCATTTCTCTTAGCTGTCCTCAGTACACACTACAAATTCCTAAGAACTATGAAATGCAATTCCTATGGTTCCTTTTTATTTTGGCAGTTGCATCGTCACCACAGTGATTCTAACATGACTGCAGATTGAGAGGGGAAAGGTGTTGACAAGCTGTCTCATGAAGCGTGCCCCACACCAAGGGAAACCTAGAAACTCCTTGATGTTCTTTCTCTATGCTGTTTTGTCTCCCTGGTTGTGGTTTTTGGATGCTTGGCTTTCAGCTAGGGAAGATACCTGTAGCTGACTGCAAAACAGCAACTGAAGAGCTGGGGGTCTTTGGTGGAAAGTGCGAGGGTGAGATTCAAGGTGGTGGTGGTTATATTTAAAAATTAGTTTTTATCACAGAATCACAGAATGGCATGGGTTGGAAGGGACCCCAAGGATCATAGAGCTCCAACTCCCCGGTCACAGGCAGGGCCACCAACCTCCAGGTTTGGATCTACACAAGGTTGCCAGGGCCCCATCCAACCTGGCCTTGAACACCTCCAGGGACGGGGCATCCACCACCTCTCTGGGCAGGCTGTTCCAGCACCTTACTACTCTCTCTGTGAAAAACTTCCCCCTAATATCTAATCTGAACCTTCCTTCCTTTAGTCCATTCCCCCTTGTCCTGCCATTATCTACCCTTTTAAAAAGCTGATTCCCCTCCTGTTTGTATGCTCCCTTCAGGTACTGAAAGGCTGCAATGAGGTCCCCCCACAGCCTTCTCTTCTCCAGGCTGAACAAGCCCAGCTCCCTCAGCCTCTCCTCATAGGGGAGGTGCTCCAGCCCTCTAATCATCCTCATGGCCTCCTCTGAACCCTCTCCAAGAGTTCCACATCGTTCTTGTATTGAGGCCCCCAGATCTGGACACAGTACTCCAGATGGGGCCTCACGAGGGCAGATTAGAGAGGGACAATCACCTCCCTGTCCCTGCTGGTCACCCCTCTCCTGATAGAGCCCAGTATTGATCAAAAGAGGAGATCTTCAGAGAACTCCTGGTGTGAAGAAACTCCCTCTACCTAATTAATACATCAGTGGAATTAGAGGATGTGTGTGATTGACACACTAGGTGTTGTGGGAGCGTGGCTGGGGGGGATCAGTCTTTCAGTACCCAAGATCTCCAGCACAAGTTAAAGAAAAGGCTATGGGTGGCAACCTGAACAAAACAGGTGCTCCTATACTGCTGCCTGGGAAGAGCTGGTGAGTATGGCAGCTATGGATGAATCTGGAAGGAAAACAGCTGCTAGGCTGTTGCTGGAGGAACTACTCGGCCACCTTTACATACAACTTTGGAGGATGCAATTAACTGCCTGCAGGAGCAGATACTTTTGCAAGTAGTTACATCTGGGGAGAGCCCGGCATTGCCTTTTCCACCAGCATCAACGCTTCCCAGCTGGGCTGGGATAAACTGGGATAAACTTCCCCAGCTGAAGTCCAGATGGTAGTCCGGATGGTACATCCGGAAGGGCAGCCTCGGTGCTCAGGCTGGCAGCGCCTCCTTTCCTTCTGCCTCTGACACAGGTTCACTTACAGCAGCTGAGGCATTTGCTGCCTACCCCAGTGCCTTCCTCAGAGACTACTCTCGCAACACAAGCTGTAAGGCAACATCCTGCCCCCCCCCAGGGTGGGCTCTTTTTTCCTAGCTTGAGTTCCTGGCTCAAGGTGCTGGACTTCACGCTGAGACAGTCGAGGCACAAACCTCATGAGGGGCCAGCAGCAGATCAGAAGGGACTTCTATCTGCTGCAGTAAGCTGGCATGGCTCAGCCACCCTAGGTATGCCTAAGAAGGACCCCTAAGGATGGAGGGACGGATATAGGCGATTACCTCGAACCGTCTTCCAGAAACAAAAGCACCGAGTCAACAGACCGACGCTCAACTGTCTGTTGGAAGTTCTTCAGCACGGGGCAGCTTGGCAAATTGTGCACCTGAAAGGAGAAGATGCAGCATGAGCAACAGGGTGTGCCCCTTTCTGGTGCACCCAGCCTGAAAACAGGTAGATGACTGCCCGCGGGAACCAGCCGTCCGTGCCACAGCATTTGCACTGCAGGACTGTCCTATGGCACTCCTGCGAGGAGTTCTGGGGGGGGTGGGGGGGTTTAAACACACAGACCTGCTCTGTGTAGCAGGATGGGTGCTTGTTCTAGAGGATGTGTTTGTGAAGGAGTGTAATGACTCAAGTTGTTCAACTGGCAGCCAGACCAATTAACCATTAGCTCCAGCAACACAGTGCTACTAAGGGGTACTAAACATGTCCAGCTCCCTTCTATCCGGCCCATGGGTAGTACGCTGGCAGCAGGATTCAGGTGACTCTGTAAAGTCCTGACTGCCAGAAAAGGGAAAGCACTTTGTAATGGGGTAAGCAAGGCCCAACTGCCCTCTGAGCTGTACTTCATTACACTTCAGAGAGATACTGGATTTCAAGGTGAGAACATAAATACTGCAGCCGAGTCTTCATCCATCCTACAGCAAGGCTGACTGTGCATCTTGCCTTTTCAAAAGGCCATGCTATTTCTATACACATTCTGGGCTGCACAGAAAGGTCTCAGTGGGTGTTGGTGCCCTGGGGTTTCCTCCACACGCAGGGCAAAGGGATGTTTCTTTCTGTGGCAGCACAACAGAACCGCTTGGCTCACCTGCTCAGCAAGAATGTTATCAAGGAGGAGAAAAAAATCCACAGGCTTCTCACCATCAATACCCATCTTCTCCTTAATTGTTTTCAAGTCATCAGAGATGCCTGGCTGTTGCAGAGCACTCTTTGATGTATGCCTGTCAGGGAATTAAGAAAACAAAACTAAAAACTTTTCACACATGAGGCTTTCTATCTTCTGGGGTTTTTTTGCGAGCCCAGCCCAGCCGAGTTGTCTCACATCAGTGAGGGGTAGTGGAGAAGCACCATAGGACACTGAAGGATTCCTGATGTTGGGAGATAAGTTGCAGAGCAGACAGATGCTGTGTCTAGATGTCAAGGACCAGAGCTTGTTCTCTGCTCTCACAGAGGTGGGGAAAAAACATGAAGACTGAGTGTGAACACCTCGGAAGCGGTTCCATACGGAGTGTCTGTGTATGAATTAACATATCTGGTCGTGCTGGAACCAGACAAGTCTGTGTCTCCAGGGAGCAGCCTTTGAACTGATAGCTGGATGGTGTGGGAAAAGGGAAACACCCAGATACTCACTGGTGGCTTCAATCTACCTCTTGCTGTGTTAGAAGCCATTTGCTTCTGTTTTGAGTTTTATTTTGGAGAGTTTAGCAGAGATTATCCATGCTGACTATGTATTTTGAGCATGTTGCATAGGTTTTGTTTTCTCTGACCCTCATCTGTTGGAGAGGAGGTGGGAGAAGTTCAAGTTTGCTTTTTATTTTGTTAGAAACAGCTCTGCCATTTGATTTCAGTCAGAAACTAGAGGCAGCCTGCAAGCTGAGACAATGCTTCTTACTGTGTCTTAAAAAAAACACCTTTAAGTGGACACAAAACACGCTCAGTTGATGGGCTGTGAGGAATGGAGCACAAGAGCTTGTAGGTTTACTCCTTTTCTTGGACAGTTGATGTTAATAGAGGAGGCTGAACTATGGGCTGTCACCTCACCACTGTCCGGAACAACCCTTTGCCTGCAGAGTCAAGCATTGTATGATGAGCTGTTACAAGTGCATCCTGACAGCTCTTGAATTTTGTACAAAAATATGCTAATGTGCAACCCAACCAGACTGTAACACCTTTGCCCCTCTTGTTCAGCTTCCACCCTGTGCCCAACATGGCACAGGAATTTGGAGCACCTGACCCTGCAAACACGAGTGTTCTTTCTCTGTAGGGTGTTCCTTATTTTGCTTCATTAGTCTCTGTTAAATGTGTTGGGGCCAAGTATATTTCGGTTTCCTCACGGTACAGATGTGACAAGGGATGTTGTAATAACCTCCAAACCAGAAGCTGAATAGGAAAAGGATGCCCAGTATGTTCACACTTGAAGGGCTTGTTAAGGGATGTAGATGACATTAATTCTGCCCTGCAGCAATGCCACAGAATAGCTGTACATCAGATCCTAATGAGTATTTGCTAGATGCAGGCTAAATTAAATTGCTCTTTCAAAAAAAGTAGGGGTTTTTTTTTTTTTTTTTGGTGCCACTTGGTAAATGACTCAGCTCACCAAGTATTTTACAGAACCAGCTAACCATTCACACAGAAAGAACAGTAAGTGGCAGGGGCAGAAATTGGGAAATGGGAAGAAAACGTGCTGGTTTAAATTACTGCTGCTGAAATGAAACCGCAGTGAAATCATATAGGGAGGTATGGCTGGCAATTACCTGCTCAAGCATTTCAGGCGCTGGCAGTTGTGGTAATTGGGGTAGAGGATTTCAGAGCTTGCTTCATCAGTGACGATGACAACAGCTCCTGCGGAACGAGGAGGAAGCTTCTGTGATCACTAGTGCATCTGGGTGGCTTTAGCCTGCTTTAATCACTCCCACAGCCTTTGTGCTCAAGTCTGTGTTTGCCAACTAGCAATTCCCCCTGAGCCATCACCTGCAACACAGCCCCTCCGCCTGCTTCCGTGCACACAGCATTTAATTCCCCAGGGATGTCTGCTGTGCACCTTGTGCAGCTTTTGTGTTCATTTTTTTTCCTAGTGTTTGTATGTGACAAAAATCAGTTTCGATGTCACAAGGCGTAAGAAGCCCTGGCAAGTCACTGCTGCTGTTTGTTCCTGGCACCGAGTACAGAAGGAGCACAAGTGATAGCTGCAAACCCAGAGCGTGTTTCTAGGAGGTGCAAGTGGCTGACTGCTGTAGGATACAGCTGGCAGCTCCTTCAGGTACCACACTTGTAAGGGGTCTCAGTATTCCTATGGCCAAGATATTTGGGCTTCTCTGAGACACTGTTCTCAGAGGCGCATCTCGCCAGCGTCGGATGCGGAGCTTTCTGCCCTCTCGATTCTGAAGTGGGTTAATGCTAACCTCCTCGGTAGGTCTGACACTGCAGCATTCATGGCAACAGATCCAAGCTGAGCATCACCAGAAAGCTACACAAAAAGAGGGAGCAAGTGACAAGTTGATAAAGAACACGCAGAACCAGGAGGGTATGGGGAAGAGGGCCGGGAGTGAAGGGCTGGGGAAGAAGTAAGACCCAAGAACCAGAGAGAGTTGGAAGGGGTGAGGTATTGCATCTAGGAAAGACCGAGAAAGGAAAGGTGTTGGTCAGAAGTCTCCCCAACCTTCTTTCTGCTGTTGGTACAGCCCAGCTAGCAGGCACCGTGTGGACTCCAGGTTCCGGAAAATATTAGTGGAACGGATACTGAAAGAGAGAAAGGAGTTCTTGAGGCAGCACTTTCTCCTCCGCGCGGGTGCAGGTGCAGGTGGGGAGGACGTGCTGGAACTCAGGGTTCTATTCTCACCAGGGCTTTGGAAACCTGTGGTGGGGTTAATTACTATAGCTATCTTAAAAAAAAGAAAGACACACCTGTATCAGAACTGCCCTTCAACCTTCCTTCAGAGACGGTGGTGATAAGAAGTTGGTACTTCTCTGGTACGATATATTTTTATCTCATTCTAAACCAGCCCCTCCCAGGATTACTGACATGAGCCGCAGGAGCGCGCTCTGTGTCTTTAGCTATGTAACCTACAGTGAATTTAACTGTGCTCCTGAAATAGCTGTTTCTCTTCACTCACCACAAAGACACACAACACCCCTGTCACTAGCTAACTGTAGAGTGAGATGAGTCTGGCCCTGGCATCCCCCTTGGGATGACTGAGACATTGAATGCTTTGTGGCATGAATGACATCTAATACCGGGTTAAGGCTAAGCAAAGCTGAAGGTGTAAGGGCCAGCTGGGCTATTACATGGTGGACAAGTATGTGGTGGTCAGAAAGATTCCCTAGCACAGGGCTACTCCTTAGGAGGGAGAAAACAAAGGAAGGTCCAAAAGTGAAAGGAGGGACTCACAAGACCTCAGCAGGCTTAAATGTTGGTGAGATAAAGTTTGCTTCTTCCACATAACTTCTCCTCAGCCTTTCCCCCAGGGCGTACATCTGCTCCATCCCTACTGTTGTCAGCTGTCCTGCGATTGCACCGCCCTAAGTGCAGAGAAAAGGGAGGGTCTCCAGGGGAACATGGAAATAAAGGAGGAGTTGACAGAGGGAACAATGAAACCAGCGTGAAAGACAGCCTCACCTTGAATGTGGTCTTTCGGTACTGCTTCTCGTAGGGTGAGGGAGGTTGGGGCCCTCCATTTAGGTCCGTCACCACATAATCAAACTTAGTCCGGGCAGGTACATCCAAAAGGGCAGGATGCCATTCCACCTGCTTAAAAGCGAGCAACCCGCGCTTCAGTGGAAAGCGAGGCCTTTCAGGAGGGGTCCCCGCTGGGTGGTCACTGTGTGCGGCCGTGCCCCTAACACAGCGCAGGCCCGCACAGAAGCCACAGCAAGCGCTGCCTCTCGGAGTCGAGGGTCCGGCGTGCGCTGTGCACAGGTGAAAGGGAGCCGCGGGAAATCGCTATTGCTGCTCTTTCTTGCGCACCGAAAGGCTGCCTTGGTGAAGCCACCCTAAGCCAGACCCGCCACCTCGCTGCCGAGAGCCTGCTGTAACACGCTGCGGGGCAGGGCCGGGCGTTGCGGAGCCGCGTCCCTGGGAGCAGCAGGAACTTGGGTTCTCGCCACTGCCAGCGACAGCAGCCCCCGGGCTGCCCGGCCCCGGGGGCTCCCCGCAGCCCCGGAGGTCGTTGTTCCCTCTGCCGCCGCCTTTCCCGCTAACAGGGCCGCTTTAACACCCACCCCCCGCCGCGTTCCCCCCAAATTTACTCTCGGTAGTGCCTCGGGAAGGAGAATAGTCCGATGGGCTGACGGAAGCCAGCATCAGCTCAGCAGCGGGCACCCCGGGACCGGGGAGGGCGGAAGGTGTGCGTGGGGGCAGCCCTAGCCCCACGGGCAGCCGCCGCTCCGCAGCCTCGGCCGCCCAGCCCCGCGCCCGTCCCGTCCTCACCGACTGTGCCCCCGGGAGGGGCCGCAGCGGGGTGCGCGCCCCGTGCCGGAAGACCACCTGCACCAGCTTCAGCTCCAGGTCCCGCCGCTCACCGCCGTCACCGCCGTCCCGGGCGGCGGCCGCCGCTGCTCGCCGCCGCTGCGCCCACAGGGCCAGGCCGCCCAGGAGGCCCAAGCGGGTACCCCAGCCCATGGTGGCAGCGATGGCACAGCTGGCACCCGGCAGCACCGCCGCGGTGGCCGATGGGAAGAGGAGTCCCCGCTCAGGTGCCGATTAGGAGCGGGGCGCTGGCGGCGGACTACAGCTCCCAAGGGGCACCGCGCTGGAGGGGCGGGCTCGCCGGGGAAGCCGCCGGGCGCAGGCGCGGGGGACTGGGCGCGGCCCGGGGGCGTTTCCCACCTCACCCCGCCCCACCCTGCCCTACCCTGGGCGGGACAGGTGGCGCCGCGCCTCCACCCCGGGGCTGCCTGGCAGCCGCTGCGCCTCGTTGCTGCCTTCTCAGCGGGGGCAGCGAGGCGGCTGCTCTGCAGCCTCCTCCTGCCCGCGGCTGGTTTTTCCCTCCCTCCTTTCTCTGTGTCGCTGCCCCGCGGGAAGCGGCTGGAGGGGCTCTGCCTGCGGGCGGGCTCCCTGGGTGCGGGTGTTGTGGCTTCCCGGGGCGCAGGAGTCCTTCTGGCGCCGTGTTTCTTTCCATCACCTCCCCCGGGGGCGCGTTGGGCGCCGCGTTGAGGTGGAAGGACCAGGCGCTTCTCGGCGCGTTGGGTTGAGTAGGGAGAGAAGAGCCGGAGATGAGGCGGAGGGGCGGGGGCCCGAGGGCCCGAGCGCACCCGGGCTGGCCCCTGCACCCTCCTGCCGGCTGCCCTTGGGTAGGGGGAAAGCCCGGGTCTCATTCGGCCTGTGTGAGCCCTGAGTGAGCAGCAGGGAGATTTCCTTCCCGTCCTAATGGCAGTGGCTTTTCTAGGAGAGAACTGCCTCTTCTTACCCCTTGTAGCCCTTCTGCGGTCTCTGTTGGCTTGTTCCAGTGCTTTCTTACTGATACTTGTAGTGTTGGTGTGATAAAACACGGTTTGGGTGCAAGCAGCCAGGGAGGGGAGCCACGCACGTCCCCCTCTAGCAATAGGAAAACGGTGTAGCAACCACCTTTCATTTTGTACCCAGCAAGGAAATCCATCTCATGCGGGTGGTGCCACAAACTGTGCAAGGAGCTTCAACTCGGGGCACCAAAGCTTAACCTGGGGAAGCTGCCTGGCCAGTATTTCTGTACCTTACTTGGACAGCAGAAACGGATCAAGCAGGTGGAAAGATCAGTCAATTTAAGGTGTTTTTTTAAGGAATAAAAATGGTGTCTCAAAGGCTGAGTGGTGGTGGGGAAGGTGCCCCAGAGCTGCTGTGAAGCCAGTGCCTGGAGATGATGCTTCACTCCTTGTTTCTTCAAGTTGTTGCTTCTCCCTTCCTGGCAGTGGTGTGGAGGACCAGTCAATCTATAGAAATTGACTCCTAAGTGTTGCCTTAAAGTCTGGTGAGCGTAGCAGCTGGTATCTTCGATATACCTGAAAGCTAGAGAGCTGTGTATTTTGAAAGCTGTTCTTGGACATGATAAAGCAATTTACAGGTTCCTGTGTCTTAGTTCCTGTGAACTTTCTTGCGGAAGACTTGGTGGTGAAATCACTGTTGCATAAGTAGTGTTTTTATTGGGCAATAAGCAGTTTGCTTGTTCCTTAGACCACATCCACCTGACTTAGTTACTGATTCCTGTGTTCCCCCTTTTTCTGCCATCCTGTCTCCTTATATATGCTATATGCCCTGGTATTCCTTTTCTTGTAGATTTGGGTCTCTACCCAGGACATCTTTTATCCTCTTTCTTTCTCCCCACTTAATGCTGATTGCTCTTGGTGCCCTCCTTTCCTTGGTTACCCTCTCCTCTGTTCTGCCCTCCTTTCTCTTTATTCTTACAGGGTGCCAACATTTTAAAACTCTCCAAGGAGACTGGAGAAAGTTTTGCAGAAATTTGTTGTGTTGATGGAAGCTATCAGTTGTCTCACTGTCTGCAAAGATTTGTTCTTAAATTGCAGAGCTGACTAGGATGTACCTCTCACTCTTTCTGCCTTTTCCTGTTTGGAAGCAGGTGCTGTCTGTTTGGAGCTGGAGCATTCCCTGAAACTCTGGTACTGGTGGGAAGTGGTCTTTGAAAGGTACCCCACCAGGAGAATGCCATGGAGACTGGGCCAAAGAGGCTGTTCCCAGTAAATGAGGCTGTCAGGAAAGCCATTGCATAGAAATTGCTGCAGTGAGGTGTTGGTGCCTCTGGGGCATCATAAAGCACCTGTGGTTCGTTACATGGGTAAAGGAGAACCTTCTGTGCTTTGTTGCTGCCCTATTCTGGAGCATCCCTTCCTCTGGGAAGTGTCTTGCCTCTGTTTCCAAGACTTCTAAGTTCTGCTTGGTCTGAAGTTTTCCTGCCTGGACTCTGAGCTTCCCGGTATCAGTATGCTCCCTGCTGCTTCTCCTTTGGCCTGTTGCCTATGGCACGCCCTGGGTGACAGAGTGTGAATGGTCAGAAAGCCACACCTGATGCTTACATGGGCTGACATGATGGCTGCTGGACTGACACCAGCAGCCCTCTGCACCTCCTTCTCCTGGCCCCATTAGAGTCAAAAGCAGAATATGCGCTGTGCTGCCTGGGGTCAGCTGGGACAGGGAGGATGAGGAGGGATAGTATCCCCATCCCTGATGTACCTTCCTATCCTATCTACCTCTCCCTGGCTTCCAGCTGTCCTGCTTTCTATTTTTACTGCTGCAGGCAATTAAATAAATCCTGGGAAGAGAGATGAGGTTGTTTCCCATGAGGTCGCCCTGAAAAAAGAGGAGCCCTGTGTAGATACAAGTGGCATGAGTGCTGAGCTGGTATCAGGCTGGGAGATGAAGCTCAGCACAGGCTGGATGAGCGTGTACATAAAGGTCCTTTTGGTGGACTCGGGATTTCCTGCTCCTGGGGGGCTCACAGGAAGCTTGCCTGTGACCCCAGTCATCTGAGTGACCTTAAAGGTGAGAATCCCCAAACTGTTCTGGAGTACAAATACCCTGTAACAGATAGAAATTGGTGGCAAAGACAACTGAATAATATGCCTCGCGTTGGGAGAAAGACTTGGGCATGGAAACCAAGTCCCTTGAGTGTCCATTCTGAGGATGCTTTTATCAGCCTCTTAGGAGCAGTACCCAGCGTTGGTTCAAACAGAGCCCATGGCACCTCTGGTTGGAGGGGCAGAGGCAGGAGGCACTGGAGGGCTCACAGGGGAGCAGTGCAATGGTGAAGGAGCAACAGGAGACAGTGGATGGGGACCTACACAAAGGCCAGGGAGGAGCTGCTGCAGGTGGTGAGATGTTTGCATGGCCACCAAGAGATGTGGATTGGGAGTGGGGTAGTTTGGTGATCTCTTCATGTCTCTCAAAGCAGTGCTGTTCCAAGAGGGTTATCTCAGGTTTTTTGAGCTCAGCATGTGAAACAGAGAAGCATGACCAGAGAGGAGAGAGAAAGAAAAAATATTTCAGAAGCCAAGAAAATAACAAATGGAGAAATCAAGCCTGAGTCTGGTGGTGTGGGAGGGTGAGAGGAGCAAGAATGCTGAGGGGAGAGGCAAGAGGAAAATGTTACTAAGGAGGGAGATGTGATGTGATGTAAATGAGCTCAGAGGTGAAGCGAGAAAAGAGGCTTGCAGTGCATTTATTCACATTTCCATTCAAACGTTACCCTGGAAGAAAACCCCGGTTCCTGTGAAGTTGTGAAGACTGGGACTGCAGGGTCCCTCCCGGGGGGACTCTGGCTGCTGCCAAGCAGCATTACTGTCGAGATGTATTTTGGAATATACCACGCCACAGCAGGTGCCTGCAATTAGAGGAGAGCTCTCCAAAATAGCAGGCGGCTGTCAATTTTTTTAGCAAATGGTGTTGCCCTTTTTTTTTTCCTTCCCCCCTTTGTCCAACTGTGTAGAAATTTATTCTGAGATGCGTCGTCTTTACAGAAGCATTTTCAAAGGGCCTGTTATTTTTGCCCTTCTGTCGCTTTTTGTGACCAGACAAGGAGCAGGAGGCTATTCCAGTGGCCACTGTGGGTGAGCTTTGTTTCACTGGGGGAGGTTAATGAGCTCTAACGAGCAAGCGGGTTTCAGGAAACCTCCCTTTCTCAAAGAGTGCAGATTTCCCCCCACCCCCTCCCCCCGAACTGGAATTTAACCAAATTGCAAGGATCACCCCCTTGGCTATCGATTGCCTTTTTATAGGGTTTCACAAATGTATTGCCCACCCCTCAGAAGGGTCCTATATGACACGTTTGCATTGACATCCCTATTTTCTTGAAGAGGAAACTGAGTCATAGCGAGCGCCATAGCTCAGCCAAGCCATGCAGCCATCCAGCCAGGCTGGGGCATCGATAAGGTATGAGACCAACTATCTTGATTAGGCTTTTGTTCCACGAACCAGACTGAAGTTAAATAGCTTTTAAAAAATCCCCAGCAAAGAAACAATTTTGCTTGATGAGTTCTGGTGTTCTGTTGTTTCTTGGATTGGGCAAATGCCCTCTCCCTGAGCGACAGGCTGTGGCCGCTGTGGTGTAAACCAGGGCTTTACTGCAGGATGTCTGCACAGCAGAGATGCAATGAGAATTTGGACACCCTTTGGGTAGGTGAGGTTTTTTTCTCCCTGAGTGGTAGCAGTCAGAAAATAGACTGCCATTGCCCTGGTGTCTTTTTGTTTCCTTCCCAAGTGCTTTTTGCTTAGTAAGGCAAGTGGGCTGGAAAGGTTCTCCCGGAGCTCTACACAATACAGGCTGCAGTTATGCAGGACCCTGGCAGTGATGTTGGCTGCTGGAGGATGGTGGCAGAACCAGACTGGTGTGACTGCCCAAGTGAGGCACAAGCCAGCAGTGAGCCAGCCATGACATCTCCTGTCCCAGTCTTGTGGGACAGCTCCATGAATGTCCTGGTTCTGGCCAGGCCAGAGTCAACCTCCCCAAGCAGCCATCACAGGTGAGCTGAGTTAGCCTGGGCTGTTTCCACACCACCTGACATCACTCCCCCATAAAAGGGGCTGGTTGGGGAGAGATGCCCCTGGGTGCCTCCAGAGCAGTCTGAGTGTGGCTGGGTGTGGGGTTGGTCCTTGCATCGTGCAGCATTCTGTAATTGTCAAATTGATAAAGTACTCTATGTTATCACCTGGTGTGAATGTAATTGGCTGTTACTGTTCCCCTTTCACGGTGCTTTTGTCAGTAACTGTCCTTATCCCAACCCAGGAGGCCCCGTCTGTTTCTCCTTTGGGAGTGAGTGGTGTGTGGTGTTCAGCCGCTGCCTGGGGCTGAACCGCCACAGTGAAGTGCATGGAGCGTGTGGCATGTGTCTTACTGAGCAGGTACTTCGCTCACCAGAGCCCCTTCTGGGCAGAGTATCTGCCGCTCTGCTCTGGAGCAAAGTATTTTCCTGCCCTCCTTGACCCCAGAGTGTTCCTGTGACTGGCCCTCTGTGCACACAGCTCAAGTGATGCTTCCCGCTCTGGTCTCTTGAAGTGACTATGGCTACTGACAGTCTCTGGTGCTGTAACCGGCAGGTCTCTGCTCTGGAGCCAACATCAGAATGCACACAGAGCCTGTGGTCAGAGTCATGGGCTGCTTTACTCCATGGCCAAAAGAAGCACCACCGTAGCGCCACTGTAGCGCTAGTGGCGTTCCTCTGTCCTGTGAGGCTCGGTGCCCACAGTGGCTGTTGTGAGCTAGTCAGCCCGGGCAGGTGAGCTGTATCGTGCTCGCAAAGAGCAGAAATGCATTTACAAATTGTTCAGGTGTGGCGCGTTGCTTCCTGCGGAGCTGCCCTGCTCTTGCCTGCGCTTGTCTGTTGTCGTGGCCCTTCTAGCCAGCCGTTTTGTTGAGCAGAGCACCTGGGTAGGTGGGAGGAATGTTTCCACTCCTGATTTTTGTGATCCTTTGGGGTGGAATCAGCAAAAAAAAAAAGCTCCTAAATGCTACTGTGGACCAAGCCCTTCCCACAAGGGACCGACCATTCATGGTGTAGCGTAATGACCCATGCCTCGCACCTCTCTTTCTGCATGCTTTCATGTCAGCTCTTCGCTGTCAGCGGTGAAGCGGGGTGTGTGGGTACCTGCAGGTTGTTGTGTTACTTCTGGGTTCTTGCAGGTTATATGGGGGACAGTCCTGGAAGCCAGAGTCGTGGCGTTTAGGGTTGGTATCATGAGGGCATTTTCAGGGACTTTCTCTGTGGATTTTAGAAGTAGGGTGTCAGGCAGTCAGTTGTTTTGTGTCCGTTTTGCCTGTGACCACACAATTTTTCTCCTCTCTTTTCCTTTTAAATTACAGGCTTGGGCATTTGGTTGTTGTCAGTGTGGCAGCAGGAGAGCTGGAAGCCGGTTGCATGCTGGGCTACGTACTGCTTGTGCGAAGGTTCATCCCCTGCCCTGTAACCTAGAGCAGAAGATGTGCTCCCTGCCTTCTGTCTGTCTTTTGTTCAGACTTTGTCATCCTAAACTGGATAATGCCTACAGCCATCTGCTGCATGTGGTAGTCTGCAGCATCATGCCGACTCAATTACGTGCCTCTCTGGGGTAACAGCAGGCCAGTTTTCTCTTCAACTTTGAAAGAGCATTTTTTCCCATGCAAATGAAGGCTGGGATAAGTAGGAGCCTCTGGATGAGCTGTTCCCAGCCACATTGTCGGGCACTCTCTGTGTTGGCGTGGTGGAGCTGTGTGGGTGCAGTGGGAGAGTGGCCAGTCTTTCACCGCGGCTGAGGTGCTGCATCCTGGGGCTCGGCGCTCTGACACAGTGGGGGATGTGCTGCCCCGTGGCAGCATCTAACCATGTGGCACTTTTAATCTGTATCACCTGGCTCTGGTCTCTTGAAGTGACTACGGCTACTGACAGTCTTGGGTGCTGTAACCGGCAGGTCTCCGCTCTTGTACCAGCATAAGAACACCTGCAGTGTCTGTGGTCAGAGTCACGGGCTGCCTTACCCCGCAGCCATTTGCTTTTAGTGAATGTGTGTTACACCAGGTGGCTGGGGAGGGTGTAAAATTGAAGGAGGAGGTACAGGTGTGAATAACTGCGTCTTTTTTCTCAGTGCCCAGGGGAGAAGGGCTGCAAGGAGGTCACAATGAGCTGGGGTCTTAGCAGAGGTGTTCTACTACATTTTCCTACTCATGCAGAGGTGACCAAGCAGGAGGATATCCCTGGTGAGGCCGCACCATGAGTACGGTGTGCAGTTTTGGGTGTCACGGTATAGGAAGGACATTGAGATGCTGGGGAGAGTGCAGAGAAGGGCACCTAGGTTAGTTAGGGGTCTGGAGAACAGGTCTTATGAGGAGAGGCTCAGGGAGCTGAGGCTGTTCAGCCTGGAGAAGAGGAGGCTGAGGGGAGACCTCATAGCTCTTTACAGCTACCTGAAAGGAGGATATAGTGAGGTGGGAGTTGGCCTCTTCTCCCTAATAATTAGTGACAGGACAAGAGGGATTGGGTTCAAGTTGCACCAAGGGAGGTTCAAATTGGATATTAGGAAAAACTTCTTCATTAAAAGAGTGGTGAAGCACTGGAACAGACTCCCCAGGGAGGGAGTGGAATCACCATCCCTGGAGCCATTCAAAAAAATGGGTAGATGTGACACTTTGGGTGATGGTTTAGAGGTTATGGTGGTGTAGCATAACAATTGGACTTGATGATCTTGAAGGTCTTTTCCAATCATGACGAGTCTATGATTTATGTGTGGGATACAATCTGTGACCTCAGCTTTTTCCCCCGGGGTGGGTAGGGGAGATGTAACTGGCACCTGGGGTAAAATGTTATCCTTTTATTTTGCTGTGAGGTTAGGATAAACTATGAGACTCCGAGGTTGCTTCCAGCTTCCTTCTTTTTGCATTCCCTGTGAGTGGTGGAGCTGCTGGGTTTCAACATGCCGTCATCTGGGCTGACCATAGTGCCCCGGTCCTTCTTCCCCTTTGGCATACACTCCTCTTCGTTATGTGAGGGTAGGGGTCAGATCAAGTGGTGGGGAGCTGGAAGAGAGGACATAAACCTCATCTTGGGGACCTGTGCTATTTACATTCAAGACATTTCTGGCCCCACCAGCTGTTCCATGTGTGTTATTTTCAGAAGGGCAGTAATCCGCGGGAGGTCAGGAGGGTGGAATTGCGTGAATACATCGGGTGAAGGAGATCTAAACACTTGGAAGTCCTCAGGCCTTGTCATGACAGAGAGTCAGGATCCCAGATGACTATGGCTTGCAGACTGGGACAGTTCAAGGAGAGCTCTGATTGTGCAGGAAAAAGGCTGCTTAGCTGGATGTTTATTGGCTGTTTTTTTCCAGAGTCATCTGTGTTTACACTGCTGGCAGGACCACCTGTTATTTTTTGAACAATAATGTACATATATATATGTGTGTGGATATTGCTGTGTTTCTGCATTTATTTTTAGCCCTTTCTAAAACCCCCT
The DNA here is from genome assembly GCA_027925045.1 of Hypotaenidia okinawae. Taxonomy (NCBI): domain Eukaryota; kingdom Metazoa; phylum Chordata; class Aves; order Gruiformes; family Rallidae; genus Hypotaenidia; species Hypotaenidia okinawae. The sequence goes on from BSDF01000001.1 coordinate 101,938,594, forward strand.
GACAGGTTTGAAAGATGCTGTGGATTGAGAGTGGTGCCTGGCGGCATTGCTCACATTGACGGTTGTCAGAATTTCCATGATAAATCTCCGCTTTGAAAGGCTTATAACTCATCCTTCTATTCTTGGTCCTGCAGCTCTTATATTTTGGGAAGAAAAAACCCAAAACCCAACAAACCCCAACCAAAAAACCCCAACCTTTTTTTAAAAAAAGTGTTTTTTTCCCCACAGGTTTGTGAGGATCAGTTTTGTTGGCCTAAACTGGAGCTTTTTCAAAGCAGGTAGTGAGTTATGTGGCTTTATTTTTCAGTGCCTAATTACAACCATGCATCAGGTCTCTTTTGATACGTTTTGTATGGTCAGACAGGAAAAGAGTTTAGCACATCAGGCTGACACGGGCACTGGATGGTGTAAATCCTTAGAGAGCCACCACCAGCTATGAGGAAGTGCAAAACCAGCTGAATTATGGCAGAGGCCAGGCAGTCTCCAGATGTGGTGTGATACCAGTTGTGGGATTCTAGATTCTAAGGCTCCTCCTATCACGAAGTAGTGGAGCGATGAGACGTACTGTGTGTGTTTGTTGGGTTGGGTTTTTTTACATTTGGAAAGGGCACGCACGCTGTGTTATGTGCTGTCAGCAGGAGAAGTCCAGTGCAAATCAGCAGCTGATAGTTTTAATGAAGAAATACATAATGTCCTGGTTTCAGTCAGGATAGAGTTAACTTCATTTGTAGCAGCTGATGGAATGCTGTGTTTGGGAGTTAAAATGAAAGCAGTGCTGATAACAGCCTGATGTTCTTAGTTGCAGTCAGTCAAGGACTTTCTCAGCTTCTTCCTATTTCTCTATTCAGGAGAAAGGAGGGGCGAAGCCAGGACAGGTGACCCAGATGGGCCAAAGAGAGTATTCCATGCCAATTACGTCCTGCCCAGGATAACGGGGGGCTGAGGGGAGGAAGAAAAGGGGCGGTGGCGGGACGCGTGCTTCTTGTGGGGACGGTCGGGTTCCGGGACAGCTCTGGGTGGTCCGGCCTGAGTTGTGTGGTTCGGTGAGAAACTGCATTGGGGATCAATAGTTTCATATTCTTTTGCTCTAATGTCCTGTTAGCATTGTTATATTTTATCTTTCTGTTCTCTTAGTAAACTATCCTTATCCCAACCCACGGGCCTCTTAGTTTCTTGGTTTTGGAGTTATTTGCCCCTTCCTTTTCCCTTTCCTTGTTTCCCCCTTTTTTCCCCTCTTCCCCTGCTCTTTTACTTTAAGAAGCAGGCAGCTGCGTGGATCTCAGCCCACAGCCGGGGTGAAACCACGACAACATGTTATCCCTTATTAACTTTATGTTTACAAAAGGGCAGATGAGGTGCTTAGGGGTATGGTTTAGCATAGGATGGGAACGGTTGGACTTGATGATCTTAAAGGTCTTTTGCAACCTTGTGATTCTGGTTCATGTGTCTGTAGTGACTTCCATCCACGCAGTGCAAACCAGCTGGTGGTCGCTGACCCGCTCCCTTCCCCAGCAAAGCCGTACGTGCATCGCTGTGATGTGTAGTGCGCACCCAGGAGAGACGGTGTGGGGAGGAGGCTGGATGGCGTCGCCCAGCGATGCCATGAGCCCCTTGGCCAAACAGCGACCGGCACACTGGAACCTGCGTCGTGTGTGCAGCAGTGGGCAAGCCAACAGCCCGCAGCAGCCGAGTTGCAGAAGGAGGGAGCTGCCTCTCTCCTGAGACCTTTCGGGGTTCCTGAGAGCTGTCCAAGCCTTAGCACCATACAGTGGGTATGCATGCAGGTGGGTGGCACTAATTTGGAACGTGAAGGTCATGTGGCAGGGGGGTTGGAGCTCTATGATCCTTGGGGTCCCTTCCAACCCAGACCATTCTATGATTTTATGACTTGAAACTGGGTCTTGAAACCGGGCGAGGATTGTGGAGGGAGCACAGGGAGCCGGAATCAGTCAGTGTAATTTCGCATGCGGCGTTCAGCAGACCATTCAAACGCAGATTATCTTTTGGCAGATGGTAATAGCACTTATTCCCTGCCTCACCAGGAAGGCTGTGATGTAGCAAAATGCATGCAGAAGGCTCTGTATATGCAAGAGCTCAGCTGTTCTTCAAACTGTATCAGTAGCTGTTTGAATGACAGAGACAACCTTTCCTTCAGGTCTTGCCTGACAGCTCTGGGCCCTCCTGGTTACAAAACCACCGCTATTATAAGATGGAAATAAGTAATCTTGTGTTGCTTTTGTGCATGTTGCATGGGTATTCGCCCAGTGTCATATCTGTGTGTTCTTTAACTTCAGACACAGAGCTTAAACTTTTTTGTCCTGGCTTGTCTTCCTCTGCAACTGATTTTCCTTTGGATGTGAAGGTGGTTTTGTTCTGGTCCCTGTGTCCATCTCTTGTCTGTCAGGGCATTGTGTTCCTACAGGACCTCGGCACCTCCTTCACAGGAGGGAAGGGATGCTATATTCATTTTCCAGGTGGGAATTTCAGCAGAGGAAGGCTCATATGATCTTGTCAGACACAGAAGTTGCTGAGTAGGAACCTGAGGGCACTCTCCAGAGGGTAAGACTGGCGCCTGAGCTGCTTTTCCAGAGTCAGTGTTATCTTTTGTCGCAGTTCTGATCCCATCTGGCTGTCAGCTGTACCAAGCCAGTGCTCCGTGGGTATTTACGCTGCTGCCAGTTCTCATGTCTCAATTGGGAGTAATTTCATGCGGGTGACTGAGATTCCTTGAGAGGAAGAATTTCAAGTATCCCAGACAATGGTATGGTTAGCATCAGTTTTGTCCTAAGTCTGTTTTTTTAGTATTTATTTTAAGGATTGTTGACACACATGAGTTTTTTAGTAGGGCTTCAGTATCTGTGGTTGTGGTCATGAAAAAGGGTCAGAGGCAAAATGGTCATGGCATTGGAGTCTTGTAAGATAACAGAATAAATAGGAAGAGAAACATGATTTAAAGTCTTCAGTGACAGTGAGGTTGTAAGAAAGCGACAGCACAATGTTTTTCATGAGGTATTTAGCATTTCCGAAGAAAGGTTCCTGATAAAACACTACTGCAAGTCAACAGTCAACACATGAATTGCAGGAGGGGATGGGGCAAGTCTCCCTCAATAAAAAACTTTTATTACATGTTCTCTTGCTCCAAATTAGGGTAATTGAGAGTTAAATGGATGGAAGTGGAGCTAAATGGATTGAAACAAACAGCAGCACTGTGGACAAAAAAACCCCAATCATTGTGAGCTGTGGTCTATCGACTGCAGTGAATTTCTCACAGATTTGTAGGTTTTATTGCTGGGGTGATGGGTCTGACTATCTGCTCAGAGTAGGAGAGGGGACCAAGCATTTCTTATGGGGTCAGTAACTTCTATTAGCACCAGTGCATACCTTTTCAAACCCCGTGGTGGCAATTAGATATTACCTCATCCCTAGACTGTGCTTTCCAATTGTTAATTAAAGTAATAATTGTCATTACAAGAGTGCTTCTGCTAGAAGAGGCTGTGAGAAATGTAGTCCCCTTTACAGGTACTTGCATATGGGGACTAAAATGCTTCTGAGCTTAGTCTTGGTGAGTGAGATGGAGGAAGCCATCACCTTCCTCTGCAGCCCAGTCTGTGGCTCAGAGATGCTGGGGAGCCTTGGGGCTGGCTTTGCATGAAAGTGAGGTGCAGTCCAGGCCAGTGTTTCGTGTTTCTGGCTCTGAGGTGGTACAGATGTGTGACCCTGTGCCTCTACGTGTGCCTCTAGCCTTGCTGCTTGCTTAGAAATATACGCAGGGGTGGGGGCAGCCCTGACTTGACTTGTAGGGAGGAGTGCTTCACAAAGCTATAGGGTATTTGCACCTTAGGAAGTGAGCTGTTCACCTTGCCCCCAGGTATGCATAGGGAGAGGAAAAGGAGTTAAGGTATCTCAGCCTGAGGGCTTCTGAGGATCTCCTCCAGCTCTGAGGTACCCCTCTGTGCTGGGAACTGTGATGTCCTGGTGTGACCAGAGATATCCATCAGGAACCAGTGAATGTTGTTCCAGGACTCCTTACATTTCATGAATGTCTTTACTGTTGATTTAGATCTGAGCACTTTAACGAACTTTTCAGAAAGTCCTCCAATTTGGCATTTCCCTGGAAATGAGAGAGCCAAAAGGAATCTGGAGAAACTAGAAATACAGAGAGGAAAGTGTAATTGTATCCTAAGAAAATACAAGACCGAAAGTGTGTGTGTGTGGGGGGGTAGGGGGTGTGTGAGAAGGGAGGGAGATAGAGAAATCCAAAGCCTAATTTCAGAGGGGGGAGGAAAGGTGAAAAAATAGTTCTCATGGTCTGTTAAGGGGGAACTGAATTGAAAGCAAGCCCAGCTTTTTTTCAGTGGAATGCCAGTTACAAACCAGGTGTGCTGTTGGGTGGGCAGCTCCTGTTATTCGACACGAGGGTGATGGCAGTTTCTGCCCTGCATGTGTACCCAATCTGGACTGAAGTGGGAGAAAAGCAAGGTGGGAAGCTACCACGGCTTCACTGGACTACGTGATTTAGCAATGGCTAATTTTAGGCACTTGTTTCTGAAACATCTTGCCTGTAGCCTGGCACCCATCAAACTGGTTTTGTCAGGAGCACTTTTCAACCTCAAACTTTGTTCCCAGGCTGAAAAGCTGGCATGGCATTTACTTAAAAAACAAACCCAAACAAATAGCAGCAAGTTTCTGACCTCAGGCTTGCCTCTCCCTGCTAATGTGATTCCTTTTAAGGGTAGGAGCTGGTGGCTAACGTGATTTCTAGTGAAACCCTGCGTGCAGCTGAGTGTGAGCTTGTCAGGCTTTGTGGGGGCTGGAGTTACAAACCTCATGTCGTAGCAGCCCTGTATCCAGTGTCTAGAAACATTCCTTGATGTGTCTTTTGCTTCCTTTATATTGTCATGTATCTGACCATCACCAATGTGCCTTTTTAAAGTTGGGTGCATGTCCAATGAGAACAGGAAAATTTAACTCTCTCTAAGAGAGTTAATTTAACTCGCCCCTAAGAGCTCAGTTTGACCTCTGGCTTGGCCACATCTGTCCTGGCCCTTCCTGTGTAAATTAACCTTAGGATAAAGAGGAGTCCCTGCATATGAAATCAGGCTGGGTTTTGTGACTTGTTGAGCAATCCCTGAATTTTTCCTGCTACAATCCAGCCCTGAGAGATCACAGAATTGTAGGGGTTGGAACGGACCTCAGGAGATCATCGGGTCCAACCCCCTGCCAAAGCAGGTTCCCTAGGACAGGCTGCACAGATAGGCATCCAGACAGGTCTTGAATATCTCCAGAGGAGGAGACTCCACACCCCCTGGGCAGCCTGTCCCAGGGCTCTGTCACCCTCACTGTGAAAAAGTTCTTCCACATGTTGGTGTGGAACTTCCTGTGCTCCAACTTGAGGCCACTGGCCCTTGTCCTGTCCCCACAGACCACTGAGAAGAGGCTGGCCATTTCCCCCTGTGTCCCACACTTGAGATATTTATAAACATTGATCAGGTCACCTCTCAGTCTTCTTTTCTTAAGGCTGAAGAACCCCAGTTCATTCAGCCTTTATGAGATGAGATATGTCCTCTCAAAAAAATTTAAAAATAACCATGGTCTGCAGGGGGCTTAGTCTTGCTCCTGCAAATGCTGCAGTCAGGCTGTTGCCTCACAGGAGCTCGTCATGGGCCAACCACATGGAGTTTGTAATAAAGAAAACAAAAGGGTGCCTAATCTGCTAATAAGATAAAGCCATCTCCAGGGAGGAAAGTGTCTTAGTGCCCAAGTCCTACAGGCTTTGGTCCAAAAAGAATTCTAAAGGAATATGAAAACATCACAGTTCTTCTGAGGTTTGCTCTGGGGGAATATGTTTTGCTAGTCAACATTGTAGACTTGCTATTATTCATCCAGGGGCTTGTGGCTGTGTAGGTAGACTACAAAGCCCTGTGTGGCAAGCTGCAACAGAGGCTGGGGGACGTGTTTTATGCAGGCACCATAGTGTCTTCACGGTGCTTCTACTACTTTGGCTCTTGGGAAGTGCTGGGGCTTGCGAGGGGGTGATGAAACCCTCTATGTGGGGGCACGGAGCGGTGAGAAGCTGCTGAAGGACTCGAACCTTCCCGCGGGACCTTTGTGAGCAGCCAGGAAATTGGGGTCTTCTGCACCCCTTATCCACACACATCCTGCTGTGGGGTTCCTGCATGGACATCGAGGGTTCCCAGCCATGTCTAGGGGCTACTGGAAGTGGGATAAAACCACATCTGAATTGACCACCAGTATATCATGGTTCTCTCAGATGGTTTTTTTAGTACTGATCTAACACATAACTGTCTTAAAAAACATATTCTGGTGTGTGTTTATTGCACATATTCTCTGGTGGAGGAGCATTGTTTGGCTTGTGATTGGCAGGATTGGTTACACAATGTTGTTTTGTGCTTCCTGATGGCTGGAGGAGCACAGGGCTGCCTCTGGGGTGGATATCAGCCCCTATGAATTTAAAATTTAGTTTCCATGACTGACAGTCGCTTTCTGAGAACTCTGTTGCCCGTCAAACTCAATTGCTCAAATGTCTGTGGGAAACCAGGGGTGGTATGTGAAAGTGGTCTCAGCAAACTCATTTTAAAGAATGCAAACCGATGTTCTCTGGAGGCACAACGAAGCGTTTCTGCATTATTTGGCTAGAGTGAGTGGCATAAACCTGTTTGCTCTTTCTGTCATCAAATTTTAATGACAATGTTATTTTTATTTATATATAGATATATAGTATTAAAATCCCTGTGGTCCCCGGAAAGACCTTTAATCATCTAGACCATGTAAGCAATGAACACTTCAGGCAAAAGCAAAGCTATTAGATTTGCACTGCAGCCACAGTTTTTCCTCCTAAAAAGTTTACTTGAAGAAGCTGCCGCTCTCCATTCCTGTTCTTGGTCTGCCTGTGCCTCTGCTGCAGCGGGTAACCTAACGACTGAGGTGCTGGGCTTCATTCACAGATGGGTGCAAAGGCTGGCACCAGCCCTGTACAGCATCCCTCCTGTAATCCCTGCTGGGAGGAGGCGACAAAGTTCTTTGGGGCAGTTAGAGGTCTTAGTGGGGAAAGAGAGAAGAGGCTGAGTCCTCCCCTGACTCCGAAAGGTAGGAGTTGACTGGTCCCTCTCCTAATGTTTCTCACTGCAAACCAGTCTTCCTCACAGATGGAAGCTCCTCATAGCTTGACCAGCTCTTTCAGCTTTGAGAGCTGGATGTGATATGAACTCTATATGGAGCTCCACACTCTATATTGCACAGGTATTGCTTTCTCCTCCTTCCCCCGCTCCCCTTTCCCCAGTCTTTAACAACTTCCAGCTTAACATTATAGCCCTGGAGAGGGGCTGCCTGATTTTCTTGTTTGCTTGGGTCATCTATCTATTTATTTATTTAAAAAGGCACCACTGCCCTTTTCTGTTACCATTTTTCCTACTGGGAAAATTCTGATTTTTGTGCACCTGGTGATCCATCGTTCACCAGGTTGGGAGAAAAGCATCAGACTTCCCTGGGAGCTTTACTGAGCAGGGAAAGCCAGTAGTGGGGTACAATTGAATTGGTGATGCATTAGCCCTTCAACTGCCTCTCCGCTTAATGCTGGTTTTTCAAGTCATTCTTCCTTGCTTGAATGAGTAGAAAATTGGGTGCCAGCTACTCTTGGGCCCAGGAAGAGAGAGGTGGTGTGCTGTCTGTACCTCAATTCTCCTTCTGAACCTGGGTTCCTTAAGACCCTGGGCATCCCTTTGGCCATGCTGCGAGGCAGCCAAGAGCCTCCCAGGGGAACAGCAGTGGCAGAGGGGGTTCCCCTGGGGCCAGCAGTGCCCCTTTCTGCCTGCCTGAGCCTTCCCCAGGGCACGGCGGGAGCACCAGAGGCAGGAGAGCTGTGGCTCCATGGCTCCTGCTGATGCTGGTGATCCTCAGTGCTTGCCACTGCTGTGCATCAGATTCTCTGCTACGCTATGCTGACTTTGTGAATTCCTGCATTTTTTTCATATTTTGGCCCTTTGGAGTCCAGTCAAGCATGTTCCTGTGTGCACACAGTGCTTTTATTATTTGGTCTTTGGATCCTCTTAATTCCTTGGCCTCAGTAATACTTCGTGGAAAAGTGATTGAGGGGAGATTGTGTAGCCTGGCATGTTTTCACCCTTCCCCTCTTAAGTCTTCAATCTTTACCAGCTTTGAGCTTGCCTGAGCATTGCCTCGCTCACGTATTCTGAAAGAGCAAGCAACTTGCCTGACCCACGGGCTCTAGATCAGCCATTACTTGTAAGTACTTTTCTTGGTTTCTCCCTCATTTGCCCCTTGGCCCACTCAGTAGTCCCACTGTGCTGTTTGGAGAGAGGAGAAGGAGCTACATGCACGACCTTGTCTCAATTCATTACTTTGTTAGTTTTGGCATTCTATGCATATTTTTAAATATAGCTTTTCCTTTTATAGGATGAAGCATTTCTGTTTTAAGAGCTTGGAGAGACTCACGTTTCCCTGTTCTCCTATCTTAGGCTCAGCAGCTGGGCAGCACAGGGCTGTGGATCAGAACTGTCTCCTTCAGGCCACCAGTTAGAGGAGGCGATCCCAAAATGGTTTGAGGTCTGCTGACCAAGGAGACAACTGGGGCTATTAAATGCTGTCCCCAGCTCCAGCTGGAGAGTTCAGTTTCAAGAGGCTGAGGATCCCAGCAGGTATGACTGGAGAAAAGAGGGACAGGAGCAGAATGAAAAGTTCTCATGTGTTTTCTTGCTTCCACCTCAGAGTGTTGTCTTTGTAATGCTGCCATTTAAAGATTGAGTGCCTACCCAAGGGCTGAATTTCACAAATAACATTGGTTTAGGTCTCAGCTATAAGATTGCCCCTCCATCCATCTGGTACAAAGCAATAAATACAAAATCTCTCTGAAATGACGGGCCAGCCTCTCTGCTCACTGGCTGGAGTGTATGTGCTCCTGTTGTGGTGTGACAGCCTGCCTGTCCTTGACAGCAGATCCCAGGAATCACAAGTTTATGCTCCGTCAGCCAGTGCAAACACCTGTCCACCAGGTATTCCCCACTTGTTACTCCTAGACAGAACTGTGGAGGCATTAAGAAATGGGTGTCAGGGAGAGAGGATCTGCTTTGATGCAGATCTTTGATGTATTGTCTGGGCTGGGAGGCAGAGAGCTGGAATGGCTGTACTCCTGTGGGCTCAAAGACGAGTGAAACACCACCTGTGAATGTGTGCATTGTAGAGGTCTGAAATGGCACAGGGGAGATCCTTACCCTCATTTTTTGGCTATGCCTTGCTTTCCAGCAGAGGGACAAATTCTCCCAAGTGTCTGTAGCATGGAGGCTGTAAAGTTTGGGCTATGGCTTGTTACAAACCAAGAATGGTTTATTGAACAAGGCCAGGGTTAGTGCTTGAGTGGTCCTACAAAACAGTGATGTCACTCAATAGCCAGGTATTTCAAGAGGGGGTGATCTGCTGTGAATATGCTTTAATAAGCTCCTGACATACTCCTTGTGTATCTCTCCTGGTGAGGTGGCACGCTAAGGGACAGGCATGCTCTGGGCTGGGCCTGTGCCAGGTCTGTGGGGGTAATCCTGCTTCCTTGATGCATTTTGTGGCTGTGGGTGCTCAGGTGATGTTGCTGAATCGCAGCAGAGTAGGGTTTGGACGGGACCTCTAGAGATCATCTAGTCCAATGCACCTGCCAGAGCAGGATCACCTAGAGCAGGCTGCACAGGACAGCGTCCAGGCAGGTTTTGAATGTCTCCAGAGGTGGAGAGACCACAGCCTCTCTCGGCAGCCTGTGCCAGTGCTCTGTCACCCTCTCCGTAAAGTTCCTCCTCATGCTTAGGTAAAACTTCCTATATTCAAGTTTGTGCCCGTTGCCTCTTGTGCTGTCACTGGGCACCACTGAAAAAAGACTGACCCCATCCTCCTGACACCCACCCCTCAAGTATTTAAAAGCATTGACAAGATTCTCCCCTCAGTCTTCTCTTCTCTAGGCTAAAGAGTCCCAAGTCCCTCAGCCTCTCTTTGTGAGAGAGATGTTCTAGTCCTCTAGCATCTTCCTTTCCAGGCTGAAAACCCCCAAACCAAGGGTCTTTTGATCTTAAGTGGTCCCTGAAGCCTTTAACACAGTTAAAGGTTCTTGTCCTGGTATCCTCATTGAATTCCAGTTTAATTCTTTATGCCCCCTCTCAGGCTCCTTGCTGGGACCCAGTGCTTTATTGGTCTCCAGCTTCCCAGCCTGCAGAGTCCCCTGGGATGGGAGGTTGTGTGGATAAAGGAAGGAAGGGCACTTCCTTTGGGTGGACAGGGGGATCAGAGGTCGGAAGGAGGGAGCCTGTGAAAGTCAGAAAGTTGGGAGCAAGGGATGAGGTTCAGAGGACAGGCATCAGCCAGGGAAGAGAGGGTATTCCTTGGCCTGGACAACTACATCTTAAGAGCACTGAGTACCCACAGGGACTCTCTGCAGAGATGCTTAGTAGTGGATTCTCAGTGTCTCTCAAGACCTTGCTTTTTAAAAAGCCTTACAGGGCCCCGTTGCTGCCCTGATTGAGCCATCAGATGCTCAGGGGACAGGTTTTGCTGCCCTTTTCCTGCCAAGTTGGCCTTGCGTTGCAGGCAGTTGCTCCAGGTACGTGTGCATTAGAGGATGTGAGGGGAGGGAGTGTTTCCATCGCAAGAGGATGGAGGTTCTGCTCACTGGCCAGCTCTTCCCGGTCTTCCTTGTTGTAATTCAGAGGCAGGCGGGGGAGCTGGAGGGGGTTTCTGTGAGCCCGTCAGTCATTTCACAGTGTTTGTTATTTATCCCCCTGGCTGAGCCCTCCCCTCATCCCTGCCACTCTGGGCAATGGGAACTTTTGTGATCTCTGGGCGGCAGGGGCTGGCAGGCAGCCTGATCGATGCAAGCAGCTCGTTCCCAGCCACGTGAGAGGAGAAACATCAACAAAGGAGAGATGGAGTTAGAACTTTATTAGGAGAAACCTAGGCATGTTTGACTAAAGTCTCACATTAAGGAGAGCACGCATGTATTTTCAGGATTAAAAAATACACATATATATAAAAAAACCCCAAACAACACCTTACAAAGAAAAAAGGTCTCCCTCCACCCTCTCCCTCCCCCTCCACCCCACCCCCCGTGTGTGTGTGAGTATGTATGTATATGTATGGGGAACTGTACCAAAGCCAACTGTGTATCAGGAGCAAGGATTCACGGCCTCTTTCAGTGGTGCCTAAGAGAGGGAATGGCTCAGTCCCCTCCTAAGTTGGTCCCAGGCCATTCACTCATGCAGGCTGACACTGGGAAGCTGTGGCTTGTGCCTGAAAGGGCAGTGAGGGTAAACAACAGGGAGCAGCATAGCTCTGTTTAGCAGTTCTCTTTAAAGGAGGGATGCCAGCTCTGCAGTGAAAGAACGTGTCTGGAGCGGGAGTTGCCTGCACATCTTGCCCACCAGACTCACCGTGCAGTGTTGGGCCCTGTGTGGTGTTGGGCCCAAATGGCTGCTCTGAGAGGCTACACTGGCGGAAAGAGCTGGTCCCTGCGTGGTTTCTTAGGCCATATGTGCTAGGGATGGAGTGGAGGTGAAGATGACCTGATGGCAGGACAGGGACTTGCTGAGAGGGCAAATACCTCTGCTTGCACTGGCTGGCAGGCTTGGGAGAGCAGCCAAGGCCTGAATGATGTGCAAGATCTGGAGAGGACTCTTCCTCTTTGTAAAAGATGCTGAAGTGTTTTGGTAGGTTAGAGGGAGAAGACACAGGCTGTACCTCTTCTGCAGAGAAACAGAGAATTTTGGGGTTTTTACCCCCACTCTGGTTGGCAGCTAAAAGCACCTTCTCAGCAGCAATCATGTTGCTTAAAAGATGATTTTCAAAAGGGGAAAATTCACTTTGATTTCACACAGTAATTATTCCTTTTTAACTAGTAAGATAGTTGTGCTCAGAGGAGAGCTGCTATTACTGTTCATGGGTGTCTTGCTTAGAATTGATGACATAAGTATCTTGGGAAAATTCCCCAGTCTTCATCAACTGATCATCCCAGTGATATCCCGGGGCCCCAGGGCCAGTCTGCTGTGCTGGCTTAGGAATAAGGAAAGGATTCCAATGTTAGACATGAGGCACCATGGATGCCCTTATCTTAAGTGGAAGAGTTATATACAGTGTCAAAAAATTCAAGTAGGATTTATTGAATAGGTAAACTTGCCTAAAATACCTGGGCTCAGGTAGAGGAAGGGAGGGTCGGAAAGAGCGAGAACAAAGTGGATGAGAAGGTCTGTCTTACGGAAAGCCTATCGGTGTGTTTCTGATCCCTACTGAGAGAAGATGCAGTTTCTGATCCCTAGCTGAGAGAAGATGCAGCTCAGAATAATGGCCAGGCTGGCATAGTTGTAAATATTGAATAGACACAGATGCAAGGGGATTGAGGTTCAGTCGGTCTGTTGAATGCAGTGTCACAGTGGACACCCTCTGGGCAGCCTCAGGAGTCTGCTGGCCTGTGCTCTGCCAGGCTGAGGATGGCGAGTCTCCTGTCCCTGTGGGTCCCATGATGAAAATGTGGCCAAGAGACCTGCACCTCAAGATCGGTGCCACTTTTCAGTGTGTGTCTCCCCATGGCTGCCCCTGCGGTAAGCTGTGAGAGGTGCAGTCTGCAGTGTCATGCTGATGCTCACTGAAAAGGAGCAAAAGGGTGTTGAACCAGAGTAAGGTTAGTGGTGAGAGTCTGGGGTCCCCTCTGCAGAAGTTTTTACTGAGTGCTGAGACTGCTCCTCCCCCTCGTCCCTCCTGGAGGTGGGTCACACAGACAAATCATCCGACCTTGCCTTGCTGCTGGCACGGCTGGTCTTGCTGAACCGGCGTTTCTCATTGAAGTAGTTCTCGGGGAAAGCGGGTGCCCCACATTCGTTGGCCACCTCTGGGCTCTCCACGTAGCTTGATTTAAGGAAGGGCCCTTCACCAGCAGCATCCTCCTGGCCGTGGACCCTCTCGGTGGCAAAGTTGGCAGTGTTCTGCTGGGAGGCCATCTTGTTGCTGAAGGGGCTGATGAACTTCCTGTCGGGACTTGACAAGCACTGGTTGAAATCTGGTGGGGGAGTGTACATCTGGGTCCTCTCTGCTTGTGGGGCGGACTCCAGTCTGGCAGGGGCTGTGCTGGGGCTGGTCTTGTAGGACCGGGAGCACCTCTCTTTGGCTTTCTTCCAGCCCAAGTGGTACAACTCGGCCAGGCTGAGGAACAGGGAGAGCACCGCCACAGCCAGCATGAAGACGATGAACACGTTCTTTTCTGTGGGACGGGAAACGTAGCAATTGACGGGGTGGGGACAAGGTGCCCGCTGGCAGATGTACAGGGTCTCCAGGAAGATCCCGTACAGGATGTACTGTCCCACAATGAAGGCCACTTCCATGGCGGTGCGAATCAAAATGCTGTAGACGTAGGTGTTGAGAAGACTTCCCCTGAGTATGATTTTGCCTCCTGATTCATCCCAGCAAGACAGCTCAGCCTTCTCTGCCACGGGGCACTTCTGCTGATAGTATGTGTCACCGTTGTTTTTCATCTCCTGGGCCTCTAATTCTGCCTCCTTCATCTTCCTCTTCTCTTCCATTCGCACCGTGTGCATTGCGTGGCCCATGTACACCAGAGATGGGGTGGAGACAAAGATGATCTGGAGGACCCAAAACCGGACATGGGAGATGGGGAAAGCCTTGTCATAGCAGACATTTTCACAGCCAGGCTGCTGGGTGTCGCACATGAAGTCAGACTGCTCGTCCCCCCAGGAGGACTCAGCTGCTGTGCCCAGCACCAGCATCCGGAAGATGAAGAGCACAGTCAACCAGACTTTCCCCACCACTGTGGAGTGTTTGTGGACCTCTTCCAGGAACTCTCCCAAGAAACTCCAGTCTCCCATTTCTGCTCACCAGGAGGGGTGACAAGTCTCCAAGGCAGTACTGGGTGCAGCCTCTGTGGGAGAGAATAGAAGAGAGCGATTCTAAGGAGGGTTAGGAAATGCCTAACTGGGAACACACAGAGTGAGATGGTTTGGTTTGTGTCAAGGAAATGTTTTATATTGGACCTGAAATGAATGAGATCTGGTTAGCTGAAAGCAATGTGGGTTGATGGAGGCTTTTGGGCAGGGAGGCGTTTGGTTTTTTTCAGCTACTGAAATGAAAAGTGATCTTTTTAGCATAATCCAACTACAACCTGCTAAACAGTCTCCCAAAACTCTGAGGGTGAGCCACTTTGTTTTCCTGGTTCAGACAGTCTTTTCACTGTGGTCTGCATATTGCATCCTCTGTGGACTGTGCAGTTAAAGCAGCATTCATCTGCCTTCAAACCGTGCTCTAGGGAATCCTTGATCGGCTGATACCCTGGGAGATAAGACTGGAGTCTACAGCTCGGTTTGAGCACGCCTTGGCACTTTGATATGTTACCTTTTCTGTAATACCTGCACCAACATCTGGGACTTGAAAGCGCTCACAGTGCTGGGCTTCATTTCCGAGCTCAATGCCACCCCTGAGAGAAAAGTGGAGGAACCTCTCCTGCTGCCCACCTGCCCCTTGCTGTTAGGTTTTGCTACAATTTTGCACCATCTCCAGTTGCAAGTGTTTTGTTTACAAGCTGCAAATATTTTGGGGAACGTAAAGGCTTCGATGAACTATGCCAGTCCTGTCTGCTGCCACCCTGCCATGCCTTTCAGAGGGAACTGTCACAACATCTACATGGTGAGTCTCGCTCATTCCTCTTTTCTTAGGCTCTGAGACAAAATTCACAGTTCAAATGACACAGAAAAAGAAAATATCTTAGTTGACATGGTGGTATTGGATAGGTGGTTGGACTTGATGATTTTAGAGATCTTTTCCAACTGTAGAGGTTCTATGATTCTCTGAAAAGCCTCCTTTGAAAAGCCTCCCAAGGACAAGCAGCTCCTGGGAACTGCTCCTTGTTAGGTGGTCTGATGAGAGGAAAGACTCGGTGGGCTAGTAAGATTGCAACGTGAGGGTGTAGGAGAGCCTGCTTCAGTTTTGTTTCTGACTCTGACAGACTCTTTATCGCCAAGTCCCTTAACCCCCTGGATGAAAAGAGGACCATGGGTTTAATCCAGTTTTTGTGGGGCTCTGTGGAAGTGCCTGAGCAACCATTTGATCCAGTTATACTTGCTGTGCTTGGCTTCCTCGGGCACTGCAAAGCTCTCCCTTGTGTGAGTGAAGGGCTAGATGCTATAAAAGTGCACGGTATTACCTTGGAGATAATGTTCTCCTGCAGTCACTCTTTTTGAAGATATCCTTTTAATAAATAAATAGAAAACTTAATAATCATCATAATGAAATATTAAAGGCCCTAGAGAAGGTAAATCCCAACGCCATAGGGAACAAAAGTATTAGCTCTCCTTCTTTATCTTCCCTTGTCTTGTCTTTAAGAGCCAATTACTTTGACTGTACAGAGGAGGCTGTGGAGAGCAGACACGGTTAAACGCTGAGGATTTACTGCACCAATATTGTGGGGATTTCCTATGAGCAAAAGCTGGAGAAGAGAGACAGAGGCTTGTTAAGGGAACAATATCCCCTTCTCTGGTTATGTGTGGGATATAATTTAATGTAGCAGTGCATGCAATGATTTCTGCTGTTGCTCGCCTGACCTGAGGTGTCCATCTGCAGGGCTGGATGAGTCAAAGATTGAAAGTTGAATCCCTAAAACTCCTCGCGCTGCTGGGGGCTGCCCTGAGGAAAGGTGAGGGTTGCCCAGGTAAGGAGACGGGGAGGTGACCACTTGCTGCCCCCCCACCGAGTGAGAAGCGGTGTGAGGAGGGGGAAGGGGCAGTCCAGGAAGCAGAGGGTGGGCTCTGGCTCTTCCCTGCTCTGGCAGGCATGCTGCAGTCACGCCGATGGTGAGATCCCGGGGGCTGCTCAGAGCAGGCTGGAGCTTTCGTCTGCTGCCAGCCCAGAGCTGCAGGAGCAGTAACACAGAAAACAGTTAGTCTTTCAGACTCATCTGTGTCTTCATGGATAAAAACTCGTGACTCTGTGGGTCTGTCTGATCTTCTGAAGGGGTTTTGGTGCAGGTATTGCCTTCTGCAGAAATTAGCCTATGGCTTCGTTCTGCGGGCTCCAGGGGGATGTATGCAGGCAGATAAATCAGTAGTGGGAAATGTTTACAGCCGGCTGCATTGAAATCAGGATTTAATAAAAATTTTTTCCAGAGTTCAGACAAGGCAACCAGCTGCCTACAGTTCACTGTGCAGATGCATCCCAGACAACAGAGCACAGCAGAACTATAGGCGTGGAATATTCTTTCCAAAACAGCATGAGCGATGGCGTGTGTCCCCATTTTTCCAGGTGAGTTTGTGGTGTTTGCAGGTGCCACTCTTGCTTCTGCAGTTGCCAGCTGACAGCTGCGTTTTGTTGATCCACCTTGCTTGTTGGGATAACTAAAAATTAGTGCAGTTCTCCCTGGCTGTGCCAAGGAGGAGTTTTCCTCCCTGCACTGTGCATGTGAGATTGCAGGCTGAACACATCTTCCCATCAGTTCTACCATGTGCAGCTAGTTTGGGGTTTTAGTAGGGCTCGTTTTCCCCAGGGAAGGGGAAGAAACAGTGCGTGCATACTACAAAGCTGGCAACCTTGAGTTCGAGAGGAGACCAGAAATTAAAAAAGGTTAATGGATGTGAAAGTAATGTACCTGCCTCACACCTGCACAATATTTTCCAAAAGGAAAATATTCAGACAGATCTAAGGCTGGCAGCCATGAGGCTTCGGCAAGATACCGGGGCTGTTCCCCCTGCCCTTTCCTGCTGGTGGCTCTACTGCACAGGCTGTGTAAAGGAGGAGCTGCCCCGAGGCCTGCATGCTGTCCCCTCCTCCCGTTACAGCCCCACAGAGACACGGGTGGCTGCTGCAAGGGGGCCGGCAGCCACGGGAAAGCGGGTGTTGAGTACCAAGAGAAGGGGGTTCCTGCCTTCCACAGTGTTTTTGGCTTAGATGAATTTTAGTTAAAAAGCAAGCTACTCTCACAATGGCTATTCAAGGGCCTCCTAGAGCAGAAGAGAGCACCTAGCTCTCTGCTGCCAGCAAGCAAAGGATTGCTGTCACCTCCTGACAGCTTTTCCTGGCTACAAAGGATTGCCTCTGACCTACCCTTTCTCCTCAGGGCTTTGCTATTCTGGGGAATTTTCCATACAGTTCCCTTTCCTCATTCCCAGACTGCCACTGTCCCCTCATGCTTTGACCTCTCGGCGCGTGAGCATCTGTGGCCTTTTATATTCCTGGTTTGGACTCAGTTGGACAAATCTTGTCTCAGTCTAGTGGGACGATGCAAAAAAACCACCTCTGGGTATCTTCACCGGGTCTCAGCACCTGATAGCCGACTGTCTTGATAGCAGTGTCATGCATATTCATGCAGAGCCATGGGGCTGTGCCACTGCCTGGCTGTGCTTCTGGCTGCCAGCTTTCTGTTGGGTCAACAAGGGAGCTCTGCACAGTCATGGGACCCCAGTGCCGGGAAATGTGTATGTGACAAAGGCCAGTGTGGTCTGGCTCAGGCCCAGCAACATGATTGTCCCAGCTTAATCATCACCTGAAATGCTATTAAAGCTGGGGAAAAATTAATATCACAGTGCAGGCCAGGCATGGAGTCTGTCCAGCCCCAGGCTGCCTTGTGACTGCCAAATTCCTTGATAAAAATACCCTAATGGAGATGGCACCTGCCAGCACACCAGACTAGGCTGTTCTACGCTGTCCTTTGTTTGTTTGCTTTTGCTATCTTTTTTTCTGTGTGAGGGGAAGTGCCCATCACTCAGAGCAGTTGTGCCCATCCTCTTCATGATGCTGTGTGCTCTGAATGGCAGGTGAATGTTTTGCATTCCTGCTGCTTGCTCCGGCCAAGGCGCTTGTTCTGGATAGAGCAGTTGGGACTTTGGGAGACAGCTTGGAAATTCACCCTGAAGAGGCAGGAAGGCTGTTCTTGTGCAGTCCTCTTCTTGATGTGAGTTTATTTCCCAGGAAGTTTTAGAAAGAAAGTTCTCCCCTCTTCAGAAGACAGGCGTGACTATCAGCAGTGGTATAAATAGCTGAGCTTGACACTTCATGCTAACTTTTCCCACAAGGAAGGTGACAGGAGGTCGTCATCTCTGCAGGATGTTTCTAAAATAGCGGAGAGCCTGATCATGACACTGTTTCTGCTCTCCCTCGCTGGGCTTGCCTCTTCCCCTTGGCAGGTCCTAGGTGCACGGAGCAGCTCTCTGAGGAAGGCCCCTTCTTGTGGGGGAAGTGTGCTTCCCGGGCTGGGGGGAAGTAACAAAGTTGTATTTTGCCCCACCTGCCTGTGTGGTTTGCACAGTTGCATACAGATGTGTGTATCTGATTGTTAATGAGATGCCCCCGTGACCTTGGGCTGAGGCCCAAGATGTTATGACATGAGGCAGTGTGTAGAGGCCATGCAGCACATCCATCCCTTCTGAGCTCCTGAATGGGGAAGCAGCCGCCTCCTTTAGTCACTGGGCATGTGAGAAGTGACAGCCCCATGCAGTGGGGTGCCCAGGCCAGCTCTGGCATGGCTAGCACCTATGAATTGTGTGTGGCCTTTCTTCCTCAGGCTGTGCCACCTAGCAGGTCCAGGCCAGCACGTGGCACAAGAGAGAGCTACTCTGGGGGAGGGGGGCAGAGATCTTTTTCCGTATGTTGACAACCATCAGGCTGCAGCCAGACCTGAGCGGTCCCCGCACTGCAAAACTGGGTGCTTGTACTGGCAGACACATGGGAAGGATGTCTTAGGCTCTGCGCTGCGGGTTAGTTGCTGCTGCTTTGCTCTGCAGACGTGCATTTCTCTTAAGGATCTCTAGCCTCCAGTGAGTAGCAGCAGTACCAGTAGTAGCAGCAGTAGTTCAGCCTCACAGCATCCTGTGCAGTGCAGATGCTGTCATCTTTATCTCTCAGGTGGTGATCACTGGGGTACGGAAAGGGCAAACGGCTTGTTTGTCGCTGTGTTAGGGACAGAGCTCTGTGGGGACAGAGCTCAGGGGCTGTGACTTCCAAACTTGTGTCCTTTTTTCTACCTAGCACTACCTCTTAGGCTTGGGGACAGTGACATGAGGCTGCTGCTATGGCACAAGAACCTGTGCTTCCACAGACCACAGCCCTTCTCTCCTGTGCCCTGGGACAATATGGTCCTGTTCACCTGAAAGAAATCCTTCCTGTGCTACCCTTCCACAGCAGGTACACCTGGCAGAACCAGAGGGTTTGTTTTTTTTTTTGGGGAGGGAATTGGTTCTTTTCTAAGAGATGAACATCTTGTTATTACTGGCAGATTGGTCAGTGCCCAAAAGGAAGAAGCAGCCTTTTCAGTGTGTATATACAATGGTCCTTTATTGCCAGGAAGCATTTTGGGGGGTACACAACTTACAGTGCTGGTAGATGAATCAAGTTAGAAATGCCCTGTCCAGCACAGGTGTGATGCTTTGACTTTCAGAGGCTTTTCAGAGCTTTGTGACATAGATCAGTGCTAAAGCCCACCTCAGCGTGTATCTTTTTAGAAGTTCACTGTTTACTGATGTTGTCTCCTTTGTGTGCATATACAGCAGGCAAGCAGTGACTGGCTAGGCGTTACTGTCCAAGCACCATCCCTCTGGCTTCATATGTGCATGTGTGTGCTTATGATAAGTTTCTGCCTGAAATGGGCCAGTTCTTTAGCCAAACTTGTGCATGAATCTGGACTACATAGGCTTGTACTTCTTTATGATTTATCTATATGATGCATATGAATAAAGAAGTCTGACATGTTTGCGTAGTTTCCTTTCTAGCTCCTTGGGTTCAAAGTCCTGTGCTGGATCAGTATCAGGGAGACTGACTTTGACTCCAGTGCTCAGATCTCATGGGAAAGGCAGAGCTCAAAGCCAACAGCTCCTGTCCCAGAAGGCAGCCATCCAGTGTTTCTCATCTCTCTGCTCCTCCTGCATTCACTGCAATTTATGGAAGAGCCTTGCTGGTAACCGCCAGCCCTGCTTGCGGTTGCAGACAGCTTGTTACTCCTTCATGCAGTATGCTATGCTTTCCCCCTCCTCTCCAAATGCAGAAAATCTCAGAGTTCACAAAAATGAGTGTGTGAGAAGATAAGGGAGTTGAATGACCCGTCACCTCCTGAACACACACCCGCCCTGACGCACACAGACAGAGGGAGATCACTCAACACCTCCAAGAGTGTACATCAGGAATGTGTTACACACACGGAGGTGACAGTATTATGTAGAATATTTCCATCTGAAGTGGTGGTGGGAAGCTGCAGACTCCCAGTTAGCTGAATTTGTATTACTTGTCTCTCCAGACCACCTCATGCTTTTTCCCCTCCTTGATGAGGGTCAAATTCTGCTATCTTATCTCCAGGCGTTAGGGCCAAGGTCTGCCTGATGTAGATGCAGGAGACCGAGAACAGAAAAGATCTTGAACTGAAGTGAGTAGAGCCAAGCAATAAATGTGTCTTACTGCAGTTGAAAAGCCTGCATCAAACAGTTATGTGATAGTGGTATCCAGGCTGACATTTTGCATGCAGGAAGCACCCTCTAATTCTCTTGGGATTATCTCTGAGCCCTGGAGAATCGTGGGCCTTACACAGCTCAACAAATACAACAAAATGACTTGGGATGAGCTAAATAAAGGGTCATGTGTGCTTCTTACTAGGAAAGTCCAATCAATTCTTTCTCTGATGAAAATGCTGTGAAGCTTACTCCTTAGTGCACAGGATGAAGAGCATCCAGTTCAGGATTACAGGGCTTTGGTGCTCTTTGCAATTTCTTTGTTTCCTATGTGAATTTTATATATATATATATTTTTATATATCTAAAGCGCCTATCACCTTACTAATAAACCTGATGCCAAATGGGGCAGGCAAGAGGACAGCCAAACAGGGCAGAAGGAGCTCTGGGAAACAGAAACATGCTAGGAAATTTGGGGACTGCTGTAGTAAAGCAGCTCCTGAGATCTGCTGAGAGAAGCTGATCTTAAGCCCTGCAGGAAGCTGGTAAAAGGAGGCGTGGAGGTGATGGGATGCATCAGAGTGGGTTCGATACAGCACCCCAATCCTGTCTGTATGATTTGAGACTGGTTCATAGACTACATGTGATTCAACTTGATATACTGTTGAAATAGTACAGTAGTGACAGAAGGAGAGGGCTCTCATTCAGAGTTTTCCCATCCTTTCTTCCGCCTTTCCCCACAGGGTCTCCCCGCTTGTCACGTCCCTGTTGCTCTCCTACAGTCACGCTTCCCCTTGCAGAGCCTCCCCTCAGTTTTTTGGCAGTTTTGGCCACTTAACTCTCTCCAGCACCCAGATAGCTAATGCTTTCAGCCTTAGAAAGGGAAAATTTTCTGTAACTCTCTACTTCCCACTTAGTACTACCTTGTCAAATTTCATTTCTTTATCCTTCCTAGAAATCCGTAGGATTCTCCTCACGCTCCAGCCTCATTGCTGCATCCTTGCCTCAAGTATTTAATTTCTCACTCAGGGCAAAGCTTGGCTGCAGCATGAGTTGGTCAGTTTATAGACTCAGTGTATGTACATAGATATACATGCATCTTCCCCCTTAAAACCAGCCAATACTACTTTTACAAAACAGCAGCAGTAGGGAGTTAGGAAATGCTGGAGTTACTGTTCTCTATAATCTTAATTCAATCTCTTTGTGCCTGTGCCTCATAGCTCCGAGTCCTTAACCACATCCTCACATTGTCACCTCATTCTTTGCACAGGATGCCTGCCTTGTTCTGTGCCAGCCTGCCTGGAGCTTTCTTGAACAGCAGCTATTCAATGTTTTGTTTTCTTCTCATTGTTCAGTGGGTGGCCTGTGCCTCATTTACTGTACATCATTCAAGTCCAGTTCTAAAGACAGAATTATTAGTTTCCTCATGGGTTTTCCTATGGCTTTCATCACAACAATATCTGATTGTTTCACAATCATTACTTTACTTATTTTCATTACCACCTGGAGGTAAGGAGATGGTATTAGATCAACTTTACAGCTGAGGAACTAAGGCGGCGAGTGATTAAGATAAAAAAAGTTCATTAATTTTGGAAGCTGTTTGGTGATGTTGCTAATTGGGGTTTTTTTTTCAGTGTACTTGGCACTATATAACATATGTTCAAAGCAGAGCTCTGTCTAGTTAATGCTGGAGTGGGAGAATTTATCACTGCCACCAGTTGGAACACATCTAGAAGTCAGACATCCTCCAGAAGATGAGACACCACCAAGGGGGCATTTGTGAAGAAATGTGGCTTAAGTGATTTGCCCCATCATGACAGAGGAAGTTGGAGTAAGAAGCAAGAACTAACCTCAGTCCTCTTGGATAACTTTATCTGGTTTTAAACTGGAGACAGGTTTTTTTCCATCCCACTATTCCCTCCCTTCACTTGACATCCGAATGCCGCGGAAGACCCTGGAGCTCTGCAGCGGTCTCCCTCGCTGGGCTGCTTTGCTCCCCTGGCGACCCCGTGCCCTGACCCAGGCACCCATCAGCGCTTCTGCTTCTGAAGGAGAGGAGTTCCGTATGGAAATTCTCAACTGTTCTCAAGGCATGTCCATAACAACAAAGATAATGAGCCAAGATGGAAATGTAAGTGTAAACCCCTTAGCTCTTACATGAAAAACCCCTGACCCCTCTTTAAAGATACACTGGAGACTGAGAGGCACGCGCATCCTTACTCATTACTTACTGTGTGGCATGAATCTTTCTGTGTTTCAGGAGAGAGCTGGCATGCTAGAGTATTGTTCAGAGAGATCTGCCTGTTGCTTATCAGTAGCCACAAAATTATGTGTGGGGTTTGGGTTTTGTGTTGTTTTTTTTTTATCCTTCTTTATGAATTCTTAGCCCAAAGATTGAGGTTTCTCTGGTGCCTCCTGGGAACTGTTTCTTATTTTAAGCCTCTGTCCTCGTGGCTCATACAACAGCACCCGAGGTGTGGAGCAGGCTCTGAAATGTGCTCCCTAATGACACGGTATAGTGCTGAATTACTCATTCCTCCTCGTCTATTTTCAATGCTATGAGATAAGTCAGAAAACAAGGGCAAACGTGCAGGATGTGTGAAAGCTGTCTGAAGGTCAGAAAGAGAAGAAGAGAGGCTGGGGTATGGAGTTCCATATTTTCTGGCAAGGTTTAAATTTTTCATGTGCAAACCCGTAACACTGAAATATTGTCATAATATAAACTGTTGAATGTGTGTGTGGGGAAAGCCCACCAAAATACACAAACAAAAACCCAAACCCAACAACCCCAAATAGCTGTAGTAGCAGGAATACTTAACATAGTTCCCAAGCGACTGGAGCCTGATTAGTATTTTTAAATCTGAAGCCTCAGAAATTCTCCTAAACTACTGTTCTGCTCCCAGGGAAAGGGGTAAGAAAGTTAGAAATCTGTGCTCATCTTGGAGAAGATATTGAAAAAAAGAACAGCAAATGCATTTTTTTTTTTGGGTGGTGGTGGGGCTTCTGCTGCAAATACTGCATACTGTGAGGCTTCTGAATAACAGTTTAACCCACTCCTAGCTGCACACACATATGCACACATATTACACGCATTAAGTTCTGTAGCCTTACAGAGAGGCAGCAGTAAGGAAAACCTCTCATGCGTACTGCTTCACCAAGGTACTTTGACAGGTTTATTAGCATGGAGGAAGAGTTCAGTGATTAAGGCTTGTTCAGCCCATGATTTCCTTTAGTTGAGGTTTGTCCAGAAATGCTGCTCACATGATCCTCTGATGCATTTTTACAGTACTTCAGGGATAGAGGCACTGCCTCAGTTTGTTAAAATCAGAGTGCCATAAGGCTCGTTAGGCATGACAAACAGCCAGCAAAATGACCCTGTAGGAAACCAAAGGAGCCGCTGTGGATCAGAGGTGGCAATTATCAGGCAACCTTTACTCATGCTGCCATTGCTTCTTTCTGGGTGGATGCGTGGGGGGTGCTGTGTTTTCAGCCTAGGCTATTTCACACTGGGGGTGGCAGTGCTAGAAGTATGAAATTATGGAAATGTGTTCCATTAATTTCTCCAAGGACAAAAAAAGAGAGGGGGGGAAAAAAAGTCAGGAAGGAAAATAAAAAGAGGCAGCAGCCGCTAGTGGGAGAGGGCATTTGTCCCTCTAGGTCTGTGTGCCTCTTTGCTGAGGCTGCCCTGGGCAGTGTCAGGATGGAGAAGAAAGGCATTCCCTTCCCGGAGAGAGCAGGACGGGGTGACTGGGAGGTACGAGCGAGGCACTTCTCTACATTTGAGTCACATTCCCAGGCTCCTGTCACAGACCAGCCAGGGCACAGTACTCTCAAGCAAAAAGAAAAAAGTGCAATATTTTGAAACCATCTTGCGTGCTCTGGAGTACAGGAGGTTCATGCCGGCACTTGATCAAGTGTTTATACCCTGAGAGCCTGTCATAGGTAAGAGTTCCCTTCACCACTCTCCCCTGAGCAGCCTGACAGCATGCTGAAATGGGACCTGACAGAAACGGCGATTTGCACTTTATTCTGTCTGTGAGGATACTGGGGGCTCTTTGCTTGCTTTCCCGGACACTGAAATCTATCGGTCTCTGCGTTCGTTGCGGGGAGGCTCCCTTGTCATCTCTGTAGCTGCCTGTGCCAAAAAGAATTTAATTTTTAAAGCATCCCAAGCCTGTCTTGCTACTACTGGGAATATTCTGGAGAGAAATTGAGAGAAAAAGTAAATTTCCTAACTAATTTTTAGCCATCCTACTTTTCCTGCCTCAGCGAGTCCTCCTCTCTCCCCCATGCTGTTTTCCCCTTGAGTGTTACAGCTTGATCTCCCATCAATGCTTCTGCAGTTCTGGTATTTCCCCCTCGTGGTTACGTACCTGATTTCCAGTGTCTTGTCCTCTGTCTCCTTTCCTTGCTTTAGCACTTTCCCTCTCTGTGGTTGAGTTGGACTCCTTGCTCTTCTCAGTTGCTTGGTTTTATTCCTTTAACATGGTTCTCTCTCTCTTCCTCTCTTTTTCTCCACCCACTTTCTGTGTCACTTTCTGTCTTCCCCACTGCCTGTCTCTGACTTTCCCCCTCTTCTTTCTTCACCTACTTTTCTTGTCTCTCCCACCCCATCCAGCTTAATCTTTCTATTTTCAAACCTAGTTTCCTGTTGTTTTTCCTTTAAAGACCATGGGTCTCATTCCTCCCTCTCCATTCTCAGCCTCTCCCCATGCCACCCTCCCTATGCCGACAGGATGCACTCTCTGCTGGCTTTGCACTGTCCCTTCCAGTTGCCGCTGCGTTGTTCCTTGCACCTCCTCCCCCAGATAACTTGTTCCTTGAACAAGGAGAGACAGGGCTGCCTCACAGTTACACCAGCCAGACCCTCCTTCTGTGCAGGACAAGGACGAAGGGTTTTTTTCTGACTTGAGCTTAATCAGGCAAAGTGGAGTTGATGTGGAGCAGGGTCCTCCACCTCTCCGAATAACACTGGACTTGCTTGGCTGGCTTGGACCAGGGACCCAGCATAGCTGGAACCTTGTCCCAAAGAGCACCTGATGCTTCCTGGGGGGGGTGGGGGGTGGGCAGGGGAGCAGTTTGCAGGCCCCCTTACTGATAAATAGATAACTGGCCTGCCAGGAGAGGTGTTTCTTGACACCCACCCCAACTCCCTACACACACAGAGTCTGATGCATGAGCTTTTGGGCCTTTCTAACAATTGCCTTCTGGTACGGCAAGTGTCCAAGGTTCTTGTGTTTCATGTACATGTCATGTGGGGGCTCTGATTCCTGCACATCAGGCCTCAGAGGGGAGGGTGAATCAGAAATGCCTTCTGGCGTTGGTAAAGGCTGCCCTTGGAGAACCAGTGTCTGGGGACTGAGGTTTGCACAGAAGACTCTGCTACCCTGAGATCTGTCTTGCTGCGCACAAGCTTTGGTGGGTGTCCCTCCAGTGACCCTTCCCATGCTGGACATCTCCCATCCAGAACATACTTGCCCTATGTGGCAGCTAGAGTAGATCATGAAGTAAAAGCAGTCCAGAGACCAAAACACAGGACTGGAAAACTCTTCAAATCTAATCATCATTCTCCCACTCATTTAGGACTCCCTTTAGGCACAAGGTTGAACGCCAGCCCCCGCAGGGACAGTGCGGTGCAGAGGCTGTCTCTGGAGGCATGTCCTATGCAGGCCCTCACTCTGAGGTGAAGAATGTGACTCCTTTTCTAGAGAGACGAGTCCTCACTGGTGATTAGTGCAGGGCATGTTGTGCACAGTGAATTCCCACAGTATCTTAGTGAGAAACCCGTGGTCATTTGCTGCTTTGTTTCTAAATTTATCGAAAGGCCACCTGGGATTTCAAAGAAAACGACAATGTTTCTGGAGTTGTTTTTCCCTCTCCTGCCTGGCAAATGTACACCTGTGAGAAAAATGAGAGTATCACTGTGTTCTTTTGTCTTTCTAGAGTAATTTCTGTAAAGCATTATGATGTAAAGTCCTCTTGATTTTATGCCAATGAAACTGCCATCACAGAAGTATCCAGAAAAAGGTGTTAATAATACCGACCTAGCTCACAGGTGGCTTTGGGATAGGCTAGCAAAGGCTTGTGAAGTGTTTCTCATGTGCTATAGAGAGGCAGTTCCTGTGGGAGAGTGGACTGAAATGTAATCCCCTCCCTGTGTGGCTGACACTTGGCTCTACATGCAGGGGGACTGGGTCTCATTCTTCTCCCTGCTCACTCCTTTCTGTTTCCCATCCTACTACTGTTCCTGAGTGGCATCCCTGGTCTCCTATAATTTCCGAATCATGCAGGTACAGTCTAGATCTGTTGAGTGAATCGGGGCAGAAGGTTTCTGTCCAATACATGCATCATGAACCAGGTAACTGTTACTGGGCTTTTTGTTGTTGCTGGCAACTGTTTGGATTTTGATGCACAGAAGAGAAATAGTGAAGGCAGACTAGGCGGCAAAAGACAGGAAGGTGAGCAGACATGTATGGATGCCTCAACCAGCACATCAATGTGTTGTCCTCCTTCCCTACTATACCCTTCTCAAGTAAAAGCAGAGTTGGCATGGCAGCTTCTTCAGTTCTGCAGCTAGAGAAATAGCTGTTTTGCCTACTGGTAAGCTGGGAAGAAGGATTTTTCCTCCCCTCCCCAAGAGACTGCTATGCAAAACTTGAGACTTGAGTGAGGAGAGCAAGTGGAAGAGGATGCTCCCCCAGAGAGTGGGAATGAGGAGAACAGCTGACAGTTTGCCATGTGCAGCTTGCAGGTCTCAGCAGTTTGTGATGCTATGGAATGGATTTTGAAGGAAAGGAGAAATGAAGAAAGGAGAAAAATAGGACAACACATATCATCTTTTGATCAAAAGTAACTGACTTTCTTAGGGTAACATTCCTGACCCTTTCAGAAAATGAAACATAGCAGACCTTATCTACCTGGACTTCAGTAAGGCCTATGATACGGTGTCCCAGAGGAAGCAAACTAGTGGAGAATATTCAGCTGGAGAAGACAGGAATTATTAGAGAAATCCTCAAGTGGGTAAGAGACTAACAGAACTGAGACACCAGTTCCCTACAAGGCTGAAGGGAAATTATCTGCGAGACTGCTCAAAGATTGCTCTCAGGACTCATCTCTTAAAATATTTGTGTTAATTACTTTGGCACCGACAGTAGAAATGCTAATGAAATCTGCCAAGGGAGCAAAGCTGGGAGGTGGTGTTAGGGCAGAGGTGGATTCCAGCGCTAGGAGAGCAGAAGGCTCGTTGCAACTGGAGAGATTGAGGTGAGGTTAAACGAGAGGGTGCAAAGTCACGCTCTAGGAACGTGTAGCTCAGAGGGTGACAGGAGCCTCTCGGTGCTTGGGAGCTCCTCACTGGCAGAATCACGAAGGGGGAAGGCCTGAGTGAAGGTCACAAAAGGAGGAGGAACCGGGGATGTGATGTGATGGGGTAGAAAGAGGCAAAGTGGCCTTTCAGGATGTAGCAGCATTTCCAGCTGTGGCGAGATTAATGTCATCTAAGAAGACAGGAGACCCCAGCAGAGTAGAGTGTGTGTGGGTGGGTGCTGCTCACCCACATCAAGAAAGATATCCAGCCTGGAACAGGTGCAAAGAAAGGCAGCAAGGTGATCGCAGGGATGGAGGGCATCTCTTGGCCAAGAGTACATTTACTTATCCATCACAGAAGTGACTGCAGAGAGTTGTTTGAGCTGATTTGAAAACAGAGGAGGCATTGGGTGCAAGATCTTCTACGTTAATTATTTTGCACTGAACTTCATGCTAGTGCAGCTACCCAAAGTAATTAAAGCATGGTGTGATGTGCCTGCGGGGTGAGTACTGTAAGGGAGCTCGGTTACTTAGTCTGGCAGAACAAAGGTTAAGAGAGGAGAGATTTGCTGCCTATAAATACTTTCAGGAATTGGGGGTTGGGAGAGTAAGTGCTAGCAGAGAGTGGAGAGCTACAGAAGCTAAAGGACAATGTGGCACAAGAATAAATAGATATAAATTGGTCATGAATGAATTTAGGTTGGAAATCAGAAGGTTTCTAAGCAACAGAGCAGGGAAGGAGGTGCTGGAACAGCATTCTAGTAGCACAAGCGAGGGCGTAAGCCGAATGAGATTTAGGACAGAGCTTAGTAAGTTTAGAAAAGGACATTTGTTTTGTACTTGCCCATTATTCAAAGGGATTGAACCTGATAATTCAAGAGGCCCCTTTTTCAGTCTGTTTCCTGTACTTGCCTTATTGCCTTGACAGAGCCGCTCCCTTTCACACCGAAGTCAGGTAAATCCCGAATACAGTTTCAGTGTGATGAGTTTTGCAGCATTGATCTCATGGATATTTAATGGAGGATTCATTCTGTGCCAGGGATTTAAATGAATGAAAAGTGCAAGCCACCACAATGCAAAGAGAAGGTCTGCAAATATGCAGTCGTGTAGATGAAAGCTCACATAAGAAAAGAGATTCTTCACATAAAACAGATGTTCCTGGAACATCTGGCTTTGCTGGGAGGCTGTTTCAAATGTGGGTAAATGCTCTCCTGAGATTTGAGAACTTTAGGAGGCTGTCTGAAGGGACAATGTCTTGCGTTTTCCTGCCATTGCTGAGGGCTTTGAGCCTGGGGAGGATGTTGGGTTTACTGCACTGGGTATTTTCAGGAAAAAACCACCACCCAACAGCGGCTGAGATAGGAACTTCTCCTGTGTATTTCATCTCCGATGCCTGGCCACAGCACTGCACCCACTCTGATTCCTCGTGTTGTCCCATGCTGGACAGGCACCTCTAGTACCTCCCCTGAGGCACCAGTGGATGCTGCCTTCCTGGTGGAACATTTTACCTAAAACCCCCATGCATGGATAGTATTGAAAGAGAAGGAAGGAGAGGGAAGTTCTCCAGTATACATTAGGCCTCTGGAGACAGCTTGAAGGAATTCTCTAGCAGGAGGCAAATTCCTGAAGACAGGCTGGACCCCAGGGAAGAGGACTAGCATCTGACGATGGCAGGCAACAGTTTTATAGTCACGGTTCCTTATTTAGTGAAAAATCCCAAGTGATCCCATTACGGGTGGACGCTTCCCTCTTCCCAGCCCAAAGTACCAAACCAGCACAGACTGAGGGAAATAGGAAGCAAGAAACAGCGAGGTGTGAAACGTCACTGTATGTTGGTCTCATCTGCCAGTGAAGTTTTCAGCAAGGAGGAATTAATCTCACTGAGGAGAGATGACCATCTCTCCCACAGTAAATGCTTATTTGTCAGCTGTACCTTACTAGAAATAAAGCACGGCACTCACAGCTCCTGCTTCCACTCTCAACCCTGCAGCATCTCTGAGCAGCAAATGATAATGTAATTAAACCTCCTATAAACACCTTCCTTGCTTCACAGGTGGAGGAACCAAACCACAGAGAGCATAAAGGATTTGTCCAAAGGACCAACAAGTCATTTTCAAGCAAGGAGTCCTCACCTACCTAGCCACCAGTCACCTTGTGCTGTCAACTTCCAGCTAGATGAATTGCCACTTCACAAAACTATACGTGTCTGTACATACATACATACAGATGTTTCCCGAAGTGAGAAGAAAAGAAAGAATAGACCTTTACCTCTTGTTGCCGAGCCTGCACAGATAGAGGGAGGAGCAGGTGCAGTTGACTGAAGGGTGAGCTTTAGCACAGCCCCTTGGTCTTGCTGGAGCCCACCTCTGTCAGTGTTTGGCTCCCAGAAGAGATTCGTGTCTGAGGGAGGACACTCTGGGCAGGGTAAGCCAAACCCTAGTCAGCTCCCAGGAGCTCAGCCTCCTGCCGTGGTCTGACACCGGCTCACTGGAGATTCCCTCGAGCCTGGAGGACCGATGCTGGGGGAGACTGGCTCCCGAGCTGTTCCTGACATGCACTGGCAGCTGTCAGCCTGCTATTCTTTTAAAGAGTCTTCGTGGATCAGGATAAAAATGTGATCTTACGCAGGCGGCATTGTAAGCACAGCTTGGCTCAAGTTCAGCTCTTCCTCTGGCTCCCAGCTACTCTATTTTTATTGAAGGAATTTGAGGCTATCAGAAAGGAAGTCAAATTGTTTTAGGAAAACAATAGAAAAGCAACTTGAAGTTTATTAGCTTCCTGCCCAGGGCCTGGGACCAACTTGTCAAACTTATTAGAGTGATGGCAGAGCTATTTATTTAAAAGGGCTAGTGACAAGACCCACAATTTCATTCCTGTTTAGGCCTCTGTGGAAACAAAGGAAAACCATAAAATAGTATCTAAAGGGAGCAGATGGCTAGCTGGTAGATGGTGCAAGTAAGGTTGGCCCATGAAGTGTTAGCCGGTGCAATGGCTTTCGTGGGATTTTGTAATTGAATGAATGCCCAGGCCTGCATTCACAGCCCCATCGATCCAAAATCCTTATTGTGAAGTTGTTATCAAATGGAAGCCTCGCACCCAAGATGACAAATTTGGCAGGAAAAGGTCTGCATTTAGAGCTGCTGAAAGGAGCAGAACAATGCGGCAGGTCTCCAGAAGAGACAGGAATAGAGCCCAGGTGTCCCCGCTCCTGTTGGACTGCTGGAGCCCCCCGACAGCAAAAATATTTATATCCATCAGGAGCAGCTGCAGTCTGCTTTCCAGTGCAGCTACCCCAAAGTAGCAGCGCCATTAAGTCACTGAAAACCCGCTGGCATGTGGCTAGCAAGAAGAGCAGACAGCCAAGCTGTTAGACTCACGAGCAGAAAGTGTCCATGCTGCCTGAGCCTTCCTAAGGAGCCTCATTGTTTGCAAGGAAACAAGAAGAGAACAAAGCAAGTAATGGAGAACCCTCCACAAACTCTGCTTACTGCAAAGCCATATCCCCTTTTCAGAGGTATCTCTGCTTACTATTTAACCTGCTTCCACAAGTGTATAGGAAGAACTCACCTCTCCTTTCAATGGTGCAGTGGTTGTCTCTAGAAGGTCGGTACTGAGCCCGCAGAGCTGTGCATGCAAGCTTTGAGCAGCTCGGTAACTGCTTCTCAGATGAAAGTAAGAAGAGCCCACCTCAAAAATTCTCTTCCTTCTCCTCCTCATTAGCTTAACTAAAAGCGGGAATGCAAAGCTACACTTTCCTCTGAGGCCTAGGGCAATGATGCCTCTTGTATTGGCAAGTGATAGAAGATCTTGGTTTATATTTTCATTTTAATTTATCCAGGTTAGATACTTATAAGAAGGTCAGAGTGAGTGCATGATCTCTGGAAGGGCAGAAGAAACTAAGCTTTGACTTGGTGATTTTAATATAAATGCAACTATATTGCATTTATTTAAGATATTCTTCCAGCTTTTAGAAGGTGTCTCTAACTTTGATCCCTCTGAGATACTTTCTTGGTAAACAGATTGGCCAAAGCAGCACACACAGCAGTGCAGCATCCCAGTTCATTATGGTTTGTAGGCGTTTACTTAATTTTAAGTACATTCTCAGGTTGCATTGATTTCAATGATATTTAATAGCCCGGAAGTGAAGTGCCCTACCTTGCCAGCCAGGCCAGCCTTGCTGGGGGAATTCCGAGGCAGAGAGCAGCTAGTCAATACACTTCTTGGCCGCCTCTGCTGTAAGGGGTGCCATGTGCACATCACATGATGGTGTCCTGGCAACAGAGACCATTTTATTTGCACTTACATGGAGTCTGTGTCATCTGGATTGGTATCACTTAATTTGTACATTGTTCTAGTAAGTAGCTTTTCAAGCCCAACTGTGTGCTGTGAGAGTCGTCATCTCCCTTGCTCAGGACTGCTGAACTCTCAGTGGTCCCTTAGATTGGGATCCTGGGGACTTGGTCATGTGAGTAACTCTCTGTAATTACAGCTTGAGGCTATTGGTGTGGTTAAAGGTCCTTCTGTGTGCACACATCGCAGACTGGAAAATGTCGCAGACTGTTGAAGCCCCTGTGCTTTTTTTCTACCAGGTGCTAGTATGGCTGCTCAGAAACTTCTGGGATGACAGAGGTTTCTGGCTGGCCAGACACATGGATGCCAGGGGACCTCTTGCCTCAGAAGGCTGTGATACATGGTGGCAGTGCTAGCATCCGATTCCCGGGAAGTGCTCTCCCATGGTGGTGTTAGATAGCTGTGCTGCTGCGTCATCTCCCAGCTCTAAAGCTTAAGGCTTTAGAAAAAGGCTGCTTAAGCAGTGCTGCCACTGTGGAAAGAATCACCAGCACTCATCTCACTGTAAAGCAAACTAGCTTTGCTGTGGGGTGTAAGAATGTCAGCCACCTCCCTACCTTCTCCGCAGGGGGAAGAGAAATCAGGACTTGATTCTGCTCTGAAGGCCAAGGTGTCTCAAGCTTTCCCTGGAAGTCAGCTTCAAAGGAAGAAACAGTAAAAGGATTTGAGGAAAAAAGAGATGTGTGCTTGGATGGTGGTGAGTGAAACAGAAAAGTAAACAGCCTGAGTTAAGGGGGGATTCTCAGATGGTGTTATTGCTCCCAGCCAACTTGTTCTCTTTTGTGATGGTCTGAAAGCATTTTAAGACACGACCTGCTGGGTAAAACGAAGAACTTAATTAATTGCACAAATTTATGAGTAATGGCTCTTCCCACCAGTTTTGTGATGTGTGTTGGTTGGATTCTGGAGCCTTCTGTGAACAATGCAAATTACAGCAAATGGAGGGAGCAGGAGGGCATGGCCAGCCCAAGCAGACCAGAGAGCTATGCTTTGTGTCAGAAGGCCATATAGCTGTGCACAGAGCGTGCCCGTGTGCGCACACGAGTGCACGTAGCATCAAATGACATGTCTTTTGTTGAGAAGAGCTCACAAGCTAGCCAGGCTCCCGGCAATGTCGTGATGCACAGTGTGCAGGGAAGGGCCTTCCCTTCCCAAAGGCTGCCATGAGGTCTGCTCGAGCAGCACGAGGGAAGCCGGCAGCTCTGCTCCTTCCTGCTGCACCTTCTGCATAAAGGCAGATAGGCTCCCAGGGGTGCATTAGGCACCTATGCTTGGCAGCCTGGTGTCCTGATTATTTATTAAAGGAAAGTTTGGAAAAGGTTTGTACCCAGTCTTGCTTTCTGGGAGGGTGAAGGACTTGGTCAATTCAAACCTCCTCAATTGTCTTTCTGGACACCTGGGTTTCCTGGTAAAGCTGTTTGCTTGACTTGTTGTAACAGCACCATCCCCACCACCCAACCCCGCCCCAGACGTGGTGACTGGCTGCAAAGGAAGCAGGTGTCTGGGTTAGTCACCCGCAGCCCCAAAGGCAAGGAAATGAGTGCCCTGGCATTTCTGCTGCAGCCGCCATGCTGTCTGTCCAGGTGGCCACAAGCAATGCTCATACTGAAAGCTATGAGGAGCAAGCAGGGAGTTGGGAAGTTTTCTGGGAGCTGAAGCCCTGCAGATGGGCTAAAGTAGGGCTTTTCCCACTTAGCTTTCCATTTAATTGAATCCAAATTCTCTCCCCTTGCTCCTCGTAGGTAGCGTGAAGTGCTCTGCTCTGATGCCGACACTGCATTCCCACCGGTCCTTTGCATGCTGTAGCTCCTCGGTTTTAATGCTGGTGGAGACAAAGGCGAAGACGCAGCACAGAGCTACGCGCAATCCATAGACTCGCAGAATCTCCTGAGTTGGAAGGGACCCATAAGGATCATCGAGCCCAACTCCTGGCTACACACAGGGCTGGACATTACATTGCTAGCCTGTACCCAGGTGTTTCCTTTTTGGCTTGTTGTTTTGTCATGTCTCTGATTTGGTGATTGACAGATGATATCAAAGTGGGCTTGCGCTGTGTGAAGTTCGTGCAGAAACCTGGTGATAACATCTGACCAGTAAGTGGACCAGGCAGGACTGGGTTTGTTTGCTGTTTATTATTTTCCTTAAAATGGTGGAGAAGGAAGAGGTATTTAAGCTTGATTGGAACAAGTTGAGGTAGCAATAAATTAACTGGTATCAAGCTGAATCTTGCAGCTCTGTATTCAAATACAGAGTTTAGCTTCTTCATGGGAAAAAAGAAGTTTATTTTCTTTAAAATACTACCCCCACGGTTGAGACATGATAAAAATAACTATTAAAATACTAAGTTGGGGTTTTTCCCCTGGCTGGGAATGCTGTTTTTTGGATTTCTGTGTGTGAGAAACTTAAGATGCCTAAGCAACGCACATTGGTCAGAGAGATGGTTTTTGCATGTGATACTCACATGGTATGATGTGGGGACTTCCTTTAATTATCTGGTGCCTGTTGAAGGAGAAGAGTAAATTAGTTCTTTCAGACCAAGAGGAACCCAAGATGGACTTTTTAAACAATGCACTCAGTATTTAGGAGTGTTGTCACCAAACCAGGGATGCCACAGGATGTGCCCACTGAAAGAGCACTTCAGAATATGAATGGCAATGGTTAAAAGCCACGCAAGATTGCTCACAAGTGGAGAAGAGGAAAATGGGAAGCCTTGATGTTATCTGCTGTTCCCACACTCTTTCCCCGCTTTCCTCTCAGCCCAGCTTTGTGAAGAGCCACGATTCTCTCAGGGAAAGTAACAATTTAAAACAGCAGGGAAGAAAAGATGTTTTGCAATGTGCTGCATGAGATGATGCAGTATCACTCAACTAACATCTGGTAAAATGTTCTTAAATAGCCTCATCTTCCTGCGTCAGCATTTCCAACATCAATAATTTTATTGGTAATAATCAGTGAGGTCTGAGATCTGTTGGAAGAGGATGGATGGCTGCATTTGGGGAGGAAATCTACAGGGCTTTCAAGTATGCTGATAGAAAAATGCTGAGGCAACATCACAGTTACTGAGCTGAGAAGTCTGCGCTTATTTGCAGCTCCCAAACTCTTTGGAAAACATGAGGAATGCTGCCTTGAGAGTAGTTGCTGGTGCTTTAATGTTATGGGATTCCTAAGAGCTGGAGATCTCCCCAAATGCCATAATCCAGGGTAAATCTAAACCTGACTTAAACATCTCCCCTGGAGCTCCTGTGGCTGTGCGCACTGGTCACATGAGGTGCTTCTCTTGCACTCCCTATACCCCCACCCAGAAGTTCTACTCCCATTCCTGTCGGATAGGTCTGGACAAATCCAAGCCAGTCTTCTAGTCAAATTCTTTTCAATTCAGGCCACGCAGCTTTCCTTCCACCTAAGTCCTTCCTGGTTTTCCTCCTCTGCTCAGAACTGAGTGTCCATCCTTGTGTTAAAGAAGGCACCTCAAGAAACTGCTTTGTACGATTAGAAAGTATTCTTTTCCCTTCTGAAAACTGGACCCACTCAGCCACATCCCGGGAATGACATGAAATTCCCTTTCAGCTCCCAAAGTGATGTGAAACAGTCACCAACAGCTGTGTAAGCAAACATACCAGTGTTACCAGAATCCATACCCGTGGTGATCTGTGGGGTGGTATCTGGCCCACTTTCTGCAGGCAATCTGCTTGGTGCTGAACTGGATGGGAACTCGTGTTTTGTTTCCAAGTACAACAATGCTGTGAGATGGTTCAGCTGTGAAAAAATGATGATGATGGAGCTGAAGAAACTTAGTATGATGCCAACATTAACATTATCTGGCCTTGGTAATGGCCGGAGATCTCCAAAGATGGAAATTTCTGGGGCTCCTGCTTTCTTAAGTCTGTCTTCTGCTGTTACCTGCTGTCCAAGTTGCTTGGGTGATGGTCAGAAGTGCCCTGCAGAGTTTCCAGGTGGTGACATAGCAAGTGTGGTTAATGGGCAGAAATACATCCTGGGCTGAATTGTAAGCTGCAGTGAAGGAGAACAGGGACACGGCAGAGAAAACGCACCACTTGCATGCCGTAAGCCACCTTAAAGCCACCCGAGCTCTGGGACTGCTTGAGGCTTCTGGTGTTAGGGCCTCCAAATTCCTCTGCCTGAGAATATGCTGCCCTCTGAGCTGCAGCACTACTCAGTTTTGCTGCAAGCCAGGCAGGACTCCCAGTCTGTTTAGTACTGGTAGTAAAGATGAACTGCTGAGGAAACCAGTGTCCAAAAGGAAGGCTGATCTCAGCTGATGAAGTCAGAGAACAACAACTTCAAATCTCCTGAAGTCCCTTCCCACCTGAATTATGCCGAGTTGCTGGGAGCAGATGGTCTGTACCAGGTTGAGGTCCAACCAGCAGCTTCTATACAGGTAGGTCATGTCAGTGTACAGGGTTTCTTCAGCATATCAAGAAAAACAGTAAAAGGAGAAATTATTAACCTTATTTTCCAAAAATTCCTCAGATGAAGCTATTTAGGAGGCCAAGTGGCCTTGGTTCGAGGAGGAAGATTTGTTACAGGTCATGAGCAAGTGAAAAAGAGGAAATTACTGAATTAGTTTGCCCAAACAAATAAAGGGCTATGTCCCAAAGCATATCATAGCACAGCTGCTGTTTAAAACATAAAGTAGTGACCTGGATAGGGACAAGAACGTGATCAAATTCAGAACTAGCACAAATGTATCTATTTACCTATGTACGTATCTGGTGAGTAATATTATACATGGGTACATATGCCCCATGGCATCAATAACATTCCTAATTTGGGGGGCAGATTGCTCACTGAGGAAGAATCTTCTATGTTTAAAAATACATGTTATTTGCTTTTCTAGGTGCAACTCTGTCAGAGTAGCTTTTTAATTTCCGTTTCTAGAGTTTTCCTTGTTAGAAAAGTGTATCAACACTTATTTTCATGGCAGGTTTTTCTCAGCAAGAATCACAGGGAATCACAGAACGTTAGGTGTTGGAAGGGACCTCGAAAGATCACTTAGTCCAAACCCCTGCCAGAGCAGGATCCACCTGGATTAGGTGACACAGGAACACGCCCAGGTGAGGTCTGAATGTCTCCAGAGAAGGAGATTACACAGCCTCTCTGGGCAGCCTGTGCCAGTGCTCTGTCACCATCACTGTGAAAGTTTTCCCTTATGTTCACATGGAGCCTCCTATGCTCCAGCTTTTACCCAGTGCCCCTTGTCCTACTGAGACATCACTGAAAAGAGCCTGGCTCCGTCCTCCTGACACCCTTTACATATTTATAGATATTAACGAGGTCACCCCTCAGTCTCTTCTTCTTCAGGCTAAATAGGCCCAGCTCCCTCAGCCTGGCCTCATAAGGAAGATGTTCCATTCCCTTAATCATCTTTGTGGCACCATGCTGGACTCTGAAAGAAAGAAATGCTCCTATAAATGGGTACCTGCACTCTGGAGTTGTTTACTTCTTTCCAGAAGACTGTGCCATGGCTGGGACTCCCCTGGCAGAAGATATTTGTCCCCAGGTTTCACATAGATTATGCTTGTCTATGAGTTCCCGTCCCACGTAGGGAACATTTGCTGAAGTGTTTCATAGACTGACATCTTTCTTTTCGTGTGCCAGGGGATTTCTGAGGCATTTCTGAAGAGCCATTTTCCTGCTCTGCCCTGAGTCCAATAGGGGTGATAGCCTGCACTCATATCATGGAGTAATCCAAAATGTCCAGGAGAAAAAGCAGCGTGGTAGCCAGGAGGAGCAGGAGCTGACACATTATTCAGAAGCAGCACATTCATTTTTAAGGATCCAGGCTCCTGAGTAAACTTAACCCCTCACAGGAGAAGTTGGAGGAAGCATTCTTGTGAGCAACTCCCTGACAGGAGAGACATGATTGCCCAAACACAGGGCTTATTGCTGCAGGCAGAGGTTCTGGGCTTTGATCAACATGGGGTGAAAAGATAATGTCTTCATATTGATGAGAGATGCTCTGCTGGTCTTGAGAGCAAATGACATGGCATAGTTTGTCTAGGTCCCCTTGCCCTCTCTCAGCCCCCAAACAGGATGTTTTTGTCCATGCTTCCTTGGGGGAACACCTGAACCATCCTGGGAGAGCATCTTTGCCCTGGAGAGAAATTGCTGGGGAGCATGCAGACAGTTGAGCAGTACTGATGAGAGCAGGGTCCTACTGGAGCCTGTGCCTTGGTCCTCTTGGTTTGTGAGTTACAGACGCACCTTTGCTGCCTGAGAGCTAGCTAGATTTGGGAGAGGAGGAAAGGCAGAAAGTAATCGGCGAACACAGGACTGTAGTGCTGTGCTCAAGGAGAGAGGAGCTGCCCCTTATATTGCAATGTGCTGCATTTATTGGATTGCTTTTTGGACTGTAGAGTAATGGGTAAGGTGATGGATTCCTTGACTCCTGCCTGCCCAAATATGTCGATAAGGACATAATTGACATCTTTGCTAAGCTTGTGAGATGATGCAGTAGCTACTTTGCTTATCTCTGGACTGATGTGTGTAGAATCATAGAATGTCTTAGGTTGGAAGGGACCTTTAAAGGCCATCTAGTCCATCCTCCCTACAGAAATCGGGGACACCTTCAATTAGATCAGATTCCTCAGAGCTTCATCAAGCCTGACCTTGAATGTTTCCAGGGATGTGGGGCCTCCACCACGTGCTTGGGCAACCTGTTCCAGTGTCTCACCACCCTCAACTGTGAAGAACTTCTTCCTAACGTCCTAATGTGCGGGTTCATGCTGGAGCAGGGCTTGTTTTCATAGAGCCAAGTGGCTCCAGCCTGTCGTGTCTGTGGTGCCTGTATGGGCAGAGTGAGCCAGGTGCTGGGCCTCGGCTTCCTGGTCTGGTGCATGGCCTGCTCTGTGCTCTGCACCGAGTCCAAGCTGGCATGGAGGCAGTATAAATAACCAGTCCTGAGATACCATCAGAGGGTGTCCATCATCTTTGAAAGACAGTATTTGTGCGCTAACGCGGTTCTTGTAGAAGGGGGTTCTCACTTATTAAAAAAATGTCTGAGTTTAGCTTGGCCGCCCATTTGTCCCAGACTAGAGAAGGGGAGAATTGGCTGAGTCCTGACTGGTCTTAAACTGTAGGAAGGTGAAAAACATGTGGAAAGAATGACACCGAATCATTAAAGCCTACAGAAAAAGTTGGTGTGTATTCTTTCACAGGCATGTGAAGCAATGTGTTTCTAGACACTGGAATAAATATTTAGTGTCTACGGAGAGCATGCCCTGTGTCTGGAGATCTGCTCTCCAGTGCAGGGTGTGCTTTCATTTGGGGTGCCTTTGAAGTGAATTCATGTGTTGCTGTTTGTCCAGTCAGCGCCTGAAGGACTTTCATATTTTGTATTTTATCTTCAGGGTAGGTGAAAACAAAGACCCCCCTTATGTGTGTATGTAAGGTGGTTGCATGCGAGGTTCTCTTGCAAATGAAGAACAAGCCTACAGAGAGTATGAAATCAGGACCCAGACATACAGCCCTGAGGGGAGCCAGAAATATTTTGGCTGGCTGAAAACCTGCTAATTGCTGGTCGCTGTTTGCCCCCTACTCTTTGAATCAGCTGTGTTCAGGTACTGAAGTGTGTTGCTTTTTAATGCATTGAGGATTACCAGGAGACCAAAGATTTTGCTTTATTCCTGCCAGGAAACTGTACAACTGGCCATCAGTTTCTTTTGGTAGTGACTTGTATTGGCTTGTCAGTAGGCTGCAGGCATGTGGGTAGTCTAAGTGGCAGTGACACATGCCATCCTGCAGCTCTGGCTCTGTTCAGTAAAGAGATGTCCTTGCCTATGGACGTTATTGGGGTACTTCTTGCAGGCTGGAGCCCAACCTAGCTAGCTAAACCTGCTCAGGGTAGGGGGGATAAGGACATGGGTGATGAGCCTTTCTCTGTGCTGGGCCCCACTGTTTACAGAACCCAGTCTAGCTTGTTTAAAACCAGGGCAGGTATATCTCTAGGAGCAGCCATCACAGCAGCTACTGGGGCTCAAGGAAAAAAAAAAAAAGAAAATGCATGAATTTTTAGCAGGCAAGAGTTGTTTTGTTTCTACACCGGAGCCTGAACACAGCTCAGAAGAAGTATTGGACTGGGGATGTGCTGCATCACCTTGGTGTGCTTCAGAGTTGTTAGTAGGGCCTGAGAGATCTCAGAATAAGGCTCATGGTTTGAGTGCCTTTCCTTGGCTATCAGGCACACCATCTCTGGTTCCCAGAGACCCCTCTTCTCAGCTTGGTGATAAAAGTGCCTTTTAACACCAAAGC
Organism: Hypotaenidia okinawae; assembly: GCA_027925045.1. Taxonomy (NCBI): domain Eukaryota; kingdom Metazoa; phylum Chordata; class Aves; order Gruiformes; family Rallidae; genus Hypotaenidia; species Hypotaenidia okinawae. The sequence goes on from BSDF01000001.1 coordinate 101,978,952, forward strand.
TGCTGTGTTCCCACGCCTGTTGCTGTCATGAGGGAGGCCAGGCTTAAACAATAGCAGAGGAATAAAGAATAGCCTCAGTAATCAATATCCTGCCTAGACGCTGAGTCAGGTGGCAGCTTGGGCCTCTTTAAAATTCCTGCATTGTTCCTCATTTCTCATTTGACTGTGGTAAATTTTTATCTTTAAGGAAAGAAAACACACGGGACCAACTGTCTCTGCCTGCTCCACTATTCCCTTCCCACACACCCCCGCTTGGTTTTGGTGTCTTTGTTCCGTGGGAGCCTCTGCCAGTGAGGGGTATAGGTATGATTTGCTAGTCTGGACTTGGAGCTGCATGTCACGTGCTGCGACTGGGACAAGGTGGTGTTGGTCTGAGCAGGACTTCATAAGTCACATACATCTTCAAGGCTTTTGGAGAATGTCAGCTTAGGTGCCTGCAGTTCCATGTGGGCTCGTATTTATGTGATTGGTCTGAAAACGCTCAGAGGGCAAAGCGAGGATGCAGGCACAGGTTCCCAGAAAATGTCTCCGTAGATGAATGTTTTTTGGAGCCCTGGCAGGTTGCTAGGACGTTCTGCCTGTGAACAGACGTTGGGAAAACTGACAAAAGCAGTATTTGCTTAAACAAACTGCAAGATCCTGTAGCTCAAGTTCTTGAATCCACTTCAGCTGCACTAAAAACATTTACCAGAAGGAAAAGGGGGGCAGGGTGGCTTTTTGTAATCTCTGAATCTCACAGAGCCTGCAGGATCTGATGTGGGAGTTTCATTCAGCTCCTGTCATCCCTGAGCATCATAGAATCATAGAATCATAGAATTGTAGGGGTTGGAAGGGACCTCGAGAGATTATCGAGTCCAACCCCCTGCCAAAGCAGCTCCCTAGGACATTTCACTGAGATAGGCATCCAGACGGGTCTTGAATGAGAAGGAGACTCCACCACCCCCTGGGCAGCCTGTCCCAGGGCTCTGTCACCCTCACTGTGAAAAAGTTTCTCCGCATGTTGGTGCAGAACTTCCTGTGCTCCAACTTGCAGCCATTGCCCCTTGTCCTGTCTCCACAGACCACTGAAAAGGGGCTGGCTGATTCCCCCTGCATCCCCTGCTTAAGATAATTGTAAACATTAATTAGGTCCCCCTTAGTCTTCTCTTCTGAAGGCTGAACAGTCCCAATCTTCTCAGCCTTTCATCCCAGGGCTGCTCTCACCAGTCTGGGCAGGGGGCTTCAGCTCAGTTCTTTCCCTTAGCCACCGGCCCTGCATCTAACACTGCAGAGCAGAGAAGGCATAGATGCCCCCAGGATTTCCCTCAAGGCTGGGGTGGGAGGTTTCCCTAGGGAAAGCTTTCTAGCCCTTTGGCACTGCTTATCTCCTGCTAAAAGGCCTCAGCAGAGGGGGAAAACATGGTCCTTGCTGTGCCGCCGGGCAGGAACTCTGGGGGCTGGAAAGGGAACTGGTGAGGGTTCCATTTTCGCGTGCAGATATGAGATAAGAGTTGACCTACCCTTCACCCCAAACTGAACTCCCTGAAGCTCAAACAAGGTAAGGTGACTGCTTCTGAATACGCTGGGGGGAAGCTTGCCAGCCTGACAAACCTGCTGCTCTTGCCTAGGAGCAGACATTGAGCAACCATCCATGAGGTGCTTGTCCTCCAGGCAAAACCTGCAAGGCAGTATATTCTCAGGGGCTTCCCCAACTAAAATGCTTGATAGCTGGTGAGCTAGAAGATTTGGGGAGCCCAGGGTGCCTGCTGGGAGACTGGGCAAGGGCAGTCATGCCTTGGGGCAGGAGGTCCTGGGGCTGCTGGACCTGGCTGCCTGTGGTGGCACACACCATGCAACTGCTGTCAAAATCCAAAAATCTGGCAGGGGGACATCCAGCCCAGTTGCTAGGTCCACTGTACTGGAAGATACTGGGCTGAAGAAACCATTCTTGATACTTTTTTCCCATCAGATTTTTTTTTCTTTTCTTTCTAAAACTGTAGAAGTTCTGGGAGAGTTCTGACTCTCTCGCATCAAAGGCTCATTTCGTGGGTCATTCAGCATCATGAGGTGATGGAGGAAGCCTGGCTGGCAGCAGGGTTGCATGGGGAGGGATGCTCTGCTTGCTCCTGCAGACCTGCTTGCATACGGAGACAGGGAAGATGGAGGGCCCAGGATTTGTGTCACCCATGGAGAGGGCACCAGGGGAACCCAGCAGCTGCCTTCACTGTAATTTCTGTCTGTCCCTCCCCACATACAACAGTATTCCTGCCCACCTCCATGGGTACCCCTTGCCCATCACTCTCCAGCACCTCTTGGTTCAGGAATTGAGTTGTTTACCTGGTGAAGGAGAGGGGTGTGTTTAAAAATGATGTAAAGGAGAAGAATCCAAAGCAGGAAAAACCCCTGAGGTTCTCAGCATTGGTACTTGGCAGTGGCACTGTCCTGTCTTTGGACAAAACTTTTGTCCTGAGGGGTGGGGACAAATAGAAATTGCAGACAATGGAGAAATCATTTCAGATTAAGCTAAAATAGCATCTTCCAGGTATCTGAGTGGGGCCTTTACTCCATGCAGTCAGTGATTATGGCTTTCAGATATCCCTACAGTGATGTGCATTACAGATACTGCCACAGCCTCTCCCCTGGTGCAAATATAAACAGGGCAACATCCACAGCTGAGTAGCCTTAGATGGAGTTTCTATCCTGGAAATCAGTTTCTTCTGGGAAAAACTCATCCCCCTTTAATGTTACTCCTGTGTCTTTAAATCTTCTGGGAGTCTCAGATCTGTTTTGCACAGCACAGGAAATAGTGCCTGCCAATTCAAGCATGGTACAGTGTGGTGAGGGCTGTCCCTGACACCGTGCTCTCAGCACCAACCCCTATGTGCCTGCTCTCCCTGGAGGGAGCAGGGGGTTCTGCCTGTCCTGCCTGCTGCTTGCATGGTGGGATGTGTGTTTGTGTCAAACCTCAAGGAGTAGGAAGAGACTCTTCTTGCCTCCAGTGTCTTTATGAAGACTAGGTTGTCTCAGAAGGGGTTCTCCATCCAACACACACCAAGAAGTGGCAGCTGGCTCGCTCTCTCTCTCTCTGAATGTGAATTCAGGGTGCTGGAGGACCAGCAAGATACAGCTTGCCCAGTTAACTGCTCAGCACATCTCAGCCTTGTATAGGCAGGGCATCGCTGGAGGTGAAACAAAAATTTTTTTCAGCCTGGACTTCTGTGCTGAGCCTGCTGTAAGGACTGCAATGGCACCAGCTGGGAGGGGGCAGTGGTGACAGCCACACCTACCCCACGGGAATGTACTGGAGGCCTTCAGCTCGTTGTGAGGGTTTGCTTGGTTGCTCTCCATAGCGGTGCTGCTTGAGCCTCTGGACCTCAGCTGTGGTAGCTCAGGCAGTGGGAACATCCCTGGTGTCCTTGGTATGTGTGTGGATCCTTGTTGTGTTGGTCATGAAAGAGATTCTTGAGTTCCAGGTTGCTTTGAAACGCTCTGATCAACCTGTGGGCACTGGGGCTACCTCCGCTGTTTCCATGTGGAGCTAATAGCCACTGTGGCAAGGACAGAGCCAGGCTGTTTTGGCTCCAATAGCATGTATTGCCCTGTGGTGTGGTTAAGCTAACAGCTTTTTGGCTGCTTGTGTGCTCCCCGCTCCGGGATTGTGCAAATGGCTGCACAAAAGAGACAAGTTTCTTTATAAGCTTCTTCACCTGCCCCCAGACCTTTGGTGGAAGAAGTCATGAGTCCTCATCAAGCCGTTAGTCTCAGCAGGTCTCCCAAGCCTTGGGGTTTGCCTGTGCAGGGGGCTAATCTCTGTAGGGTGTACGCCAGGCGTGCTGCTGGGGGCTCCGCTCGGCGGTGTGTGTGGATGTGTGCCTGGGGAAGCAGTACCTCCAGGGCGAGGACCTGTCCTCTCTGGGAGAAAACAGTGGGGGAGAGATGAAGCAATGGGGGTACCCCTCCATCAGCGTGTTCGAGCAGTGATCTTGTCAGTGCTCGCCGGGGAACCCGCGGGGCTTTCACAAGAAAGGATGTGTTCCCTGCGGGCCTGGCGCTGCCATGGCTTCCGCTGGAGGTGAGCCGGCTGGCTGGACAGTAGGCCGCGTCCCAAAAGGAGAGGGTGGAAGGTGCGGCCTACTGAAGCCGCAGCTGGTGATGAGAAGGCGGCCAGACTGCTCAGCGTCAGCGCACACATGGCGGGTGGGGAAGCGCAAGCCCGGTTTCAATCCTTGTCAATGGCACCTCGTTGACTTTTAACGCTTCCTTATCGTGTCTGCGCTCACCTCGGAGTGGTGCTGATAAAATGCCATGGCCGCCAGCATAATCTCCTGGGCAGCTCTGCAGGAAGGTTGCAGAGCATGGGAGGCTGAATCACCCGCAGCCAGCAACCAGCACGGGACTCCAGGCCCAGAGCAAGGTAACAGGGAGACATCCCCAACCTGGGATGAGGCGAGGGCGGAATAGCCTCCTAGCTCTATGGAGCACCAGGTGTGACAACAAGACTGGGATGGCAGCATGTGAGTTTTGGGTTGGAACAGGGCTTTACAGAAGTTGAGATAGCTGTTTCTTTCCAGCTCCTAGGGGATTTGGAAATGTAAGCCACGGGAAGCGACTGCCGTGTGTTAGTGCCCCGAGCTATAAACAACAGAGTTATGACAATGGGAAGGAACGCACAGCGGGGTTGGCTGGCTGGCTGCTTTTCCCCCATATATATAAAAGACAGAACTTATTTCTTGCTCTTGGAGTATTAAGCACCTAAGTAGTTCTTGTGCAAGTCTTAGTTATCGTTAGAAGAGGGTATCATTTTTCAACATGTAACTGCTATCTGTAGGCCTGTGGCAATTCGTTAAGATATTTTAAATTTATTTATTTATTTTAACAGGCAAGTTAAAGTTAACTTGCAGTGAAACCCTCAGGAGAGTCCTCTTTATGGGTTTGAACTAAGGACCCCTGAATATAAATCAATAAATGACTACTGAGCAGGTATGTCATTTTTGGAACCTGTGACTGGTGACAAGCTGGTGTACAGTATCTTGCCACCAGAGCAGAACAAGTAAACCTGTCAAGGAACTGGTTGGAAAGAATAATTTTCATTCTGAATGAGAAATCTGGATACTTAAGAATGCTCCCCCCTCCCCACACCCCCACTTTTTCCTCCCCTTTTTGTTTTTTATTTTTAAAAATCTGTTTATTTATTTATTCAAAGGATTCTAGACTTAGTATCATTCCTCATGATGCTAAAATCTCTTCCTGGATGAAAAACTTCTGAAGATTTTATTGAAGAACTTGGGGCTAACGCTCCTTCACTTCTATTCGTGGCTGAAGATTTGATTTCTCCTTCACTGGTCCAACTATCATTTTAAATGATGAAAGGTGAAACAAGGGACTTCTTTAGAGGAAGGAATTATTGATAACAACAGAAAGTTCTAGTGAAATCAGTGCAAGGTTTCAATTTGTCTTGCTGTTTTACTTTTCCATCTTAATCAGAAAGTAAGCTTACACAGCTCCCAGCATATTTTTCTAATTCCTGGGCTACAGCTCTACTCTGTTATTCATTGAATGTTACTATGCTATGTCTTCTATATAGCACTGGCCTTGTGATCATCCCTGTAATCACTTCCACATGCTGCAAACTTGCAGAAGGGAACAAACTCTTTCTGTGTTCCCTGTGTTCATGTTATTGTTGCCAAGTTCTTCCTCTCCAGTACTTGCTTGGGTACCTTGAAATTTATTTTCAATGACATAATCCAAGGACCTGGAGTACCTACTGTTGCCCCAGCCACCTTTAGGAGTCTCTTATTTTTTCCCCACCAGCTTTGATCTTGCCTGTGCTTTTGAGTGTTCTTCCCCCCTCTGCTCTCTTTCTCTTGTTTCTGTCCAACAGCCTGTACTACCACCTCTTTATTCCAGTGCCTTCCCATTTCTCCAGTCTTCTAGCATCCCCTACCATCATCTGGAGCTCAATGTGTGGGAAAGCCAGGCCTTTTCCCAAGCCCACCTCTCTTCATCACCCCCAGCACTTCTGCTATTCTCCCTGACAGTGATAACCAGCACTTCTTACTGTGTCCAAGCTCTGTCTTGCATATGGACCTGTCAAATCTCACCAGTTTTCTGTCTAAAACCTGACTTTTTTTCTACACTGTCCAAGTGAAAAGCTCAGCTGTCCTTAAGTCACGGTAGCGCTGCTTGCAGTCCCCAGACCCCCAGGCCCTGCTGCCTACCCCTGTCACTCCCCAGCTTCATATTCCTTCTGTGGCTTCTCTGCCAGGTTTCAGCCTCTCCATGTGGACTCCTATGTCCCTGTCCCATGGCTGCTATCCCGTCATACCTGTCATCCTCACGAGTGGTGTTTAACCACTTACTGACTCTTTCTGCATCTGCTCACTTGTCTTTATGCCTTTTTCCCAGCCTTCAACATTTATTTTCTCACACTTGAGTGCTTTTTCCTTGACCCTGCTCATACTAAGGAGGATCAGGAGCCCACCACCTCGGAGACAATAAACATCTAATTCCCCTTAAAATTAATGCTGATTAACCGCTCACCTGGGAGTCAGGCCATTGAATATTGTTAATGTATTTGCGTACTAGTGTGCTACTTTTCACCCACCCTTAGCTCTTGAGACAAGTACTTAGATGTCCTAAACTGCAGATGCCAACTCACCCTGGAAGTCTATGGCATCTGTCAATAATGTCCCCAAAGTCTGCATTGGCACCAGCCTGAGGAACTCGATACACAGTTCTTCCTTCAGCCTGCTGGGATCCACAAGCAAGCTGTCACTCTGTTGGGGACTGATCTCATAGAGGTTTTCAGAGACAGCATAGCAGGTCATCTGGTGCACAGTGAAAGGCTTGGGGAGGAGGCAGGTGTTGTGACTTGTGTCTAAGATCAGGAGGTAAATGACCAGATTTAACTTTCTTCTTTTCTTGGAGGAGGGCAAACAGGACCTACCTCCCTTACCTCTGAAATCCACTGTTTGTAGAGATGGAGACAGCTGTGATGCTGAAGTTTGCTCAGCAGAGCATATGCAACTAAATGTATATAATGTTAAGGTAAGGTGCCACGGTACTTCTTTTATGTCCCTCTAGTAATCTGCCCATATAAGACCAAGACTTACATTTGTACTTTAACAAGCTGTCTGGTTATTGCTCTTTGAAATTTCAAGGAGAGCTTCCCTGTCAGATCTGGATGAATTTCATCTTAGAATGTGCTGCAGCATGAAGGGCAGAGCCATTTGCCCAAGACACTTGAGGTCAAATGGAGAAAGTGTTGAACTTGATTTCTTTTATTTTTTTCTTCCACATTCTAGTAAAACAGCCTAATTAGTGGCCTGCTGGGCCATGTCACCACCAGCCTCATGTACTTTCTTCTTTTTCTTCTAGAGTGCTCTTTGACAAAAAAAAAACCCTCCAGACACTGTGCACTTAGTCTGGGAAAGACAGCAAGGTGGCGAGTCATGTTTTGAGATGGATAGGTGCAGATAGGTGTGAGAGATCTATTTCCTTCTGAAGTCACACCCAGTGACTTCAGGGTCAGTGTTTTCCCACTGACATCTGTGTGGCATCCCTTAATGGTGCTGGTATTTGCTGGTGCTCTCCTGAGGCCCCCAGTGCCAGCCACCTCCACTCTTCCTCCGGTGTGCAGCGATGAGGGGACGAGCGCTAGCTAGCTCATGTTTGCTGCAGACCTAATGTAACAGCTCACCCACCATTCCAGCAGCAAAGAAAGGAAAAGAAAGAGGGAATAAAGGGAAAAAAAAAAAAAGCAGGACATGGAGATAATGGAAGTGTGTGTGTGTATGCTCCTGGTATTATAACTCTACTAGACTTAAATTTCTTTAGGTGTTGCTGTGCTTTGCTAAAAATGAGGCTAGTTAGCAGGAGCAGATGTGAATGTAACCACTGACAGGGGAGTAAGAGAAGCTATGAGAAATCTGTGAATTAAGGAGATTCTCTTGCTTTTTAATTTTTTTTTGAGGGGTGGGGGCTCAGACACAGCAGTTTTCAAACTGGCCTACAGGTTGCTCATGTCAAGCGATTGGGATGCTGTGGAAGGTGAGAGAAAGGTGCAGCAAGCAAGTTGCACTGCGTTTCTTCAGTCAGGAAAAGGAGAGCACTTGGAGAATGGGTTACTGGAACTGCTGAGGGCTTCTGGTGTATCTGGGGAGAAGGATATAGCTTAGGAATAGATGCTAATGTTGCAGAAATGGGGATGGGGATTCATGTAGCTAAGAATAAATGGGTTGATGGAAAGGATACCGGTGGTTATTTGGTAACCAGAAGCTTAAGTGATCAAAGAGTTTAGTAAGCCCTTCTGACTTTGCCTTGCCCTTCCAAAAATATATCATGGCTGTGTGGAAGGTTACCTCCTATCTGTTCTTAGACGTTAATAGCCCCCTTCAATGTAGGTAGCCTATCAGGTTGCATAGGCTGGGTAAACAGTGGGATATGTGATAGCACATTTGCTGGACTGCAGGATCTAAAGGTAAGGTCGATATCTGGAAGGCCAAGATATTTGTGATTCCTGGTCTCTTCAGCTGCCTGCCCTCAAAATGGAAGGAGAAAGCATTTCAAATTCCAGCAGTCTTTGCAGGCTCCAGGCTATAAACAGTCTCTTCCTGTATGAAGCAATAAGGGTCTAAGAGTAATCAGGAGATGTCTGCTTTTCCATACACTCCTAATAACTACTGGGTTATGCTTCTGTGAGGGGAATGAAGTCCATCAGCCAGGTGGGACAGGAGTGCCTGGTGCTACTGGTGCAGATCATCCAAGAAGATGGTATCAAAGACAGAGTTATGGGGTTAAGAAGAAATGAAAGCCTGGTCAGGCTGAAGCAGGGGGAGACAGGAAGGGGAAGGAGTCAAAAACTAAGAGGAAGATGGACAGAGGACAAAACCAATTCAGGAAAGGTGGGAGAAGTATTGGCAGCGTTTTGTACAACACAGAAGTGTTCTAACCATTGAACACACTCCATAAATACTGCGGTTTTTTCAGATAGCTCGGCTAAGGGCTTCTGTGAGGGTGAGAACACAAATGATGGGTCCCCAAGTCTTCCAGCTCTCTCTAAAGCAGAAGAATTGCTTTTGTGCTCTTGTGAAAGCTGAATTTATCCCCTAGATAACTATCTTGAGATGGCTTTAGGATTGTCTGAATCCTCTGTATCAGGTTTCTGAGTAAGTCTGTATTCCCAAGAATAATGTGAAGGAACATATGACCAAAGGAACATGTTTGATATTTTACTTTGCAAATGACAGGGCAATTGCCACATGCAAGAGCCATGGATGGTCTGATTATCCCCATTCCCCTTGCTAGCTCGGGTGTATAGTACCACAGCTGGGGGCTCTGAAGCCATTAGAAATCTTTGGTGTTGTTAATCTTCATGGGTCTGTCACCACAGACCAAATCTATACCTTGGGCTGCAGGTGCTTGTAAGATGCTGCTCTGCATTTCCTGGTCCTAGTGAAGAGAATAAAGTGAAGGTTACTAGAAGTTTAATATCCAGCAGTGTGTTGCAAGGGTTGGTGTTTCTTGACAGTGATGACTCCCGTTTCACCATATAACCACAGCTCTCCTCTTGAGCAGAAACACCAAACCTGGGCATCCCAGAGTGTGCTAGCTTCCTCTCTGGTGTGTAGTCAGACATGGATGGACAACCTGCTTGGATGATGCAGGGAATCAAAGCCTTCCTTATAGTTAAAGTGAAATCTTCTAGGAGGTAAGTTGCTCTTATGTTAGTCAGCTATGACAGTGGAGGAGGAAATGCCTCCCCAGGAAGGATCTGTGTCACTTGCACACTTTGTTTATCCTGGGTGAAGTCACTGGATTTCATACCTTCTCGTACAGTGATCCTGCAATGAAACGGGAACTCTCACAAGCCAAGAGCGGTGCCTCACCTCATTCATTAGCCAGCCGGTGTCGGAATAATTCCGGATTAAGTGGTTAATCCTCAAACACCCATTGGAAGTAAGGGAATCTATGGATTTGCTTATTTGCAAGTTGTGTCATTTGTGTACTGCTCCTGAGGCAACCAGGCATGGGAATGCAATCCCATAGTCCTGTATGTACCAACTGAGAAGGAGATGTGAGAAGAGCTTTGCAGTATATAGAAAAGCTCTGACTGTCTAACCACCCGCTGGTGTGGAGACTAGCTCCTCTGACGTGTGTGTAAACTTGGCCAGATCAGGGACTTGCACTGTGGATACTTGGAGAGCCGCTTATTCCTGTTCCTGTGCTTTCATGTGACATTTGATGTCTCTAAAAAGTGAGTTTCAGGCAGCAGTTGGAGAACTGTAAGTCGTTTGCTTACATCCCGGCTGGAGAGGAATACTACTGTTTCTTAATTGAGGGACCGCTTGCAGTAGGCCCTACAGAAACAACATTACAGGATCAAGTGGTAACTTACCCCTTAAAGCATATAAAGTCAAATTACAGGAGGTGGACTGAGCCAGGAATAGATCCCGCTGGTCTGGTGCTTTTACAGATTTTTGTTGCTGCTGTTTCTTGCGACGCAGACAGGAGAATTTCACAGGCAGCGTGCCTGTCTTCCCAATGGATGGAGGTGTGTAATTGCAAGGGGGAATACACATTGTGAAGTTGCTCATTTGTGGCTGTGTACTATTGAACTCCCCTGTGAATGATCTGCAAGACAGAAAATTACTCATTGATCCATACAGATCACTCAAAAACCAGTAAGCTAGCAAAAACAAAACAAAACAAAAGTACAATCACTGGAGTAGTCCAGATCACTCACAAAGACGGGGCCAAGCATAATATTACCTGCTGTAAGTCACGTGTCAGAGAGTAAGGAATACAGGCTATGCTTATCAGCTGGCAAGTTTGAGTCGGGAAGCCGTGACAGGGAAGAAGTGGGGGCTGGAGCAGCTCAGTGGCTGACGGTAAAATTCCAGGATGATGCTGTCGCTGGGGGAACTCATGCAGCTTTCGGTAAATAGCTTCGCGATGAATAGCTCTAGGAGAGGCTGAGTGTGTGTGTCATTCAGCAGTAACACGCTCACTTCCCATGTACTCTATTTAGTGCTTTTGTTGGTGGTTCCTGGATGGGAGAGGTTTCAGGGACAAGGCCCAAGGGTATCAAAAAATTGGAAGTGTGCCTTCCGGTGAAAGGGGCTTGAAGAGTTGAAGGGAAAAGGGAAAGCCAGAGGCTAACTTTTTTCAGCATCTGTATATACTTACATGGGGAACAAACTTTCTATGGGCTAGCAGACTGAAAGGTAACAAGATCCAAAAACCAGAGTTTGAAACTGGGGGGTGGTGGGGAATAAAAGGCATGTGAAAAAGAGCACTATTTAAAGGCTAGATGTTGTCTGTAGCTAACCATTGGAAATAACTCACTGGGCGTTGTTGAGGCTCCTCCACAGGAGGTTTTTAGATTGTGGCTGGGTTCTTGTCAGAAAGTAGACCCTTGCAGAGATGGGAAGGATTTCTGTCAAGTCTCCTAACCCGTGTTTGAAGGTGTTGGTCTGGATGATCACAGCTGTTCTTTCTGGTGTTACAGCTGGAGGGTTGGCTCACTGTTGGCAGCTATGGGGTTGAGAACTGGGACCTTGTGTCAAGAGCAGAAAGCATCCCCTCTCAACCCAAGACATTACTCTGTGCGAACAGGCTGCAAACTACCAAATTGTGTGACCCTTCCTCTTTAACTTTCAAAGGCTACTGCTCCAGTAAGTGGCAGTTCTCCCCCTTCATTCCTGTTTCCCATGAAACCATCTACCCTGTTCCCACTCCATGACATCAGCAGCCACCTCCACCACTGAGGATGGTGGAAGTGAGCACCAGCATTTCAAAGAGGAGCTGCCACCACCCCTACCCTGCCACCAGCCCTCACCACTGTTCCACTGCCTGTGGTGGCACCTGTGGGTCAAGCTGTTTGGCTGTACAGGGTGGGAGAAGTCAGGGGCCCAGTGGGAGCAACCAAGCACCATCTTTGCTGGGAGAAGAGGGCATGGGCTAGATGCAGGCCTCTCACCTGAACTCAGAGAGTTTGGTTCACCTTTTTATTGGATTTTGCTGCAGCAGTATCCCAAAGTAAATGAGACTTCACTGGTGTCCACTGATGATATGATAAGAGCTACTAATCGTCATTTATCAGTATGGCTGTTCCAAGGCACTCCTTTGCATACCATCATCTATGACTTTATCATACTCTTTAAATGGCAAACAGTTAATCTCCTATATTTCTGAGCCAAACAAGAACAAGGTCTTTCCCTCCCCCTCAATGGACATTTTAATTGTTTTGTGGGAAAATTGCATTCCTGTGCTACCCGAGTTTTGCTACGTTTCTTACCTTTTCCCCCACAGACTTGAACTTTGTCAGAGGCCAAGAGCATGCATCTGAAGGAGTCGGTGGAGCAGGGTACCATTAGACACTTCTGAGAGTGTCGCTGGAAAGAGGGGTGCTGATGCAGGTGGAGGCTGGGGCAATACTAATCCATGCCAGAAGAGGCTCTGAGCCTCCGTGCGCAGCCGGTAGGAGAAGGTACTCGCTGTAACCGCACTTCCTAGGAAACACAATGGCCACTTGTGAGCCAGCCAGCACAGTGGCCGAAAGCCAGGGAGGGCAGCGTGTCCCCTGCGGCACAGGAGGGCTAGTTGGGTGGAGTGTGGCGAGCGAGGAGCTGTGGATGTGACCTACGAGGCTGCGCGGGGTGGGAAGCTTTTCCTCTTGTGATTTCACCTGGTCTGAGTGCCAACCTCAGCACACAATGTTATCACTGCAAGCCAGCACATGGTGGGGATGGCTGTGGTCACATAGTTGGGCCCCGGGGGACTCTCCCTGGTCCTTACAGCTTTTGGCTTTGATGGCTGTCTCCGGAAACATGCTATGGCCCTATTCCTTGGGTTCGTTTCCTGCGGTGCTGGGACTGCCTCTGCTCACCGATAGCCTGTGCTGCTGAGGCAGGTGTCTAGTTGTGGGGAGAACAAGTGAAGGGTTTTTTCAGGAACCAAAGCAGCGACCTCTGCTCTGCCCCACCCTCTCTTGGTTGTTCCCTTATTTAGCGTTTATGGCTGTGCAAAACAGCAGAGTTAAGGGCTCAAAAGGAGCACTTGGTCCCTGCTTTGCGAAGACTTTGCTTCTCAGAAGCCCTTCTCCAGAAGCCTGCCCCCCTTTCTCTAACATGGACAGAGGGCTGTTGAAACCATGAATACTCTTGGGTAGAAGCAGTCCTTCAGGGCTCAGAGCGAGTTTGTGGCAATGTTTTCCACAGGTCAGGGATGTGTGGTCCGAGTACAGCCATCTCTGCTTTTGTCATGGTTAAATATCTTGCCTAAAAGCAGGAGTCAGGCCTGGATCGTCAGAAGCACTTGGCACCTTCACAGATCAACTTCTGTGGTGGCCTATGGAAGCTTTATCTTCTTTCTCAGGGACACAAGCTTCTAAATGCTGCCTCTAGAATTCCCAGCCTGAGCTTGCCCTCCTCCTCGCACTAGCAAAAGGCCTACGTTATTTATTTTGTTCTGTTGTTCCATGGATAAGACTTTTATTGCCCCTTGCTTGCTTTTTTACCCAGGCAAGCCCAGGCATCCTTTCTTGAAAAGGTGGTCAGAAACCAATACCCTTTCCTTAATCCCTTGGCAGCCTTTGCTTTTCCTGGGACACGTTTCCTAGGATAGTTCCAGGTTCTCCGTGCTTTGGCAGCACAGGCGATACATTCAGTGTAGCGGCCCTGGACTAGCTTGCAGGAAGTGACGTGGTTCCAACCTTTGACACCTGAGAGTCATCAGTGACTAAAGTTATTTGGTATCAGGGAATCCTGTTAATGGGAGTGTCAGTTTCCAGCTGAATGAAGATCTACTCGGAGGACAGTCACACAGGCTTCGGAAGGCTGGCAAATAGCATCCAAGAGAATTTGCAGGAGTCTCTGTGGTTTTGGGGGTCTGTTCTGGATGCGCGATTGGTGGCTTGTTCATAAGTCTTTGTAGGTTCTCTGGCAGCTCGCCAGCGCTGGCACTTACTCTGCAATAAACAGAGCTAGAACAGCACAGCGACACAGGGAAGGCTGTTGGCAGGCTGGTGCTGGGCAGATCAGAGCCTGCTGTAGGCCGCTCACGTGCTGACGCGGGGTAGTGTTTCATACAGACACACTTGGGTGCTTTGTGGGGCGTCATCTGCATGAAGTTTGAAGGCAGCAGGGTCTGTGTTCGAGTTGCCTGTGCGTGGTCCTTCGGCTCACGTGGGTTGTGCTCTGGCTTTGCTTTCTGCTGAGTGTGCTTTGCCATTCTGCTTGGCAGTAACTCAAGTCTTTTCGCTTCACGACCGCTTCTCTTGTGGACTTGTCTGTGTCCTTCAAACTGCTTCCCTTATATGAATAACAAAGATAGGAGCTATCTTTCCAGGGTGGAGGGACGAGACATTTCTCATAGCTGGGACCAGCTTTTGAAATGCATGAGCAAGAATCCTCAGAAGGATGCTGTACATTGCCACTCATGATGATGCTTTCTGGACTGCCTCACAGATCATAAATGATTTTGGGGAGCTGGACTAGAGATGAGCAGATTTAAGCTATTAAAAATACATACTAGCTGCTGATGTTAACATCTAAGATCTTATACGATCAGCACAAGGTGAGAAGGCAGTCGTGGAGGATACCTTCTTGGCAGGTGGTGATTAAAGCAAGCTGATTTTTGAAGCATAAAAGAAGCATTCTTTTTCGAATTTGCTGGATTGAGGGTGATGTGGAACACATAACAGGGAGATTTTGACAGCAAAGCACTGTCACAAAAACTGGAGAATAAACTAGGCAGGACTGAGGTGATGTATATATGTGCCTGGCCTCTATGTATGTATCCAAGGATCGTGTAGGCTCTATCAAGCACAGCATGGCACTGCAAGGTCACAGGCAGCTCCTCAGCTGCCCTGAGCTCAGTCCTCCGCAGAGTCACAGCTTTCCCGGACGAAGTTCCCCACGGCAGAGCTACAGCTGAGCTCCTTGCAGATGAGCAAGACGTGACCTTCCTTGGGCTGAAGCAAACTCTCTCTGTGTTTGCCTAACTCGCTGTGCCACCTGGGGTGCTCTAGAGCAGCAGCGCCTTTCTTGTGATTTGCCCCTCCCCTGGACTTGGTGACATTTGTGAAATATTTGATGTTTTCTTCCAGGTTATTGGCTAAAAATATCCTGACGCTGAACACGCTGCAGGGTCTCGGTAGGAACGTGCTATAAACAAAGCAATCGCTTCTAGTTCGCAGCTGTATTTTGGGACCAGTCCGATAGGCTGTTTACAATCTGCTTAATGATGGCTATTTTATGTCAAGCAAGCTCTTGATTCTTCTCAAATCGCCATGCAATAGAAGGACACTGCCTTCCAGGGTCTCAAGTGTATTGTATCAGCTTCGTTAAATCTAACGATGGTATGTAAAATTTCCTCAAAGTATTAACACAGTTCAGTGGGGTGAGTTTTCTACAACCCCATGTCGACTGCCCCTAGTTGTATTTCCCTCCTTTTATTCCTTGTGTTCTCTGCTGGCTACTTCATTCTTCAGTTCAGGCCTGAGATCCTATCACAGCTCTGTAGTTACCCGTGAGCAATTACAATTATTGCGTAATTAAAAAATAATGATGCCCCTCATCATTGTCTTTGCAAAATTCCGAATATGGTTTTTCTTCTTTCCCTCCAGGACTTACCCATTGCACCAAGAAGTACAGAAAATCAATGGAAATAGTGCAGAGACATCTTGTGCCACTTATTAAAAAAAATAATAAAATTACAAAGTAAGTTACAGTGCAAGTTATCCAGTCCCACTGATTTTAAATGCCTGATTTTAGTAGGTGGTATTAATTCCTCTGAGACATGTCATCAACAATATCTTCATCATCTACTTTCTTTTTTCCCAGCAGTAGAAGTATTTATTGATTTCATTTTTCTTGTCTGCATTATTATTGAATAATCTAACATTTCCATCTGATAACAGATCAATACCATGATTAGTGCTCATTTTCTCCTTAATTTACTTTTTTAAAAAATAGCTTTGTCAGTCTCTTTATCCCCCTTTCACTCCACCATATTTTTTAAAATAATTCCTGTCTTCATGTATATTCAGCTTCCCCTCCCTTACTATTTGCTATATGTGTTTTACTCACTTAAAGCCACTCTTGTCTCCATTTAAAACCTGATTGTGTATTA
This sequence comes from Hypotaenidia okinawae, assembly GCA_027925045.1. Taxonomy (NCBI): domain Eukaryota; kingdom Metazoa; phylum Chordata; class Aves; order Gruiformes; family Rallidae; genus Hypotaenidia; species Hypotaenidia okinawae. Next base: position 101,995,065 of record BSDF01000001.1, read on the forward strand.
TCAATTAGGCTACTCTTTCTTTATTGGGCACTTGTGCCTTTTTGGTAAAAAAAAGTTAAAAACTTGTAAGTGGTTCTCAATGATTATTTATGTATTCTTATTTAAACCTTTTTGTTGTGTGGAACTCAGCTCAGGGCTGGGAAACAGGAGTTTCATCACGTCCTTCAAAGCATTGCATTGCCGCTTCGGACCTTCTTCTGCCTTCGTATGTCTGGGTTATATGTCAGCCGGGGATCAGCAAACCTGCTACCAGCCTCTCATTTCTACTGTCGCTTTAGCTGTCCAGATGAGGTGAAATACACCTTTTGTTCAGTTTTGATGTAAGGTTTGTAAAAGGAGGAACCTGTTCAGAACACTTTGAAATCCCCAAGGCTGTTTTTGAGTCAGCATCACCAGCTCGTACTAAACTAAATGATAATTTCTTTGGTTAGTGCTCAAATCACAGAATCACAAGGTTGGAAAAGACCTTTAAGATCATTGAGTCCAACTGTACCTGTCCTCTACTAAACCATATCCCTAAGTACCTCATCTACCTGTCTTTTAAATACATCCAGGGTTGGTGACTCAACCCCCTTCCTGGGCAGCCTGTTCCACATCCCAACAATTCTTTCAGTGAAGAATTTTTCCCTAACATCTAACCAGTGCTCCCGTGTTCCGGTGTTGATTGGGCATCTGTCACGGACCCAGTCATCAAGCCACTTACTAGAACACCAGCTTGCAAGTATTGAACGCTGTTAACTGGGAAACTACCATTCAAAATCACAAACAAGCAAGTGGGCAACACTCTTTACCCCACTTCTGCCCTCTTGGTCTTTCTAAGGGCTATAGCCACTGGTTTCATCATCCATCCATACAAATGGTTCTGGTACCTTTCCCAGTGCCTGACAGCTGTAGTCCCCTGGGCAGGCAAGGGCCTGGTGAACATGAGCTGGAAAGGGATGCCACAGTTGTATATGGCTACAGAGGGTGTGTTAGAATGGATGTGACTTCTACATTGTGCCTCTGTGAAGGAGGGCACATGTTTGAAAAGGAGAGCCAGGGCTGCAGCTGAATATGCCCTGCACTGGTCAGTGGAGACGATGTGCAGCAGAGGGATTAGAAACCCTCAAAACCCGCTGCCCCCTGGGCCAAGCAGGGTGGCCAACGGAAATGTTGGAGTTCATGTCTTTGCTCCAGAGTGCCAGGGACTGAAGAGACACAGGCCATTAAAGCACACGCCTGCATTTTGCTGAGGAACTATCTGTAGCAATAGCTGCGTTTGTGGTGGTGGTGTTTATCAGTCAGAGAAGGATGAGGCCTTGTAGTGCAGGGCATGTGGAAGAGTAACGAGCAGTTGCTATGCCAAGGCAGGACTTGCCATAGAAGTAGCTGCTGGAAGTTTTGCCAGGTCTAACACAGGATGGGGGACCCCAGAAGAGTCATAACACTGGTCCTGAGAATGCTTTAAGCCATATTCCTATTAGGTGTATCATTCACTGAGCACTAACAGAACCTCAAGGGATTGAAGGTTGTTGGAAATAATGAAGAAAAAACCAAACCCAAACAAGTCTCTGAAAACTGAAAACTCTTTAGCCCTAGCACCTATGTTTCCTGGTAGGTCTGTACAGGGATAATCCCAGCCTCCCTCTACCCAACTGTTTATTACTTTGAGGCCAGGTTGTCTCAGGAAATGCTGAAGACCTTCAGATGGATAATTTATCTATGCATGGGTTATCTTCTTGATCAGGAAAAGAGAGCGACCGGCTCAACAGCTTCCAAGTTCAATAACCTCCTTTTCTTCTTAATAAATTGCTGAGGCATGAGAGGCTTCCGTTCCTTGCTGGCATCTTTTACACTGTGCCCAAAGAAACAATCGTATCAGGCTCAGGAAGGCAAATGACTGAAAGGGCAGGGAAACAGGAACCGTCCCCACGGATGTCCTCCCCAGAGAGGCTGGGAACATGCTACTCTGCGGAAAATGGGAAGCTGAGGTCAGCCAAAGTGCACGGCAGGTATGCACATCTCTTGGGACTGGAAGAACAGATAGTGACCAGCTTCACCCTCCCCATTGGTCCCTTTTCTTGCTTCTGAGCTCTCCCAGGCCACCTCTACATCTCATATGCACAATGCACCTCCACCATGTCATTCTGTGGTGTGGAAATGAAGGCAGGGAGATAAAGGTGGAGAGTGGGTGGTGACAACGCTTCCGAGAGCCCTGAGCCTACCACTCAGCAAGGGCAGGCCTTGGTGGTGTTAGAAAGGCCCAGAAGAAGGGAGAATGGAGTAGGGAATGAGCCCCCATCAGAAACCTGAAGGCAATAAACCTCCTGGGCAGTGAGGTAACACGGGATGTTTCTAGACATACTTGCTCTTTTAGAAGCTTTGTCCTTTCCTAGATCCTTGTGCCTGAGGGTGTACAGAAGGTTTTGATAAACATACGGAGATCCCCTTGGGAGGTTGGGAGATATTATTAGTCCCTCTTTTACTGTCAGGCCTGGAGCAACTAGCTATTACCAGAAGTGTTACCAGAGGCTTGTCACTGCTTTCCCTAGATCCTCTTTACACAGTCCAGATTGGCTGTAAGCGATATGTTCCCTAACTAGTCCGATACCTTACAGCTCTCCATAGCAGCTGATCCATTCCTTGGAGGAGGATCTCAGTAGTGGTGGAAAGGCCACAATCTAGAATATATGCAGAGAGAAATTTGAGTCCACAGACCACCTAAGTATGCAGCATGGTTATATTCCCAGATCTTCCCGGTGATGTCCTCCAGCTGCTCTGCTCCACCTCCATGTCTGACCAGGTGGTAGGTCCTAGGCAGGGGGAACAGAAAGGGACCCATTATAGGGCCTGTGGACCTAGGAAAGGCATTTTGTGTATGATGTCTCCATAATGCATGTGCAACACCTTGCCTACATGCTCTGGGCCCTTTCCCAGTGCACCTCTTCAGAAACAGCATCTGCACTGGTGTGAGAACTTACACTTTATAACCAGGACACCGCTGTGGAGGCCTGCGTTTCTAGAAGTAGCCTGGTCGAGCTTTAAGTGAAGTCGTGCTGATCTGTGAAATCACGTGTCTGAAAAAGAGTAGCTTCCTTGGCCCGGTGCTGGTCACGCTGCTGCTGCGGTGCCACGGTACCCACCCGTGACAGCTCATCTCCTCTGCCCTGCGTGTGCTCTGTAAAGCTTGGTCCCATTTTTATCATTAGCCATGCTGTTGCTAAAGGGAGACTCGTGCAGGTCAGCGGGTACAGGTGAGCCATACGTGCTGGAAAAGGGGTGCAGCCTCAAGTGGAAATACTGATTATACTAGCGTGTTGTCAACAGAAGTTTACACTGATTCTGTCGGTAAAACCAATGAGGTGGAATTGATGCTCATGTCATTTCAACTCCATCTACTTAACCACTGTGAAAGCACTATAAAAATATTAATGCTTGTGTTCACAGTGGGTATTACAGCATCCCCACGGCGGCCTCCCGCTTGCTCTGCCTTAGTTTTGTACCTCGCAGAAACACTTGGGAGAAATGAGCGGCGGGGGAAGAGCCAGGCAGGCTTCAGGTGCTACGGCGTATCAGGCACACACACCGTGCCTTCTCGGCCATCGCTCGCAGCATCACCTCCCGGCCTACCCAGCTCTCCCCCGGCGCTGCTGCTGCGCGGCTGAGAGAACACCGCCGGCTAGCGGTGCGGGCCTCAGGAGCCGCTCCCGCCTCGGCTCCGCGCCAGCCGCCGGCCTGGGACCGGCTGGGCGGCTCTCGCTCCTCCCGCCCGCGGGTAAAAGCGGCACCCCTGGAAAAGGTGGGCGCGGGTCTGAGGGAGAAAGGAGGTTCCCGGTCCCGCGGGTCAGTGTTGCGTGCTCAGCGCCCGGACGAAACTCGTCCGTGGAAGCGGCATCTCATCCTGGAGTTAGGTAGCGAGGGGATGGGCCGGCTGGTGTGCGGTGAGCAAACACCTCTAAAGCCGCCACTGAAGAGTGGAACAAAGCAGCCGGCCTCCCCCCGGAGCCTCGCCCCCGACCTTCCTTGCCGGGGTGCTCTGGAGATGCTCCTGGTAGCCGGGGCTGAACTGGAAGCAGCATAGCACCGCTGCGCTTCGCACCGCCCCAGGCTAATTAGCTCCACTCCAGAGGAGATAATTAACTCAAGTGGAATGCTTTGCTGATACAGCCAACCTGCTGCCGGACCTGAGTTGGCATCTCCCCAGCTCAGCCGTGCCAGTCAGTGTAGACAGCCCGGGATGCCCAGGCTGAGTCTTCAGGGCTGGTGACAAGATACCTTTTTTCTTCCAAACTGAAAACATTTCCCTGAGATTTTTCTAGGTCCTTGGCTCTACATAAAGACCTCAGAAAGACTCCCTCTCCACTGCACACGCCCCCCTCCCCCAATTTTTTCCCTGCTTATGAGGTAAGATCTTTAACAGATGTTTGTTTACCTCTTCATAAAATCCTCCCGTGATTCTACAGCCTCCCCAAGCGCTGTGCTGCAGTGCTTTGCTATTCTTACCACTGCAAAGTGTTTTTCTAATGTTTAGCTATATCATTTTTATTGCAAATTAAGCTGATTATTTCTTCTTCTACTTCTGGTGAATGTAGAGGACAACTGCTTAGTCTCTCCACCCATTATAACAAAGGTTTATGTGCTGGAAGACTGTTATCATGCCTCCCCTCCTGTTGTTCTTTTCCTAGAGAAAACAAGCTCAGTTATTTTATCCATTCCTTATAAGTCATGTTTTTTCACGTCTCTTATCATTTTGTTGTTCATTTTTGGACTCTCCCCAATTTGTCTACATCTCCTGTAAAATGTAGTGCCTGTAACCGGACACACTGTTCCTGCGGAGACCTCAGCAGTGTCAGCTATATGCACAGAATAATTGCTTCCTTTGCCTTAGACACAAAACTCCCCTTAAAGCCTCTTGCAATGAGATTTGTGTTTTTCTGCAGGAATCACACTTAACAGCCTCGTATTCGGCCCCACTGCAGCACCTCCTTGGCTGCCATCTGGTTTGGACCACCGCATTTGGTGCCTATGCCTCTTCACCGAATCATACCTTGGTGCAATGATCTCTGCAGAGGGCAGTCCAGCCCTCCAGTGTCTCGCCTTCCTCTCAAATTCTGATGGCTCCAGCACCCCTGCCTTCAGGAGGGACTGCCCCCTCTCCCTCCCCACCCAGCTGCCATCCTTTTGGTTTTGTCCTCTACTCTGTTGTCCAAAATATGTGAGGGAGGAACTACTGAGCAGCCCCAGAGGCAGAACTTCAAGGACATGGTCCTTCCAGCTGGGAAAGTGAAGCCCTGATAATTACCTTTGATCTCAGTACTTCAACCCGCGCAGCCTCTGCACGGTGACTCTGCTTGCTGCTCTGGGAGCCTTCCTTCTAGGTGTTTTCTAAATGCTCGCTACAGTCAAGGTATTTTGTACCCACCTTTTCCTCCTCATTTACCAGGCCCGTTACTCAAAGGAGGAAATTAGCCTGGTTTAGCAGGATTTGTTCTTCGATATTCCCTGCTGGTTGTTTCTTATCACCTTATTGTCCTTTAGCTACTTATAAATGGATTGTTTCATAATTGGTTCTGGTATCTCTCTAGGTATCACAGTTAGGCTGACTGGCCTGTAATTCCCCAGGTCCTCTTATAACAGTAATTTTCAGAGAAGAACTGCCTTTAAGTTAAATAGATACTGAAAGATGTTCCACTTTTGCCCTGCTTATCTTTATTAATTGTCTAGTTTTGCTCCACCCCTTAAATTAAAACCACGTTTCCCATCAGTATTTATCCTCCACTTGGGGATATCCCCTGTTTCACCACTTCTCCTGTGTTCTTGCCCAAACCTTCCTGCTAGTTCTAGTTACATACTTCCCCAATTTCCCTCATCCTCCATGCTTTCTATCTTTCCTCCTTCTCCTTTTTTTTATGGTTTGTTTGCAGTTCCCTAGCAGAATATATTTCCCAGCCATTTTTATCCCCCGGTGCCCAGAGGCCTTTGAGGAGACTCCTGGAAAAATCTCAGAGCTCCGCTGAGCTCTGCCCCTAAAATGTCAACAACGACATTTACCAGTCTTGTAGGGACACATTGAGTTCTGCCTAAAGGCTGACTATCTTTAAATGATTCCTGAGACTGGTGGGTGTCAGAGAGAAGATGAAATCTGTGAGACTCTCACCCCAGTGACTGGACCGATAGACTGCTTTGGCTCTGGTATCAACAGGGAGACTGTATGACTAGAAAGCAGGTGCCCAATAAGTTAGGTAGCGTCTAGCAAACAAGAGGTGCTGGGTAAAGCTCACGGCTTCTTGTAGGGAGGCTAAATGTATCCAGTGTTCAGCTTCAGCCATGAGGGAAAGGTTTGTGAGTTCAGCAGAAGAACAGGAAGCATGTGCCACTTTCTAGCTAAGCAGATCGGGAGAAGATAACTTTGTTTGAGGGAGAGGTATCGTTATCCAGGGTTGTGGCCTATATAATTGCACAATCTGCCATTATGCATGAACAGAGCTGTTCAATAGCGTGGCCCTGCCTTGTCCTGACATCATGTCTGTGTTGGAAATCCATTTGGAATGAAAAAATCCCACATTCCCCAAGTGACCTCGTAGTCTCTGAGCAAGCAGCTGAGTTGCGGTGGAGACTTTACAGTCAAAGTGGTGCCAGAGACCGGACCTCAGTCACCAGCCTCAAAGCAGCTACAGGATGAGAAGTCAGCAACGAAGCAAACTTCCTTCCAAAGAAAATAACATTTTAAAAGTGTGGGAGATGCCCATAGTTCCTTTGAAGGCAAGAAAAGTCCCCAAGGGAAGAAAAAGTCACTGCGAGTAACAGTGTTGCACTCATTAGCTGCTGCTATTTCTAGCAGTGTTTTTTGGAGATGGGAGTAGTCAGCACTTCCACAGGCTGCCTAAGGAGAGTGCAAACGCTGGCCCAGGTGTGCAGGCTGGAAGCGGTGGCCATTGTGGGCCTGGCACTGTCAGTGGTGCAGTTCTTTTGCAGACTCGGGGAATGTGACACACACTGTGTGTCAGTGAGGTCCAGCCTTTAGACCTTTGATTTTATAGTCTCTACTCCTTTCTTTGGCAGTCATTGCTTTCCTATTACAAAGGCAGTCCTGACTTCCAGCATTACCCTGATGCCTGAGGGAATCAAGTCCCCTTCTCACTCTTCTGCCTCCTCCTCTTCATCTGCATCTCAAAAAACGCTTCCTTGTGTAGCTGCAGTACAAGAGGTATTCCTCCTTGGCCATCTTCATTTAGGCCATTTTCTGTATTCCTACAGGGGGAGGACGCCCTAGTGAGCTGGAAAATCTGGCCTAGTTCAGCGGTGCCTTTATAAAAAGCATCCAGTTGAAGGGACTGTGGTTTTTTTTTCCTAAACCAGAAATGTCCAGCAAAACCAGAGTGCCCTATGTTAAAGGCTCTGCGCCCTAGTGATGGCAAAGGAAGTCACCCTGGTCATTCAGATGAAGGTAACATATACCTGATGATCAGTGACTTGAATGCATCTTGCAAGCTGTTCTGAAACTTGTTGTGCAGCGGCTTGGACAGCGTTTGCAAGTGGCAGAGAGAAGTTTAATGGGAAATGCCTCTGACAGTAGCTGGATATAATTTAATTTAGATATGGACTAAAGCCATGTAGTTACATACCAGATTTGGCTCTTGGCTCAATTTATTAGACGGATAAGGGCCAGAAAGGGATATGCACATTCAACCAGAGCTGAGTTTTCCAAAAAGATGGCTTCAGTCTGAAAAGGGATGGGCAGCTTAACATCTGAGCCCTCTGGCCTCCGTGATGCAGCAGCTTGCAGGCACTCTTTAGAGGTGTTGGCTGCTGGTGGTATCATTTAGTCCTCCTTCTCTTACAGCTTTCCAGAGAGGAAAGGAAGGTAGCAGTGATGGCCAGTCACCCATGTATTAATCCTGATTTCTCTAGGTAGCATATAGCAAAACAAAGCAACAAAGGTATTTCATTACTGCCATTATTCTTCCTGTTGACCAAACCATGCCTGTTCTTACTCACATATCTTCTTGGGACCTGTATTCTCTCCTTTGTGCATCCTCTCTTCAGGAAGACTATCCCCATGCTTTACATAGCACAGGCTGGAGAACACCATGTATAGACTTCCACTACTTCTCTTAACTGAGTGATTAATGAAGGTATTCAGAATATGATCTGCATTCCAACTGTGTGCATAGAGAGATTGGTTTTTTTTCTTTTGTGGCTCCAAACTGGTCCCTCTTGCAAAATGTGATTATTTTCCATCTCTCACTTATCCTTCAGCTCTTTTGAAATCCAGTTTGAAAAAAACATCACCTCTGCCTTTAGTTGTGCTTTGGATGCTGGGACTATGCAATTTCGCTTAAAAGCTATTTGGGAAGGCAACTGCTGAAATGAGACTCCAAACTTACGTAGGCACAAATGTCCAGAAGCACTGAAGGGAGACCTGACACCACTGGTTTGAAGAATCAGAATGTTGTGGCCCTCATAATATCTAATTCAAACAACAGCTTTGCTAGAGACAGAGCATCTCCCGATGCCGTTTGGGGGGAATTAAATTCAGTGCTGAGTCTGCATAAAGAGAGAGGAGAAACACTTGCTGCCTCATCACTTTATGAGCCTGGTATGTGTATCACTGCTTAGCAGGTCCTGCTTCCAGTAATCCTCTTTCTTCAGAGCTGAGAACCAAGAGCACGTTCAGAGCAATTCATACAGACAGACTGCAAAAACAGCACCTCAGAATAAAGTTACATCCTTCAGCTTGTCCCTAAAACTCACGGGGCAGTTAGCTGTACTTGTGGATGCATCACTGAGCCTGTGATCTTTCTCTTCCACTGGCTCTCCAGCATTTTTGCGGCTGGCTGGGGGCAGGCAAGTGCGCCTGGGGTAACATTCCTGTTAGCTGGGCTGCTGGAATTTGGCTACGCTCCCTAACAAAACAGTTTGTATTAGACATTTTTGATGTATGTGCATTTGCAAGATGCATTCGGAGGAAAGACTAGCAGAAGACAGGCACTGAAAGGCGAGGTTGTAAAACTGGTATTTCTCAGCTTGGTTAATACTGACTGATGATCTAGTTTTCCCATAGTGCCACTTCTTCCTGATAAAAGATATTAAAGAGCAGTCCAAAGTACCTTGGCAGCGGTAAGTACGGACCTGGTACCTCAGTGACTGCCTGCGACTTGGCTGTCAGAGCTGAGTGTAGGGTAACAAACCACTTCAGTTAGCCCTGCCACCGCCACCAGAGATGTTGGTGCTCCCTTTTCACCTGTCACACCACACCGTGTGTGTGGTGGCCGGCAAGCGAGGACACGCACAGCGCTGTGCTGAACCATGGCAGAACTGCAGAGATGCGCCGGACCCCGCTTAACTCTGCAAACTCCCATTTGTGCATGTGCTAGGTTTTCACTGCCCGTCACCCGTGCCTCTCCCCCTCTGCTTTTTCATGTTCAGTGGATTCTCCTCTGTGTCTCTGCCCCTCTTTCTCTATTTTTTTCCCCCTCCCTATTGTTCTCCACGTCACTGACTGTCATTCACTTCATAAAGCTGTCTGGCTCGGAGCTTAAATATTGCAGGGCAACTAAAACCCACCATCAAAGCCAATTCAGTCATATCTGCTCAGTCGTGCGACAGGATTGGGACTTTTAGGGTAGGGAAGAAGAGAGACAAAAGTTCACTCTTCCCTGCAGAGTGCCAAGAGAGGAGGGGGACACATTTCTTCGGTGGAGCCTCTCACAGCGGCAAGTTGCTTGCTCAACATCCTTAACCTATAGAGTCTTTTTCGCTGGTAGTGGGCTCAGGTCGCAGCCTCTGGAAGCAGAGGGTGGGGGTTCGCAACAAGCCCGTGTGGGTTACGAGCACGAGCCCTTTGGCTCTGAGTGGGCTCAGGCTGTCTTCTGCTCTTTCCTCACAGCAGGCGACTTAAGGGAAAAGGTGGCTGCCCAGATTTAACCAATCGCTTGCACCTTGTTTGAGACTGGAGGGGCTGACTGCTTACAGGTGCAGTCCTAGGCATTTGAACCGGTTGTACCACTCATCTTCAGCCCACCCAAAATTGCTCCTTTGCAGTTGAACTGACTGAGCAACCTTGAAACCGCAGGGAACTTGCAGACAGTAGAGAGGTCACGGCAGAGTTTTGGAAAACGTGACTAGTTCGGAAGTGATCTCAGGCAGAGTTTAGCCAAACGTAGCGAGCTGCAAGCAAGACATTCGATGGAGTTAGACAGGAAACCTTTGTTCCTTCTCTTGTGCAGTGAGTTTTCCGTACGATAAGGTTTATCGCACCTAGAACGCCGCTCTTGCATGCGGCGGTGGAAAGGTTCAAGTGGTGGCTGCGGGTGTCGGCGTGCCTCACAGAGAGAGAGAAGGGGATGGAGCTGACTGCGGTGCCTGTGGGACGGTGGAGCTTGTATTGCGCGTGGCCGTGTTTCACACAGAGTTGCACACGATTGGGAACTGCCGGGTGTACTTTGCTCTGTGGATTTGCAGAAAGAGAATGTTTAAATCAGTTTAGATAATGTATGTAAACAGCATAATCTTCTGCTAGACTTGTTAATGTAAGTGCTGACATTAACACACTCCTTTACACAACTTTAATGACTGAGAAAGTAGCAATTTTCTTCGGTGATTAAATTACATGTTTGCCGCTTATGCATGCAAGGTGTTTATGCAGAGCTGAAGGGCTGTGTTCTGTGTGGTCTAACTTGGGTGCCCGGGCTTGAAATCTTACAGGGTTTGAAGGTGAGGAAAACAAGTCCATCTTGGTTGAGAAAAGTGATATCAGAAGGACTTTTTTACTTTTTTTTAAAAAAAAATTATTATTTTTGTTGAAAATCTGTGAAATTCCCCCGAGAGCCACAGAACTCTCAATGTTTTGTGCGTTTGTCTGTGCGAATACGTACACACGGTAGCTGAAACAGACTGGTATGCGTTGGTGTGTTGTAGCATATGGCGCTACAAACATATCCCAGTGGCATCTGAAGGAGGAAGGCAGTTTAGAGACTCAGATTTCCATGCTGTTGACTGTACCTTCTTTTTCCCCAGCACTTGTGTGTGTGAGTGTGTGAGTGTGTGTGCGCGCGACTGCATTTAGGAAACTATAGACAGAGGTAGTATCTAAGAGATTAACTTTTAGATCCCCATGAACAGCTGATCTATGAATAATGTTCCCTTTTTCACAAGTCATCCTCCACAAGTCAGTCTTGCCGGATCGCTGTAGTATTCTGCGTTCCTCAGAGACTTCAGACTGCTGTGATGTGTTAAATCAGCCCATCCAAAACAAGTTTCCTCTTTATTTCCCTCATTCATAGCTTTGCCCATGCCTGAAATGATAGAGTGGGAAGTTCAGGGCCATGCAGGATGAAGTCCTGGCCTAGGAATAATTTCTTATAATGCAAAAATAATGACAGATGTAATGTTTGACTTGCATTACTTGAAAATGGCCCGATTTCTTAGCTTTCCAATAGGATACCTGCAGACGGCTTCCAGCTCTGTGGTAGCCTGAGATAACAGCGCTGACATTTTACAGAGAGAGAAAACAGTATTTTAGGTCCCAGTTAAGGACCTCTGTGTTTTTTCTCCAGGTTAGTTCCAATGTCGAAGTGGCAGCGGACTTCAGAAGAAGACGCAAAGCATAGCCACGATAAGACCTGACTATGATACTGTATATAGTGCATACTATATAGCAAAACTAGTACATGTAGCAGTTATTCAGCGTGTTCAGTACTACTAACATAGTAATGGTGTTGTAATTGCTGCTCTTACCTAAAAGAGTGATTTCTAAGGTAGAATTAATATATGCAACCTAGAGAGACAATTCAGGTCTGTGTAGGTACATGACGGGCACCAATTCAGCATGTGTTTAACCTGTGTGAGGTTTTGGTGGGGAAGAGCTAAGGTGCTTGAAAGCTTCGCTCTCTTCTCTAAGCACTGCAGCTGCCTGCTGATAGACCCGCCCCGCTGTACTGCCAGTGAGGGTTTGTATGTGTACCAAATCCGCGACTCAGCCTACAAGGCACCACAAAAGGCTCTTACCTGGAAAAGGAGTTAAATATACTCCCTGTGTATGTAAAAGTAATTGCCCTTTTAGAGCCAGGGAAGTAAGGATTTAACAAGGAGCTTGCTCTGGCTCCTAGCCCTTCTCTTGCTAATAAATCATTGTGATCGGGCAAGCAAGCAAGCAAGCAACGTTCTTGCTGTTCTTGAAGCATATTAGGGAAATACTTGCTGTTGGAAAGCAGCAAAAGGCATCATTGGGAAAACGTGGAACCTTTTAAATTTAGCATAATTTGTGGTCTTTCTTTTTTTTTTCTTTCCTTAGACAGTAAGACATGGGTGACTGGAGTTTCTTGGGGAACATTTTAGAGCAGGTGAACGAGCAGTCCACTGTCATCGGGAGAGTTTGGCTCACGGTACTCTTCATTTTCCGCATCCTGATCCTGGGAACGGCTGCCGAGCTAGTGTGGGGAGACGAACAGTCAGACTTTGTGTGCAACACCCAGCAACCTGGTTGTGAGAACGTCTGCTATGACGAGGCCTTCCCCATCTCCCACATCCGGCTCTGGGTCCTGCAGATCATTTTTGTATCCACGCCGTCGCTAATGTACTTTGGGCATGCGGTGCACCATGTACGGATGGAGGAGAAGAGGAGAGAGAGGGAGGAAGCAGAGAGGCGCCAGCAAGCTGAGGTGGACGAAGAGAAGCTGCCCCTGGCTCCGAATCAAAACAAAGGCAACAACCCTGATGGGACCAAAAAGTTTCGCCTGGAGGGTACCCTCCTGAGAACCTATATCTTCCACATCATTTTCAAAACCCTCTTTGAGGTAGGATTCATAGTAGGTCAGTACTTCCTATATGGCTTCCGAATTCTCCCCCTTTACCGCTGTGGGCGGTGGCCCTGTCCCAATCTTGTGGACTGTTTTGTCTCCAGGCCCACGGAGAAGACCATCTTTATTATGTTCATGCTGGTGGTGGCTTCTGTGTCCCTCTTCCTCAACCTGGTGGAGATCAGTCACTTGATCCTGAAAAGGATCCGGAGGGCTCTGAGAAGGCCAGCGGAGGAACAGCTGGGTGAGGTCCCAGAGAAGCCCCTCCATGCCATCACAGTCTCCTCCATCCCGAAGGCTAAAGGCTACAAGCTGCTGGAAGAAGAGAAGCCGGTGTCCCACTATTTCCCTCTCACAGAAGTAGGAGTTGAGCCTAGTCCCCTTCCATCAGCCTTCAATGAGTTTGAGGAGAAGATTGGGATGGGACCATTGGAAGACCTCTCCCGGGCATTCGATGAGAGGTTACCATCGTATGCACAAGCGAAGGAAACGGAAGAGGAGAAGGTAAGAGCAGAGGAGGAGGAAGAACAAGAAGAGGAGCAGAAGGGACCTCAGGAAGAGCCAGGGGTGAAGAAAGCAGAGGAGGAGGTGGTGAGCGATGAAGTTGAAGGGCCTTCAGCGCCTGCTGAACTCACCACTGATATGAGACCCCTCAGCAGGCTAAGTAAAGCCAGCAGCCGGGCCAGATCAGATGATTTGACTGTATGAAGGTGCACAAGATGGGGAGCACGTGAAAAGGAAGAGGTTGAAGAGAAAAGGAAAGATAGAGAAAGAATCAAAAGATATTTTTAAGTGAAGTGCTAAAATGGCCATTTGAATATTACTTCCTCTTGAGATTCTCAACTGGAAAGGTATTATCATGGTAACTGTGCCTTATTTGCCCTGTACGTCCATCTGAAAAGGAACATTTTCCCTGTTGCCACATGCCAGCTCGCTCCTTACAGTAACACCCACACACTGTACCCGTAACCTACGTCTTTTCAAACCTAATGTGGCAATGAAACCCAAATGTCACCACTGTGAAGCTTTGTGTTCCCCACTTCTCTAGGAATGTGGGGAGGATCTTTTCAGCCAGCAAGGGGGAAGGCTTGACCAACAACTGTAGCTAGTATTTCTTTTACTGTTTCCACCTATGGCATGCTGAGCAGATCTCCCCTTCACTGTTGGCATGTAACTGCAGTTACTTAACTTGCAAAGTGAATTCTGTGCTTGGCATCGATACACTAAAATAGTCAGCGCTATTTCCCCTCTCTATTCAGAAAATAAAGGCCAAAGTGTCCCCAGTTTCTCTGTGAATTAAAATCCGAGTTGGGTAAAAATATTTTCCCTTCGTCAAAAATATTTCTGCTCTTCAAGTGACATTGGCAGTAGGCAAGGTTAACAGTAGCTCTCTATTAGGATTTAGTGGATGCCCACAGATGGGTTATTTGTTCCCAAGAGGGTCATCCAGCCCCCAGCCTATTTCAGAGCACTGGAAAGAATAAATTCAAGTGATATTTTTTACTTGTAGTCTTGTGACTTAAAGATCCAAAACTCGATTTAGCAAAGGAAGCGTGGGAAGGCTTCTGCGAGAGGAGGGAACTGCTACAGCCCCCACAGCATGAAACCAAATATAAACCTTCGCAGCATGGTCCTGACATGTGCTCAGTTCCTGGAGCTCCCAGACTTACAGGCACTCAGCAGATCTCAGGTATGGAGGTCCTGAAGGTACCTGTGAACCTAAACCAGGGTGACTGTGCGGCTATTTAAACCTCCACATGCAAAACCAGTTGTTCACGTTTGAAAAGTTTGACGTGATAGTCTTCTGACATCCTTTGTGTTTAATTTGACAGACGGGAGCCATCCAGTGGTTTACTTCTCTATTAAATGCCAAAGTCTCAAGTAAAACAAGGCCTTTCAAAAGATGATTTAGACCTTTTGTGCCAACAGGTCTGTACAGAGCTCTCGGAGCCTCAGCAAAATTTTTCCTGTTACAAGAGGCAGAAAGGCATGTGCTTGCAAACGGTTAAATGTCTGCAGATTTCTAATTTTAGGACTACAGTAGCACCTTTGGGCTGGGACAGTGCAGCAATGCGTTCAGAAGCTTCAGGTTAATAGCTATGTGTGTACCCCCTCCAAAACTGAGCCTCATGCCAGAAAATCGCAGGTATGCACTGTCATCTGCTCTGCAAACCTCAGACCCTGCTAGCTCAGCAAATTCTTTCTGCGGGGCTGCAGCCCGTCCCATTGTTCCCAGGGCAGGCTGTAATCCAGGTCAGGGGCAAAAAAAGAAAAAAGAAAAAAAGAAAAAAAAAAAGAGAGAGAAAAAAAAAAAGGTCTTTGGCATAATCCATAAAACTCATCCTGCCATTAGCTAGAAAAGACCCCCTGCGGTCTCCTATTGTAGCTGGGCTGACTCTAAAGCCTGCTGAAGCCAAATGCGAGCTTGCTGGCTACAATGCTGGGTAGGCTTGGGATCACACACCTCCAGTCCTGCTGCTCAGCATCCCAGCCCTGGCAGCCACCAGTGCCACCAGTTCTGTCACTGGCTGACCTAACCGGCCTGTTAGGCAGAGTTCCCACACCTTGTTATGCAGCTGCCCTCCCTACACCGGTGCAAAGGTGGCCGGGCTTCACTGATGAGTGAAGTAAGCTGTACATATGTAGAAAGGTTGTAGGTGCATTGGGATTCTTCAGCACCGTAGTGGTGTCACGTTGTTGTTGGGTGGGGTTTTTTTAAAATATACTATTAGTAATTCTTTTGCTCCTCTTGGGCCTGTGTATTTCCCAAGGTTTGCAGCCCGAGGTCAAAATCTTTGCTTCCGGGACGAAGGGAGGTTGTCCTTCCTTGGGAAGGAAGACTGGGAGGTATCTCTTCAGTTTTGGGAATTAGTATGACAAAGCAACACAACGCGAAGGAACATGCTGAGAAAAAAATCTGGAGACTACCGTTCATCCACTCTCTTAATAGGGAAACAGGAGAACAGCTAGCACAAATGAAGGGCAACTGAGGAAAGAGAGTGTTTTCCAGCAGGAAGAGGGTCCGCTGGGCCCAATACTCTAGCAGAGTTTGGGCAAGGGCAAAGATTTAGATGAACAGCACAACCACCACGCTTAGGTGAGATGAGTTCTATTACTTTTAATGTTCTTCACAGAAAGACATAGGGGAGTTTTGATGGTTCTAAGCATAAACCAGCCCACTTGGTGAAGGGGGTGGACACACACTTTCCTGTAGGTAAAAACATAAATAAAAATCTCTGTGACGGTTCAGAGATTCAGAGGCATCTCCAACTTCTTCAGAGCATCTGACCCTTCTAGATGCCAGCGGACTAGATTAATCACCCCCACCCTAGTTTACTTCTAATTACTTGACAAGTCCTTTTACATGCCAAGTATTTTAATCGCCATCCCTGTTCCTGAGCTCTGACGTGCATGCCTTCATTAGATCGCTAGACTAATTAAGATGAGTGCTCATCCATCAGGGGTACATGGTTCGTAACATGGCTGTCGGATGATCCAGTCTTTAATCATCACACGTTGACTATGTCGTTGTTTTCCACCGGAGCGCCTCCGCAGAATGCTCTACATGCAGCGCACTCAATGGACACTCTGTAGGTCTTTCACTGCTGCCACAGGGAAGCTCATTTCTTCCTCTGGGTCACGATGGCACAAGGAAGCGAGCCAACGTTTTCCTCCTGCATCCAGTCAACTTCTTGTTGATTTTTTTGTTTCTCGAGACAGTTTTCAAGCACCCTGCCAGACTGCTAGCCAATCTGTAGCCACCAAGTATGAGCCACGGCATCAAGACGGCGCTTCTCGGTAAACTGGGCAGGGAGCTAACAGTCTGGTCTTCTGGCATCCCGCCTCATCTCTGCAAGGAAAGCACTGTGGGACTGTCAGCAAGTCTTTCTTCCTTCTTGTATGATCGGGAATCATTTTCTACCTCACAGAGAGAGGATGTGAGGCTCGATACATTGTGTTGGTAATGGAACGGGAGCTCCTTGGACGGGCGGCCCTACAGATGAGCAAAAGATTATTGCTATTTCTCCATGTGATAGTGTATAAATGTGTTTTATTCCCTCTCAATGAGATAAATTTAATCATTTATTCAAGAAATTCCTAGTGAAGCTGCATAACAGCCTCAGAGCTGTGGATTCAGGGCATGATTCTACTCGAAAAAAGAATCAAGTGAAGCTTAGATTTAAGTGTAAAAACACCAGGGAAAATTATCTTCTTGGGAAGGGGGAAGTCACTGGACGATCAGAGCCATGCCTGGGTCATTTAAAGGCTCCCTGTGCAAATAGATTCCCAACCGGCTCTCTGCAAGGAGCACAAGATGCAAGTGTCAAAATCATCAAAGGAGGTGAAAGTAGAAGAGAAAGGTAGTGTCTTAGCTTACAATAGCATGTGGGAGTTGGTGTTCTCTAGTGTCTAGAGCAGTGGGCCTAGGATAATAATCTTAGATTTATTTCCAGCTCTGCTTCTGGCTTGCTGTGATAATCACTTTTACCTCTCGGTGCCTATTTTCTCCACCTGTAAAATGGGTGTAAGAATTTCCACCTACCTCACAGGGATGTTGTGAGGCTTCCTTAATTCTGTTTGTAAAGTAAGTAGGAATGATCTGATGAAAAAGCACTGCTGAAACGCATGGTATCCTTGTTATTTCCTGGCAGAACTGCTCACTCGGTTAAAACACGACTCCTCGACCGGGAGGGCGGTAGTTTGGCAATGTGAGCACTTGACAACATCAACACAGAGGTGGATCTGCCATGGGGGCAGCATTTGTACTTAAATAAGACAGTTCCTGGAGGGGAGTGGGGTGCAGGTTTAACAATTTTAAGGGCTTTGCGAGGGCCTTGCGAGGCACGTGGGAGAGGGTCATACAGTGCACAACGCTGCCGGGCTTCTGTTTGAAACCACTCAGGGCAATCTCCAAGTAAATTTTCCTGAGTCTCCATGGAAGAGTTTACAATTGCTTATGGCACACAGGGAAAAAAAAGCCACCATTCATGAATGCAAAGCCACAGTGTATCACGCTACACTGATCCTTTCCTCTGAGTGAGACAGACACCAATGATCTCTCAGCGCTGACACACAAGGAGGTACAGATTCCCCCTCTTTTAGGAGGGGAGAAATTTGGGGGGAGGGGGAAGAAACTCTGCTCTCTAGGTCTGTGTGGGCATGAAATCCAGTTACCGAGCAAGGAAAGCCCAGCCTCTCCTGCCACTCAGTAACTCACTGACTGGGCAGTTTTACATTTAAAGAGTGGCCATGTCGCACAATGCTGAAAAGAAAAAAAAAAAAAGTGAGAGTTTGCTGTTTTGTATAGAAAATGGCTTTTCAGGCTGACAACTGAAAGTAATCCTAGCCTAGGCGTAGTTTTGTTTAACAAAGACAGGAACATCCATGAGAACTAGACTAAAAGCCTTCCTATAAGCCCGAGGCAGTTGTGATAATATGGTATATGATGCCAGATTTCCTGAGGGACGAGGTCAGATAAGCGTACCAAAACTGGGGGGCTTGCCTGAGTATCGGGACAATTCTTTTTTCCCCCAACGGAACGATGCTGCCATTTCTCTGGCTCTGTGTGTGCTACACCATTTAACATGGCTGGGGAAAGGCTTTTTGCCAACACCAAATGTGCTTATACAGTTGAGTAGTAACCATGGCAAGTAAATGTGTGTTGACTTGCCAAGATGTAGCCTGGCACACAATCCTTTCCTTGCAACTCACTTGGCATGCACCTACTTCAGTAGAACCGTCAAGACTCGTGTCTCTGTCAACAATTCGAGTTCTTCTCTCAGTAGCTTGACATCCAAAGAGACACTGAAGGTTTGTTCAGCCCAGAAAGGAGGGGGGCAAGGGGGTGAGGAGCTCAAACCACTGCCTTCAGGTACCTAACGGGGAGTCACAGGGAAGCCAGAGCCAGGCTCTCGACAGAGGTGCACAGCAAAAGACCAGAGACAGCCATCACAAGAGGCAGCAAGGAAAATTTTGACTCCAGAGTTCTGACAGGGGAAACAGTTTGTTGAAATGGAGAGTGGTCCAGCACTAAAGCAGGTGCCCAGAGACACGGTAGGATCTCCATCCTTGGAGGATGAAGCCTGGCTGGGAAAATCATTGTGCACCCTGGTCTGACTTTCATGTTGGCCCTGCGTTGAGCTGAAGGTTGGACTGGCTGGTCCCTTCCAGCCTGAACTACTAGTCCTGCGGGAGGCTGAAAGCTCAGTGCAGCTGCTGCGTGGTGGCACAACGGGTGTGGGGCACTTTCTGCCTCCCTGGAGTGTTCTGGCAGCATTTGCTGCCCCAGCAGGCAACACCGCCGGCACCGCAGCAGAGCCTGATGCACGAACACAGTCAACTGATGTTTGGTAGCTGGAAAAGCTGCTTCAGGCCAGAACCATGTGTTGTGCAACTGGTTTGGAAAGCGCATTACAAATTAAATAAATTAACAACAACAACAGAAAAAGAGAGTATGCTTGTCAACAGGGAAAATCATGGGAATATAAGGGGCTTAGGTTTTCTCAGCTCCCTTTAATTTTACTGTCGAGTGTGACTTTAAACCCATCTGAAAGTGCAGAGGGCCGCATTTTAACATCCTGTCAACAAAAAGCTGTGTATTTTAAAGCCTGCTGATCTGGGATGAAGCAAAACTGAATAGAAATGGTGATCACAGAGCTACTGACAGAACATTTGGAAAAAAATAAAACCCAGCAAAGACTGTTGGTCTTCGTTCTGCTAGATCCAGCCTGGCACAGTAAAAGCAAACCAAGCCATTTATTCATTTCCCAGGGGGAAAGGGTATATTGCTTGGAAAAGTCATGGAGTAGCCCACCAAAAAGCTTCTCAAGTCAACCCAGCAATGAGTTTGCAGTGAAACATTAAACAGAAAAGTTGGCTCCTATGGTGCTTCTCTGAAGCTCAGGGGAGAGTTGTATTGAGGGATGATCAGGATAAGGAAACAAATGAGTATACCAAAAACATCCTGGATGACTGGCAGGTGCAGGCAGAGGCCATGCAGGAGGGCAGCAGGCAGTCCTAGGCACCATAGAATCATAGAATTGTAGGGGTTGGAAGGGACCTTGAGAGATCATCGGGTCCAACCCCCCTGCCAAAGCAGCTCCCTAGCTCATATTGCACAGATAGGCATCCAGACGGGTCCTGAATATCTCCAGAGAAGGAGACTCCACCACCCCCTGGGCAGCCTGTCCCAGGGCTCTGTCACCCTCACTGTGTAGAAGTTCCTCTGCATGTTGGTGTGGAACTTCCTGTGCTCCAACTTGAGGCCATTGCCCCTTGTCCTGTCCCCACAGACCACTGAAAAGGGGCTGGCTGATTCCCCCTGCATTCCCTGCTTAAGATAATCATAGACTTTAATTAGGTCCCCCCTTAGTCTTCTCTTCTGAAGGCTGAACAGCCCCAGCTTATTCAGCCTTTCCTCATAGGGGAGATGCTCCAGGCCCTTAATCATCTTCGCAGCCCTTCTTTGGACTCTCTCCAGGAGATCCCTGTCCTTTTTATAACAGGGAGCCCAGAACTGGACACAACACTCCAGGTGGGGCCTGACCAGGGCAGAGCAGAGGGGGAGGATCACCTCCTTTGACCTGCTGGCCACACTCCTCCTGATGCACCCCAGGATCCCATTGGCTCTCTTAGCCACCGAGGCACACTGCTGGCTCATGGCCAACCTGTCATCCACCAGGACCCCCAGGTCCTTCTCCACTGAGCTCTTCTCCAGCAGGTCATCCCCCAGCCTGTACTGATACAAACAGTTGTTCCTTCCCAGGTGCAAGACTCTACACTTGCTTTTGTTGAACCTCGTCTGGTTTCTCCCTGCCCAGCTCTCCAGCCTGTCCAGGTCTCTCTGGATGGCAGCGCAGTGTTCCTGCGTGTCAGCCACTCCTCACAGCTTTGTGTCATCGGCGTACTTACTGAGGGTCGATGCTGTTCCCTCATCAAGGTCGTCAGTGAAGATATTAAACAGGACCATCGCAGCTCGCCAGCCGATGGGCAGGCTGCAGGCAAAAGCCAAACGGAAGAAGCCCTGCAAGCTCATTAGCTGAGTGTCTCATTGTAAGGATAAGGCATGCCAACCTGAGACCTGAATTAAATCCAGACTGCTACCAAATCTGGTATTTCTGGATTTTAAAGAGGGTCAGCAACTTTAAAATAAGTTAATGGAACTTTCACATACTGGTTCCTCTATTTACCTATTTATTATTCCTTGAGAACCAGAACTAGCATGGGGAAAACTTCTCCCCTCCCCCTGCAAATCACTCTACCTAAATATATGAACAACTACTGGGACAAAAATGTTCAGGTAAGTTTCTTGACACATATCTGTTAGTTAAACCAAGTCATGGGTGGCCCCATAAAGGAATTCATCCATTGCCAGTGAACATCACCACCTGAACTCACCAGAAATAAATACAAAAGAAATTCAGAAATCAGAGTGATGTTGGATTACTCCCAGCTTCAGAGCTCCTGTTTATGAAAACCTCTGGAGAGAAGAGAAAAGAAAACGGATGGCCGGCTGCCAGCTAAGCCTATTTGTCATGAATATGCCCCATAGCACCTTCTGGAAACCTGTGCTATTTCTAAATATACTCTTGGCCAACGAATTGCTTTAATTCAGTATGCTCCACCTTTCCGCTTTACTTGAAAGGCTTCAGTTCCCTCTACAAAC
Organism: Hypotaenidia okinawae; assembly: GCA_027925045.1. NCBI lineage: Eukaryota > Metazoa > Chordata > Aves > Gruiformes > Rallidae > Hypotaenidia > Hypotaenidia okinawae. Next base: position 102,016,509 of record BSDF01000001.1, read on the forward strand.
TGAAGTAGAAATAGCCACATTCACGCTTTTATGTGTGGAAGAATAAAAGAGGGAACCGAGGGGAACCCTGCCAATATACTGACCAGCCCTTCCTCGTGTGCCGCCCCTCCTCTCTGGCCACCTCCATCTATATTCTGTTGAATGAAACCACTGCAACTGAGAAGTCTCCTCTCTACCTGTGCAGTGCCGCAGAGCCTTCCCCACACACATGTACATTAGCAGCTATGGAAGGAGGAACAACACAGAACATATTTCCCACTTTATTTTTTACACTTTTTGTCTTTCCTGAAGGAGAAATCCTGGGGATGGGGCAAGGGGTGAGGATGGCTCTGAGTTCTTCCAGCAGAAATTACCTTCTTCCCTGTGTGTTTGTCCTCGGGTTCAGGGGTCAGTAATTTGCAGCTAAGCAGAGGCATGTTTCAAGCCTGTTGATAAACACGTGGACAGCAGAAAGTTTAAAGAGCTATGACCAAACTCTGCCTTGTTTTTTAACCTTGCGTGGAAGTGAGTGGAGCTGCCAAGGTGTAAACAAGAGCAGAATTTCCCTTCATATAATTCATTTTACAGGATTTCCTGTTAACTTCTGTCTTTAAAAAACAACCAACAACTACACCTTGCCCCACAACCTACCGATACAACCACAAAACCCTCCAAACTCAGGAATCTCATCACTTCAGGAAAGATCAGTTTCTAAATAGCACAATCAGGAAGAACAGGGGAGCCCTCATCTCAGCTCTGCATTAATTGGCAGCAATACCAGGCAGCCTCAGAGCAGGTATGGTAATCTGCTCCCTCAGTTCAGCTGAATGGCTTTTTCTCTCTGCGATGCTGAGGACAAGGAGACACATTTCAAACCAAGATGACTGACAGCCAGACAGCAAACTGGACACTCCGAAGGGGCTGTGTGACTAACCCTGTGACTCGGCACAGCCACACGTAGATATGTTTTCCTACTGAAGTGAGTGGCAATGAATAAAGGTTCCTGGTTTTCCATCAGCAAGGGCTCCGTGCTTTGTTCAGCTCCCAATTAGCCCCACTCGAGCCTTTCTCTTCCTGTATGATTTGCTGTTCCGCAGGCCGGGAGCTGGGAGCCGCCAAGGCGAGGGACGTTTTTGAGAGGGAAAACAAACGCACAGGCGCCATGAGCCGCGAGCAGGGACGGGACCGCGGGGCGGAGGACCGGATCTCACACCGACAGGCGCCAGGAAACTCCCCGTTTGAACTGCCCCTTCCCTCCTGGCCCCGTTCCTCGCTCCGACCTAGCTGTGGGAAGGGCCCGGCCCCCGGCCCGCCCCCTCGGCGCTGAGGGAGGTGGGCAAGGGCCTCCGTGGGGCACCGACCGGCCCGTAGGTGGGGACACGAGCCCGGAGCCGCCGCGGCTGGCCGCGCTCCGCGGCCGCAGGGGAGTGAAAGCCGCGGTGAGACGGCAGGGCGGTGTTTGCACCGCCCGCGCCCAGGAGCGGGTCCCCGCCCGCGCCTTCCCTGCGCGGCCAGTAGGGCACACCTGTCAGGAACGGGCTTCGGGCTCGCTCCGCGCGTCAGGCCGGCCGCGCCAGCCTAGCCCCAGCCGCCCGGCCCACCCCTCGGGCAAACTCCCCAGGTCCGCTTGCGCCCCGCCCCGTCGGGTCGAGTCGGTCCCTCTGTGGGGCGGAGCTCTCCACGCCCCGCCCCTGCTCCTCCTCATCCCCGCCGCCGGGAGGGCGGTGCGCCGGGCTGAGGCAGGCTCTGCGCGCTTGCGCGCTGCAGCGGCCGGCTCGAGCGGGGGGCCGGAAGCGGGGCCGGTGACCGCCGCCATGAGCTTCCTCGTCGACTCCAGCATCATGGTCACCTCTCAGGTAGCTCGCTGCTCCGCGGCGCGATTCACCCTCCCTGGAGGGGTGGTGGTGGTGGTGGGCAGGGTTGGGCCTCGCTGCGTCCTGGCCTTACCCACCCCCCCATCCCTCCCCGCCACCGCTCAGGAAACGTCCAGTGGGAGTGAATGGAGGCGGTGCCGGCGAGTGCGCGTGCGCGCGGCCCGGCGCGCGGGGCGCGCGGACCCGCACAGGGTCGGGCTGCGAGGCGGTCAGGGCGCGGAGTTGCGTCAACAGCTACGGCGTGCCGCCTTGCTGGCGTCAGCGGTGGTCGCCCCGCTGCCCTACGGCCTCGCCAGCTGAGCGAACCGCGCCTGGGTGCCCTCAGCGCCCGGCAGCAAGGCGGCGAAGGAGTACCCCATTTTCCCCCCTCCCCGCCCCACGTTTGGGAGTTGCCAGCTTGCCCCGTTACGCCGGCCCTGCCGCCCGCCTGCCGCGGTGTCCGCCGCTGTCGTGCGGCCGCCCGTTCCGAACGTGCCGCGTAGAGAGGCTCGGCGCGTAAGGCTGTGGGGAGCGGGGCCGCCAACTCCTCCCTGGCGGCAACTGCCGGGGCCGGCCGGGCTGGCCGCCGCGCCGCTCCGGCGTTGCCCCGCAGGAGGGGCGGTGGTTGGTGCTTCCTGCCGCGGGCTTGCCCCGCAGCAGCCGGCTTGTCCCGGGCTCGGGAGGGCTCGCCGTGACCCGCCGGGAGGAGTTGGAAGAAGCGCCGCGCGAAATGTCAGCTTGAGTGAGGCGGCACTTGAGCTTTTTCTTTCTGCTGCCATCAGAGTGATCTTTCAGTTAGTCCCTGGCTTCACACCGCTGAGGGCCACCTAAAAGCCCTTTCAGCCTTCTCTCTTTCTGGGTGTCACTCTGTCTTTCATCGCTACGAAGTGCCTCGTGGCCTTAACGTACTTGAAAACGGCCTGGTTGTTTGGTGGGAGGAGATGCTCTCTCCTCCATCATTAGCCTTGCTTGCTAATGATTTGTCCTGTCATTGCCTTCTCTTTGACCTTCCTCTCCTCTTTGCATGGAAGTGCCCTTTGTTCCCCTCTGGCAACTGAGGTGGTCCAACTGTTTCCCTCTGCCAAAGGGGACACTTCTGCTCCCTCTTCACTCCCACTCTGCTGCACAGCCATACTCACTTACTTGCCCTCTCTCTGGTATTTGGTTTAAATTAGTTCATCCAGCTCACAGGGGGATGTGATGAGCTTCTGAGCTGGTGGGAAAGTTTTGTTTTGTAATGAGAAGGGATGAGCTGAGCAGAGAGGACCTTTCCCCTCTCTGCAGCAGTTGGTTGTCTTATGTAGACTTTCATGCATGACTCTGTAGCTATCCTGACAGTTTTCAGGACAGCTTTTGGCCTTCTTAGAGAAGTACAGTGCCCTCCTACCTGATAGTGCTTTGATTTTTGCTCCTAGCATGCTTTTTCACTGTCAGCGGCCTGAGGGTAGCTTTGATCCTGTTAACAATTCATCCAGAACAAAAGCTTTCCCAGCATTTGCTTTGCATTCGAAGATCTAACTTGTCTAATTGCTTTTCTTTCATTTGTGATGACAGCTTCGATCTACTCATCATCTTCAGAAGTACCTCGTCAGACATTTAAGTTGCTGCATGGGATTGTCAAATGCTCAAGAATGTCCTGACTTTAAAATCAGTCACCTGGGATGCCTAAGAGTGTGAACTGTTAAGATCATTTCATTCTGTGCTTTCGTACAGCCCTTAACACAAGGGAAGTGCGATCTTCATATACAATTTCTTCTGGTATTATTGTACCTATCTCTTAATCTCTTTTACTTTATTTGCCTATTTTTTAGAGCTTGTCTCTGCCTTTTTCCTCCTTCCCACTGTTAAATGGGGAATTACTTATGTTAATAACACTTACTTATCATACTCACTTTAACTTACGACCTGCAGATAGGAGGCTTGTGGACTATCTTACCTTTTCATTATTAATTACTTTAAAGTCTGAAGTCCTCCTCAAACAAGTTTTGCCAGCTTTTACCCGATATGTTTGATCCTCCTTGCCCAGTGTTCCAGGTATTCCTTGTCTGTCAATCATGCTAACCTGTTACCTTTGCCACAACTGGGATCCAGTTACTCCTGGTGCACAATGGAATCATCCACAATAATTCCTGCATTTTTGTCTTTGGAAGTTCCTGTCTCCAGAGGGTGACCAAATGCTTTGGCCTCTTCCACATGCGCTGAGAAGAAATGCTATCTTTGTCCCATGCTTTCTGACATGTATTGCTTTTTCTCTTTGCTTTGGCCAAGGCTACCTTTATCTTTAAAAAAAAAAACCCAAAACATTTTCTTGGGATCTTTTATATCATTACACTTACTTTCAGTCTTTTGAGGAATAGGTGTGGCTACCCATGGAAGGCCTGACAACTCAGTCTCCTTGTTCTGTCGGAAGATGGGTGATTACAGTTTTGACCATGTTGCTTAATTTCTATTTATTGCATTTAAGTCATCTGCAAAATAGCCATGTTATTAACTTTGTCCCTTCAGGTGTGTGTTGAAACTTAACTGAATGTTAAGGAGTGCCCCAAAAGCAAAGCTTGTCCTGCTTCACCCACGTGGCTTGCTTGAACTCCAGATTGTAGTTTCAGGCATTCAGTGCTGCCTTTTCCCTACCTTAGAGGTGCTTTAAACACCCTTCACCCACGCTGTGCCAGTGTGTAACCAGATTTAGTGTGGAGACCTCTCCAGAAAAATCAAATCCCTTTCTAGTCTTAAAGAAACAGCAGATATATTAAGAAAATGTACACATCCTTAGAAGATGTGTGTGTTTTGGATGTTTGCCTCCATTACTGTGTTTTCTGTAAAAGCCATACACTTCAATTCTGTTGAGTACAAGACTGAAACAATAAGGAGCCATGCAAAGGATTCTGACAGGCCAGGAACTGAGGACTTGGGAATACAGAACTGGGCTGTCTTGTTTGGACTGCCCATAAGGTTGTAGTCTTCAGTCTCATGAATGTTTAAAATGGTATTCTCTCCACAGTGCAGTGGCAAGTTCTGATCTTTTGCAGATCTTGTGTACTTGGGCCCTGCTCTTTTCCTGCCGTTTCTCTCAGCTGCGGTCAGTAGCCAAGTCGCTTTGCACGTTGCTGGATTCAGCTGTCGAGTGCTTGGTCTCTTCTGCAGGTGCTGTTCTTTGGATTTGGGTGGCTGTTCTTCATGCGTAAGCTCTTCAAGGATTATGAGGTGAGAAGGAGCCTTTCATTGCAATGCTGTATCTTAAAAGTTACTCCCAATCATAGAATTTTTTTTTCTTTAAACTGCATTTGGCCTTCTTGTTTGTAAGTGTCTCTACAGTCACTTTTTTAGACTCCTAGATATCTGAAGAAATGATCTTTTTTGAGGCCAGTGAAAGTTTCTGTATTGTCTAAGGTTAAATGAAACAAAAAGTACGCGAGGTACAGGGGTGACTGCTCTGCCTCTTACCTGAGTAAGCCTGCCTTATGTAACTGTAAAATTTTTGTGACACAGGTTCAGTGGTTAACTTCAGTGAGGTGTGTTCATTGTAGCTGAATTGTTTGTGAAGGTTGGATGGGATAAATCTGTTGTAGTCTCTTAGCCCTGGAGGGTTATGAGACAATACAGTCTAGCTCAGAGGTGGCTTAAATGGCAGCCGAATTCCAACCCAAAAAAGTTTTTCCTGATATGGCTCTTACTTTTAAATCTAAGATTAAGATCAAAGAGTTTTGTTAACAAGCATCAAGTTAACATAGGGCACTGCATGTTTGACATCCCTTCTGTGTCAGGTGTCGCCATTTAAATGAGCCAGTAGCTGCAGTCACTGTAGTACTGAGCAGCTGGTGCGTTTGCCCTCTGCTTTCTCACAGGCTGTGGGTTTCCTCCCGTTAGATAAAGGGTACAAGGCCTTGAGGCAAGAGCCCCAGTTGTGTGCCGCTGTACATTGTGACTTGTATTTTGCTCCCGGGGTTGGGGGGGTGGATATCAAGGTGCCATTCTAGGAATGGAAATGCCTGATGTCTCTGGTTTGTTGTCTTTGTTGCAGGTGCGACAGTATGTGGTCCAGGTGATCTTCTCTGTGACGTTTGCCTTCTCTTGTACCATGTTTGAACTCATCATCTTTGAGATTTTGGGGGTGCTGAACAGCAGGTGAGTCTGGGAGCTCACCCAAGGACGAACTTGTCTTGTGTTCAGGAGCTTCAGTCCAACTTCTAAATTAATAGCTTAGTCTTGGGTTGGGGAAATTGAGTGAGAAAATTGTCAAAAGCTCAACAGAGATGTTTGAGCAGTAGGAATTGTTTATTTGAAGGAACGTGAGACTAGAAGCCGTAAGCTCCTGATTTTCAATTTTCCATGCAGTTACTATTAGCGTGGTCTAGGTCCTTAGGGCAAGGCTTTAGTCTTTGGCTTTCTCCATTTCTTGAAGTTAAAAGAAACTGTTTCTTTTATGGGAGTGTTATGAAGCCTTGTACCATGCTGAAGAGTGCTTTTCAGGTGGTGAGTACCATAGAAACTGTAAGCACTGTTTTTTCTGTGGTGCTCAGAGCAGCAAGCAAGGTGTGAAGCTAAGTATGGAGTGAAGACTACTCCTGTAATAGTATGACGTTTGTGAATCAAAGGTGCATCCTCCCTTTACACAGGGTGAGGACTTTTACATAAAAAGGCTGTTACAAGCTGCCTACTTCAGAAGTCAGTAGGAAAGGTGAGAGAGAACCGTAACATGCAGAGGCTGGCTGGGTTTCCTATTTATTCTCTCTCATCGTACTCGTACAGGAGAGCAGTCAAAGGAATGGCACGGCAAGAGATACAAAACTGATAAAAGGTGGTGTTAGTTCTGACTGTGTGTTACTAATCTGTGGAGGTTCGAGCCAGAGAGATCACTGAGGAGAATGCCTTTATAAACTTCAGTAAAGGGCTGGACTTCAACATAGATGAAAATGTTTTGCCTCTGAATGAGCTAGGAAGAAGTGATGAGGATCCTCATAATTTCTTCCTCCCCAAGGAGGCATAAAGCAGACGTGAGTTAATATTGGAAACAGAACCTGTGGTTTTCTATTAAAGCTAAGTGAAAAGTCAGTTCAGCCAAGATGAATCTCCTTTGGCCAGAGGAGTACTGGATCATTTTGGCATATATGTGTATTTTTAAATTCTTGCTCTGCAATGTCTTGTGCATAAGACAACTTGCTTTGAAGTGAAGTGTGTTTTAATTGTTTCGATTTGAATTAGCCCTGTTGTGATTCAGCCTCCCATTGCAAAATTAATTACTGCTTATGCTTAGTTTTGTATGGTATACTATTTTATCAAATACTGTATTTTCTACAGTAGCTAATGCCGTTTGCAGTAAATCATTTGATTTACTGCTCATCTTGCTAAACATTAAATACAGTATTTGATAAAATAGTCCAGGTGATATTTTTGGGTAGTTGTTAATCTTGAAAGACACTTTCTTGAGATCTGTATTAAAAAACAAATCAAAACAAAAAACCCAAACTGGACAACCTGCCTCTCCCCAGCCCAAGCAACTAACAAAATCCAAAACATTCTGTGTGCTAGGCCAGTATTGTCCAGTGTGTTTGATGTGGCTGAAAGGCCTGTACTGACAGGCGATTGCATTTGAGAAATCTATTGTATTATTGCATGCTAATCAGTGTTTTGGCTTTATCTTAGCTCTCGGTATTTTCACTGGAAGCTGAACCTGTGTGTCATTTTGCTCATCCTGGTCTTCATGGTGCCTTTCTACATCGGCTACTTTGTCGTGAGCAACATCAGATTGCGTGAGTACTGGGTTTATGGCAGTGGTGCTGCTGGCTCGAGGCTGCACACAGCGATGGGAAATCACTTTTCTGAGAGAGCCAGAGATACGTTGGCTGTTAGCCCCGTAGCTCCCTCCTCCTTCCAGCTTTGCTCTGGCTAGGTAGCTCCTCTGTGGAACTTAATGCTGTAGCATGAGCCATTTATTGAGCAGTTAGGAGGTACTTTATCTGAACCCCTGATAAATGTAGCTTCTCTTTATGGGTTTTGACAAAGTCAAGCACTTTAGAGAAATGTTAGTGGAATTTGTTCCTTTACAACTTTGAGCTTGCAGCCATACCCTGGCAATCCTTGGCAAGGCTGTGTCGTTCTGCTAGCGGGTAGAATAAATGAGCCTGAGAAGCTCAGTAAATTACTTTTGCTTTTTTTGCTTACTGCTGTCTGGGTGAGGCATCTCCCACGCGCTGATGGACATTTACCCCTGAGCTATTGATACTCGTCGCTCTTTTGTATTAAGTTTAGGCATGTGGGTTGGCAGTATCACATGTGTAGTGTTGATATGCTGAAGTTTTAAGTTTCAGGTTGAGAGTCACAGAAGAAAGGTGCAGCTCAGTGTTCCCCAGTTCCTAGTGCAGCCCTCTTCATACCTTCATGGGGAATGGCCGAAGTGGTACACTGCTGCTTTGGCTGTCACAAACACAGCGATGTTGTCTCAAATAGTTGGTTCTGTAGGAAGTGAAGGGGTGCATCCTGCTATCTGTAGCTATCACTTGACACCTGTCTTGGCTAACCGTGCTCAAAGCAGCCTTTGGACAGATGTAGCAATTTTGCTTGCTAGAAAAAGCCCTAAAGGAAGACCACCTTTAAAATACTCTCCTCTTCTCCATTAGTGCACAGACAGAAACTGCTTTTTGCCTGTGTTCTTTGGTTGACATTCATGTATTTCTTCTGGAAGCTGGGCGATCCATTTCCTATCCTCAGTCCAAAACATGGTAAGTTTCATGTTCTTGCTCATTCCTTTCCTCCTGAAAACAGGCTTTCTTATCTCAGTTTTTGTCTTGGAGTTATTACTGTGTTATTGCAGCTCTGTGGTTGGGACTGGAGAAAGTAATTCTTGCAACTGAGGATCTGCTATACTTTGAAATCTGCAGTCTGAAAGTCGTCAGCCTGACAGAAATGGGTGGATATACCTTGAATTATTTGCGGTAGTTTTCCTCCAATACCACAGGAAAACTTCAGGGACATGAATGAGTCCTACCTGAACCTAGGGTATGTAAGAACACAGTGTACTCTTTGAGGTTACATCTCCACAAAAGGTTGATCACAATTTTTATTCACTTGTTTCTTTTCTTGTGGAGACTAAATCTAACTAACTTAAGAATTGAGAGAATTGGCAACAAATCCTTCAGCTGATCTTTTTCAGTCATGTTACTCTTTCTTGTGACTGGAATCAGGTCAGTCTAGCATAGGTAACTGTCCAGTTCACAAAACATGGCAGGGTGCCTGAAGGCCAGAGCTGTGCAGGCTGTAGCCAGCAGCACCTCTGGCAGTGCGTGGTAGCTTTGGTACAGCTTCATTACAGCTTTTTTCTGTGGAGACAGGACAAGGGGCAATGGCCTCAAGTTGGAGCACAGGAAGTTCCGCACCAACATGCGGAAGAACTTTTTCCCAGTGAGGGTGACAGAGCCCTGGGACAGGCTGCCCAGGGGGGTGTGGAGTCTCCTTCTCTGGAGATATTCAAGACCCGTCTGGACGCCTCCCTGTGCAATATGAGCTAGGGAGCTGCTTTGGCAGGGGGGTTGGACCTGATGATCTCTGGAGGTCCCTTCCAACCCCTACAGTTCTAGGATTCTATGATTCATACAGCACCTGAGCCCACAGACAGTTGCGTGTTACTAGAATGTGAGCTGGTAAGCTAAGGTGGATGCCAGAGCTATTTCTTTGCAGAATCAGTGCTGCATCATTGAAACCAGAGTATTTATAATGTGAAGATACTGTGTGCATTTGTGTTAGTTGGGGTCCAGCAGAGCTTGTTAACATTTTCCTAACTGTACTGAATCCTTCAGGCACCTCAGTGTGTCTTACAGCTGTGTAAGAACAAGACTATTTGTCTCCTGGATTTCCAGTGTAACTTAGTTGTCATTATTCCCTGTGCTAGAGAATTGTTTCTGTGTGGTTCTCAACAGGTGAAATTCAGTTTCACTCCAGTTGGAGAATGTCTGTCTGCATATATAACCATCAGCTTAATATTTCTGTTCTCTAGGAAGGTACTTTACTCTGCACGAATCTCTAAGAGAAAAATTGAAGGATGCCAACTGCTGTAGGGTCTGCTCACCCTTTCATCTGTCATCCTAAAACTTTCCTAAGAGAGCTGCATGTCTGTGTTTTGTAATTGTGTCATTTGCCACTGAAATACAACAGCTGGTATGTAGTGCAGATCGCTTTGCTCGGTGTTTCACTGCCAAGTAAAACCTCTATCTACTTAGAGTTGCAGAAGGCGCTTGAGTTGGCAGAGTGTAACAACGCAGTGGGAACTTAGCCTTGGGGTTCAGGTAATCCTCTTTAGATCACTGACAAGGTTCTGTGAAGCTGCATAACAAATGCAGATTTCCAGAACTGGGAGTGGGGCGTTTTTTATTTTTAGCTTGTGCTTTACAGGATGATACCTCCATTTAATAGTTGTGTGGTGCCTTCCTGTAACAGGTGTAGTCATAGGGTTAGAGCAAACAATTCAAGGCTTTTTTTCCCTGCTGTCCTGTGTGTGCTGACAAGGCTGCTGCAGGGCTTTGTTGTGTGGTGGTGGCCCAACTCAGGCAGGTGGGATCCTCTGGTGGAGGCAGAGGTGACATAGGCTGTGCTTGATGAGCCCCTCGCGCTACAGTACCTTACCTGTAGTGTCTTTCTTGGTGTGCCCTATGCTGTCCATCTGCACGTATGGAGGTGTGCTGCAGCTGAGGAATTGTGCTGACTAGTGGGGGCCTTTCAGGTACCTGTGCTGGCATCAGGGGGTGCCTTGCCAGGGAGTGGTGTTGGCAGCGTGTCGCAGCTGGGAAAGGCACTGTCAGTCAGCGCTCTGGGTCAAAAGCCCTGGCTGGTCTGTGGTTTGTTTAATAGACCTGAATTCAGGATCCCACAGGAACAGGCAGGTTGTGCTGTACTCAGTTACGTGCTAGTATTTTAATACACCTCTTATCATTATCTGATTGGAGAAAACATTAGCTTTATCTGAGCTGATGGGGGGAGTGGGCTTGCTGTGGGTGCTATGGGGAAGCATTGCTTTGACCAGTGGAATGTCATGTCGTTTTGAAGGCACCTCTGTTTTAACTGCTGCTGTCTAACAGTGTGTAGGGCAAAAGGCCAGTGTATTGTAGCACATTCTGTAGCTCATGTAAATCTCTGTGCACATGACTGGGTGTCTTGGTCTCCCTTTGTGAAGTCTTTTTGACTTGTTTTCATCGTTTATTCCCCTTCTCTGAAGCATGAAATGTGGCTTGGCGCTTGGCCATCTCAGCTTTGCAATCATGTAAGCTCCAAATGTGCTGTGTGTAGCGGCTGCTCTGTAACTAGCTCCCTAAAAAGTGGGTGATGTTTAATAGCACACGGTACTGTATCCTGTGAAGACAGGTTGAAGTCTGCGTTTAATGGCTGAGAAGAAGAAATGCAGCTTCAGTGCTTGGTGTTGGTTACAGCACAGGCTCCATGTTTGTGCTGTGTTATGCAGATACATGTTTTAGAGTTCACTTGGTGCTCAGGTGGAATGTTGAGGTGGCCACCTCAAGGAGGTGTGTGTGTGTGAGGTCACAAGATGAATGCTGAACAACCAGGAGCAGCGTAAGTTTCCCATGCTTTCACAACTCCAGTGTCCTACAAGTGCAAATTGCATCTGCTCTGGAAGGGTCACTTCTGATGACAATGGACAGGACAGGGCTTCCTCTCTGTGGTCCAGATGTTTTTCAGCCAGTTTGCTAGGACCAGCTGGTTTGATAACTCTAATTCTGGTTATTGCAGATGTGGCTTTGTGGAAGGTGCCTGCTTTATAGTGTCTGGTGGATGATCTGTGTTCCCACCTCAGCAAAGTGCAATCATTAATGTATTAGTTTAGAGACAAATTGTTGACTGTTAATTGCCTACAGGTCTGTCTTAACCTTCGTCAAGGCGAAAATTTCTCATCCCTGTGTTTAAGCATGGTAATGTGCTTTCTGAGGGAGACTTCCTACCTCTTTCCTAGTCCCTCAGTGTGCTTCCTGTTACCTCTGGTCATTGCAGTGGGAAGGCAGTTGGATTCATAAAGCAGCTTGGTGTGTGTGTGTTACGTTGTGAAGGCACCAAGTGTGGAGCAGGGCGAAGAGAGCAAGGTTACTGATGCTGTGTTTTTCCCCTCTTAGGAATCCTGTCTATTGAGCAACTCATCAGCCGTGTGGGTGTGATTGGGGTGACACTCATGGCTTTGCTGTCAGGATTTGGGGCTGTCAACTGTCCATACACTTACATGTCCTACTTTCTCAGGTAACTGCAGCTTTGTGAAATATTTTGTCCGCTTTTTGGAGATTCTGTTTTTCCTCTGGCATGGACTCAAGTTTCTCATAACTCTTTCTGAATCTAGCTATTGACATGTCTATATGCTAGAACCATTTCTGCTGCTGAAACATGTTCTCCTTTTACAGGTTTCTCTCTCCTTTGTTTGATGGGCATGTTGTGCATTTCATCTGAAATGGGGTAGCAGCCCTGATTTGGGTGTCTTCATTTTGCAGGAACGTGACAGATGCAGATATTCTGGCTTTGGAGCGACGACTCCTCCAGACTATGGACATGATTGTTAGCAAGAAGAAAAGGTGAGCATGCAGCAGAAGCGTGAAGTGGTTTATATCAAGGATTTTCAGTTAGAATGGTATGAGGTGGTTCATGAAATTACCAGAATTATTAGTCCTTTCAGGGCTACGTGGCTGAAGTGGTTTGGGCTGTGCTGTGTTTCGTTCTGGCCTGATACACAACTTCCTTTTATTTTCCCCCAGACACACGCACTAAATAGCACCGTCCCTTACTGCAGTGGCACAGGTTAGGCTGCCGGGGCAGATTGCGACTCTGGGATGGCAGCTTGGCTAGTCTGAGAGATGGGCACCTTTCTCTCCTGCTGAGTAGGTGACCCTTAAAGCCACTGCACCTCGCCCTCTTACTGGCAGCTTCAGTACAGCAGTTGGCTCATACGTATTGAGCGCTCTCCCACTCCATGGGTCTGGTGTTTCCTGGTCAGAGCTGGAGCAGGCTGGTGAGCCGGTGTGGACAAGCTGTATTCTTGCACGTGGCAAGGTTTACATGAGTTAGGTTTTGAGGAGTCACAGAGTGTTGGTAGTGTGGATGTAGTGTAGTGCACAAGCATGCCATCAGAACGTTGCTTTTGTTGGTTTAGCTCATTCCATGTACCACAAGTGAAAGAGCTGTTTTCAGAAACAATGTAATTTCATTTACAGTTAAAATATCTTTATGTGCTGTTACAAATTATGTATTACATGCCTTACTAGTTGTACAGAATAAATACAATCACCACAGTCACTACTACGAAGGTTTGACTGTCTCACACTGACTTCTCACAGCAGTCCTCCAAACTTTACTTTTGATGCACTAATGTTTTAATGGCACCCCTTAATGTATGATGGGGGCAGTTTTTAGGTAGTCTAACCTTGCTGAATTAGTCACCAGCATGTGTATCTGCTATTCAGTATTAGCATTTGAAAGTGTAGTTTGAGCATAACTTTTTTCTTCCCTTTGAAAATGTTGAAGTGGTGAACAAATGTTTACTCAGTATTTGTGATCATGTGTGAGGCTGTAAGTAGTGAGAGAATTTAATTACTTGGGTTTAGTTGATTTAGTTGAGTTGAAGCATACTAGAATACTGGCTTTGGAGTTAAAAAATGTTGTGTAGAGCTGCTTCTGGCTCTGTGCTCTTTTGTTGGGTACAGCATTTTTGGACCTCTGGCCCAGGGAGGGTGATACTGGGGTAAAAGCAAGGATTGTCTGGGACTTGTAACTGATGAGCAGTTTCTTGCCTCCCTGTGGCCAGGAAACCTTTTGAATATAGCAACATTCTACTTATTATGCAGAGCCGTGTAAAGTGTGTTAATCGCTTGGAAACTGTACTGAAATAGGTGTATTTGTGCTTAAACTCAACCCAAAACTGTGTAGTCTCAGAAGTGTGCAAGGACTAGCAGAAGCTCGAGTCCTGTAGAACCTGTTCTCTTTCCGCATTGACAGCGAGCGGTGGCTGGCGTAGTTGGCTTGTGTGCTCATAGGAAGCAGAGCTCAGGAAGTTAGTTGTGGATCAGCCCAGGTGCAACCCAAAGCATTTGGCAGAGCAAGCAGGAAGAGTGGTGTTTCACAGCGTATGGGGGAAACGCTGTAGCCCCATCAATTGTCAGTTGCTGGCCACCTTTTCAGACCTCCTGGTAGCTCAGAACTTCTTGATGCACACAAGGGTCATAAGGGAATAGCACATAAAGCTTTTCAGTTTCCTTTGCAGATCTTGGTGTTTCTTCTCAAACCAAGCCTTAGTCATACAGGCTTCCTTGTCAGCAGGAGGTAGTAGTTGGAAGTTGTTTCCCTGATACTTTTTGAACAGGAATTGTATTTCTCTTTACTGAGTGTAATCAACTAAAGCCTTATGGAAACCCACTTCCAAGGCGGGCAGGTCCTCGCAGGCATGACATAACAAAGCCTCAGGTTTGAAATGCCTGTATTTTGCTTCATTTTTCTTTGTGTTAGAGTCAAATCAGCCTGTCTGATGTGTAAATGTATCATGCATCTCTGCAGGCAAAGTGTGTGACTTCTGCTTGTGGATCCTTTTGCTGAGGTCTTCAGAACTCCTGACTGCTGTGTAGGTGCTGAGATCCCTGTCACCTCTCAAAAGATTTGCCTTTGTAGACTTAGAGCCTTCCACTTCGCCTTGGCATAGCTGTGTTTTGGCTGCAGTGCTGTGGGCCACTTGGGATGGAACGTGTGAACTGGGTACCGGGAAGAAAGCAAGGATTAAATGTGCAATTCTTATATTTGGCAGCTATTGGGATGAACTGAATCGATGTAAGATCTCTGTTATTTGTAGTCTCTGGCCATATGTGCAGCTTTGTGTTAGATGGGGTACCCCAAGGCTGTTTCTTTTGGGTTTTTTTTTTTAAATCACACTGCTTATCAGCAGCCTTGAAGGCGGCTCGGTGCCAAACGTAGCAGTACGAGCTGCAGCAACAAGACAGGGCCTAAACGCTGTCAGATCACGGGCTGCCTTGACAATCCTATGAATAGCTTTCAGCTTAGGAAAGGATAACTGGCTCACACATTTCAATGGGGAGAAATGTGAGGGGAGTGAGGCCAGAAGCCAGCGCTGCTCGTGGGGATTATGCTGCGGTGCACACGGGGGTGTGAGGGACAACACGCAGCTGTTGCTGTAGTGCTGGAATTGGCTTTAGGAGCCACGTTGAGATTGCCTGAAGCGTCCGGGGGTTCTGTCCAGTAACGGATTTACGTGTTTCTGCTTCACGACAGCTTGTCATGTGGCTCAGCAGTGAGTGACAGCACATCACAGGGTGCTGCTGCATGCCATCCGGCTGCTCGCTGTCCTCTGGAGGAGGCGGATGTGCAGTGATAAAGCAGAGGTATTCAAGGAGAGAGGGAGCACGAGTAGTCTTCTGATTTCTGAACTTAAAATAGCGTAGTCATGTGTCTGAGGAAAGGAAAGCGACTGATAGGACTGAGAAATCCATTTGAATGTTTATTTTTTAATTGGTTTAAATGTCTTCAAGGATTGAAGCAGGATCCTGAATGGAAAGTCTTTGGAAGTGTCTCATTGAGTCTCACTTGATTAGATCTGGGCTCTACTCCATAGCTAATCAACAGAATGTTGTCAAGCAAGGCAGGTGCTTAGGAAATGTTAAAAAAAAAAGTGGCATCTGTTTGCAGTGAGTTCAGTTTAATGGTGTCTTCTAAGGAACTGGGTTTTTTGGCTTTGATTTTTAAAATAAAAATACTTTACTCCTAAAGACTCATGTTTTCTGTTCTTTCAGGATAGCTGTGGCTCACAGGACAATGTTCCAGAGAGGAGAAGTGCACAACAAACCCACTGGATTCTGGGGAATGATAAAAGTGTTACAACGTCCGTTGCAGGTAGTGAAAGTATCCTTCATCTGCATGCTGGCACCTGCCTTGGGAGGCGGCGCCAGTGACAAAGCTTTGGTGTTTCAACACGTTTCAGCAGCCTGAGCAAAAGGCTTAATGTCTCCTGGGAAGTTGGCTCTCTTGCGCTCTACTGTCTGACCTTTTGCCCAGGGGTTGGACTCCATAGTTTTGCTGTGACACAGTTGGGAGTCGTTTGCTGCCGCCCTGCCCCATAAATGTGCTGTTGCATCACCGTGGTTGAGGTGTACAGCGAGTCGCAGGACAGTTGTTGCACTTGGGGCGTCGCGTTGCAGGTGTCTGTCCCATCACATCACTGACTTTCTATTGGATGTATCCTCTGGTCACATGGCTGAGCTGCACGCCTAACGTTCTCCTGACTTGCAATAAGGTCTTCCAGGATGGAGAACCTGCAGCAACCAACGGGGATGGCTGAGGCTGTGGAACAATTTACACAGCCTATAGTTGGATTTCTGGCCATGTTGGAGAGCTGTGAGAAACAGAAGGGTAGGAAGCAGCTTGCTGGCCAAATAAATTGTCCTCGTGATCTAGGCTGGCCACTGGTGCTATAGCAGTGTGACAGGAAGGTGGATAAGAACGGGTGAATAGCTGTTGTTCTGCCCACGTGAAGGGGGTTGGAAGTAACCAGGTGGGAATTACAAGGTCTGTATTTCTCTAGCTTACACTTGCCTAGCAATGGCCTGTGCCAGACCACACCTAAAGCGTGCAGTTTGCATGTTTAAGGCTGAGGACTCTTTCCTCTCCCACTAGCTGTTCGAGTCAGAATTTGGGTGTTTGACTAGGCTCTTTGCAGTGATCGCTGATCTCTTGGAGCAGTTACTCAGCAGCTTGGCTCACGGAGTTGATGAGAGCGATGCAGGATGTTGCGCTCCAGTGGCAGGGGAGGCTGATCGAGGTGGAGCAGCCTTCTCTGGGAGCTCCAGTTCTATTCTGAGATGCGTTCCCCAGGCAGAGGAAGGAAGGAGCTTGTTGCACGACTGCCTAAATGCTGTGTGCTGCTATCCTCTTAAAATGGAGCAGGGCGCAGTACACGCGGCCTCGAGATCTCTTTGTGTGCGGTATTAACGGGGAGCGGTAAGAATCAGACCTGATCTGGATCAGTAAGAGCGGTCAGACCATTAGGTGTGGTCCTTGGGCTGAAGGAGGGGAATGTTTTGGTTTAAATGAAGAATTTGTGATGTATTGCAGCCTTGACTGTGCTGGTTTGCCAGATCTGTCCCTTATCCAGCAAGAAGTGGATGCCCTAGAAGAGTTGAGCCGGCAGCTCTTTTTGGAAACTGCTGACCTGCATGCTACAAAGGTACGTAGCAGGGGAACTGCCCAGGTGGGTGCTGGGACACAGGGCTGGTGTGAAAGTTAGAAGAAATTGAAAGCTGCTCAGCAGGTGAAGGTTGAAATGTTGTGATGTGGTAGAGTGAGAGTCTGTTTCTTTAACTGGGGATCTAGATGGCAGTTTCTGGCCAGCTGAGATGGATACTGGTGCGTGTCCCTCGAGTCATTCAGAAGCTTCTGAATCAGATCCTTTTTGAGTTCAGAAACATTTGAATTGGGTTGTAGAAGAATAAAGCTGTTTGCTGCTATTGGTGCTCCATTCAAATTTTGTGCTGTGGGTAATTGTGGAAATAACATACATATTTTTTTAAAATTCTTTTTCCCCTACCCCCTCTTGTATTTTCAGGAGAGGATAGAGTACTCCAAAACCTTCCAAGGAAAATACTTTAATTTTTTGGGTTATTTCTTCTCCATCTATTGTGTCTGGAAAATCTTCATGGTATGTAAGTGTTTTATTACTTTTTATGTGGGCATAAAGCTGAATGGCAGAGCTCTGAGGGTTGTGATAAACAGCTCAGACTGCTTGGAGGTCTGTAGCTAGTGCCCCAGGGGGCAGTACTGGGTCCAGTCTTGTTTGACCTAATCATCAGTGACCTGGTTGAAGGGTCAGAGTGTACCCTCTGCAGGTTTGCTGACAATACAAAGCTGGGAGGAGTGGCTGATGCACCAGAAGGCTGTGCTGCTGTTCAGTGAGACCTGGACAGCCTGGAGAGCTGGGTGGAGAGGAACCCAACAAGGACAAGTGTAGGGTCCTGCGCCTGGGGGGAATAACTCCGTGCCCTAGCACAGGTTGAGAGTTGACTAGCAGGAGTCAGTGCTGCAGAGAAGGACCTGGGAGTCCTGGTGGACAACAAGGAAGTTATCCATAAGCCAGAAATAGGTCCTCATGGCCAAGAAGGCCAGTGGTATCCTGGAGTGCATTCAGAAGAGTGTGGCCAGCAGGTCAAGGGAGGTTATCCTGTTCATCAACTCTGCCCTGGTGAGGCCTCATCTGGAATACTGTCCCCAGTTCAAGGAGGACAGGGAATTACTAGAATGAGTCCAATGGAAGGCTACAAAGATGAGAGGACTGGAGCATCTACCTCATGAAGAAGTGTCATGAGTGTCTGTTTAACCTGGAGAAGACTGCAAAGGAATCTAGTCAATGCTTACAAATATCTGAAGGGCAGATGTCTAGAGGAAGAGTCTAGAAACTCTTTTCAGTGATGCCCAGCAACAAGACAAGGGGCAATGGGCACAAACTGGAACACAGGAAATTCCATCTTAACATGAGGAAAGCCTTCACTTTCAGGGTGACAGAGCACTGGCACAGGCTGCCCACAGAGGTTGTGGAGTCTCCTCCTCTGGAGACACTTAAACATGCCTGGATGCTGCGTTTTGCAATGTGCTGCAGGTGATCCTGCTCTGTCAGGAGGTTTGACTAGAGGACCTCCAGAGGTCCCTTCCAACTCCTACCCTGCTGTGAGTCTGTGATAAGCAAATGTCACGTCCTGCATGCTGCACATGCAGTTCATCAAGTAACGCTCTAGTTTCCTTAAAATCCTGCTTCTGGAAGTTATGAAAGAAACTGGCCCTGGGTTGAAATCAAGTGGGTGTTTTTTTTTTTTTGTATGGAGCTTTAGACAAGCAGTTCCTACGTGTGTGCATTTTGCACCTTTGATGGTCCAACTGCCCCCTGCCCCTTTCCTTGGTGACAGAGAGTGAGAGTCATGCACGTGTTTCAGGTGTAATGGTGAGGTATATTTCTTTTATTTTCTTCTTTGAATGCAAATCCATCTCTTCCTTGCAGGCAACCATCAATATTGTGTTTGACCGTGTGGGGAAGACTGATCCGGTCACAAGAGGAATTGAGATCACTGTGAACTATCTGGGAATTCAGTTTGATGTGAGACACTATTGATTCTTACAGCCTTTTCATTTAATTCCTGTCTTATCTAAATAAATTCATACTGCTGTTGGGGAGAGAGCAGTAGAGCTCTCAGAATGTTTTGACTTCTGACTTGTGAGGAGGAAGGGAAAATGCACCAGGAGCTTTGCTTTCACACTGGTTTTAGGCAGGGATGGTAGTGCGGTCTTGCCAGAGACCTAGTGATATGCTTGTCTGTTTTGGGCAAATAGCAACAGGTTAGTCAACTTGCTTAGATTGATACATTTATCTACAGAATAATTAGGTGTGTCTGGTCACACACATTTTCTGTCACTTACACTTTTAAAGTGTATCCCTGTGACTGTAGGGCTCATCTTGATTGGTGTGAACTAAATCTGCTTTTCTTGTGTGTTTGGAGGAAAGTTGCCAGTGTATTTGTGAAATGTCTGTTATATAAACCTGTCTACTATGGATCTCTGAACAAGTAGGAAATACAAAGAGCCTGAGCATTGGCAGCTATACAAAGCACTGTAAATGGGGTTGGTGTTGGAGATTTAACTGTATTCTTCTTGCTGATACAGGTGAAATTCTGGTCTCAGCACATCTCCTTTATCCTGGTTGGAATAATCATTGTTACCTCTATCAGAGGATTGTTAATAACACTTACAAAGGTAAGAGCCAGGACCACTCTTGTGTGATTTTTGGGCCAGGAAAGCTGTTATCACATCTTTAACTTTAGACGTGGCAAATCCTGTTTAATAAATACACACTTATGTTTTAAATACCTGAATATAAATCCTTGTAGAGGGAGGAAGGGAGGAAAAACATCATCTGCAGTATATTTCCCTGCTTAGTCTCTTCTCATTGTTACTCTTGGGAAGAGATGTAGATGTTATGTGGGATGTTAAATCACAGAACTGTAGGGGCTGGAAGGGACCTCCAGAGATCATTGGGTCCAACCCCCTGCCAAAGCAGGTTCCCTAGGACAGGTCACACAGGTAGACTTCTAGATGGGTCTTGAATATCTCCAGAGAAGGAGACTCCACACCCCCTGGGCAGCCTATCCCAGGGCTCTGTCACCCTCACTGGGAAAAAGTTCTTCCACATGTTGGTGTGGAACTTCCTGTGCTCCAACTTGAGGCCATTGCCCCTTGTCCTGTCCCCACAGACAGAGAGGAAATAGCCAGCCTCTTTTCAGTCGTCTCCTACACTTCATATATATGTAAAGATTGACCAGATCCCCTCTCAGTCTTAACAGCCCCAGCTCACTCAGCCTTTCCTCATAGGGGAGATGCTCCAGGCCCTTAATCATCTTTGTGGCCCTAGCACACAAAGATGTAAGCAGGGGTTCAAAATGATCCTGTAGCCAGGAATTATTAGTAAAGTTGATGACATGATGATTGAAGGACTTAAGACTGAGCTGCAGGTTCTTCAAGTAGAAAGGCATTAACTCGAAAGACCTGTGACTTACTGTGTTGACCTGGCTTTTGATACCTAAGCTTAAACATTAATATATATCCCTATATGACTCCCCTCTGTCTTAGGGAGATTCCTGTTTGACTAAGACTACAGGTTTTTGAAAGCAGGGTACAGGCACCCCTCTAGAAAGTATGCTTTTGATATATATTTTTTTTTTAAATGCAAAAGTACTGAGCGGTGTGTACCTTTCATGCTGTGCTGATGCCCGTTGCACTTACCTGACTGCTGTGTTTTCCTTTCTAGTTCTTCTATGCCATTTCCAGCAGCAAGTCCTCCAATGTCATTGTTCTGCTTTTAGCACAGATAATGGTGAGTACGTGGAACCACGGGCACACCTGCACACCTGTATGCATACATGCTTGTTTGTGTGCATGAACATACATGCATAATAATGTCTCTGTCTGCTGATCTACCCTAACCACATAGCCACTAGTGAAGTAATTGCTGCTTTCTCTGTTTTAATTCACAGGGAATGTACTTTGTGTCGTCGGTGCTGCTGATCCGGATGAGCATGCCTCTGGAGTATCGCACAATTATCACAGAAGTCCTGGGGGAGCTTCAGTTCAACTTCTATCATCGTTGGTTTGATGTGATATTCCTAGTTAGCGCACTGTCCAGCATCCTGTTCCTCTACTTAGCACACAAACAAGCCCCAGAAAAGCACATGGCTCTCTAAGTGAAGACTGTGGTCACGCAGGTGCTGCTCTCTGTCCTTTCACCTGGCCTGCTGCAACTCCCGTGGACTGCAAAACCTGGAGAGAGCCGGGCCTGTCCCGCTGTGTTCCAGCAGCGCCACCGGCTCTTCCAGCTTCCAGGCTTCATCCAGCTCTGTGGCTCCCTCACTTCACTAAGGTGCCACGGCTTGAAGGAACGGGGACACATGTAATTGAGTGTGAGCTAGTTCATTGCCAAGGAATACGGGCACTCTTTGGTACACCAATATCTGTGAGGATCAGAACTTGCATGTTAGGGTGCCTTGGGTAAGGCCTCTTACTTAAAGGAGAACATCTTCATAGAAGGCACCAAGGAAACGTTAATTTTTGTGTTAATTTTTTTTTTTAAATCAACTCATAAATGGGATTCAGGGGACAGCAATCTTGGAGTTGATATTTGAGTCTGTGGAATTAAACAAGTTTTTGTAATATTTCATGCAAGTATCACAGTTGTTCTTTGTCAGCCCCAAAGATTTGTCTGGAGGTGAGCTAGAAAGTGGCTGGGATTTGCTGCCTGGCAGAAGTGACATGCTGAGAATTTCACTCCATTTGTGTATAGAGTGTGCACTAGTGTGTGTCACTGATGCCTACTGTCCTGAGTCTCAGCTTTGTTTTCTATCCCTGCATAAATGGAACAGGTTTTGGATTCCTCCCTGCTAGAATTCAGTGTGAATTCAAAGACCACAGATACGCCTTGTTTACCTCATGTTACAAATCTGTTTACCTTACTTGCTGTAAATTTGGTGTTCCCACACTGTCTGTATTCTTCTGAAGTAGCCAATTTTCCCTTCTTGATGTAATTTAAGGCATAAAAGTAAATTTTATTTATGTGACCTAAACTTGTAGCTTCCCATAGCTGCTTTCCCAGGCTTTGTTTGGTTCAAAAATGTTCTGGAGCACAAATCATAGGTGGTAAGAGTAAGACCTGGCGAGGCGGGGGGAGGGAGGGAAAGACCACACTAACCAATTTATTTCTGTGTTGTCTTTAGTGTACAGCAGCGAGGCAAAGTATACAGCAGCAGTGTTACAGAGCCATTTATGTCACGTTCAAGACAACGTGGAGTTGACTTGGAATTAGATAAACCTGCACGACTGGATTACGTACGCACTGTGATTCAGAGCTGTAGACAGAATAGAGAGAATAGTGCTTAAATGTCTTCAATTACAAATTAGGAAGTTAGCTTAATGTTTGACAGAAACTTCTGGAATGTTAGCAGAAGAAAGGAGACTGATGGACAGAGTAGATTGGCTTATGCCATTTCACAGCAGATGCGCTGCTGGGAGTATAGCATAGAAGAGCCGCTGCAGAGGTCGAGTTGATGGACTGGGATTAGAGGGAGAACTGCCTCTCTTGGGAGATGGAGAGAAATCGGTTGCTCTTTAAGAGCTTATTCTTAAAAGGCTAAGATGCTTATGTGAATTTATTGAAGCCTTTACAAAAGTAAGGAACTTAACCATCCACTTGATGAGGCAGGGAGCCAGTGAAGTACAATTACAGTGTGTTAAATGGGTGCAGGTTACACTGAAGCGTTCATTTCGGGCTGCTTTGTTCCAGCAAGGGACTGCAGTCCTGTACAGGTACGGCACTCCTAGGAACAGTCGCGTTCTGCGAGGGGTGGTAGCAAAGGGTGATTGAAGGAGGTGGACTTGGAAGGTTTCTTTTTCGTTCTTGGCGTAGTTCTTCTCACAACTTTGTGTCATTGTCACTGTCTGCTCTGGTAGAGGCAGCTGAGTGTGAAGAGGAGGATGAGCTTGCCTGCAGAGGAGTAACAGATACGTTCTGGTTATTTTTAGTTTGTAAACATGCCCAATAGTGCTTGAAGGACTCCTGTTTCCATTTGCACTGATCATGTACTCGTTTGGATGGTGGGATGAGCCATCAAATGTGCTTTGAGTTTTTGGTTTAATACATTGAGAGGGAAATTTGTTCAGTTGAGGTTTCCTGTTTAATTCCTGTACCTGCTGAATGTGCACGTAAGTGATGCTAGCTCCAGTCACCAAGTAAATGCAGCCTGGTGACTAAGAGCCTCTTGAAACGACTTCTGCCTGGAAGTTTGCATAGAAGGCTGATGAAAAAACAATGGACAACAGTTTTGGGCTTATTCTTCCTTGTCTGTCGGTTGCGTGATCAGGAAAGAAGCATTTAATTAAGGCTGACCACACAGAGCGTTCAGAGTGACTGTATCAAGAAGAAGTTTCTGATTTTCTGACTTCTGATTCAGATTCCAATGGCATAAAGTGAGTAAAATCATTTCAAATCAGCACATTTCCTAGGAAATGTCACCATAACCTATTGGTTGCTCTGCTTTCTACAAAATGAACTGGTTTGAAATATTTCACCTCATTTCCCCAGAAGTGGTTTACGGGGTTTGGTGTACTTAGGCATGTTTTTTTACAGTACATACATTGTATTGCCTGTTTCCCATCTTCATTAAGGATTACCTTGTTCCATAAAATCTCTTTTGTGATTTAATCTTGCATTAAAGATACTCGCCTGTGTTATGTGTGGGGAAAGGAAGACTTGCTTATGACCACAGCTTTTAACAACATAGACCGACTTGTTAGAATCCAGACTCAAGTTAAAAGTCCTAGCTTGGGAATACTAGTTGAAAAAGGTTCCTATTGCCTAGTTGATCCTTCAGCATCTACTTAATGCAGAATTACTCACCCTTTCCCTTGGCTCAGGTGAGTTTCTGTCTGGCTCTGATGGATGGTTTTCGGTATGAGCAGGAGGTTCGTGAGCAGGAGGTTCATGCAGAGGTTCGTGAGCAGGCAGGTCCATGCCGTTGCCTGGACTTGCCATAGAGGCTGTGATGGGGATATTCCTGCCCTGGAAGTATTTGTAAGCATCTCTGCTGCACACCAGTAGTGTTAGTCTGTCCCCGCTCTCTCGGATCCTCGCCACCACCCTTTCATAGGATTCATCCATCACGTTCGTCCCGTTCACTTCCACCAGGTAGTCGTCATTTTCTACCCCTGCTGTGCCAGCTGGCCCGTGGCTTTGTACCTGCAAAGGTGAGTTCAGGCTGTGAATCTGCACAAAGCCTGAAGATGCACTGAGAGCTGAGGGTCAGCTAGATGGTTGTGTTACTGCTTTCCTTACAAGATGACAAAATATGCATGGGGAAGGGGACATTCATAGGCCAGAAGGGAATTTGGAGGGGCAATAGGCCTAGATGTGACAAACATGGAACCCATCAGTTTGAGATTTAAGAGGCATCTTGGTTTTTGCTAGACTTTCAGTATAGTAATGTGGCATAGTAAAATTATCAAGACAGGTGGAAACCCAATTCTCTTACTGCTTGCCGGGTCCCTGTCCAGTGACTTTCTCTTTACTGCATTTCACAGATTCCTTAGTGATGAGTGGAACCAGCCTCTCAGAAAAGCAAAAGGCACACACATAATTTGAGGCAATAGCTGTTTGACTTTTGCCAGCTATGTAATTCAGAGAAGCTGGGGAAGAGCGGTGTGAAGGTCTCCCTTTTACATTTTTTGGATGTTCTACAGTCAAAAAGATCTATGTAAAATACTAATTTTAGGATGCCAGCTTCTGAGTAGAAGCAAAAATGGTGCAAAAGCTGGATTCCCCTTCCCTCTACATTTTTTATCAGAATAAGGAATGTTTTCTGGAGCTCATTTTAAATCTTGGTCCTACAATGTCAGCCTGACTTTAACAATTACAGATCTTTATCTGAGAGTGCTGGAGAAGACACTTGTCTTTTATGGCCTCTTTGAATGTGTTTGCAGGACAGAAGGGAGGACACTGTCTGAGAGACTGACTGAGCCTTTCCTTCTTCCTCATTCTACATTAGTACCTCATTGATGAACAGTCCAGGCTTGTTCTTGATCATGTTTAAACTGAAGCCAAATCCACTGGGCCCTTTCACCATCTTGCAGATTCTTGGCTTGTGGTTCACTTTCTGCTCAGCGTGCAACCCCTCTCTTTCCTCTATTTTAGCCGGTGTTGGATCTTGTGATTTGTAGTAGTATGAGTAGGGGGAAATTTGAGCCTGAAAAAAGTGACAGAAGTTTGTTAAGGTAAAATCTTCTAGTGAGATCTGTGTAAGGCTTCCATGCTGAACATATTTTGTTTAAAACCTTTTTAATGGCTCAGATGAGCTGCAGTGGAGAACTCTGCTGTCAATTTCTGTCTGAGTGGAAAACTGCAGCGTTGATCTATACTTTGTTCAGAAATGGTTACACAGCTGTGTAGCTCTGAATTTGCTGTCTTAAACTCTGGGACAAGGGGGAATGGCTTCAAACTGAAAGAGGGCAGGTTTAGATTAGGTGTTTAGGAAGAAATTCTTCCCTGCAAGGGTGGTGAGGCTGTGGCACTAGCTGCCCAGAGCAGCAGCCCCATCCTTTCCGGCAGTGTTCAAGGCCAGGTTGGATAGGGCTTTGGGCACCCTGGTCTGGTGGGGGTGGCCCTGCCCATGGCAGGGGGCTGGAGCCAGATGATCTTTGAGGTCCCTTCCAACCCAAACCATTCTATGATTTAGAATTGCTCCAACAGTGCCTATAAAAATGTGGAAGAGGCCGAAAATGCAGACATTGAGTGACTTGCTGTACAATTGCAAGGAGAGCTGCTGAAATATGGATGTATGTTAGGTATTGCCTGCAAGTTGAGGAAGTGTCTGTTAGAGCAGACTGGCTGTTTCATTGCTCCATACGTATCTTTGTAATGATAAATTACCAGTTCTCAGCAGTAGTTTGCATCTTCTTACCAGCTTATACATGGCGTCCGTCTCCTTATCCACTACCAACAGTGTGGTCTTTCCCTCAGACTGCTTAATTTCTTCCACCACGCTTTCATGATCCAGGCCATCCACTTTCTTGCCATTGACGGCTACTAAAATATCATTGTCTTTGAGACCTGCCTTGGCTGCTGGACTCCCAGAATTAACATCCTTGATTATGTGATCTAAGATCAGAAGGGGGAAAAAAGCTTGGTGTAAAGGTGTATGCTTGTTAAGAAACATTAAAATGCATGGCAAAGGCTAACTGTCGTAATTGTACTTAAGGATAAGACCGTTTCCCTGAGGTAGCCTTGTTTGCAACACATCTATTAAGGACTTTTAGATGAGCAGTAAGAAGACAAAGAGAACAAGGTCTGCAAGCCCCACACAGGAAGAAACTGTATAGCAAATGTTGTGGGCAGTGTGTTAACTGGGCTCTTACCGCCAGTGTTTTGTTCCAGACGTAGGTAGAAGCCATAACCATTCTTTCCTTTCTGGATCTCGGTCAGTCGTGGTTTGAGGGGAAGCAGTCTTAGACTGGCGCTCTCTTTGCTCAGTACCATCTTCTGGCTTGTGTAGTAGCCATCCGTTTCTTCGTTTGAAAGTAGAAACGTAACGTGATTTCCTGACTCCTTCACCTGTGGTGGTACATGTACAGTCTCAGATGTCACCCTTTCAACAACACCTGGGAACTACAGACATAAGTCGGGAACTGGCGCAGTGGTACGCAGCGCTGTGAGGGTACTGTAGCTGCCCTAAGGTACAGGCTGAGGTACTATAAATTTGATTTGGTTTTTTTTTTCGTTTTTCTCCAGTCAGAAATTGGGACCAGGACAAGATCTCAGGAGCGTAAGATCCAGCGTATGTATGAGGAGGTTTTCCATGACCTGCAGGGAATTAGCTGTAGGGTGCCACGAGGGTGTCATACAGTGCTGGTTTCCAGTGAGCCTCAGTTGATAGTGCTTGGCTTATCTACAGGTGGAACTGTACAATAGACATACTATGCCACCTATACCACTGGTTTAGATTACAGTGATGAGAGTCAAGTTTCTGTCACTTGTGGTCCTCCTCCATCTTGCTGTTTTACTGAGGTTTTTGGGAGGGTTTTTTTTCTCTGTTCAACCTCTCCCAAGTCCATCCTTCTCTCATTCTTTTTAAGTCTAAGGGGTGCCCTTTTAACTCATCTTAACCAGCATCACTCTGTTGTTGCTGCTACAGCAGCTGAACAAAACACAGGTGTTTGCAGGGCTCTGTAGCTAGTGGAGCACAATGGATCATGATGCTCGAGCGCTGGAACACGTACTGCCTGTCTTGGGGCTCTCTGGAATCTCTTCAGCTCCAGCTGCATTTTAGCAGTACCAGCAGTGGAAAGCTGAGAGCCTCACCAGCAATGTTCTTTGCAGCTGAGGCCAGGTACTAGGATAATTTGCAGAGTAGTTTTCATTAGTTTTGAACTTCTTTAAAGGAGAAAGGAACCACTGTCTAAAATAATGATTTTTCCCTGTCCCATGCTAACTGTATCTTCAGAGAGTTCCCCCTCTGCCTGCCCTGAAAACCACGTGTGATGGCTTGCCCTCTTACCATGAGGAGTATTTCCAGGACTTCTAGGAACAGGGCATGATTTATTCAGTAGGGTTCCTTGCAGCGGTATACTTGTGTTATTTGAAATTCTGTGGCCTGTCTTGATGGCAGTATTCATTCAGAATCAGTTCAAGAGGCTGCTTGACAAGAGAGCCAAAGCGGAGGGGGAACTGTGCCGTGTTGATGATACACGAACAGCAGCTTCCCAGATTTACCGTGAAGCGTTCAAGCCAGCCAGATCTGCCTCCTCAGTGACCCTGACAGGTTGCTGTGAAAGTGGGCCAGAGCAGAAGATGAATCAGCATACAAACAAGTACCTTTTCCACCGCTTCCTCATGTGTGTCATTCTCCACGTTTTTCCCATTGATTTCAATCAGGCGATCGTTATTTTGGACACCGGCCTTTGCAGCTGCTCCTTGTGGTGAAAGCTCTATTATGAACAGCCCCTTCTGTCCTGAAATAAATGAAAACTCATTACACAGCACAAGTCACTGAAATATGCCTGGGCTTAACAGTTAAGGAAGCTCAGCACTGCTGTCCTTAGAGACTCTTGGTCTCTGCTTATGTGCCGGTTACGGTGGCACTACAAACCTTCCACAAAGACACACCTCTATCTCTCTTACTCTGTCCTGGAAAAAAACATTTTTGGGGGGAGGGGAGCATTTGTTCGCTATCAGCAGCTCAAGTAATCTTTTATTTCTCTACCAAGAGCACCAAAGGGGCTGATAAAGAGAGCTGAAAGGGATTTGATTTATGCTCCGAACCTCCCCACAACCCCAGATTGAATTGAGAAGCTGCTTTTATGTTGTTTTATACATTTCATAATTTCCTGTGTTTGGAAGACTTCCATGTTTGGTCTTTTGGTTATGTTGCATTCCAGAATGCCTTCTTTAGTCATGATACTTTCCAGAAGACTGGCCTTGGAAGAAAGGCGTGTGTGGAAGAGGTTCAAAATCCCTTGTTTTCTAAATGAAATTGCTTAAAATCATAGAAACCCTGCTTGTTACAGCTGTCTAGAATCTTGCATGCTGATTGCTGAGGTGATTTGGAGGAATGGAATAGGACTTAATGTATAAGCTGATATTTGAGCAGGGACCATAAATTGGTTTTTGGTAAGTGGCCTTAAATAACAAGCAGAAAATACCTTCTATTTTTGTTTTAATTATTATTATTATTATTTGCCTTTACCCTGTAAGAAATGTGGTCCTCTGAAAACCATTCTCTCCATATGCTGTAGAGAAATGGACTAGGGATGGATCTGAATTCATCTTGCTGCTTCTTGCTTTCTGTTAGCAAGAGCAGTTTGTGTGCCCCATTGTCCCCCACATGTTAATTGTGGTTGTCTCTGTCCCTGCTGCCTTATATACATGTAAGTATGCACACATGTACATATCTATATGTGCCCCATCCTGAGCTCTCACCTTCTGTGCTTTTCAGAGAGAAGCCGTAGCCTTTCTCCTCCCTCACCAGGTAGCAGAGCCGGGGTTGTGGCGCTGCGGTGATCGCTCCGTTTACCGTGGGCGTTGGGGACCGCTGCTCCTCCTGCTGTCCTCTGGACACCTTTTGACTCAGCTCTTCCAAGTTCACTCCCTCCTTTTCTGCCTTTTGATAGGACGCCTCATCCAGAACAAGTAGTACAACAGAATTCCCGCTGGTTTTGACAATCTCCACTACCTGTAGAGGACAAGGTGAGATGGCAACCGGTCGCTAGAATGATGGACCTAAAAGCTCCCAGGGAAGGGCTGCGCCGGCTACTGGTTTTGTTGTTTCATCCCTCTGCTCATGTGCTATGGAGGCACCTCATGAGGCATTCCATGCCCACGGTAGGTAGTGAACAATGCAGGGAGATACTCAGAGTAGTTGACTCAGCTCTTGGATTTCCTAGCTTAAGATGCCATGAAAACTGGAAGAGAAACCTCCACGTAGTGGAGGTGGGACTGGGTAAATGGGGGAGTGGTGCGGATCTGCCGAACCCAGGCTAAACAGAGACGTACCTGTGCATGTTCCTCCTTGTCTACAAACACACCGTTAACCCTGAGGACTCTGTCTCCATCCTTCAAGCCAGCCTTTTCAGCCGGACTGTCCTTCTCCACGTTGCGGATGATGTGCCCTGACGTGTCCTTCTCGATGCGCAGGTAGAAGCCATAGCTCTTCGGGGGCATCTTGGTCACTTGACATTCTCGGGGCTGGAGAACAGAACTCATCTCTACCAGGCAGGGTGGAAAAGACCTGCGTGAGTAAAACCAGTAAGCTCACCTAGGCGTGTCCCCTCCAAATACATCCTGAGGCAGTTTGCTTCAGAATCTCTGGGGGTTTGTTTCCCAGGAAGTCCAGCTGTACAAACTTGAAGCTAGTTAACGAGGCTAGGGGAAAGAAAGCAATCTCTCTTCCCTCTCCCCCTAAATTTTCTTGTCTCCCTGTCTCCAGTGAAGTTAAACAAGATGCAGAACTGAAAGAAAGAAGTTGTCTGCCTGTGATAGCATAGTGAAAATTGAGGATTTAATACCGGAATTAAATCTTACAGAGAAAAACTACCGGTAGTGCAAAAATACCAGCACTCTATAGGCAAGTTATGTGATAAAATGGGATTTCAGAGAATTGTAGCAGGGGCAAGGTCAGAAGGGATCTCAGAGGTCATGTGGTCCAACCTCCCAGCTCAAGCAGGGTCACCTAGAGCCAGTTCCCCAGGACCAAGTGCTGTTCTCTATACTGACAGGCTTCTGTCAGTAGGCCAAAGTTGTGTTGAAGAGATTAGCTGTTAATGACAGCCTGATAAATAAAAATTCATCTGTTTGCATGTAAAGATTTATTTCCAACTTCGTGTTTGGTTTTTATTCTTTTTATATCACCTATCTGACTAAGGTGTGGGAACCTGCCTTTATTCTTTTCCTTTTTTTTTTTTAAAGTAGCTGACAGTCCAATCCTTCCATGATAGCTTACTTCTGGGCCACCTCTATCTCTACCCATGCCAGGCTGTTTGCTATGGAAGCAGAAAGTGCATTGTTGAGGGTAGTTGTGCAGCATACAGAACAGGATGGATGAGTGGGGAGGGTTTGGCACAGATGTCTCTGGAACTGGCGAATTTCAGCATGCAGGGATAGGAAGCCTGTGGACCATGATTCACTTATTCCTCTTGGTTGGGGTTCTTGTGCTTTTTTTGAGCTCTCTGTGCTTGCATTGGGACTAGCTCCATGTAGGGATGGGCTGCCCTATGATTCAGACATGGTTTGGGGCACATAAGACTGTGTTGATCACACCTACAGCCCAGAGCAGTTTTTCTTGACAACCACTGGGAACCTGTGCTAATTCTTGACGTTAGCATGCAAAAGCAGGGGTGCACAAAGCTGAGGAAACAGGAAGCTTTGGTGGGAAATACTAATTCTTCTTATTTGGAAACGGAGGGAGGGTTGCAGTGCACTGCATACTTCTCCTTTTGATCCATGAAAGCTTTACATGCAAAATTACTGGACTCATAAAAAGGAGCTTTCTTGGGGAAGAGGGATTAGCAAAAAAGGAATTTCTTACCTGTCTGCCTGTGTGCAGCAGCCTTCACAGGAATTCTCTTTTGCTGTCCTTCCCACGGCTGTACCTATAAGTAAAGCTGGACTTTGATTGGGCAAAGGTTGATTTAAAAGATGATTTATTTAACCAAGTTTCACTGGATATGTTCAACACCTTGATAAGATGCCTTGTCCTTGCCTGCAGAAGTGCTAATCACATGCATTTCTCAGCAGTTTTGAATTGTGTTCTGCTGATAATTCTACTCAAAAACTCAAGTCAAAGAGGTCATCCACGGCAAGCCTGATCTTTGCTCTGGGCAAGAGCCTTCTCCAGCTGTAGGAACTGTCTTTAAGGGAGCAGGTTTGGATTGTGGTGGCTTGGCCTGGGCCAGCAGCATTCGACTGCAAAGCAAGAGGTTACTGGTTCATATCTATGCCCCTCCCCATGTTGGGTGCCAAAAACCATCCCGGACTGTGATGATGACCTTGGCCAGTAGCCAGGTGCCCTTGGAGCTGTTCTCACTCCCTTCCTCTACAGGACAGGGGGAGAAAAACCTTGAGATTTTCAAGATGAAGACAGTAACTGAAAGAGATGCAATGAGAAAATGGGCTCGTGGCTGAGGGGTGGCCCTGACTGTTGAGGCCATCACAGATGTGAAACACGCACTGTGGTCAAGTGACCTGTGTGAGTAAAGTCTCCCTGGAACAGAGGGAGGGAGGTGGCTGGGATATCAATATGGTGAAGCCTGGAAAACTGGCTTTCTTGGACCACTGCTATGAAACTGCCCGGGGAAGTGCTGTGTGCTTACCATGGTGGAAGTGCCTGCTGGGTATCTGGAGACATAGGCTGTAACCATCCATTGCTTGAAATGCCACCCTGGGCCTTGGACTGCAAGCTTTGTGTCATGGTATCCCATGTAGAACTGAGTCAGGCAGTGCAACTTGTTTCTGGAATAACCTCGTTTACTGCTGGGCCAAGAAACACAGTGCTGAGTTGGTGCCTCCCCTTCCCTGTCGCCCACAGGCCTCTGGAAGGATCAGGCAGTATGATGCACTGCTAAAGACTATGATGAGAGCATTGGGTGCTGGGGAATGGAAGCGGGGGGATGTAAATTTAGCAGAAGCCACTTGGCTGTTTAACACCAGATCATCTACTAACTCCCTGATTCTGCCCAAACAAAGCTCCTACATACTGTGGGAGGGGATGAGGTGCCCCTAGTAGAATCATAGAATCTCATGAGTTGGAAGGAACCTATAAGGATCATCAAGTCCAACTCAAGTCAGAGCATGGGACTGAGCACATCGTACAGGTGCTTCTTGAAATCAGGCAAGCTGTGACGGCTTCCCTGGGGAGCCTTTGCCAGTACTTGACCTCCCTCTCAAAGAACCTCTTCCCAATATCCAGCCTAAACCTCCCCCATCTCAGCTTCATATTATTCCCTTGTGTTCTATCACTGGTCACCAAAGAGAGGAGTTCGGTGTCTGCCCCTTTGCTCCCCCTTGTTAGGAAGCCATAGATGGTGATGAGGTCTCCCCTCCACCTCCTCCAGGCTGTACAAACCAAGGGACTTCAGCCTCTCCTTGTAAGACTTCCCCTCCAGACCCTTCACCATCCTTGTTGCCCTCATCTGGATGCTCTCCAATATTTTAGTGTCTGGTACTCAAGGTGAGGCCGTACCAACGCAGTGTAGAGCAGGACAATCCCCTCCCTGGACCAGCTGGCAATGTCATGCTGGATGCACCCCAGGATATGGTTGGCCTTCCTGGCTGCCTGGGCACACTGCTGGCTCAGGTTTAATTTGCTATCAACCAAGACCCTCAAATCTATCTCAGTATGGCTGGCCTCCGGCATCTGATCCCCCAGTGCCCAGGTCAAGGACAACACTAGTTGTACAACATTAGTACAGGGAGGTAAGTGGTTCTGAAAGGCAGTGTGGGTTGCTCTCCCTTGGGAAAAAGAAAGCTGGTTTGTGGGATTATCTTTGCTCAAGGACTCTGGTGCACTTGGTGGGTAGTGCAGAAAGAAGTGGAAATCTGGTGTACCTCAAGGAGATTCATCCTTGGAGGGGGAAAATAATCTGTGATTTGATGTATATGATACAGGAAATGATACAGCAGGAAATACCTGCACCAACGATCAATAAGCCTCACAAGGTACCCTGTGAGTGCAGCACTGAGGTCTTGGTGCTCAGCAATCCAACATGCTACCTCTCTTGTCCTAAGTGATCTCCTTAACAGATGGGACCAAAGTCATTGACTGTTCTTATGAACATTTGGGGAGGGGGATCATGGAAGGGGGAGATAATATCTCTCTGTGTGTCAAGGAATGTAGTTGTTAATGAGGATGTGTAAACCTGACTGTTGGATATAAAGATGGCTTAAGCATGTAGTATAAATTGTGTATCTAAGTGTTGGTAAGAGGGAGCTTCAGGAATGAGGAGATAGAATGGCAAGGTTTGAGTAGGGTAGAGATTAATCTGTATACAAATGGGATAGAGGATTCCTAGCTGGATCAGATAACATGGGACCTGAATGGAATAAGGGGCTGAAACGGAGCTAGGTCTGGCTGGGATGGAG
This sequence comes from Hypotaenidia okinawae, assembly GCA_027925045.1. Lineage (NCBI taxonomy): Eukaryota > Metazoa > Chordata > Aves > Gruiformes > Rallidae > Hypotaenidia > Hypotaenidia okinawae. Next base: position 102,050,031 of record BSDF01000001.1, read on the forward strand.
TTACCTTTCCTCACGGCAGACTGCATGGCACTGTGCTTTGTGTTTGTGATGGAGATGGTGTGGGTAACGCACCACTGGTTTGGCCACGGTTGAACTGCGGTGGCAAAGCATCACGGGTTTCTCTCCCCCGTGCCCTCACCAGCAAGCAGACCAGGGTTGAGCAAGGGCAAGTCTTATCCACTGGCCATGAGCATCTGGAGGATAGGCTTACAGACACAACCTGAACTGGTGGTGCTTTAATGTGGGAGGGAAGGCTCCGAATTTGAGATCTGGGGATGCCAGCACACTTAATGGACCCACTGCGTGAAGGTCTTGTTACAAAGTCTCGTTCAATTTTAGAAGGCTTTAAAATGATTTCCCTTACCATCTTACTGTGCAATTGGATTATTAGAAATAATACCTGTGTTTTCCTTGGTTGTCTGCTCCAACTGTTTATTTCTATTACTTCCCCTTTGAATTAAGAATAACCTAAATGTGCTGCAACAGAATAGTCGTCGATGTTAGAAAAGCCTTAGTGTAATCCGCTTACTCTAAGTGGATTTGCAAGCCTGTTGTGACTAGTTATTCCTCTTTGTACAACATACAATCTGGAAACCCAAGTAAGTGAGCCCCAGTGTTGTAAGCACCAGAGAAGTCAGGCCTTGCCTAAGGTGGCTTGCAGTCTTTGGGACAAGTAAGATAGATACTAAATAAGGAGGGACATGGAGAAGGGGAATCATGGTGACTTGTAGTTTTGTAGCTAAGCACGGTGCAGGTGGGAACACACACAAAGATCTCAGGTTAGCGTGTGAGGAAACAACACAACATTTGAAGCAAGATGTATTTTTTTTTTCACTTGCAGTACCACTGGGATGGTTACTTGAGGTCATTTTGGGTCCAGACAAAATTTTTCAAGATTAATACTACAAAAATGTAAAATGTTGGTGAAACATCGAAACAGAAATGTTCTGTGTTTCTAGAAGGGAAGGTTTGGTCATGTTCTAAATAAGATAGAGGTGGCAGTGGTTTCAAAAGGCTTTGAAAAAGAAGCTGAGGGAAAAAGGGCTAGCAGTCAACGGAATATTTAAGCTTCTGGTGTGGTGAAATATGAAATGTTATCAAACATGAATGGCAAGGGGAAGGCTCTTTGAGTTGAGGCTGGTGGTTAGCCCTGGGGCCATGACAGGAGGTTGGATGGGATGCCGATGATAAGGTGCAAGGAGGATGTATCTCCACGTGTGCTCAAGAACAGGACCCTCCATATCTTCAAGCTGATCTTTGTATTTGTGGGGCTGAGGCGTAAATTGTTTGGAAGGGGTGCTAATGCATTCAATGCCGGCAAGCCCTGGAGGAGAAGAATTTAAAAAATAATCATATCCTTCCAACAGTAGAATAAAAATTATTTAATAATGGCTCAGGAAGCTTGCAATGTCTTCTCTTCTGGATCTTGAGCCTTTTTGGAAGAGTGTTCTCAAGCATCTTCATACAGCAACAAAAATGAGGAACCTAATTACAAAAAACTTTAAAAAACATTTTAACCCTTTGTGAAAAGTGATAAAACCCCTACAAAACTCTGAATTGACAGCATTCTTGTATTGCAGGAATTTGCCATAGTGACTTAGGTGGTGTGGCTCTGTTAGCACAGGGACGAGACCTAGGAGGTCTGCTTTCTCCAAGGTATGTCCCTTTTCATCTGCAGCCTGGTCATAGTCATATAAGGACCTTGGCTCCTGTCCTCATTGTATTCTGCCATGGGTCAGTATTTTCAATCATACCTTTTGCAGAAGCTTTTGTGTTTGGTTAGAAGACGTTCTGTGATACCGGTGTTACCAAAAAATATCAGAAATAAGCATTTTCTAGTAGTTGCAAGTGATCACATGGTTTCCTCAGCATGTTGTAAATGGAGAGAAGCACCTGTGTTCCTAACTTTGGTACTTGCTAGGATCTCTGGCTTTAGTAAATTCACAGGTTTTGGTAAGTCCTAGCTCCTTTCCCCCAAAGAAAAAAATTCTCCTTTCCTGGTGCTTCCAGCAGGCCACCTGGAATAATGGCACTGACTGTAGAGATGTTTTGGTATAGTCTGTCTAGGTACCTTATTTTGATCCTCTGGAAGGCTTTCAGAGAAGCTGACGTGAGCGCGTACCGGTAACAAAAAGTGCCTCAGCATCACTGTCCACACACTCTTCGTAAGAGCTTAAGAGCTGCCTGACTTCAGGGAAGGATGAATGTGTCCTCTGCTGGAAAATGGGCAATGGTGACGATAAAGGTAATGGGATTTTTTTCCTACTTAGCATTTGATATAAGGATTGCTGTGCTGCACATGTTCTTGTAGCCCGAAACCGATCACACATGGCTTGTTCTGGCATCTCACGGTGCAGCAGAGTGGGGAGAGCCAAACCTGGCGCAGCTGCTGTTGTGGCAGGGTGGCGTTTCAACAGGTGCTTATTTAAAAAAGTGTGCAGGTTCTGGCTGGGGTAGAGTTAGGGGGTTTTTCCTAGTAGCTGTTACAGGGTTGCGTCTTGGATTTGTGCTCAAACCAGTGATGATTATATAGAGGTATTTTCATGCTATATAGATGTTGCCATTACTGCTGAGCAGTGCTCACACAGAGCCAAGGCCTGCGCTGCTTCTCACACCGCCCTCTCACCAGCGAGACTTCACAAGACGTTGGCGGGGGATACACAGCCAGGACAGCTGACCCCAACTGACCAAAGGGATACGCTCAGCACAGAAAGCCAGGGGAGGAAGGAGGAAGGCAGGACCTTTGGAATGATGGAGTTTGTCTTCCCAAGTCACCTTTACATGTGACAGAGCCCTGTGTTCCTGGGGCTGGCTGAGCACCTGCCTGCCCGTGGGACGTGGGGAGTGAATCCCTTGTCTCGCTCTGCTTGTGCACACAGCTTTTGCTTTACTTATTACAATGTCTTTGCCTCAACCCATGGGTTTTCTCACTTTTAACTCTTCCAATTCTCTCTCCTGTCCTGCCTTGGGGGACTGGACGAGTGGCTGAATGGTGCCTAGCTGCTGCCTGGGCTAAAACCACAGCAAGAGTTCCAATGTGGCTCCCAACGTGGGACCCAAAGGGTTGAGGTAATGTGGCAGATTTGACTGGAATGTGCTAGATGGAATTTATTGCTGTTTAGCTGTTAATTGGCAGGTTCCTGTGCTTGACATGGGGCTTCCTTGCCTTACTGTATACTGTCTTCTGCTCGTTAGTGGCTGCTCTTTGCTTTCATGGCTTGCTGTGGTACTGTACTGCTTATCACCTCACTGTGACACGCCTGGGAATGTTTTGATAACAGCAATGGGCTGGTGCCTGGGCTGGCAGATGGCCGGTGCATAGCTGCTCTTTCTGTGCTGCTGGACTGGACGGGATGTAACTACTGTGTGAACCTGAGGGGAAGGGACTGTGACTTGTGGATGAGTCCATGTGGGAGCAGGACACCCTGAAATGTCTGTGGCCATGAATAAATCCACACCAGAGCAGGTACATCTCAAAGTGCCTGTGGCCATGTTTATGTCTGCACTGCAGCAGGGATTCCTCTGAAGAGATTGTGGCCCAAGGATAAGTCCACGCTGGAGAAGGTACACGTCAAAATGGCTGTGGCTAAGCCTGTGCTGCAGCATGTATGCCTTGAAGCATCAGTGTCTGTGTGTGAGGTCATGCTGGAGCACCTCAAAGCATGTAGCCATGGATGAGCCCACCACAGAGCAGGTTTACTTCTGAAGGGACTGTGTCTGTGGACAAGGCCACGCTGGAGCAGGTATATCTCTGAAGGCACCGTGGCCCACAGATAAGGCCACTCTAGAACAGGGACACCTTGAAGTAACTGTGGCTGTGGGTAAGTCTATGCTGCAGCAGTTATAGTCCTGGAGACACTGCTTGTAGGTAAGGCTCCACTTGGAGCAGGTACACCCCTAAGGGACTGCAGCCCTTAAACAAGTCCAAGCTGGAGCAGGGGCAAGGTGCTTACTTTCAGTGAGTGCTCCTTACTAAAATCTTGCTCTTTGCCAGGAAATATGTGGCCTGGGTCACTTCCTGGCCATGTTTTGGACACAGATGTGGATCAGTGTGTGCACATTGGTGCCAGGATGATGACCCTTATTTAAGTTACATCTGAAGAGTTTATACAGATTTCTGTCTGGAAAAAAAAAAAGAAAGAAGAGAAAAGTAAGTAAGATTTAGCTAACCTCTGGAACACGTTTGACTTTTTTATAAATGGTTTTCATTTGATTTATTTTGAATTATGACTCACAAAGGTTGTGTTGGGAGATGATGAAGACACCACATTCATGGCTGTTCCACTGGATGAGAGGACTAGAAAACAGAGTTGTTAATAAAAGGTTTGTAAAGTACATCTCTAATGTTTATAATGCAAGCCTGAAGTTACAGAGGTCACTTGACTGAAAGGTGCCTTTTGTTGTTAACACAGTAGTACAAGGAATCCAAACCTAAATGTGAATGAATATATAATTTAGGTTTGGTTCTGAAAATAAAGTTGTTCTCAAATGATACATATTACTGCCAGCGTTGTTCTACTGACAGAAGGTTTATGTGGATATTTGGATATTTTTCTGTAAAGTATTCGGTCTCTTAATTTTTTATGGTGGTAATTATACTGATCACAGCTGAACTTTTTTACCTGGAAGCATGTATGTCCCTTAAAAATGACTGCAATGAGGACTTCCAATTAGAATTATAGAATCATAGAATGGTCTGGGTTGGAAGGGAACACAAGGATCATAGAGTTCCAATGATCCTGCCACAGGCAGGGCCACAAACCGCCAGGCATGATCTAGATAGGGTTGCCCAGGGCCCCATCCAACCTGGCCTTGAACACTTCCAGGGACGGGGCATCCACCACCTCTCTGGGCAGCCTGTTCCAGCACCTCACCACTCTGTAAAAACTTCCCTCTAATATCTAATCTAAATCTTTCCTCCTTCAGCTTCAATCCATTCCCCCTTGTCCTGCCATTGTCTACCCTTTTAAAAAGTTGATTCCCCTCCTGTTTGTATGCTCCCTTCAGGTACTGGAAGGCTGCAATGAGGTCCCCCCACAGCCTTCTCTTCCCTAGGCTGAACAAGCCCAGCTCCCTCAGCCTCTCTTCATAGGGGAGGTGCTCCAGCCCTCTAATCATCTTTGTGGCCCTCTGAACCCTCTCCAACAGTTCCACATCTTTCTTGTATTGGGGCCCCCAGCTCTGGACACAGCATTCCAGATGGGGCCTCATGAGGGCAGAGTAGAGAGGGACAATCACCTCCCTGTCCGTGCTGGCCACCCCTCTCCTGATGGAGCCCAGGATACCACTGGGCTTCCAAGCTGCAAGAGCACACTGCTGGCTCATGTTAAGTTTCTCATCTACCATGACACCCAGGTCCTTCTCAGCAGGGCTACTCTCCAGGAACCCCTCTCCTAGCCTATACATGTGCCCTGTTTACCTGTGTGGCTTACTGTGTACTTCCCAATCACAGGCTCGCCAGTCTTCCGGCAGTGCCGTCCTTTCCTTAGATTCATAACAGACCTGGTAATGAAAATCCGTTTCCAGGTGCAGCGTGTTGGGAGAATGCAGGTTCATTTGTGTCCTGTGCTGACTCTGGCCGGGACAGCTGTAAAGCTGTCCCCAGGTCCCTGCAGAAAGCGATGTCCCCACAGAGGAGCTGCAGAAAGGTGGTGCCCCTGGTCGGAGCCACCGCAACCCAATGGATTAACATGAGGCAACATGAGGCAACATCGCTTGCAATTTGTGTTAGCACACACGGCTGTAACCTGCGGTGGCTGAAGGCTGGGATTTGCAGCCTCTGTCAGGTAGAGACGTGCTCCCTGAAGGGCCTGCTGCTCCCACTCGAGGGGGCAGCAGCCTCTTTAGCCAAGTCTTTCCTTCCGCAGCTAAGCCTGACAGTGATTGTGAGTCAGAGCCTTTGACCTGCTTAAGGTCTTCTCCAGCAGGCATATTTTACTTTCTCTTGTATTTAAGATGTTCAAAGTCAGCACAGCTCTGTCCCTTTGCCCCTTATTCTGCCAGTGACAGTTTTCCCCCTCCAGTTTGGCAAGTATTGTATAAAGCACCATGTGATTTGGTAACAGGAATATGTGGTTCACTGAAGTCCTCCTTAATCACGAGGCAAAGTCCATTTGAGCTACCAAATGAATATTCATCAGTCATCCCGTGCATAGCCAAGTGGTAATTAATGCTTTCTCTCCTGGTGACCACATGCTCCTGATACAGTAAAGTGAGGGGGGAAAAACCGGGAAGCAAATAGGAATGACAATGCAATCCTGCTGGTTTGCAGGCTTGCAGAGGGAAGGAAACAGTACCCCTCCATCTAGTGTTTTAGGCTTGTGTCTTCCTAAAAAATGAGAGGGATAAAAAAAAAAAGGAGAAATAAATCCTGTCCCTGTATTTGCAGCAAAGGAAGGTATTCTGTTATGCCCTGGCCCTGCCAGTAAGAAATTACAGTGGCAGACCTTTTTCCCCAGGCTTTGCTCTTTGTGCTTTAAATACGGAATTGTCTTCCTGAGTGACCTGCTTGCTGGAGAATATAAACTATAAACAATGCTTTCTTCTTCAGCTGCTCAACAAATACTCTGTATTGATCATGAATTAGGACTTGAAGATGCAGAATTTTTTATAGGGTTAACTGTGAGGTGCGTTTGTATAGCTTTTCTTTTTCCTGTCATGCCAGGCTGAAATCAGTGTTCAAACATAGAAATTTCTGTGGAAGCAAAAATTCAGAGGTCTCTAAAATGAGGAGTTATGTGACTTAAGTAGACTTTTTGGTGGAGCTATGCGTGTGTTCATTGTACATGGCTGTATGCAGGTATGTATGTTCACATGCATGCACAGTAACTGAGCTGGACTGTTGGGGTAACAGCAACCAATGTTGGGTGTGATTAAAGCTGCTCAAATGGCAATGCCTTTGGGATTCTTGTCTTCCCTCTGGCACTTGCAACACGTGCCGTGACTTTTCTTTCCAGCTCCTCCCTTGGCATTTTCTGGACACATGTTTCTTTGGTTCTGCCTTTTAATTGCTGTATCATTGAGTGGTCTTTGGATGTGCAAGGTGCTGAGACATAAAAAATAATGTTCTAAGTATGATAGTCTGTTTTTTTTTTTTTCTATTCAGCATGTGGAGTTTTCTTTTTTTCCTGGGATATGTACTCTTATAAAACTGGATTTATTCTGATCTATGAAAGAACAGAGTAAGTTCCTTGGCTCTCAGTTGCATGAGCATTTTTTGCATTGTGGGGGTGAATTTCTGAATCCAACAGTAGCTTTTTGGTTTAAGCTTTTGAAATGTGTAAATAACAAGTACTATGTCTACTCAGCTATTTTCTTCACTGAGCATGCGGAAGAGATGGTTATACAATCGCTATAGAAAGCATATATATATATATATACTCTTCCTCCAAGAATATAGCTCAGCTAACCAGGAGGTGTCCAGGCCGAAGGCTTTGACAGTGGCAACTGTGAATCTCGTTCTCTTCCCAACTTCCATTCCCCTTCCTGCTGCCTGTCTCCCATCTTGTTCCATGTGTTGCATAGCTTTCTGTCCCTCCCCTCACCGCCGCCCCCCGCCCCCCCCAGTCTGTAATCCGCCCAGGAAATGTCCCTAATTTCTGTATTAACTTCTATATTATTGAGTATTTAATGTCACTTTGTCGGTAAGGATACTATCCTGACATTTCATTACCCCAGGGCTGAAATGATGTCTGGAGGGGTAAGGTGCATTACTGTCACCAAATAGAAATTATGTTGCTTCACAGGTTCCAGGAGTACTATTTTGACTCTTCTGTATGCCAAGGACCTAACTTTTGCTTCAGGTTTCTTACTGGGTGCATCCACTTTTGCCACAAGACGGATTTAAATTGGAAGAGCATGCATTTACCTCTCTTTCTGGGATCAGTGATCGTAACAGAAGTTTCTATCTTCTCAGTCACTGTATATTTGCTTTTGTGTTGGGGGAACTATTGTGTTCTGCTCTGATGAGGCTTATATGATGCTTATAGAACTGTTAATAGAAACGTGGGGGTGGATAATGCCTGCTCTTTATTAGTTCTTGTCCCTTTGTGGCTTTGAAAGGCTTGTTATCTAGTATCACAAAAAGGAAACGGCTACTGCTATGCTTGGCACTGCAGAAATGCAGAATGCAGCCCTTTCCTGCCTAACTATTGAAAACTGTTATTAGCTTTGGGAAGAATATAAATCTAGGCACTATTTGAACTCGAGATAACTTTAACATGAGCAAAAAAAAAGTAGAGAAATAAATTAATATGGTGTAAAAGCCAGCAGAGTTCTTTATGAGCTTATATTTATTCATTTAACCCCTCGCCCCAAACAACCAACAGATCCTACCAGAAGTCCATGCCTAAGTACAGAATAAATCTCCATAAAATACATACATGGAAATAAAGTTGGTTTAGTTGTAAAACTGGTTTTGGTGACAGTGGAGCTGGTGTCCCTGATTTCATCTGGAAGACAACACTCTAGGACATACCCACCTATACCTTAGCTTATTGCCTGCCTTGAATATTACCCTGGGTGACATGGCTGTATATGGGCCTTAAAAACTAGGTGGCCTTGAAATGCTGAGCTGGAGCGAGCAGGACATGCCTTCTGTTGGGTGGTGGTTGGGGAGTTATCCCTCAGTTTTGTTTTCTCTTGGTTTTCATTTGTCTGTTCACATGAAAAATTCCCAACAGAGTCCTTTAATGATTTCCTAAACTTAAACCACAACTTGTCACTGCTAATGGTTGTATTTTAAACTGCTGCTGTGTGATTTAACTGTCATACCATTTTTAAAGCCCACTGCCTCCTTTTGAAGAGAGGTGGAATAAGAACCCTCCGTAATTGTGTTTAATGACAGTAAGATGTAAGGAAAAAGTAGCTAATGGGCACTTAAATCAGACAGGTGTAAGGGAATATTATGTCAGGGAACTGAAACTGAAGGATGTTGTCTTTGTCTTAGATTCATACAATCTCAGAATGGTTTGGGACCGTTTGGAAGGGACCTCACAGCCCACATAGTCCCAGTCCCCCAGCTGTGGGCAGGGACACCCTCCACCAGACCAGGGTGCCCAAAGCCCCACCCAACCTGGCTTTGAACACTGCCAGGGAAGGGAAAGACACAGCTGCTCTAGGCAGCCTGTGCCAGGGCCTCAGCACCCTCGCAGGGACATATTTCTTCCTAATACCTGATCTAAATCAGCTCTCCTTCAGTTTAAAACATTACTCCCATCCTATCACTGGAGCTCTTTGTAAAAAGTCCCTAGGGTTAACTTTGTGGGCTGTGATAATTTGTTATATTAGTTTGAAGGTTCAATCACCTGACTATGTCAGTCTGTTGACTCAGTGCAATACTATGAAATTACATATTTAATAATCTTAGATAAGAGCAGAGAGTTGATTTACCGAAGTTTGCTTGCTTTTGTGTCACTTGATTGACATTGTTAATTTAAAAAAAAACAAAAAAGAAAGTGCATCTTTTCACTAATTGGTACCCAGACCTATTCTAATCTTGGTTTGTTTGGGTTTTTATTTTTAATTTTTATTCAAGATATAAGAAAGTAAAACTGACAGCCCATTTGCCAATGTATTAAATGAATAATGATGAAGTGTTATTGTACAAAAGCAAACTAAAAAAACTAAGTCTCAAACCAAGGGTAAGACGGGAAGGTAAAAAGGGTGCCTTCTGGTCATCATTGAGCATAGACCAGAGCATCCAAAATCCAGGCCTGCTGTATGATCAGGGCAAAGACAAGTATCTAGTACAGATTACAAGCAGGACTATTAAAATCCAGCACATCTGGTGCACAGCTGTGACATGTCTGTTCCTGGTGCGCTTCTGCCCAAAGTGGTGAAAGAGCAGTTTCAGACTATGATTTGCATGCCACTACGACAAATCCTGGAATTTGCCTGATTTGAAATTTTTCTTTCATTATCATGAATACATATACAGGAAGGTGATAGTACAAAGCAGCCTCAGGACATGTTTTTTCAGGTGTGTATTTCTCCCATGTTGCCTTTTTTTTAAAAAAAAAGTTAAATTGGGATGAAGATATCACAATTTTAACAGCTAAAGTCTTTAATATCAACACACAAAAGAACTGAAAGCATTTTTTTTCTTTCTATGGTGAGGTGCTAAGTCCTTAAAGCTGAAAATCCATAGGATACATGTGGACAACAGAGAAAATAATGCCTCATCTTGAGATCTATGTTTTTCCTAACCCTGAAAGACCCTTGCCTTGCAATCTTGTAATGAAAATGTGTTAACTATTCTATTAAATCTGATGGTTTTACTAACACTGAGATATCTGAGGAGACCTTGCTTGCCTTAAAACAAATGTGGACCTATTCAGATATACTCAGCAAACAGAATTCTGGTACTTTTTTCTCTCTGTGTGTATGGTTGAAATAAGGGACTTTTTTCCTCTTTTAAGCCCTTTTAATGCAGTGTGTGTTCTAGGGGTTATTCATTTGCACCCTCAATATTCTCCTATGTTACTCAGCTCAGACGCCTGTTGGAAATGTAGGCCTGGGCCACAGTGCTGGCTTAAAGCCTCCCAAGGCCTTTCTCAAATAAAAAGGCTGTTCACTGACCTATTTCTGAGGAGAAATTGCGAAACAGGTTCAGTCTGGTTTTCTCATGAATATGCATCTACAGGCTCCATTGTGAAGGCTGAGTAACAGGGATTACCATCCGCTGAGAGACCTGGTGCTGAATAGACTTCAAAGAACATGTTTCTTGCTCCGCAGAAGAAGTGATTGCTTTGGGATTGGACCTAGATATGAGAGAAAGTGGAAGGAGAAGACGAAAAAATAATCTAGCTTTGCCTTCTTAGCTGTGTGTGCTTCGTGGATGGCCGATGTGTGTGTCTGAGCTCTCAAGTCAGCAGCTTTCATGGACGCAGTGTTGTCTTAAGGAACTCTGGAAGCTTCTCTGGAAACTAATGGGTTTGCCACACTGGGAACAAGTGTTTTCAGTAAATGTCTGGGACACCGGATTACTTTCTGCTATAGGAAGGATTTTGATTGCTTTAATGAGTTGCAGAGGCTATGAACTGGCAGCTCTGACATTCCCCTTACATTAACCACCGTGCTCTATACATCTCAAAAGCTGTTGAATGAGCAACTGAACTCATGCTTCTTGTCTGCACTCTGGAAACAAAACCTCTTCTGAGTCTGTCTCTTAAGTGTCCAGAAATTACAGGGTCATCTAAAGATAAAATGTTAGTTAAGCTGGCCTTAGCTGGTAAAAGCCAATAAAATCTCCTGGTCCTGGGGAGGTGACCCATAACTGAAAGCAAAGAAAACCTTTTTTTGGTTAAATTTATTTTTAGTAACTCATTTAACCTCAAAATCTTTCAAGGCCACCTACACATTCGGAAAACACAAGCCATAAAAACTTCTGTTGCTTTTCTCCTTCCCAGTGGTGTGCCAAGCTCCACTTGCTAGTCTGGCACTTAGAGACGTTTCTAAAAGACAGCTTTCTTTTTCTAGGGAAAAGGAAAATCTATATTCTGAAGCAAAGAGAGAAGCTCTCCTGCCTCTTAACACTAGTCTGAAACAGGAGGAAGTTGTGGTAAGCATTATTATTTTTTTCTTTAGAATTTCTCTGTTTTGTCCTGATGCCCACATCAAAATTCTCTTACTCAGAGGACAAATGCAGTAAGAGGGATTTATTTTTTTCCCCCATCGTTGCAAAAGAGATCCTAGTAGCCTGTAGTTCTGCACATTCATTTTAATGTCCTGAGACAGTTTGCTGGGAGCCAGGCTCTTGCCTGTGCTAGATGAATAATGTGATGCAAGTGCCCTCTTGAGGAGGAGAAACAATTATGGGGAATTTTGCTAGCTATTAGGAATTCGTTGGCAGTTGTTCGATTCACTGTAGACTGCAGCAATAATTGTGTGATTGTGGTCTAAGTCCTAACTTTCAGCTGGTTTAGCTAGTACCCTCTCAGCCTCAGTAAGCCTGTGTTGTGGTTTTACATGGTGGGGTTCGGATGGTGCAGGTGGGGCTGCAGGGGTGGCTTCTGCAAGAAGCAGCCAGAAGCTTCGCCTGGGCCTGACAGAGTAACCACCAGCTGGGCTCAAGGCCGGACCCATTGCTGACCAAGGCCAAGTCCATCAGTGACAGTCACAGTGGCCCTGGGAATCACATTTAAGAGAAAAAAACCCCACAAGTGGACATTTTGGCACTAGAGCAGGGAGTGAGAAGATGTAAAAAACTCTGCAGACACCAAGATTGGTGAAGAAGAGGAATGAAGTGCTCCAGTTGCCAGAGAGGGAGATTCCCCTGCAGCCTGTGGAGAAGACCACGGTGAAGTAGGTGTCCCCCTGCAGCCCGTGGAAGATGATGTGGAGCAGAGATCCCACCTGTGGCCCATGGAGAGGCCCCATGATGGAGCCCGTGGAGACATATGGAAGAAGCAAGCTCCTGGCAGGACCTGCAGCCTGTGGAGAGAGAAAGGCCCACACCAGAGCAGATTTGTTGGGGGGTGAGAGGGTGCGGCTTGTGACTCCGTGGAGGACCAGACTGGAGCAGTCTGGGCCTGAGAGACTGAGAGATATTCTATGATTTATGACTGTACCCCATAGCAGTGACCCGCACTGATGAATAGCTGAAGCTCCATGGGAAAGGACTCATGAAGAAATTCATGGAGACCTGTTGCCTGCAACTTGAGTTTACAGATAGTACATGCATGTGGGTGTTCTGGTTTGTGGCATCTGTTGTCGTCTTGGTGGTTTTTGTGGTTTGTGTGTGTGTTTGTCATTTGGGTTTGTTTTGTTTTGTTGGGTTTCTTTTGCTTTTTTTTAAAGGGACATTTGTGCTTTGGTGTCTCTGTCTTACTTAAGTGCAGAGGGTTACTTTGTTATTTACTCATTGCTTCAGGGAAAGGCCTGTGCTCTTCCGACTGCTCTGTAAGTGCTAGGGCAGGCTTGTAGTACCAAGCTAAGTGATACTAACACTCATCTGTACTGTGAGAAGAACTTGTGGATAAATGCTTATGTTTTGGTTTTTTTTTTTTCTCTTATTTTAGTGTACTCTGATGGCAGGGTTCCTTGCTAGGGTTTCAACAGCAGACCCATTTTGGTGTTCCAAATAGCAGCTCTAGCAATGCCTGTATCAGGTAAGGAGGAGCCTGGCAAGGAAAGCATGCTGTTGAGGGGCTTTTAATCCTCTTTTGGAGTTACTTGGTGTGGGTGAGAAATGCTGCCTGGATTATGGGAAAGAAAGAATATTTATTGCAGTAGGATTCCAGTGGGGCATGCTCTGCATGATATTTTTCAGCCTTGGTTTTTGTTTTCTTCATGCTGAATTTTGCCCAGGGAGTTAGGAGGTGAAATCTGATCCCAAAAGATTAGTGTTTTGAGCCAGTAAGTATTTTTAGATTATCTTTCCATGGTATAGTTTAGTATCTGCTGAAAGCAAAAACCTCCAAGTTGAAGAGAAAAAAAAACCCAAACAACCAGTCCCCCAAATATCCCTCTCCCCTGATGCTCTCTGTTTTGAAAAAAGGATGCTCTTCTCATCTTCCATTTTTATGAAAACAGCAAAGCTTATAGAGAGTATTCTGTTTGCATAATGCCTTTGCTGCAAGATCTGTGATAAGAAACAGATTTTTTTTTCTTCCTCTCACGTGAGAGGGGAAGAAGTACTGTTTTTGTTGTGGCACCTCTTATCCTGGGTGCTCTCTGCACATCTGGAGCATAAGATAGCCCCTGCACTCACCATGCATAAACAAATGAAGCGTGTTGACTGAGGGGGAATTGGGCTGCCACAAAGGTCAGTTTGGTTAATGTCAGCTCTCTTCCACAGTGGAACATATTTATGCATCTACCATGAAATACCTGGAAGAAAGAGAGACCCTGAATTTGAATTGCTTCATTAGGCATCAACAGATTGTCACAAATGGAGGCTCACTGGTACGAAAAAGCAAATCAGTGAAACGAGACTGGGTTTGGAAAGGAGATGGCAAGCTTGCACCCCTCACAAAGCCCAGCGCCCAAGGCAAAAGTCACATCTGTTCTGCTCCTGAAAATTCAGAAAGTCAACTACTCAGACAGAGTCCACTATCAATGTGGGGCCAAAATAAAGAACACTCTCCTAACTGCTGTGGGGAGTGGATATAACAGGTACACTTTGTATGCCCAGGAGCTTTTTTGCAGAGGGAGTTGGGAGATCCTATGGTTGTCTCTAAAGCAAAACCTCTGCATTATAAAGACCGTGTTCACAAACATGTATCCTCTCTTCCTGCAGTGTGAAACTAAAAATGATTGCTGCCACACTGTGACATGCGGAATAAGTTTCATACTCCTCTGTCTCTTCATCAACGTGTGCTAAATGCAAGACTGACATATGAAAAATGCTGGGGAGTTGTTTTAGATTGGCTGTGGATCTCTCTGAGCTAATGGGAATAGTTTCCCACGGGATTTCTACTCTGAGCACCGTTACCAGAGCTGAAAAGAATTGTGTGGAAAAAAGCTGTGTGGGAAAATGTATGTTAGTCTTGGGCTAGATGCATGTCTGCCCCAGTTCACCTAGCATCTGTTCTGGGTTTATAACCATCGCTACTTTCACAGGCAGTAAGGTTATTTTGTTGGGGTTTTTTTCTCTAAGATGTAGATCTGTGTATTTTCTTAAATGGAGACCTTTGTGCATGCAAACAGTCTAGCCTTATCTCTTGAATTCATTGTAGTGTATGTAGACCTCAGGGAGGATTGGTGCTTAGTGGGGGTGCGACTCGAGATACGGCAGCCACCACAGTGAATTATTTTGTCCTTATTGAGGTGATTTATTTTTTTCCCTCTTGCTTTGTTACTTAGAAGAAATACTGTGCAGAAAGACTGGGCATGCTGAAAGACACAGTGGCAGTGCCCCTGTGCAATCATTTCCATACAGGTCTTAACTGATCGTATGGTATAGTGTCATGTCCTCTGCTTGAGCCAAGTGACTTCAGCTCCGAGCTGCCAGAAGATGGGAATAACTGTTTGGCTTAACTGAGGTTCTCATCTGGTGATTGTGATGGTGGTGAGCTACTAGAGCTTTACAGGTAGGTTCTGATCAGGGACAGGCTGAGAAGCCAGCTGATAATCCTTCCAAGCTGTTCTCCCAGTTTTATTAAGATGTAGAGATTATATTCTTCTTTTGCCTTCTTAAAGATTTCTCCAACATCTTTTGACTAAAATAAGATATAAATTACACCTTCATTCACCTTTTTTTCCCCACTAAGTTTTAGGTAAGGAGAGATTCAGTTTTGCAGATTTTTATTTGCCTGTTGCTCATTGTTATATCTAGTGTGAGCTTTGTCAATACCACAGACGTGACGGAGGGCAACCTGGAACAGAACAGAGCTCGGACGGAGGATTCTGAGCTGGAGAGGATGTGGGCTGTGGTCACGATATCCTGGGTAATTGTCTATGCCAAAGGTAAGAATATCTATATCTGGATTTTCTGGAGATGGAGCTTATGATTGATTTTATAAAAATCACAGTCTCACAGGTGGATTTCTGGCATGGCCCTTACATTCAATGACTTGTTTTCTCATTGTAATTATTCCATTCAGGTTAGCGGGACTTACTTCTGGACTTCCTGGTACTGGTTCATTGGGATTATTCACTGTGCCTGTTAACCCCATATACATCCTAGAAGGGAGGAATTTCTTCTTGCCTATTCTTTTATGTTTAGAATTGTAATTCTCTCGCATCTAATATCAGATCTTCCAGCTTTTGCCTTCCTCCAGGCAACAGATTTCTCAATGTCATGCTCTTTGAAATGAGGAGATGGTTTCTCTCCAACTTTACTTTCTGGAACCTGCCTCCCATGCAGGGATGTCTTCCCTTTCTGCTACAGCTGCCTAGAAAGGCAAAGAAAGATTCCCTGTGTTCTTCTCTCCTCTGAAATGTCTTCTGACATATTTTTAGTCTATCCTCTGTGCTCTGAGAAAGCTTAAGGCCCTTACTCAACTCTCAGCAGTATGAGCTTGAGTAGAGGGGTGCACAGGAAGCAGAAATAAAGTCGGTGTCAAACTCACTGTTCTGCAAACAGAAACTAAAACCAGGCATAATGATTTACCCTAGTTCTGGGATGTTTTGAAAGGCTGTTTAGTCTGTAATCTTTTCACAGTGCTGTGTCCCTCTCCTCTTCTCCAAATACTTATGTAAATTTGCCTTTTGTGTAAGACATTTCTTAGGACTTAAAATTTGCTACCAGGTGACAAAGTGAAGATGGTTGCATCTGTATCTGCATCTGTCCCTGTTGGTATGTTTGGGAATTCTTTCTGTGGTTTCTAAAGCTTGTCTGACAAGGGCTTCTGACCTCTGCCATGTTTTTTATCCTGAGGCACGCGTGTAAGGTTTCTGAATGTCAAAGCAGACATGTCTCCTCTAAATAAATAAGAGAAGCGATCATTTCTCTCCTCATCACTTTGCCAGGTATCTGTTTGTGTATCAGCTCTGAAGGTCTGTGATTGCTGCTGCTTTGTGAGCCTTTCCATCACAGGCTGCCTGATTTGGAATTCTTGTTGCACTGAGCCTGTATGTCACATCTGACAGAACCAGCTGCTTAAAGGGCATCCTCGATGCTGAGAAGCAGTAACAAGCAGCATAGATGTCTCGCTGGCTGAAGGAAGGGGGAGGCGGAGAGGCCCAGGAAGAGCATCGCATGATGCTATGTTTTGGGCTCCACTGAGCCAATTCAGACTGCGGATATTTTTAGCACTATTCTTCAGCAGGCAGCATGCTGTTCAATCGCACATCGACAGGACGCTTCTCCCGCAGGTTGGTGTAGCTATGTTTCCACCTCCTGGCAGCTCTGAGGAATAGCTGCAAAGAGAGAGAATGATTTTTTTGGGTATTTTTTGCGAGGCAGTAGAAGATGAAGTAAGAATTTTAAAGAGGCACGTCTCTTGAGCTCGAAGAGGTTGTTAACTCTTCAAATTTCAGTGTTCTGTGCTATGTATAAGCACAGAAGCTCTTTTCAATTAGTTTGTGTTGTAACTACTGTGAAAACGAGTGCTTGAGTTGAAAGGTCATAAATGCAAGGTACTGGCAGCAGGACTCTAAGCAAGGAGATGCCAGACAGACATTTTATATTGAGGGAGAGAGCCTGAGTGCATATCCATGGTAACAGGGAAGGGACATGAACACACTTAGTAAAAATCCAGTCTCTAATATATCTACACGCTCTGCCTATTAAGGGCAGCAATTGTTGCAGAGGTACATGCTGTTACAGAAGACACATAGTCAAGACTGTAGGCATTCTGTGAGGTAAGTGACCTTCAGTAATAAGAAAATATTCATTTTCCCAAATAAAAATCTCTTTCACAAGTCAAGATGACCTCTCCATGTCTTCGGCAACAGCGTGGGCAGAGCTGGGTTTTCTCTCAGAGGCTGGTCAGAAACCTATAGTGCCTCTTTCTTGTTCTTTGCCAGGTCAATGCCATCTGCCTATTTCACAAGACATAGGACCCAAAGTCCTTTTGTTAGCCTTCTCAGAACTGCCCTGTGTGAAGAGGAAAAAGAAGAGTTTGAGTAGATAGCGAAGTATGTATTTCTAGAACCTATAAAGAAATACAGATTGCTAGTCCAAAACTTCCAGAGAGAAATGTCTTTTTCAGTGAAAAACTGATTTACAAGCTAACTGTTCAAGTAAGCATTCAGCCAGGATCCCTTATGGGCATAATGAGACCACTGTTCCTTATGCCCTTATTAGCCATGTTAAACCTAGCTTGATGAAATTTGGTAGGATGTGTATGTGAGCATGGTTGAGTAGACCTGATGGAAACCAAAGTAGTGAACCTGAAATTTGAATGAGGATGCTTTCCTTGTAGTTCAGTTGCGATTAAGCCCACAAGTTAAATTCTTTTACCTGATACATTGCCTCATTTGGGAAAATCATCCTCTTCAAAGGGGCTTTTTGGAAGCCTGTATAGTTCAAAGGTGGCCCATGCACCCAAAAGTGCCCCTTTGGATGCATTTTTAAATTCCTTTATTAGGTGGCTATTTACCATTACAGGAGTCATAAACTAGCTCTGGCAATAAACAACGTAGGAGTAATGTGCAACCCAGACTTGTGGTAATGGAGACTTTGCAAACAGGCCAGATAAGGTTTCCTGCTCTGTAGGAGGGCTGTGAGGAGAGAGGGGAAAGGAAAACCAGTGAGGCAGTGCTGCTAGTGACATTTTGCTCTCTGATCTCTGTTTTGAAGATAACTGCTTGACTCTGGTCCCCGGGGCTGTAGGCATCCCCTTTTTGGGAGAGGAGAAAAGTGTGTGTGGGGGAGGGGGCGGTGCTGTGCCTGGGTTGCAGTGTGAGACTGGGTGACCACTGTGGGGTGAGTTTTAATGGCTGCTTGCTGGGGCTGCCAGTGGCAAGGGAGAGCTGTCTCTGCCTGCACAAAGCGGGCTTTTGGGGAGTTACAGCCTCTGGAAGCTGCTCTGCTGAGAAGGTTCCACTTTAATAAGAGTTATATGGAAAATGGCATGTAGTCAGTGATGCCACCTCATTAGCTGAGTGTCCCAAGGTACCTTGTCACTTAATTGTGTAAAAAGCTGTAGAGGTGTGTGCATAATGTTGTGTTTCTATATACTGATTTTTTGTAAATACATGTATGTGTAGCAACGTGCACACATACACAGCCACATCACGGACACTTTAAGCAAATCACAATGTTTTACACGCAGCCCTTAGCCATGCAGCGTGGCACAGGCTGCGCAGGTCTGAGGGCAGGCGGTGGAGAAGGCTGTGGTCTATGGCCTGCATACATGCAGCAAAGGCCTTGCAGTGGGGAGCGAGAGGCTTCCTGAGTCCGCTTCTCACACTTTCTGAGCACTCTGGGCTGGAAGAAATATTTTTTTTTCATCGTATTTCCCTCTCTCCCACTTGTTTTGTAGTACCTTGTCTCAACTTTTCTCACAGCAGCTAAGGACATTGGATAAAGAACTGAAAGTCCTGACTTAAGTGTTGTCCCACCGTGGAGGAAGCATTGCTCTGCTATCCTGTCCCCAGGAGCTTCTCCTCTGAGCCACATTTTAAACCACATTTTAAGCCGCTGTGAGAAGACAAGAAGCTGAAAAAAGAGCTTTTACCAGCAACACCCACCCATCACAGCACTGACATTTCTGAGAGCTGACCTGACTTTATGTCACATTTTCCACCTGCAGACCACCATCCTACAAAAAAGGCATGCAGTTCAGGCACCAGAAACGTGCATGACTCCATGCCATAGGACTGAGCATCCCTGGGAAACCCTGCCCTTCTGCATCATACTCCCTGGCACTGAGCATAAAAACTGCCAGAAGTGCTGCTAACCAGTTGAAACACAGAAGAGAAATGGGGTGAGAAGTTTGACTGGAAACCACTGTAGAGAATTTTTCTAAACTGCTAAGTAACGCAGAACTACAGGTGTTAACCTGGCCTGTAAGAAAGGGAGCTTACAGTAGCAAAGAACCCTGTATGGTGACGAAGGAAACAGGTAAAGTGGTTTATTACACTGCACCAAAGGACTGTAGGCAGTGACAAATGCCATCCTGACATTTGGCTTTGCATGTGAGAGGTGGGATGTGTAGTGTTTTCCCAGTGGGTAGATGTGGCTTTCTGTTTCAGGTATGTTTTGTTATATGGCAGATTTGTTCCACTTGCTGTAAAAATTGCATAAATGAAAGTCACTAAGAGAAAACTATTAAGCCTTCTCCTTTTCTGTGTGATAGCAGTATGGATTTCATACTTGGAAGTGTTGGTCTAGCTGCTCTACAAACACATAAGAGGAGACAAGGTTTTCCCTTCCTGAAATAGAAAAAACAAACACAAAAATCTACTTCCCTATGATGAGTCTGCAGAGGGCCAAGTATGCAGCTCCTTGAGTCGGGAGTAGCTGGCTCCCAGCTGAGGCTGTTTGGGTACCTGGGACTTCTTGCAGGGTGTACATAGCTCTCCCTGGGAGGAGGAAGCTGTAACGTTAAGAGAACATTTGTTTCCCTGGGGTGAAGGAGAAGGTAGTTCTGTGGCTCTACCCTACTTCCTAAACCATGGTCAGTGGTGCTGCATGTAAGATTGACTGATAGATGAGGAAGGGGTCATATGGGGTTTTATTTGCTACAAATCAGTTCTGCTAGTTATTTCTGTTCTTTTAAAAGTGGTTATTATTTGAGTTTTGCACTTTCTTTACGTGCAGTTTGGGATGTGTGGTGAAATTCAGTCATATTTGGCTGCGGAGTGGGATGTGTCCTGGTTCCTTCTGGGCCTGAATTACCTTCCCTATGCAGCCAGCACAGGGGAGCAGAGCTGGCCCAGGCTGTTTCCACACCTTGTGACATCAGACCCCCATAAAAGGGGATGGGCAGCTTTGGGATAGTCTGAGTGTGGTTGGGCATTGGGTGTCACGGTTTGGTGCTCTGTGTTACCAACTCGTTTGGTCGGTGAAGCGCTCCATGGCATCATGGTGGGTGTGTGTGGGGGGGTGTGTGGGGGGGGGAGGGTGGGGGTGGGGGTGTGGGTGTGTGCACATGCATTCTGCTCCAGGCTCTGTTGTTGTTCCCCTGTTGCAGTGCTGTGTCAGTAACTGCCCCTATCCCACCCCGCAGGGCTCTGTCTCTTTCCCCTCCCAGGGAGGGGGAGCAAGCAGTGTGGGTCGCTCAGCCATTGCCTGGGGCTGAACCGTGACAGGAGCCTATACCTCTGGCTGAAAGACGGGAAGGGGTCTGAGATACATGCTGAAATGCTCTAGGAGTTAAGTGTCCACCTATAAACCTTTTCTGTTCGTCTCTGAGTACTTGTATGGGAGACTTTTTCTCAGATTATTCACAGCTCTGGTGGCAGTAATTGCACTTAACGTTGTTGTTTCCCAGATACTTTCTGGGAAATGAGCAACAAGGTGTAGTTGTCCACAAAAAGGTGGGAATTCAACTAGCTAAGGTCACAAACATCTCTTCTCTGCTGTAGACAGATTTGATTAGATTGAGTGAGACACCCTTGAGGTTAGTGACCCAGAAGTGCTGGGAGGATTCTTTAAGGCCAGGAGCAGAAGTTGCCGAGTGCAGCCATGCTGGTGCAGTGACTGCAATGAGAGGGAAATTAGCTTCAGTTAAAAAAGAAATCTTTCTTTGGTCTTTGGAAATCACAATGTAATTGCCTCTGGACTTTTTAACCTGAAAGTGTCAGGTTTTAAAGGCTTCATTATTAGCAGTGCTTCCCCCCATATGTTTGCTGACAGTGATGAGAGCCGCAGATGGTTTATACCTGGGAGAGTCAAGCTGTTAGGTATGTGGACCAGGGCTTTTTTTTTTCCCTCGGTGGAAAAGTGAAGCAAACATCCTCTCCCTTTCTGAAAGGAAAAGGATATCAGGGGGTGGTGTTATTTTTGTTCATCTTATGCTCCTACTCTCCATTCCTACAGCACTGGGTCACAGTGCTTTCTGAAGAGACTGGTTGCAAGGCAGATAGAGATGTGAGGTGTACAACTTGGCTCATGAAATAACTTCATGGGGCTAAGCTATTTTATAGGTCAGCTCTTGTTAAGAAGGCAAGCGTTTCTGAGGAGGGAGGAGATGCCTGCTTGCTTTCCCAAATTACAGCTACTAAAGATTAAAATAATTATAATGAAAAAATGTAGGACAAAATACTCATTTACTTTGACTTTTATTTTTTATTTCCCTAAGAAAAACAATCATAATTTTAGTTATGTTCCAAGTATTAGCATCTTGATTAATTGAACACAGGCACCACAAACCTCTGCTCTGCTATAGAGAAAGCTTTAAGCCTATTTACCCTCAGGTGTAAGTTACAAAACCACTAATTTTACAGTTGTTTAGTGTGAGTTGTTCAGAATTGTTTTGAGAGCTCCTTCAATCGGACTAGTTGTCTCCCTTTCAGAAAGCTATCTATTCTGTATCTCCCAGTTTTTTAGAGAAAGTTTTAACAGTTTTACATACTTGGCACTGAAGCTGGCTCATGAGCTGGATGGGTTGAATTTTGCAGTTACAAACCACCTGTGGCTTCCACTGATGCCAGCAAGTGTAAGAGCTGAGAAGAAAATGCTCTACAGACGTTCATCTCTTCAGTCGCTAATCGTGCTAGTGATCTGCTGTGCTAGTACAGGGCTTCAGGGGAGCGTTTTCAGGGCTGGGGTATTATCTTTCAGAGAACAGATATACCAGGAGGCTATAAAGCCAAACCAGAGGTCTGTTAGCCCAGTAAGTAAGGTGGCTAAGAACAGAGCAAGCTCACAACCTCTCCTCTTCACCAGAAACTTTTCAGCTTCTCAGAATGAACAACTTTGGGAATATCTACCTGCTGCTCCTTTTGACATGATTTATCTTCCCTCCAGGACACTCAGAGTCCTCCTATATTTTGTAACTTCATTTCCAGTGGAGGGACTTGAGGAATGCCCAGGAGACAGAGAGAGAGAGGGAGGACCATTGCACAGGAGCAACAGGGGCAGCAGTGGAGCTGAATCTGTCCCTGGAGCAGGGACTGCAGGCTGCTCCCAGACCTGGTGCAAAACCTCACAAGCAGTGAACAGGCTGCACAAAAACAGCCCAGGGCCTGGCCCCCGAGACGCCCGGGGAATGAGGACACGCAGACACATCCGCTGCTGCATTTCTTAGGGTAACTCTTAAAACTCGGGTGTCGGGTGGCTCATGTTAAAGCTTTGAGGAGAAATGTGAGGGGCTCTCAACTTGCTGTTTGAATCGCTCTGGTTACTTACTGGAGATGCCTTACCAGCAGGTAACCTCGGCTTCCAGAGTTTCCCACACTCAACAGCTAAAAATGGAGGCTGACCCCGGGGATGTTGAAGATGCGGCATAACCAGCATCTGTCACCTCAGAAAAGGTGTCATCTGCCTGCAAGCTTCTGTGTCTGTTGTTGAGTGGTTGGCAAGCATTCAGCGGAAGGGTGACAGCCAGCCTTGCATAGGGTGTGAGGACTCACACCTGCAGAAACCATGCCTCCCCTTGAGAGCTGAGTGACAGAGAAGGGTGGCTTTGAGGAGAGGCCTTGGTGGTGAGGTGGAAATGTTGAGTGCCTTGTAGTGGATGATGTTGCTGCATGAAGGCTCTGGCTGTTAAAAGTGTGGCTTTGGATTTTAAATATCGTAACCTTGCTTTGAATAGTAGTTACCTTCTCCTCCTACAGCAAGCGGGAGAGCTAACAAAGCTGTACCCAACTGCTTCACCTTCTTGCCATCCCTTCCAGCCCTCCCCTTGCCCAGGGACACCAAGTGTTATGGAGAACAGCCTTCTGAGGCAGAGTCTTCTCTATTCTATAAAATGTGGTTCCACTGCAAAGCAGAACCAGATTTTGTTGAGTTAAGCATGGGAATGGTTAGGTGACACATTGGTCATTTAAGAAAAAAAGCTGTGGTGATGACTGATGCACTGATTGGTACCTCCTGATTTATGATCTGCACCTTTTCTTCCTTCAGATTGTGTGAAAATATATTTTCATCGTGTTGGACTTTTATTTACCTGATTTTTAAATTGGTGCTTTGCATAGCTCAAGGCTTGCAGCTTGTTTGATGTGTAATAGCAAACACCTTAAGGTTGTGGTTTTTTCTTTATGTCAGAAAGCAGTTTGTTTCCCTAGTTTTAAGTGTCACATCCTCTTCAGGGGAGTGTACAACCAGATCGTTTGAGCTATTTTGGAGGGGGAAAAGTTTGTGCCTGCCTGTGAGACAAATCAGCTGCATGTTAAGATCTCAGGAGCATCAATGAAAAGAAATTAATGAACAGTACAGCTGAAAACAGGGACTATCAGGGATGGACAGTCCTAAACGGAGATAGTTGTCACTTCTCTGCAACTACATCTAGGCCCTCCGTGAGGACAGAGCAGGAAGGGAGCTCCAGGTACACCTCTTCAGTTGCCCAGGACACTGAGCAGCGGCAGACCCGGCATGCTGGTACCACTGCTGTTCATCTCCCACGTTCCTGTGGCTGGAGGGCTCCTCCCCAGGCTGACAACCCCATAACTTTCCTCCGGCCTCAATCCTAGAGCGAGCTTTGCCGTTCCCCAGCTGGACAGCTGATCCCAATGGAAGAGTGACGGGCTTACTGCACTGGTCTTGTGCCAGCCACCACCATCAAGGCTAAGTAAAAATTTAATTTATGTTAATATAGTTATTGAGGCATTTAAACTCCATCAAAGGAAGTAACACAAGACAATCTACAAATACTCATTTGCTACTTTAAAATTAATTCGATTCAGCTGTGCTTGGCTTGTCCTGTTTGGGTTTTGCTGTGAGACCGACTTCTTGCTTACAGGCACCAGCATTCAAGGATTGTGAACCTTAAAAATTCTGTGTTTCATACATGAATATTTAGAGAAAGTTATATACCCAGTTCTTTCTGTAAGGCCTCATTTTTAATCATTAATGCCTGTTCTTTTGAGCAAAGGACCCCCATATATATGAGACTTGTATGCATTTTTAAAAAAGAGTTCCCTGGGACAAGTTCCAATATGACAGTGTTCTGTTTATGAATATTTATAGATCCGTCAAAATTGGTGAATACTGAGTTTGGTGATAAACATCGTAGAGGGCTTTTTCACTCTTCTTTTGAAAGAGACTGAAAAATTATTTGCAAATTGGGTCAGTTTCAGTGTGTGATTTTAGCCAAAAAAAGCATATTTTTAATTTTTTTTGTTAAGAAAAGGCACATTTCAAACTTTCAAACTTTTTGACTGAAAGCAACTTTTGCTTGCATAATTTATCCAAATAGCAAAAAACCTCTCTTGAAACCTTTCACCAGTACAGAATGACAGGAAACAAAATGTTTCATTGTGGCAGAGATTTGAAGTGAGCAAAAGTTAAATGTGGGAGTTTTTTAATGTAAGCATCACATTGCCTGTTGCATGCTAGTAGTAGCATGCTGCTCAGTGTCGTTGCGTTGGCATCGCTTTCAGGTCGCAGTGAAAGCTTTTCCTCCAGATGCACCAGTGTTTTGGTAGAACCCTGCAGAAAACCATCAGGCTGTTGTCTGAGCGTGCAGACCTATCCCAGCGTGTCTGAGAAAAACAACTGTTGCTTCTTGCACTCTGCTCACCAACAGGGCAGAACTTGTTCTTTCAGTGCCAGAGGTGTGGCTGTGTTCTGGTTTTGCTCCTGCGTGGCAGGTGTCCCTGCTTGATATATTTTAGATTTAAAATTATTTTCTTTTTAAATGCTGCATAATTGAAGCATTTGTTACTTTTACAGCAGTTGATACCAGATGAGGATTTAGGTTGGTGTTTGCACAGTGAACCCTGTCTGCCTTTCCTCCTCTTCTCAGCACAGATCGAGAAGTGTGCTTCTGCTTAAATATGTGTGTGATCCGTGTGTGATCTCAATAGCCCAGAAGGAAAAGCCTGTTGCAACACCTACAACGTTTCTGAATCAACCATGGCACAAAGATATTTGCTTGTCTGGTGCATATTGGGTTTTGACTTGGGAATGAAAACAACAAATCAGTATTTCCCATGGGAGGGAAACACCGTTTTCCAGTCATCTCTCGCTGCGAGTGGCTGATTCGGAAAGTGAGAGATTAAAGAGGTATGAATGACAGCATAAAGGAGAGAATGACAGAGAAGATGATTGGAGGGAGTGCAGAGGCAAGTGATGGAAAATGAGATGGCTTTATGGGCAGGTTACAGGGACCTTTGAGATAACAGTATGGCCACTGATTTGGCAGTATCCTGTGTCAGCTGTTGCCTTGATTTTTCAGAGAGAGATGCAATGTGTGAATATTTGGTCTTGCAAAACCTTTTTGCACCTTCTGCAGGTAAGTCTGTGAAGTGGCAGTAAGAGGTCTGTAGCTACCTTTGTGCTAGTCAGCAGGCAGCTAGAGATGCCTGGTAAACGGTATCGGAGATCCTAAATTTTAAAAACTTTTTTGTAAACAGTAGTCTTTTTTATTTTCAAAACCCTTTTTGTGTTACTTTCTTCAGTACAGGAATGGTACTTGACGTGTAAACTTCTGTTTTCAAAGGAAACGGGGTTCTCTACGTGTTTTCCTTGAAGTGACAAGCATGACAGTTTGTGACTACATACCATTTCCTTTGCTTTCACTCTGCAGCTCTGATTCCTCCTGCTAAAGATGGCTCAGACAGGGGCAGCTCTGACTACACTCCTTTTCCTGCTAATCCACCTGGCTGAAGGAGCAGGTGAGTGAGAGAGATCCCAAACTACACACAACACTCCTTAGTACACCCTATTTCCAACTCACCAGCATGCTGAAACTTTTTTTCACCAGGGGAAACTTTATTATTCTTTAATGTGAATGAAAAAGGTGATGTCACCTCATCTGATAAAATAATCCTGTGCCTTGCAGAGCACAGGATTCTAATAGAAATCCAACATAGATCATATGAAGATCCATCTCCTGTTCAGTTTAGACAATATCAGCAGTGTTATGATTTCCACCAGTAAAAGGATCTACACGTACTTGAAATGCCCCATGAGCTACTTCACCAAGTGATCTTGGGTTTTAACCTTAGTACAGGTGTATGTTCCGCTGCTATTCCTGGTTTTACTTGTACTTTAACTAAGGTACCTAATTCTATAACACACACACACACAAATTTATAATAGCTTCCTTTCTCTTAAGGGTGAGCCTTGCCCCCTACAGTCAGTTTTTCAAAGCCCATATTGAAGTGATCAAAATCTATTGCCTAAAAGACAGGTGGAGGACCTGTAGCTCACCAGAACGCATCATACACCTGCACAGTGTCCACAGCAGAAAGGCACCGCCTCCACCACGTTTCCAGACTTCCAAGAATGACAGCAGAAAGCTGGACCTGGAAATTGAATGCTTCTTGTGTGTCTGCACAGAGCAGTGTGCAAGGTTGCCAGGACAACAAGGATCTAGAAAATCTTAAGTGTGATGAAACCAAGAGCTTCTTACGCTTTGATGATGGCTCTAGCATCAGTTTTAATGCCTGTTGCTTTGGAGGTTTTTTTTTCTTCTTCCGTAGTGTACAACGTCGTGACTACAGAGGCTGGTCATGAGGCTGTGCTGAGTTGCCCTTCCGACTCCATGGTGCCTTTGCTAATGGTGACATGGAAGACGACATGCAGCACTTGCTGCTTGCTGGCCTATAGAAGAGATCACAATGAGACAATGAAGTTAAACTGCAGTGAGAGAATGATGTGGAAATACTCACCTGAGAGTGACCCTGCTCTTCGTATTTACCCTGTTAACCTTGGCGATGGGGGAAATTACACCTGTGAAACTGCTAGCAGCGCAGGGAATTTTCTGTTTGTCTCTTCTTTGACTGTGATAGGTAAGGCACGCCTTGTGATTAATTTATCCATTTATTTATTTGTGTGTGCTTAGATAAAATTGGTTTAATTCAGTGGTAAAAGACCAAATTATTTTTTGAGTGCATACTGGCATTGAAAATAAAGAGGTAAACTGGTTTAATCTGTCTGTTTTGGAGAGTGGAAAAAGGCATGAGGAGTTATGCAATAGAATTGGGCTGTTCTGTGGAGAAATAATCTAGGGGCTTCATGTTTGGGGTTTTCTTAACTTCTTTTGCCTCACATACAGGGGAGGTTTTAAGATGCACCAAATCCAACAGTCTGTGTAGTTTCCAAGAGAGTTCTTTGGGCATAACGTGAGATTTAAATGCTGTGAGAATATTCACTCAGCCAGGCATTAGGCACTCTCAGTTAAGTTAATGCAAACAGAGGATAGCAGATAAATATTGCTGCTGTAAGCTAAGCAAGAGGATGCTGAGCCGAAATTCACAGTGAGGTCAGTCTGTGCTTTGAGTGGGTGAGAGGTAAATGGGAAGGAAGCAAGTTTCATCAGACTATCTGGAAATCTGTCACTGTTCCAGAAATACTGAAAGCTCTTTATAAGACTGCATCGCTCAAGTAAAAACATTATTCTGTTTTCAACCTAATCAGGAACAAAACAATATTAGGAAACATTATTAATAAACTAAATAATGTTTTTCATGTAGTCAGGTAAACTACCTCTAAGTTTCCATTGCTTTAAAAAACCCCAGACAAAACAGAAGAAGATTTTGTGTTCTGGTTGTGTTAGATAATTTTTTATTACACTCAGAAGACTTATGGGAAATTAATTTCAGAACTCTATAATTATTATTATTAATTTTTGTCATGTTATTGATGATGATGATGGTGGTGGTGGTGGTGGTGGTGATTATTAGGTTGTTCTTCCCTGCAGGGTCTTGCCTTTCTGATAGTGGCTTAGGTATTGTCTGAGCCTTTGCCTGTTTTGTCCGATGCGGAATGCGAGTTGTCGGCCTTTAGGTTAGAACAGTTTAGTCTGATTCCTCCTTTATTTCACTACTGTCAAATTCTTGATTCTACCTATCTAATCTCATAAATATTTTATCTGGAGCTTCAGCAAGCTGTGTTTTCTTCAGCGTGGCCACTGCCATACGTACAAATCTTCATTTAATCCATGCCTTTCTGTTATCCCATCTTCTGTTACTGGTGTAGTCACCTTTTGGAAAGCATGGGGTCGCAGTACTTTTAAATGCAGCAAGCTGATTTTGGAGATATTCACATTGGACTTCTTGATGTTGGTTTTTTTTTTATTCCCCTGAAGATTGTTCATGCTAATATTCCACACTATTTTAAAATCTCTTCAATTGGTCATGCAAACTAAAACATCCAACGAGGATGGTGAAGGTTCTGGAGGGGAAGTCTTACAAGGAGAGGCTGAAGTCCCTTGCTTTGTTCAGCCTGGAGGAGGTGGAGGGGAGACCTAATCACCATCTATGGCTTCCTAACAAGGGGGAGCAAAGGGGCAGGCACCGAACTCCTCTCTTTGGTGACCAGTGATAGAACACAAGGGAACGGTATGAAGCTGAGACAGGGGAGGTTTAGACTGGATATTAGGAAGAGGTTCTTTACTGAGAGGGTAGCTCGGGCACAGGCACAGGCTCCCCAGGGAAGTGGTCACTGCACTGAGCTTGGCTGAGTTTAAGAAGCATCTGGACATTGCGCTCAGTCCCATGCTCTGACTTGTCTGGCCCTGTGTGGAGCCAGGGGTTGGACTTGATGATCCTTATGGGTCGCTTCCAGCCAAGCAGATTGTATGATACCATCTATTTTTCTGTTTCTCACTTGGTATCTCTATGCTGAACTAGAAATAAAGGTTGGGGTCTTTTTTTTTTCTTTCTTCTTCTTCTGTAGTCCCTCCCACAGTGACTTTGACCTCTGATAGGAGTGGGGAAGCTGTCTGCCGAGCATCTGCTGGAAAGCCAGCTGCTGAAATCTCCTGGATCCCTGCAAGTAATCACAGCACCGAGGAAACAGTCCATCACCCCAATGGAACAGTGACCAGAGTGAGCTCCATAAGCTGGGTCAACAGCACACATCCCATTGTCACCTGCCTGGTTACCCACCCAGCTACAAACCAGACTCTGTCCCTAGACCTGTCACGTAAATAACATTGTTCTGTAATTGCTCTTCATCGTGCTCTTGTGCTTCTTTGTGCTGCTCTGTGCAGCTGTTTCTGCTGAATGCCAGGGCTCTGCAGATGGGTTAGTGGGATGAAAGGCCAAAGTTGCAGTGCGTGTTGATAGAGAAATTAATGATTTTGAGTTAGTCAGCTGAAACCAAACGTTTTTTGGCATTGTATGGGGAAGCTTCCAGTGCTTGCTTCTTTCTATCGCTCTTCTGTCCTACAGGAGCTCCTCATTCTGCTTGTGGTATGTGGACCTAGGCTGGACTCACGGGTCAGGATAAGGACAAGGAGATCACTCAGAAATCACTGTCACAGGCAAAACAGGCTTGGCTTGGGGAAGTTAATTTGATTTCTTGCCAATAAAATTAGTGTAGGATGGTGAGTAATAAGAATTAATTTAAAGCACCTTTCCCCTACCCTTCCTTCCTGGCCTCAGCTTCACTCCTGACTTCTCTAATTTCTAGCCCTGAGTGGTGGAAGGGGATGGGAGTGGTTGTTATTTTATAATGTGTCTCTGCTGGTCATTCCTCCTCATGCTCTTCCCCTGTTCCAGTGTCGGTCACTTCCCATGGGAGACAGTCTTCCACAAACTTCTCCAATGTGGGTCCTTCCCACATGCTGCAGTTTTACATGAACTGTCCCAGTGTGGGTCTCTTACACTGGGTGCAGACCTTCAGGAACAGACTGCTCCAGCATGGGTACTCCATGGGGTCACAAGTCCTGCCAGCAAACCTGCTTTGCTGTGGACCCCTCTCTTCATGGGGCCACAGATCCTGCCGGGAGCCTGCTCCAGCATAGGCTTCCCGTGGGGTCACAGCCTCCTTTAGGTGCATCCTCCTGCTCCAGTGTGGGGTCCTACATGGGCCGCAGGTGGGTATCTGACCCACCATTAAACATTATGGGGCTGCAGGGGGACAGCCTGCCTCACCATGGTCTTCTCCATGGGGTGCAGGGGAATCTCTGCTCTGGCATGTGGAGCACCTCATTGCCCTCCCTCCTCCTTCACTGACCTCTGTGTCTGCAGAGTTTTTTCCTCTTACATATTCTCACTTCTCTGTCTGCAATTATTGGTGGCATTTCCCCACCACCACTACCATATCTCTGTTATCCCAGAGATGCTGCCACTGTGGCTGATGGGCTCGGCCTTGGCCAGCAGCAGGTCTGTCTTGGAGCCAGCTGGCACTGGCTCTGTCAGACACAGAGGAGGCTTCCTGCAGTTTCTCACAGGAGGCACCCCTGTAGCACCCCCGCTACCAACCTTGCCAAGCTCAATGCACTGCTTCAGTGACCTTTCTAATCACTGATGATGGAAAAGTTGCTTTCAACAGCCACTGTGATACAACTCACTAATTTTTGATGTGAAGCTTTGAACCTCTAGAGCTGAATGTTGTCCAGCTTCCCACAGTGGTGATGATCTGGAGAAAAATTCGTCGGAGAATGCCTGTCTGTAACTTTCAAGTGATCTTTCCCAGGGCCAAAGAAAGTAAAGGGTAAAATTCATCTTCTGAGCTGGCTGTGCTGGACCTGTAAGAAGTCTGTGCCAGTATGGTTTGCAAGAACAGCTAGTACCCCTATCACCAAAATATCTCAGTAGAGGCGTGAAGGACAGAAGTCAGCATAAATACTGTTATTATTGCCTGATCTTGCAAGGATGTCTGGTCAGGTCTGTTGTTGCAGCACTGATACCATTTGAAGAAGGGGAGATCATGCAGGCAGATGAGTTGAAAATTAAATTGTGTTTGCACAGACTAATGACTGGGTGTGTAAGGCAGCTTCCTATTGCTGGTTGGCATCCAGACATCTCAACTGTGTGTCTCTGCCCATTTGAGATGCTGGGGTAGGGGATTAGCTTTCCCTTCTGATTAAGGTAGGTAGTAACAACATGTGGTCAGTGGATACTAACATCTAGCTCTATAACTAGCTTTCTTTTCTTATCTTTCAGATACTTCTCCCAGGCTTCACTATCTCGTGATAGGAGGATCTGTAGGTGTTGCTGCTGTCACTGGTGTGATTATATACTTGATTATTAGGTGCAGAGGTAAGTAATTTGTTGAGGCTGAAATGTATTACAACTCCATTGCTAACTCTGTTCAGGTACAAGGACATGTACTGTATTGCTGAGAGTCTGGTGGGAGGCAGGGGATTGAGGAGAATGTCCATATGACACATTGTGCTTTTGAAAGAGTCCTGATAAAATTAAGAGTGGAACTTCAAAACAAGTCTGGAGTTTTGTAAAAGCCATAGCTGTTTTATATATATATATATATATAAAAAAATATAAAATATATCAGAGAGCCATCCAGGATGACAAGCATTTTTTCAGAGAGTAGGGTAGATTCTTAGTTTTTGGAATTATTTTGATTGTTCTGCATTTACTGACCTAAAATTCTATGGATGAGAATGACCGCTCACAAACTAGTCTAATGAGTAGAGACAAACAACTCCCCTGTTTCCATCAGGAATCAGTTTTCCTTGAGGAAGTGTTAAGAATAGGGCAAATGTACATACTTCCTTCTGGTACGCTTGCAGTTTCTCAGGCTGTGCAGATTTAATTGGCACCAGGTCAGGTCAATGCTGACTAATTTGATTCTGAGAACTCAGGTGATGGTTTGCTGCTCTTGGAGTGGTGTAAGACAACTGTGATGGGGTATGAATGGAGTAGAAGCCCAAGTAGAGGCTTAAAAAGGGAGGAAGAGAAAATAGCAGGCTGAAGGCAAGAGTGCTTTTAGGAGAGCAGAAGATGGAGCACTGGGAGAAGGCAGTGTAGAGATGGGGGAACTGTAAATGGAAGGAACTTGCAGGGAATCTGTGTGCCTGATTTACACCCCTCCATTGCAGTAGTTCTGCTCTAGCTTTACTGCTTGTCTGGGTTTCTTCTACGTGCTTGGTGTCTTTCAGATCATTCCCCCCACACACACATTGGTCTGAACAAATGGGGTGGAAGTGTGTTGGCAAGAGAGGGGAGGTGTGCCCTAGAAAAGCTGAGAAGGCAGGGTAAGAAAAACAATTCAAGGAAGAAAACAGAAAGGAAGTTGTCATCGGTGGTGGCAGCACTGACCAGGGCTTGCAGCATGTTGGCAAGAACCTGACCCTGCCACAGAGCAATGTGCTGCTTTGGGGCAGGCAAGGAGGGGAGAAAATGTGCTCAGATAGGTGCCTTGGCCCCGTGTGTCCCTCCAGAACTGAGGAAAAAAGCACTTACCTGAGCAGATTCAGTCACATCTCCCATGGATGACCAAAAGTTTCAATGAAGGGAAAACCAAAGCAGGAGTGTGTTCAAGAGCAGGGTGTGAAACCTATGGTTGTAACTCTAAGCTGAAGAAAGCCTTGCAACTGCTGAGGGCAGCCAGAGAACTCTGGACACAACAGTGTGCACCTTGCCTTATCAAGCCATTTTAATTTCCTGACATCCTACTTCCAGCTTCCTGGTTACATAAACCAGCCTGTATGTGGGCAAGACCATTCACAGTAAGTGGGCTTTTTTTTTCCTTTGTGCTTTGTGTGGTTTTTTTTTTTCGGTTGGCTGGGGTTTTTTTTGTTGTTGTTGTTGGGGGGGGGTTTGGCTGGGTGTTTTTTTGTGTATTCACTAAACGTAAAATTTCATTGCCATGTGTCTACTCTGATAGAACTCCTCTTTATCTTCTGCGTGTGCTTGGAGGTGGGAATGAGGAACAATGAGTCTGGGAGGGTGCCTGTTCTTTGGATGGCTCTGTCTTCATGTATATTCAGAGTATCTGAGTGATTTGTTTAAGCCCTATATCAAGAGTGAGGTAGTGTATTTCCTACACAAGGTTACTATATATACATTACGCTTCCAGCACCAGTGGTTAAGCTCAATTTTAAGTTTCCCCAAAGTTCCCATTTTCACATTTCTGATTCACAGAGTGACCTTAACTGTGATCTTTAGCTTAAGAATGTGTATTGCCCTCGATGGCAGAAACCTGCCTGATGAAAACAGACAGGCATTTTACGACGTGGGAGAAGGGAGCACTTCCTTGTGCTGTACTGGAGACAAACACAGCTACGAAACTTCTAAGTCGCAGTTCAAACACTCAGAAGCCAGGAAACAGCACCGAAAAATTTGCCACCACAGACTTTACTTCCTCTCTAATTCCAATGTGTCGTGATTCATATTTAACAGCGTGATAATGTGCTTGCTCTTTCCCCAGGGCTTCTGCCTCATTTAACACACACTGAAAGAATGATTATTTCATATTTTGCATTCTGCTCACGGTGAAACTAATGGCCGGGTGTCTTGTTTGTTGCAAACTAGTCAAACAGTGCTCTGAAGTTAGAATGATTAATTTCCTGATATGCTCTTCTGTGGCATTGAGGACAACTTGACTGACAGGAGTGGGAGCTGCACAGATCAAAGTCAAAAGCTTCCAGTAATTTTTGGTGCATAAATTGGATTGCCTGTGGCCTGCCTGGTTTTTTGGTGGTTTTTTTTGTTTGTTTGTTTTCTTTTTTTTTGTTATTTTTTTTCCCCAGAGAAGTTAGCATTGTTCATTATCGTCCATTTTGCTGAAAATACAAACATTTCAAAATTTGTTTTCAGTCACATTAAGAAGAAAAGATTGTAAAAGCTGCCCCGTTCAGGCTTTGTGAAGGTGCTTGTTGCATCTCTCTGTCAGTTTAGGGCTCAACCTTTGTGCCTCTACCCCTTTGCTCACAGAGCTTAGAGAAACAACTTCACAGTTCTTTTCAAAAGCAATGTTGCTTACCGGGTTTCTTCTGGTCTGGATTAGGCTTGATGGGTATGATGGTTCCACAGAATTTCACAATGTAATACAAAGGTATGTGGTTCTCTCTATATTGCAGGCTGACTTCAGGTCCACACCATCACATGTGAAAACAGCAACAGTCAAGCCTCCTGTCTTACCAGATGGTATCTATCAGAATTACAACCCAACAAAGATATATATGAACTACTAACAGTGAAGGCACAAGCAGTCTAATACCAGCTCAGCTACTAGTGACGCTCAGTTACTTGAACTTGTACTTCAACTAACAGATCTCAGCCCTTACCGTGTAGGAGGCCAAAACATTCAAACCTGCCCTACAGAAGCCTTTTTCTTTCCTGACCTGAAGACAGTGGGGTAGAACAACCTGTTTTAGTAAATTATTTCTCTATTTTTGTAAATAATAAATGTTTCTGGAGCTGTACTTGGAACTTCTAAAGACCAAGTTGGAGAAATATTTATCTGAACTTTGTCTGAAAATGGACACTGAGGTATGTTCTACCTTTCTTCAAAACGACAATTGACATATTTCTGTGCCAGAGTTAACAGACTGGTGGTGAAAATGTAGCACTTTTCTCCATTTTAGCAAATTCTCTTTGCAATGTTCTGTTGGAAACCAGGAAATGACTCAGGAGACACCAAAACATAGAAGTTTGAAGAAATGCATCCAGCAGAAATGCAGAAATAAGAGAAGGGTTTTTTTGGGTTTGTTTTTTTTTTTTTGGTGGGTTTTGTTGTTGTTTTTGTTTGGTTTATGGTTTTTTTCCTGGATAGATAGTTATATGTGGAAGATGACAATCTGGTATTTGCCATCTTTGTTTATTTTTAATATTTTAATGTATTTATCTTTCAATTAAACTTTCTGTTTGCATTGATAAGAGAAAAGTCAATTTGAAGTTATAGCTAATGTGGAAATGATAATTAGCAATGGGCAATTTTCTATGATTAATTTTAAAGTAAATGTGCAAATATTTACCTAAATTATTTCTGGGACTATTTGGGTAAATGTTTATTGATTGTTTTCTTAGAAGGTGAGATCACAGCATGGTTTTACTGAGAACAGAAGTGCTAAGTTGTGAAAAATGCAGGAGGTGTACTTTTTTGTTTTAAACAACCCCCTCAACCCCATCCAAATAATTTATTTCCTCTCAACTCTGCATCCCCAAGCTGAAAAAAACCCATCCAGGATTGGTCATTAATTTAAATTTTCCTTCATCAAGTTTGTCAAACCTTACAAACACTAATGCAGCGGTAAGTATATTTGAATGTGTGTTTTGAACAGCCTTTGCCTGCTTGTTACTGGAGGAAAATCATCTTTGCTCCTTCATTGCTCTTAGGCATGAGGGTCTCCCAGTGCCTTTTAATTGCACTTCACTTTATCACTTGTCAGTAGACATGGCTGGTGGGCATCCATTGGCACTGCTCCAGCCTTTCATTTTAATCAGACACAAAGAGCAATGCTCTGCCTTAAGGAAAAATTCCCACAGTCTGTTTGAGCCTGCTGGCTAATGGAGCAGAGTCTTTCCCGTGGCCTTAAATGGCAGTAGTAGCTCTGTGTCACAGAGCTGTGTACAGCTTCTTCGTGTCACCTGTGGGAAAGGAGACACACCATTTCATGTATGCAGCCTCTGGAAGACATAAGTGATGTGTACTTTAGTATTAATGAAAACAGGATTTCAGCAATGCTAGTTAGGAAGAGTGCTTGCAGCACTAGTGAGGGGCAATGGGCACACACTTAAATATAGGAAACTCCACCTAAATATGAGGAGGAACTTCTTTACTGTGAGGTTGGCAGAGCACTGGCACAGGCTGCCCAGAGAGGTTGTGGAGTCTCCATCTCTGGAGAGATTCAAATCCCACCTGGACGCTGTCCTGTGCAGCCTGCTCTAGATGATCCTGCTCTGGCAGTGGGTTGGACCTCATCTCCAGAGGTCTCTTCCAAACCCGACCATCCTGTGATTCTGTGAAAGCCAGAGCAGTCCCTTAGTCTCAGGAAGTGGTTTCCCAGTTCTGCTGACCCACAGCTGGCACAATACAACATCCCTTTTTGTTCTCCTTGTTACCCAGGACCTTTCACAGTCCTGGTGCTGTCAAGGAGTCAGGTATGACTAGAAGTCTCTGAAATAGGGAGAGAAAAAAAATCTCTTGTTTCTTAGGGAACTGCCCAGTTGAGCCTAGGTCTAAACCCAGATTCCTAGGCTGGTGTTGCTCAGTGTGACAAGTGAGCATGGATTGTTCCTGTGGGCAGCTACAGGAATTTGTGTCTGCCTTATTCAGATGCTAGACCATTGCAGCCTGAGTGAAGGGTGACATGGCTGTAAAAATGAAGTTAGGCTGTGGAGCAGACTGCTTTTGGCAGTCATGGTGCATGTGCTTTGTAATTTTTATTTTTATTTTTTTATTTTTTTGGTGCGAAGCAAGAGCTTTCTATAATTCATTTTCATCAAGTGAACCATTGAAGAGTAAGGTCTAATATCTACAAAGAGATGATTGTGCAGGGAGTAAAACCCTCTGGAGAAAAGTCACTGTGACAGACCTGGCTGAAAAGCATGGATTCTATGCTCATGATTTTATTTTCCCCTTTAATTTGTGTTTGGTGAAATTGGTCCAGTCACCTGCAGTGTTTCAGCATTTCCTTGAGATGCTTGAAATGCCTTTTTCTTTGAAAAAGGTGCCCTGGCATTGGGATGAGTCCCTTTGTGCTGTGGGTGCTCAGTGAAATGGACTCTCCAGGCAGTTTTACAGCTCTTAACAGCCATGTACGGGGACCATGGCGTGCCCGATTTCTTACTTCTGGGACAGCCCAAGAGCAAGTCCTGCTGCAGCCTCTCAGAGAATTAGCTTACAGCATTGTAGCCTACTCAGGCTTTGATCATCACCTCTTCACTGCTGAGAAAGAGCCTGAGTTACCAACCCGCAGCTCAGGCAAACCCAGGTGTGGTAGGCCCTGAAGGGCCTCAGCTGTGTAACTGCTGTATCTTCTTTCTGCAATAAAATTGGCCCTGTGCTTTTTAAGCTCATTGTGTATGATTAATAAAACTCGTTAGGCCAAAGAGAATGATGTGGCTAGTGGAGGTAATTGTAAGAAAGGCTGGGCCATGAATAACTCTTCCAAGCAGAATGTAATAATGGAACAAGCCTGGTTAATTTTCTGCTCATCTCTTTGTACTCATTATAATACTGGCACAAGCAGTAGGTAGTGTCAGATATAGAGTTTGCTTCTTTTTTAGCTGTCTGCAATTCATTGGAGCTTTTGCCCATGGGAGTTTGTGTTACATGTGAGCTGTCAACAGGTAGTAACTATTGTAGGGGGCCTGTCAGCTCTGCTAATGGTGTTCTTTGAAAGGAGGAAGATGGAATTAGCCGAGCAGTGGGCCCGTGTGTAGGCTGAGAAAAGAAGCCCCTGGTGCTTGGGATAAGGCATGGAGATCTGCAGGCTGAGTTGTTCTTGTATGGTGGCAGAGAGAGGAAAATGGGAGAGACCGGACAAGGGGGCAGACAGAGGAGAATGTTAAGTCTAAGGGAGTAAGCATGATGTTGGGTCATTGCAGCTTAATAGTACCTTAACTTTGTGACTGGTGAAGGGCAGACTTTTGTCATGTGGGAAGCTCTCAGCACTTTTCTCTCAGGGTGGAAAACTAGGCATTGGCTTGGATGGCTTCCTCTCTGCCCGCCATCACCAAAGAGCAGTGTATGTCATGCATCTCTGGCATTTCTTTTGCACACCAAAGCACTAAAATGCATGAGACACACCTCAGGGGAGCAAAGGGAAGGAGGGAAAGGCCTGGCACTGCTTCAAATGGCTCCCCAGGGGTATAACTCCTCCATCAGAAAGACTTGAGCTGGACTTGCAGCCAGGTCCACCTCTGCCAACTCCCTCCTTCCCTCCCAGAAGCTGGGATGGGTGTGCAGCAGTGCCAGGCTGCTGGGCTGGTGCAGCAGGGTAGGGGCAGGAGCTCTGGTACATGCCAGCTCCTGCCTGAGCTCTGCTCTGCTCTCCCAGGCTGACTGCTGAGGAAGTGCCCCTTTCAAGCCTGGATTTAATTTTGCAGTTGATCTGTTGAGTGTTTTGAGAATGAGAAGAAAAACACTTAAATGCGTTCTGTCGTGTTGGTTTTGTAAGGGGGATAGGCATTTTGGTGTAATCCTAAGAGTAAGACAAGTTGCATATTTTGTCTCTTGTAGGAATTTGGTCTGGAAAATAACCAACCTGAGGATGTTGTTATGAGTATATTTACCACGCTTTTTGTCCTTAATTGCAAGAACACTTTTGGTGATTTTGATACTGATTTATTTGCACTGAAAGCAAATTTAAGCAAGGCTGCAGACTTCCACATATTTTTTCATGGCCTTGTCAAAATGGCTAGGAAAATGCTGACAGTTCATTGAATAATCATTGTGAGAGAGCTACGAAAAGGTGATGGATGTTGGAGCGAGCAATTTGTGCATTCTGACCAGTAAATAAACAATGAAAGGGTTGTGGGAGTATGAGCTCCTGCTCCAGGGCTGTTTCAGCCTCACTATATGGTCAAATGAGCAGTTGATTGAAAGTCACTTGTGTTTTTTAGCACTAGATGTGATTATAGATGAAAATGCTCCTGTTTATTGTGGGAACTTTCCCTCATAATGTTTATAGGGCACTCTTGGCAATAGTCATGATGTCTGCTTTCTGATTAATCTGCAAGCAATTTCTCTTTTGGTAAGAGCAGCTGCCGTGATGCTGCTTTAGTATCTTTCTTTTCACTGAATATGGGGGGGGGGAAATTGATGAAAAGTTATGTTTAGAATCCCATAAGTTGGAAGGTAACTTCATATTATGAAAAAGATTTGTTTAAAATGCCACTTTTCAACACCAGGATTGAAATGAAGGAGACAATTTTCCTGCTGACTTTGGAAATGGGGCAAATATTCTAAGGGTATTTGCCAGTTCAGTGAAAACTTGGTTCCCTAAGTTGGTATTTCTTTCAGCTGTAGTTTTTTTGTCTAACCTTAGCTTCTCTAGTGACCAAACCAATAATTTCTTTGGCTCTCCTGTAGTAACTATAACACCTGTGGCATGTTGTCCTGCTTGTTTTGACATCTTTGTGACTTGGTCTTTCTACTTTTTGTGAAGTCTTTCTTGTCAATGTTAACTTGTCCTCAGCTACTGAACTTGGTGTCCACAATCTTTATGCAACTTCCCTGTGCTGGATGTAATGAACAGGTCACAATTTAACTAAGTAGGACTTCTACTGCATTTCTTATCATTCCTCTGTCCTGAAATAATTTGTGTTTGTGCTCTTAATGGTTCTTCATCAAGCAGTTATCCCCTTTTATTTCCCTAAAATTGTCTCCCCAATACTCTCATGCACTAGTTTTCTCAGCTTATTGATTTTTTTTTTTAATCTTCTCTAAGCACTTCATTATCCAGTTCTTTTTCCTTCTGTGTTTGGCATAGAATACAATTGCATTCTCCATTCATTTGCTTAAGTAAGTGACAGATCCTCTCAATAAAATTTTTTCTTCATGATTTTTTGGGGTGCTGGGGGGTTGTGGGGAATGGAGAAGGGAACAATAGGTTTCAAATTGTAACTTGTTTTGGAATTCTCTAGTGCTTTTCACTGAATTTCTCTTCAGAGACATACTTACTCTGGACTACTTGATTTTTGTTTGCTTGTTTGTTTGCCAAGGCATAATAAAAACTGGGCCGCTCTTGACGATAAACCACTCCTGTGTTTCAGCAAAGTGACCTACCAAATTCAAATGCATAATATGCAGCATTTCATTTGTGCTTGGGTGTTGTCTGTCTTGCATTATTATGTAAAGACATCATACTGGTTGATTTTTTTTTTTCCCTCCATAGTTTGCATACTGCCTTGTAGCACTCACAGCAACAGGCATCCAGCTCAGAGAAGCTAAGCAGGCATTTATCAGTGAGGCTTTTCAGACAGTCTTGGTTATCAGTGGTTTTACTTCAGATGCAGTAGCAAAATATCTCTGATACACTGTCACTGATTTCTCTGAGTGGGACTATACCTATGTCTGACATGTATGTTGTTAATAACGTTGTATATGACCAAGAAATTGTGGACTGAGCTCCACTGTAGAAAATAGATCCTATTTTACCTGATTAATCACAGTAAGCATTAATCTTTCCAGATAAAGAGGAGAACCATGGACTCCTTGCTCATTTGCAAAAGTAAAACTTTCCCCCTCAAGAGTAGACACAAACAGCATAAGGCAGCTTTTCACTCCACTTCTTCCAGATTCTGCTTCTCATCATTCTCAAGCTATCATGAAATCTGTTGTTGGGTTCCCCATGTATTTTCACAGAATCAAAAGGTTGGAAAAGACCTTTTAAGATCATCAAGTCCAACCAATCCCATCCTAAGCTAAACCATATCCCTAAGTACCTCATCTACCCTTTTTTTAAACACATCCAGGGAAGGTGACTCAACCACATCCCTGGGCAGCCTGTTCCAGGCCCCAACAACTCTTTCAGTAAAGAATTTTTTTCTAACATCTACTCTGAACCTGCCCTGGCACAGCTTTGTGCCATTTCCCCTTGTCCTATCTCCTGTCACCTGGCTGAAGAGACCATTACCCATCGCTCTACGACCTCCCTTCAGGTAGCTGTAGGTGGTGATAAGGTCTCCCCTCAGCCTCCTCTTCTCCAGGCTAAACAGCCCCAGCTCCTTCAGATAGGCCCTGTCCTTATCTTGACCCACATGCTTTTTCATTGTATTTTCTCCCCTTGTCCTTCTGAGGAGCAGGAGTGAGAGAGCATCTGGGTGGGCACCTGGCAGCAACCAAGGTCAACCCACCATGCAAGGCTTATTCACTAACAGAGCTGTAATAGGAAATAGGATGCTGTAAGCAGACTCTGCACTATTAAGGCATTTTATGCTAGTAATACATCTCTGGATCTTCTGACTTCAGTCTTATTACTCTGTTCTGAGCTCTGAAATTTTCATTTCCTCTCATTGTATTCTCTCAGCTGACAATAGGCGCTGCTGAGCAAACAAAGGGGAGTGCTTTTTGGATTGATTTAGTCTAACTGCTGCCACAGTCGAACAGAGTTTATATGCCATAGGGTAGTGTTTGTATCTAGCTGTGCTTATATTTGGAATTTCTATTTGTGTGTATGAAAGAGGAACTATGGACAAATCCCCTGAAATCCTTTCTATGTTAGAGTTAACATCTCTGAAGTATACAAACTATGTGAAACAAGTGGTCGCATGCAAAACAATGTGCATAGTACATAAATGTCTTGCTTGTGCTCATTTCATCTTGTGTGAGACAGGAGTGTTTGGTGGGGAAGGAGCCAACTACTGAAAATCTCTGCTCTGGCTGTTTGCCTTTATCTTCAACTTGCTTGAAATGTTCACATCAGGAAGATTAGAATTGAACACCACCAGTTAGTATTGTTAGGGTTGCCTCCTTAATCCAGCAAGGTAGTGCCTGAGGAACTATGGTGCCCCTGCAAGAGCACTGCCTGCCTCCAGCCACATCTACTCTCGTGCTCTTTATCATTGTCATTCTTGTACAATCAACAGTGGTCACCTAATTCTTGGTGCTAGATATAGCAAATCCAAAATCTTACACATATATGCAAGCATCTTTATGCATATGTATGATTCCCTTTGTGTGTGGAGCTTTGACTATATACAGGAAAAGGTAGAGTTTTTTTCCTTGAGAAATTAATTTCTTAATAATTTCCTATCAACAGAACATCTCGTTATATATAAATGTTGTGAAAGACCTTATTAGACAGATAGACACACGGGGGACAAAATTAAAAGTTGCTGTGGAAACGGTAACCTGAAATAAGTCTTTCTTCTGTGCTCTCAAAATCCCAGGTTTTGTCTTCTATTGGAATACGGTTTGCATATCGTTTCTTTCTTCAGGAAAAGAAATCTGACTTGCTGATAACACAAATGGATATCTCATCTCACCGTGACTGTAGAGAGCATCTCAGACTTAATGGATTTTTATTTCCCCCCTTTCCCCCATGAATATTTAAGCCCTGGTATCAATCTGGTGTAAGGCAGGAAGAAAATGTAATCCCTGGTGTTGATTACTGCCCATCTATGACCAGCTGCAGCAGTTTGTTGGAACTGTTGATAGTTTTGTCTCCACTGGAGTTAATTTTGATGTAGGGAACCACTTAGAGGAGGGAAGAAGAAAGACTAAAGAAGATGCTAGGGCACGGAGGAAATGTTTTGCTAAATAGCAGATATTCTTTAGATCTCAGTTGCAGCTGTCATCATCAATAGCACGTTCTTAGAAAAATCATATTTTGGTTATGGCTTGTCAAATAAGCAAAAAGCAAGTTGAGCTTTGTGCGTGCCAACCACTTTGGTACCGGGAGAGGTGATCACACCAAAGATGGTGTTCATGTTCTACCCCTGAGACCCTTCCGTAGCGCTTATTTTCCCTAGTCATCTGTTGGCGGGCACGCTCACGTAGTGCTAGCCGGGGTCAGGAATGTGCTTTTGAAGGGAAACTCCGGATGGTCCGTGCTTACTGTGCTCAGCTCGTGTTGTCGAGCAGCCTCCCAGCACACAGGAAAAAAGCCGCCTCTTTTCTGATGGAGCTGAAGCAGAATATGCAGCCTGGGGGCGCACCTAATGTTCTCCAGCTGCTACCGGGTGCTCAGTTTGCAGGATCGGACTGATTAGCCCAAAATAAAATCCCCTCAACCCATGCTGTGCTCTGTCAAGCCGCTCCTGCTGAGCTACGCAGCTGATGAGATAAACATAGCTTTTGTTAAACAAGCTCTTCCCGCGGTGTGATTTTTATTTTTTTTTTTAAATCTGTTTTATATGCAAGAAATAACTTTGAGCATCAGCTCCAAGAAAGCACTGAAAAAGGCCGATTCGCAGTGCTCGTGTACCGAAGACCTCTCTTGCTGATTGCACAAACAATATGCGCTGAAAATATGGGGACAAATATCAAATATGCTCATGTTATGTGCCTCTCTGTCTAGGAAAAGGTATTATGGACTGATTCTCCTGGTGACCCGGATTGCTTGGCAAGAAAATATAGGAGCCATGGCTGCAATGCTGCCAGCTAAGCCTCATATTTTCTTCACAAATGCTGAAGTACCACAGTGAATGATGTAATGTTAATCTGCACGATTATTTGCAAATGCATGAGTCTCGTTTGACTTATTCAGTAGTTGGAGATAAAAAAAATTAAACTGGCACAGAATTTCTACTGAGATCGCACAACAGCTTGCATTTAAAAAGCCATTGTGCTTAAGTGCAAATTGACAATTAGCATTTCTTGGGGAAGAAAAAAAAAGAAACACAAATCCAACTGAAAAATCCCTACAAACCCAAAAAGCCAAACGCCTAGAACACATCTATTAGAAATAAGGTCAAGGCAAGTCCCAGCTCTGGAGTTCACATTTTATATTCAGCCAAACGTTTATTTTACAACACTACCTGATGGGCAGGCAATTTTTTTTTTCCTTACAGTTTTAGTGGCATCAGTGTAGATCTCAGCCATGGTGGAATTTGATTGAATTTGCTCTGAAGCAACTCTTGAATGCCTTCTACTCTGCCTTACAATTTGAATAAGGAGTCAGACATGAAACAAGCTAGCTCAGACATTGTGAAATCCTTCTCTCTTTTAGGACTACAGGAGAAGTGACATTCTGGAGATGCTCTGGACAGTTCTAACTTTGTATGTTATTTTACAGGGTGATTCACAATTGCAGTACTAGACAAGGGCATTTTTATATCAAAGAGAAATACTAGGTCATTCTTTACAAGTTCCACCTAGATTTGTTTAAGAAGGATTACGGACTGTTTCTCTTTGCCTCCACAGTTGGCCTGCATTAAATGAGGTGTACATTTCCAGTGGATTGGTGTCTATGCCATAGAAAATGGCTTCTATGTTGGCATCTTTGTTGATGGGTCTTTTGAGAGGCAGAGAGTGGAGGAACCTACTGCATGTCCCTACAGTGTGGCTAGTGCTAGACTGAAGAAATGTGCCTATCCTTGTCATCTTGGCAACGCCTCGGATGGTTTCTGACCATGGGGCTCTTGCTGTAGCCTCTTTTCATGAGCCCCACAGTTTTGTTTTGAAAAAAAAAAAAAGTAGTTATTTCTTTGTTACAGTGCAACAGCCAAAAAACATATAAAAAATGTAGAGGCAGAAAGTGCTCTGCTTGAGTTTAAATTTCGTATAGGTGTCTTATCAGCTAGCTGAAACATACATGCAAACAACCCCTTTCCCAGTGTCCAGATTAAGAGTGGCAGAAAGTAACTGCCTTGAGGTTCTAGTTCAGCTTTGCTCGCTTAGCTCTCATCTCTGACAGGGGTAATCTGTCTGTAGCTCAGTGGGTTTTCATGCTGGCACTTCACACTGTCTGCTTTAGTTGCAGTGTGTGGTTTAGAGAGACTGCCTGGGATTCTGCGTACCAAGCAGGTTAGATCCTCATAGCTGAGCATTCAGAGAAGGAGCTGCTTGGCTTTTATTGCAGATAATTTACTGCTGAGTTACTTGGGAGGCTATTGCTGCACTGTAAAAAAACCCATGCAATGCTCATATTGAGTTAGAGAAAACATAAATTAATTTTAGGAATAATTTAAGTTGGAAAATACTTCTGGGAGCCATCTGGGCCAAACCCCTGTTCAAAGCAGGGTTAACTTTAATGCTGTATCTCTGTCTTAAACAGTGGACAGCAGCAGATGAAAAAACCCAGAATAAAACACAGCTATTTTACCCCTTGAACACCCTGTCCAGCT
Source organism: Hypotaenidia okinawae (assembly GCA_027925045.1). Taxonomy (NCBI): domain Eukaryota; kingdom Metazoa; phylum Chordata; class Aves; order Gruiformes; family Rallidae; genus Hypotaenidia; species Hypotaenidia okinawae. The sequence continues at coordinate 102,094,902 of BSDF01000001.1, forward strand.
GCTTACAGTCAAGGGTGTAGGAAAAGGTGAGATGGAGGTTGTATTTGAATCATCTCTCAACAGCTATTGATAAACCTGCCCTCCATAATGACCTCAGTTCCATTTAACCCTTTTTGTTTGCTTGGTGTATATCTCTAAAATAAACTGTGGCAGTTAGTTCCACAAATTTAATTATGTTCTTTGAAAAAATACTTTTGCTGGTGGCTGAAACCCACTTCTTGGTAATTTACATATGTGCCTCCTGAAGTAGCTAAGTGGCCTGAAATTAAAGCAATAAAAAGGCACACAGGGTGGGGTATTCTGCTGCTTTGGCTGTTGTTGTTTTCTTAAAGGTGTGCCCCAGGATAGAGGACAGTAAGTTCAGCTGTGTGGGCAACAGAGGAAATGAAGAGGCTTCCAGAGATATTAAAGACTGGGGGCAGAAGATGTAGAATGTGTATACTGGAAATTTTTTGAGTATAAAATGCCTCCAGTTATGAGTAGTGGGACAGAAACCATGTGGGTCAGGCATGCAGGTTGGGGCAGCGTGGTAAGAGGCCCATGGAGAAGCGATGATGTGATGAAAAAGAGGCTACATGCACCTTCTCCACCACAGCACCTGGAAGTTAGGTGCTGAGGGGAGGAGGGATGACTCTGGTGGAGCTGGAGGCTTGTTCTCTTGCAAGAAGAAAATGACACGTCTCAAGCAAAGCAGAAGTAAGTGGCAAAGAAGATGAGCAAGGCAGCTCAAGAGAGGTAAAAGCCAGAGGACTGTTCTAATTCAAGGCTTCAAGAGGGAAAACGTCAGTGTGGAGAAGTATTAAGTCCTAAAGCAAAAACCCAAATCAAAACAAAGTAGCAGAGTGGTCAGGCTAGTTGGACAGCCAGGAAACACCAGGCCACATGGTGAGGTGGTTGTGCCATCAGTGTCAACAGAGCTGGTGGCACAGGGCACCCCAGCAGCACTGTGGATCTGTCCCAGGATATATGGGAGGTGATGCTGTTCTTTCTGCCTGCCTCTCCTTGGCCAGCAAAGGCCCTTGGATACCTTACCAGGGTCATGAACACAGCAGTACTTAGTATGAGTGTTCAACAAGTTCCTGTCTGTTAGTGATAAGCAATTGCTTTACACTTCACAGTTATGTGTATGTTACCATATTTGCCTGGTTAATGGTGCCCAAACTGATCCAAAGGAGAGGCTGTAACAATGTGTGTGCAGGATGAAGACCCTAGAGATTCACATCTGCCTTCAAAAAGGCACATCTAGGAGCACGAGCAGCCCTTGTTGAGGTAAAACTGTCATTAGTGAGTGGGAAGCTCATGGTCTGCAGCTCTGTGGGAAGGACCTGGGACAGGGTGTTGAGCTTGGAAAAGGTGTGAAGGTCATCGTATGGATCAGCAGTGGATTCTTCCATGGAGTGACAGTGTATGGAATGAGTCAAAAGTAACTGTGCCAGAATGACGCTCGAAGAAGAGTATGTTCAGGTGAGCTTTGGTGAAATGCTTTCAGTCCTCGGAAGGAAGTGTGAAAGCCAGAACAACGACTGCAGACTAGTGCAGTCAGTACAAGGGCTGTGGCTTGGAGGGAAAGCCATGCAAGGGGTACTCATCTGAGGATGGATAATGCTGTAGACGTAGCTTCCTGGCATCCCACTTAACAGGACTTACGAGAAGAGCTTTAAACTAACAAATGAGGAAAATGGTTTGGGAGAGTAGTGAAATCCTTACCGCTGTTTTTCTAGTGATACGAGAAAAAAAGTAATTTAGCTGTCATCTATAGTACATTTGGCAATAACAACAGTCAAATTACTTACTTCTGCATGGCTAGAAAGTACATGGTCAGTAGGAGACAACAGACATGCCTCCGTATTCACTCCAGGCAAGTGTATTGCTGGTGCTGTACAGAGCGTGAAACCAAGGATGATGTTGACTGCACCAAGGTAGAATAGCAGCAGTGATCATTACATGACAAGGAGCAATTACATTGGAATTGCATGGTACAGGAATGATAGAAATAACAGTTTAAAGGTAGTGGAGAAGTAGAATCATATTTTAAAGATGTTAATATTTTATTTTTTTTAAAAGAATGATTATGTGGATAAAGTAGATTAGTTATGATCAAAATCATTCTAGGGAAGTATGTCAAAGGAGCGCCTTCTGGGATAGACTGGGGAGGTGAATTTGGCAATGAACAAAGAATGATTTAATACTATTAGAGAGAGAAATGCTCCTGAGACTTGTATCACAGGAAATTTTAATTTCTCAGTCATTGGGACTGAAAAGCATTAGCAATCATGGGCCATGGGTGTGACAATCTAAGGATCTGTTTAACTGAGCCGTCAGTGAAACAGCAGAGGGTGATACTACTTAAAATCTTGTTTCTGTGGCTAACATTAACAACTTAAAGGAGATCGTTGTAGGAAAAAAACCTTGAGTGAGCAAGTGAGGTGGATGCTAATGTGATGTGACCTGGATTGTGGGTCTGTGACTCTCATTCTTAGTTTAGAAATGGAAACCCATACACAACTGGAGGGAACTAAATGGTGAAGAACGGACTAAGAAGCTCAAGATGTTTTTAAGTGAAGCCTGGAATTTCTTTATGTTAAAGATGTAAAGCTGTTGAGGACTTCTCTTCTAAAGCAAAGGAAATTATAACCCTGGCCAGCTCTGGAAACAAGGACAAATTCTTTGAAGTGGTCATTAGGAAAACACAGAGACCACCCCAAGGACAGGAAAAAATGGTAACCTGGCAAAAAAGAGACCTATCTTAAAGATCAAGAAGGTCAGGGAGAAAATGGGGATTGCCGGCAGCTCTGCCAAGGCCGGTCCTGCAAAAAATGCCTGCAAATGCTGAGGCAGCAGGCTCTCTCAGGGGGCGCGCAAGAGCAGCTGCATGGGAACAACCCTTATCACTGAAGCCCTCATCACATCCTCCTAGTTCGGGAGAGCCAAGGGACCCTGTGGGGCTTGTGTCTGCAGTCGTGTGCAATCAGTGGTCTGTAAGTAGAAAAGGTGTGTGTATGTGAGTTCATATCAGAGGATTCAGCAAGTGCTTGAGCAGAGATGGAAACAAATGAACCTGTCTTGACCCAAGGTGAACATTCAAGATGACTCCCATTAATTTTTTGTGCCTGTTCCTTAATAATGGGGATAAATGATCCCAGCCTGCTTAAGGAGGATGTACTCTTCCTCAAATCCTGTGGTGGCTGTAGCTGGATCAGAAAACAGCTGGCTGTGAGGATATGGTAAGAGTTGACTGGCATGCCGGTGGCTTTGTTTGACCCATGTCTGGAAGATCACATCCCTTCCTCAGGATAGGAGTTACTTTAGCCTAATGTGGAATGGACAGAGTGGAAATTTAACTCTGGACTTCCACATAAACATGTTTAACACTTCTCCTGTTGGCTTCATACAAAATTCTCTCCCGTGAGTCATTTTTCACTTCCCAATATTTCTGACAACACAAGCTGGCTACAGCATTGCTTGTTCTCACCGATTACTCATAAAGCCTCTGCTTTGTGTGCTTTGTTTCACCTTAAAATCCCACCTGTTTGAGCCCCAGTTTTTGTGCATGGTTTTACTCTGTGGCTCTAGAAATATGATTAAAAACTCAATGGACCTGGACACAACAGGTGTCAATGGCAAATTAAAAGTATCCCAGTTGCACTATTTTGTGAAGCCCTAGTGATGATTTTGAACAGTAGGGGTTAACAATAAAGGCAGTAGCTGAAAAGAATAAATACCTATATATTCTCTCAGGAAATCTCTACCCTAAACCCTGTGCTTTTATGTCAAAGGTGCTTGCTTGCTTGTTTCCTGGCTTTAACATTTTACAGACTTTTGCAAATGCTATAATGAAGCCTGAGAATAAAATAATGTCATAGTACGTGAGGAAACAGGTTAAATCTTTCCTGTTCTCTGGTGATCTCAGACAAGTATTTTGGGGATTTTTCTATCTTTCTCTCTCTCTCTTCCCTCCCCTCTCTCTGCTTTGATTCTTTATCTCTAACTGAGGACAATAGCACTTCTTTATTTCTCCTGGAGATACATTATTTTAATCACTATAAAAGACCATGGAGAGCTCAGATACTACAGCAAGGGGGATTGTGTTAATTACAACAGCTCAACACAAGTAGAGAAACACCACCCCAGCCTCCTGCTGTTTAAGGCTGGATTGTTTAAATGTTTCTATCAGTTTGCTGTGCCCTTTGTGAACATGGGAGGTGAAGATACCAGTAACATCTGCAACTCAGTGAGTTACAGACCTGCAGTGTACTAGTGACTCAAACTTAGGTCTTGCCTATATGAATGTCTTCTCAACTGGTAATCTCTGATGTTGACAAAGGCTGGAAAAGGCCTTTGGCATCTGTGAAATGCAAGAGTGGGAGGAACTTGCTTTTTCTGTGTTTGCCAAAATACAAAATAGGGCACTTTTCATGAATAGCTCTTGTGTTACTTAAGCTTTGTGACTAGATTGTTACATCTCGGGCCTATTAATAGATTTCACTGATTTAGAAAAAGAAATTAGTAGATCAGCAAGGAAAAGACACAGCACACTGATCTTCTATAGCTATAAAGGCTGTCCACGAAAGACACTGGCTAATACCTTTGGGACAGGGGAGGTTTAGATTGGCTATTAAGAAAAAATTCTTCACTGAAAGGGTTGTCAAACATGAACAGGCTGCCCAGGGAAGTTGTTGAGTCACCATCCCTGGAGGTATTGAAAAGATACATAGATGTGGTGCTTAGGGATGCAGTTTTGTGGATGGATTTGATGATCTTAAAGGTCTTTTCCAAACAAAAAAATTCAATGATTCTGTGTTTTGATGAACTTCAGGCAGAAGCAGCCTGGAAGGAAGGAATTCCCCAGCTACCTCTGCAGAAAACAGCCCTGGCAGAGAAAACGGTGGACTGATAGTGCTGTCATTCAGATAAATGTCTGGTTTATCCCTAGCCTCTTTTTCTTTAACCCTTGTTTTCTTGGTGAGCCCTCTTGAGTTTTGGGGGGACTGGGTAATAGCCCTATTTTTGTACTTTGCTGGTTTATGCTTTAAAAAAACTCTTAAGTGCTCAACTTTTCTCTCTTGGCACACTTGCAAATGAAAAAAACCCATGAATTTGTGGCCAATGACTCTGCAAGTAGGAGCTGTGTATCAGACTCTGGCATCTTGTGGCCTGTGAAGCCTCTCTGGGCAAAGCAGTGGGCCACCTGTGAAGTGGGTGGCACCAACGTCAAGGAAGAGATGATCACGATGATGGTGTTGGAACAAGGAAACCGCCACAGGAAGTGGGACATGGTGTGAAAGAAGGAAATAGAAATACACCTGTAAAAGACCACAGGAGAGATGGTAGTAGAAATGACAGCCTTTTAGTAGTTAGTAAAAGTTTGGTGATTTGGTTGGGTTTTTTGGGGGTTGGGTTTGTTGTTTTATTTTTAATTTCTTTATATGTCAGGTAACCTATCAGTGCTTTAAATGTGTATACAACCAGACCAAAAAACACATTGCTGACAGAAGGGATAGTCATCATGTCTTTTCCTGGCAACAAAGACCAGAGTAATCCGGAGCATATTCATGCTGGCCTGCTCTGCATTGTTCCTGCAGCATGATGCTAAGCCAAGGGCAAGCTATACTAATCGATCAGCAGGGGATTTCCTTGCATAAAAAGGTTAAAAGGCTCAGAATTGCCCATGCCGTAACAGCTTAATGACAGCAGCCTATATAGGAGCTAGTGCTTGTACTTAAGTGGAAGAACTATACTATAGGAATGGCAGCTTGTGTGGGCTGGCCTTTCCCTGCCTGCAGTGACACCAGAGAGCCTGAGAGTCAGCATGTTCCTCCTGCGCTGTCCTCCAGTTGCAGGCAGAGGGGATGCCGGCTCAGCTGCACAGAGAGAGACCTGTTTGTCAGGTGCTTTCCCTAGGTGCTGGGTTGTGGATTTCACTACCTTTGGGTTGTGCTTCAAGCCATGTTCAGCAGTCTGGCTCACCATCAGTTTTCACCTCTGTTTCCTGGGCCTGGGGAAGCTGCTGTCCTTACCTGTTTTGGGTGATTAACTTGCTTCATTTTACTTTAGGGACTTTGACAGAAACCTTCTGTAACATAGAGAAGACCGCTCATCTTCTATTTTTCATCTCCTGCAATGCTGATGATATTGTTTGGACTTCTTGCCTATTTCAGCAATGAAACTCCAGGAGATACCTTTGAGCAAGGAGACGTCCCATGCCTCAGTGTCTGGGTATGTCATGTAGTGACAGAAATATGTTGGTATAGAGGAAAAAAGGGAAGGAGTTTACTTCCTGTTTTCTGATCTGTTGTGTTTTTGCGTGGCTGGGTTCTGGTGGAAGAGGCAGGGAGGTGGACTGCAGGGGTGGCTTCTGCAAGAAGCAGCCAGAAGCTCTCTGCAGGCCCCAGCTGGGCTCAAGGTTGGACCTGCTGCTGACCAAGACCGAGCCCATCAGCAACAGTCACAGTGCCTCTGGGAATCACCTTTAGGAGGAAAAAAACATAAGCAGACACTTTTTGCCACCAGAGAAGGGAGTGAGATGTAAGGAACCACATGATGATTTGATGAAATGTTGCAGATAGAAAGAGCCCCCGTAGTATTTCTGCATCAAACATGTTAAATATTGTGAAGACTATTATTGGGCATAAAGTCCTACCCATGCTTTTCCGGGGTATTGAATTGGAGGATGTGGTTTGCACCACTTTATGACAACACGGACTGTAAAATTTCTGCCTGAACATCTCCCTAAACAACCTGATGATGCTCTCCACTATTTAAAACTAGCTTATCTGTAAGATCTATAAATATTTGTAATTACCTGAGTCCTACTTCCTTTACAGCAACATATCCCATGGCAGAAGGGAATGAGACAGGATCGTGCTGCCACCGTGTATTTCCTTCAAAATGCAGCACGGGTAATTCTAACTGGCCCCACACTTCTTATGAACTATTTGGAGTAATCTTTGGTTTGATTTTTTTTCTCCCTCTTAGAATTCAACAAAACTTGGAAAAGGAAGGAAATTTCCAGGTCTAGCGATTTTTTGCCTGGATGACAGTGAGAGAGAGCATATGGGACACACAAAAAAGAAGAGATGTTGACAGAAGCACAGGAGTCAGAAAATCTGTCATTTTTCCTTTCCACTTTGCAAAGGAGCTCAACTGACTCCCGCAGTGCTTCTATTTAAAAAAAATTAAAAAGCAAGCTGTAAATTAATGGCATAAATAGTTCTAGACTCCCTTTCCCAGTAACAGGAATGGTATTGGGACAGCTGACAGAGGCCATCTAAAGGATCTCAATTTACATCAGCGATTAGGCAAGGGAGAGAAAATTCCTCAGTGAAAAATGCCAGGGGAGTTAGGAAGAGTCCTTTCAGGTCCTGAGTTCTCCTTCTCCTCCTCATCCTCCTCTGCCATCATGCATTCCTTATATTAGGTCATTTCTAACTCTGGAAAGGACTGTTTATAAGATCTCTGTGCATGTATATTTCTGTGGCCTGTATGTATTTCTTTTTCTACTTTTCCCACCCTCAGTTGAGACTTTAAAGCTTCTCTGCTCTGTACCTGCAGAGTGTGTTGATACTACATCCAAATTGCACCACAGATACTCCCAAAGACCTTTATTTTGAGCATTATAATCCTGCTTTTTCAAAGCTGGCTGGGGGAGCCTCAATCAGGGCTTCCTGCAAGTACTTGGCTTTGTCATATGGGAAACTCTTTGGTCCTTTTTTTCTCTCCCCTTCCCTAGCACGGCAGGAACAGAACAAAGATGTCTATTAATTTCAGCGCTTCCTCCTTCCCACCTCTATGTTGTTACTGTATTTTAATGGATTTCTTCTCTTTATTTCCATCTTTCTTCTCCATCTGCCTCCCTCTCTGTTGAGATTGGTCATAAAAAGCAGAACAATATGTCAAGTGCCTGTTGCCGTCTGTGTTTTAGGCAGTTAGAAAGTATTTACTGCTGAAGTACACCTGCTGGGCCGTAACCATACGGTCACTCAGTTTGTAGCCAGCTCAGAAACAGGTACTGCAGCCCAGCAGAGTTCAAACTCCTGGGCTGCTGCTTTTGTAAATGCCTTTGTCTTAGGCTCCCATTGCCATATGAACATGAATGACTTGTAACCTGCTGCCCAGTATGCCACTGAATCCAGGGACCCTGTTGGCAGAATCGAAGAGAAAACATATGAACACAGTGAGGCTTAAATTATGGTGAAGTCTGAATATTCTTTTCTTTCCTAGAATGAGATTCCAGTCATTGACCAGCCTATATATAGCCTTGGGGTGTAATTCTTCTCCTTGCTTTGTCCTTTACACCAGTGCAGCATGAGAGGGGCTTGTTACAGCTTTTGGAAAAGAGAAAGTTTTTTGGCCACTTTGCACAGCGCTGTGCAAGAGCAAACTGTGAAGAGCAACTGAGACTGAAATCTCTAGTTTGGTAACCACAAGCAAGTCCACATCAAAAAAAAGTTACTGTAACTTAAGTCAGTTCTTTAAACAGTCAAGTCACTACTTCTTACTAGCTTCGTATTGTTTGGGACTCCCTAGCATTTATGCCTGAAATAAACCCCACAACACACCACAAAAGCAACAGATTCTCTAGAAACTGTCCTAGAAACTTTCAACCTGCTGTTGAGGCCTGTACTATTAAGTGTTATCAGGGTAACTGGTCTCTGGCTATTTGTGGCCTTCTACTCCCTGTGTACATTTGCAAACTATGTGGATGTTTCTGTGCCCCATTCCAGATGACAGGCCTTCCTGACCTTTGCCTGGGAGGTCTCACAAACATTGCTGAACTCTCTAGATTTGTCAACTTTAATTGAAATGCCCTAGAGCCTCATTCAGATAACAAAATGCTACAGAGGTATAAACTGCTCTGAATTTGGAGCAGCAGTGAGAGGGAGCAAATGTCATGTCCTCTTCTACTTTCTAGGAAACCTCTGTTGCTGCTGATGGCTTGTTGTCCCAGGAACAGACTCACTCTGCAGAAGTGAGTATTAACCCAGAACAAAGCTGTACAGCAGCTCTTCCCTTCTCCTGCCTACTCTTTGACCTGTTCGGTGGCTCCCCTTGGGTTATCATCCTGGTAATCATCTGTCTTGTGGCTGCGTCTGTTCAGCAGCCTTCCACTCTTCTCACCGTGCACCTGGCTGCCATAAGCCTCTAAGTCACTAGGCGTTGGTCATTAATGACCAAGCCCTAATGAAGGGGAGCGCAGGTAGGTGTACAAGGGCTGAGAACCTTGCTGGGAAGGGGAGGGATCCGTCACTGGCGGTTTCCCAGCTTGTTGAAGCTTTCATGCTACCCACACCCCTGCTCTCTGCTTCCTGCAGAGCCCTGCCGGGTACCTGCACGGCATGGGGCAGCAGGGCGCCGGCTGTTGCTGCCTAGCGGGCCCAAGCTGTGGCCGGGCTGGAGGCGGCGTGGGCGAGCTGCTCAAGCGACGCCGGGTGGGGGACCACGCTGGGGAGGACTGCGGGGGGGACACCCCGGGGAGGGGGAGGAGGGAGGGCGCGGTGCCTGGCTGGCCGCGGGGAAGGGCGGGGACAGAGCGCTCGGGCTCTCCGGGGTACGGCGGGGCCGCCGCCCTGAGGGCTACGGGCGCCCGGGGCCGGGCCGAGGCGGGGCGCCCGGGGCCGGGCCGAGGCGACGCTCCCGGGGCCGCTAGGGGGAACCGCCCGCCCGGGAAACGGCCGCTCGGCGCCCGGGGGGGTCCCCCGGCCGTCGGCTTCGGCCCAGGCGTGCCCCGCTGCGGGGGCTCTGGTTCCTGGCAAGCGGTCCCTGGCCCGCATCGCGGCGCTGCGGCGGTTCTCTTTCGGCACGAGTGGCTTGGGACGGCTGTAACGCGTGGAAATCTGTCTCCCGCTCGTCCCGTGTGGTCCCAGAAGGCGATGTGTGCGCTGCGCGGTTCCCTGCCGTCTGAGAGGCCGGGGTTTATTTTCAAAGCCCGCTCAATGAGCGTAACCGAGCCCGAGCTTTGCGGCCTGTCTGAGCCAAGGCACCTCCTGAGCTGCTCCCCCCGGCTCGCCTGCTTGCGGCTCCGTTTCCCTGGGCGTGCAGGAGGGTGCCTGCAAGGGGGCCACGGCTTTGCTCTTGCTCCTGCCTAGCTGCTGCAGCTGCCCCGTACCCCGTGGAGCGGGGGCTCGGGATGCCGCCTGCATCCTTCACGAAGGGTCCGGTGGCTGAGGCAAAGCTGGTCTGCCTGTTGATGGGTGCTCACTGAGCAGGGCCGGATCCAGCCCTTGGTGAAAGCCTGCTCCACCGCTCTGGCTTTTCTCCTTCTCTCTGACGCTCCTTTTATCTGTGCCTTGTTTCCTTGGCTGTGTGTTAAGTCGTATTGTATCTCTCCTCCTTCGTTTTTCCTTGTACAGTGAAGGATGACAGAAGGCAGAAGAGGTTACCATTTCATAGCCTTCCTCCTTCGCCTGAAGGATCTTTAAATGAGCTCTTTTGTCCAGTAACACAAAATAAGTCAAACCTGCTACTGAAATTACTCTCACCCTTCATTCATGGTGTGTTGTGGGCAAGAACAGTCAGAGCGTGGAGTGGGGTGAAAAGAAAAGGATGCCCTGGAGAAGTGTTACTTGATTTATCTTCTGTTGGATCTGGACTGCTCTATTGTATTTCATTTTTCCCTGTCTTGTTTGCATGTTTAGAGCTTGGAGGGTGTTTCTGTTGCATTTTGTTATTCTTCTCCAGTCCAAGAAAAAGAGAAGTGGTGGAGTAGATTGGCTATGAAGTGCTTTAATGCTGTGTTTGGCAAGCTGGTGAAATAAGTGAAGGCTAGGCTGTGGAAGACTGACATACACCACAGTGTTCAACAAGGAGAGGAAGGAAACATGGTAGTGGTTTGACTTTGTGTAACTCGTGTTTATGGAAAAGAAACCAAGTAGAGCATATATCCCCAGCCACATCTAAAGCAAGGGACAAGTCTCCATGCAGCACTCTTGCTGTGCTCAGGGTGGCTTTTAAGAGGGGAAGAGGACAGCATTGAGATGTTGATAAGATTTTTAAAGATGTACTTTGATACAATGCAGGTTCTTTCTCTGCTGTTTGTAGCCTTTAAAATCTTGGTACTTGAAATTACCCAGTCTCACTGGCTTGTGTGTGCCTGCTGCTGACCAGTATTATTGTGTTAGGCTTTGAGAAGGATCCTGTGTGCTCAGATACGGAGTGCTGTACTGATCCTGTGTGGGATGGAGATGGCAAAACAACCTTCCCTCCCTCTGTGCCCAGCTGCTGGGAGATGTCAGGCAGCTTCGAAGGGACCTGGCACTGCTGTTAGTCGGATCTGAGCTGTGATGAGTTCTAGCAAGTTTGTTTCAAGGCTTCCTGGCTCTGTAAGGAGAAAACTGCTTGGGCTTTGTCTCTCCCTGTTCTCTTTCTCCTTCCCGTTTTCTCATTTGCTTTGCCCCAGTTTTCTTCCTTCAGCCTGTAGTGTGTGATTCCTCACGCAGTTTAACAAAGGGATGCTCAAAATCCTGCGCCTGGGGAGGAGCAGCCCCGTGCACTAGTATATACCGAGAGCTGACAAGCTGGAAAGCAGCTTGGCAGAGAAGGACCTGGGGGCATCCTGGAGGACATGAAGCTCAACAGGAGCCACGCTGTGAGCTCTTGGCAAAGGCAACCAACAGTGTTCTGGGCTGTGTTAGCAGGAGTGTTGCAGCAGGTGGAGGGAAGTGATCCTTCCCCTCTGCTCAGCACTGGTGAGGCCACAGCTCTGGTATTGGGTACAGTTCTGTGCTCTTCAAGAGAGACAGGGACATACTGGAGAGGGTTCAGTGAAGATTTGCTAAAATGATGAAGGGACTGGAGCATCTCTCCTGTCAGGAAAGGCTGAGAGGCCTGGGGAAGAGAAGGTCCAGGGAAAACTTTATCAATATATACAAAAACCATAAAGGAAGGTGCAGAGAAGATGGAGCCAGGTTCTTTTTGGTGAGCCTGAGTAATAGGACAAGGGGCAATGGGCCTGCAACACAGGAGGCTCCATCTGAATCTAAGGGACACTTCTCACCGTGTAGGTGACTGAGCACTAGCACAAGTTGCCCAGAGAAGTGGTGGAGTCTCTGTCCTTGGAGAGATTAAAGAGCCATTTGAACTTGGTCCCAGGCAGCCAGGAGGGTTGGATGAGATGACCTCCAGAGGTCCGTTCCAACCTCAACCATTTTGTGATTCAGTGATTCTCACGCTAGCTTTGAAAACACCCTTTGTTTCCTTCTCTTGCTGTTTATGCTGAATGGCACTGCAGTATCTCACTCAGGTGCTGGGTGCCTACTTCCCTTCTGCTTTTCTACCTGTAAAAGGGAGATAAAAAAAACTATCTACCTCAAGTAATTAGTTAATTAATATTTCTTCCACACTTTGAAAACAAGATGGGAGTTGGACTTGATGATCCTTATAGGTCCCTTCCAGCTCAGGATATTCTGTGATTCTAAATACTTGCCAAAATGCAAAGGACCATCAGTGAATGTGGTTAGAAACAGTCCATTGGTGATATCACTTATATTTAGTGTGTGAAAAATAAGGCCGTGCTGACTTATTATAGATATAGTTTGGAAAGCTGCTTTGGGTTCAACATAACCACAGTTTACTTGCTGTCAAAGTAGATATGGAAGAAAAATCCACAACCTGAAAACCTGTAACTTGAATTTTTATCATCTTAAATTGCAATATTAAGCTGAATGATGACCTCAGGCTTCAAAGCTGGATTTTATGTTGATAGGGCATGCAGACCCTGCACTGACCAGCACAGAGCTGATGAGGTAGTTCAGCACTGCCTTGTGAAACATGCTGGATGGTCTGAAAGAGCCCAGCTCAGTTAGGATAGACAACAAACTGCAGGAACTCATGCTTAAGGGACTGTCAATATCTGGTTGGACTGCCCTTGCCAGGGCAGATGGGCCAGATGCTGGATCGATCTTTGTTTTGTTACTGGAAAGCACTAAGCTTCCTGCTGGTGGCGTTCTCCTTGAAGACCTCTCCTTTGCCTCTGTCTGGGAAGCAGTGCTGGTCTGCGCTGAGCCCACCTGGTCGTGAGTCAGTTCGGGCTGCCTCCTGGCTGCCTCCAGAATAATAGGGGAGCGTGAAAGGTTTGGAGTATTTTCGCTGTGGATAAAGACACAGCTTTTCTCCTGCTGGTTACCGGTGTGTGTTTCTGGACCAGCTCTCTTCTAGTGGCTGCCAGACTGGAAGCGACCGGGGTGCAAGCTGGCTGATTTCTTATGTCATGGCTGTGGAGAGTTCTATGCAGCTTTGTGCTGTGAAATACAGGAAACCAGGCTTAGCCAAAAGTGAGTTGCTTAGCAGACGCTTGCTGTCACACAAATTAGCCACAGCTTTTGCATCTTGGAGTGCTGCCAGCAGAGAGCTAGCTATGGCATTAAATGTCTACTACCAGTCGTGATCTAAACTGAGAGCAAGAAGATTAATTGCTCCTCTAGCATTATCTTAGCAGTTAGTGCTTTTTGTGGTGTTAAATGTGTTTTTCTGTCTTTAAACCCCAGCCATGCAACGCTGCTCTGAGTTGCAAATCAATGAGCTTATGGAAAGAACAGGAGGAAGCTTCATGTAGTGAGAGAAGGTTATCAGGCCTGTGTAGGAGCTGCCTTACTTTAAAGTCTGGGTGGCTAGTGTTGTTGGCGCTCCCTGTCTGGTGTTAAACAGTGAATACCTTCAAACTGTAGCTTAAATAAATATTTGCCTTAAGGAGTAGATACAATTTGAGCTACTCATGGATAAAAAGTAGCACCATTCAATATGCATCTTTGACTGCTGCCTCAACCAAGCTTTTTAAAACGCATAATTGTACTAATGTCGTTTGACTAACGAAATGTGGCGCTTTTTCCTTCCCTAAAAATATTTCCCTCTGAAATTCTCCCGAGTTGCAAATTCCTTACTTAAGAAGGAATTCACTTGAACATGAAAGATACAACTGGAACTTAGTAAGTTCCTGAGGATCTAAGGTTGCTTTCAGTCATTGGTGACTGTTCTGAGTGAGGGGTTTGACACCAGAAAGGCTGTTTTGAATTCAGGTGGTAACTCTGTTCGTGCCAATGCTGATGACTTCTGTTTGTTCTGTTCTCTGTGATCTTTCTTCTTAGCCAAGCTCAGTATCATCAGGGCTCTCATTTCTTGAGTTACTAAGTGATGGCCAGAAACACTAAATCAAAGCAATGTGTGTGTTTCTTTCAGAGGTTTAGCCTTCCTGGCTGAGGAGGAAAATAACAGATTTGACCCAGGCTCCCCAGAAGGCAAATGAAAAATCCTGGGGGAAAAAAAAATAAAATCTGTTTAATTCATTTCAGGATTTTGCAGGGGAGGAGATACCAACATCTCACTGGCAATTTTTAGCAGTTCTGCTATTGGTAATACTGTCCCTGTGGTGCAGCAGCAATTTCTGGAGGAGGAACACGAGAGCCACCAGCAGATGCTACTTGCTGCTCGCTTGGGTGTCGGAGAGCCTGCGAGTGCCTGCTGTGACTGCTGACCCATGAGCTCTCAGCCTGAGAACAGCTGCCTGTGCGCTGGTGCAGCTCCTGTTTCTTGATGAGAGACAGTGTTGGGTTTGTGCTTAATCCTCACAGGGCTGCTGCAGAGGTTTCCTCTTGCTTTCCTTGCAGCGTTTTCTCATTGGTGTGTAGAATTCCAAAAAGCCTTTCCTTCCAATGGCTGCGGCGTTGATTTTCTGTGTTTCCCTTCTGTGAGGGAATCTGGAACGCAAAGGCCAAACAGTAATGCGTACTTGCCTAGAAATAACGTGCTGAGTTTGTAACTACTGGAGAAAATAATTTGGCACGTAGCTATTTCTGCATACCTCCCTAGCACCAAGAACAATTAGGCACCAGCTGAAGAGAGTGGCTGCCAAAAGCGCATTTAGATGAGGTGGGTGTTTCTGGGTGGCACAGTCATGCGTTAACTAGTGTGACTGCGTCACTAAAACAAAACTATATTTGTATCCCCAAGCCCTTTGGAGGGGTACATCGTCCTCAAGAGGAAAGGACACCAATAGAGCATCTGGCAGGGAGGAAAGGTGAAGAAATGAGTATGGGATAATGAGGTGTGTTAGCTTGCTGTTAGCAAAACCCATCCACCTGAACTGGATGTAGTGTTCACAGCTGCTTCAGGAATCATTCTCTGTGAAATTTGGAGTGGGAGCAGGTCAGCTGCTCCAAATCCAGTTCTCTGGGTGTGAAGAGAAATCTGAACTGCTGGGCGGATGGGTGGGCAGCAAACCGCAGCAGGGAGGGCAGCTGCAGCAGGGAGAGGGATCTGGGAAGCTTTGTGTAAACCCAAGGAGATGTAGCCCCTTTCCCTGTAATGCACACAGACACACACACACATTCTTCTGATAGAGAAAGGAAACCAGACATATTTCTTCTATTTGCTGAGATGGAACTCTCACAGGGCACAGAGCTACTTGCAAAAAATAAAATAAAAAATCTGAGCCCCAGGGCATAAAATCTTGCTCCCTCTAGCTCCTTGAATCCAGTGCTGAGCTCCAGTGGATGCCCATGTCCTTCACTGGGGAGGTGAAAGCGGCATCCCATGGGCATCTCAACCTTTATGCATTTCAAAAGGGGATCTGATTTTTTTTCTTAACACATGCATGCATGAATAAATGCTAGAGGTGGAACGATACGGTGTGGGGTTGTGTGATGAAGTGTTTGGCACAGTGGGTTCTGTCAGAGAACAAGGGCTGAGTTGCAGTCAGACACCAAGAAACGATGGTCCACAAGCCTCAAGTGCTTTTAATAGGATCACTACCCACTTTGCTTAGATTTCTTATAGTTGCATCTTCCACCCCTGGGGTGTTAAAGGGTGAGCACATAGAGCTCAGTGAAAACTGTAGAAAAGAAACCACCCTGCACCTTGAGAAACGCTTAGCAGCTTAATTAGATTCAGAGTATAATACTGTTAACAGTGCTTAAATGACAGCTGTTTTCTGTTTATCTACATATCGTGCCATTCTTTGAGCTTTTCCCATTATTATTTAAACACCAGTATTTTAAGTATCTTTCCTCCTCAGAAGCACCCCCTGTTGGTTTTTTTTTTCCTTCCACTTTGATTTCACAAGATATTGTCAAACTTCTTACATGCGAGAGGATAAACAGTATAGCCCACCCTCCATCAGTCATAAAGGGAGAAGCAGGGGTGAGAGGAAGTCCTGCCCTAAGATATCCAGCGTTATGACTCAGTACTCAGGAAACGTGGGAAACAGAGGTCTTCAATCTTAAATGTTTCAGTGGGGTTTTCTTCGCTGCCTTCTCCTTCTAGAAAGCTGGATCCTGTGGCTCTTTCTGGAGACAGTAGAGCACAGCTGATGTTTAAAGCATGTTTGTGTTGGGTTTTTTTTTTTCCTTTCAGCATAACGCAGCCATTGCCGAGGTTGCAGGGGCTGCAGAGGCTGTGCTCTGACTGCAGTGGCAATAAAGTGCGCTGGCTGGCACTGAGCACGAGCCAAATTCCATCCTGTGGCATCCCAGTACCTTCACAGTTTACCCGTGCTACCGCTGCGCGAGAGCTGCCCGGCAAGGAGAGTGAGCTTTCCGCTAGATCCTGGCTGGGTTAAAATAAACAGCCAGGGAAACGCCCCGTTCCTAGTACACCTGCACAGCATCTCGTCCCAGACCTAGATGTGAGAGCAGAAGACAGTTAAGCTGCGAGGGAGAGAAGGAAATTAGTTCAGTATCTCAGGGTTCGGACCTCATCACCTGACCAGAACCCCCCTGACAGCTGTCGTGTCAGCTGGTAGCTAGTGTGCAAAATTCAAAAGTTATTAAACTTCAGAGTTTGTTAAACAGGGGAGGGAGAGAGGAACGACCATCGTGGCTTCTTTCTAGGTTTTCTTGTCTAATGCAAACTGCTGAAAGCTTCTTGGAAGAACAACTGCAAAGACCGGTGATACCTTTCCCAAACCAGGGGTGTGTGTGGTGGTCCTGTGTCTCAGCCTCTTTGTGATGTCCCTAAGCTGCTGGCCCATTAGCCAAATCAGAGTGCCTTTGCAGGAGACTGCCGCTGCTGACAGTGTGGTTTGCAGCTCCTGAGAGGACCCTGAAATCCTAATTCCTGCCAGGCAGCATTGAATGGCTGGTGATGAATTCAAAGATGGGGGCTTAGTGACACAGTCTGAATCTGATTGTCCTGAAAGGTGCAAAATCCATCCCTGGGTTCTGATGTGGCTCTTAGTGACTCATCTCCTCTCAGGAGTAAATGGGCCAGGGCTGGCTGGAGTGCCTACAAGGTCCTTTTGACCCAGCTGGGACTGGGCACTTGCACTAGATGCTCTGGGGGAAGGAGGGGTTTAGAGTTGCTAACCGGTGAGCATCCCACAGGATCTGCTGCCCGCAGGCACAGTGTACCTGTCACTCCCCCTGCCCTTACTGGAGAAGCTGCTGCACAGCCTTTTTCAGAGCCCCACACTGCCAGGACCATGGTCAGTCTCTGCTTGGGAAAGAAGACACACAGCCCCAGTGCTTGAAGCAGCTGAGAAAAGACTTGAGGGATAGCGGGCTTCTGGGGATGGAGGGCTCAACATGCTGAGCTGGAGCTGTCAGCCCAAGTTCTTTGTTAGGTGGCCCTTGACCAAACCTCATTAAGCCTCCCACCATCAGCAATGCTCTGGGGCTCCTGGCACAAGCTGTTTGGTGCTGAAAGTCGCAGGGGTCATGCCTGGCCAGGTGCATGAGGTAGGGATGAGGACATCAAGAAAGGAGCGTGTGATGCTTCTCCCTTCTAACATCTCCATTAGGACCAGGTGCTCTTTATGAGCCTACCCTCCCTCATCCCTACAACAGCGGTGTCTCAGGGCACCAGGCCCTAGGTGTACCCAGCTCACTGGGGGTGCTCTGGCTGTTCCCCCTGGCTCTATGCCCGTGTCTCATGTGGGCATGCTATGGCAGAGGGCTCCCAACACTGGCTTGCTGTGAAACTGGTAGCCCATGAAAGCACCTTGCCTGCCTGCTGGGGTGCTGCAAGGGTGTTAACATAGGGAAGTTCTTTGTCTACAGGAGATGATGGGGCTGCAGCTGCACTCAGCTTATCAATACAGGGGATTGCTAGATACGTTTAAAGCTACTGCTCATCACTGAGACTGGCTTGGCTCTATGCTGCAGGCCTGTGCCAAACTAAGAAAATCCTGTCTTAATTCCAAGGTGTATTTTCTATCTTATTTATGATCAGGGCTTGAAACCTGAAATCTCATTGATGACTGAGGGTTACTTTAAAAAAAATAAATCTTTGTCTGCTTCAAGTGTGTATTTCCTTAATTTTTAAAGTAATACTTCACGCTTCAAGCTAGGCAGCTGTGCAAATCCCAACCGGCTCAGAGCCCCGGTGTGCTACCTCTTATTCCAGAGCAGGACTGATCCCACATGATCCATCTCTTTAAAACCTGGGCAATTTATGCTGATACAAAAAAAGTCATAATGTAAATGCAAAATCTTGGTGCTTTTCCTTAAATACAACAAATGTCATTTCAGTTATAGAAATTCATACAGGCTAAAAACCAATGAGTATGTTCTCCTTACGTGAACATAAGGTCTTAAAGATATTGCCTACACCGCACAAGCTTCTGGAAGGCTTTCTTGAAATCTTCATTAAAGATTGTGTAGATTAGAGGGTTAATAAGGGAATTTATATATCCCAGCCATGCTAGGAAATTAGACATGTCTTCTGAGATGTGACATCTTTCACAGGTATTAACAACTACTTCCTTTACAAAAAAAGGGAGCCAGCAGATCACAAATGCTCCCAAGATCAGACCCAGGGTAGTTGCTGCCTTTCGCTCTCTTGTGCTAGAGATCCTCTGTTTTTTCCAGGACTTCTCGTGCTTTGATTCAGACCTGGGGCTTCGCACGGTGGTATTGCTTTTGTCGCAGTCCACCAGAGGATCTGATGTCTTCTCCACTGTGCTGGGCATTGAAGCCGATTTGGTGCTTCTTTCACCTGCATCCAAAAGGACTTGTCCGTTTACCTCCTCCCTTACAATCCGGCTGACGCTTCTTCTGTGAAACGTCTTTGCTGCCTTGTATATCTTGTAATAAAGGATCAGGATCAAGGCTAGCGGGATGTAGAAGGCGCCAAAGGTGGAGTAGATGGTGAAAACAATGTGGTCGTGTTTGATGATGCATTCATCGTCCCTGCTGGTCGTCTGGTGCCGCCAGAACAAAGGCGGCATGGAGATAAAAATGGATATGATCCATACCACTGCAATCATGATGCCGGCATGCTTAGGGGTCCTTTTCCGTGCATATTCCACGGCATCCGTGATTGCTCTGTACCGGTCCAGAGCAATGGCAGAGAGATGCAAGATGGAGCACGTGCAGCACGTAATGTCCACGCTGAGCCAAATGTCACACACCACTTGCCCCATGATCCAGGTCTCCTTTACAATGTAGACAATGCTGAAGGGCATCACTAGGACTGCCACAAGGAAATCAGTCACTGCAAGAGAGCAGATCAGGTAGTTGGCCGGGTGGTGGAGCTTTCTCGTCACAATTATTGCAGTCATCACGAGCGAGTTGATGGCCGTTGTCATTAGTGCAAGCACAGACAGGGTAATGGAAATGAGAATCTTGGATGTCACCCATTTGAATAGCTCTTCCGATGTTCCATTTTGTTCAGTTGAGTTTATTAAATCCATGTTCCCTTTTAAAGGTGATCCTTACCAGTAGCGGTTACCTGTTGGGATAGTAAAAACATGCAGAAAGTGTATGCATAGTCTCCAGGAGGTCTTGGTTATTGTTGTCTACAAAGACTATGGGCCCCAAACTTACAAGAACCCCAGACTTACCACTAGATTGTGGCTCTAGACAGATTTTCCTGGCTAGCACTCTGTGGGATGCTCTGCCTCCAAGGTAGAGGCCTCCTCTTTCACTTCGTTTGCGCTGTTGAGAACAGCACGTATGCATGGCAGGGGAGAGGAGCGTGAGGTGGCACCCGAGGTGGGACTGCCCTGTGGGGCATTGCATGCTGCTGCACAGGGCAACCAGCCTTGTTCTCTGAACAGGGCTGCGGCATCAGTGTGGCCCATGGGTGCAGAGCTACTCTCCTGCTAAATGCTTACTCCAGATGGGTTGTAGTAGAGGCTTGAAACTGGTTAAACCTGGACAATCTCATCCTAAATTAAGTACTAATACTGCTTTTAGGCTAGCACTGTCTACTCCACCAAACAATGTAATGACTGTTGAAAACATCCACAGGGTGCAGGCATAGTTCTTCTTTTCTCTATATCAACTCCTTTTCCCCCATCAGTATGTGAGTCCTTCCTTGTCTCTGCGTAGGCATGACCTTTCTAAACCGGGACGTGGTTTTCAAGAGCAAACAGAAGTGTGAAGCATTGCAGCACAAACTGGAGAAGAAACAATCGCCCGTTTTAAGTTCCAATTTAGAGCTTCCTGTGGCGTGCCTCTAAAATGAACCAGCTGAGTATTTTTTAAAGCTTCACCTGGTTGACTTGTTGCCTAGCTGAAATACTATACATAGATTAGAGAGTCCTGAGAACATCATTGCTTTCCCTCGAGTTTTGCTATTCTGTGGTTGCTGCCAAAGAAAGCTGCAGAGGACCTGGATGCTAGCTGTTCTGCTGGTGGAAGCAGTGTAGCTCCTCTATTGGCTCCGCAGGAGGGAAATAAACTCTCGGTTATGTTCTGGGGATGTGCACCCTACTTTCTGAAGTAGGACTCCCCAGCTTTTCTAACTAGAGCTTGCAGCTCATGGCAAGAAGATCATATTGCATCCCCTTGCCGAGTTTTGACCTGCAGTTTCTCCTGTGTATGTCTGTGTGAGTGTGTGTGTAAGATCTACCTGATGAACCCCTAAGTGGGGTTTTCTCTGACAAAGTTTGGAGTGTAGCGAGTGGGTTGATCTTGGCATGGGATGCTATGTGTAAGGAAATAGATTAAATAAGTTGAACAAACTTTCTTAGGATTTCTTGGGTTTCATTAACATAGCCAAAGCTTTTTGATATTATACTGGAGTGAATGAGTAAGAATCTTGTGCTGCTTACAACCTTGGACCCAGCTCACTAATTTGGTTTGATATTCTAACTGGGTGATGCTTCATGTGCCCACTCAAAAAAGGATTTTAGAATTGCTTGGCCAACACTTAATTGGGTGAGAGAACAAGGAAAGGAAATGTGTTTTACATGGTGATATTTACAAACGCCAAGCAGAATCTTGTCCTACACATGAGCTGGTTGCAGCATACCTCTGCTCTCTTTCTCTCTCTGTCCCTCTCTCCGAACTTGAAATGTACGTCACAAGCATAAAAATATCCTTTCACTATGTCAGTGTCACCTTAAAACCTTCTGAATCTGCAATAATTGCTAGCTTGCAGATATTTTTGTCTATAGCTAGCTGCCTTCCAGAGAAGGAATAGGCACATATACTATTATCTGGTGAATGTTCAACCTCTGCTAAATAAATCATCATTATTGAGCTTGTATATATACATGAGGGGAAAAAAAAGTTATTTGGGAAAAACTAAGACTTCTGTTGCTATCCAGCATATGATCATATTTTAGAACAGTTGCTCATTATGGTTAATTACCTTATAAATTTCTAACTCTTTGGATATTAGTCCTTAATTGCAAGCAAGCAAAAAGCAATTTAGAGATAATGAAAGCTGATGAATAGCTTTTGAAAGTTTATTCAGTTTGAGACCGTGGAGTAAGGAAAAGAGTATGGGTGGGTTTGCAAATCTGGCGTGTAGGAATAAGTAGGTTTCCTAACTGCTGCTGTGATTTGGAGGCTCTTTATAAGCAGCAGAGTGACAGAAAGGTGCTTACTTGCCACGTGCAGTGATTACGCTTCTCTTGTGGTTTTAGGATTATCAGCTGGTACGCTCAGATTTCCTTCAGGCTGCTCGCAGGGGAATGCAGTTGTATTGAAGACCAACGCACTGAGTTCTTTGGTGTATTACTGTTAGACAGAGAATTGTCCTGGGGTCCCCTGTTCGTGCGACATAACGTGTTCTTTAATGGTACCCACCCTATTCCTACATGGAGTGTTAAGACCCCCTGCTGTCGCCCTCACTACCACGGCAACAGGTGTCCAAGGTGGTCCCCGCTGTCCGAGTGGAACAGGGATCCTTTGCTGACTGTGGTGAAAATTCATACAATGTTCTTGGGTGATCAGTTAGCTAAAAAGATTGTTTTATAAATGTGTGGAATTAAAGCATTTAAGGACTGCTGCTTCCCTCTCTTTTGATCACTTCCAGTATGAGCTAATTCTGGATTTTTCTTTTGCTAAGGTGGACTCTGTTCAATCAGTGGCCATCACTGCCTTCTGTCCTCGGCAAGCAACTGCATCACTTTTTGGGAGTATGAAGGATGATCCTGTAAACAGAGCACTGGATTGGGATGCAGGAGACCTGGCTTCTACCCCTCTGCTCCAGCCTTTCCATGTCAAGTTTTGAGCAAATTCATTAGAGTGCTTCAGTTAATTCTCTGTAAAATAGCTACAGGAATATTTCCCAGTTCCCACCTTTGCATACTTGTATTGCCTTCTCTTAGCAGCGTGAATTGTCTCTTGTATGCTTCTAGTGCAGGGAGGAGTTAATCTCAGGTGATGCCCCCGGTGCTGTGGGCACACCAGCATAACTACACTCTGTACTTCCAGCTTGGACTTCGCCATTATCCCTGTGTGAGTCTATCGAGCTCTTGCCTCACAGGTGGGGCACAGTCCCTCTGCCCTGTGCTGTGGGCATCTCCTTATGGCCATGTACATCAGACTTTAAAGTGAAGCATGGAAAACTTGAAGCTTTCTTCTCTGAGCATTGAGTTTACTTTGGTGAATGTAACAAACTTGCAGCCATGCTGAACTGAAGAGAAATCTGTGTTTCAACAGTTGTAGAATGTGTTCAGCAGTGATGTGTAACGATTACTACAGTCCAGATTTTTTCAACGGCTGCTTTTGTGGAACTGGCAACTCAGCGCCCCTCTTGAAGGACTCAGCTGGATCTGTCAACTTATCACCAATATCTCAAATTCCATGGAAGTTGCTCTTGATGCAGTTGGAAGTGCTGTCTTTTATTACTACCTTTTCAATATAGAGCTGCTGTTGGAAAAATCTGGAAAGACCGGAGGCTTTGATTGCATGGTATTGTCCTGCTTTTAAGGTTGGTGAAAATGACGTCTTGTACTTTATCTTTCTTATAGATCTCAACATGGTAAATTAATCTATAACTGCTATCAGAATACAAGTATGCATCCTGGTTCTGGCCAGACCAGAGTCAACATCCCCAAGCAGCCATCACAGGAGACCTGAGTTAGCCTGGGCTGTTTTCCACACTACCTGGCATCACTTCCCCATGGTATTTCAGTTGACCCATTAAAATATTAGCCTTTGATTGCTGAACAGGAGCCCTGTAAACAAAGGAAGCTCCTATCCACCTAATCTATTATCTTGTCTAATCCATGTCTATTATCTTGGATATGTGTTATTATTTTTGAGGAATTAGCCACTACTAGAAATCTTTTTTCCTTCCCTCCCAGATATGGCAGATATACCACCTGAATGTAGGTACTTCCTTGTCTGTAAAAGCACATGTATCATCCTCTGGATCTGGTTTAGGTGGCATGGGAGAAAATGTCTGTGCAGCCTCATCACACAAGTAAACACTGAATTTGTCTAGTGGCCACAGAAAGAAGAGGGAATGTTGCTGGTGCCCCTCAGTTTTGCCAGGATCATTATTGCACATGTTATTAAGCCCTCAACCACCTGTTTTTGCTTGAGATTTACAAAAACAGTAATAAGATGGCTCTTGTTCAATAGTGTTAGTCTGTCCTTCCAGGTTTGGAAAACAGTACTGCTCCGGCTTTGAGTAAACCTGGAACTTTGAGTAAGCCTGGAAAATAATGTGAAACAGTTTGCTGGAGCAAGAGGGCTGGAAGTACCTTTGGGAAAGGCATGGTGAGCCTGCTGCTTGGGGTTCTGAATTTACACTGGACTGCTAGAAGTTTACAGCTCTTGATTTTTTGGGCCTGGTTTGTTTTATACTGCTTTAAGCACTGGCAGCGAGAAAACTTGCTGATGAGAGCTCAAGTTCTGCTTTTGAATCCAAGTTTTCTGAGCATGCTGGGAGGGTGGTAGCTTGCTTTTTTTTGCCCCTCTTTTTTCTTGAGGGTTCCTTAGCAAAATGTGCCTTTAATTTAAAAACAGGGACAGGACTCAGAAAGCAAAATGAACAACCACAAGGCAACACCAAGTAGTAGCAGGGAAAGATCCTACCCAAACAGGCTTCAGTTGGCTTTGAAATGCTGAATCGTTTCACCTGCTAGCTGTATCTCTTGCTCTATTGGCCAAACTGATCTGTAAGCCAGGTAGAAAGGCCCAGCATTCTGATTGTTCTAGAAGCTGATCCTGCCAATTTCTGGTTTTGGTGAGAAGGGAGAAGCTTGCCTTTAGCTGCCCTGTTGCTGTGTAGGCTAACCAGATAGTTCCTGGAGGTAAGGCTAAAATAACTATAGAAGGATAAAGTAGTTAAAAGTACCAGCCTTGCTTGGGGGCTAAAATTGCCTCTCAAACCACTATTTATGGGCTTGTAAAAATCCTTGATGTGGCTGCGTGTCTTTAGATACCAACCATTTGATGTACTAATGATAATTAGCTCAGTAATGAGTCATCATACTAAATGTGAGTAGAAGGAAACAATAATACTCTTTTTGGATTAAATAACGCTGTTTATGAAGGGTGAGTTTGTACTTAAATCTGATAGAGGATATGTGCTTTGAGCCTGACTCTCCATGAGCGCTACAGGAAACTTTTGTCTAGGGAGTGTATCTTTCGAATGGAGGGGTACCAGATGTCTAGGAAGTCCTCATTTGAGGCTTTCATATGACTTCACAGTGGTGTGTCAGTTTTTTGGTTGTTTTGGTTTTTTTTTTCTTAAGGGTTTAAATTCTAACATTGACACAACTTTAACCAGAAGAGTTTAATTAGCTCAGTGAATTGGTGCTAATGGTAAAAAAGGATTTGTTCCAGGCTTGTGTAAGCCATCTATATCTGAGATAGGGGTGCTGCTATTCTGGCAAAACTTCTCTAGTGCAGATTAGGGTTTTGATTTCCTCCTTTTCAGAGTTTCAAAATACTCTAGCGCCTCAGCACACCTCTCTACTTCCCTTTGTTATTGTATTGCAACATGGTCCTCTCTAGAATGATTGGTGTTTGGAAAAATGAGTCCCAGGACAGCCTGTATAGCATCATATGTGTGGCAAGGAGGTCTGGGGAGATAGGGGAGAGAACATCTGATGGGGGAAGCTGGGAGGAGTGAATTGAGGCGGTAGAATGCCTGGAGAGGAGGGGTGCTGGAGTACCCCATAGCGCTGTCAGGCATCTATATCCCTCACTGCCGCTGAATCCCTCTGAGTGTATACAAACACAGTAATTTCTCTGAAGAACCAGGATGCCAAGTAGCCCGTCTGCGCTGCGCGGTGCAGTGCGGTGCGATGGGAGTCAGCGTTTGGGGTTTCTGAGCGAGCTGGCGCGCTTACTTGGCTCGGCGCGGGTGGGAGCGAGCCGAGCTGGAGCAGCCGCCGGCAGGCCGGGGCTGGCAGCTGCTCTGGAAGGGGCCTGTGCGTGGTCAGGACAGGGATCTCAGCACCGCGCTTTGGCAGAGAATGACTGTCTCTCTGGTCAACTGGCATCACAGCTTGCTGAATAATTCCTGGAAACATTTGGCCTGGGGTATGTTTTTAGGGGTACAACGCTTTCTTGAAAGCTCCTAGCAGCAGGACAGCATTAAAAATGTGTCCAAACAAAGAAATAAGTACTCAATCTCCCCGAGGAAGCTTCCTGGATCTGTCAGGTCTTCTGTGGCAGACGCTGTGATTACTAAATAAGGTCTTAAGCTCTCTAACGCTTCATGAACGCGTTTTCATTTCTGATAGGAAAATAACAGACTGTCACACGAAACTTTTTTTTCTTCCCTTTGCATAATCCCAATGTCACCGTGACACTTGACACAGATGACTGTGAGTGGCTTCTTAAAATTTAAGCGCATGATTCAGAATTAATTACAAAGTACAGCCTCGTTGTTGGCCCGGGAATTCAGTAGAGACAGCAATTGCCTAACAAGATTATTCAGCTTCAACTGATCCCCAAAACTTCTCAATGATAAAGCTGCTAGAGAATCTTAAACAGTAAGCTAAAGAAAATATTTCCAAAATTTCAAGGACCTTTTACCGTTGTTGATTCCCTCCCTCAAAAATCTATTGATGTTGGCTTTCTAAGATCTCTTAAAACACAGCTTTGCGATTATGAAAGCCTTCAGCACTGCGGAGAAGTTATCCTAGGGATGCTTGTAGACAGCACTTCAGCTCTTTTGTTTCCTGAGCAAGAAAAAAGTATGCAGTTTCAAAAGAGGGTTGAACAAAGCTATCTTTTAGGTTTTAAGTGTAATAATAACATAAAGAAACAACAGTTCTGGCAGCTGTTTTCTCCTTACGTTGTATGCTGAGAAAAATGAGATTTGTCTTTTATATGATAAGGATATTTCTTTGTAATCTTGGTGTATACTTGCAATATAATTCACAAGGACTGTTCAAAATAAGGTGTTTGACAGTATTTGTACATGAGAACACGCTTCTTTTCACCACCAAATTAATATTACATTAAACTGACTGTATCTAATTGCCTGAATCCACAGACAGCACATCAGTACTCTGAGTTCAAAAACCTCCAGTGGATTCTCAGCAATTGTAGGTTGTCTCTGGCCTCAATAGTTTCTGAGAGAAAGATTATAAGATGTGCTTTCACATAATAACATGGTAAAAAGCAGGAGTAAAGGACAGAGGTGAATGGTTAACGTACTGATCCTCAGAGACTGAAAGAGGGCCTGGAAAAATCAAAGGTGAGCGTTTGCTGCTGTATGGTCTAGCTTGCTTGTTATGTATGGGAGCAGCACTGCGCTTGCCACTGCTGGAATTGCTGAATTCCACTCCCTGGATTGCTTGTAGCCCAGCTCTTGTATTAGGAAGCTGAAGGGTTAAACTGTGCATTACTACATGAGATACTATTTTTCTATTAGGAGACTGGAAAAAACCAAATTATAACTTTGAAGCTCTCTGCTAAAACGCCTTTTCAGTTTTTACCCTTTGAAGCTGCTGAAATTTATGGAAAAAGGCTTTTAACACTTTAATGTGTGTTTAATACTGTTGACAAGTAATGAGAAATCTAGCATGGGGTCTCACATTGTATGCCCTCATGTAGTCACGTGTATATATTATGTATTTTTGCCCATCACTTCTGTCTCTTCTATTTTAAGAATTAATTACTGAAAACGGTTTCCTTAGTGTTCAAAATGAACCTTTGCTTTTTGAAGCTGAAGAATGTTAACCCTTCTGGAAAGGAGCAGTGAACAGATTCGGGCAAGTCTGCATCTGTATAGTCCCTTGTTTCTCTCTCTAACTTAAATTTTTTCCATGGTTAGCCTCTAAATGATGATGTTACATTCTGAGATTGTTTTACCTCTTTGTTTCTTAATTCACAAGCTTTAGGTTGTAGCTAGGTCATGTATATCAAACCTTCCCCCTCACAGTACCAGGATTTAGAGGCTTTGTTAAAAGGGTACAGACCTAGCTACAGGTAGTTATATACACATACGTAAAGCGGGTGCTCCCTCTAATCAGTTGGCTGGGGTATCAAAACTAGTATAGCTAGCAAGTCTGAGGGGAAATAGCCAAACCACTAGCTGATGATGCTAACTTTATGCAGCCCATTTGGCTATATCACAGTACCTTTGTGTTATTTTTGTGGCACATAATATGTAGTGCAGCAAATCCTAAAATACCCCACTGGGTTCAGCCCACTGTGGAATGTAAGGGATAAGTCCAGTGATAAATAGTCTCCTTCTCCAATGCTAGAAGATTAAAGTATTGAAGATTGTGCCATAGTTTCTTTGGAGCATGCACTTCAAACAAACCAAAACCTCAAAATAAACCAACATCTTTGAACAGGCAGCAATACCTCAGGCAAGGGAGCCCGTGGAGCCTCTTCATGTCTGATGTGCCTGGGAGCTACTGCAACTTTATGCTCACTTATTTTTACAGCCCACATAAAAGCATGCTTGGTCAATCTAAAACAGTACACAAATACGCTCTTGCCTTTCTGGCACTCCAGAGTTGTGACATGGTGGCAGGGGGTGCTCTGGCTGTGAGCATGCCATGTGTATACACCCTCAGGTTATGGAGGTCTGTAACCTCTGTGAGTGCTACTGCTCCCTGCCACAGGAAAGCTCTGCTTCTCTGCCCTGGCTGGGGTGGTGCCTGGGGGTGGCCTCCTGCCTCAACCTGACAAGGCCACACTGCACCGAGGCACTGGGAGGGATGGGGAAGAATCTGCCCTCCATCAGTGGCATTAGTCCCTGAAGGTTGTGGGTGGATATTTGGGGCTCCAGTAAGGCTTTCAGCCCCTGTGACGGTGGGAGAGCCGTTGCATCTGCTGTCAGAGCACAGCAAACTCTAGTGCTTGCTGCTGTGCCTGGGGACTGGTGTGCGAGAGGTGCACGTTCCTCTCCACCTTCAAGGTAAGACCTCTGCTTAGCAGGGGAATAACTGAGCCCTTGGGCTCTGGGTAGTGAGTTGCTATGTTAGAAAAAAAATGAGTATTGTTGCCAGCATGTGAAGACCTTGAATGCGTTGCCTTGAGTTGGAAGGGCTGTCTGATTGTAGGTGTTTAGCTCTGGGTTTTGGGGTTGAAGAGTTCCAGTGCCATTAGCTGCAGTTCCTGGACTTGCTGTTGCTTGGCCTCTACTGCAACATTTATTATACTTTGTGATAATTCAGATGGATTGCTTTAGATCCACATAAGCAATAACAATATTTTCCTTCTGCAAATAATTTATTCCAGTGGCTTTGTTCTTTTTCTGATAATGAAGTGTTTTTTCATTAGGCGCTCATTTAGGCCATGCAGCTAATTCGTCCTAAAATCTTAGAATCTGCTGTGTTGGATATAACATTTTATTAAGACTGTGCCTATATTTTTTCTTTTGATTATTACAGTATGACCTGTTTTGACTCCAATATGGACTGTCAGTACTCTCAATTCCCTAGAAAGTATGCAGCACTGGTTATTCTATGATGCTTTCTTCTGTGCATTTATTCGTCAACAAATCACAATCCAAATTTTAAATAAAAAGCCCAACCCTATAACAAACAGCATAGGAGACTTCAGAAAACATGATTTCAGATAGGTCTGTAAGAGGGGAAAAATACTCAAATGTACTGGAGTCCTTGCTCCCCTATTTTCAGCTAGCAGTGGAATAAATGCTGCAGACCTCTAAATGCCATGAAGGTTTCTTGTATTTCAGCTGGAGATGAGCTATAGTATGGAAAGTGAGTGAAGAAGAATGCTGAAGAAAAACAAAACTGCCCCTGACAAAAAATCTCTACATAACTCTCCCCTCACCCCTGCCCTCCCCCCCCAAAAAAACAATCCCAAAACCCCAAACAAAAAAAACCAAACAACCCAGAATAAAAAAACACAGCTAACCAACCTCAAAATAAAATTTGACTACTTCTAATAGCCACCAAATATGGTACAGGATCATTAGATTAACCTTTTGTTATGATGAAAAGCATTGCTGTAAGATGTTTCAGCTGTATTTAATGGGATCAGTGGGTTTATGCTCCTTATTATGTTGAAATGGATAGAGATTTTAATTTAGATAAATGGGTACCTGACATGGTCTGTTGTTTTTTGAGTTTTTAATATATCTGCTGCT
This sequence comes from Hypotaenidia okinawae, assembly GCA_027925045.1. Classification (NCBI taxonomy): domain Eukaryota; kingdom Metazoa; phylum Chordata; class Aves; order Gruiformes; family Rallidae; genus Hypotaenidia; species Hypotaenidia okinawae. The sequence continues at coordinate 102,124,599 of BSDF01000001.1, forward strand.
TTTATGTTGGCTTCTGAGTTCTGTGATGATTAACAGATAATTACTTTTCCTGTAGTGAGTGGCGTTGAAGTTGGGTGGTGAGAAGGATGTATGTTCTTTGTGCAGATGTTGCTTGTGCAGCATCATTCAGCAAGAATGATGGAGCTGGTGTTTGTGTGGGTAAAGTGTGACTGTCTTGGGTTTGTTAGGCGTCTCTGCTGACACAGTGAACTTGTCTGTTGGTTTGCCTCTGCCCAGTTTAGTGACCTGTGGCAAAGTGTGCCTCTTCAGGCTTGGGAAACAGATGGGCCGGTTTAGAAGCTAGAGGTTGTTATTCAGGCAGAAGTTGTTGATATCTGTGCCAAAACTATTTTGGGATACAAAATCAAGGGTGATACAGATCAAGAAAGTGTGCTGGCACCTTTGCACCTCCCTGAAGTGATTTCTGCCTTCTGCATCGGGGCATCTCCTTGCCATCTTGGTGTTCCCCCTGTGTGCCCAGGATCCCACGTGCCCCGTGATGCCCAAGCAGGGTGATGGGGTCCCGTCTGTTCCTTTTTGACTGCAAAGGTGGTAGGAGATCTTGGGTGACTGACTGACTGAAGTGTTTCTATATGTAAAATGGACGTATCTGTTCATAAACATATTGAAAACTGCCAGTGGAGCAGAATGTCCTGGGACTGAAGGATTGAAATAAATGCACTTAGGCTAGAAGGTGTCTACTTAAAATAACCTGTTAAGGCTTGCAATTGCTCTTCATTTGGTGTAACTGTGCACTAGTTTAATCAGAGCCATTTAATTTCATCAAAGGTTGCTGAGATGTGGTGGTGTGGAGTGCCTCTAATGATCCCCAGAAAGTCATGCTGCAGAGCAGCTCTGAAATAACGATGCTCAGTATTTACAGGTGTTAGCACAGTCAAATGCCTGCACGTTTCTTGAGGTAACCTTGTAAAGACCAGCAATTATTGCAAGTTTGGGTCTCTGAAACAAGCCTGTGATGGATAGCTGGAGCCTCAGGGGACTGTTATTAGTGGTGCTGTATCTAGGGAAGCAGGAGATGCTTGATTCTTTCTTCCATCCCCTCCCGGTGGGATAATGAAATGCAACGAAAAGGGGTTTTGTTCATCAGACATATTGGGCGTTTTGAGGACCAGGTGATTATTTCTCAGTCCTCTTTTCCCCAGAAATCTCCTTCCAGATAGAAAAAGAGATGCACTCCAGCTGGGGCTCCTTGCCCTGTGCCACTGACAGTATTATGCATCTTTTTCCCTGTCTGGCTGAATGCTTGCCAGACCAAGGCTTAAGGTCTGTTAGCCTTAATAGGCTGTAAGGAAAGAACTGATTGATTGTTCTTAATAATACAATCTTTCCCCCCATCCTAATGTAATTTGAAATCTTTTACTGCCACAATGGCTGTTAAAGAATATCCAGAGGAAGATCTTGACCAATCTTACAAAGTACAAGAATCCAGTATCTTGATGTCTGTTCCTCTGCTAACACGTAAGAGTAGAGAAGAGGTACTTGTGACATTTTTTATTCAGATACTGTGAGTGTACTTTCTTGGGGATTTTGAGTGTCAAGAAGTATGCCTCAGAAGGAAGCTCGGCTGCATCATTGATGGTATTGTGTTAATTATTGAGGAGGCATCCGTTTAGGAAACTGGTAGCAGGGGGCCCTTAATTTGCTTGATTCCATGGCACAACAAAGTTATTTTGCAGTCTGAAGCTGAAGTATTTGGTTTTTGACTGCAACCCTATGCACTGCTTCCACCTTATAAGGCTAATAACCACAGTCATTTCTTCAGGCTTCTTCAGCTGCATGTGTTGGTTGCATTGCAGGTTGATAATAAATGGTGTTATAAGTTGCAATGACTTACGTATGAGAATCGGTCTTTGAAAATAGCCTCAGTTTGCCATGGATGATGATTACTGCACTTGCACTTTAAAAGCATTTATGTAAATCAGCAAAAGGTGTGTCACAGAAAAGCCTTTGAAAAGCTTTCATATGCAGTGCCTTCAAGTATTTATATGTGTGGTATCAGAGCAGGTAGTCTAAAAACTAACTGCCTTTAAGAATGGAGCAAATGTTGCTTGGGACTCCTGGGAGAAGCAATATTTGGATCACTTATCAGTCTATTCCTTTTTGATAGATAAGTGCAGGAACTTTCTTCTGACTCTAGTAAAAATGTCAGTCTTTGTGATTCTTGCTGTTTCAAGCTTTTGCCCTTTAAGACCATTTGATCAGAACATTAAAGGAATGTTCAAACCCTGTGTCCTGTTCAATCAGGATATTTTTATTCCTATATCTGCTACAGGTGCTAGAGAATTAATGATTCGGTTGGTAGGGGGTGAGGTATCCAAATGCCTCCTTCTGGACCTAGTTTTTTAAAGATTATGTCTTGTCAGCTATAAAGAAGCCTCTAGTGCTATAGTCATATATAGGAGAGTTTGAAAAGACAACCAAGACTGTCTATATTTATTAATTCTAGCCAAAAGGGGTAGAATCAACTGCTTGCTTTTCCTAAAGCTTTGTTACAACCAAAGAAAAATTCATAAAGATCTCCTATTCTCCTTGAAATAGGATAAAGAACTTTAAAGGCTGTCTCAAGAAATAGATACATAAACTTCTAGTTGGCTTCCTCTGTATCTTTAAAGGCCACTTCATGTTGGTTAAATACTTAAAGCCATTAAGTACCAACCTTAGGAAATAAGTTATACTTATGCAGTGATTGAAGAGAATTGAGTATCATTTAATAGTGTTTCTGTCATCTGCTATATTGGGAACACTCTGACAGGGACTTTATTTATCTGTTCAATTGTATATTCAATACCTAGGCTTAACGGCATCCCTGTTCCTCAAGGCTTTACTGCAATTTTCCTACCTGTAAATATGGAGTTAATGAAATAAATGTCATCTATAAAGGAGATGTAGCCCTTCTTTCAGTATGTAGAAATATGACAGTAGTAATAATAGGTGGCAATAGAAAATTCGTACGCATCTAGTTTTAAGTATCCAAAATTGCTGTGTTTGGATATCTGGATTGTCAACAGGACATGACATTTAAATTTGTTGGGTTTTCTTATTAACTTTTCAGATGCTTGATTTACACTGACCTATGGTCAGGAAGAGAAGCTGAATTATTTCCTTCTTCCCTATTTTCTTCCTTGTGACCTAGAAACACAGAAAGTAGTAAAGCAGAAGTCAAAACCTTGTCTTTAGTTTCAGCTGTGAAGCAATGTGAAAAAAGGATGACTTAGTGTTCCAGGAGAGGTAGACTAAGGACTAAGTTGTGGGTTTGGATTTTTTTTTTATTCTAGTGGCAAAAGTGTCTTGAGGACAAGTTGAGCTCAGTCCTCTGTTTCGTGCAGCTTTTAGGATATCTTTCTGTGCAATTTGACCAAATGGTCCCATTTGGCTGCCTTTCTCTGTCCGTACCAATTGGCAGCAGTGAGTTCATTACACTTCCCTTGCCAATCTCTGCACAGTCGGCAAGTAGGCTGAGCAGTGAGCACTGTCCATTAGCTCTGCAGCAGAGAACCCAGGAGCAAATAATTCCTGATGCATCTCCCAGGTAGAAGATTTTGCTTTTCAGGTCCAGTGCTTCTGATCCGTAAGGTAAGAACCCAGCTTAAGTGCAATGAAAAGTTACAGATGGCCTTGTTAGCTCTTGCTTGAACTTCTTGAGGACTTCTGTTATGTAGAAAGTACGATGTGGGCCTTATGAGTATAAAGGTGAATACCGAAAGCACCAGGTGATTTATTAAGCCTGGAGAGATGGGTGGAAATACAGTGGGCCTCTGGGATGCTGAAAAGCCCTTTGAGACAAGCAGCTTACCATTAAGAATTGCTTACTGTTCTTAGTGGTACTTTGCACTTATAAGGTGTTTTTTCTTTATGTTGAGCCAACTATGATTTCACACAGGTGTGGAACTGTAGATGAGTTTTTGAAGGTGCAAGCTAGGGCTAGGGTGCAAGTGCTTTGCTTCCCAGCCATCAGGTCAGGCAGTTGGGAAATGCTTAGGAACGTTGTTGGATGTGCAGGATGAATTGAAGTGAAATGCTGAATCTCATAATCGATCCATTGCAAGCACCCTGCCAAAAGGTGTCTCCTCTGAAGAAAGAGCATCTAAATTTAAGTGCCTTAAACTCCTAAGAACATGGATTCAGACATGGCAAATCAAAATGTTCATCATATCTTGTATAAGGCTGCAGTAATTTTCTTAGTTGCTAGTGTAACAAAAGAACAGTGTATAAATAAAGTCAATTTAGCTGTACAGCTGCTATAAACATCTCCCAAGTATAGCCAATGGAAAAATTCTCTGACTTAGTCCAAGGATGTGTCTGTGAAGAATAACTTTTGCAAGATTTCGCTTGAAGTCTTATTCTTCTCTAGTGAGAAAACTAATTTTGCAGAAACAAGGGCATAGCTGAAAATAGCAAATAACTAACAGTGATAAACTAGAAAGTCAGTCCTCTTTCCATTTCCGATGACTGAGGTTAAACTGTGGCACATATTTAAAGCAGTGGGACCAGAAAAGAGCTTTTCTGCCAACGATGGCAGGTGAGCCAGCATCAGATGCATTACCAGTAGTGTTCTGGGCCAGATTATCCATGCTGCATACTTGCCTATGGGCCACAAAGGGATCTGGCGTTATCCTTGGTGGTGTTGGCATCTTGGCAAGCAAACTATGCCTGTGAACTTTGGGAAGGAAAATAGGAGCAATCTATGTAGTTAGTGGGCTTTCTTAAAGAACATTTAACGCTGACAGGTTCTTCTCTTAGGCTGAACTTTACCTCCATGTTTTGCACTAAGCTTGCTTTGGAAAAAGCAAATTGAAGGATTAAAAGTAACAGGGAGCATTTGGGTTTTTTAATGTTGGAGAAAGCTATCCCTAGGTTTAGGCTCCTAAAGTGGAGAAGAGTTCATAGTTAATTTTTATTCTGCAACAGTGCTAGCTTGCCTGAGTGTATGGGTGAAGTAAAAGCTAGCTGGGTCTGTCTTTGTACTAATGACACTAAATACAATGGACTTGGGGACTGGGAAAGTCAACTAGTTCCCAAAGCAACTACTCTGTGTTCCCTCTGGGAAATTCCCATTTGAAAGCTTGAGAGAAATGACCCTAGAAGCCACTGATGTTATAAATCCCAAGGGGGCAACCTGGAACCCCATCTCCTTATCTACACTAGTCAAAAGGATTAAACCTAACCACTCTAGAAGTGGGTGGGAATGTGAGCTGCCTTGTGCGCCTGTAGCATGCCTGGAGGTGGGGTATGTCCTCCCCGTGCTTCTTCATCCATGAACTGTGGCTTGAAAGCCCCATGGGGAAGCTTGAAGAAGCTTTTCTCTCAGAAGGGCCTTCTGCTGTGTTCAGAATTAAAAAAAGAGCCATGCTGGAGCATTAGAGAGTAAACTAAGACAAATCAATTAGCTATAAAAGCTATTCAGACAGTGTCTTGGATTGAAAAAGGCACCTAAGAGCATGAAATATTTAATCAAATCATTGAATGTAAGGGTGGGAAAGGGAAGAAGTCCATTTTAGTGCACATGTTCAGCCACATTAATTAGAGCAAACTGATGATTTCCTTCTGTTAGGAAATGTTGAGCCTGTACTCTCTAAACAGGAGTGGCTCTCTAGAGGGCAAACTCTAGCAAGCTATTTTCTACAGGTTCCCCTTACGACTGTGTAAGATTTCAGTACCGATGTGTCATGCTTCACATTGGGAGTGTGGTGGGAAAACAATGCTTTCAAACACAAATGGTGGGGTTTATTTGACTAAAAGCAGCCATCTGATCCTGAAATGTCACCCTACGCTGAGCAGCAGGCATCTCTAGGGCACAGTTACTCTCATCCCGAAGAAGATGTTCCAGTTGAGTCAGATGAATTATGTCTGACGGGACTTATTTCTCCCCAGTAATTATAAAGGAGTCTAGGAAGACTAATTCAGATATTGACATCTGCAATGTGGACCTCTAGAGCAAGATAAAATTAATCCTGCCCAAGATACCAATAATAGAAAGATGGCAGATATGACTGTTGTGGTTTTGCGTGGCTGGGCTCTGGTGGAGGAGGGGGCGGCTTCTGCAAGAAGCAGCTAGAACCTTTCCCTGGGCCCAACAGAGCAAACTCCGGCTGGGCACAAGGCTGTTACCCACTGCTGACCAAGGCCGAGCCCATCAGCAACAGTCACAGCACCTCTGGGAATCACATTTAAGAGGAAAAAAACCCTGCAAGCAGCTGCTTTTTGCCACCAGAGAAGGGAGTGAGAAGATGTAAGAAACTGTAGGCACCAAGGTCAGTTAAGAAGAGGGGGAGGAGATGTTCCTGGTGCCAGAGAGAGATTCCCCTGCAGCCAGTGAAGAAGACTCTGGTGGAGCGGGTGTTCCCCTGCAGCCCATGGAAGATGATGGGGAGCAGAGATCCACCTGCAGCCTGTGGAGGAGCCCTCACTGGAGCAGGTGGAGACATATGGAAGATACTGTAACTCATGTTGGAGCAAGCCCCTGTCAGGACCTGTGGCCTGTGGAGAGGCCCATGCTGGAGCACTTTTGCTGGGGGACTTGAGACTCCATGGAGGACCAGGCTGGAGCAGTCTGGGCCTGAGAGACTGAAACACATTCTATGATTTATGACTGCACCCCACAGAAGTGACCCACGCTGGGGCAGCTGGTGAAGAGCTGAAGCCCTGTGGGAAAGGACTCACACTGAAGAAGTTTGTGGAGGACTGTCTCCTGTGGGTGGGACCCCATGCTGGAGAAGGGGAACGGTATGAGGAATGCCCCCCAGCTAAGAAGGAAAACAACTTGTGAGGAACTGACTGAAATCCCCATCCCTGTCTTCCCCTGTGACACCTGGAGGGGAGGAAGGGAGAGAAATCATGAACAAAGTTGAGTCTGCGAAGAAGGGAGTGTTGGAGGGAGGTGTTTTAAGTTCTGTTTATACATTAGCTAACTCTGGTTTTACTCTGTATGTGTGTAATAAATTAGATGTTGGTTTTTTAATTTCGTGTTGAGTCTATTTTGCCTGTGACATAAATTGCTGAATGATCTCTCATGGTCCTCCTAAGCCTCTCTTCCCTGTCCAGCTGAAAAGGGGAGTGATAGAGAGGCTTTGGTGTGTGTCTGGCCCCCAGCCAGGGTGAAACTACCACAGTGATAGATGTTGTTCTTGTAAATCTGTCTATGGTGGTGTTATACAGTGCTCTGAGAAGGTTGTAGAAATACTGAAAAGCTATGGGGATGTCAGAGCTGCAGTGGTCCATCACTGAAGGAAGCCAACAGAGTAAGGTCATGCAAGAAGTATTTTTCAGGATGTTTGTGGTAATGTTAATGTTGAGATCATTTCTCTTGGGGAATTTATTCCATAGGGGATCAGCAGGTATCTTAACACCCTTGTAAAAGGGAACTCGGTGGAGAGGCTTCATCTCATTTCAGCCTGTCTGTGTAACTACTTGCTTATGAAGTATGTGCTTTCCTGTAATACTTTTGACATTAAAATTGTTTTTATCCCTCTCTCTTCTAATTGGAAAGTAGTACATGGTGCCACTTGGATTTTTTCCTATTTGTAATAATCAGTTTCTCATAAATTAGAATATGGAAACCTCAGATGTGAGGCAACGGCCCAATGTACGGAACTAAAAGAACTTTTAGTGAGTCTACAAAAATACAATTAAAATCCTGGAGAACTTAGACACTTTAAAACATGCCATAGAGATTGGAATGTGATGAGGGTCTCTCTTTAATGAAGCAAAAGCTGGCTGTTTTCCTATATTAAAGTATACAAGCATTTCTGATTTCAAGGACACAAACCAGCAAATTGCTGAACATTTTTTTATAACAAATATCTATCTCTACAGACAAGGAATTGTGACTGCTTTCTCATCTTGTGCAAAGAACAATGAGCCTTAGAAGGCAGAAGCTTTAAAGATTGGTAGTTTAATTAGAAAGTGCCCTAAATGAGAAGTCTTGTTATTTAAATAAATTTCCTCTGGGATAAAAGAATGCAGCAGATGTGTCAGGACTGGGGATCACTAGGGAGACCCTGGCATTTGAAGGCAGGGAACTTTTAATGGCGAAGCATTTGCTCCTTGTAAATTTGAAGCACATGCCTATGTGCAAACACTGTATGCATATGAAATAGAAGGTAAGCACATATATAGGTATGTGTATATATGTATTTTTTTAATCTTTTATTTTTAGTCTCTTTCCTAATAGCACTGGGTGAGTGGGGGGTGGTACCAGGGTAAGTTATTGTGGGGTGTAGTGAGCAAACAGCACAGCCTGAAGGGGACAGCTGGAGCCAGAGATGGGACCCCCGGTGCTAGGGCTAGGCAGCCCATGCAAAGACCACCTTTTGCTACATCCCGTGTTGCTGGTGGGACTTCTGAGAGTTTGTTGTATGCTGCATGTCCTCCCCAAAGCAAAAACTGGTGGGGATGGAAGGAGGTGGTGAAGCTCCACTCAGACACCATGGCTTGGTGTTCCTAACTCATGTTTTCCAGCCCACCCTGGGCCAGGTGAGATGCAGTGAGGAGGCACCCACTCCTTCTGTGCTATTGGCAGCTGCCAGTACTACCCTGCCCCCACCCCCCCAAAATTTCCCCAGGATGGTATTTCACATTGGAGGAGGGTCCAAATAGGCAGGCTCAGGGCCATCCTCACCCTGTGGATTTTGATTATCTTACCCTTCTTGCACTGATGCTATTGGGAGTTATATAAAATAAGTCTCACAACCTTCCCCTTCAGAGATACAGGAACAACTTGGAAAAGCTCCTTTAGTTCATTATTTTAAAATGGCCCTTCTGAGTGATGCTGATACAGGCTTTGCTATAGGAACCTTGTACAGAACATCTTTCACTCTCTCTTCAAGCTAGCTGATCTAATATGCTGGTACTTGCAACAGGCTTTGAGGGATTTTACTGCTTAATTTGTATTTATTTGCAGTAGTGTTTGTTCTTAGCATTTTTAAAAATTAAGCAATCATAGGGAGTTACTTTTGGTAATGTATGCTGCTAGACTGACTTCCTGGTAGTTTCAGATCAGTTAGACTAACTTTGTTAAATCTGTGTAAAATGTATTAGTCCAAGCAATGTTTTACATAATTTTATTCTTTAGTTCAGCCAGGAATATTTTATAACTTTCTCTGCAGGAAACATCCCCTTGATTGGCTTAAAGATTCTTGTAAGGTTCAAAATTATGTTAACTATTTTGCTAGTGTAATGGAGGATTCTTGAAGAAACATCTGCTTTGGGAAGGCTTATCAAATTTTCACTCCTTCATCAAATCAGTGCTGTTCTGTGCATTCAGTTGCACCATCTGAAACCAGTCAGACAGTTCACTGCATTGTCCTGCTCATTCCTTTGACCTAGAGATTGGGATTTAGAGGTTACGACTACTGGGATAGCAGGAAGCATTGCTTTAATTGGAGGGGCATGAATATTTCCTGAACTGTAGCAGTTTTGGTAATGGTAGGTAAGCAAAAGGCTTGGCTTCGTTTTCAAACAATACAGTTAATGCTTCCATAACTGGCTAAAGAATCCCCAGGCTGCTGCTCTGTATATCCTGCCTTGCAATGGCAGCGTCATATATGGGGAAAGGGAACTTCGGGAGGTACTCTGCAGTTGTTTTGCCTTTAGAAAGGATGACTGGCAGGGATTTCAAAGGCTTGTGCATCCAGAAACATCAGAAGCTTAGTATTTTACAGTATCTCTGCCCACCCAACTGTACCTGAGGACTGTCCCCTGCTTGAGTCTTTCTCAAATTGCTCAGTTCCTTTCCAAATGCTCTCAGAGTTGGCTGCACTCAGGAACCAGCAATGACAGAATGTTAGGGGTCTGAAGGGACTTCAAAAGATCATCCAGCCTAACCACCCCCCACCTGCCAGAGCAGGGTCACCTAGATTAGGTCATACAGGCAGGCATCCAGGTGGGTTTTGAATGTCTCCAGAGAAGGAGACTCCACAGCCTCTCTGGGCAGCCTGTGCCAGTGCTCTGTCACCCTCACCATGAAAAAGCTTTTCCTTATGTTCACACAGAACCTCCTATGCTCCAGCTTGCACCCAGTGCCCCTTGTCCTATCACTGAGCATCACAGGACGGTGGAGGTGCAGACCTTCTTTTCCTTGGAGGAGAGCCTGAGATTTTCTCAGAAAGAGTGGTTGGGCATTGGAATGGATGCTCAGGAAGGTGGTGGAATCACTATCCCTCAGGCATGTTCAAGGAAAGGTTGGATGAGGTACTTAGGGACATGGTTTAGTAAGTAATATACATAGTAGGGGGATGGTTGGACCAGATGATTGACGATGTCTTTTCCAACCTTAATGATTCCGTGATTTTTAGAGTCCCATCTGGGATACCATAGTGCAGGGTAGATTATTGCAAGATTTTCTGCAATAATGATGTCAGTTCTGCAATAATGACATTGTTTTGTTGATAGAATATCAATTCTCTGGTTACCTTACTCTCGCTATTTTGAATCCTGTAAGAACTAATTTGTACAAGAAAGCTGTTGATTAACATAATGCTACAGTATTAAACAGTAACAGCATAACAATAAGTATTTGGTTTATGCAGTTTTTTGTATTAATGAATTTTGGTAATAAATATGCAGCTGTTTTTAAAGCAGCGATTATGTGACTTACTGCATTAATTTTTGTGTAAAGTATTAAAGTATGGACAATTTTATTGATGTAATGAATATAAGTTTGCATACAGCTAATGCTTAATGATGGAGAAAGGGAGATTATTAGAAAGACTTTATGTGTGTATATATAAAGCAAGTGATCCTTAAGGACAAATTGGGAGAGAAATTTGCTAAGCAAGCATGTTTTGCTGGCTTGATGAATTTTTTTAAATTTGGTCTGCTGGTTTAGGTGATCTTTTAGGTGATCCATTAGGTATCTAATGGAAATATTTAAAATAACTATTTTTAAATGACATTTTCAGTAGTAAGCCAAGTACAAATATAGTATGTAAAGCAGGCAATGGAGCTCACATAGTACACAGAAGATTAAACTGTGGGCACGTTCTCTGTTTCTAGATTACATTTTTGAAGATTGAGAGTTCCCATCCTGACTGCACAGAATTGTAGTAGCAGGCCAAGACATGCATGGGCCTGCCAGAATTGTAGCAGTACTAATTCGGTGTCTCAAAAACAAACAAAACCCCCCGACTTGTTTAGGGGCTGGGAAGAAACTGTACCTAGGACATTCTACCAGTTTTTCTTAAGTGCAATTTTGTGCTGGATTTCTTTTGCTCATACCATAGGGTGGTTGGGCAAGGAAGCAAGTGTGGGAAAGCAAACTCCTGTTCCAGTGCATGCTTAGGTTTAGAGCAGGTCAGCGCTGTATTCCTCAGTCTGAGCATGCTGTCGTCATTTGGAACTTGAAGGAAAGGGAAATAAGGCGAAACTTTCTCATTCTTTGAAAGATTTGCTAAGGTTCCTTAGCAGAAGAAATGACATATTTTGTGTTTTGAACAAAGCTTAAAGAAATGTGGGGGCTGTGACTGACAAGTTTCAGTCTTAGAAATGGTAAGTTTGAACATCTTTCAGAAAGGACCTTGAAAGTTGAAATGGTTGAATCATGAAGTTTGCCTGCCTTTTCATGCTGTTTGCCTGCCTCTTCCATGGTATCCGGTTTGTGGTACAGAATCAAGGGATGGAGGTGTTTATAGCCCTTTTCAAAGGGGAATGAAGTGTTCTCACGTAATGCATTGAATGTTTTTCTCGATCTGGGGGTATGAAAATGGCTGCTTTTTTGGGGAGGGAAGAAAAGATGGGTGAGGTGGGGAGATTTCTGGGTCTCTCCTGACTCCAGAGAATGCTCTGCTTGCTAAAAATAACCATTGGTTTCTTCCTCGGGAACTGTAAAATTTGAGCAGCTTGGCTCTGCCTTCGTGTCGCTGCAGTCTCAGCAAGCACAGGTGCAGATGCGGGAGCCTGCAGCATGAAGGCCAGTCCCCCTGCCAGTGCTGCTGTTGCGTGCTTCTTCCCCAAACCCAAGTGCCTCGGTCCTTCATGGTTGTCAGACTCCAGTTCTCAGACAGAAATCTCTTCAGTGTTGCGAAAGGGGCGCTAAAGAGAAGCGTTTAGAAGAGCAGAGCAAACATGAGCGATGCCTTTCTGTAGCCCCTTGGGGTAAAGGTATGATTCAGAAATGGGCAGGCTGCTCGTGGCAGTGCAGAGCTGGCTCCGATCTCCTCTGAAGCATGAGGAACAGTGTGACTAACGCTGCCTTGAGGGTGAAGGGGAGGTGTATGGAGGGGGGAAGAACTAAGCTGCACTGGAAAGTCAGAGGACAGTTAGGATGCTTCTGTCAGGGCAGAGGGGGAGGGCGGATGCTGTGCTGGGATGAACCATGGGCATCTTCCCTCCGCATGATTTGTGGTAGCAACCAGCCCAGGGTGGTGGTGGTGGTGGATGGGTTGGTTGGTTTGTTTCTTTGTTCTTATCTCAGGATTGTACTGCTAAAATTAATGGAGAATTACCGATTCACTTTTAAGGCCAGTCCCAGGCATATGTATATTTGCTATCTTCCCTACTTACTTTAATACTCTACTGAGCACTGTTTGACTTCGGCCATAAACTAATGGCCTCTCAGTGTTTGGCTGTTCTGTATTCAAGGAATGATTGTGTAGTATTTCTCTGTCTCACAAAAGAATTCAGATAGCTGGCTCCCTGCGACACCCCTACCAAGGGATCACAGAATCAGGGGCTTGTCTGGGGTATGAACCTGGGACTTCTAATATAAGGAGGAGCTTTTTGACTATGAGGGTGATGGAGCACTGGCACAGGCTGCCCAGAGAGGCTGTGATGACTCCTCCTCTGGAGAGATTCAAAATCCACCTGGATGTATTCCTGTGCAAGTTAGTCTAGGAGATGCTGCTCTGGCAGGGGCTGGATTAGATGATCTTTTGAGATCCCTTCCAACTCCTAACATTCTGTGATTCTGTGATTTGTTTGAAAGGCTTTCAGCAGAGCTGACCCTTTCAGCTGTGACCCTTTTGTTATCCTTGTCAACCTGATTCCCTAGGGATATGGGAATAAGTAAAGTCCCAGCTGGTTGTGCCTCACAGTGGGTCCAAATAATACTGCAGATCGCTTGGCACCATCAGTTCAGAGCTTTAATGATGAAATGGCCAAGCAGCCAACAACTTCTGTGGAGCTTAACTGAAAAGCTAAGCTGTAAAGAGCTATCTTGGCTGTAAAGAGTTGGGTGAATGGGAAGACAAGATACTCCTAAGGAAATGAAAAACCTAGAAGGTGATGAGCTTCTTGTTCATCCAGTTTTTGAGATGTGACAAGACAGTTGCCATAGAAATGCTATTCTCTGCTTGATACAATGTGCACCAATTCCAGTAAGCCATTGATGGCTGTCACAAATAGCTTTACATAAATTTAAATATTTCAGAGTAACGTAAGGGGAAATGTGGCTTTGTGTTTTCTTATATCAGATTCTGAAATCTCTGCTTTTGCTAGAAGGGGAATATGACTGAGTTGAGCATCAGCTGTTATATGTGGTCTTCAAAGTGAATGTAATTGCAGTGTGTTTTTAGTTGTAAACAGAGGACAGCATATGTTTTTCAGAAAAACATTAGCTTGCATCTTGTAAGACAGTTTGATAGAATGGAACTTGCAAATAATCCTGATTTACATTACTAGATGATAAAGTTACACAAATTAATTCTGTTCAGAAGACTATTTCAACTGTTTGAAACTGAAGTAAGGAACATGATAAAAGTTAGTTGGTCAGCAATGAACTGTGTAAAGGATGTACAGAGTTCTGCTTAAAGGACTACAATGTTAGCACATTGTATGCCTTGTGATGCCTCAGGAGAAATAACTTGTCTCTGAGAAGAGAGTGATAGAGAGGAAAAGGGAGAAAGAAGAACAGGAGGGCACCTCAAATCTTCAGAACCAGCGCTGTGGCTTTGCTAGCAAGACAAAAACTAAAGCTCACCAAAAGGACTTGTAATGAAGAGGGGTAAATGAAGTAAACATCCCTCATATGTCTTCGAAGACCACTGAGAGATTATCAGGATGGGGTAGGTGGGTGGGTAATAATGATCTCTCATAATGGAAGAATTAGCCATTCCTTGGAAACCCTATGAACATGCATATTTTATGAACATGCATATGTATCTTGTATAAAAGCTGTGTAACTGACCCTTCACGATGCACACATTTGGAGCAGCGACCCCCTGTGCTCCCAGCGCTGCCATAAGGAACACCTGCTCAATAGTCACCAAGGCTACTGAGCCTGGATTTCAGCTTTTCACAGCATCGAAACTTTGTAAGAAGAAAAGTGCTCAGTAAGAAGCTGTTTTCTGTTGTAGATAGCCTGGGATATTCATATCTTCATAAATACAGCTGGAAAGTGAATTATGAAAGGTCAGTTAGCAAGAAAGATACTTCTTTGTTCTTTCTGTGGCTAATAGTTTTTCATCCCAGTCATGCGCCCTGGTATGGCAGGAGGTGGTAGCTGGATGGAGAGCACTGAGTATGTAGAACAGTCCATGCTTCTGGTCTGCTTTGCTGTTCAGCACCTTGTTCTGCAGAGCCTGGCTGAAAGCAGACTCCTTTGGGCAGAAGCTGTTTATTAGAGCAGTGAAAGTGGGGCTACCACAGGGAAGGAAGAATGACCCCCACCAAACTGCCGACAGAAACACCATTTAAGAAAATAGAAGCTCTGAAAGGATTTTGAAGGTGAGTCTGTTCATGGCTACACTGAGTAGCTTGTTATCTATGAAATTTTGTCAGTCAAGAATTCTGCTTATAAGAACTTATTTCTTTTATTCAGAGATACAAAAAAATGAATCTATATGGAAGCAAATTTCTTTACAGAAGATTAGATCCTACTGCAAATGAAGTTGGACTCGATTTTTTTTTTTCCAGAGAGCTTATTGACTGGAACAGCATCCTTAAACAGCCCTGTATTCCTCAACCTCTGAGACTGATTTAAAAAAAAAAAAAGGGAAGAGACTTTTCCTGCTTTGCTTTTCTGGTAGCTAAATTTGGAGCTACATTAAGATATGCCAGTAGTAATAAATTTAAAAATTTATCTGGCCAGGTGAATGTGCAGTGTAACATACAGATGGAGTGCTTACTCAAAAACTGCAGTGAGAGCAGTGTTAGTTTTCTTCTCCTGTGCTGCCCTTCTAGCCCAAAATGACCTCTCTGGCCCATCATGCCTTAAAGTGAGGGTAGGGCACCTGTGGGCTAGTACAGTAATTAATGGGAAGGCTGAGTCGATGTGAGACTTTAGGTCAGAGATTTAGTGTTCCCTTTTCCTTTCTCTGGAGTCAGCCAGCCACTATAAATTACCAAAATATCCACTGCTGTTCTGATCAGGAAGAATGAGCTTTACAGTGAGGCAGCACCCAAACCACCCTCAGGGCACAGCGACCTGGCACTTGGCTTGCTCCAGGGCCTCTCTGGATCCAGCCATGAACATCGAACATCGCAACCTTTTTCTCAGACTTGGTGCCTCCCAGAGGCTTCTCCTAGTTATTAATTCCTACTGTGTGGCAAGGGTGCAAGGAAAGTCTTGTGTGGGCAGGGAGAGGTGTTAATGATTTTCCCTGTGTTGGAATCAGCTGAGCAGAAGCAAAGCGAGCATCTCCCAGTGGGCAGCAGAGACCATATGGGGATCTCTGGGGCCACAGGGGTCCCAAACCGGCTGCTGTCAGCCACCGTGTAGGAGCAGATCTGTGATTGAGCACTGTGGTCGTGCCCTCTGGAGGGATGCCATTGCTCAGTACTTTGCTCCTGGAGAACTTGCCAACAGACATCTAGTTCATTACAGGACAAACTTAATTTGGCATTGCTGAGTTCCAGAAGCCTAAAGCCACACTGAGGTTTAGTAATCTGCTTCTTGCAGCTACTGTAAACAAATATGTGCTGTGTGGTAAGACCATAAGGTACTTTTTCAATATCAGACCTATAGACAGCTGTATTCCTAGGAACGGTGCTTTTATTCATGATTGTATAAGAAATTGAAAGCCTATTTTTTTCAACATCAATAATCATCCTGTTCTTACCTTTTCAACCTCTAATCCATCAAATATCGTTAATCCTGACAGTACTCAATTGCTTGAAATAACCAGATTGTCTATCCTGAAATGAACGGCCTACTGTGAGGCTTTCAAATTTGAGGGCTCTTAGCTCTCCAAGTTAATTTACATGATGCTGTTAGCATCTTGAAAATACTCATTTCAGTTTGTAAATAATGTGCTTTGATGAATGGCAATCTATCGTCAATGATCTTGCACCTTCTCTCAAGTTCTGTACTTTTGCAGCCAGAGACAGGACAAATGTTATCTGTGAAGCATGTGATAGACATCCTCTTCTCTTTAAGAACATATATTCTGTTCCATTTTGTTGAAATGGATAAAACTGCCATGACTTGCTGTGTGGATCTGGTGGCCTTACTGTCCATCCCTGGACAAAATAAATGTGTATTAATAAACTACGACTAACAGGTTCTATACTTCTGTATTTTCTGCAATGTTATGTTAAAGTCCTTTACAAACTAATTCTCACTGTCATATTATATATCCTGTTCTTTAAAAAAAAAAAGAGAAAGCATAGGAAGTCTACATATCTTGTCCTACCTCCTGTGGGAAATGGATGGGAAAGAGCACAGAACAAACCTCTAGATCATCTTCACCCCAGCCTGAGCTTTACTTCCCCTCATTACTCCTTTTGCTCTCAGTACTCCCTAACCCGCCTGTTTTCCCACAGAGGTGTTCACAACAGGATCCACCTTCAAAAAGAGACAAAGGGAGCAGAGGAGTGCTTTCCAGTGGGTATGCTGAGGCATGATTAACGAATAGGGAGAACCGGTCTTTTCATCATGTCCCTCTTCCCATTTGGATGGCAGGGCTCGCTATACCAGATCCTGGTTAGAAGGCAAGGTTTTCACTGGCTTTGTATGTGCACACCTGGGGTGTTGAGAAAGGAGCAAGGCAAGCTTTCTGGGAAGCATGCTGTCCCAACGCAAGGCTGCCCTGTTTGTGTTGCTCCCCTCAGGAGCCATTGCAAAGTGCAAGTGTTTTGCTAAAAGGGAGAGGTGCTTCAAGCATCTTCTTTCTGCAGTCCCCAGCCTGTGCTGTGAGATGCAGCTCCAGAGGGTTCTCTCCCTTCCCATACTCTCCTGAGTATTGAAACTTGCACCAGCCTGGAAGAATTTCACTTGTGATGTGCTTGAACCTCTTCCTCTCATGGTGATTTCTCTCCTCCCCGGGGATGATCTAGATTTACTGCCTCCTGAAAGGAACTGTGTTTAATTTCAGCCAGGGCAGCCTGATACGCTCAAACCATCACGATCTCCTACAAGAAATGGCAAGGTAATCTTTCAGTACTGTAAAGGACACAGCTGTCTTTTTTTCTTAAATAAGAGAAAGTCTTTTGGCTTTTAAAACCTTTGGTAATAGAGGATAAAGGGCAGAAGAGAACTGCCCAGTCTCTGTGTTCCAAATCTGATGGAAAGTCTGGCAGACTTTTATTTTCTTTTTAAGAAATAAATTAGTAACCTTAGTATCTCTGCCTTTAATTCACTGCTATTGAAAATATCTTAAACAGCTCTTATAAAACGTTGCAAGATTTCTTATTTTTTTGTTCTCTTGACTACCTACACCTCCAGTAAGAAATTTCTCTGCCAGGAATACCACAGACCGTGCAGAATGCATGGGCACAGTCCCTGAAGTGGATATGTCTGGCTCTCATGTTAAAAAACTGATACCCCCCTTGCAGTGGGCGGTATCTCTTAAAAACCTCAGCTGAGAAGCAGATGGAGTATCACTGTGATGTCTTGGTGACAGGTTTGAAAGGCTCTGTTACCATCCTGGTTACAGCAAGAGCATCACCATTCTAAGTTGATTGAGTCAAAACTGAAGGAATCAAACAAAGATTAGTTCCAGCTCCAGAACACCTGATGAGTTAATGGGGTTTGGTGTTTGCATTTATTAAAAAAAACCCAACACAACAACACTACAACTGAAGAGCAAACAAAACACCTATCCTTCCTTGTCAGCCAGCCTTCTGGCCACTTTTTATTTTGTTGGAGCTCAAGATTATCCTGATTTAGAGTAAAGAAGTAGAAAAAGCCCAGTTCTACTTTCAGAACTTGGCTTCAGAGCCTCCCATATCCACAATCCATGAAATGAACAGAAATTTTTCTGAGGTCTTAATATGGGACAATAAATACACTTCTGGAAAATAATTTGGAGTATGAAGAAGCACCGTTTCTTGCTGCTTCAGGGGCATGTAAACTCTTCACCCCTTTGATGCCTCCACTCTTGTGGGGGGCTTTTCACAGCCGACAAGTGCTATGTGCTCTGTCCTAGAAACCACCTGTGGACCTCAGTCTTGAGGTCCAATGCTAGGTGTCCTCCTCCCACTGACTGCATCTGCAGAGAATATTTGCCAGCTTAGGTCTTGAAAACAAGGTGGGTTCACTAGGTTATTGTTGGGGTGCAGTACTGTGAGCAGCTGGGCTGCAAAAAATGCTTGGCAGACCTATATCATGATGTTTTACTTCAGCTTCCTTCTTTTTGCTGCCCACTGGAGTTAGTAGGATTAGTGAGGCCTCTAAGGAACAGCTAAATGATTCTCTTCCCTAGTGAATTCCTTCCTTTGGAAGAATCAAGCAACCTTTTCCCGGGGTCACTTTGACCGTGTAGTTTTCTGGGTGGTTAAAAAAAAGCTAACACAATCTTACATATGACTCCTGCCCTGGCACAGACACTCAGGGGTGGGTAGATGCAGCAAAAGGCAGTGCTGCCAGGTGCTGGCGTGGTGTTTTGCAGTCAGCCCAGGAGCGAGCCCCCCACAGCGAAACCCTTAAACAAATGACAGCAGCCAGCGTGCTTGAAGTGGCACAAATTGGCCCAAGGACAAGGTAGAGGAGGCACAATTTACAGTTTGAGAATGGTGTGGGCTTTTAACCTCGCTGAACTGCCTGAGTGTTCGTAGGCTGGGTGGGCAGGAACCACCCCATCCCCTGGGTGTGCATGGTACTGGGGTCAGCCGTAGCAGTTCCGTCAGGGACGGCCTGGTGAGCCACCTGCAGGAGTCATCTGTTCCTTTTGTAGTTGAACACTGGGACCTCAAAGGATGGAAGGAAGTAGTTTTCAATGAAAGGAGCGCCAGGAAAGAAATTAGCTGGGAAGCAATTCATCAAGTCCTCAGGGACGTGTTAAGAAATGTAGGGGGCTTGCCAGGCTTTTAATAATTTAGCCTGAAAGCTCCCAGTGAAGAAGAGGACTGAAGTTACATAAAGCTGTGGACATTGCCAACAAATGTTTTTTCCAGCAGTCTGGAAGCTTTGAGAAGCTTGAGTGTCCTATGAAGGGTTTTAATGCTGTCCTACAGGGGCTCAAAGGGGTAAATGATCTTAAAGAAGAGCTCTAGGAGAGTATTATTATCTATGTTTTGTATCTGAACACTTGCCTGTAAATCCTAGGAAGCATTGTAAAGGCTGGAAATCTTTCCTGAAAGTGTTGTTTTCAGTTGTTATTGAAAATACTTATCACTCTTTCAAGTATTATAATACATGTATTATTTAAATGTATATATGTTTACAGTCTGGTATATTCAAGGTGGTAATGGCAAAAGAAGGGATTCCTGTGATCTCTTTGGATATGAGCTTTCTTCCCTGTGGGGAAAAAACAAGTATTCTTTGCACAGCTATGCTGTATGTAATTTTATGGCATGGTTGTAGTTTGTTCTAATTGAACATGTTTTATACACAAAACATGGACATGTAGCATTGGCACATAGGTGGGATGTGTTGGAAGCAGGAAAATAAATAATTGAAATAAGGCTCAGGATCTCCCTAACATTCAGACTCTAAAAGGTTTTGATATGCTAGTGTTGTGGTTTAATGCAGCAGTCAGATAAAACAACCACACAGGTGTTTGCTCACTCCTCCCTGCAGTGGGATGGGGAGAGAATCAAAACAGTAAAACTCACAGGTTGAGATAAAAGCTGTTTAACAGAACAGAAAAGGAAGAGAATAATAATAAAAATGATAAAAGACTCTGCAAGTGATGCACAGCACGTTTGCTCACCACCCAGGGACCCATGCTCCGCTGGTTCCCAAGCCATAGTGCTCCCCTGCCAACTCCCCCAGCTTATATACTGAGCACAACAACATATGGTATGAAGTATCCCTCTGCCCAGTTTGGGCCAGCTATCCTGGCTGTGCCCCCTCACAGCTATTTGTGCATGTCCTGTGGAAGGCTCAGGCCTCCTCCCAGGCAGCACCCGGAAAGCTGAAAAGTCCTTGACTTGGTGTGGACCTTGCCTAGCAACAGCCAAAACATTGGTGAGTTATCAATGGTATTTTCTTAGTAAATCCAAACCACAGCACTATACCTGCGGCTAGGAAGAAAATTAACTCGATCCCAGCCAAACCCAGGACAACTAGCCACAGCTACTTGAATTGCAGAAAATCCTTAAAATACTCCAGAAGAGTGACTTTTCCTATATGCTGTTGTTCACCCAACACTTTTAAAAATAGCTACTGTTAAAAAGAGCTGTCATTAAGATCACCAGGGTCTCAAAGCACTCAAACGCTTTCCCACCGTATCCTACAGCTGCACCCAATTCCACCCCAGAAGGTCGGTGCAGACCATGTAAGCTGCCCAAACAAGCAGACTGTGTTCCCTGCTCCTGGCCGTGCTGGGACTGGGGTAGCAGCTATTGTGCTCACTTCTTGCACGCCGGATGCTATGCTCTCCCCCAGTGCTTATTCGTAACGGTTTCTGTCATAACGCGATCTTAACAAATTTTCCTTGGGCAAGATCTTCCTTTGGCTGCTCCACACCCTTCTCCACTTGCTCAGGGGCAGAAGCAAGGGGAGTGGATTGGAGGCACGTAGAAGGTTGGTCTCAGGCTTTCCTACCGTTTCGTTTAAACCTCACTGCTGGCAAAGGAATGCGGAAAGACTACCAAAATAAAAAAGCAGCCCCAATGCACATGTGAAGGGGCAGCATAGTTAAAACTGTTTCTAATTTTCCAGATGTTGTGGGTGGTTTTGGTTGTGTTTTTTATTTTTACACGCTGCCTTTTAACAGAAATGTCTTTTGTTTGCAAGAAAAGGTATTGCTCTGAGTTGGAAGGAGGTGCCAAAACCATTTGCCTTTCAGCTTCGCTGTCAGGTGACCGTGGCGGTGTGTGTATGTGGGAAGTGCCACCTCTTCTTACTGAATTTTCTGGAGAAGGTGGCTTTCTTTTGGTATTTCTTCTTCTTGCTTGTGATTGCCTGTTTGTAAGGTCAGTACCTTCAGCAACAGCATTTCCAACCCCATGCATGCTGTGGTGAAAAATGTCCCTGATATTACATGAAGATGAAGGTTAATTACTGTTTTCAGTGCTGCTCAGAGCATTTAATTTCACGTTCAATACAAATGAAACAAACTACTTTCACAAAATAACTCACTGCTTTCTCCCTTTGTGGTTCTGCTGAGGAAGCCTCTGTCTCTCTTTCTGGATTTCACACTCAGTTAGAAGAACACTTTTGCCCTGACTAAAAGTGCCTATGAGGACTGCCGCCGATTTAAGGGCATACCCAGTGGGAGACTCTAACAGGTGTGAACTAGGGATTCTTTACTTATAAATAGCAGAAGGTAACAAAACAGGAGGTTGTTTGCCTTTAATATATTTGTTAATCTGTTAATTATAGAAACAAAGAATGCATTAGGTTGGAAGGGACCTTAAAAGGTCAGTCATCTGGTCCAAGCCCCCAGCAATAAGCAGGGACATCTTTAACTAGATCGTGTTGCTAGAGCTTCATCAAGCATGACCTTGAATATCTCCAAGGATGGGGCCTCTACCACCTCTCTGGGCAGCCTGTTCCAGTGTCTCACTGACCTTCTAGTGAAGAACTTCTTCCTAATGTCTAAACTAAACCAACCTTGCTCTACTTTAAAACCACCACCCCTCATCCTATCCCTACACACCCTTGTAAAAAGTCCTTCCTCAGCTTTCCTGTAGGTACCCTTCAAGTACTGGGAGGCCACTATAGAATACTGGAAGACTCCCCAGAGTCTTCTCCAGGCTGAACAAGCCCAACTCTCTCAACCTGTCTTCAGAAGAGCAGCGCTGCAGCCCTCTGATCATCCTTGTGGCCCACCTCTGGACCTGCTCAAAGAGGTCCATGCCCTTCCCTTGCTACAGGCTCCAGACTTGGATCCACAGATGAAATGCTTTTTCCTGGAATGTGTGAGATTCATGGTACTCCTGATAATGAGTGATTACTTGTACTTTATCATTAAAGGCACAGGGTAACAACTCGCTACATGGATTTACTATCTGCCTTGCAAAGGACAAGCCCCTGAGGGGCGACATTTCAATGTCTTTGAAAAGAAGGGGAAGGACAGGCAGATGCACAACCTTTCTGTACCTTTTTGCTCTTGAGTACAGTTCCCCAAATAGTGAGCCCTGTGGCAACTGCAGCTGCTGTAATTGCTCTTAGCCCCTGGGTTAACTAGCTCCTTATGTTGAGTCCGTAGTGATTGCAGGCATCCAAAGAGGAAGCGTGGGACGCAGTGCCTAGCACCAGAGTGTGGCTTCAGCCCTGAACACTTTTAAAACAGGAACTTTTGACTTTGCAAGGCAATTTGTGGAAAATTGTAGAAAGTAATAGCAAAGTTGTGACAAAGCCTGAAAGGTAACAAAATCAAAGTGATAAGCAGGTATATAACTGTCTCCCTTCTACTTTAGTGTCACAACAAGTCTTCTAGTTCTACCAGAAGTCATGAGAGACTGGCAGATAGGAGGCTTCCAGCTTGCACAATGTTTCTAGCACCAGGCACAGCTTCATCTGTCTGCTGCCAGACCTGGAGCCCAGATGATCTATGGCTAATCCTCGTTTCATAGCTAGAGAAGGCACAAGAAGGGAGAGTGGGAGCTTCTGCTCTTGTTCAAAGGTCCAGATTTCTGCAAAATTATTGTCACTCAACCCTTACCTGCTGCTTGGGGGTACTGTGTGGTCAGTAAATCAGTAACTAGGTTATAGAACTTGAGACTTAGGTCTTTGCAATGCCCTCAGTAGCTCATCACTGATGAGTGAAAATATAGTAATGTAATTTCATAAAGGGCAGTTAAGCCTTTCAGAAATAATGCCAGTAGTTGTGCTTATAGATGAGGATCTAGGCCTCATTTCTAGCTATAATGCATCATTGTTCATCATAGGGTACAAAAATTTATAGCTGAAGGCTTCCTGTACTGGGAGACTTTTCTGTTTGTGTTAAAGTCATTTGTTCATGGCTGGAATTTTATTATCTGTGTCAGCACATGTTTCCTGAGTCAGTGAAATTATTTACAGGAGTACAATATTGCCTATCACCTGACCCTTTATAGGGGGACTCCCAGAGGGAAGAAAAGAGACTTCTCATATTCACCACAGGTTGTTCACCTTTAGCTAAGGCTTGCCTTGTTAATTGATTGAATTGTTCAAGGTATTGACTTATTTACTGATGGCAGTGATTTATTTTTGTCTCTGACAGCCTCAGGGCTTCAAAGGATAATCAAAGTGTTTTTACTGATCCTTCAGTGCATTAACTGAAAATATATTTCCTGTGTACTGGCTAAAAACAGATGGAGAAAGGTGATTTCTCTTTGAAGTGCTTATTTCACAGTCACTAGAAACTTCTCTTAGTGGTATTTTTTGAATTATAGAATGCTTTGGGTTGGAAGGGACCTCACAGGTTTTTGGTTCTTCTTCCCCTACAGTAGTTGCTCCATAAATCTCAGCAAAAGTCAGGATTTTACTACAGCTGCAGATGAGCCACATGAAATAATTTAGAAAGTGACATGTTGTTTTATGTTTTAATAGGTGTAAGAGAGAAGTCCAGTATATTGGGGCTTGGACCTGATGATTCTTGAGGTCCCTTCCAACCCCTACGATTCTGTGATATGTATTTGGTGGACATTTATTCACTGTTTATAACGCTTGTCTGCATTTGCAGCGTGAGAAGTTGTGCCACTGTTTCTGCAGTAAGCCCTTTGGGGTTTGCCTGCTGCTGTTCCCATGGTGTGCAATGCCTCCAGCTGTGCAGCCGCCCTCCCTCCCCTGTCCTACCCCTGTCCTACCCCAGTAAAAAAGGTCTAAGTTGTGTCTCTTGCCTCAGACCCCCTTTCTTTGCGAAGCCACGCGCTTCTCGGGAGGTGTTGTGGAGGCAGCCAGGCACTTGTAATTTGTACTTCCTTAGACAAGAAACACGTCTGCTACGTCCTCTTACTGCAGATTAATCGTTCTGTCTCTTACCCTTGGAGTTGCTGCCAATCAATTATGAGTTATAAACCGAGCTCTTGGGTGATGATGACAATCTCAGTAAGTCACTGCTCAGTTTCTGCCCTGACTTACTGAGTCTGCTGGTGTAAATTGAAGCATGTATGGCTACCCATTTCTAATTTGGTCAGTACAGACTAGTTTTAGCCCCATTTTACTGCCCGTACTGGAACAGCAAGCAAGTAACTAAAGTCCCTTCATTTGCCCCATGGAACTGTACAGATTAGAAATACAGGGCAAGAGTTACTCTGCTCTGGGCTCCTGAGAAATTCAGAAATGCCATCTACCCCGCAGTGCTTAAAACCAGGAACACTACTGCTGAAATTCTTCCCTCTGCATCCTGCCCAGGAGACTGCACTTGTTGGGGAAGGAGGGCTCTGAATTTCAGAAGTGAGGTTTGATCCTTTTGAAACCCGATTTTTAGCCATGTTTGTATGGATTGGCCTTTGCAACTGGTTCCTTTCTTTGCCTCTGAAGGTATTGCAGTCTTGCTGATAGAATCTTCATGCTACTCTGCTCCCAAGAGACGCACAGAAGCAAGAAGGGGGATGTGTATGATTTGATCTGTGGCTTGCACCATGCTTCAGTGAATCTCTGGATATGACAGGGATGGTTAGTGTTGTGTTAATCACAAAGCACTGCTGTTCAGATAAGCCTTGGCAATTTTGGATGTTTACCAAATGAATACTGTATAAGTCCCTTGAACTAGCAAAACTTTCAGAAATAACAAGCTGCCTGTGGGATGTCAAGTATTGTAATTCCTGCTTCTGAGTCGAATTCTTTGAAATACCTTCTCTTGCTATTTTGCAACATTCCTACTTCTGATGTTATTAAAGAAATGCAGAAATGAAAAAAAAACCCCGCAAACCCAACTAAGTTGTTTTTGCTTGGTTGGGTTTTTTGGTTTTGTTTTGTTTTTTTTAATTCTGGACACATACTCATATTGCTTTACTACTAAGTATGCAGTTTTCCCCTCCCATGATGGACATACAGGGCCAGTTAAAATCCTATCTTGTTTAAATAAGGCATTCTGCTATAGAAAATGATTAAAAAAAATACTGCCAAAGACTTGTTTTGAGACTTACGGTTACCAGTTATGTGATGTCTAGATCTATTCTGTTAACCATCCCCCATGCTTAGTTTGTCCCCTAGCCTGCAAGAACCAACTTGAAGCTCACCGCTTTATTTTACGTTCAGCATTACCTTGCTTATTGCCTAGAGATTGATAACGTAGCTGATGAATATCTGTGTTCTGTGCCACCTTATTTTCAGAGGCTATCTTTTTCTTGTTCCGAGGTGTGAGACTCATCCTACAGAAACACTGTTTGCAATATTAATCAGTTAGGTGAAATAGGGAAGGGAGCAGTGAGATTTTCTTTCTAACTCTTACAACCCATAGAAAACCCAAAGAACTTGGGAGCTTTTTGTTCTCCTGGAGGTTCAGAAAGGGAGGTTCATTCACACAGATTTATCCTGTGTGGGAATGCTTGTTTCCCTAAACCCAGAAATAGGCTCCTGTGAGGAGTCACAGAATCACAGAGGTCATAGTTGGACAGGAAAGCTGGAAGTCACCTCTTGCAGCTCCTCTTTGAGGCTTGCTGATATTAGGGACGAAATCAGCCATGGCTTTGACTAGACAAGTTTTGAAAACTGCCAAAACCTTAGATGCTACAAGTTCTCTGGGCAAAAGCACTGCACTCCCCTACCAGTGAGGAAATTTTTCTTACCCTTCAGCCTGATCCTCTCAGGACACTATTTGTGATTATTGCCCTTTGTTACATTGCCTGCCACTCTCAAAAAGCGTTTGGCTCCATTGTCTTTAACTTCCCTTCAAGCAGTTGTACTAGACCATCCCTTCTTCAGTCTACTGGATCACTCCTTCAAAGACTAAATGAATCTCACTCCTCAACCTCTCTTGGCAAGCCATATGGCCTGGTCACTGGCCATCTCGGCAACTGCACTGTCTCCAGGTTCTCCACATCAGTCTTGAATTCATCCCTCATCTCAAAAGCGGGTAAAGTACTGCAAGTCTGGCCTCATCAGTGCTTGACTAGAGGGAGATAATAACCTCTCAATCTGCTGGACTTGCTTCTCTCGATGCAGTCCTTTGCCATATCTGTGACAAGAGTGCAGTGTTGGTTTATATTAATGTGGCATCCATTGACCTTTTTGGCAGGGCTGCTAATCAGCCCATTTGGTTTTCAGCCTTTGCAAATGCCTGGGGTTATTCTTTCCTGAGTGCACAGCTGTGTACTTTGCTGTGTTGGACTTCAAGATGTTTGCTTGCTCAGTCCTCAAATTTATGGCCAAGTCCCTTTGGATTGAATCTCTGCCTTTTGTCATGTCAGACACTTCTAACCTAGTATCCTAGAGGGTAATCCAGAATATTTAAAGGCAAAATTCTGTTCTGGTTTATTCTCTTGGGGAACACTTCTGTATCCATTAACTATAGAGGGAATGTATTTCCTAAGGTGAGATTGGCTCTTGGAGGTCTTCCCTGCAACGACACAATGTATTTCAGCTTTAGTTTTCAGAAGTTAGAAAAGTGGGAACTACAGAAGTACTACAGTCATAGTTTCTTTGTACCCTGCTGTGTAGCA
This sequence comes from Hypotaenidia okinawae, assembly GCA_027925045.1. NCBI lineage: Eukaryota > Metazoa > Chordata > Aves > Gruiformes > Rallidae > Hypotaenidia > Hypotaenidia okinawae. Next base: position 102,151,470 of record BSDF01000001.1, read on the forward strand.
CCCAAGTGCAAATGGAACAAGAGCTTTGTCGTTTGCTGTGATGTTCTTCTGCTTAGTGTCTATTTCTGCCTTCCAAATACGGTGTTTCATCTGTAATGGTTATGGCACCCATTAGGCAGGGAACAGTCTTGTGACTGAACCAGTGCTACAGACCGTTACCTTCATTATGGAACCTTCTCTTAATGTTCAGACTGTTGGCACATTAATAGTTGTTCAGCATAAAATGTTGGCTTGTTTTCATCACTTTTTTTCCTCTATTAAGGTTCCATTATTTGTGAGCAGAGTAACTTCTGGCCAGTTAACTTATATCGTGTTTTTCTTGTTAACCTTCCCGTTAACATTGTATTAACAACAAATGCTCCCATTTTTTCTCAGACTTTCATCAGACCTCCCACTTTTTCACACAATAAAATCCCAATGAATATGTTTCTGTGCATGTTCTTTCCTTTATTTTCGTAGCTTCTCTCATGGAGCATGTGTCTTCTCCTATTGACCATGTAGATATTACTTGGGTGTATTTAGCTTCTGCAGTGGTTTTCAAGTTGGTTTTTTTTCTTTTGCTTTCATTTTCTCCCCTAGCCAATTTGTAGTCCTGGGCTAATAATGTGGTTTTGTTTTTTGCCTCCCTGATTGTTTTGGGTGGATATCTTGGAAGTTGTTCATATAAAAGTTTACAGACCTCAAGATGAAAACACCTGTTTTATTTTACTGGACAGGAAAGTGGGAAAGGAATATTCTTAGACTGTTGCTGACAGTGGAGGATGCAGTATGTGCAAAGTGGTGATAAGTACATGTGATATATTCTGGCTACTGATGCCTACAGGATTCCCAGCAAACACACATACTTGACTCCCTTTGTTCACTGAGGGGTAAAGGTCTATCAACCAAAACTTATTTCTGAGAAACCACAAAAGTCTTTCACTTTGATATAGCTCTTCAACCCAACCTTACAACATGAAATCTACATTCTATCCTTTCTTCTACAAAGCAAATGCATCCTACTTCACCCCGGACTTGGACTATGTTAAAGCGAAAATATTTTAGAAGGGAAGGGGTGTATTAAGCAAAAAGGCACGAGATTGATGAGCGACTGGCTCATGCTCTCTCAGCAGTAGCGATTTCTCTTTTCAGCCACTAACCATCCTGGTTACAGCCATATGAAAAGCCCACTGCTGAGGGGGAGTGAGTGTGACATTCTCTTCAGTGGGACGCGGAGCTAAATTAGTGCGGTCCTCCTCCCCCATTTCTTCCTTCGTGGAATGCAGTGCTGTGGCTGTATTAATGAGGCACCAGGTTCACGCAATATGTCTTTCTAGTGCCAAAGTTCAACTGAAGTTTAATAAGACTGCCTGCAAATATTTAGTTTTCTACATTTACAGGTTATATTCTTCAAGAAAAGATTGCTTCGTTCGGTCTACAGCACATTATCCTTCTTTCCCTTCTGCGTGGTAAGCATTCAAAAAATGACCCATTTTACATAAGGAGATGCCTAGGCTTGCTATTTCATTGTCTTCCACCCTTTTCCAGCTACGGGTTAGTTTACCCAGCTCAAAGGGCATCTCTGATGGTGCTAGTGGTGTGGTAATTTGCCGTACTCACAGAAAATGAGCTTAGAGATAATAACCCTGGAAGTTTCTTGCGTCATTTCCCATTGCGGAATGTGGGGTGTGTATGAAAAATGATCCAGAAAAGTGTTTCACAAAGTGGTCTCTGAATTAGTGGTAGTGTTTGGAGGACTGGGCATCATTCTCCTCTTAGCTAAATAAGTACCTGCTTCAAACTGCTTCGTAAAGGCTTTTAAACCTGTGGGTTTATCAGCTCTAAAATCCTGATTTTGTTTGGCACCATGGCTAGACAATGAGGAGGAGAGTGCAAGAAATGCACGCATGGACAATTATGAAAAAGCACGCCTACTGAAAGTGCTTCTTTCTAACTGCTGTAAGCTGCAGGTTGGCTGATGGTTGAAAATGAATAATTGCATCCCTTTTTAAATGACACACTTTAGAAGTGGTGTGGATATTCCCTTTTTTAGTCAGCCACATGTCCTGATCCAGCAATGTGTTTTAGTTCTTTTTAAACTTGGATGAGACTTTGAAATAAATAAAATTAGCATACGCTTCAGCACTGTTCTCAAGCAGAAGTCCTTTCCAAAGTCCAGACCCTGACTTTTAAAAAGTGATTATTATTTCTGCAATCATGTCATGCATTCGGTATTCCCATGTACACTCAGCTGACCTGCATCGTGGTAGGCACCCAAATCTGGGACTGTGTGTGACGTGGGTCGTGTGGAAAAGGACAGCTGAACTCTTAGGTTTGTCACCTCTGACCCCCATCCCTGTGCCTTAGTTGTGACCCCATCTCCTGCCACTGAAACCAGAGTGTCCGTGAGATAGAAAGTATAAATTGGTGCTGGTGAACTGTGCTGGTGATTTGAGTGATAAAGCAGATAGAAGAGCAGAAGCAGAGAAGTGCACCGAGGGGAGCAATTTTTAAGAACTTAATTACAGAGTGCCTGAAGAAGGCTGGGCGCTTTCTGGAGTACAGATCAAGTGTTTTCTCCTCTCATAGGACTAGGCCACTTTGGCTACTTGTGTCAAGTCCCTTCTAGACATGCTAGTGCTTTGATTCCTCCCACTCCCCAGAGGACTGTAATTAAGAAGTTACTGCCTCCCGAGTGTGCAATTATGTTCTCTGGAAGCCAATAACAAGCCCCGAGCCTGAAATGTCCCCGGCTATCTGCATTAACATGCTTCTGATAGGTAGGCACCTTGCCACACTTTGGTATGCTGAAAAGGGTTGTTTTGTCCTCCAAACAATTTACTGAATGTGAAGGGTATTAGAGAGAGGATCAAAAGGAAGATGGGAAGTAGATAAAATCAAAATAAGTGTGCAAGTGTGCTTGATAAGCATTCTGTAAACACAAACTTATATAAAAGTCTGAGCATTTGTTGAGTTTGCCAGAAATGAGCAATGATAGACTTCTGACAACCGCAAGCTTGGGGTTTGCTGTTTGTTTTTATTTTCTTAACCTCTCTTAAAAAAAAAAAGTTTCTGTAAAGGCAAAACTAATCTTGTGACAAGAGTGTATGTGAGGCAATAATATAATCTGCTTGAAAACCATTTCTGAGCAGTAATCCTGACTATCCCACCATTCGGGTGTTACTGTCACATCTGATATAATTACATTATCTTAAATATATCTGATATAATTACATATCTGAAATAATTACATTTCTCTTGTTTAAGGCGCTCCAGCAATAGAAATAAAACAATTCCTAGGCACAATCTTCCAACGCAGTCACAAAATTTGGAGCTAAACCTTCCTTGTTGCCATGCACGCCTTCGTGCTGTGCTCTAGGTGGGCATGGAGACCATTTTACTCCCTCCCTCACTGCACCAGCCTTTAGGCTTTCAGATGTCTTTCTTCCCTGTTTCCCTTGTTTAGGCTAAAGAACTTAATTTCTTTGATATTTTCTCTTAGGCCACATTTTCTAGCTCTTTGAATTTTTTCCTTGTGCTTTTCAACCTCTCAAAAAAGTGCTGAAAAATGGATAGAGTTGTCAGGGTGACACATTGTTTAGAGCTATGCTGAAGGATTTTTGGGTTTTTTTAAATGCTTTGTTATATCCTTGGTCTATGTATTGCAGTTTGTTGCGTTTTTTTCTTCAGTAGCATGTCATTGTGACTCACGTCCAGCTCATGATTCCTTTGGTCCTTCTCTGCAGATTGCTTCACAGTCTTTCTGTATTCAGGTGATTATTCCTACCTAAATGTAGTAATTTGAAATTGTCCTGGGTTCAGCTAGTATCGAGTTAATTTTCTTTCTGGAAGCTGGTGTTTGGGAGTCAGGATGAGAGCAGTGCTGATAACACATGGATGTTTTAGTTGTTGCCAAGCAGTCACGGGCTTTTCAGTTGTCCATACTGCCCTGCTGGAAGGGGACACAGCTAGGACAGGTGACCCAAACTGGCCAAAGAGGGTATTCCATGCCACTTACATCATGCTCAGCATGAAGGGGGCTGGTGGGGGGAGGAGCGCACAGCTCCAGATTTTTGGGGATGGTCAGATTTTGGGATGGCTCTGAGCTGTATGGCCTGAGCTGTGAGGTTTAGTGAGAATCATAGAATTGCCTAGGTTGGAAGCAGCTGTTTAGATCATCGAGTCCAACCACAGCCTAACCCTGACTAGCCCACCTCTAGACCATGTCCTTAAGCACGTCATCTACATGGCTTTTTAAATACCTCCAGGGATGGTGACTCCACCACATCCCTGGGCAGCCTGTTGCAATGCTTTGTATCCATTTCAGTAAAGAAATTCTTCCTGATATCTGACATAAATCTCCCCTAATGCAATTTCAAGCCATTCTCTCTCGTCCTATCTCTTGCCACTAAAGAGAAAAGACCAACCCCAATATCTCTGCAACCTCCTTGCAGGCAGTTGTAGAGAGCGATAGGGTCTACCCTCACCCTCCTTTTCTCAAGTGTATCACCAGTTTTGTATATTTTGCTATAAAGTCCTATTGTTAATTCTCACTCTTTGCTGTACCATTAAATATCCTTATCCCAACCTGTGAAGTTTTGGGTTTGTTTTTTTTTTTGTTTTTGTTTTTCTTTTCCCTCCCTTTCCCCCCTGCCCCCAGTTCTCCACACACACCCTTTTAGAGAGAGTCACTGTGTTGTGCTCTGCTCTTGGCTGGTGCAAAACTAAGGACAAGGGCTGTCTCTTTTCAAATGGGCTATTTCTCTTATTTGCCACAAATGCTCTCAATGTAGGACCTAGTTGTCAGAGTTGGGCTACAACCCATAATGCGTTTACCAGAGAAAAGCAACTGCCTATGCTTGGACCATCGTTCCAGGTGAGGACTTGAAGTTCAGGAGATATTAGCACAGTAGACCTTTACAGAAGGTTAAAAATATGAAAGTAGGAATATTCTAAGGCAAACAGGGAGCATATACTTCTTTACCTTTAAAAGTTCATTGCCTAATCTCTTCAAGTAGTTACTTTTTTTGATTCTACAAGTTGTAGAAAGTGTCAAGTAAGTTGAGTTCAAACAATTAGGCTGGTTGCACACCAAGGACTAATGGCAGTATCTGAGGGAGAAAAAACCCCACAACTATGCAAAAAAACCTAAGGAAACACAGTAACAAAAGTATTTAGTAGATGATGCTGATAAATGGTGACTTAATTAATGAACATAAGGCGTCAAACGCAATGCTAGAAATGATACAACACAACCTTCACTTTTTTGTGTTCCAAAATAACTTTTGTGGTCACCGCTGCTCTCTGCACATGCCTTCGTACAGGCTGGTGACATATTTAAGCTGTGAAGCCACATATAAGAGCTAACATGGAAAAGTGTAGAAGTACTGCAGTTATGCTGTGTGTCTTGGGCAGGGAAAAGGGATACATGCACTACGTTCTAGTCCACAGTTTCTTCACAGTGGGTTCATATCCTGAGTGTTATTCATTAAAAGTGCTGGGAGCAAGATAACAGCGCTCTCTGGATTCTAGAAAACTGCCTTCCAAACTGAGACGAACTAAAAACTTTCTTTGGGTATCCCTTCAGTTCGCTTACCCACAGCACTAGCTAGCAGTTGTGTTTGTGAGGAACGGAAGAGCTGTCATTGCAGGCAGAGTAAGTGTTTTAGTTCCGAGTGTGTCTGTTCCTGAGTGGGGAGCATGACAGTATTTATGCTGGCAATCTGGCTATTTCTTAGTTTATTAAAAACATCTGGCCAAGCTGGCATCTGTATTACTATGCACTGAATAGAATGCAGTGTCTTTATTCTGCATCCTGTTGGTTTCCACGGGGCTTTCTGTTTCCTGCGGAAGCAGTCCTGTTAGCACTGTAATAGCTGCATTTAGCTTGAGTGTCCCTGGATGGAGGAAAAGAATCTGGATTTGTGTAACAGAAGGTAAAAAAAGTCTAATTTGGGCAAATATTTTAAAGTGTTGTTGAATGTATTGAAAAAACATCCCACACCTAAAAAACGACAAATGCTTGTATAGGGCATATCAGCACTCTGCTGTCATAATGCAATATGTTGTATGACATTATCCAATCTCTGGGTTTGCCAGTGAAGAACGGAAAGAAAAATATAATTGCTACTTCATACCTTAGAGATGAACATATTAATAATGAAATTCCTTCAGGTGACAAAGCCTAAAACTGTGCACTTGTTTTCCCCTGTAAGATGTGATTTTGACTTTTTGTAGCCTTACGAAACAGAGAATTGTCATGCTGGTTTTGTGCCTCAGGATGAATCGTTGTGGGATGAGCTAAGATGGCTGAGTTGCTTCAAAGAAGAAAGCAAAGGAAAAATGTAGGATTTTGCCACCGTTAAAATCCTTACAGCAGGCTGACAGTGAAAAGACTTGAAAAATTTGGGAGAAGAGAGATGGACAGTGACAATGAGGGGGAAGATGCATGGTCATCCCACTGTCAAGGACCTGTCCTCCTGGGAAAGTGCTCTGAGCAGACCAGTGTGTAGAAAGGAGATAGGTTGGAAGTGGCTGGTTGTTACTTCTCCTTCCCCAAAGCTGGGAAATGACCCCCGTGCCTGCCATCTCCATGTTTTTCTCCTATCAGCAGACACCTGCAACACTCACAGACAAAATGTGTACCCATCTTCTCCCAGTGGTCAGCCCAGAGGCATTAGCAACTTGAAGCGTTCTCTTCTGCTCTGTTAGCTGGTGAAAGAAGCTGGTGGTAGTGATCCAAGGGTATAAAGTTCATGTCTTAAGGTAATGATACATGATGGATGTTCCCTGGGCTCTCTTTTGTGTTGTTTTTAAAAGGAAGAAGATTCTGCAGAGTAACCGTATTAAGGACAAACAGAGCACAGGTATAAGGTTGCCTGTGCAACCTTAAGATGGTGCTCAGGGTACGAGTCAGAATTTTACAGAGAAAGGGAGTAGTTGCATGTGAAACTTCTGCCTGCTTTGTTACAGAATCAAAGTATATCTAATCAAAGAGAAAAGAAATTAAAGACTTTGGGATTAGACATTTGCCTCTGGTCCTAAAAATGAGTTTGAGCCCTTTTTCTGTCCTAATATCTCTTATGAACACTGGAGTCAGTTAAGTAAAGCTTTTGTCACTCTGTGTAGTCTTCAGTGCTTGAGTTGTGAGAGCCTGGATCTGATTTGCAGAAGTGACAAGCTGCTTTGGAAAGCTGATACCTGGGATGAGTATTCTCTGAGTAAAACCAAAGCGCTGTGCATTGCTAAAAGCTTTGGCAACTGAGGTTGTGCTCCTCTTAAGCTGGGGTCCTGCAATTAGGAGCTACTGTCCAGTGTAGTCTTTCCGTCTTCAAAATAAGAATAATGCTGGAAGCCCAGGGGAGGTTGGGCCAGAGGCTTTCAGTGGGTTTCAGAAGAGGTCTACAGTGATGAACACCATGGACAGAGATGGAGAGGGAGTGAGCAATTCTAACTCACGGCAGGGAAAAAAGTAATAATTGGAAGAAAATAATAGGATTTGTCTGTTCACTGGACTTGGTCTCTTTGACCAGTAAGCATGGCAGGGTCCCAGGGGAAAAATATCAAACCATGGTTCAATGAATGACTGCAGGAAAAAGCCAGTGTGGAAAGGAGCTGGATGCAAGTGGTATGACAGCTTTAAGCTTATAATTTTTTAACTTTTGATTGTCTGCACATGAACAATATGTTGCTTAGTTGTAGTGTTTAAAGGGTGGTTTTGGGCATGCAAGGCTTCTGGGGTCTTTTCTGTATGCTCTTTGTGTATGTGCATGCATACAAACCAAGAAATTGCTTCCCTTTCTCAAAGAAGCCTAAAAATGTTGCTTGCTTAAGCAGTGTGTTTTTATGATGTGATCATTTCTTTCAGGAAGAGCAGCAAAACCCAATTATGCAAAAAGCTACCATTCTAAGATTAGGAGAATTGTGGTTCACAAGAAATATTTTCAATTTCAATGTATTTCCTTTAGAATCTGTGCTTTGAGTGTTTACAGTTGTTTATTTTACATTTCTAGGCAACAGAAAGCTGCTTTACTCAATGGCAGAGACTAAATTAGGTTGCCCTTCAGTATGACACTCTTAATCCAAAGTTTGTTCTGAATACATTTTAATGACTTTGCTTCTAGAAATATCAATCTGATAATTTGTCTAAGCTCCTTTAATACTATTTCTTACAGTTACATTTATTTAAATTAATTTATAGCTTAAACTGCAACTTCACCTTATGTAAAATGTTTCTTAGAATTCTACTTCTCTTATAATTTACACATATAAATATGAATATCTCATTTAATGACATTGCTGTTGTCTTATTTAGGATCCTGGAAAAAACATGATTTCAATTTGGAAAGAGTATGTATTATTTTTATTTAACTAGTAGGCTGTAGTTTCTAAATTATAGGGAAGTTTATCTGAGATGCACAACTGTCCTATTTACTTCTGTCTTACCCACAGACCTGATGGACTGCTGTTTGACTTTGTCACTGGTAGCTGTCAGGTGCAGGGGAGAGGACGTCCTCTAAACTTTGCGTTGCATCTCTAGTGTCTTTCCCAAATTCTGATCCCAGTGCGCAGTGTATAAAAGCAGCCTCTGTCACTCTCCCCTGCTTGTAGGAGACCTGGAAAAAAGCTTTGGAAGAGTGTGAGCTGTTAGGCCTCACGAAGCCGGTCCTGTCCTGTCATCGCTCAATCTCTCTTATCCCTTCCCCTTTTTGTCCTGAGGATATGCTGCCCTTGCATTGTGACTATGTTTTGTCTCCTGTTTTGCCCCAGGACTCCAATCCTCTTATTATCAGAACTATGCATGCACTAAAATCAGTTCCCTTACAGAACAAGCCAAATACCAAAGCCTGGAGGGTTCTGTGCCCAAGTCTGCTGCAAGCCAGTAGTGGTGGCGCACAGCAATACCCTGCGTGTCCACCTCCAGGAGCAGCCTCTGCATCTTAAAATTCTTACAGCCTCATGCCCTAGTGCAGCCCTGTAATAAGTGTCATGGTATAAAAGTATTACTCTGGTAGGCTAGGATGTGGCTTTTAATGTTTGTAGGTTTTACCTGAAAAATACACATCGTAAAAATGATATGTAATGACTATATCCTGGTGCCACAAGGGGTACTAGCCTTGGGAAGAGCATCAGAGAGGGTGTTATAGGCTGAAACCAAAGGTTGCTTTGGCCCTGGGCCATGGCTCCAGCATTTTCCACTACAAAGAACTGACCCTGTTTGGTGCAAAGTCTGGCACTGCTCACAGCGATGCCTGTGGTCAGGTAGGAAGGAGCGCTGTTCATGCAGGGGTTTGTGGGGGAAGCACATGGGAGATAGGCCTGTGGCTCACACTTAGAGAGCTTGTTAACTTCAGCTCTTCTGCTGACTATGAAACCGTAAGTAAAACAAGCTGCTGTGATCAGCTGTGCCTTCCTAGAGCATCATCTCATTCCAGCTATTGTACTGTAAGCAGTTGTCACTGTGGCTACCTTTATGTCTGTTCTCAGCTGTGCCAAATAAAGGCATGACAAAAAGTAAGGGGAGAAAAAATGTCCCAGGTGTAAGCTTATGGAAAAGTGTAAGAATGAAAGAAGTGCAGGTAGCACTTTGCTCACAAACCTTCCCAGTCTATAATGTTTTCTCCTGAACTTTCAGCATCTCCCTGGTCAAGCAGCAATTTTCCATGGATGTCTTTCCACAAATTAAGTCAGTTATTGCCAAATGATGTATTTGCTCCAGAGCATGCAGGGTCTGAGCAGCATGTATACAAGACTATCTGTACCAGCTAGTTTGGTGGCAAAGTTTCTTTTGCTGGTGTGCCCCATGGAGACAATTTTAATGTAGCTTCAGGTGCCTCTTCTATAATTGAAATGTTTTTGTTTTTCTAGATGAAGATTAAATTCTAGATGTCTACTCATTCTGTGTGGGAAATGACATGTTCCCCTGTAGGAATATCTTAAACTGAAACAGGAGTTCCTGCTTTCCTTTAAGTGGCTTCCATGTCAATTTGCGTTCAGCCTCTGATGGTGCAACACTTCCTATCTGTGTATAAGTTTAATATGTTTTTCTTTGGCCTCTTCTGTGCTGCTGAATGTTGGCTTGCTATCCCTGCTCTTACACTCTGGTGCATTTGGTTTTGTAAAAGAGTAACACAGGGCAAGCGAGGTCAAAACTGTTGCTGCTCCAAATGAAAAAAACCAGAATTTCAAATCAAGGGGGAAGTTAACTTTGCAAGATTTCCTTTGAAAAGCAATGCTGTTTTTCAGTAATAAAAACCACCTCTGTAACTCTTAGGAGTAAGAAAAATATCATTGCAAAGTTCTTAATAGGAGCACTTCTGAAATGTGCATGCATTCACACCGAGATGTTTAAATCATGTTTCAATTTTATCTTTGTTATGGCTCTAAACTTGTAAGATGATGAAAAATAGTATTTCTCTTTGGTAAGAGTGGGCGGTGTTATCTATTAACATAAGTTTGAAGTCACACAGTAACATTTAAAGTCTATTTATAAATGAAAGACTAACAAGCAGATGAGTGAATATAGGTCAGAGAGGGGAATTAAAGAGAATGGGAATAATAACGCCTCTGGCTACATGGGCTGGTAAGACGCCACTGCTACCAGGGGAAAGAGGATCAGAAAAATAACCTGGTGTCTAAGTAAACTGTGGGTTCTTGCAGCAGACAAAAATACCAAACATTATGACTGTGATTTACTGTGCTGTGGACTCCCTGAGAAGCTTTGTGTTTCATCCCCGAGGCAGGCATAGGGTATTTATTATTCAAATAGCTAGCACTTATTCTTGATAATACTTCCAAGCTGTACCTGACTGAACTGTAAAAAACCCATCTGGTCAAGTGCTGTTTTAATATGCACAGGCGCTGGCTTGCAAACCACCATAGATTGTTTCCATAAACTACAATTTAACTGTCAAGATTTAATTAAGAAATACATCCAAGCCTTTGGAATAAACAGGAGTGTCAGGGGTGTTGGAGATTTGGGCTGTGAGCTGCGGCAGGGGCTCAAGCATTCCTGCGCTGACAGGGGTGGTCTTCCGAGCAGTGAAAAGGGGCAGGATAGCTAAAAAACCCCACCCCAAACCAAGACACCAAACCCAAAGGCATCCACCTTACGTATAATGCATGTGAAAGTTTTACATCATTCCTATCACCGTCAGTTACACTTTGTACTTTTGGATTGTATCAACTTGTGCGTTGCTGTCTTGAAAATCCCAGGAAAAGGCCATGGTTTATGGCACTATAAAACCATCACTTCCCCCTAGCTTTCCTGCTGTTATGTGAAGATTACTACATTCCCTGAAAATACATAACAGGTTTAATCTAACACAGGACTTTTTTTTCCCCTGTACAAGCAAGGTGTCTGACGTGCAGCAGGAGATAAAAGAGAGCATTTATTTGAAAATTGTAATGATTTAAAAGACATGTGCATATACATATGTTGTGGGTTTTTTTTTTAAATTACTTAAGCTAACATGTCAATTTTAAATAAAATTTGGAAATAGTGAAACCTAAAGGACAGCCTGGACATTCACGGACATAAACTGAAACAAATTAAGAAATGTTTCCACAGTGAACCTCATGTGTCAAAACTTACTGTATAATTTCTGAGTGTAATAAGGAGAGTACATTATCCATTTCAGTGTTACAAAGATGATTTTAGCTGTCAAAGGATTGGAGTCAAAGACCTATAAAAAAATATCTTCCCTGAGTGAAATCTGAAGGGAATTAAAATTAACTTGTTTTTGTTCCAGTACTTCTGAATAAGTTGTTTTGAAGCAAATCAAGTAAGCTTACTTAACCCCCCCACGCCAAACTTTCTTAAATATAACCAAATAAAGATTTTTTTTTCAGTGATAATATGCCTGTGTGAAGGTAGACTCAGCAAGAGTTTTCAAAATTCAAGTTACCTTATGTAAAATCCATATAGTTGTCACAGACTTATTAAGAATTTTAAATATCCTTTTATGTATATTTTTCAAGGCTGGAGCTGTATTGGCTGGTCCCAGATGTTTATCACATGGGGAGGAGAATCCTAAATTCGGATAAAGTTTATGAATTTTAATTGCCCCTGCTAAAGTGATTACCTGAAGGCAAGGCATTTAATTTAGAACTGTTTAGAGATGAACTGTGCAAGCAAAATCCTCTCTGCTTTTTTCCTGTCAATATAATGCATATTGAGATTGAGGCCCAAAGTAACAAATCCTTCCTTTAGCTATGCAAGATAAATTACAGAGAAATTCCACTGGAAGTAGTGGAAGTACCTGCAAGCATGTTTTTAATAACAACGGACATGCCCTATTACAGAATTCATGAGACACCAGCTATGAAGTTATTAAAATTTCATTATTCATTGCCACAGGATGCTGAAGCAGTCAACAGTAAAAATAGATTGAAGATGGATGGTGGAAATTCACGGATAAAGGTCCAATACTGTTCTTGAACATGACGACTCTTCCTGAGATGGACATTGAGCTGTTTTGAGTAGGACTGACCTGACATGACCATGTTTAGGGGCTGTGACAGAGGGTCTTATTTCTGTTGCTTCATGGTTGTGAAATGTAAAGGACTTAACAGGGACAATATTCTGGTTAGTGTCGTGGGATGCCTGTCGTCAAGCTGGAAAGCTTCTGCCAGATGGTTACTTGACTGAAAGAGTGCTCCTAGCCCTGGAGAACCAGGATGAAAAGTTTTCTTCTCTCTCATGGATTTATTTTGCAACAAACGAATGGTGTGCTTTGTGATGGTGAAAGACTGAATCCAGCGGCGTTGTCTTAATTGTGGAAATGAGGAGCACAGACATAGGTGAGAACGGAAGTGTCACCTGCAACTTGTAATTGCACAACTGTGACGACTGTAGCAGCTTCCTATTTAGCAATGGTTTCTGTGCTGTGGTTAGCCAGAGGTCTCGCTCATTTCCACTCATCAGCATCACCTTTTGTTTCACTTGCTCTGCTGTAAGCTTTGCCTTTCTTCAAATGAGAGTCAGTGAGAGCTCTGTTGTAGCAGAGCTCGTACCACATGGAGGTGTAAAAGTCCTCATGTAGCGTGAATCGGTCTGTGTGTGTGTGTCTCATGAGTTAACTGAATGAGGGATACAGGAGTCACCAAGTTAGCCTGGCACTTCAAAGTACAAAAAGCCTATGGTTATGTTGATTTCCTTTGGTTTTCTTCTATATTCAATAGATCGTAAGATAAGCTCGGGAAAGTGGATACTTCCCTGTTTTCTAGAAAAGGATGCTTTTCCCCTCTGTAGGTCGAACTGCTGGGCACTGCCACTAGCTCTTCCTGAAACATCTGAGATACCAAGAAATGTTCTCCCAACATTTTGCAGATCAGAAGGCTGAATTGTTTGAAACAGGCACGGCTATGCTCTGTGGCTCTGCTAGGCTTGCGCCTTCGTGTTTACAACAGAAGTGACTGCAATCCAGCCAGATCTAGCAACAGCAGCAGCATGTCACCAAGCCTCCAAACTCAAACTCCCCTTTGGCCTTGGCTGCCTCTTCTGGAAGCTGTGAACCAAATGCAGAGTGTGGGGTTCCTTCAAATCTGTGCTGAGTTTTTTCTCTTCTTTTTTTGGGGTTGTTTTGTTGGTTGGTTTTGTCGGTTTGGGTTTTATTTCCACTCCCTCTGCTGCTTTCCCTTAGGGAAAGCACCTGATGAAGGTGTAAAACTGCCATTCTTACCAGAAAAATGCTGACTTTATCTCCTGGTGATAGCCTTTCAGAATCCATGCAGGATGGTGCATAGGCGAGGACTACTGTTTGATTTTCTCCATGGACAGCTTGCTAGGAACTTGCAAGAACTTCACCTTTCCTAAACATCCCATCTATCTCTGGTCAGTCTGTCGTCATCATTGGAAAAACCATTTAAAACTATTATGCTGGAAGGATAGGAGAAAGCTGGGAAGTTTGGAAAAAAAGGTGTCACACTGGGAGCCCTGGTCCCTGTCGTACTGGTGGCGTGGGGTCTGAACTGAGGCAAAAAAAGAGAAACCACACAAACAGGGGCAGGGACTTGTCATGCACATTTTTAACCATGCCTATCATACTTGCAGCCACTGAAGATTGCTGTTGCTGCGATGTAAGGCAGATGCAGGCTGAAAGCATAGGTGGTGGTCAGCAAGGAGGACTGCGCTGGCCCACCAGCTTTTCAGACTGACGCGAGGTTGTTCTTATGCTGCTGCCCAAGGGTTTGAAGCCATGCTTAATCAGCTTCCAGTAAGTTACTTACAACCCAAGGACAATTGGGTGCAGGAACTTATCTATATACATATATATATATACATGTTATATATAGGATAAAACTGTTGCTTGCAGAAGTATTTCAAGGGATGCAAGTTTACAGCTGAAGGTGTGTTTGATGGAAAGCAGATGTAAGCTGTTAAATCCCTATGCGTGCAGACCTGGATTGCCTGGTGTACCTTTGGTTTCTGAAGGACTTTGTTTAAGCTGTTGCAATTTTTCTTGCTGAGCAGGACCACAAGTATTTCCCAGTCTGGTTTTACCTTGACCTTCGTTTTGCCTGTTTATACCAAAAGCTCTTTAGCAAAAGGACTGTTTTCTACTGCATGCTTGTTCAGTACAAGATGGGTTTCTGAGCACAACTGCAACACAATTGTGAACAAATAACTACTCCAGGATAATTCTATACAACGCAGTAGATAGACCTTCATGTTCACACTTTTGCACTTCGGATACAGTTGTGGCTTATGCAGTGCAGCAATTAATTAGGCTACTGGCTACAGTCCCTGAGTTACAGGCGGTGTGCCAAGGGGCCAATCCTGTGTTCAACCTGCAGCCTTCGAGTTGTGCAACTCCTGTATTCTTCTGAAGCAGAAATTGCACGTGTCTAAACTTCTTCACTGATATGGTTATTGGGCATTGGAACCGGCTGCCCAGGGAGGTGGTTGCGTTACCATCCCTGGATGTATTTAAAAGACAGGTAGATAAGGTGCTCAGGGATATGGTTTAGTAGAGGATGGGTGTGGTTGGACTTGATCTCAAAGGTCTTTTCCAACATAATGATTCTGTGAAGGCTGGGGTTTACTTTTGTCTGTCTTAAAAGCGGCAAGGGAGAAAGATAAGAAACAGGAACATCCCTGCCCTTGTGAGCAAGAGCAGCAAAACTGTTGGGTCTTGCCCTTTCTTCTTATTGATGAGTTTGAAATCTATCTTCCTGAGCGGCATCTCTGTGTCTGGCCATCAGCATTGTTGCCAAATGGTCATGTTTTGTTATTTTAAATGCCTGCCTGAACCCATCCCAGTTTTTTCAGCTGTGTCCATATTTTAAGTATCAGATCAGCGCAGTAACTTCTGGATAACTAGGAAACAGACTTCTAAACTCTAGAAATCATCTTATGGAGACAATGACCAAGGTGACTGAAGTCAGTAAGTTCAAATGTGGGTTTAATGTCTCTTCCTCATTGTCAAACACAGAATTTCTGTATTTTGGTAAGTTGCAATAAGAAAATGTAAACCACTTAATGATGCCATATGTCTTACTATTAATTATATTTTAAGCAGGCATTTTGTAATTCCCCCTGTCGCAGTTTTGCATAGTTGGCTACTGAGAGAGGGCCAGTGGCTGCAGAAAATGGCTGTTAGAGTATTCTGCAGGCCTGCTTATAGCGTGTCTGGGAATCACATATAGGAGAGAGACTCCACCAGAACACGGAGTGCCAGGACGATCGCAATTTTGGCCCTTTTAGGGCATTGGGATGCATATTTGCATATAAATGTAAGCAGTTGACAGGCACAAAAGGGCAGGAAGGCTGGGGGAGGAGTAGGCGCCTAGGTACCCGGGCAAGAGCAGAACCTGCGGTACCCCTGAAGCACCCCTGCAGCCCGAGCAGAAGCACTGGAGTAGCCAGAGGAGAGGACCCATGGAGGAGGCTGAAACCCGACCTGCCCGGTGGAGAGGCTCCACGCTGGATGGAGCCGGTGGAGACATAGAGAAGATGCCGTGACTTACGTTGGGATGAGCCCCTGCCAGCACAAGCGACCTACAGAGATGAGCCAAACAGGTTTGCTGGAGGAGGCATCATAGCCCTGTGGAGGACTGGGACTGAGAGACACTGTGATTTGTTGCTGCCTGCCAGAGCAGAGATGAAGCCCGGCGGGAAGAGATTTGCCTTGGAGAAAGTTCGTGGAGGACTGGCTCTTATGGGTGAGATCCTACGGTGCAGCAGGGGGAGGGTGTGTGGGATGGATGCCCCCAGCCTGGCCGAGAAGGAAACCAACTTGCAAGGGACTGACCGAAGCCCCCATCTCCTAGTCCCTGCCCCCCAGTCCTGTGCTACGAGCAGGAGGGGAAGAAGGGAGCAAAATCATGGCTGAAAGGGAAGTCTGCTTTAGAATGGAGGGGTTGGGGGGAAGGTGTTACCGAGACCCCCACTTTCCCCAGTCCCTGCCCCTCCTGGGCTGCGACCGGGAGGGAAGAAGGGAGCAAACTTCTAACTAAAGCCTGCTAAGGAGGGAGTGGGGGGGAAAAGTGTTTGCCTGGTTTGCATTTGTTTCAAGATTGTTGGTTGCACTCCTGACTCTGGTTCCTTTTCACTGTTTTCTCTTTAGCGTGGTGTAATAAATTAGATAACTTTCTCTTCAGCACTCTGTGTTGAGTCTGTTTTGCCAGCGTCATTAATGAGTTTGTCTCTCGAGCTGCCCAATTATGTTATTTCTCCCCTGTCCAACTAAGGAGAGGAGTAATAGACTGATTTTGGTGGACGTCTGGCCTTTAGCCAGGGCTCAACCACAACACCCCCTCCCCCTTCTACCCTGCTGCTAGTGTTTTAGATACAGTTAGAGGGATAGTATGTGTTTTTGTCCAGCTTAGCAGTATACATATTTACAATTTTAAAACAAATCCTGTTCCAATGTGAAGGAAAATACTGTACTCTTAACTGACCTTAAAGAACAGGACCTTTGTTTGCCTAGTCAAGTAAATACTAATTCCCTTGGTGATCTTAATGAGTACAGAATGACATCTGTGTTTCCAGCTTGGTGCAGGCATAGGGAGAGATCTGATTAAGACTGTCTGACTATTTCCATTCCAAAATGCTGTTATTTTCTTTACTGTTCTCTAGTCTCTACGCTCACCTAAACCAACTGGTTGATATTTTCACTTCGCCTTGGGTTATATTTCTTAAGAGCAGGAAAAGAAGGAAGAAGCATTTCCAGCAAATATATGTTATAAAAAATCCCATGTGCCATTTTTCCAGAGGCAGATGTAGAAAAGTTGTCATTTTACCAAAGTAAAATGTCTGTGACTATTTTTCTTGACTGAGAAATTCTAGCAGACTTTTATGACCTTGACATGGGATAGCCTTGCTGGTGAAACATGTGGCCTTGACATCTTTGTGAAAGCTCAGTTACATTTGAGTTACTGAAAGAAAATAACCACAATGTGTACACGCTTAGTACAGACATTATAGATTTTTTTGACAACTAAATTCTGCAAAAAATACCAGTGCTAAGTTTCTGTTTACTCATAGGAAAAATAAAATTTTTATCCCAGTTTCAGACAACCGATGGTCTCTTAGGTGCTCTATTGTCTCTAGCATGTCAGCAGTATGACTCTGAAGCATCCTCCTTTGTCAAACAACTCTTTATTAGCAGATTAATCTTTGCAAGCTGCTCTGGGTTACAGCCATATCAAGAAGTCCTGTATTTAGAATAAGTAACATTTTCAGTTGGCCGCCTTGCATTTTCCCACTATAGAGAAATTGATCTTTCTTTCCAAGGACCTGTAACTTCCCAGGGGAAAAATATCTAAGTTAAAAGCCAACTCGCTCTTTCAGGAAAACACTTACATACAAGCCTTGATTTTTATGGTTTATAACCCTTAGCTGTCATGAGAGAGAGACCTTTTTAATAAGTCTGCAGCAAGGACTCTTTAAAGTATATAACAGCTATCATCCTGAAGAACCCATGGAAATTGCTACTTCCCAAAGTAAAACTTACCAATTTTTCTTGAAAAGATTGTGCTACCCCATGCTGGGGAGATTGCAAAAGATACTTGCTTATGTTAATTTACTCTGTGAATTTAAACTCCCCCCCCCCCCCCTACTTTTTCTTCACCATGTTTCTGGTAAACTGCTGTTCTTCCTGGAGTTACCCACTCCTGCCACGTGAGAAAGTTTTGTGTTTTATCTAAAGGAAAACGAAACTCCAGGTTTGTACATTTTCTAACTGTCGGTGGGATCCATCTCCCCGTGCTTTTAGGTGTCTGCCTAAGGTAAGAGCAGCATGATGCTTTATCTGTGTTAGACAGGTAGCCTCTGGCACTCTTTGTGGGCAAAGGAGTGAAGTAGATGTTGAGGTGGGGTTGCGCTGACTCGTACCTTATGAGTGGCTGTTTTTCTCCATTACTGCAAAAGGAAAATGGGTTCAGATACAGATGTCTATCTGGTCAGATTATTCCTCCCCTGAATTTGCAGATACTAAGTGTTTAAGCCTTGACTAAGAACAGTAAAGGATGTATGAAAACTTTCTGCTGCGGAATTTGTGTCATTCATTAGTCAGCAGGAATAGATTGGAAGACAGCGTTGCCCTGATTTTTCGTATCCTAATGTTCCCACATTGGTAAGGGAAAAAGATGTCTCTTCTCTGAAGCAGGCTGCAGTGCAACAGAAAAAAGTCGTTATTACTATATCTTAGGCATTGAATAAAATCCCAAATTTGAATGTTTATCTGCTGAGCCTTTCAAATGCGAATCTGCTGAGCTTTGCTGTACAAACCCTACTGGCAGTTAACAGAGCTTAGTTTAATTCAACTAAACAGGCTTATTTGATGACAATCCATGTTCAAAACAGGACACAAACTCCTCAAAGATACTGTAGTTACCATCATTTTTAGAAACATTTTTTAAAAGTCTGAACAATTCTCTCCCCAGTTATTATAAATGTATGTATTTTACTGAAGTAGCAGTAACTTGCCTTCCCTTAGCTCAAGTGGAGATGATCCTATTCATTTGTAGCTAAAATTGTCCTCCCCAGAGTACGCTGACTTCAGTCGAATTACAACTTGCATGATTTCGGCTGATAGACTCTACTGCAGCTATAACCTAAAGAGGTAACATATTTCTTGCAATACACGATAAAAGAAGTGCTCAGTAAAGGTCAGCTTTTCAGATGTCTTGTAGAAATGTCATTAAATACAGTCTTCTGATAGGTCGTCTTCTTCTGCCTCAGTGTCTGTACCAATTGTCTGGAATTTCTGATTGAAGTGCAGCATCTCTGTGACTTTGTTAACTTCAAGTTAGAGGGTTCTGTTATAATTAAAATAACCTCAAAGTCAAATTTAGCAGGTAGGAATTTTGATAAAACTCTTTGAATGGACTCTATTGTATGAAAGTAAAACAGTTCTTACTTTGTAAGTCCTTCTGAATGTAGCTAAGGCTGATAAAATTTTAGTGAATGTCAGGGAAAATCCTAAATATTGGAACAAATATTTGAACAAAAATCCCTCCTAAAGATATTATTTTATATTAATGGGGGTAAAAAAACCCTTCCGCAAGCAAAGCCTACCTGCATTTTTTTTCCTTTTTAAATCCTAATGTACCATGACTTCTGGTTAAGTTGCCAAAAGACTACGTCAGTGCATGTTAAAAGAGTGAAAGTACAGAGGTTGGAGAAGAAACCAAATGGCCAAGAAGTTGGAATGAACTCTAGTTCAGTGCTGAGGGAAAAAATATGTACCAACCAGCATTGTTGCTGCCTACAGACTCCAGAAAATGTTTTAGTTGAGCTAGGGAAATGCTAATATTATGTACATGGTGACTTTCTGTATGAACATCTTTATAGGTAGCTTTCACTTGACAGACTGCTGTAAAAACAAAAAGATGGCCAGCAGGCAAGTAATAGCGATCAAATACAAAAAAAAACCCAGCTGTATTTTAGATCTGAATCGGCTCCACAGTGAGATGATAAGCTTATGTCCCTGTCTTGCTGGAGGTGCTTGTACAGCGAAGCTTAGTACTTGATGACCTGGAGGTTTCAGAGCATACTTGCTCTCTCTACATGGGCAGCAATATGTGAGCTTGATAGGCTGGCACTTAAAAGCTGTGTTATTCCCCTCTGGGAAGGACTAAGGTACCAGAGAATCTTCTTACACATGTTAGAAGAACCTATGAGCTCAAATGATTTTCTGACTTCATATGCCTTCAGGATGCATTATCCCGCATCCCAGCCTTACGGAGGTCACCACAACCTCTGCGGCATTGCAGAGGTCACTGGATTGAGGTGGCTTCCAGGAGACTGGCAGCTCTGAAGAACTAAGGGTTGAGTTACACGGAGCACTGCAGGGGTTAAACTCTGTGGTGTATCCTCAGCTGAGGTGCAGATGTACTCCTACCATGTGGGCTTACTGGTCAGCAGGAGCCTGCAGGGCACTGTTAACCGCTATCTGATAAACTTCAGGATTTGCAGTAAAGTACAGTCAGTTGTGTTTATCGAGCTGAGGGAAGAAAGGTTGCAAGACCCAAGCCTAAAATTAAACTCAAATATAATTTGGGTAGCTTAGTGTCTGACTAGTTGGGGGTTGGACCCGATGATCTCTTGAGGTACCTTCCAACCCCTATGATTCTGTGATTCTGTGACGTGTCTCAGTGAAGGCATTATTTAGCATGCGTTCTTATGGACCGCCTTTCATCTGCATGATATTGAGTGCCCTGGAAGATCACACAGGGGAAAAAACAAAAGAAGTTTGGAGCATATTCAAAGATAAATAGGTGATGAATATTTACATGGGTTACAAAAGAGGAAGTAGCATAATATAAGCCTATCTGATGTTGAGAGTCACTAGAGCTTAATACATTTGGGAAAAAGATACAAGAATAATTTGTCCTTTTGGAATACTGCTGCTGTAATGTATTCCAAGGACAGAGACTTCACAAGCTTGCTGCTGTCCACTGAACTAGATTCAGTCGTGACCTTATTGAGGTGTAAGACATATATGAATAGTCTACAGATATGCTGGTAATTTAAATGATAAATGCTGATAAGCACTTTTCTCCTCTGCGCCTAAGTTTCACTCAAAGTCTTCCATTAAAATATATAATTGAGTATCTGGACAGTTGCATTTTGATTTGCATCTATTGCCAAAACAATGTATCTCTCAGATAAGCCTTTCATGCATTACTTTTAATAATAATGTTTTAAATTAAAAGACTGCTTCCATCAGAATAATGAAGCTAGATGGCCAAGAAAATAGCTATGTGTCTGAGCACAGAAATTCATTAAAGTAAGAGAAATCCATGAAACAGTGATGATACTGAGAAAAGTATTGAGCTTCAAAGTTGACAATACTGAAAGCAGAGACTGCATTTAGGGATTACTGCATGGGAGGGGCTGTTCTTACTTTTCACAGATATTTCTTTCCTTTTTTTAAATTCTGAGAAATTAAGAAAATTTTGGACAACTGTTTTCCATTGCCATAGGTGTATGGGATTTTGCTAGTACAAAACTGTGCCTGATAGTGCTATAAGGAATAAGCCTTTATTTTACATGTATAAGTAGTGGCGTTAATGATCTCCCTTCTTCCAATACAGAGAATTATTTAATAATGACAAACACTACGGCTTGAAGACAGCAATTCAGTGTAATGAAATACTCTGCTTTCTACTTTCCCTCTTGGTTTTTATTTAAGTTGAAGAGAAGGTCTGCATTACCTGTATTTATCTTAGAAATAAGTTGTCCTTATCAAGCCTCTTTTAAAAAGAAATATTTGAAAGGATGGTGTTTCCCTAGTTAAAACATTGTATACCTTTCGCAGGGTATAAGGCACCTGTGTAGCAAGCGCTGAGAAGCCTTTTGCTTCGCCTTCCCTTTCCCTCCCTTGCTTATGCAATCTCTTCAGCAAGTCAAGGCAGTATAAAGCCAAGAGTGGCAGTAATGTGCCTGCAGTGCCCGCCTGATGCTTCTCTGCATCCCTGGCTGTCTGCAGAGCCGTATGGCTGCTCTTGATGGGCTGTGGGAAGTCAGGAATACAGAGAAGGTTTACAGGAGAAGCTGGCGCTCTGCGTATATCCAACCTGAGACAAGTCTTATAAATCTGATGTCTGGCTTCAACTCCTGTGACTGTGTAAAGACAAAAGGTTCTTCCTGGGACAGAGCAGCCCTTCGCTGCTGGAGCACAGATGGTATGAAAGTGCTTTATATGACACAAGCAGTTACAAAACATTCACTGCGCTAACGTGTGCTGTCAAGACCTGTTTTCTTTAAGGTGCCAGTCTGTCATTGTCTTTTGGAGATGAGCATGCAGCCAGCAAAACCATTTCCATTTAAAAAAAATTAGAGCCCCGCTTATATTTCCCTTCCATTTTCCCCTACCAGGTAATTTCTCTTTATAATGTCACCTCAGGTATTATAGTGGAATTCATGAATAGCCAACATTTCTCTTGTACTAGATACAAAGAATAAATGGTAGAAAAGTAGGTAGGTTTTAAAAATGGTAAGAGAAAAAGAGAAACATTCCCACTGATTGTTGGCACTCAAATCTGCCAAACTTCCCAGGTATAGTATAAACTCCCCCTTTTCTGTCTTACAGGCAGAGGTGTGCTGAGAGGCATTAACCCGCTTCCTGCAGTTGGTTCAGACACTGCTAGTTTTCATGGGGCAACACAGTATGGACCAGAGCACGTATTTCATGCACAACTCACAGGCTAAAACTCTGCTAGAAACAAAAAGAATCATCTACCTTGCTGTTTTTGAAGCCTTGACATGTATTCTGCCATGCTACGTGAGTCTCATTGCACATATGCAATGAATTTCTCCCGACTTACGATGCATTCTTTAATCCCCTCTTTCCAAGCTAAAGTAGGTGGCTGTGGGGTGAGGTCACAGATAGAAGAGCACCCTTTCAGCACATACCTCTCTTACCTGGTTCGTTCATCCTCTGATTTGGCTGCTGGAGGAATTACTGGCCAAGATAAATCCAACTTGGAAGTAAAATAATACAAGTTTGGGAACTTGGTCTTTCTGTATGTGCTCTTCATGGCAGAAGGAAAGGCTTGTAAAGACTGAAACTGGTCTGTATTCTGAGTAGTTTTTCACTAAAATTTGTATGCTTCATAAAGATAGGATGAGGGGTAACGATCATATGAGCAGCAGTGGCTATAAACTGGAAGAGGGCAGATTTAGATTAGATATTAGGAAGAAGTTTTTCTCTCTTCAATGGTGATGCCCTGGCACAGGCTGCCCAGAGCAGCTGTGGAAGCCTTCTCCCTGGCAGTGCTCAAGGCCAGGTTGGATGGGGCTTTGGGCACCCTGGTGTAGAGGAGGGTGGCCCTGCCCACAGCAAGGGGCTGGAACTCGATGATTTTTGAGGTCCCTTCCAATCCAAACCATTCTGGGATTCTATGAGATTAACATGAAACAATAAGACAACTTTATTTTCATCAATTTTGCAGTTACCCAGTGCCACTTTTTAATTGTTCTGTTATTACAAGCAGAGCAACCTTGTCCTTGCCTCTCTTGGTGTAAGCAAAAATATTAAAGTACACCTTGCCAGATCTTTCAGACAGGCTGAAAGACACAGCCTTGAGGTGGTAGAACTCTGACCTGAGTGAATATAGGTGAGGGTAAGGAGCACTGAACATATGAAAACATCAGCCTTGAGGGTCTGTTTCTCTCTCTAGCAAAAAAGTAATGGGATCAAATACCCCAGAAAGAATGTCTTTGGATGTTGAATGGTGCCACATTTCTCTACTCCCATGAACAATTTTCAGGTTGGCTCATGAACAATCATACTTAATCTGCATTTGCTTGGGCAATTGACTGCTGAATATTTTAATTTGCTTCTTGTTACTTTATTATCCAGATGTCTCAATATTAAATGACAATTCTGTCTCCTGATACTATTGCAGGAAGTTTTACCCTTCTGTTTTTAAATATTTTTGTATTCAAGCCAGTTTTAAGTGCGTTACGAAATGTTGTCATTAAGCTGTTGTATTTGAATCACTATGGGAAACGAGGATGTGAGGATTTTATCTTTGTTGTTAAAAATCTACAATTATGTGCTGTTGGAAAAGTCACTTCTTTGCAAAACTGCACGTGGCAAATCCAGAAATAAAACCAAGCATGCAGTAGCATGAAATGACCGCAGGGCAACAAAAAAAAGTGAGAAAAATCTCACAAAATATCTTTGTGATGAGCTAACATCAAAAGATTTCAGGTCTAGCTAGGCACAGAGAAATTTGGTTAAGCAAAGAGCTGCTGTGCTTTTCATCTTCAAAATACCTTACAAAGGTTAAGTCTTTACAATATATCTGTGCAATGAAGCATTATATTGCCACCGTTGTTTTTTTTTTCCCCTTAGTTGAAGTGGATGTTGAGTTTTTAAATGTCCAAGGCTGCGGAGAGGATTGGTCAGGTCTAGGACTGCATACTAAGCTTCTCCTGCAGTGGCTGACCTTCATAGATTGTGCTGGACATTCTTCATTTATGCAGTCATCCCTCCCTCAGCCACTGCCCTCCTTTTATCAAACCAATTGTCCTTTTTGACATCTCTTCCCTGGTAGGTCTGCAGCTTTCCATTGCGCTCTGTGTACTGGTTAAGGCTGCAGTAACCCTCTAGGCCAACTCTCACCCAGATCCATCTGCCTCCTCCACTACTCTAGGCTGTTCACAGTGCAGACTTTCCACTTCTCCTGCAGTACACTTTACAGAAAGGTCAGTGTTGCAGAGCTCAGCAAAACTCTGTTAAATGTGCCTTGCAGAACCCCTTTGGAACACCCAACTAAATGAATGCAATCATCTTGAATTTAGGTATATCCCTCACAAAAACACATGTAGACTCTCTTTATATGAGGGTGAAAAGAAACTCACCATCTCCTGTGTTTGGAATAGCCTTGGAAAAGCTGCGTCTGTGCCAGGAAGCCTGGGGATTGGACTGGGAGTAGGTATTAAATCTCCTTTAGCAACACTGGATACTGCCAAAAACCTGAAAGAAAGCCAAAAATCATCAATATAGACTCTGCATGTGACAGTGAAAGTGTCCTGGCTTTGGCAAGGGTAGAGTTAATTTTCTTCCCACCAGCTGCTTAGTGGTGTTGTTTGGATTTGGGATGAGAATAATGTTAAAACACTGATGGGTTTTGTTGTTACCAAGTAGTCAAGGACTTTTCAGCTTCTCACACTGCCCTGCCAATGAGAAAGTGGGGTCACTGGAGAAACTGGGAGGAGACATGGACAGGACGGCTGACCCAAGCTGATCAAAGGGATATTCAATACTATATGATGCCATGCTTAGTATAGAACTGGGTGTGGGTGGCTGGGGTAGCTCAGGAACTAGCTAAAGATCAGCTTTGGTTGCTGATAAATTGTTCTGTTCATCGTATTTCATATGTTTTATTATTGTTATTACTATCATGATCTTCCTTTTCTGTCCTATTAAACTGTCTTTATCTCAAACCACAAGTCTTACATTGTTTTCCTTTCAATTCTCTCTCTCCCATCCCACTGGGGAGGGAGTGAGTGAATGGCTGCGTGGTTGTTTTACCTGCCGGTCAGGTTAAACCATGACAGAAAGCTCTCTATTTTAGGTGGAAGAAAATGATCTTTCAGAATGTCTAAACCATAATTTTCAGGATCTCTTCAGCTAACCAGGGGTGATTCTTTAAAAGCTTAGAGGCCATTGTCAGGAACACCCCACAGAGTTCATATAAGAGCATAGCTGGTAACATCTGAAATTCTTTATAATGGGCTAATGACCAGCAAAAACCTTGCAGGCTTTTACACTCCAGAAACTGACTCCTTGTGAGTAGCTCAAGAAATTGAAGGAGAAAAAAAAAAAAGAAGACCTGGAGTTTTCTGAAGATAAATGGTCAGTAAAAGGGAAAGGAGGAAGCCTGTGCTGCTTAGCAAAGCCAGTAGCTTTAGTGTTTCTCATGCTATTAGCACCCGCGTACATCTCTGAGGTGCTAACAGTCAACTTCTATTGACTGCAGTGGGAGCCCAGGGCGCTTGGCATTTTTCAGCATTACCTCATGTTATTAAATAAAGAACATAAATGTGCCAGAGTATGTGCTCTTTAAACTTCGAGGCATTGTTTCTTGCTTTATTAAAATATTAAAGATTTTTCTCTGCTGTTAACACTGTCTCACAGTAGGCAGCTACCTGAAAAAGCAATGTACCTCAACAGTGTGCGCTGTGAAAAGCAGAGACATAGCATTCTACCAGGAACAGGATGATTTAATTTTAAATGCATATGCCTTAAATGGCTAATGTGCTTAGAATGTAGAAAATTAGATATTAAAGGCAGTTCTTGTCTCAAAGCAGAAGAGCAGGTGGTAAGAAAAATGAACAAAAACAAGTCAAAGTGACAAAAGAAATTAGGAAAGATTATTGATTTTGCTGGAAAAAATAGTAACTAATAATTTTTCTTACATTGTCAAATATCCAAGGTATCATTCTACTAACACTTGACTGTGACATCGTACAAGATGAGTTCTTACAGCTTAAAGCTGCCTGGAGAAGGTTTTGGGGATGGTCACAGACCTATTTCTTCTGTCATCTACTTGACATTTTGGCCTATGGCCTAGGCTTGGGCTCTCAGTGATGCGATTCCTTGAGGTTGTCAGTGCAATTCTGCTAAGTCCAGGTTTCCTTATTGATAAAGGGAGGCACCCAGCAAATCATGACTTATCAGTCCTGTATGTGTTGAACAAATCTGAAAAAACAAAAGCTGTTGGTAATCGGTACCCAGGCCACTGGTAGACATAAGACTTATTTCTTCCAATAATGCATCTCCCGTTTAGTACAGAGCATTAACCTTCAAAATGTAACTTATTGGCAGTGATAGTAGAGTTTGAATAATAAAATGAGTTCCCAAGCTCTCTCTTTCTCTGCTGTCCTTTGCAATGCAGACGTCTATCTCTAGGCAAGGCCAGGAAGGACAGAAGGTAGAGTGGCCAGCATGACCTACTACAGGAATATGCAGCACTCAAGATATGAGTAATGATGTACTTAGCTGTATCTCATTAAGCACCCAGTGGATGTTCAGCAATAACTGACGAAGGCAGAGGCAGAGTAGCCCTGTCTGGTTTTGCTTGGAAGTTGCTAAGCATAACCATTGTCCGCATCCTCATCCCTCAACGCGCTCCATTGGATGTGGCAAAACTGTATTCTGTGTGAGAATGTAAGAGTGCCTGGGAACTGGAATAATCTTAGGGTGGTCTTAAAACACTCTAAAGGATTTCTGGTTTACTGGGTAGAGGAAAGGCAAGCTGGCTTTATTTCCCGTTTGGGATCTTGTATGCTTGGTTTTATTCCAAGGTAAGAAATGTTAGGTATCAGAATGTCTAGGTAGCACCTACACATCTAACAGATTTTGTTTGGCTTTTCTAGAAAAATAAGAAGGTTCTGTTTCTTGTCAAATTCTAGGTCCTTTTAGCACATGACTTTCCCCTACACTCTATCCTTTTTCCCTTCCTCCTCTTGTTCCAGCATCTGCATCTTCAGATTTTCACCTTCCTTCTCTCATTTGTGTTTGCAAGAAGCTGGCTCTTTGCACTATGGCCCTTCCTAATTGCATTCCCTTTTTCTCTCCTAGTCTTCTAACAGAAAAAGGAATATTTCTGAAATACGTATGCTTATGTAGTCAAGAATTTCACTGTTGGCATGCCATCCAATGACCTCATTCTTGTCTGAATGGGAAGAGAGTGTCCTCTGAAGGAGACTGGGAAGCCAGTATTTGCACACTTTTATCTAGTTGGGGTGCTGCCAGGTGGTCCTGCAAGGCAAATCTGCATGCTATCTACAAGCTCTTGTGAAGATCTTGCCTGGATGGTAAGGGACGATGGATGCTGGAATCTTTATTGATGATATAGCAGCACGGATGTAGCTGTTTTACTTCCCGTAATTTTCAGCTCAATTAAAATCTAAGAACCCTAGACTTAGAGGTTCAGCACAGGAACCCAATAGACATCTCCAAGGAGAATCTTACATAGCCAGAGGTAAAGTTCATATGGAATTATGCTTTCTTTTATCTTTCTGAGAACATCTGAGAAAAATATGTAATGCTCAATTAGTAACTGAGGCAGTTTTTAGAATAGTGATTCCTGTAAACTGGGAACAGAGAGGAAGACATTACGGAACTGCAGCAATAAGGACTTGTGGAACCACTAATAAGGAATTTACAACTAGGGTAGTCTTTGTCATGGCAGAATATCTCCAGGCAAAGAGAAAAATCATTAAATTGCCCGAAATCCTATGAACTCACTGTTTAATACAGAAGCCAAGATTTTAACAGATTAACAGAATCATCTTGTACATATCAGGACTTAATATTTCTAAACATAAACAAATCTCTTTTTACTCAATATTAAATGATTTCACATCTGCTCAAAATCCCAGTAATCTCAGTGTATGTGTGGCAGCAGCTACCCTTAGGAAGGTAGTCCAGCAGAAGTAATTCTGGACTTGCATCCATCTCTGAAGCATATTCATCACTTCTCAAGCCTCAGAGTTCTCTGGTTTCAAGTCTGAATATTTATTGTGTCAGGCTGGAGTCTGACAGTAAGCAAAAGGCAGAACTGTGAATTCTGTCCCTCCTTTCCTAGCAAAGAGATTGATATTATGAGATCTTTGGTCTGGTGAAAAACAATTGCAAAATACGTGGAATATAAAGGCAAGCTTTTTTGTGGTTAAAAATAGCATCTGTGATAATACCCTCACAAGACTAAAAGTGACTTTCTTACTGTGTGGAGAACGCTAAATAAGATTTTTTATATGGTATCTTATGCTAAGATAACTATAAGAAAAAGCCCCACAGATTTACATGAATCTGACAGCTGATTTAAAAGCTCAACGGGAAGCACCATTTGCTGTAATATAGAAGACCTAGGTTCAGAATCACACACAAATTTTTGTCTTCTCAAAAGCCAGCAAGAACTGGAGGTGGCATAAAGAAAACGACAGCCTTTCTGCAAAGGCAAACAGAAATCAATCTATGCTCTTGAGCTGAGTTTGTGCTTCCTGTAGAAGAGGGGTGAGGACTAGGAGACAATGCTTCTCAGAACGGCTTGATATCCATAGTTGGAGGAGACTTCTGTTTTTCTTTAAATTTACAGTGGCTGCATTGGATGTGCCAGAAAGTGATGGGTCACTACAGTCCTATAAATCCTTAACACCTATGTAGTATATCTTTAAAAAAAAAAAACACCTTAGAAAATACCTTCATTCTAGAAGAAAGAAAAGTCCTCAATAATGACAGCACACTGGCAGTGCAATAAAGAGGAATTTGTTATTCTGACTGCAGGGGTTGACAATGACCGGAGGGTAAATGAATAACATAGGAAAGAAGAGCCTATGCTCAAATGTCAAAAACTCCCTGCTGCAAATGAAAGAAAGAGAAATATGCTCAAAACGTGTTTACTCTGTATAGACATAATAGCAGTAATAAAAAAACCCAGATAATTTATCTGACCGCAAGATGTATTTCTGAGCTTGAAGCTGAGGACGCAGCATTGCATGTTATGATCCTTTGAAATGTTCATTGCCAGGAAATGAAAAGTCTTTGCCATCTAATGGTGAGGAAAGCAGCAGCAAAAATTTAAATGAACGGTAAGTGAAAGAGTTAAATACGTAGGATGGTCTCCTTCGTGAGTAATTTTTGTTGACAATTTTAAGCTACTGTTCAATTCTAGAAACAAATCTGATTATTATAATTATTTCTTTTATTACCTAAAGAGGATAATATCTACTCGCAAGTATGACTACTTCTGTATGAAATTAATTTTGCAGCCATAAATTGCACCCTCAAACAAGAACTCAATCATACAAAGAAGCAGCACAAATTGAAAGCTCTGTTGTTTTTCTGAAGTTATTTAGTTCGAAACAAAGCCTTCCTAGGTAGTCTGTCTGCTTTTTATTTTTAGTTCTCCCTTCTTTGTTATTGAATGCTTCTGTAAGAAAGGCAGATTTTTGTTTTTTTCTTCCTCTGGTGTTTCCCATGTGAAGTTACAACCTTCTGATAGCTTGTATGAAGAGGATTAGAACATGTCATCGCTAATTGCAGATGAGGATTTAAAGCCGGGATGGGCAGGAGCAGCAGAATGATGATGTTGCTCCACCTGTCTTGATTCAGACTGCATTGACGCTTTGCTTCTGCCTCTCCGGGAAGTTAGCCTGGCTTCCACATCTGTCCTCACCTTATGGCAGGAGAAAATTGAGGTTTGTTAAACACAACGAAAGGGTAACTTTTCTGCTGAAAGACTGATTTCTCTAACGTACGTTGTTCCTAAAGAGCCATTCTACCACTAAGTCTACGGAAAATTAGGTGGTTCATACAAGCCTAAGAGAAGGAGCAGTTGCAAACAGAAATAACTTTTAAACTCTAGAAATGCCATGTTTCAGTTGTGGTATTATCTCTTCCTCTTACAGGACCTTGTTGTTGCTGTTGTTGTTTCCATTAGAGTGAAAACTTCTGAGTCCTGTCATTGTATCTTCACACTTAACATACAAGTGCTTTCTCTAAGTGTGGGAATTGTGATGGTAAGGTTTGCAAGTCCTGACCATCTGCAAAAATTACTGTTGCTTAATGTCAACAGTGGGAAGTGGTTTGACTAATAAGCTTGAGGAATTACATAACTTAAGTTGCAATTGAACCAAATTACATCAGCATGCATTTCCCCCTGTTTTGCTTCAGGATGAATCAGTTATGAAACACAAGTCAAAATAATGGACACACATTTATAGCAATTATGGGTCCCAGGCATTGATTAACCATGACTGAGAAATCTTTCTGTCATAAAGATAAATATTGTATCATAAAGAACCTAAAAGCTCCCATGTGTGGCCATGAACTCCAGGGAAGGGCATTTATATTAGCCCTAGCATTCTTGGACAGGTGTAAGTCTAAGGAAATAAGAAAATAAGCAAGGCTAAGTAGTCAGAGAAGCTCTTCACTTCTCTGTATGGATCGTTCCTCAGTAAATTGCGTTAAGTAAAGAAAAGAAGTTAATGTAAATGCCCCTTCATCTGCTTTCAAAACAGGTTCTCTTCTTTCAAAGCCTACTTTCAGGCCTTGCAACGAGGCAAAAGTGGCTCAGCAGTTTCAAAAAACTGGCAAAATTGAGCCAGAGGGAATTTAATTATCTTCAGACATCTAATGAAAACCACAAGGTTTTGTCACAATTTTCAGGACTTATCTGTCAAGGTTTGACAGATCAGGAAACAGAAAGGACAGTTTCTTGATTAAGACTGAAAAACAAGGCTCGATCCTAAGTTTCAAGGAGAAAGGATGGTTGTAATTAATAAAGATAGGAAATATGCAGTAAAATTACCTTGTCTAACCTACCAATAAGGTTGTAACCTGAGTTCCACATCTCTGTCCCTCCCATGCCAAATTTTGGGTTTTCATTTTAGGGGATGAAAACATTTTATCCCTAGTCATTTGGAAAGCAACCTGTGATTTAATTAAGGTAAGAATTAAATGCCTCAGTCTCCTCAGCAGTAAAGGAAAATAACAGTTTCCAGTTTGACAGACAGACTTTTTGATGTAACATGCTTGTTCTTGGTCATCTAAACTCATGATGTACACCATGATGTCTCTGTGAAAGCTGTTTTACTACAGCAACTTAGGGTTTTTTTGTCATTCACTCAATCAGAGCTCTTCTAGTGAGGAACTGTAGGAAATGACAGAGGATAGAGCCTAGGATTTTAAAATCTATATGCTGTTTCTTGGCTGGTGTAACAGGCAGGCTAAGTATGTTGAATCCCTCACAGCAATATCTTACATATCAAAAGGGCATATCTTTAAAGCAGGCAGCATTTTAGTCCTATATAATATTCTATATATATAATATGAGCGATTGCATAGCTCAAACTTTCCTGAAATGGTGACTCTGGTTGAGTTCTTGCAAAAAGAAAGGAAATCTTGCTGTAAACTTTATCAGTGCCTTAGCAACCGATTGAGAGACAGTCAACTCTTTTGTTGGTTCATCTCTACTATCAGAGTTTGGGGTACTGGACACCATTGGTGGCTTCCAGAATCCTGCTCAGTTATTTAACTCCTTTTTTCCTGATGCTGGTGGTGCTGTCCAAATAGCTTTCAGGGAAAAACTCCCAGGTGGGGCATAGAAATGATGACTGTAGCAATTGTATTTTTCCTCTAGAGAAGGCAAAAAAACAGCCTGTAGAACTAGTTTTTATTATCTTTAACTGGTTTGGATTGTTTTCTTTGTAAGTATTTTTTGAACACCAGTGGCTTCAGCCAGCCTGGGCATGGAATCTTTCCATCATTGAATGATCTCTTTTTCAGCAATGCTGGGATGGCATTGGAGCCAACATCAAGTGCTGCTGCCAGGGAGGTGCAGGGAGGAGTATGTGAGCAGGATGGGGCTGGAATGAAAGCTCCCCCTCAGCCAAAGGAGTTTCTCATCAGTGATTCGTGAAGCTTGCAAGAATGTACCAGAAAGAATCACCTCCACAACTCATACAGCTTGATAGAAAACAGATTTTTGTAAGGGCAAGTACCACTGTAAGAGGAAGGTAAGATATGATTTGGGCAATCTAAGAATCTCAACTTCTACTCAATAATTTCAAAACTGACTGGTGTTTGTGGGGCCCTGGTGAGTGCAGCTCCAAAAGATGCTGCTTGCAGAACTACCTTTTGAAACACATTTATTTAATGGTGATGCGCAGTCAAAGAATCGCTCTCCTTACTGCTAAATTACACTTTGTTTCAGGACTCCAATCTGAAACCATATCCAAAAGCCAGCAGCCTGGCTGAGGTTACATCCTAACCACATTGTTTTCATATGCAGTGATAAATCACTTTTAAACTTTCTGCACAAAGGTCTTGTTTTGTTGATGTATTTGAGAACATTGTAGAGAGGTTTGCAATTAAATAAGGAAAAAGTAGGATTTCTTTTATGAAGAAATTAATTTTTAATGCCATTGAAAACAGGGAATTTTGAAAATACCATGCATTGGTTATTTTTCTCTTTGTACCTGAAAGCTGCACAAAAGTAATTGCATTTCTCTCTAAAAGATGGTGAAATGACAAATAGCCAGCTTTCTTTTATATTGAGGGTAGAAAATTTATCAAGTAGAGACCGAGTATTTTGGTAAAGATGTCTGGATTTTGCCTGAATTAAAATATAGTTGAGGACAAGCTTTTCAAGGTCTTTTACTTAATTGTGTACCAAACCACACCTTTCTATCCCTATGTTTCACAATATGATTTATTTTTAAAAGAAGATGTGTTAGAGCTCAAAAATCATGCAGTTCAGTGTCTAGTGCTGTTAGCGGTCGCAATTGCGAAGAGCTTATCTACACAAAGTAGATAAGCAGACACTTTTTTATTCCAGCATTGGGGAATGTGGGGGATAGCTCCACCAAAGATGTGGTTACCCACAAGTACAAAGAACAACCTATTTATACAATTTTTTAGCAAAGTCATTGTTTAAAATTGCATAGAATCCTTGTTTCTTAATTTGACCTTTGCAATGATTTGCTTTCAACTCCTTCACTTTATCTATATTCTTATTCTACAAAAATCATTGGTTAACCCTGATGATTGTTTTAAATACAAAGAGGGTCTTCTGGTGGTCCTCAGTAGTCTTCCTCACTGTATCTGCTGATTGAACCCCATCCTTGCACATGCTCATTTCATCTTTGGCTGATTTTACAAACCCACAGCCAGTTTCTTCTCATACCTATTGTTTTGACTCAAGGTCCATAACCAGTACTTATTGTTTTAATTCAAGGTCCATAACGATTCCCATAGTGATCAAGGCACACAACGTCCTAGTTACCTATTCCTAAGGGCCTTAACTTGCTTTATATTCTCATAGCTTCTATAATTCCCTGAAAACCAAAATCATATTCCAAACTAAAATCAAAATAACCTAGTATTTAGTAAGGTGATTATAACAGTGCCAAACATATGAAATGCTCTTCTCTTCCTCATCTGTCTCCAACTCAGGATGGCAAGTTCAGCATTCTACCTGTTTTCAATTAAAAATGAGGTACAAATCTGATCCAGCATGGTAATTACTATATTCCAGTGTAAGTCACAGACCATTGCTGCTATTATTTATCAGACAAAGCAACTCATCCCCTAACCTTAACTACAAGCTGCAAATTCATAATGGCTGGCTTTTTGTTATGAGTAAAAACGACGTTATTTCTCCTTTGCTCCAGTTGCTGAGGGCCACCTCACCTCTGGCAGCTGAGATAGCTGCACTATCTGTTCTCCATTCTCTGTGGAAAGATTTGGAATTTTCTAACACTCTTTTTCACCATGGATCAGAATCCAGGTAACTTTTTAGTGTTAAGGATGGTCACTTGCACCTCATCCAGTTTCTCCCTGCTTAAATACATGCAAGCACACTCAGGGTTGTCAGATCAGTCTCTCTAAAGAAATTTTCTTTTTTTCTTCTTGGAGCAAGTGGGGGTACTTGTGTATGCACACTTGAGCCTATCCTGGCAAATTCAAAGGGAAAAAAAAAATTAAATAATGATAGACCAATGAGTTTAATAAATGTCCTTTCCTGAATACTTTCCCCACTGTGAAGAAAGCTAGGTTTACTTCATTTTATACAAATTCAGGGGCTAACATGGAACAAAAGTCTATATACAAGCAAAACCCCCCAAAAACAGCCCCCAGTCCCCCAACTTTTTCTACCAGAGCTGTTTAATGCAGGAAAAAGTTGACAGCACAAAGCTACTCCATCATGAACTAATGAGTCACTGCCTCCAATCTGTACTTCTTAGGTTCAGGCTGACACATTTGCAGCTGAAGTTTTTAGGCTTGCCAGTTCTCTACAGTAGATGTATAATACAGAAAAGTTGGGAATTTCAGGGTATATCTCATCAATTTACCATGTATAACACCTCTGAGAAACTGAGCATCTAACAATAAGGAGAGGGAAGAGAGGGAAGGAGATAGAGATCAGACTACAAGACCTGAACAATTGCTTTCACCTTGTCAGAAACTTTTAAGACTTAAAAATTATTAATATTTTAACATCTGCCTCGAAGAGGCAACATGCTATATGTAGTAACAATGGGTTAAAGTCTCTTTAAAGGAGTAAATCTGTTGGTTTGTTAGTGGAAAAATCTACAAAATGTGTCACAAAGTGGTAGATGTTCTTCAAAGTAGGCAAATATAACAAAAATAACGTGATATTTCCTGCCATATCTTACTAATGAATAAAACATTAGGTAAGCAAGGAGAGGTCAAAAAAGGACGAGAGGCTTGAAAGAGGTGGAGGAGATAGAGGTAGCAAAGCTGCCATAATTAACCATAATTGAAACAGGGTTTTCCAAGCCTTTCCAGCACACGGAAAACAAATTTTTCATTGTCATCAGCAGCCCTTTCCGTTACAAATAGCAGGAACGTACAGGTAGCAGAAGAATCAGTCTTCAAATTCTGAACATTTTAAAATGGAAAAAATGCAATTGATTTTAAGTACATAGTGTTCATGCAGGAGATTAGCCAAATCAATATTATACTGAAAATATGTAAGTTCCCACAGAGCATTTTCTTTGGGAGTAAGAGAATATTTTCTTTTATATTTTTTATGAGAATTCTATTGCACTCACTCCTCATAATTTTTCCACTCTTGTTTATAGGCAGTCCAAGAATTTGAAGCCAAGACTTGATGCTGCAAAATTCCAGATAAAAGCTGTGAGGTAAGAGGGCACTATGCAGAACATCTCAGGGTTTCATATGCAGATTCCCACAGAGAAAAAACATCTGTAAGAAAGCTGGATGTATAATGAAAAGGCAAAGAAGTGTTTCATCTCATTAATTTCCTCTCTTAAACCTTAGGCTCAAAACCTCCCCCCACAGCTGCTTGCTTGTCAATCAGGAGTAATGCTTCCCCTTCTTGAAAATGCTTCCCTTTCTTCCCCAAGGCTTAAAATAGTTTCCAAAGTTGGAGCATGGTGGTACTTAAGCCAGAAGTAGCAAGGCCCAACCAAATGCCATTTTATCCTGACTGGAGAGTTAAGGAAGCACTGCAACCCCAGCTAGTCAGGAGGAAAATAGCGGTCTTGCCCTTTGCACATCCCCTAAGCAAGAAAATTTAACCGGGAATGATCCTAGGGTTTTAAGACAAGCCCTGTTGTTTTAAGCTTCCTTTACCCAATGTGGCACCTGTTGAGGCTTGGACACCTGCCTGTGTGTTTCCAGAAACATGCGACCTGATGGCCGCTGTCGCTGTGTCTCGCCTCATGCAATGCAAAGGAGGCCTGACACTGGCCCCAGGGTGGTTCCTGCAAAGACTGGGACTGCTCTGGGACTGCTCTAGGAGCACTTGCTCCTAGCAAGTGCTGTCATCTCCATTTCTGACAGCATCTCATCTGCTTGTGGGGACTGTAACACAAAGCACAACAGCCAAAATGCGGCCATGGCAGAACTTATTTGTCTAGGAAAGACTGAAGTGAGCCAAGATCCTTCCCTACATTACTGGGGTTGTTCTCAAGCTACTTTGCCAGAGCAAGAGGCACAGCAAAGAGAGCGTAGTGATGCAGCTATGGAAGAGTGCTGGACAAAGCGATCCTGCTAGACCTCAGCTTAAACATAACCTTCTGGTTATGGAGTATTCTCCAGGACAAGAAGAGTTTGGAAGGAGGATGGTGAAGATGAGACATGGCTTATAACTGGCCATGGACTGCTACATGTGTTGCTGAGGATGTGGTTGACGCAAGTATTGGATTTGTGATTTGTGCCTAAAGGAAGTAGGGTTTTTTCCTAAATACCACAGGACCCACATGGACAGGTGAAGGCACTAGCCTTCACCTGGGAAAGGTTTCTGCAGCTGTCAGAGCTGTGGTTAGTACTGAAGATGGCAACAACCCAGGACCTGACCCAAAGATGAGACATGGGAGTGGGAGGCAGGGGGAAGGAGAGTGGTTGGTGGGGCAAGAAGTAGGGTGAGGTGGGGAGAGTCACATTTGCTGCCCTGGCTGTTGCATGGGAAGTAAGAGGGAGGATAATGACCCCCTGCACATTGTGACTCTGCACTGCTGTGGCAGCCAAATGGGATTTATGGGGCTCCGTCAGTGTCAGACTTGGAAGCTGAGCATACAACTAGCAATGCCAGCTTAGCACATGCCTATAGCTGCTGCTGATCTGAAGATTTAGACTTATTGCTGGTTGCTGCAGGACCTTTAGGACTTCTGCTGACAAAACCCACTGGTGTGTGGGTGCTTTAGCAGGAGGAAGATGTCACTGCACTCTGGTTCAGGCTGCACTGCAGGCAAGGATTACAGCTAAAGAGCTTGGCAACAGGGTTTCAATAATTATGTTTATTTTTGCCTCCTAACAGGCTTGCATGGCAGGCTAAGGAAAGGGTTGATGTTAAAATAAAGCAGCTGGCTCCATCTATGCAGGAAGGATTGGGAGGAGGGTAGGTGCAAGCAGGGGTGAATGCTAGATGCTGCCAGAAAAGGCAGTTCCAAGGGAGGCTGCTGGGAGTGGGGAGAGAAAAATGAGTGGCAGAAGGAAAGGTGAGGGAGAAAAATGTGAGGGAAGAGACAAAAGCCAAAGGCAATTTCCTAGGGCTTCTTTTTTCATCCCTGTCCTCCTTCCTGTCTTCTGGATACACCCAGACTGAAAGTATGCTCTGTCAAAAACTGAACACACTATAAGCTACAGCTTTCCTTTATGTTACAGTAAATTATCCGATGCCTGCTTAAATGACCTGGTCACCCTTAACATCTTGAGATGGCTGCAGCCTCTTTTTCTCCTGTGCTTTTTAGCAGAAGACAAGACATAGCTGACTTTTTCTTTTTTTTTGTTTTTTGAAGGGACTTTTTTTCTGATCATTTTAAGTAAACAATTTTATATTGTCTGTCTTCAGATTTCTGGATATTGGTCCTCATCATTCACAAGAAGTATCCAGCTACTCTAGATCATGAAGGAAATGCATACAGGGCAATTACATCTGTATCATCATATATAATTCTTTATCTAATTCTCTATCTATTCTCTATCTATGTATCATCTATGTCATCTATATCTATCTGCATATATTTGTATATAATTGAAGGATTGAAGCACCAAAAGGAGCCAGCTCTCAATAAAAGTGGAGTTGCTTCTGGGTTGAATCAAAGGAGAAGCAAGGTACTGACTGTGAGTGTGACATGATATTGTATCTTGAAAACTAATTAAGGAAAGAACAGAATTTAAATAACATTTGGATGCAACAGCAGGAAACACAAGGAGCAGGTGTTTAACAAGATTTCTTTTGACTGTTTAACCTCTTCAGTAGTGCCAAAAACCCAAACCCTGTCAGACTTTGGCTTTACCTACTTTCTGTAGTTGTACTTTTGGCTGTTTCATTTGTCTCTAGGGATCTGGGTCTCAGCCGCTAAATACTTTTGATCTCCATGGTATGTGTAGCTTTCTCTTCAGGAGTCAATCAGATTATGTGGCTGTGAATAAGGCCCAGCATTTGCTATGCTGCTCTGCAGGTTCACTGCAGCGTCCACGGGAGAGATCTCCTTGCAAAACTGGATGAAATTCGTTGCCTGCAACCTAGAAACCAGGCAAGGCTTTTCTTTCTGATCATTGTAAAATGTGAACACATAAGGAAGTGTTTTTCAATACTTCAGGTATTGTCATAGCATAGAGGGCTATCTGTTGATAGGTGTCTCACTGCTGACACCCTGCAGAGTAACTAGGACTACATAATACTGAAGTGGCTTTACATCTATGAAGAAGTTCCTGGTTTAAATGACCTTTAGCAAAGAGCTTTCTCTGTCACCCATTTATATTCTGTTTCACACTCTTTCCTGAATTTAGCAAGTGAAAAGAAACTGAAGTGTCATCCATTTTAACGGTCACCTTTTAATGATATGTGTTTGCTTCTATCATGATTTTAAAAAGCTTCTTCCCGAATTTCTTTGAAGAACTCAGGGTTTGCAGGGAAGAAATCATTCTCAGACTACCTCTGTAAATGCCTGCTTTCTTTATGATGGGTTTTCTGCAACTTTGGACGATAGGCAGAATGAGTACTTCATGTCAGATTTTGCCTGTGTGAACCCCACCACTGTGCCCTCACACCCATTTAGACCTCTATATGGCAGAGATTTCTGCATATGCATCTCTATCTCTTTAGGCTTGTTTTCACACTACCCTACTAGCTACTGCTTCTTTTTGTTATTTTTCTTCCCCCTCCTCATTGCTTCCCACCTAGTATTCAGTCCAACCTGCTGGCTGATGTTCTTCCAACAAATCAGTGTTTTCAACACTAGAATCTTTTACTTTCCACTCTTCTTCTTTTTTTCTTCTCCATTTTGCTAATCATTTTTTTTCCTGCACATGCTGTTCAAACCTCCTTAATCACAGAATACTTTGGAATGGAAGGAATCTTAAAGTTCACCTAATCTAACCTCTGATAATCTCACTCTTCAAATAAACTGATTCATTTTGCCCCTTTCTTGTCTGTCTGTCTGTCTATCTACCTATCTATCTATTTTCTATCTATGAGGACCAACTATCTTCTGTGCTTTGCTCTCCCCTCCCTGACCTGCCTTTCTATCCAGAGAAGGGTTCGCCTCTCTGTCAGGACACTGAGTGCATCAGCACACTTTGCAACATTTAGCTTCAAGGGGTGGTTGGCTGGGCTCAAGGCTGTGACATTCTTTGTCAAGTCTTTTTTTTCACTTGCTGGATTTTAGCTCCAGGGCTGCTGGTAGCTCAAATTCCCCTAACAAAGATTCTGCCTAGTCTCCTTCTCTGTTGTTACCAGTGGACAGGGACTGTGCTGATCTCCAGAATGTGGATGTGGAAAGGGAGAGGCACAATTCAGAGCCCATCACTAGATGTATGTAGCTCACAACTTCCCTTGGAGTCTCTAGCTTGAACACATATTGTGTTTTGAAGACAAAAGTGACCAGCAGCACATGGAAACAGGAGATCCATTGGGTAACAGGGTCCCAATACTTGCAGCAGTTTGTTTAAAATCAGTGTTATTAGACATCATTGCTAAACTCCTAGTTAAATATGAAAATCAAGTCGAGTGTATCTGCAGGGTACAAGAGACTGTGTGTGGGTCCCGATACCTTGCTACCTGCCTGGGTGTTTTTGGGGTGCTTAGTCATGGCAGCGATTAAACCCCTTAAGCAGGCAGATGTTACACCTTTTCTCACCCTACAAAGTTCCTACCTGTATGACAATTCATCTTTTATGATCTTGATTAATAGTAATTGGTATATCATCACCTCCAATAATACAATTCTATGAGGAAAACTAATCTCTGACATTACAGGGGTTGGTATTTATTGGAAGCCCTATGTAAATAATGGAACAGGTCACCTCCTTCTGGGTTGATTTGCCTATATCTGTACATTGTTTTCCTTGGTAGCTTTTATTGCTACTCCCACACCTGGAACTTCCAGAACAAGTTTTAAACTATTTCAGAAATAATGCATTGCTAGAGCAGATCAGGCTTTTGAAAACTGTAATGAAAATCTGTTGTTAAATAAGGGATATAGCTTTTTGGGTTTTTTCCCCACTAGTTTCGTTTCAGTCAGCATACTGATTATATTCTTATGTAGAAATCACTCTCGCGTTTATATGGCAGTGCAGTTTCATTTTTGTTCCTGTTTTGAGAAGGAATCCTCCTCCATACATGCCCAAGTTTCCCCTTCTCTTTCAGTGAGTATTGTGATTACATAAAACTAAGAGCAGAGATCTTCAATCTTAGTAAACAAAACCAGGGGATGAATTATTCTTTAAAGCTGGCTCTGACACTGAAGTCACAATTCATATATTATTTTTGTCAGCAACATGTCTGAACTGCCAAGGCCATTATTGAAAATCACAGCTGCAGTACCTACAATAACCCAATAACTACAGGAAAGCTGCAGTTAGGTCGTATTGCTTGATCACTGCGGATGAAACAAATGCTAATAGTTAGTGTTACTGCCTACTGATTTTGCAGCACAATTTGTTCAGTAAAAATAATTCTAATGATTAACAGCATCGTAAAAGAGTATGTTGAATGGCTTCGCTCCTGCCCTACATGGTTGGCTCAGGTTAAGGAGCATGGTGGTGTATGTCAACCCAAGCTGAATCAGTTTGGTCTCTGTTTATGGTGGGCAAGTGAAGAGAAAGGTGATAGAGTGAGCTGGGAGGTCAGGGAGTTGGGTGGGGCTGTGTGGTTTTTGGAGACCACCTGGGGAAGTTTTCAAAATGAAGCAGGGCAGAGGCTAAGGCCAGTGAGTCAGCCTTCCAGTGGGGAGGAAGAAACACTTCATGCTAACTATGTATGGTGAGTATTTGAATGTATTATCATCGTTAGGAGGATGCTAGTCTCCAGAATTAACTGTTGCTAGACAGAGCTGCTGGTCAAGGGGGCTGGAAGAGCATTAGAAAATTGATTTGGGTTTCTTTCTGTGTTTTAGCAATCTAATCCTCAGAGTAAGTTGTATAGGGCTTGCTGCCAATTACTTCAAACAGAGTTTGAAAAATGCTCTTGCCTAAGGTAAATACCATCAACTTTAGAAGAACTTCAAACCACTCTTTCAGAGCACTCACATAAACATATGTTTCACAGCTACAGTTATTTGTTTCACAGAATTAAATTTAAGTGCTAGTAGTGGTTTGGAAGGCTTATACTGGTATAGGCTATTTGACTACTGGTGTCTGAATTAAAAGGTCTGCAAAGCATCTACTTTGCATGTTTGCCAGCAGTAGCAGTCTGGGGGCAAATTGCTTGATAACGGTGTTCCAAACATAGGATGTGTGTGGGAAAAAGGGCAGAAGATATGGACAAATAAGGGTAATGCTCGAAGTACTTGTGGTGGTGGGTAATATGATGTGAGAAATGTCCAGAGGGCCTGCTTTTGGTTTGGATTTCTTCCCTCTACATCCCCCCATCCCCATGTCGTCCGTTGCCTCCTCCCCTATATTTTTGCTTTTCTCAGCTTAGGCTGAGGTGGTTTGGCTTAGCCTGAGGGAGGTGGAGAGGACTTACTGCTCTAGCCCTGGGAATTGAGTGTTGACAGGCAAGCTGGCAGATGCTACTTGCAGCCTGTCTCTACCTGCAGCCAATTGATGGGGCCAACTTTGGGGCAATAAAGCTGAAAGCTGAATGCTGAATTACATTCTAGACTTAATCTCACAGGCTCTCAGAGGAAGGAGAAGAAAAACTCGGAAAACAAGCAATGTATCACAGGCAAAAAGAACTTTCTTGCTCTTGGCAGGTAACCAAAAGAAATTCTGATGCGGAGGTTCAATGCAGTATAGGTGTCATGCAAGTAAATGTTTTGGCTGTACCACTGCACCAGCAATTCAAGGACCTGTAGTGCAGACTTGATTTTCTGTCTGTAGCAATTCTTAGGTATATAAATCCCAAGTAAAGTGACTGAATGCTGTTTTAAAGCAGTGTAACTTCTTTGTCCCAGCTGCTTTGTCTGGAAGATTGATCCAGTTTCATGCTGATAAGCATGAAGGCCCTTCTAGCCCCCACCCCCCAACTTCCAGTTTCAGTTTAGTCACTACCAGTTAGTATTTACTTGAACATTTACTAATATTGAATATTAAACAGGTCTTCTCTTACTTTCCTATTTGCCCCATCTCAGCTTTGTTTGGTAAGATACAACTGTCCAAGCTTGTGTTACTTCTCTCACAAATAATCTGTTCCTTCAATCCATCCTTTCATTCTTCCTTAGTACCCTTTTTATATCACATTTATTTTTACCAGAATGTAAATGACCAGAGGAGGAGTCGCATTAATGTCTCAGTGAAGCCTTTCAAAAGGACAGTATTATCTTTCTTCTCCAAAACAAACTTACCTAAAGCATCTTAATATGTCATTAGCTTTTTCTATGCCTACATCACACTGAAAGCTCACAGCCATATGCTGATAGACCAGCGCATCCTGACTTTCCGCCTTTTAGACATCTCCAGTACATAATTCTTACTGTTTCCATGGAGATTCTTATTATTGATCATGAGAAAATGTTATTGTCTATTGGCACAGATACCCTTGAACTCCAGTCATATTGGCCAGCATTTTGTAAGGTCAAATCTGAGGGGAAAAAAGCATAAATCTCTTTAATTCATCAGATAAACCTTCCAAACTTTCCTGAGCCACCTATAAAGCCTAAAATGTGACACAGAATATAAAATGCTAAGAGTGTAGTTCATGCAGGCTGATGGTTTTGGTTACAACAGCCTGGCAAGCCCTGACATGGTTTCAGTTGCCGTATCCACTATTTTGGATTAAAATTATAAATAAAGCCATTCGAACTAAGATAATTGAATCTGGACACAAGTTCTCAGGCTTACAAAGCTTTTATGTATTTAAAATGTGCAAAAGCCAAACAAATACAATTTTGAATACAGGTGAAAGACTATAAAATGAATGGGTTCTTATCATACAGACATCATTGGATTGGTGGTGTTTGAGTAAACGCTTTGAAAACCAAGGTACTTGTTAAAAAATATGCCAAGTTGCCATAGTATTGGAAGATCTCAAAGTTTTACTATAGCTTTGTAGTAAATTATTCCAAAATTTACTCTGATATCCGGTCTATAGCTATTTATCAGGTAATCATCTTTTGGTTATAAGGAAGAAGATAAATGTACAGATGGCACAATCAAACCAAACACTTTTAATTACAGAAACTTTAAGTTATTTCCAATGTTTAAAGTAGATTATTTCTAACTTAACAAAGCCACTATTCTGTTCCCCAGTATTGACAAATTACAATTGCAGTTCATGCCTACCACAAGGCTACATCTGATGAGTTTGCAGAGACCAAAGACAATTCTCTACTTTCTTAAGGGATTGTGAGGGAATCAGAAAAGCCTGTAGGATGGGGCAGGACAGGGAGGATAGGGGGTGGACACATGACAGGCAATGGAGGGTGGAGGGAAGGGCAGGCAAAGGACGGTGGAGGGAAGGGCAGATGATGTTCTGCACAGAACCAAAGCAGCCTACTTCTTCACCAAAAGCTATGTAATTTAAAAATACTTTAGAAAAGGATTGTTATTACAATTTAAGGATTTAAGTCACCAAACCAGAACTTAGCAAGGAAAGAAGAGGTTCAAACAAAGTTTGAATATACAGAGACGAGAGGACTAATCATAACCTTTTGCTCCTTCAGAAGTTTTATGGCATCTGCTTTGCTCAGTATTTCTGTCGTGAGAAGCACTAAT
This sequence comes from Hypotaenidia okinawae, assembly GCA_027925045.1. Taxonomy (NCBI): domain Eukaryota; kingdom Metazoa; phylum Chordata; class Aves; order Gruiformes; family Rallidae; genus Hypotaenidia; species Hypotaenidia okinawae. The sequence goes on from BSDF01000001.1 coordinate 102,195,569, forward strand.
GATACTCTGAAAACTTACCCATGCAGTTTCTAAAGACAACGTTTGCAAAGTGTTTGGATGATTAAAAGTAGCACCAACTAAACATCATTGCTGCCACTAGGACACGTACATGTAGATGCATTGATAATAGGAGATGGTGGGCAGCTGAGCGTACAGGGCAAACAAAGCCCTCTGAAGAAATGTTTACCTGAAAACATAAGGGTTTTTTTACCAAAGAATTACACATTCAAATTCGTAGAAAGCTAAAGAATAAATTGCTGCATGCAAAATTTGTATCTGAAGTGCTGAAATGAAATACTTATGCTGAAAAGAAATGCTGTGCAAGGATTGCTTGGTGTGTTCAGAATTTCCTGTTGGATTTTTTTGAAGGGGTAATATAAGTAAATATTTGGTCATTAACAAATAAGCTAAGCAATCAAGAGAAGGGATCCAACAAATATCAAGTGTCAGAAACCTCTTATTTAAAAGCCACCATAGCAGTAATATAATCTTTCTTGCAGTATGTCATATATGCACCTTGGATCAGGAACAGCTAATTAATCTTGTAAGCCCAGAAGCTAAAATATCACAGACGGCAGCAGGGGTGAACAATATTTAAATTTGGAAGAGAATACATGGTAAAATTAAAAGTTTTTCAGATCCACAGACATCCAGGCATCCTTTATGCTCAGCATAGTATTTATTTCAGGGAAGCATAATTAGAGATGACCTTTTTTAAGAATTATTGTTGGTTTAAGTGTTTAGGATGAAAAAAAAGTCTTCTGTGAATCAGCTATAAAGATCTACATCCTGCTTTTGGTGTCCTGGGCCAGCTCAGTCTGTGACTGACAATATTTTTATTCTGAGAGAGCCCCTTTACCTGGGCAACTCAGCACAGCATTTCAAGTGACACAATACTGAGAGGATCATGATTTTTTAAACAATTATAATCCACCCATTGAAAAGAAGAGATGCAATATCTATTTCTACTGATATTAAATTCAGCAGTGTGGTCTGAAAAATTCCAGGGAAGAGATGAATTTTGTTAAATGTAGACACACAGAATCATTTAGTCTGGAAAAGACCCTTAAGATCATGAAGTACAGCTGTTAACCCAACACTGCCAAGTCCACCACTAAACAATGATGTCATGTCTATGCGTATTTTAATATCTTCAGGGATGGTGACTCCACCACTTCCCTGCTATTCTGACTGGGGAATAGCAGGGAAGCTAATCCCCAGTTTGTTCTGCTATTTCATAATCCTTTTGGAGAAGAAATTTTTTCCTAACATCCAGTCTAAACCTCCTCTAATGAAACCTGAGCCCATTTCCTCTTGTCCTACTGCTTTTTACTTGGTAGAAGAGACTGACACCCACCTGGCTGCAACCTTTCAGGTAGCTGTAGAGAGTGATCAGATCTCCTCTAAGCCTCCTCTTCTCCAGGCTAAACCGTCCCAGTTCTTTCAGCTGCTCCTCATAAGACTTGCTCTCTAGACCCTTCACCAGCTTCATTGCTCTTGTTTAGACATAGATAATGCAAACATCTATAAACTACGGGGTCATTTGGTTTAGGCTTTTTTGGGTTTTTTTACATTCTGTTTATATTCAGCAGCCCTTCTAGGGTGCAGTACTTTACATCTGGCAATAAAATATCTAAAACAGATGAGAGGACATGCAATTCTCTCTTTTTCCCTTCATTGGCTGCGAAGTGAATATAGAATGGTCTGCTCAGGCATAGGTTTCTAAGTTACATATGAAAATCTTGTCTCAAGCAATGGTGCCTATTGATATAACTTCATAAAAGAAAATAGAAAAGATATAGTTGATGAATTACTATCTCTTGTATGAATATCTGTCTGGGCTGAAAATGTGCTATGATAAATCTAGAACAGTAGAAACAGCACGCAAACTAGAGTGTTTATCAGCTAATGAAATAATGGCTATCTCCAAATGACCTGACATAAATAAAAGGTTAGACCAAGTCCTAACTTGGTTTTCTTAGATGTGCATCCAAAATGCCTACATTTGCAATAAGAATTTGTGTAGGGAAGCGATAGCATTTAAAATACCAATGGAAATTCAAAGATTCTTCTCTGTAACTGTGCTAAAATTCATGCTTTAGGCAATGCCATGAGAGAAACATAAGCTACTGGTGTGCATCAAAATGAAAACTTTAGGAATTTTATTTGTGCATGTTGATGCTCCATATTAATATGTTATGTGTATCTAAAAAATAAAAATAGTTTTATCTTCTTCTTTGAATACATGAGGCTAAGAGGAGCAGAGAAAGCCCTGTCACAGGGGGAAGGAGAGTTCCCTTGTGGTTTTGTGAGGTTAGACATAAAGAGTGAGGCTTGGTCTGGGTATGGCCCCTGTGCTTAGGGCAGAACTAGCACCACTCCGGCAACCCTTGTGTCCTTGTGCTACCCCTCAGCAATGGCATCCTAAACCTCACACGAGCATGAGTTTGGCATTCTGAACTGCAGAAACACATAGAAAAATCATGATCTGGTGTGCCAGAAGGCAGTCATCTGGAAGCCCTGTGTCTCACGGCCTCAGGGACAGAATTTGACCGTGCCCCAGCCCTCTTTATATTTTGTCATACAGCAGAAGCAACCTTGGCTGAGCCTACTCTGGAACTTTAGTTAATGAAGAGTTTAAACATGAGTCTGCTTGTACCCATTGCCTTGTGTGGTCCTCAAAGATACCTCTTGGCTTGTGTCCTGTGAGTGCTATAGACATTATCTTTCTTCCTCCCTGTGCCACTCAGTTGAGAGTAAGCATGCCTAAGAGTTGATAGGATAAACAGGGGAGAATATTTATGTATTCATCCTCTGTAGTAGCTGCTATTTTACTGTTTGGCAGTAGAAGACAAGATAATTTCTTGTATCTCCCCCATTCTCCATGTTTCTTTTCTTCTCGTCCTTAGGCTGTAGGGAGGTGGGAATCAGGGGCCTAAAGCTTCCTCTTTAGGCTGCCACTTCAAATCCAGCCCAAGCTAGCAATGGCTGCTTCAGTGTGTATAAAATCAGTTTTCCTCAGATTTCAGTGAATCAGGGGCTCTACCTCAAAAAATCATTAATAGCACTTTTAGCAGTCTTAGCCCAAAGATTGAAGTCTTGGCATCCCCGGAGACCTGACTGAAGATCTGAGCAGAATCGTATCTGAGGGGCAATGGAAGATAATTAAGCAGTTAGATGCTTTAGTCTACATACCTGTTTTGAAGGGAAAAAAAAAGTTCACATTGACATATTTCCAGGGATATGCGCCAGGTATGTGACCTGTACACACACACAGTTGTTAAAGGCTTTTAATACAGTATAGCTTGCTGCTCAAGTATGAACTATCTATCTCATGGTTTGCTGAGGGACTGTTGAGAAAGAAGGAATCAGTAAAATACGATTGCAACGATGTTTCTAGAAAAACTAATGCTTCCTTTAGTTTTACACCATAAAGCCGCATCCATCTCTGCATGCCATAGTGTTTCTGACCCATCAGTTCAGGCATTCTGCTAAAATCTGTTGTTAAAATTGTGTTTCTTAGAGGGTATTGCAAAAGGGTGGAAGAAAACAGCAGAGACCTGCAAAGGATTTGGAGGGTCTGAATAAATATGAAGATAACACTGAATCAAAACACCTCAAGTACCCTTTCCTTAAAGGTTTTGTTATTGACCGATTATCTGGGAGTTAGGCACACAGATGGCATTAATCGCCCCAATAAATAAATGCAGTATAAATGCATGTTCAAATAATGTATTACAATAGGCAACCTGCAAGTTTCCCACAAAGTTCAGTCACTTTGTACTAAAATGGATATATTCGTTTATTAATATTTAATGTTTTTGCCGTGTGAGCTCCAGTAATAGTTTTCTGTAGGCAATCTGTCTTTTATTTACAGGCACTTATAATTGTATGTGACAGCAAGAACATAAAAACATTTGCAGATAATTTTTACTAAACAAAATTAAAAATATCTGCAATTTAAAAATATTTGAGCATGTTGAAGAATATTTTTAAATGTTAACTAAAGAGCAGTTAAACATTTTTCAAACTGCCCCATCTGGCACAGCTGTAAATAACAATCTGTCTGCTTTAAACAGTCCTCTGTTGACTATGTTAGCAAATGTTAGGATTATTTGCTATTAACTGACAATTTCATCTTTGACTATATTAATAAGCTCTCTGCTGACAATAGTACATATATCATTTCTTGCAGATCAGTATAATGCTGAAAGAATCTGTTGTGCAAACATATTTCAAGCTCTTCATCTTTATGTCTGAAGATATTGATATGGATGGAGTTAGAGATATTTATCACCACCTCTACTCTAATCCAATCCCCCTTTCTGCAAAAAAGGCAATAAGCTGAAAAATTCATGCATCTGGAGAAGTGGGGAAGACTGGTTTCATCTGTCATTGAAAGTAATCACTCAGGCATAAAGGATTGGCTGACTCCTGGGTGTGAGTGGGTACGACACAGAGGTCTCTCAGATATTACATGTTGCGTAGTGGTCTTCCATCAAAGCAGAACTGATGGGTGTTTCCTCACTGCTAAACCCATGGTGTGTAATACAATTCCATATATGATTAGTTATTATGAAAAGCAGATAGCAGTACAATAAAAGTAAATGTTGATTGTAGGTGCCAGTGTATGTTGCTCTCTACGAACAAAGAAAAGGGAAGGAGATCAATTCTCTCCTGTTGATAACTACTTGAACATTGACATGAGATGGGCAGGGATTCCCAACCTCTGTTCCAAATCAAAATCAACTTTTTCTTGGCCCACTGATTTGGATATAAGGAAAATGTCATATGTTTGATAAAATATTGTTCATTCTTCAAGTAGCAGTTATTAGTTTGTTGCTTTGAAGTGGAAATGACGTGCTTATTTTATGAGAGCGCTAACATCCTACCCGTGCTCAGGCCATGATATTACTAATGCACAACGCACATAAAACTTCCCAGTTTTCTAAAGCTAAAAGCCCATGAAAATAAAAGTGGGACATTTAGGCACTAAGAAGTGCACTGATTTTTTTTTTTAAAGAACAAATATAAACTAATTGTCTAATTATATCTTCCCAATTCATGAGGACTCATTTGCCCTGGAAGTTTTTCTCTGTGGGGTTGGGTAACAGGAAGGTGCAACAAGTGTTCAGCAAAGGGCACAGTGATGTGAACGTGAAAGACAGCAGCAGTCAGTTCCAGGTACTTCAAAAGCTGCACTGAGAAGAGACTTTATCTAACATCTCCCACTCTGATGTAAAATTGCTGCCTACTCGGTATGTTATTTATGTGTATTCAAAGTCATAGCTACTCACTTGCCTTTAAAGCTGATGTTTTAACTGTTTTCCTTGGTGTGCAAGCCCAGCAGGGACGTGCTGACAGTGAACCAGGTTCAATGTTTTCTTGTAGGTCGGCATTATTTGTTGAGTTCTGTTCTGCCCTGGTTGTGCAAAAAATGCTGACAGGAAACAAAATGCTTGTGTGTCAGTGAATCAGTCTGGCCAGAGGATTCTTCGTTAAAGATAATTACTCAGGAGAAGAGCTTTGCTTGATTGTCAGCTTGAGTTTGTAGAACTGGCGGGTTGGGGAAAACTAAACAAATTTAACTTGCAAATAATGTATACTTTGCATGGAAATATCTGACAGACAACAACTTATAGAGTTCCTGCCTGCTGCTTTTATGACTGCTTTGCAGGCAGAACTATCATTTATTTGGAAGTAGAGAGCACTGCCACCCTCTGCTGAAGGCGTCATTGAGACCAAGCTAAATCTGTTTAGGAGGGGATAGTTGGGTCCAGAGTCCCTTCAAAGGCAACATAAAAGCCTGTTGATAAACAGCCTGTCCCTTCTGTGATAAAGAAGTGCAGGGAAAAACAGCTCTAATAGAAGTCCCTCTGAAGTAACACGCTTTAATATAGACTCTTTGTTTTGTTTTAAAGCAGGTAAATGTAAGAATTTTCTTCTTAAAAGTTGAATCTTTTTTCTTTGAAAGAAATGGTCTTGCATAAGCTGGAAGAACTTCATATGCAAGTGATAAAACCAAAAACTTGCCCAAAACCCAGTCCCCAAACCTTCTTCCATGTGGGATTTCTAAGGGTAAAAATGTCCCGGCATCCTTCCGGACCCCTTCCACACTTCAGCTGGTAAATAAGGGGAGTGGATTCTCTGGGGCTTCACACAATCATTTCCAGTCCTCTTGTTTCTCTCTTTACCTCTGGTTTGTATAGGTGTTTCATATGCCCCAAGCATCTCAAAACCAGTGTTTTGAGGATGAGAAAAAAGATGCTATCAAATTTCATTTCTAGCTTTGAAAAAAGTTCTGTTGTCAAATTGAATTGTATGACATATATCAATTGTTATAAAGGCAAAATACATTAAGAAGATTCAATAGAAAAAAGAATTGGGTTTAGGAATAAATAATACAGGTTAGCTATGAAATGTCTCTGTTCAGTGACCAGGATATGGAGTGCGACTGAAATGCATATTTGTTTGACAGATTTTTTTTTTAATTTTGTTTTTAATTTTTTTTTTGTGCTTGCAAGAATGGTGGGAGTTAGAGTTGACTAAAAGGAGAAATTACCAAATTGAAATTTATGATATACATATTTGCAATTGCTACTTAATAAGATACATTCAGAAGTAGCGAAGATGTAATATGCACTGAAAATAGTAGACATGGAAGAAAATTGCATCACAAAAATGAATTAAATTGGATTTCAAGCCATCCATTACACAGTGGAAATGAACTTAGCATAAGAAGATATGACTTGGCATGCAAAGTAATTATTTTAAATGGGTATATGCATTAAAAAGTTGTGTCAACATGCACACACAACTCCGGTGACCTTGTCTGGTAGGGGATGAGGAATTTTGCCTTCAGACTGCTGCAGGCTAATTGGCACTGAACTCAGGTTTTCCAAAAATAGAATAGTTAACATTATTCTTTATTTGCAGAACCCTTTTTTTCTCAGACTATTGCAAGGCTTTTTAATAAGAACCCTTACCGTGTATTTGTGAAATGAGTCAGATATTTTAAATGGGTATGTTGAAGCAAATGTAAGCAGGGGTTTACCAAGGTGATGTGTCAGTGGCAAAAAGCTGGCTGCGGAGTTCACAAACAAGGCATATACTTAAGTCTGCTTTTTTCCTCCTATTTCAACACTGTCAATAGTTTAGTTTAGTTTTGACAAAATTTGCATACACTCTTGTAGAAGTTTCAGAGTAATGGATTGAGGGGAAATACGCGGCTGTATTTACGTGCTGCTTGCTGGGGCAGCACAGGTGCAGTCAGTGACATGAGTGATGGGTGAGCCACCCAGGGATTTCCACCACTGCTACAGCAGGTAGGGCTCGACTTTTCCATTTCACCCCTCAGATCCAGGAACAACTGGCAAGACGAAAGAAGTCTGTGCTGTGTCAGCACATCCAAGACAAAACTTTCCCTTGTGAGGGAATGTGTGTCCCCTGTTTGTGGCTGGAGCAAGGGATTTGCAAGATGGGTGAGAGCTAGGTTGACTGCAAGTGGTAACAAGAGAAAGGTTTGTTACTGAATGCTGGAATATTATCTAGTCAAATGTCTAGGAAACCATGGAGGAATCACAGAGACTTGATTATAAAGAAGCTTATAAAAAAAAGGACTGGGAATGGCCTCTCTTCTACCTGCCTCAGACATATTTGTCACCAAATCCATTTTCCAAACTGATTAATCTCTCTTTCTAAATAGCTCTGTGCTAGTTACTCTTGGAATCTTCTTCGCAAACCTCATTGCATTGAAGGCTAGAAACATTTTTCTAACTTCATGGGCTGTGTGCTCTCATGTCAACATTACCCTTTAGCTAAAATACTATTTTCCCCTTTCTGTTTTTTACTTCAATGACATGTTTGTAGATAGAACTCCTGTCCTCATCTTGGCTGTTATTTTGGAAAGCTCAGTCTTTCAGCAACCATTTTACAATTGTACAGTCATTTCAGAATGGATTGACCCAACAGAATTGTGGAAAATACTAGTTACTCTACGTGCTATTTTGCATCCCTCTTTATCAGCATTTTTTCTGTGATGATTATTTGGTCTTAAAAGACCAAATAAGCTCCTTAGCAATTTCCCTAACCTGATTGCCTTTGGCCACTCTGCCTTTTGTTCTGTGCTCAACATCATCTCCTCTGATTGAAATGAGGCAGAGTATTTACTTAAATTTTGGGCCGTACCTGGATTATCTTTAATCTCTGTCCCATTCTTCCTGCATAGCAACTCCATTTCTCCCTGGTTGTTTTAATATCCTTTACAAAGTCTAATTTTCACTGTACATTAGCATTTTTTCATCTCTAACGCTCAGCTTGCTTTGCTGCTCAGTACTTTTTTTGTTGGTTCTGCATACCCAGCATCTGTTTGTGTTGCCAGTGTTCATCCTACTGGGCAAGCCTATTTAGGCTTTTAAAATAGCAATTAAGGATTCAAACGAGGAAAACACATTTCCTAAATGTGGTACTGCGCTGTGCCTCATAACTTCCAGGTCAGGTTACTTAAGCAGCTTATTTTTGTTATCCTGAAGGAAACTCTCACTCGACCTTACTTAGCACTGCTTGGTCTGTGCCATTTTGCATTTATATGTTGGCTTCCAAGTTATATTCTGGGTGAAATACCGATTCATGTTCTGCAAAGATTTATGCAGCTTTATGTAGCTTCTGTATTCTCTCCTAAATGGTGATCAAATAAAGTGTCTATTTACTCCATGGGTGACATTTATGGACTGAGGAGAAACGATGTAAAGTACTCTCTTTGGTAATTCAAGAGAAAAACACACTAGTGATATCCATTTCCTTATGGTAGACATAATTTTTGATATGGTGTTATAAAAGGAACGCTAACTAGATTTTTAACAATAAACAAGCTTCTATAAGAATGATAGTATATTAAGCTTATCTATCTATTTATGCTACCACACAAGTTTTCAAATCTGCCGGGTACCTGTGTTTCGCTAATTTCTTTCCTCATGCTCTCTACCTGTTCCCATACTTTTAATAACAACTCCTTGTTTAATCATGTCTTTTGTGGCCTTCCATCATGTTTTTCTTTCATTTGCTTGACTTGCCTCTTTTTTCCTATTGCTGTTTATAGTTAGCTCCTACTTTCAAAGTAATTTCTTGCTTCACCTGACTGCCATCATAACACTAAGCTGGTTCTGCCTTGAGTATTTTGTAACAGGCAACCATGAGCACTGTAAGGTCCCTTGCCATCTTGGTGCTAGGGGAAGGGGAGCTGTCCCTTGCAGCATCTGTTGCCTAGCAATGTGTTTCTCAGGTGCCTTTAGCTACACAGCATTGTGATCAAAGCTTAAAAGGCAAGCGCGAGGGAAAGTGAAAATGGGCTCAAAAAACACTGCAATCAAAGCACAGCACTTGCCGCAACATTTGTGATTTCTACATGACAGTGAAGAGACCCAAGCAGTACTTCATGCCCTATGTGCCTTTACTAAACAAAAGGCTTAACTCCTTTTGCTAAGTGCATTGCACTCCTAGGAAGAGGGAAGGCAGTTGTCACCATCTAGTAGCTCTCCGCTGGACAGTGTGGCGTGACCTGTCCAAGATTTGAACTAATATGGGTCAGCTGTGACTTTTGGTTTTTTACATCATCTTTGACATTTTCACTATCAGATGGCCTTCGTAGCAGAGGCCAAGCACTTGAAGTAGCGTGTTTCCTATAGGATAAAGTTAATATAGGTGAGATGAAGAATCCTGAGGAGCTCTACTGTTTGTCACCCAGGCATGGCTTTGCATCTAACAGACCTTCACTGTGAACAATCCGAGCTGTTTCATGACGTCGCAACTACTTTAAACTGGCCCCTGTTAAGAGTGAGAAAGTTCCCTGTATCTTGACATATACCACACCATGTTCAGACAAAGTACAAAAGAAATCTCGTGTATTAACTCTCTGTTAAGATTGATAAAGCTTAGCTCTTCAGACATTGGTATAAATTTTAATTGCACCATGAAACAAAATTAGATGGAGTGATCAGGGCCATTCATGGTGCTGGAAAATGAAATTAATCATCCTTGCGTAACTGAACATATGTCAATGAGGTCATCTGGATGCAAATGATATCTAGATTAAGACAACATGCCTAGCAGCATTTTCCAAAACCACTTTTGTAGTTTAGGTATTTGAATTGTATTGATTTTGCGTGTGATTGAGAATTTAAATAATTTAAGCATTCATACAAGTGTTTTATCTATTAAATGACTCCTAAATAGAAACACAAGTAGGCAATAGTTATTTTTAAAAAGGTATTCTATGCATGGCACACAAAAATTCAGGGATTATGTTAAATAAATCATCCTAAAGACAAAACTTTTCAGAAATCCAGAAAGGTTAGAGTACAATAAAAAAGATCTCTTGGTAATAGAATCATAGAATCACCTGGGTTGGAAGAAACCCTTTAGATCAAGTCCAACCATAGTCTAACCCTGACTAGTCCACCTCTAGATCGTGCACTTCATCTACACACCCTTTAAATACCTCCAGGGATGGTGACTCCACCATCTCCCTGGGCAGCCTATTACTACGTTTGACAACCCTTTCAGTAAAGAAATTCTTCCTGATATCTAACCTAAATCTCCCTTGGTGCAGTTTTAAGCCATTTTCTCTTGCTCTATCATCACCCAAGAGAAGAGACCAACCCCGACATCTCTGCAACCGCCTTGTGAGCAGTTGTAGAGAGTGGTAAGTTCTCCCCTCAGTCTCCTTTTCTCTAGACTAAAAAGCCCCAGTTCCTTCAGCCACTCCTAATAGGACTTGTGCTCCGGACCTTTCACCAGCTTCCTCACCCTCCTCTGGATGCACTCCAGCATCTCAACATCCTTCCTGTAGTGAGGGCCCCAAAACTGAACACAGTACTCAAGGTGTGGCCTCACCAGAACTGAGTACAGTGGAACTATCACTTCCCTGGTCCTGCTGGCTACGCTATTCCTCATATAAGCCAGGATGCCGTTTGCCTTCTTGACCACCTGGGCACACTGCTGGCTCATGTCCAGCCAGCTGTCAACTAACACCGCCAGGTCCTTCTCCTCCAGGGAGCTCTCCAGCCACTCTGCCCCAAGCCTGTAACACTGCCTGGGGTTACTGTGACCAAAGTGTAGGACCCGGTGCTTGGCCTTCTTTAAACCTCTTCTTAAACATTCTTTAAGGTTCACCAAATAAAGGGCTTCATTGGCCTATCTTTCAAAATCATGACAGGGAAATGTGTTAGAAAAAATCAGACTACTTTGAATTGCAGTCATAGTTACTGCACCACTAGAGGGTTACACAGATAAGTCCTTTTCCCAACCAAGTAGTTGCTGGGCAAGTCTCCTAGCTGTGATTGAACTTCACATTGTCCTCATGAACTTCACAACGACATTTTCATATACCCAGCTTTTGGCAGATGAGCAAAACCCCACACCTCGCTGCTTCTCCTGTTCCCAAGACTTTCTCAATTAGAAGCCTGTTGTTATTTGTCATAATTTTACTTATTACATTCATAAAGAGAAACAAGATTTTTCAGGGAATGGGATAATTAGTTATATCCTCACTCATCCCTATGATTCCTGTATTTTTGGGCTTTAGCTATTCAATAGCGTGTCTGAGTTTCCAGTTTAAACTGAAAATCTGCTACAAAGATAACCTTTTAAAAATAATAATGCAAGAAGGTAGTCAGATGCTTTGTTGACTGCAGAAGTATTAAAACAAAGCATTGCTCCGAGACAACTTTTTCCTCAGCTTTCTGAGTTTAGAAGAGCATTTTTTTGGTCTGTATTTCATGTCTGCTTTTAAGTTCTCTGAGGAAAAGTGCTTCCTTGTCTATGCTGTTTTTAAGAGTGTAGGTCTTCACCAGAAAGGCAAGGGAATGAATCTTCAGAAGTAACAGATGTAGGACTTTTAATCTGAAGGTGTTTTCCTTTGCAAGGCTGCATGCAGAAGAGAAGGGGGATGGAAATGAGATGGTGAGGGTGGAGTTGTAGTTGGGCTGAGAGACCCTCTGAACCTTAATCTGCATTTGGACTTTTCCAAACTCCCATGAAATATGCTGTAGAGATCAAGAGTGAAGACTCTGCCTCTTCTTGACACTCTTGAAGGGAAAACATTAATTTCCCTGCTTCTGAATACTTGTCTACAAGGGCTACTTATGAGAAATTATGGTTTAATTTGAAAATTCTTGCACAAAAACTAGAGCCAGAATAGGTCATTTTTCACTACCCTTTAAAATATGAGCAGCAGCAAGTCTTTGACACCCCAGCATCACACCAAATTTTAGTCTCATGGTGTTCTCCCCTACCATGGGGCTGGAAGTAATTTTCTGTGGGTTGGTTTTGGGTTTTTTTCCTTCAAAACTTGGTTAGAAATTGTGCAAGAAACTCAGATTGCTGGGACTAGAGAGCAGCAAAGACTCAAAAGAATCCACTGTACTGTTCATATGCCTTGAGCAAACTATGCCTGTTTGCAAGCTCTGGTCAGCTAGCAGGGAGGAGAAGGTGGTGCAGTGAGATCCCCGGAGCCATCGCTGTGAGGATGCTGCTGTCTGTGTGTGCCATCACACAGCCAGGCAGCACCAATGGCCAGTTGCTAGGCCATTTAGGATAAAGGGGAGATAATCTAAGAGATAGTTTTGGTGAGCTCTGCCTGCACCGAATGAACACCCAATAGTTTCTGAGCACAGAAAATCAGTGTCTTCAGGTATACTTTCAGGGCTGCAGAGGAATATGGTTTTGGAAGATTGAAAGAACAAAGGTGGTGCTTGTTGCAGGGCCGGAGGTAGCTGAGCAAAGCTTGTCTGCTGGGTTTCCCACAATGGCTGTGGCACCAAGGGACAACATCACCGACAGGTGAGAGATGTTTCAGAGGCATTTTGCACAGCCAGTGATGGTGCCTCTGGCACCTGCAGTGAATTGTGAAGCCTAGTGCGTCAGAAATGCCTTGTTCTCCTAATTTTAACCCGTAAGCACAACTGAATCTATACAACCCCTTTTTAAGGCTTTTCCAGTGTTTCTGCGGGAGGGCAGGGCATTGTGTGTGCAAGGGTGATTTTATGGAAGGGTATTGAACTCGGGTCAACAATGATGTATCCATGAGCACTGCGAGCTTTAGGGTGCTGGAACATGAACTCCATCAGAAACAGCACAGCCATCTAATTGAATGTAAACAATGTGGATGTGGGAAACCGCGTTTAAAATTGAGTTCATTCCAACTTTTCCTCTTCCTCTCAGAGGAAAGTGTCATGTTGCATTTGCTTCCTAAAAGCTTTGCTTTTCCTCTCAGTGCTGGAGAAGAGGGAGAGGCTGTTGCATACAGGAGGGAAGGAGACAGTCTCAGCATTCACTGCTGAGAGGTGTACAGCCTGTGCATCGCTCTCTGTGAGGGGCAGAGTTTAAGGAAGGGTAGAAGGTAACTGTATGGTACCAAAACATTTTCCATTTTTCTGTCTTTCTCTGCAGCATCTCTGGAAGCTGTTTTTGCATTTCACTCCCTATTATAACTATCTTTTAAATTTTTTGGTCCTCTCCTCTTTCTAGAGGACATTCCTTCACTTTTTCTCCCCTTTTTCTGGCTGCTGTCCAGACTTCAGTTTCTTATAGGTTCTGCCATTTTATTTCCTGTTCCTGATCCAGAAGTCTGTCAGGTGTGCTAGGATGCTGCTGGGACAGAACAGAAGCGCTGGTGGAGCGGGGGAAGGAGTTAAAACTGGAGACTGAGAAGCTTGGAAATAAAACACAATAGTTATTGTGCTAATTCTCATCTCCATAGTAACACTAATGCGATGTTTTTTCCCTCACTCTTGGAATTCCCCTCCTATGGTTTCCTCCTGGGCTGAGCTGAGCCCCAGGCTCAGCCTGGAGACTGGCATAGGCTTGGGGACTTGGGAGGGTGCCTGTATGGTTTTTGCATTGGTGGAAGGGCTGTTGTGAAATTGGTGAGAGGCATAGGAAAAGGTAGTAACCTCCTTGGGTGACTCTGCTGGCTATCCTTATGGAGGGAGACTGGTGCGATCAGGAGGTTTAAAGGGCATTGCTGAAATAGCAGTGGCACTTCTGTGGGAAGGATGCTCGCCGAGGTTCTGTGAGAGTGTGAGGTCAACATTACCTTTACAGGTGACTCCTCAAAGAGACCCTCTTGCCTGTGAATGTATTACCTTCATTTTAGATTTGGTTTTATATCATCTGAAGTTCTCCACAAATGGCAAAGCAAAAATAGACTTTTGCAATAGCTCTTCTGGAATGAAATCATTAATAGCGTGGAGACTGTGATTAAAGCAAACGAAATATCTTAAAATCTGTATGGATCTTTAAATATCTTACTTTGGGTAATGTATCTTAGAAAAGGTAAAGGCAGCTGAAAGCTCAGAGCATCGTTCAAATTGTAAGGCATACTACTATCTAAAATGCAATTTCTCCTGTACCTGTTATCTTGGTAACCATGTTTGCATTGTAATAAACTTGTTTTCTTAACCCTTGTGGTACCACCATGTTGAGTGAGAAAAGGTGGTTAGCTGGGAGGAAGGAGACTTTTTGATATTCCATAAATGTGAGTGTCCCAAGGTGTGTTTGTCACTGCTTGACACTGCTGTGCTATTTGGAGAATGCCAGAGGGCAAACTTTGAAAAGGCATAAGAAGCACCAAGAGAGAGAAGAAAATGTTAGAAAATGCTATTGTGACGAGTGGTAAGATGGTAGGCTGTTCTCAGATGGACACAGGTTGAAGAGTTTTACTTCTTCAGTCTGGACAGCTTCTTGAGAACAGGCAAAAATGTCCAGGAAGCCTCAGAACAGGTTTAATCTCTGAACTTCAATTACTGGCAGAAAGTAAGTTAGCTAGCAGCTCTCTAGGCATCTGTATTAGACTTGAACATGTTTTGCTGGTCGTTTTGGCTGTCCACAAAGATCTATTAGGAGTCCTGACTGGCATTTATCATTGGCTGAGAAACATTAGTGCTGGCCACAAAACATGGGAGCACAATGGTAGCCTTCCTATGGTAGCCTTACTAGCAAACAACCATCATTGTTTGTACCCAAAACAGTATCTGCTGGGAGCTTTTTTTTTGTCAAGGGTCCTTGACATAGCTTGCACTCCTGGAGTATCCAGCTACTCCCCTCTGAGGTGATGGCATTGCTGGATGTTTACCATCAGGTCTGATGCTACTCTGGCACCTAGAATCAAGCAATGAGGTGTTTCTTTTCAGTAGATCTCTGCTAGGATTTGCTCGGGTTTTGACTAAGACAACTGCTGCAGTCTAGAGAAAGGTGTGTAGGTCTGCTGCTGGAATGCTCCCAGCTATGCAGCAGCATTTGAAATGGAAAGGACACCTGGGTACTTCATGGAAGCAGCGAGCTTCCAGGTAAACTGAGTGCAGTGAAGGAAAGCTGCAGGAAAGTTAATTCAAAATAGAGAACCACTTGCCTTTATCAGCTTACTCAGATAAATCAGTAAGTCATTTTCAAGCAAGTATTCCATGTCACCAAAAGTATATATTAATTAAATAGAAGTTATCTGATGGACATGTGGCATATAAATTAAAAAAAAAAAAAGAATAAAACTGTGTATTTTACTTCCTTCACTCCCTTCTTTCTAACCCTTCTCCCATCTTTCAATCTCATAACCTTAATACCCGAATTAGAGACCCTCCTTTCCCCACACATTCAGAACCTATTGCGTACGTGTAGTTTCCAGAGCACTGAGTGGGCTTGATGTACCATCAGGCTGGAATGTGTTAGGAGCTAATTCTGGGATGCGTGAGTACAGGAATTGTCATGGGAACACAGCTGATAATCAAGCAGGATAAAAATTCCAGTAGGAAAACATGCTATGGGAGGCTTCCATCATGTTGCTCAAAACAACCTTAAAGAGATCATGATTTGGCAATTATTTCAAAGGAGACACCATGCAGTGGAAATCCCTGACAAAGCAAATAACCCCTAAAAAATAAAAGAGGCACTTAAAGTAATTTCTTCTAGTTATACAAGGACTTAAAGCTCTGTCCTCCTTCTAGAACCCACTCATGAAAATAATAAATAAATTGGGGGTTCAGCTTCCCCCCCAACTTCAACTCTGCTAATTAACATTGTTTAAACAAGATTTTTTTTTTTTTTTACACTGACAGAAAATGAAGAGTTGAATTAGCCAGCTGCTAGCCTTTGAATCCAGTCTCCTTGGGAAATTACACTTATGAGATCGTGGTGTCTGTCAGTCGCCACGAGTTCCTTTTGAACTCATTGCCTAGTTTTAACTAAACTTGCAGAGAGATCAAGGGTTCATATACGTTTGATGAAAGCACGCTGCCAAACAGACACAAGGCAAGCCCCTGCTAATAGAAAGGCCACAGCATGTGTTCAACTTATTATTAGACATTAGAGAACGTGTATGAGGGAACAGGAGGACTGAAAACTTTTGTAAGAACAAGAACTACAGGACAGCAAGCTTCAAAAGTTTCTCTGCTCAGATAACTTGTTGGGAGTCACTTTACTGAGCTCTATGATATAAGTACTCTTAATTTTTTAATTCCAACCCATGCAGGGCCTCCTGATAATTAAACTGTCAACACTTCAGTGATGAAAAGCCGTATTGAAAATCAATGATCAGTTGACACTGCTGCTTGCGGGGAAGATGGAAAGGTCTTGCAAAGGTCTGTGGAACCGGCTGTGAAAGCCTTCTGTCATTTTGCTGGGAGGAAAGAGCTGTAAGACTGAACGACCATTTGCTAATTCTTGTCTTCTAAACTTATGTCTGGTTACAGATAAAATCAGAGGCATGTCTCTTATGTGGAGGCCTTCAGAACTGCATGCCCTGTTTAGAACTTATTTGCAGGTATTTTGCATGTTCCCATACCGAGGCAACAGACTGAAACTCAAAGAACTCAAAGCCACAGGGAAGCTCATCACAAGATCTGTCGATGAGGGCAATACAAGCATGACCTATCCTTGCAGAGCTCAAGTACCTCTTACTCTTCAGCACATTTATCTTCCTAGCACTTTGTGAAACAGGGGAATGATCTTCACCCTATGAGCCAGAAAAGTGAGACACAAGGAGACCCAATGGTGAGATCAAGGTCACACACTTTGAAGATGAAGTTAAACCCCTGAGCCACGAGCTGGCAGGGACTCTGAGCACCAACCACACTGTGGGAAGGGGCCACCTTGGGCTCTCCTTGTGCTCTCTCTTGGGGTGGAAAGCTCTTTCATCTCTCCTCTTCCCTCTTCAAACCAGCTCTGTGATTCCTGCTTGCGCTTTCTGATTGCATTCTGGTATATCAGATGTCCCCACACTGACCATTACACCATATGGCTTTTATGTGTATCCCAGCACAAGTCTCTGTATTACAAGCTGCCTTCCCTTCCAGCCTCCATAAACTACACCCAGAAATACTCCATGGTAGTTGCTAGCAGCCTAGACTGTGGCTCTGACTGCATAAGAGAGATGTAATTTCAAATTATGAAAATTAACTACTTGCATAATTTGATTTAATCTATTATAGTCTCTGTGAGGTTTTAATCACGGTACTTTATCCCCAGACAGTTCCCTGTTAAGGCTGAACTGATAGTATACTGTGTGGTTCAGAAAGGTCTAGTGAGAGTGCTAGGGAGGTATGAGGGGAAAACCAGGTAGACTATATAACAGAAATCCCATTTCAGCCTCTCGCCTGCAATCATTCCATCTCTTTCTTATTGCCTGCATTTATTCTATTGCATTTTGATTTAGTAGCCTCTTTAAGATCATGTTTAATATGTATATTTACATTTTGAATAAAACTCTTATGGGAATGCCTGGTTCAGATGTGATAAACCTTTGCAACCCATTAATATTTCCCCCAGTTCAGAAATTATTTCTCTGTTTTCCCCACTCCAGGGAAGCGGGTGCTACCCCAGGGTCCAGCCCAGTCCCTGCCTCCTTGCTAAGGAAGAACCACCCTGCAGCCCACTTGCAGATGCTGGCATAGAGCACATTCCTCAGGGCAAGGAGACCGCACAACTTTTAGAGGAACTAGGCAGGGGAGGAAACAGTAGGGCCAGCAGACCCCACAGATCCCACATACGGTTCCTGCTCTCTTCTTGCAGGAGGTAGCAGCAGCTTTCCTACCTCTGTTAGCTTGGTTTCCTCAAGCACAGCACAAGGAGGAGAGACAGTTTCTCAGCCAGTGTGGTCCAAACCTTATTCTCTAAGGCAAGCCCTCCTACCTTCAGAAGTCCCTCCTGAGGAGAGCTGTAGTCAGTGCATGCAAAGCATGAGGTGGTGGTGGAGGCTCCTGTGTGTGCCTGAAAAGTGGCAAGTTGAAGGTAGGACAGCCTGTTCAAGTAAGGTGTTGTCTTTGTAGTGACAGCACAGCCCTTTGCCACAAGCAGTGGTACAGCCTCCCTCTTGTCACAGCAGAGAATCTGAAAAGCTGCCACTGCACAAGGAATATTTTTGTCTTTTTGATTTCTTTGTTCTTATATTCCCCTAGTTCTGATAGGGACACTTTTTCTATCTCCCACTGGTTCCTCCAATCCCATACACAAAACAGGGTGAAAAAAAACAGACAAGCACTTGCACACACACACAAAAAATGGGTCTGCGCACTGAGTACTCAGATGTAACTGTGAATCTTGACTGCAAACAAACCAACCCAAAAGTTGCTAGCTGGGTAACCTTTCACAAGGCAGAAACATCTTCTGAATTGCCTCTTTAGTTCCTTCCTTTAACACATTATCATCACTTTGATCTAAATTGAGTTGACTCTAAGCCAGTTTACTGCAATGTACAGGCTGCTCCCTGCTCCCCTGTTGATGCTGGAGATGAGGATCTTGCCTGGAAGCTGCATGTGACACTGCTCACTCCCAAAGGCACTGAACAAGAGAGGTTGGAACAGGTTCTTGTAGTTCCCTCCACTAGAGATAGAAGAAAAACTGATTCTCACTCTTAAAACAGGTTTTAGAAAGAGGTGAAGATGCAAAGAAAGGAGGAGAGGTATTTTTCTACCCTACTCTTCACCCTCAATCAAAACTACCCTCTCTTGCCCGGCTGGGAGGTAGCTGTGGTCTGAGGAGGGGACCAGCGATGCCCACAGGCTCTCTCTAGCCCCTGGGATATTTATTTATTGCAGCTCAGCTATATCAGAGCTGGCAGCTGGTGTAGGCAGGGAGAGTCTGAAGAAAGGAGACAGGGTACCAAAGTCTTCCTTACCAAAAGCAAGAGCAATACTTCTTGATCTTACTCTCATTGATTCCTACAACTCTTTAAAGGGCAATACATCCAGGGTTGGCTTTTGCTTGGCAGGTGTTGGTCCAGAAGATTTGTAACAGGGAACACGAGGGGTATGATCTGTTCTCATTACCACAGAAAGAAGCTTTCTGTCTCAGGACGAACAAGTCTTTTATTTCCTGTCATCTTTAATTACTCCACCAATTTATTAAAATCTTCATTTTCATATTCTTAACATCCCTGCAATGCATTGAGTTCTTAGGTCAGTGACTCATACCTATAGCTGTACAAGAACAAAGCTCTTTTATATAAATGGCTTAATTTTCAGGCTGACCATGTAGTTTTATCGTTCTTCAAATGATCTATGCTCCTCTAGATTAAATGAATGAGTTTGCAGAGGGTAAATGTGTTTGGGCTCAACAGACAAAGCTTTACGCCAGGTTACTGCCAAAGAAGTCTACACAATATTGTCTCAATAAAAGCTGAGAAAGTAAAAACTGGTTAACTGGTTAGTCACAGGTGTATTGCAACTTAGATATGCAGAGAAGGCATGGCAGAAGTCTGATGTTACAAAGGTAGTTCTCTCAATAACAGTGAAGGAACTTTAAGGGAGGAGTTGGTCACACATGGAATAGGTATTGCTTTTATGCAAAGAATTGTCAGTGAAAAAGTCAGAACTGCATTGCCAAGTTAAGCAAATTCTGATTAAATCAGCTCCCTGATGCTTACAGTGCTCCTTCCTGTGTAAACGGTGCTTCGTCCCACATGTATCTTCAACACGTCTCTCTGTCAGTCTGCTTTTAACTTCAATGCAACAGCGCAGAGCCTGTCTAGGTTCCTGTGCCAGTTCTACAGAGGTCCCTTAGGGGTTTATGAAAGAAGTAACGATATATGTACTTTCCTCTCTCTTTCTTTTTTCATTATATGCCTCTTTGATACAAAATTGGAAGTCAGATTTCAGTAGACAGATGCATTCCAGGTCAGAAAAATATAATTTGCTTTCTGCTCTTTCTGCATTATTAAGTCCAGTTTAATACCACCCACCTTTTTTTTTTTTTTTCAGATAAATTCTGACCAAGTCTGTTTTTCCAGTATTTTGTACAAAGTTTTCCTTGTGAATTTTCTGATGGAGACAGAGATGAGCAATTTCTAAACCACTAGATGAAGTTCCCTTTGAAGGTTACAAGCTGATATTCATGGTGCAATGGTCCTGGCAACTGTGCAAAAGGTCACCAGTTTAGCCTTGCCACACAGCTGAGAAGTCAGTCAGCATCATTACTGTGTTACTTGGGAAGATGGGAGGCAAATTCCCTGACCTAGCATTTTATCCCGGGCTTTGCCCATGGCAGGGGTCTGCCCCTCTCTGAATCGATAAAAAGAGTGGAGCAGCCACATTTTTACCTTACAGGCTGCAGTGGCACACTCAGGAAAAAACAAGTGATATCAGAGGAGTGGACACCACATGATACTTTAAGGAAGACAAGCACCATTGTGGGCTTGCAGAAGAAAGCATTTGCCAAACAGAATCGGAACTCATTCTCCTCTTTCTACATCCATGTCTCAGGCTATGTCCAAATACAGCAGATGGAGCACATTCTCACAAGTAACTTACATGGATGCAACGCAGGGTGCTTCTAGTGTGCTGTGCTTCCCCCATTGTCATGTGTTGCAGCAGGTAGCCTTCACAAATAGGTCTTGAGAAAGAATTATTTAATGGGCTTTTCTGTAAACAGGTTGAAAAGGAAAGGGGACTTTGACAAAAATAGGTTCCTCTCTTCATTTGAATGCAAATCAAATCCCTTGATTTCCTTTTCACTCACTTTTCTTCCAGCAGAGGTCAGCTCTGCCTCCACTGGTGAAGATTCAAAGGTGTGGGCACCTCACACCTAGCAACACAAAGTGCTGGCTGGCTGGCTGCCTCTCCCCTCACAGCTACTAACCAAGGACCAGTTCAGTCCCTCCTCTTGAAGGGAAGGAAAAGGTGCTTTGAACTAGGTCAACCTTGTGTAGATCCAGGCCTGGAGGTTGGTGGTCCTGCCTGTGGCAGGGGCGTTGGAACTCTATGATTCTTGGGGTCCCTTCCAACCCAGAACGTTCTATAATTCTATGACTTATGATTTGTACCTGATAGAGTGCCCTAATAAGCTGCTCAGAGAGCTGTTCTTGCTGCTTCTGTGTGGCTCCAAGCCTGTTTGAGAATAGCCTGTAATGTGCAGAAGGGTCAGGAGAGCTGGAGAGCATGGTCCTTCATAAGGTTTAAACTACTGCAAGATAGAAAACCCCCAGAGAACAAGAAGTTGTATCTAGAGCATGCTTTCTGACTACTGAATTATTACAGAACCTGAAATACTGCCATCCTGTTGCAACCATCTTTACTTCCATATCAAAGCTGTAAAAAACCAATTGTCTCTGCTCAGTAATGTCATGTCAAAGTTTCTTTTGGACAAACTATTTAGGAGTATTCATAAACAGTTTTACCAGTTGAAATTGTATCATTTTGGTGGCTATATGGCTCAGCACACTTGTTATTTACCCAGGTCTGTCAGTTACAGTTGTTCCTCAATATTAGCTCTTCGGTCCAGAAGACAAGATATATTGGGATGCTGAAGGCAGAATATGTTTTCAAAACTGTTAGTTGTACTCTTTGATTAATGAACATCAGTTAATGTTTTTATTTCCCAGTTTCTAAGTGTCAAAGCTCATATCATGTTTTCCACCTAAACAAAATTCTCTTACCTAGTCACTGGAGTTTGAGGGCTGCTCTTGTGAGTGACAGCTCCTCCCACTCTTCTCTCCTCCCATCCTGTTTGGCTTGACAACCTAGCCTTTTCCTTACGCCTTCTGTTCTTTTCCAACCAGTACCCAAGGAGGAAACTGTGTTTAAATATTCAGAAGTACTGCTCGTGGCAGAATGCTGTATTATATGGCCCTGAAAATGTACAAGGTGCATTTATCATCTTTTCTTTTTGAAGACTAACTCATTGCTGTGTTCAGAATTTTTGTTAGTTGTCATTAATGAATGACATGCCATAGAGACTTTTGAAGTTAGAAATTAATGAGTGCTTTTCTGAAATTGAACTTCATGCTTTAGACAGAAATCTTTCACATAACCAGTGACATGCACCATTGAGACAGGAGCTGCTTATGAAGGATAATGTCTAAAAAACCCAGAGAATCTCACTGTAAATCTAACACCTGTTTTTCCCCATTCATATTTTTCACACATTCCTGAGACCTTTTTTGAATTAGCTGCTTAATATTTTAAAGCGGTGAGATTTCAGACCAGCTATGCCCCCCTTTCCTTTTGTCTATTAGATAGACTTACTATCTAATAGAAGTTTGAATGACTGAAATGACTAAATGCGGTCTTCTTATTTCTTATGTATATGTGGAGGAATGGCTAGCTAACAAAGGCCACATAGACATGGGCCAGGTGGCCCAGCTGGAATTTGGGAGGCATCGTACACAGCTAATCTAGTTGCTGATATGACCAGGACGTTCTGTTCTTGGACACATAAGTTGCAAACAACAGGATGCCTCTTTGTTCAGGCGTGAGAACAGGGGATCTAGCTGACCACAGATGAAGAAATAAGGGCAGGACTAACCTTAAAAGTAATAACCAACGATGAGCTTGATTTTTGCAATATGTAATGAGCTAATTAGAGCTATTATAAGAGACGACTGTACTATTGAATAAACGAAGCTTGCTGATCACTCGCATCAAGTGCGCTTGTCTTCCTTCCGTCTCGACATGTATAGCTATGTATAACAAGAAACAAACGGTATTAACCTAACAAACTGCCAGGAGAGCCAATAAATAGCTTCACTACAAAATCAAGGATGGAGCTAATGAGCAGCAGACTTGACTTGTTACCTGAAAACTGAGAAGAAACATAAAGGTACTGGAAAAGAGGCAATTAAGGCTTACCATCATAGAGAACTTGCACTCCACACATGGTTGCATTGACCTAGCTGCAGCCTTTTTGGATTGTCAGATGAACATTAAAGAAGGCAAGTAAAGCCACTTTCCACTTCAGTGCTTGTTTCTCCTGATGGCATTATCTATTACAGGTCAAGCAGCTACAGATGACAGCTTAATAGGTCATCTTAAAACCAAGATATACACCTAGAGCTGTGCTGCTGATTAAAGATCACATAACTAAGCGCAGATGACACACTTGGCTTTTAGGTGGCTACAGTGGATTGAGAATTCCTGTGTGAATATCGAATTGTGTCATGGTATCACGTACACACGCCTCAGACTGTTGCTCACCAGGGTTCATGCTAATTGCTTCACTACAGAGCAAGTAATTTTCTAGAGAACTGTCAGCATTTAGAAAGCTCCCACTCTTTGCTGTTACTTGGGGGCCTGCATAGCCCACCCCTTACCAGCCTACTAGCTGCCGGTACAGTCATGAGCAGGCTCCACACTTGGGGCCTCTTTACTAGTCTTTTCTTAGAAGTCGTATCTAAATATAGGTCTTTTCTAGGTCGTTTTTTCCTTTATGGAGAGTTCAAAGCACCACTGACTTTTCTGCTGATGGAGACATCCTGGGCTGCTCATCTTGCTGCTTCATTTTGTCATCTGTCTGGAGTTAACTGGCTTGCCCTGGACTAAAGAGAGCCTTCTCTGCTGTCCCCAAGGAGAAAAGTTAGTGGCACTAGGCTGCTGTCAAAAATCTGAAGTGCAGACAAAAATCTTAAGCCCGAACCAAGCATATCTAAGACAAATAGTGATGTTGCTTATTGCAGGGGCATTCCTGTTCTCTAGCCTAAGTGTAGCTGGTACCCACAATATTCATGTTAATACCATTTAGAGCGGCACAGATAGCTGTGCCCACGCTACATGGCACCTAACACAGGTGCCTGTGGCTGAAAGGAATGATTACTATTTTTCAGAGGTTTTGGGGTTCAAAATACCTGAATTGGTGTGAGGGCTGACCCAGCAGGACAGTAGTTTGATAGCATAATACCAAGGGGGAGATAGGTGGTGTGTCCTTGGACACGGGTATGACAGCATGTAGGCACTTAAAGGCAGATAGTCTTCTGGGAGTGTGCTGGAAAATACTATGTAGGACAGGAAGAGCCAAATCTGAGGGTATGGTCTGAGCTATTGTTCTTATTTGAAATATGCTCCTCAGCAAATCACATCTACATCCACACCTGGCTTTTGTCTTGGAGGAAACTCATTGGTTTGCTCCATAACAGGGTCCAAACAAACATTGATATGGTTTGTATGATGAGATGGGGACTTACCAGCTAATCAGGGAAGTGACAGTGTAGACATACAGATTCTCATAAAAAGAAAAAAGTTGTTTATTCTATCTATAAAATATTAATTAACCCCCCCAAAACAAACAAAAAAAACCCCTCCCTCAAAACCACAACCACCCAAGGCTTTTGGTCTAGATGAAAAGAAACACACGTTTAATCTTATCCAAAACAGCAGAGGCTCTTTTTGCCACTGGCAACTGTCAGTCTTCAGGTAATTTCATAATAAGACCTGCATTACAGTCCTTGAGAAGAGTGAGGCTTGGCTGGAATTAAAAAAAAAAAATAATTAAAAGCCTTCAGTAAAAGGCAGAGTGAGAATGAGCTTAATTTATAACTCTAATGTAAAAATTCTTTGTGCAGAAGAGACGGTAATGATGACATTATGTTGGGCAAGTCCAATACAGAAGATTGTTTATGTAGATACAAGCATTAGAGAGGACAGAATGGAAGTCATTTCCCTAGGAAAGAAATCAACAGCCTTAAATACATCTTTTTGCAGAGACTGAAATGCTATTAGACTTCTAAAGTTGGACTTCCCTGTTTTCTTGAGCAGATAATTATATTATTTGCCTGTTTCGTCCAGTACATTTGGATATATTTTTTTGAGTGTCATGAAATAATGTCAGTGTCATCTTTTGCTCCTGACTGCTCCCTCAGGTGGTCCCTATCCCTGGTTCATGCCCTCACTCTGCCTGGGCTGCTGCTGGGTCGAATTGCCAGTGCTTGGCTCTGCTTGCCTGCGCTTGGCTGTGGCCCCCTCACTGAGGCAGAGCCTGTGCTGGGGTCACCTCGGCTCCTAGGACGTTCCCCTCCATGCAGAGTGACCCTGTTCTCTTCACCCCCCAAATGCCCACGTTCAGGATGCGGATTGTCACATACCAGTTTTTCAAAAAGCATGTGCCGGTTACATCATCTGGACATGAATCAGCTCACTGGAACTGCTGACATACAGTGGGATGTAGCTCTCTGCCTGGTCATTTCTGCTGTTACATTTGCACTCTTGGTTGTTCCTGCCCAAAAGTATCCTTGATACTTGTTCTGTTCAGCTACATTTCTTAAAACAACGTTAAGTTCTGAGTCAATTTTTTAACCCATTTGTGTTCCTTCTTAACCTTTTATCACCTGTATGCTTGGAAGTGTGTAAATTATTTCCTCAGCTAAACTGTTAATGAATAATTAAATGCTAATTATTATTAAAATATTAATTAAAACATTTCATGATACCCAGGAGAGCCTCTTGGACAATCACAAGTGGTGAAAGCCACTATCTCAGCAGTAGTTGTTATAATGAGTTATTAAGATGTATTTTCTAAGTAAAGTTCCTCAGGCAGTGGGAGTCACCCCTCCTAACACTTAAGCCACACTTACTACTTTGTGTCTGTGCAAGGCTAGGAGCTTGTCCTGCAGTTACTAGGATTTCTTACAACACTAGTGATAACTGGCTGGGTTAGATCAATAAACAGTACAGATGTCTAAAATTTGCGTGTGTCCCCTAGTGGGTGAGACACCAATAAATCACAGCCTGAAATCTTTCCCAAATAGCATTTTTTGATAGCAGACCTCTCTGCTTCAGTTGTCTATCTCTGTTGCAGAGCATCCCCTTTCTTGTCAGTGACTCAGCGAACCACAGTCACCACAGAGTTAGGAAATTTGTACTCTGTGGGCTACATCACCACCTACTAGAGTGGTTTGTCCAAGCCATGCTGATCTTTTATAATCTACAGAAAGCTAAGGATAAGAGAATGAGAACCGATAGCTAGGGTTTTTTTCCCATATTGAACTTCACAGATAATTTTATGCTTAGTACCAGTAAACTGAATAGATTTAATGCTATCAAATCAACAGTTCCTTTTCTGCCAGAGGAAGTATCACCCCCCTTCAGCAAATACCCAACTGTGTCCCAAATCTATGAATCGCAAGTCTAATGAATACAGTTACGATGCAAGGAAATCACCTATGCTTACAAGAATAACATGTTTGTTTTTCATATGTTGCAGCAGTCCTACAATAAATGTTATGTATAATGGCTTCTGGACTCAGAGAAAAACAACAGCCATGATGGCTATTGCTGCCCACACAGGAAGTTTTTCTGTCAGGGTGGTGTCAACGCCTTAGCATGAGTGCCATCAGTATCAACCCAGAAAGTCAAAAGCCCAGGAAAATGGGACAGCTGAGGACAAGGAGAGCATGGCCTGCTTGAAACCAAGCTACTGTGAAGTAAGGAAGACGGTGATACTGGAAGAAAGAGGGAGAAGATGCAATGTGATGCTGAAGTCACGCTATGCTGCTGACCTTAAGAGTAATTCACTGAGCACTGTGATCTCTGTCAGAGGTAGAAAGCAATAAGCAAAGAACATTTGGCATTCCTGGCCATGAAAAGACCCAAGCCAACTGTTCTGCTCTCCTCATTCCGCTGTTGTGGGACCCACTACAAAGAGCTCTAGGAAGGAAGTGTTACTATGGGGAAAAGGAATGAAAATTGATTACAATAAACTTTTATTCCCAGTACTGTGAAAAAAGGTGAAGAGGAATCTGACTGTTGTCTGTTTATCCAAAACTGGTAGCGTGGACATGACTACACAGTTACAGGTATAGTATTTAAATCTCAGAAATTCTCTTTTGAAGGTCAAACGTTTCAGAGATTGTCATATTTTTGATTGTGACTTACAGCAGCAGAGTTCAGAAGTTCTCCTCAAGTCAGGAGAAGCTGCCAAATGCAACCACATTTGAATAGGTATGAAGTAACCTTTGGAGGAATTCCTGGTTTTGTGCTATTATAAAACATCCATCAAATTCTAATCACCTCTCATTACTGCACAAGCAATAGCTTCTCTGGGTTAGGTAAGCCAGTTCAGTCCTTCCCACCTAATCTGTCCAAAATTTACATAATGGATCTGACCTTTCTATGACTCTCAGTTTTCGTTTCTGCTCTTCTCTCCTCTTTCTCCAGCAGGTCACATTCCCAATGTTCCTTCCTAATTCATTGCAACTTTTCATACATTCGTGTGGATTTTATATTTGGCCTCTGTGAAACTGCTATGCATGTTTGCATGCATAAGCATATACCCACACACGTATGTACATACACAAGCAGGTAGCTAGATCACCTTTGCCACTCTTTGCACCTCATAGTGAAAGCCTTGAGGGAAGAAGCTGTCCGTGCAATCCAGTATTCCCCATGGCAGAGAATGACTTAACCATTTAGCACAAATGGCATGACTGCTGTGTTGGCAGGTGGGCCAGCTGACTCTTTGGATGTATTTGCCATCAAATCTTTGGTTTTTTTCCATAGAAAAACCAAAAAAATTCTTTGATAGAAAAACAGTTCAGTCAAACTCTCAAAGGTTAACCACATCGTCAAGCACCTTGGCATAATTGTTTCTTATAAAATGAGTGAATTAGGCCCAAGATGATGACAGATAATCTCTGTGGAATTGAATTTAGGTGGACTATAGGTCTAGCCCTATCTTTAACTAAGGGCTGCTTGCCACTCAACACAAAACTTCCCAAATTCAGCTTGCTTAATTAAGAAACACTGATTAAGTACATTCAAAACGGCCACTTGCTTGTATGCTGATGCAGTTTTTCTAAAGACTTAGTAGAAATCTTCTAATTTTTCAACAAAGTCAGTGGCAAGGGAGCCCTTAGATCAGACTTTTTGCAGTGCTGATGCTTCATGATAGAGCAAGCCATGTGTGCTATTTGAAAGTAGTTATCCAGCCTCTAGTCTCAGGCTCTCTGCCTCTCTCCAACTGCAAATGCATACACAGAGATGCACAGCTGGAAGACTCAAGCCCAGTTTCATAACTCTCACATTTCCAACTAAGCTTCTCAAATTACATTGAGATACTCTCCTACTGCAGGAAAGGGAAAAAGAAAAGTGCTTAGTAGATTCTCAGGATGTCTAGGTCTGTGTGATTTACTCTACTCCTATGTGCTTTTCTTCCTGCAGGAGGTGAAGAAAAAAAGAGGGCATGAAGAGAGTGTGAAGGAAGCAACCAGCAAGCAGTTCCCTTGTCTTGCTCCATCACTCATTTGTAAGAAGAGCCATCATGAAAGTAACACTTGAAATTCAATATATATATAATACATATTCTCAACATTTCCTGAAATGTGCCCAGCTTTTAATTAAAATGTGAAGCGTATACACTGAAGGACTTGCTTCTCTGCCAGCAGCGACTGCCTCTGCCTTGTGCAATTTTCCCACCACAGATATCAGTTGTCAACTGAAAAAAATACTTTTTGTTCTTGCATTGAAACTTCTCCAACTTTTTCACATTTGGAAACATAATGTAGTAGCAGAGGGCAACATTATGTCTGATATATATAATCACATTGTAAAAAAAAAAATATAGCCAGGGGACACATTTTTTGATAGAATCATGTCTTTGCACAATAGTTGCAGAATAATGGATCACATTGACTGATCCTTCTTGCTAAATGCTATGACAAAGTAAATGAGCACTTGTATAAAAATGCCATAACATTTGAAGCTTGAATTAGTGACTCTGTAACCTTTGGTTGTGATCATAAATTACAGAGAAACCCTGCAGGCAAGAATGTAACACTAAAACACAAAACAAAACACCAAAAAAGCCTCCAAAGCCAAGAGATACAACCCATCAAGTATGGAAAATGCATTATGCCGTGCATCTAACGTTAATCACTTAAGAATCTATCGTACAAATTGCCTCCAGCAGTTTCTAAAGTTATCTCACAGGTTAAATGGACACCCACAGGTGGAGATTAGTCATTTAAAAGACAAAGGCATAAAACCTGATTTCGAGTACTAAAGCTGTCTTAAAGTCAATTTTTCTTTCATTTTGAAGCTATGAGTTCTCCTTTCTCTCCCTCCCCCTTCTCCCCCTCCCCCTCCCCCGGTTTCTGAGTGAAGGGTTAATACTGGGGTAAGCCCCTGATTCTGGCAGTATACAAGGTTTTTTCCAATCAACAATTTAGACTTGGGGCAAAAAAAGGTGTTACTCTTTCACATGAAATAATTTCAGTTGTAGTTTCTAACAGATATGCATCAGTAAGTTATAAAAGAAATTGGAACTTTAATTGCTTCTGCCTTCCTAACTGCCAAAATTAGTGGTATGTCATGCTCAGAAGTTGAATTGGCACGAAATGCCATGAGCACCTGAGAGATGCCATGTGCAGTGTGAGCCCCTTTTGTCTGTAACTCCAGCTCAAGAGGAATCAGTATTGAAAAGTTGGATTCTACAAGCTAAGTGCCTCATGAGTATATTCTATTAGACCTTTCATTTGCTGCCTAGATGAAAAAACAGGTAATTTGGAGCTCACAGGGGAGGGGAAGGGAAGGGATTGGATTCTTGACTTGCATGTTTGCAGGTTTCACAGAATGGAATGAGAGATGTAGAGGCCAAAACTGGGAAAAATAAAAACAAGAGGCTCAATTAATCTTTTCTTAAGAAAGCAGAATTTCTGACTTACCTAAAAGTCTACTTTATTATTATATTATAATTTAATAATGGCTTGGAGTTGATTACTGCTTTGTTGTTTTTTTAAATCTCCTTCGGCAGTCCAAGCACTTCAGTCTCTACAACCAAAATGAAGAAACTTTCAGATATTTATGACAGGCTTGGCAGAAACCTGGACTTGGCAGAAATCACACCAAAGAAAGAAGGCACTGTCATGCCTGGGAATGCTAACTGTGAAGAAGCAGAGGCACTGAGAGTAGCGTGCTTACAGTACCTTAAAAGCAACCTGGTGCAAAGGTCTCTGCTGTACCTTTTGCCAGTGCTCAGACAATGAACTTTCCAGAGTTACTAATGCTTTGAGCAGTGTTGCTGTCCAGTCACTTAACCACTCGTGTCCTATGAGCAGGAGGAAAAAATACCACCTACTTCTATATTCCCATTTAATGCAACACTGCAGAGAGTTTGTGAGCGGTGTCAGCACACAGCAGTTTGTCTGTCCATGAACAAAGACTAATCTTAGACCCTGAGCAAAATTTCTGCATCTTGGGTCAAAAGATCTTAATATTTAGAAGACTAGAAATAAACAACTAGTGCATATTCTATCCCATTTTCACCAATTAACAGGATAAATGATGGATGAATTTAAGTTTTTGGAAAGGAATTCAATCAGAGATATAACCACAGTGTAACAGGTGTAACCTGTCTCTCTTCTTTGACTCCTGAGACCAGTCTCTAGACTAAGGTCCCTAAGGTATGTGCCCATGATTACATGTTGCAAACCTCTTTCTTCCTTTCCTCACCATTGCTTGTTGTCCACTGCAGCTCAAAAATTGGAATCACAAGTCCTGTGCTTGGTCACTTGTGGATTGGCATGTATGCTTCTGCAGGTGTGTATGCACAGGTAGGTAGATCAATACACAAATGGCTTCTCAGAAAAGAAAGAAGCAAAATCAAGTAAGAGGTACAGAGCCTGCACTAAGCTAAGTTTTTCCTGAGTTAAACTTGTAAATTTAGCTCATATTTTACAGCAAAGTTGGATTCAGTAATTTTTGTGAGCTGTTCAAGTGTTACTCTTATTTCCTCATATGAGAATAACGAGTCTTTTCTCCATGCATACACTGATGGATACTTTTAACTGACCTCTCATTTTTATTTTCCTTGGGTAACTGTCTGCTGGATTAATACTCCAAGAAGAACAATAGCTAATAGCAGCGAGAATAGATGTCTACGAAATTATAACATCTAACAAACCAAAGAGAGATAATCTCCTAAAGGTGCTTTTCATAACGTGCAGAAAGCCTGGGGTTGCCCGGTCTCACAAAGCACCCGGCTAATACAGCGACTGTATAAAATTAATCACCTCCCAAAGAAAAGCCCGCTGGATGAGGCAGCTGTTCGTATTGTGCAAACTGTGAAAACCACAGCACAGCACGTTTCCCCACTTAAAGGGAAACTAAATAATTACAGAGCTAAGAAGTACTGCTTGATTTCATCTGGGCGACCTTGTCTAGGCAGGATCCACAAGTTGAATTAGGAGGAAAGCAGAAGACAGTTCACTTGTTACCATCGTAAACTAAAGAGATTCAAAGCCTGCTTGGGCTTCCAGTGGTGAATGCCAGCATACAAAATCAGTCAGCACACAGGACTGCCTGCCTGTAGCACACGCACATCTATGCCGTTATCAGATGGCATCGGCAAAGACTAAACTACGGGGAAAGCAAACTCAAAGGGATGCTGCCACATGAAATCTCACCTACGCCCAGGCTAATTAAGAAAGAAAACATATTTGCAAGGCTGGTACAAACTAGGGAGGTTTTCATTCCTCAGTCCAACTTTAGGGTGAAGCAGAAACAGAGTCCTGCTCTCTTCATAAACCCCAACAATCCAAGTTCCCCGGCGGCGCAAGAGAAGGTAATTAGCGAAAACCAGAGGTTGACGAAACGAAGCCAGATACGCCATAAATATCTACATATATAAGCACACAGCAAGCAAGATAATGAAAAGTTAGCTGGATTTACCGTTTTAATTATCCAAGTGGGCGGTTTGTTTGGGTTTGGCTTTTTTTTTTGGAAACGTCGGGAGGTCTTTTCACGAGGACTCGTCTGTACGCATCCGCACCGCGGCAGCCGCCGGCCCCGGAGCGCGGAGAGCAAAGCGCTTCCCTCGGCAGCCACCGCTCACCCCCTGCTCCCCTCCCTCCCCCCGGCCAAAAATGAAATAAAGCAGGAAACGCGACCAGAGGAGGAGAAGCACCAGCCGGTTCCTCTTCCCGGAGTGCTGCGGCGAGGCGGCTCCGCGTCCCCTCCGCCGCCTCGCAACTTGCGCGCGTCGCGGGAGCCGCCGGGGCGGGGCGGGCGCCGCCGGGGGAGGGCGCCGGGATGCGGCGATGCGATGCGATGCGATGCTCGGCGCGGCGCTGCTCCGCTTCACCCGCGGCGCCCGGACAGCCGTGGGGATGCGCCTACCTGCCGGGTGGTTCTCTCCCACCCCACCCCACCCACCCCGACCCGCTCCTGTGCAGTGTGCGGTGGGGAGAGACGTTGCCCCCGCCTGACGGCGCAGGGGGCGGCAGGGGTCCTGCGGGGGCTGCACTGTACCCGCGCCACCTTCTCTGCTCCCCGAGCCGGGCGCGGGCTGGGAGGAGCCGCGCGAGTGTGTGTGTGTGTGTGTGTGTGTGTGTGCGCTGGTGCGTCCTAAATTCGGGTGGAAAGGCTTCTGCCGAGTCGTCGTCTTTTCGGCCTCTGCCTTGGGGGGGAGGGGGAGGGGGAGAGGGAGGGGAGGGGAGGGGAGGGGAGGGGAGGGGAGGGCGGGCGGGCGAGCGAAGAAGGGAAAGGTCTGTTTCAAGCACCAGACTTGTGTGAAATGTTCTGGTTCCCCAGAAGTGCATGCTCACGGGTGAGACTGTTAGCTTCCCCCAAAATACTACGACCAGTCTGTGGGGAAGAGGTGCCAGGCTGCATGTAACGTGGTGTAGAGGTGGACAAGCATGCGCTCAGTTCTTCTGCAAAGGCAGAAGGGCAGCCGGCAGAGCCATATAGATTTGGGCCAGGAGCTTTTGAAGTTGGGTGATAGCCTAGCAACATGCTTAGATGTGCTTGGGGAGCAGCTGACCTGCTGTTGTTGGGCTCTTCAGCACCTACCAGTAGTTGCACACCTATTCAGTGCCTTCTCTCTCTTTTAGGCGCTCAGCACTGGGCTGCAGCAAGACGCCCCACTGGTTGCTTCTAGCCCATCTTCTGAGGAGGTTGAGTGCCACATGGAAGACCTAGCTCCAAGTGCTGCTTTGAGCTCCTCTTTACATGCTGCGTGCACATCACTTTCCTGATGCATGTTTTGCTTCCATGCTGAGTAACCCTGGGTGCTCATTAGTTCCCTTTCCCTTAGCTCATGATGTTTGGTGTCTGTTTTTTGAAGTAAGCCAAAACATGCTTCAGTGAAACTGGCCCCTATATACTGTTGCAAATTTTTATTCCTCAAAAGCTTTAAAAAAACCAAAAAAAAGTTGAAAGTGCCAGGAGTTAATGTATACCTTTGGTTATCAAAAAAGGCAAAAGAAAACTTTTATAGATAGCTCTAACAACTACCTGCATCACACAGACACATTGCAATTTCATCAGTCATCTAAGAACCGATCTCCTTGGACCATTCGGTGCTGGCCAGGTTCAGAGGTGACTGCTTAGGACCTGTCTTCTTCAGGCTTTTTTAAGTTGTAATGGCTGAGCACACATTTTATCACAAGTAAATAGAGTCTTACCCTCACATGTGTCTCCTATTGTCTGAATTACCGCAGAAAGTATTAATCATACCACAGGTGATCTTAGAAATAGCAGAAGTTAAGGAAAACAGTCTTGTTCCATCCTCTCCTCCTCATGCATAAGAGCTGACTGCTTATGATTAACCTGTGTTCTCTGTATGGTCCATATCTGGCTTCAGAGCGATACCATTACACTCAGTTTAACAGGAATGTGACAGTGACAATTTAGTATATGATTTTTCTGCAGTGCCTATAAACTTTTTTTTTTTTAAAAATTTCTGCTAAGGAAAACTTTGAGTGACGTTGACGGTGCCAGAAATTCCCAAAACAGCCTGCAAGGGCACTGGGTGACACAGTGTGAGCAAGTAGTCTCTTCAGCTCCTTCTTCAAATTCCTCCTTGGCACTTCTTGCTTCTTTTGCTCCTTTTGGGACCTTCAGGTTTGCTCGTTGCTACTTTGTTCCCTATGTGTTCTTACGGTTTCAAACTGTGGCTCTACCTCAGATAGTGCTTCACTGGCAAAGCTGCCCCCTGCTCAGTGTAGCAGCAGCTGGCATGCCTCATAGCTATGATGGCAGCATGAAGGGGCTTTTCTGTTTGGATTATAACAGGTAGCAATTTAAAGCTTATTTTTCAGAGGGTTGTTTTTTGTGGTTTTTGTGTGTGTGTGTGTTCTTTTACATAGGAACGGTCATACTGTCTCAGGCAGAAAGTCCTTCTATGTCCATTATCTTCTCTTTGATGAGAGCTGGCAGTGGGTACTTAGGAAAAGAGTGGCAGCTCTGAGCAAATATAGAGAGATCCTTGTCCTGGTACACCCTTTCATCTTCCTGAAGCTTAGGCAATGGACGAGTTTGAAACACTGGCTGTGCCTTTGTGTGTAATCACCTTGAGGGGTATTTTTTTATAAGAGTGTCTATGGACACCTTTTGAACAACTTTATACTTTTGGTATCCACTCTCTCTCTCCAGCAAGCACACCTACATCTGTCTCTACAGCATACCCAGCCCCTGGGCTCATGAACAAGTACTCCTTGATGGTGTTATACTTCTGTTTGAAAAAAGCATATGTCAAACTGAAAGTCAAGTGATTTTGTGAAAGTTTTACTTAGCCTTAGTGATACTGGCATTGGTTATGATAAAGCTATTTAACCCCCCTGTGTCTGAAAACAACTTAGGTCAGAGAACAGGGAATAGCAGCATACAGGGCTGCTGTATTTAAGGGAGGAAGGGGGCCCATGCTGCTTATGCACTTAGATCTCAAGTTTTTTGTGACTTTTTGCCCTGAGTTTCCACAGCACTTACTGTGTTAGTCTTGATCCTGGACGCAGGCTCCAAGGCACGATGATAACCCAAATAGTAATAATAATAATAGTTTTGGATTGTTTGAATGATAAATAAAAAGCAAATTAAAATATCAGTGTGGTGGCTGGGCTGTGGATGCAGAACACTGTTGATGATTGCAACATGCATTTTAGTCCCTTTCTGAGAGATGTGATGCAGAGAGAAACATTGTCTTAGATGAACAATAACAAAATTGGGTTCTCTGAATTCAAGATTGAATTCCCTAACTTTTGTTTCCAGACAACGCTTATCATCAGTGATGGTGCTAGTCCCAACTTCTTCCTAGAGCTGAAAGAGATAGTCACCAGCATCTCAGGAATTTGTCCAGAAACAATTCTTCAGCTATGCCTGTGGCCAGAAGAACACCAAGAGGGGTTTATGTCCATTGTAGTATAAACTCCCTATCAACTAAATCAGAAACTCTGGATCTGAAGACATCAAAAAGGCTACAGAAGATTGGCATGAATCACAGTCACTGTCCACTTCAAAACCCAGCATTTTTAATCTCTTTTCACCTTGGGGGTGGGTCAAAAAAGCAGCAGAGCCTCAGGGAGCGATGTGACTTACAGACTTACTTATTCCCTACCTATGGCAGCTAACAGCCTCTTCACCGTCTCAGCTCTCCCTGCCCAGGGCTGGTGGTAGATAATCATGAGCCGTTATGGGAAGAAAGTGGGGAAGAGAATTCTCTGTTTACTGCAGTGTTTGAAATTCCTGTATCCAGCCATGAAGCCCAGGTTACTTTCCTTTTTCTGCAAAAAGTGCCTCAGATTGGTATGGAGTCAAAGAAGGATTGGAGCTGGTTTGTAAGCAACCATCCTTTGTATGCTCTCCTCCCCTCTGCATGGTACAGACTTGGTACATCTGTAAGTCTGAGGGCTTTTTAATCACATTTCAATCCCCCGTGTGCAATACATCAAATGGATAATTTGTGTTTCCTGCATGGCATTCCTTTGTTTGCAGGGTGTTTCTTCCTGGAATGTTTCTTTTTAGGGATGTTAAGAAGATTTAATTGCTCCCTGCTGCTTCATCCTTTCCCATTCACTTATGTAAATCAGGTGTCTGGGCACTGCCAACAGCTGCCTTTCCTCCCTGACTGGGTTGTATCCACAGGCCTGGAGGTCAATCATCGGGGGATGTTGAGAGTTTTTCCCTCATATGCTTCCTCTTTGCCAGTCATGAGTTTGAGAAAAGAAAGGCTTTTGTTCTGGAAGAGTATAATAATCTGTCTGTGAAGAGTGTGGTAAAGCTCAGGCTTCTGTGCTGCAGGTGGATTAGGAAGTTCATGGGTAGCTACTATCCCTTCTCAGAGTATGACTGTGCAGACCTGGAGAGTCACCTCTTTCCAATAAACAAAGCAGGATCAGAGCAAGGACCCGAGGGTAAACATCTATTTGCCTCTGCTCTTTAACTGGTACCAGGCTTGTGGGTGTGATGGCAGCCTGTGCTGGTTAGCACCCCGGGGTGATGATGCACAGGCATAGTTCAGAGGCCAAGGGCTGTTTCTTATAGGTGCTGTAGTAATGGCAAACTGGGCTGGATTTAAAGTTAGTTGTATATTGACACAGACGGTGTTTTTTTGATGTATTTTAGCTGTGAGGATCTCAGCATGATGTTTTAGTAGGGAGCAGTGTGTGTGTGCATATAATTTGTTAGGATCATGGGAACACCATCATACCAGGTAACAGCAATACAGGTTATTCCTTATCAGGATAATGCCAGGGCAGGAAAAGCATTTAGTTAGGTAGCAGAAAACAACACCACAAATGTAGCCATTCATTTGTGAAGGACTTTTGTACCTTTCTCCTACATGCACCTTGTCATGCTCACCCTGAGCTGCCACGTTCCCATCCTCTGCAACCGTAGGGGTAGCCAGTCAAGTACCCAGTGAGGGCTAAGGTGCTGGCACCTGAAAGTATGGGAGCTCTGTGAACTGTTTTGCACTGCTGACCATCCCCCAGGAAACACCTCTGCTGAAACTAAGTACATGGGGTAGCAAGCCTCTACATGCTGTAATGTGGTGTTTGCCGCTGCTGTTGGCACCTGTACCTCCTTGCTACCTTGTCTCTGTTGTGCTATCCTGCTGCTCATGTCAGCCTTCAGACAGAGAGACAAAGAAAGGTTTTCTTGAGGCTTTTATAGTTGTGATAGGGATGGGCCCCACAATACCCTCAGTCAGAGCCACCCCCGGACACACTGCATTTGCTCTCTGCAGGGTGGAGAGGTGACCCTGACCATGTTTACCCAGAAAGTTTAACCAGAGACACCAAGCACAGGAGAAAGCATCTTAAACTGATGTCAGAGTTTGATGTGGCATATAGTGCCAGGAGAGATTCCTTCCCACTGGGTTTGTGAAAGGTAAGTATAAAAGTTGCTGTTTAGTCTCTAGGGCCACACTGTCTTGGAGAAGCAGCTCCTCCTTGGCAGAGACATTTATCAGGGCAACAACTCAGCCTTGCAGAGGACACACGTGCCTTTCTGATTTTCCCTGCTCTACTCTTACAAGGGCTCTAATTGACCATGTCCTCTCCTTCTGAAATCCCCCTACTCTGTCACTCTCCTTTCTGAACACACCTGCCTATTGTATGTCTCCTGACTAGCTTGTGTGGCGTGAAGAGAGGCCAATTCAGTGTGATGCAGGGATTTGCTCAGAGGAGGATGAGTGGGCTCAATGGGTGGCTTTGCCTACAACAGAGGTGAGAAGGAGCTTGCTGAACCTGCAGTGCAGCTGACGATTTTTGGCATCAGAACCACCTTTAGAAGCTGTTACTGAGTCCCAGTGTGACCTAGGGAGTGATGCCTCACACTTCCAGCCTGCTCTATTTCACCATGAATATCCACACATTTGGGATAAAATATGGTAGGTGGATGCCAGGGTAACTTCAATTAGATGGCAGGGGTTATGATGTCGTTATTTACATTGCAGAGTCTTGGGAGCAGGGAGTGTAGCCTCGTTGGCTCTGCCTTGCATGGCCGTCACAGAAGTGTGCTGTGGTGTGCCCTTAACGAGGGTCAGTGGAGCAGTTCAGCAGGGGCAGTTGACAGACCATCTGCAGTTTGCAAAACCAGGTGCTGAGCATCTCTCATAATCAGACTATTTGTTTGCCTCCTTTAATTAAAACACTCTCAGTTCCCTTAAAGTCTGACTATTAAGTGAGAAGGAAGATTGCTGCTTAGGAAAATAGGCAATCTTTTTTGCTTAATGAAATGTGTGTATCTCGTTGCTGTTTATCTAGACAGAAAAAATGTGAAAATGTTTATGCCCTGTAAATAGTATTTAACGCTCCATGTATTCAAACCTGCTCTTGTCATAGTGGCTGTTGGATTAAGCTCAAGCATGCCCTGCAGCAAATTTAGCACGGTGTACAGGACAGGTCATGGTCATCCCCTACTCATCTCCAAAGAAAAATAGATAAGCCAAGACCTGCCCTGGGAAAAACAAAATGTCAAAACCTCTATGGAGAGTGGGAAAGGAGATGTACAGCACTGCATAATCGAAGAGCAAGAATGATGTTTGTACTTTAAAAAGCATAAATGTTCTCATGATGGGAGGGAAAAGAAGGATGCAATGTGAAGTCACTCAGAACAAAACCATGAAGTTTACTGTTACCAGAAAAAAAGCATTGCAGTTTCCAGAATGTGAAAACCGAATATGACAGAGTTGAGAGGAAGGATAAAGATGCTTATATCCTGTTTTACAACTAGATTATGTCAGGAAGAACTTTAATATATCTTTCTTAGATTTAGAACTTCCATCCCAGTTGTCTTACTGGGGTTTTAGTGGCTTTCTTCAAGCCAACATATATCAACGAGCATGTTCATGTAGTGAAAAAAACCCTACAGAAATTGGCAAAATCCCTATGCTCTCCTCCTTCCTTCAAATGTGAGGATGTCCTCCATAATTTGTATTTTTGTCAAGATTAGAGACAGTGCAATGCAATTATTTATGCAAAATGTTAACTGCCTAAGATCTTAGGTGGGTCTGTCAGCCCTTAATAAGTATCAAATCTAAATTGTAACGGAGAAGATAGGGATCTGAGAGAACCTTTAGATGAGAGCCACAAGAGAAATCTTGATAATTTTCACTGCTAAATTACTGGGTAATTACATTTAACAGATTACTTCTTTAGGCAGATTGTTGTCTCCGAGTATGCATGTTTTTATTTTCTGGAAATTGTATTTTCCACTTGGCTGGGTGCTGCTGTTCCGTCAGCTGCTGTGGTCACACGTGCACACAAACATACAGAGGCTGATGTCGGAGCAGTATGCAACTGGAAACGGATGGGTTAGATTAGGCAAAAAGAAGAAAGGCTACTTACTGGGAAAAATGGTGCACAGTAAGCTTATAGCTACAGGTAATTCAGCACACGGTTATAACATATCCGATACCTCAAGCTGAAAGGCTTGCTGTAGCATGGAAAATAGTGACACCAACAACTTCAGACCTCAGCTCAGCAGTGGGGGAAAAAAAAAAAGAAGAGTGTATCTTCTTCCCCAACAAGAAAGGCTTTGCACAAATACTGATAATGAGAACTATTGAGGTAGGTAGAGCTTGCAGAGGTGTGTCAATGGTGATAAAAAAAATCAGTGTCATGGGCTTGGCATCTGAAAATGGCAAAACCCACCCCCGAGCCTAGTGTCTACTTAAATACATGCCAAAGTGCTAGTAACAGAATTCAGCTCTAAAGAGGGAAAGCCAGCATTCAGTTGAGAGAAAATATATTTTGTTCCACTTCAACACAATCTGAAGCAATTTTACTTGAAGGGAAGGGAATGGACTAGTCTGCTGTGTCCCACTTTATTGTGCTTTCTCCTGATTTCTGCAGGCATTGCCTCTTCTCTAATTTGCTGATCTTCTGTTTGTTTATTTTGCGGGTTTTTTTTTTCCTGCTGTGGTGTGTCATTTCTCTATTTATTTGTCTCTTTCCCTTTTGTACATATTTTTTTTTTGTTTGCTTGGTTGTTTGTTTATATTTGCTTCTGTTTTTCCTGTCTTTTCTGTTAGAATGATTTCTAATAAAGTTGCATTTGGAAGCCTTGCCCAAAGATGGATTGTCCACTGTGTAAAGACTGCAAATACTGTTGGTAGACAGCAGTCTCTTCTTCCCATCTAATTAGATAAAACAGCCAAAGGGGATAAAAGACAACAAAAACAGGTAAGGTAACTTCTTGACTTTCTTGCCTCTTGAAACTCACTCATATTTGCCTAATTTCCCTACTTTTTTATGAAGGGAAGGTGCTGAGGAACATAATAATAGAGTTAAGATATATAATGTACCATATCAGCTGAGGACAGGACTGCTATGAAGAATGGAGGAAAAGGAAATTTCTGCCTTCTTAAAATGAAGAACTACTTCCCTTCCATGTTACTGGTACTAAGAAGCTGAGCCTCCGCTCTCTCAAATTCATGCACAGACATGTCAAAATCCTTGGGAATGAGCACATGGAAGACAGCAAGGGTTCGACTATGTCCCATAACACGTTCTGATGTTACAATGCTCTTTACCTTTGAATATCTCAGAAGCATTTTGTTCAGTCATCCTCCTGTCTAGAAGACATAGAGCTTCATTCCCTGCTAATAGGCTACCAGAATTATTTTGAGAGCAAGCAACTTTGGGCTCTGTCCTAGAATGTTGTCTCAGTAACGGGCCAATTTTGTTCTGATTCAGATTTGTTGAATGTTTACTGAAGTCTGTGGGGCTCTGTTGTTTCCTATGAGAAGAGTCTTTGTCATCTTGGAGATGTTTTCAAGACTAATAAGAACTCGATGAAGTTAATAATTGCCTCCTTCCTGGTGTAAAAAAAAAAAAGAGAGAGAGAAAAGAAAAAAGCAGGTCTAGCAATCTAAATCTTATGAGTAGTTAAATCTGTTTTGTTTGGGAAAGAAAAAAATTGTGGCATCAGTCATCAGCAAGGCCAGAGGAGGTATCTATATGTCCTGATATTTCCGGAGTCGGCAGGACACTTCACTTACAGTTGGTGGATACATATTATCCCAGTCTATTGATGCTAATGAATTGGTGTGCCCTGCTGGTGCACTTCGTACCACCTTACGCCACATATCTGGGGTGCATACAACTTCATCAGGGTCAGAGTGCCATTTGTCCACATCATAATAAATGATCTCCCGTACAGCTAATTCTCTCAGGTACTGGATAACTGTCTCTGTGTTGTTACACTTGGGTGACTGGCATGTAATATATTCCTTTATGGGATACCTTTCCTCCACACTTGACAGTAGTCGCCTCCAGAGGCTGAGGGTTTCTGGCTTTTTCCCAATTTCCTTGTCAATGCCTCCTTCTCTAGCTAGGGATCCCAACTGCTTGGCCTCTCTGCCATCTAATTCCAGACTATCGGCCCCTTGATCCCAGCATCGGAGCAACCAAGTGATGATGTGCTCACCTGGGCGGCGGCTGAAATCTTTTCGAACCTCACGCAACTCACTCAGGGTCAGGGACCGTGTGACAACCTCTGATTCTGCCTCATCCTGAAATGCCTGAGATGGCCCTGCTCTATCCTTAGGTGCTTGAGATGGCCCTGCTTTATCCTGAGGTGCTTGAGATGGCCCTGCTCCATCCTGAGATGCTTGAGATGACCCCGATTCATCCTGACATGCTCCAGATGGCCCTGATTCATCCTCATCCTTCACTACACGAACTGATTTCTTTGTCTGTTTCCTCTTTTGTACAGGAGCAACAGACACTGGTGGGGGTTGGTTTTTTGTTTTATCAGCAGTATCTGCTGTAGGGGTTGCAGTAGCTGCAGCATCAGTTGGACAAGTTGCAGTAGCCACAGTGCTAGTAATAGTGGCCTTAGTGCTAGTCACAGTGGTTACAGTAGCTGCAGTGCCAGTCATTGGGGTTGCAGCAGCTGCAGTCTTTGCTGGTCTGTTTTCATTCCTTTCCTTCTGACAGTGCTGACAGTACTGACAGTGCTGCCTGTTATCAAGCAATGTTTTGTAAATAGTGGCCAGGGCCCAGCACAGTGCAGTAAGGTGTGTATCTCTGGCAAACTTAGAGCAATTTCTTTTCAGATATGCAGTCATTTTATCAGGGTCTTGTAACTGCTCAGGAGTGAAACTCCAAACCACCGGAGGTAAGAAAGTGCCTAGGTACTTGCCCATGCTTTGCCACTTGCCCTGCCACTCAGGATTATCTGACCTCGCAGAAAAATCTTGAGTGGTATTCATAAACCTCTGCTTAATATTTGACAACAACTGAACCATCTGCACCAAACCTACAAACAGCAAAATGCTAGTTTGAATATCCCAGGGATATTGAAATTTTTTAAAGACTGCTAGCAGAGCTGTTGTATTTAGCCCAAAGGAAAAGAAAGCAGAACTCCCACCATGCCAGCTGCCGTTACTAAACCCTCCCTGTCCAAGGAATGGACAGGGCAGCAAGCTCTCATACCAGTACCAGCACAAGTTCACGATCCTCGATATTATTGTATCATCGACTGTTATCATAAAAGACAAGAACAGGACCAGGAAATGCAGCCTTGACATGGTAAAAAATCCTGCCAGGATTGCAGACAGCGTACGGTACTTTCGCGGCCACAGCTGTGACCACAGCCATGTGAATAAATACCTCAGCATTGTGATTGGAGACTGCTTAAACAACAGCACTTATCACAACTTTGTCTTAATTACAATCTGGTCAGGGTCAGATCTAC
Organism: Hypotaenidia okinawae; assembly: GCA_027925045.1. Lineage (NCBI taxonomy): Eukaryota > Metazoa > Chordata > Aves > Gruiformes > Rallidae > Hypotaenidia > Hypotaenidia okinawae. The sequence goes on from BSDF01000001.1 coordinate 102,238,234, forward strand.
CGTTATCCCAACCTTTTGTGCCCCACGTTGGGTGCCAAAAAAGACTGTCGTGGTTTCACCCCGGCTGTGGGCCGAGATCCACGCAGCTGCCTGCTTCTTAAAGTAAAAGAGCAGGGGAAAAGGGAAAAAGGGGGGAACAAGGGAAGGGAAAAGGAAGGGACAAATAACTCCAAAACCAAGAAACTAAGAGGCCTGTGGGTTGGGATAAGGATAGTTTACTAAGAGAACAGAAAGATAAAATATAACAATGCTAACAGGACTTTAGAGCAAAAGAATATGAAACTCTTGATACCCAATGCAGTTTCTCACCGACCCACACAACTCAGGCCGTACCACCCAGAGCTGTCCCGGAACCCGACCGTCCCCCCAAGAAGCACACGGCCCGAGACCGCGCCTCTTCTTCTTCCCAACAGCCCCCCGTTTTCCTAGGCAGGACGTAATTGGCATGGAATACTCTCTTTGGCCCATCTGGGTCACCTGTCCTGGCTTCGCCCCTCCTTTCTTAAGAATAGAGAAATACAAAGAAGCTGAAAAAAGTCCTTGACCGTCTGACTGCAACTAAGAACATCAGGGTGTTATCAGCACTGCTTTCATTTTAACTCCCAAACACAGCATTCCATCAGCTGCTACAAATGAAATTAACTCTATCCTGACTGAAACCAGGACACTATATAATCTTATTCAAAATTAATTTGGGATCCTTGCTAGAGAATGGCTAAAAATAAAAAAAAAAACTAAATGAGAGTGGCATGACTTTTTCCATAGAGGAGTATTTGCTACTGCTCTCTTCCACTGAGTGCGGAAACAGCAGGACTTCTTGAAAAAAAATCCGCATGCCCTTCCCTCATCCTTCTTAATCCGGGAAGGTATCTATAAACTTCCAGCCCAGTCTGGTACTAAATAGCTGCTACTGGTTCTCAGAAAAAAATCCTTGTGCGTGGTTCTGACTGACTAAAAAGTAAATAGACCACAGGAGACAGATAACATTTAATTTAAATAAAAATTATTAGGGTTTGCTAAGATATCTCTGAGTATTTTTGTTTTTTCTGCTACTTTGATTCATATTTAGAAAATTCTATTGAAAAATGAGAAGCCCAGGGACATATTTATTGCCAAGGTTTTGAATCTTCCATTATTAAACAACTTGACTGATTGCATTGTTCTTAAACAGACTGAGCTCAGGTGAGGATGTGGAAGAATAGATGAGACAAATAGTCTAATGGCTTCTAAATAAGTGCATCTTTCCATGACAGGGTTTGCTTTTATAGATCCCACTTGCTGAAATAGCTTCTTGCATCATTAATGAATAGTATATGGCCGGCTGATTGTTCACCTTCTTTTGTGCAAGAGCTTTGTGGATATCCTTTGAATACAGACTATGGAATGAATGTGTTTGAGATTTCAAAAGTCCCTGTTTTCTAAAAAGCAGCTTTGTCACCAAGCTACATCTCTGGAAATGTGTAACATTATCTCTTTTTTTCCCCCCAGTTTCTTGTAAAAATGTAAATCATATTTTAGGACTCTCCTCATTCTATCTGTATGCTTTCCTCTCTGCCTGAATAAGCTCAAATGAATCTAAAAAAAAAAATCTACTAAAGGAATATAGGAAAAGTTTCTTTTGTGTTATTTTCTAAGTAAATTACTAGATTACACCTCTATTTTTCAGTAGATATTTAAATGTAGCTTTGAAAATGATGGTAAGATCATCATGGGAAAGTAATGGGGTGTGTTTGCTGAAAAAAACCCAAACAACCCCACAATAATGAAACACAGATTTATACTGACCAGCTGTGTACTGCATGAGATCCCTGAGATCTGAGGCTGATAAAGTTCATGGTCGTTCACTACAGTCAGCCTTCTCGATATTCACAATGGAGGGAAACCTTCTAGTGACCGCTGCCTCTCTCCAAAGACAAGAAGATTGGAGAAGTTACTGGCACTTCTGCTTTTACCCTGAAAAGCTTTAGCTATGCATCCAAGTGTTTCCCAATAGATCATGACCTCTCTAAAGTTTTCTTCCATCACTCACCCCTATGCCTTCCCTCTTTTTTGGGAGATGATGGGCTCCCTCTCTCACCATAGAGCTTTGAATGTTTTTCTTTCATACATCTCCCAGATACATCAATTTTCTACATATTTTTTCACTCCCTCCCTTTGTGCTTTTCTGTCTCCTCTATCTTGCAAACACTTGCATGCATCCAAAGGCATTAGACCTTCATCCACTCCCTCATAGAGAAAGATGCCTTCTGAGGCATGTTCTTCCCTGTAATTCTTGTGCTGTGCACGTGTTTTGCTTTCTCAGGCTCCATTCCACTCCCCTAACTCTAATAAGACCTTTGATGTTAGGATTTAGTAGGGACAATCTTTCAAAATCATTTTCATACATCTAAGGGCAGCTCTTCCTTCCTACTCCTCTTTTATCTCAGAATAGCCTAGAATATTTAGGAGGAATAGTAAAATGTGATTAGGAGATCTGTCACATTCATCATCTTAAGATTTATTTGAAATAGGAGCGACAAGTGGCTCATTAGCTCGCCTGACATTGTCTGCATGAAGCTGTGCTACTACTTTCTTTGAACTTTAGCCATTCTCTGCTTGCTGTCACATTTAGGAAACTATCTTTGTGAAGAACGAAGAAAGCCTTGGGTGAAAACCAAGATTCCTCCTAGGTGTACTTTCCTGTTCACAAAAAGGCTTGCAGCTTGGTTTCCTGAACTTTCACATGCATATCAGAACATTGAAAATTTATTCACCACTCTCTTACAAAGTTTTTATGAGGAAAAGCATTTACAGTTAATAATAAGACACACTCAAACCCATAAATACATTGTTTTGAGTTTATAAATGTTAACAACTTATGTGCTTTGTGGACTAGGAGAACCTTAAGGGAGCTAGCAGGCTCTGTTTGCTACCAGATCCAGCTGTGCAATAGGCAGGTGATTTCTATAAAAGGACAGAAATGGTGCAGCTGGGTTTGGTTGCTTGAAGGAGGAGGGGGCTGAAATGCTCCCAGCTTGCTTGGTCAATGGTTGTAGCTGGACTCTCTGCTTCAGGGTTCAGCATCTTCTGAAAAAATTAAACCTTACTGGTAATTCTAGTCCTGCTGGGCAAGATGTTAGTTTGCTTTGGTGCCCTCCAACTGAGGGTTTAGCTTCTGAAAGAGAAGAAGGGAGTTTTAGAGTTGGCACCTGAAGCATCAGTGCTCAGGCTGTAGGCAAAGATTTTGGCCTGTTGGGTGCCAGGGGAAAGGCTGCTACAGCTGAGTTCACAGCATTATCTCTCCTCTCAGTGGTGGCAGCTAAGTCAAGGTAAGATGGTTTATGGTTGATACATTTGTGTTTTGCTGAGGCTATGTTCCTGAACAAGGCAGTGCCTGGCTACCTCTTCAGGGGCTCTCTTGCAGGGTATGGGCTCCAGCCTCCTCCAGGACTGCTGCATGGTCAACTGCAGATGTGAACTGTAGGTGCCCTGGGGTCTTGGCTTTGTTAGTGATCTCATGGCACTGTTGTGTGACCCTCAGGGCTGCTTTATGAAGCAACGTAAAGATGTTTTTAAGACATGTTGCAAATGCTGTACCTAACGGTGAGGAAGTGTCTGTTGTGGAGTACCTAGTTTCAGCGTTAAGGTCTGGTTGTTACTGGATGGTGTGGCCTTTAACAGAAATGCTTGTGGCTATAACCAAAGGGGGTTGGGTCCTACTGTTTTGCAAAGTTTAAGCTTCATCAGAGCACGCTTTTTTGAGAATGTAAAACTGTATTTTGCCCTTAAGCTTAAGCTAAGTGTTTGGAATTGAGGTAGTCAATTATTTTGATCTCTGAAAAGACTTATGTCTGTCTTAACTCTTATATGAATTTTTCTTCCCCTTTGATAAAGTGTTTATACTAGCCTAGTTCAAATCCAATTAGGGGAGGAGGGGGAAGGTGGGAATGTGACTAGGTCGGACTTTATAAAGAAATTGTTTTTAATGACATGGCAAAATATTTTAACTACAACTTTGTTGAGGCTAGAGAGAGGTTGGGCAAGAGTTCCAAGCTCCTTTTCTATGTGGTCATTTCTACTGTTGAAAATGAAAAACTTGCAGTGCTAGCCTGTTTCCACATTTATTTTCCTAAGCAAACCTCTCCTTGTACAATAACTCGTTCCAATATAAGGCTGGAAAAAGAAAATGTTCATCAGAGTGGTTTCATAAGGTTTTTGTTATCCCACCTCTCAAGCCAGTCAAGGTCCCTTTGGTATCCCTTATTGTAGTGTTTACTAAACGCAACCTTTTTTTTCATCCCCTTCCCTTTTCCATGAATATTAGGCTGGAAAGCTTCAAGTTCTGTGGAAAATATCACAAGAAATACTGGGCATGATTTGTTTGATATAGAACTTGCAAAGTAGAAAACTGTTGGACTACTAATTTCTAAGCAAAGCTGTACACCTGTGCACTCTGGACAATGAAAGTTGTTACTTTCTAAGGGTATATGTAGCAATATGCAAGACACCTTTTAGACTTTTTTGCTTGCCTTTGTAAGTTTATATGGTAAATATTAAATACCTACTTTATAATTACATGTTCTCAGACCTTAATAATTTTATCCAAAAAAAGTTCTTGCAGTGTAGATGAAAACACCATGCCCCAAACTACAATTAAAAATAAACATTAATTGGGATAAAAGCCTGTGATTGTTTTAAGCAAAGGTCACAAGAGAAGGCCCAGAGATAGCCACAAATACACTTATTTCAAACTTATTACCATCATGCTATTGCTTCCTTGCTTGCAGCTTGGTTTCCTGAACTTTCACATGCATATCAGAACATTGAAAATTTATTCACCACTCTCTTACAAAGTTTTTATGAGGAAAAGCATTTACAGTTAATAATAAGATAATCCCTTTTCTTGAAATGTGGGAAGTGAAGGAGGGTGATAGGTGAGTCAGCTGGTTAATGTCTTTGTGACAATAATATATTTATCTGATAGTTTTTAATTTTTTTCCTGACAAATTCAGGATGAAAACTGTGCTTTGCAGGAATAAAACATGCTAGAATGTTGGCTGAAATTCTAATGTTCAAGAGTAGTTTAATTTCAAAAGCGCTAGAGGTAAATGCAACGCTGCATGCAATTAGTGTACTTATAATTCAATATCTATTTCTGATGCACTAGAGAACATTTTTTTCCCCCCAGAGCTTTCTCTGAAGACTACAAATAGGAAAGTGACTTTTTCAATACAATGTAAGGCTGCACATACTAAGTGTACCTCCATAAAATGTTGGCAATGACTTGTTTTTATAACCCAGTAAAATAGAATGCATTTTTTTTCCAATTTGTTCTGCTTGCATTGCTGCAAATGACTCCCACTTTTTCCCCTCTCAAAAAGAGTGAAAAACAATTCTTTGTAAATGCTTTTCCTTGTACAAATGGTTAGATATAAGTTACAGCACTTGTCCAGGAATATGCACTGCTAATAGCCTTTTTCTAACAAAAGCTTAATCAATAAACATTAACTGGGGAGTTGAAGAATGCAAGTTATTTGTTATATTGCATATCACTAAATAACGTTTTCAAGTTTGATGAACAGCCTACCTTCTAAACTTCAAATTCCATGCAGCCCAATTTATTATTATTTTTTTCTTCTTCAAAACAGCTTGTGTCAAGAGCGCTTCTTTCAGTGTTACAAGTAAGAGTCAACAGCCTTTTGCTTTAAATCCAGCACTACTGTTTCTCCAAGTTCAGGCCAAGACAGGAGTCAGGAGCTGTATGGGGAGTGTTTCGGGGCTGATGTGTTGTCAGAAGCTGAAGTGAAAAGTGTTGAGGCTGTTTCACAGCTGCAGCGTGCGGAGCCTCTCTGGGGGAGCTTCTCTTGGAGGCTGTGGTGCCTGACAGGTCCTCTCCATACAAAATCATTACCTGTATTCAAGACCTCTGCACGACCTAAAGAATTCTTGAAGTGTTTTTACACTAGGCTCTGAAATATTTATTGTTTCTGTCAGCAGCCACCTTGCTTTTTTTGTGGGTTTTTTTCCTTTCCCTGTCTGCAAACTGTGCTCCAGTCAGAACCCCTGATCATGCATGGTTAGGAGGGATCTCAATATGCTTGGTGCCCAGTGAGACAAGTGCTTGCCTACCCCTCTGAAGAGCAGAGTGGCTGTTCACTTCCAAGCAGAATGCTGTAGTAGCCAGAGACTGCTCGCTGAATGTCAGTGATACATGAAGACTAACAACCCTGATATCTCTTGCCCTATGGAGAAGTTCGAAACTGATTTGAGGGCGGTGCCCCACAACCCCTATGAGGAGCTGTTTAGGTGGAGGAATTTGTGAGATGTGGCCTGGAGAAGATGTGAAAAGGTCAGCTGAACTTGTCTGATTCAGGGTGGAAGGGATTTTTGCTTCAAAAGGCTTACAGAGCCAGAGATGCTCACAGTTTGGGTAGGGGTGGCAGTTACGGTTCATACAGTTCATCTTTATGCTAATGCTCTGCTCCTGTTCTTGTCCAGAGTAATAACCAGTTGTTAATACAGCTTGTCTCCATCCCCCTCCTGGTATGGACAATTTTACTTCCAGTTCAATAACCTTGTTGCATCTGGTTACTTACAGACAGCTTAAAGGAAAGGCAAATAAAACACAAGGCATAGTACAACTTTTGGGAAAATTATGATAATTTTGAAGCATTATGGAGGTCTTTTGATGCTGCAAATAATATTTTTCCTACAGCAGAAACATATTTTTATGTATGGTTGCTATCTTAAGTATTTTGCTTGCTAGGCGGTTAGTGCTGTGGAAACCGAAGTTAATACCTGGCTTGAAAAAATATATTCTTGGGAAGTGTAACCAGAACTAAGCAACTTGCACAAATTGAGGGACTCATCTCCGTGAACTGAAGACATCTCTTCCTTTTCTACAGCTCTTGTCCCTTGTATTGCCCACTGCCATTAGCTTTTGCTTTACTGTGATAGTACTGTACATGCCTTCAAAATGGTTCAAGTTGACTTTCAGAAATGTGCACATAAATGCTAGGCCATAGCTTGATAGTAAACAGTGTTGTCCAGAAAGCAGATTTGTTACCCAGTGTGCAATATAAGCCAGTGCTCACATAAGAGAGGCATTGCTTTTATTCAGGCCTGGGTGTTTGGTGGGTTTCCATGAAGCAAGTGCCCCCAAAGCTGACTCCTTTGTTATAGTTATACACAAACGTTACTCTCCCACTTGCAAGATCAGTTAGTAAAGCTATAATATTTGCTGTGTCATCTTCAATCACTCTATCTGCATGGAGGAAGGGTCTTTGCCTGGGCAAGGCTTCCTTTGACCTGTAGGTGTGGGGTTGGGTTTTTGTGTTACAAAAAAGACAGTTAAGTTAGAGGTGCTTGGGCTTTGGGTTTGTTTCCTGCTAAACTGGCTGTGTGTATGTATCTGGTGTTCTCAGTGTTCAAGGACAGTTAGTTTACCGGTTTTCCTTTAAGCAATTGCCTTTGATCCTTTTTGTAGCAACCACCTAGTAACTAACTGCAATCATTCTTAATTATGGAGCCATTGTAATACAGAACCATGGCTAACTTTTAAGTTTGATTATATATATATCCATTGCAATAACTTGTTTGTTTACCTTAGTGAAAAGCCAGGGTTCAGTGCCATGAATGCAGGAGCAGTTAAACCAGTCCTTTTTAAAAGGGTAGGATTACTTTTGTTTTAGCGGTTGTGTGCCTTAAGAGCTTGCAAAAGGCATTTTCCTTTGGATGATAATTGTGCTGTGTTTCCGAGGACAAAAGCCTCAGTGAATCTTGAGCTGCAGTCTCCCCAGCCTGCTGCCTTAGCACAGTCCTGAGGAGAGGGATTAAAAGATGCTTCATATGGGATGGGGCAAGGGTGATGTCTTGGGGAAAAGCATTGGAAGAAAAGGTGCCTTGGCGTTATTTGTTCTCCTGGTGAAAAGGTGGTGTTCTTGCCTGTCCTGTAATTTTCAGTGGAGAGGATTGTTTGGCTATTTTTTCCCCCTCCCGTGTGCTTGCATCTGAGACCTTGTAGGGTTTGAGCTGGTTTAATCTTTGCTCCTTCAGTATCTGTGGTTCTTCTAGAACCGTGCAGAGTCCTGCAATACCGAGGCTGGTATGGGCAGAAACGTCACCTTGCTAAAACGCAGTCAGCCTCTGTCGTCGCCACAATCCTCGCTTAGAAATGTATGCCATTCCTTCGACTTGTGAGCGATTCTGCTCACTGAATAAGCGCTCCTGCTTTGCCCCCGGTCTCCCTGTGAATTACAGTTGGCTGCGATTTGATAGGCACCTGGGGAAAAGGAATACATACCGGGGTGTTCGTTCTTTCCTGTAATAATCACCAAACATGACTTACAATACGCTATATATATCTGATGGCTTCGGAAGGAGGGAAAAATTCCTTCTTCAGCGAGACAGATGACATTTAGTCTACAGATGTTTGTGATAAAGCAAAGAAATATGGCACTCCAGGGGGATTGGACTCCCCCTTCCCTCCTTTATTTTTAATTTTTTTTTTCAGAATATGGATATTTCTAGCAAAGCCAACTCTGCCTACTGCATGGGAAGGGAAATGGTGCTTTTTTTTCTCGTGACATTAATTAAAGAAGTTTCTTGAGTAAAAAGAGAGAAAACAGCAGGAGAAAAAGGTAAAATAGATGCTTGCAGAATGGAGAATTGGAGCCTTAAAAGGGAAGGATTTGGACTGTAATCTATGGTTACAGCAATCTTTTGCAAATACCACAGAGATTGGTGTCAGGAAAGCAGATTTTTCTGCCACAGATTGAAACAGTTTGTAGGGTTTTTTGCTACTTCTATATCCAAATTTAATTTAGTTACAATGAAATGCGTCTTAGTTTCCAGCCGATATTGGCAGCATCCATTTACAACATGTAGTTGTGGCTCTTGTCCTTCACCCAACATCATTAGTCTTTCAGTGAAATAGTTTCTGTACTCAGTTTCACACACCACAGGTGAGAATATCACAGAAGTCTGTCACCATCATGCAATTTCAATGTGCCTGTTTTATTATCAAAAAGACATCTTATTAGGGTTAGCAGTGGAAGGAAAACAACAAATGAAAATCTATGAAAGAGTCTGAGGAGACAGGGAAGCTCATAGTAGTCAAGATGGATTTATCACTTTAATGATATTTTATGGTGTGCTCCTGAATATGCATCAACAGGTTGTAAATAATCCAGAGGGAGGATTTGCACGAGCTCTGCAAAGCTGTTAGTGTCCCAGCCCAATTCCAAGCTGTGACAAATAAGCATAAATACTGCAGGTAGCGTTTTGCTCATCTTTCTAGCATTCAAACACTTGTAAAACAGACTTAAAAGGAACAATGCTGTGAAACGTGGCTTAACTGACCACCAGGGAGAGTGACAAAAGGCATTATCTGAAATGCTTTACGGAGAATACTTTTTGTGACAAAAGTGACTTCTGGCATAATCCTCACAGTATGGAAAATATCAGTCTCAGCAGTGATGGCCCAGTTTTCTGCCCGCTGCAAAACCTTAGTAAGCAGCAGTAATATCAGTGACCCTTTTCTCTTACTGAGGTTTGCTAGCTATGTGAGGATGTTTCAAAATAGTGGTGACAGTGAACTTGCAGTGGCAATCTCCCTTTGGAAAGATTCCAGTTCAGCCAAGACTTGGGGGGTGTGTGAGAACCTCTTGAGTCCCAGATAAAATTTTGAGTCATACTTGGGAAGGGAGAACCACCTGCAATAGGAAATACTGCAGGTTCCTGTTGTGGTGGGGCTTTGTTAGGGGATGGGTAAGCCTGTTGTGCATCCTTCTCATGCGTATCAGCAAACTCTGCACAAGCACGGAGTGCAGGGACAGTGGTGTGGTTATGTAGAGTCCATCATCCTCCTTCCTTCAGCTTTGACCATCTCAGAGTGTCAGGTACAAATATTCTAACCACATCAAATAACATGGGGATCTGACCCTGGTTTCTTTGTAACTGCTGGAAAACCTCTGGCTAAAGGTCACTCTGGACAAATACTTGTTTTAATGGACTTTTCTAGAAGGATTGGTCTTAGTATGGGGTTTCCTGAAGTGGCACTTCTACACCCCTTTGAAAGACCTAGATTCAGCTGAGGTCTTTACTGGTAGGAGGGGGAAGGTTTTCCAGGAAGCTGGAACCTCACAAATACTATTTTCAGATACATGATCCAAATGAAAGACGTTTGTTACATAAGTGGTTATTAAACAACTTTTAGATGTATAATACAAATATACTAGTGCCCCTAAAATGCCTGAATAGTTTACATTATGGTGTTGAAAGATTCAAGTCTAGATAATAGTGAACATTCTTTCTGATGACTGTATTAAGCAGTTTGGTCAGCTTTGAGTTCTTAAGCTCTAAACCTTCAGTTACTATTTTGAGATAATTAAGTACTAGCCAGTCATTGAAAACTTGAGGGATGATGTTTCTAGAGACACTGGGTTTTTCCTGTGGCCTGTAGTGGAGGGAGCAGTGCCTGCTGCGTTGGGCTATGTAAGTGCTTATGCCTGTTTGCAGGGGAGTAAGATGATGGATGAACTACAGCTGCCTTTCCTAGTGCTCTGTAAGGGAACTAGGTATGGAGAGAGAGGGATTGGTGCAGTGGCCAAGGTAATGAATGTGTAAGAGTGAGAACTCTAAAAATAGGATTTTAAGAACAGTCAATAATGTACACCAGCAGACAAAATGCTTTTTTGTAACTTTTGAATGTGCTTGACAACCCCGAGAAACATAATCTACCAAACCTTTTTTCATCATCAGATGGCTGAACTCACCATGTCAGTCTTGTTGTTGAACCTCAGCACTAGACACTGTAGCAACCAGCTAATTCTTGTTTGTGCTCATCATTTGCAGGTTCCTGATCACATCTAGCATAGCACCCTTGTTCTCAAGTGTCTGAATTACCTTGACTAGACCAGAGAAGGCTTGCAGTTCTCCCTTCTCATGGAGTGGGCTCTGCACACAGGAATGTGCTGTCTGTGAACTTCCTAAATGCCTTGCAGCGCATGTGCACGTGCATCCTTGCACGAGTGCACACTTGGCTAAAGATTTAATAAGTCGTTGGTTTAGCTATGAATAATCTGATCTGTTCAAGGTTATGGATGTCTATGTGTGACATCTATCATGCAGGGTTGTATCTGCCTTTAGATCATGCTGCCTTCATAAAAATCACAGTACAGAGAAGTTCAAGAAAGTGTATTCCCATTTTCAAATCAAGGCTCGATCACTAGGCTACACACACAGTGGTTGAAGGAGCAGCTGCTATTTCTTCATCTATCAGCTGTGAAATGGGCTGGCATCATTAATTCTATAACCAGATAAATACAGATGTTTGCAAGATCTTTTGGCTTTTCCTCCTTAGAATATCTAAAGATCATATAATGTCTTGAGGGTCAAGTGTTAGTTAGCAAGGCTTCTCTTTAGTTTAAGGACAAAGAGTTCCATTGTTTGCAGGCAGTGCCCATACTGGAGATGTGAATAATCCTGGCATGAAGGTGTTCATTCTTCTTGTGTTGTGATACACTGACACTCGAGCTGTGTGATTCAGGAAGTGCGGTTATGTCTTGCCATTGTATACAGCCCTTTTCAACCATTGTGCATGGCTTTTCCTTTAGGTGCAGGAAGGTTTTTAGGGAAAAAAAAAAGGAGATAGCTGCTTTTATAGGTTTGCCTGAACTCCACATTTTCAGTGAAATAAGGATTTTTGAAATATAGATAGGAAGATATATAAAATGGAGGAAGATGGGACTTAACTCTGACTTGGCTGGTCTTGTGCGGAGCCAGGAGTTGTACTTCATGATTCTTATGGATCCCTTCCAACTCAGGAGATTCTATGATTCTATGATACACTGAAGAATTGTTTCTTCCTGACCTGAAATCTTGAGCTCTCACCTTCCTCAAACTTCAGATTGTGTCTTAAGCTGATGAACAGTATGGTTCATAATAATAATATTTATTTCTTGTGCTGATATAAAATCAGGCTATTTACTCAATCTTTTTCACAAAAGCGACAATTTTGCAAGCTTTAGTTAATGTGAGTTTAGATCAGTATTTTGAGACTGTCATTTACAGCGGGAGACTGCTGTGAAATCACAGGGTAGCCCCAGATTTGTTATGTTTGTTATAATTTCAATTAAGTTAAAGGATTTATAGTTAGCTGAGATGATACCTTGCTTTATACCACCTTTTTATACCCCACAAAGCTTTCATGTAAAAATCAAACAGATGTTTTCATATGTATGGGTGGTTAAGTCTGCCAAAAACTTGGATGTTCATCAATTTCTAGGCATGATACAGTAGCTTTAATGGATTTTAGGCTGAATTACAATAGCAGAAGTATTTTTGGTGGAAATTAAAAAAGATGCATATAGAACACTAAATCTGTTGCATGGATGTAGCATATGCCATTCTATCACTTATATGAATAAATAGAGCCAGAGTTTTTCAAAATTACATGTTTTTTTCTTCATACTTTAAGACTATAATCATGGGAAACTTAATGTTTCAGTTGTTTTGGAGATCTCTTACTGAAACTGTATAGACTTTCATTTGCAATATAAACATGATAATTTTCAGTTGTCTTCTGTCTTCCTATTTGATATGCTTTAAGAAACATTCAGAATAGGCCCTTTCTCTCCATTGGCCCCACATGTGTGTGGGGAATGACAACACTGACAGGTCCTCAGTGATGAGAACCTAGTAATTACTATTTGTTGGTAGAGCTGGTTTTCTGATGCTTGGTGACTGCAGCCTAATTTGCATTAATAAAAATGTTGTTTTCAGCTTTTTTCTAAAATCCAATTTGAGAGGACAGTTTAAACATTTTGGTAAGTAACCAACTCTTGAATGAATGCCTTCTGTGTGTTTGCATATCTAGAATAGGTTTTATGTACTAATTTTTATCACGAGCTTCCTGGGGTATTGGCATTTGGTGAAAGCTGCAACTCTCCTGTCTCTAATGTTTTCCAGGAGTGGTGGTTTGACTCTGGCTGGAGGCCAGATGCCCATCAAATCCCCTTTTCAGCTGGACAGGGGAGAAAATATGTATTGAGAGGCTTAGAAGTCAAGATAAGGACAGGGAGAGATCATTCCATAATCAATGTCATGGGCGAAACAGACTCCACACGGAATAAGAAACGGAAAACCATTTAATTTATGACACTATATTTCTGGTGAAACCAGAGTCAGATAAGAAGTACAAACAAATCTTAAAACACCTCCCTTCACTTCTCCCTTTTTCATGGACTCAACTTTATTCATGATTTCTTTCCCTGCCTCTCCCCAGGTGTCACAAGGGCAGGGAATGGGGTTTTGGTCAGTTCCTTACAAGTAGTTTTCCTTCTAGATGGGGTGGGGGGCATTCTTCACACCCTTCCCCCTGCTGCACCCTGGGATCCCATCCATAGGAGACAGACCCTTCACAAACTTCTCCAACGTGAGTTCTTTTCCCACAGGACTTCAGCTCTTCACCAGCTGCCCCAGTGTGGGTCACTGCTATGGGGTGCAGTCCCTCAGGCCCAGCATGGTCCCCGACTGAGCCACAGGTCCTGCTGCAAAGCTGCTCCAGTGTGGGCCTCTCTTGACAGGCTGCTGGTCCTGCTGGGGGCTTGGCCTAACATAGGTCACAGCATCTTCCATATGATTTCATCTGCTCCCTGTCATCATCCATGGGCTGTAGAGGGGCAACATGCTTCATCATGGTCTTCTCCATGGGCTGCAGGGGATTCTCTCTCTCTGGTGCTTGGAGTGCCTCCTCCCCTTTCCTCCTCAGTTGGCCTTGGTGTCTGCAGAGTTTCTTACATCTCACTCCCTTCTCTGGTGGGGAAAAAATCAGCCATTTGCATTTTTTTTCACCTAAATGTGATTCCCAGAGGCACTGTGACCATCACTAATGGGCTCAGCCTTGGTCAGTGGTAGGTCCGGTCTGGAGCCCTGCTGGTGTCTACTCTGTTTAGCTTGGGGAAGCTTCTAGTTGTTTCTAGCAGAAACAACCCCCTGCAGCACTCCCCTTCTCCACCATGTTAGAAATGCAAAAGGGTCCTAAAAAGGACTCGAGGTAGACACGTTAGTGAAGCAGTAATTAATTTATTATACGTTCTTGCAAGAGCAGGTGACCCAAAAGTAGGCACACTTTTGGTCAAAATACGTAGCATTTTTATACCATTTTCCAGTCCGAAATCCCTCCCACCGTTTAGCTATAGATTAACAATTTCAAAAGTTTACTGGCTCAACCAAAGTACCCCATTCATGACATAATGGAATACATATTGCACGTCTGGCAAATTCCTGCTTCCTGTTAGTGAGAGGAGTTAGTATGCATGAGCCTTTAACACTTAAACATCTCTTTTGTCTGGGATAATCGCTTACTGGCAGGTACTTGATTTTATCTTAACTTTCCCGGTAACTGTCATGGGCCTAGGGTTGAAGGAATTCAAAAGCTCATACAGGCTTTTGTTTAGATGGTTTCAAGACTCCACACTGTCAGTTCACATTTCCTTTGAGTTCCAACCCGTGGTCTCAGTTACAGTTTTAACTCTTTCCAGGATTATCTTTTAGCAACAATATGCTTTATAAAGAATTCCTAATGGGGCAACCTTAATTCCCAAGTCAGAAAAATATACAATACAAAAATATACAATACAAAATTTCAATCTGCAAAAGCAACAATTCAGCATTTTCCACAACCAGAACCCCAGCATGCAAAACCAGAACACCACATAGGGAATTTTCTGTCTTTAAAAATATTTCTGGAACAATGCACAGAAACTTCTAACCTTCAGCACAAGGTAACCCTCATCTGAAGATAAGAAATGTTGAATATTCTTGCTTTCTTACACCTGTTCCATTTTCCTCCTTGTCCCCTGCATTTCCTTACTCACTTAGGTTTCCCTTTGATTCATTTTTTTCCACACTTACCCTCTGGTGCTCAGGCAAGAACTCACAGCCCTTTGTTATAAAAGACTGGTGAAAGTGGGAGAAAAAGAATTACAGTTCTAAAAACACCATGCAATTTATTGTGAATGATAGTACAATTATGAGGAAGTGTGATTTATTACAGAGAATTGTCTAGTGATCAAGTCTATTGGCATAAGCTGCCGCCTCTTCATGGGAATGACCAAAAGATAAAATTGTGGCAAGGTAACAGTGGTTATCCATTTTGCAGCAAAGTAGTTCAGTTTCTATCTAGGCCAGCTCTGGAACTAATGCAATGTTATTTGAGTGATGATGAAGGACTTCTAGCAATGCTATAAAACAAGAGAAAGTTATGCTGGAGTTTTCATGTTGATAAATGTAAACCTTCATAAAGGGTTTCAGAAGCACTACATTCACGCGTCTTCGATTTTTCATGTTTGGCACGGAGTGCGCTGGGCAAGGCTGCAAGAGTGTTGGTCTTAAACACTTCTGCCTTACTGAGAAACACAAGACTTTTTTTTTAAACTCTAGTTTATTGTTATGGTGCTCCAGTTATGAATCACCTGAATTCTGCATTTTGGGGGAATTTGACCCCTTTTTATATGGAGGGGAAGAATTTTCTTTCAATGAGAGATCTTGCCAAGAACCTGTGCTCTTTCAGTAATCTCCAAATGTATTAAGTCTCACCCTTGACTACAGTTCTGAGATAGTCAAGAGCCTTTAAAGCTTAAAGCTCAGCCTGTAATGAATTGGTGAGGCTATTACTACCTTGTTGTTTCCCATCTGTTGATTAAGCTCCAAGAGTCCCTTTCTCCTTTGTGAGCTTTCACAACATTCACTGACTCTGACATGTTTAATTTGCTTTGTGAATTATGTATGACAAGAAACATCTTGCTCACTGCAGAGGGAACAGCCTGTGCTGTGAACTGTGGTAGTTGACTGCTGCGTGTGGTGTTAATCTCAGCCATAGATATTCCTAGAAATCTGTGTGGGATTAAAAAAAAGGGGCAAAAAAGACAAAAAGTGAGTGGAAAATGTACCTGAATAATGAAATGGGATCAAAGAAGTTTTCATGAGAGAGCAAGATAAGATGTTTTGTTTGGGCCTGTTCAGTGGTTAAGTTTTATGTCTGAAAGCCCCATGCCAATATGTGTTGAGGCACCAATAAATTATGAGCAGAGTTCCCCAGAGATTCTGGATGCAGTGAAGAAACTTCTGGAGAGTTGTCATGAGGAGAACTGAATATGGCTGAAACATCACGGATTATCAGTGTGGCTTATTTTTTGTGGGCTTTTCCGAAACAATGCAAGATATGATTTTTCAGTCTCTAGAGTAGGTGAGAGCCCTGGAGTTCTGGCCCCCATGTGTTCTGGGGCTTTTGCAGTCTGTGTGGGAAATCCTGGTTTTTGTGACGCTAATGTGAATGTCTAGATAGTGAAGTGGTATGTCATGTTAAAATCAGGCTGATTCATGAACCAAATGGCTCTTCCCCTGTCTGGTATGGTGACACACTGCTGCTGTGAATGTGAACCTAAGGGGCTTTGAACAGAATCCATTTATCTCTTCAAATAGTACTACTTGTATGCTAGTTCAGCTTGGCATTGCTGTCTGATTATGCATGCTTACCCTCCCCTCACTGCAAATCATGGTAAACAAAACTTTGTCCTACTTGATTGAGGGGCTAAAAGATCTAAAGCCTTGCTAATACGAATCCACTGATCTTTTCCCAAATAACAACACATCCTTTTTCTTGTAAATATGATATATAAATGTCTGCTCATTGTTTTCAGTGTAATAAGATAAATTTTATAAAAGCCTTTCCAAGGAGATTAAAAGACTCAAGATGGGTTTAGAATATTAATTTTGTATTTGTATTCCTAGCGGTATGTAGTAATACCATTCCAAGGATAGAAAGAATACCAATTTTGACTTTTTGAAATAGTACTTATGAAGGTTGAGTGACATGAGTTGTAAGATTGAAGATCAGTTTATACCTCTAAGTTATACTCTTGGATTTATAGTTAGATTACTGGAAGATTTAAAAGAATAATGGGATAACGTGTGGGGAGGATGGATTTGAAAGTGAGGTAAACCTGAAATATTTGAGATGGAGAATTAGAACCTTCTCTCCACCTGAAGTAGAAAGAAGGTTTAAAGTCTTTTCTCTCAAATGAGGTCACCTGCATCAGTGAGATGAAGTAGGTCGCTTGTAATGTTTGTTTAGCAGTTGTGAAAATAGAGACTTTTAATTATTTTTTCCCCACAAATAGTTTTATAATTATTTTTTTGTTTTTGAGAAGGAATGATGTTTTAAAATTTGTTTTGGGAGACTCTTTGACCGGCATTTCTACATCTCAAGCTTTTAAGAAAAATGATACTGCTGAATGACAAGCATTATACCTGCTACTTTGTGTGTTGTCGGAAGGCTCGGGAAGACGATATGCAAGCTTTGGGCTTAAAGTGACTGTCAAAATTTTAGCTACTAGTCAGTAATGAAAGAATAAGCAAGATATTTCCTTCTGTGAATTTTACTTCAAGCTGACAGGGTTGCCTGGTTTGAAGGACCTTGGAGAGGTTTGGTGGTTTTTCCGAGATGAGTTACTACATCTGGAACAAGAAATGCGTTGCTTACTGTCAGTTCATTGTGCCACTTTGGAATTTTAATTTCTTTCTAGCTTGCAAAAGTTTCCTGGTACAGTGTTTACTGGTTCACTTGCATGCAAATGAATTTAGTTCCATCTCAGTGAAGAAAATTTAAAAAATAATCTCTTTCCAATCAAGCATTTTGAAATTTTTCTAGTTATCACTTCTTAAAATAATAAAAAATAGTACATCTAATCAAACTGCCTCTTAAAACATTGCATTCTGTATGCAATATTTTGCCTGAAACTGTCATGTTTTTCTACATTTATCAACAGCACATGCCTCAATCTGTACTTTTCAGCCTCAAGTTGTCAAATTCATTAGCTTGATTACACTGCATGTCATCAGACTAATAATGCTCATCTTTGTCTATATCCAGATTCCAGTGAAGTGAGTGGGAGTTCAGCTATCAATTTCAGTGGAAATAGTTTCATATTTTACATCAGGGAAAATATTTTACTTGTACAGCCTTACTCTAACGATTAGAAAAATCTGAAGGTTTAAATGATGGGTAAAGAATCCAAAGGATGAGATGTTCATCCCAACATCTGCAATCTGGAAAACTGTCTATCTCATTTCTAGAATTTGTAGAGGCCACAATGTGGGGACAATAAAAAGCCTTTCCACTTACATATTTTTGGCACTGATTTCTAGATCCACTTGTAAAACAAAAGAGCAGCGCAGTTGTGAATTTGTACAAGAAGGAAAAAAAAAACCCAGATAAAAGCAACTGATGCTTGAACTGCCAAAATAAAAGCTTAATTTCTATTCACTGAGCCTATTTTTATATTTGCTTGAAAAATTATTTTTTTAGTCAAGAGATGTTAGTACTGTGGAAAATGCTGAATTGTTGCTTTTGCAGATTGAAATTTTGTATTGTATATTTTTCTGACTTGGGAATTAAGACTGCCTTATCAGAAATACTTTGTAAGGAATTTAGGATAGTACATCAAATAAGATGGGATATTGTTAATATAGTTTTTGCTGTTAGTTGTGTTAAAAGAATTATTGCAAAATCTCTCTCAAATAAGGGTTCAATTCCAATACATAGCTCTGCTAAAAGATAAAGATGATCCTGGAAGGAGTTAAAAAGTGACTGAGGTCATGGGTTGGAACCTAAGGAAATGCGGCTCAGCAAACAGGCCAACTGATACTGGGCACAAAATTACCATATCAAGGCAAACAGGCAAAGCTGTGGGGTCTTGATACCATCTCTCTGGGACAATGCCTGTAACTTTGGCGACACTGAGGCTGCCAGATTTCAAAAGTAACCCTGTATGGAGCTTTAACTTCCTCCAATCCTAGGCCTCTGCCCCACTACTCAATTGCCAGGACATCTGCATGTTCAAAGGGCACAGAACAGTTTGGTGTTGTATAAGATAACTTTGTATTTTAAATAAGTAAACCCAGGACTGATAAGGAGGAAGCATCCCAATGATGACTGTGCACGTCTGGAACAATCACAACTACGCATGTGCCAGGGAAAGAAGGTGAAAAGTTCAACCTGAGGAAGACTTCGAGCCTTCATCACTGAGACCCCCTGACGACCACCACCACAAGACAGTGCGCAGGCGCAACTGGGAGGAGTTTATGGAAACGACTTCTTGGGACTCATTTTAATACGAAGCGGGACAGGTCATGAATATGTATAGGTATAGGAGATAGCCTAATGATTTTGGACAGAATTTTGTATAAAAGTGCCACGAACTCCGACCAGAGGTGTGCCTACTTTGGTAGGTCACCCGCTCTTGCAAGAACGTATAGTAAATTACTGCTTCACTAACGTGTCTACCTCGAGTCCTTCTTTTAGGACCCTTTTGGCATTTCTAACAGTACTTCAGTCTGTACACTTGAGTTTCTTGATCCAGATTATGATCAATACACATGAATAATGAATACCTTAATGTATAAATAATGGTAAAAATTTATTTTAACCAGTTCAGCTATTGGAAACATAAAATACACTTGTCTTGCAAAGGTACTTGGTTATTTATTTTCCTATTTATTTAGCATATAAAGCATGCTGCTACAGTGTAGAACAGAACTGCTCTTGCAGTGACACTGCCCTGACTCTGCTACCTTGTCTGTGATACAGCGTGTGCCCATCACTGCGAGGGTTATACATGGGGGAGTGGAGAAAGATGACTGTTAACCTAGGGAAAAAAGACAGCTGGAATCTGGTGGATTCTGTCTAGTTCCAGTCCCCTCTGAAGAATGCATGAGGCTGTGGGATTGGAGTGCACCTGACAAGGTGAGAACTATTGTGCTCAGACCCTGGGTGTGAATGGATGCCCTCATAGGTGATGTGGGCAGCAATGCTGGGTAGAGTACACATTGTCCAGTCATACTGAAACTCATATTTCTGCAGAGAAAATGGTGTCAAAGAGAAAATTCAGCTTTGTTCCTTGTCATTAGTGCATGACTGGGTGGGAGAAGTCGTTTGATATCCTAATCCCACCTCTTCCACTGGGAATCTTCTGAGGAGTTCTGGAGAGCCTTGTAGTTAAGAGCGGAAAGGTAAGAAGTGGATGAGCTCTTAAGCAAATGAAAATCACAAAGCTCTGCGGTGAATGGAAAAAAAGTGAAACAAAGCATCAGAAGACAGGTCTTGAAAGGCCATCTTTGTCACAGCGACTTTCTAAGGCTGACTAACTGGTGGTGCACTTGACTCTGGGCTCCAGGTCTGTGCGGGTGCCCTTTATGTTAAAGAAATCTGCACTACTTTCCTGAGCCTGTACGACTTTACTGCAGTTGCTGAGCAAGACCTTCATGCAGCATTCTAATGTTGAATGGCCTTTTGGAAGTAACTAGGGAGTAAATGTGGAAGTGTTGTTTTGCCTTGTCCCACTGCTGGTGGCACACACTGGGAGGGCACCCCTGTGTTCTGAAGCATTCCAAACAGCTGGTTGCTTAGTACTTTCATTATTCTGATGATGGTGCTTGCTACTGTGAGTAGCTATTACTTTCTCAGCTTCCTTTGGACAGCTCTCAAACACAGGGAATATGAATTTTATTACAATAGGAGCTGTTATTAAACATGGAAAACTTCCCCTGTATTTCAAATATTTGAAGTTGCTGCAATGCTTGAAGGCTGAGAAGAGGTGGATGTAGCTTATCCACAGCAGTAATGCAAAGTAAGTGTCTATTTGTATTCAAGCATGCATATGTGAACAGCTGTTAGATATTTGTCAACTATCAATTTATTAGACAAGACATGGAGCTGAACAGACTCTTACAAGCCCCTTGCTCCTGCTCCTGATGTGCTCTCTACATGGACTACTTGTGATTTCAGGGAAAGGTACTGGCCAGAAATTCTGTGTGATCACAGAAATGCATTGAAAGCTGTTGCTCTGATGCAAGTGTTAGAGGAGAGAATATCATCATCCCTTTTATTTAAGCAACCAGAGGAACTGTTTTGCAGAAGAGAAGGTTGAATTACTTTTTATTTTTAATAATTTTCAAATAAAATACTAAGGCTCCTCAAAGCATGGGCAATTATCATCTTGCCTTTTATTTGCTAGTTTAGAAGTTATCTGGTCATTTAGGGACCCGTTTTTGCTGATTAAAGTGGTGATATAACAGACCTCTGATAGTAACAAAGCTTTAATTTGAGAGGTGCTTTGGTTCTGGTAGTTTGCTGTGCCAAATGCAGTTGACTCTTTGGAGGAGGGTGGAGGAGGGGGTGAGGAAAAAACAGAGGAGCTAGTGTGTGGATTTTCCTTCCCACACCCATCCAATAATCCCCTTGTATTAGAATTTCTGGTTATGTGTCTGGGATACCTTTGTGTTAAAAGACCAAGAGAAGTGAGCTGCAATATGTGTAAGTGTTCTTGTAGAGCAGTGGGGGAATCCCACTGGGTTTATTGTGACACTTTTTGTGCAGGTCTGCACTTCTCTTCCACATGCATGTCATGACTCAAGCTGTGATCTCACTAATACAGTAAATGTACCGTGTACCGGTCAGATACTGAATGCAGAAAAAATGTGGTGGCTCCTTTGCCTTAACAGCTGAAGTTGCAAAAGCTTTTGTGGTGGTGATGTTAACTACTGCAATTTTGCAGCAGTTGTCCCATCCTTGTGACTATTGGCCCCTCAGGATATGCTATGGGGCAAAGAGTGATCCTTTCAATGGGGAAGCCTATTTGTTACATGCTATACATCTGTGAGGTATGTCTGTATGTGGTGTAAATGGGCACATTTCCTGTAAACTGCGTCTGGTAGATGAGGACACAGCTTTAGTGGCTGTGACCCCTCCATTCCTGTGGAGGAGAACACTGTTTCCTGGTGCAAGCTTCACCCTATGTGCAACCCTCTGACATGTGATAGCATATTTCTAGGCATAAAACATATTACATTTTGACCTGTTGCTCCTCCTGGTTACATCTACCAGCACAGACAGTATAGTCTAATAGTGCTAACTCTGACAGTATGGACAATATGGTCTGAGATCTGAATGCTCTGTCAGCCAGCCTGTCCTCCGGCACAGCACCCAGTGCTGATTAGCTTGAAGATACTTGTCCCAGGATTTATTACTACTACTGCTTACCCAACTTCCTAAAAGCATTGGTTTGCCTCTATATTAATCTGAACTTTTCTTAGTGCACCTTAACAAACAGATGACTGATCATCTTCTAAATAATCAGTTGTGCTGTCCTGAGAAGCGAGGTGGGAAATGTGTGAGGGAGGAAGACCTGTCTTCTCCTGTGAAGTGTGGGTGACCTCCTGGCCAGGTACCATCCTATAGAGCTGACCTAAGGGTTTTCTTTCGACTCTGCCCAGCTTCTGCCTTACTTTGTGTGGTGGTTGGTTTATGTATGACTTCTCTGTTGATTTAATGCTACTTTAATTTGTGTTTGCATCTCTGGAGATGAAGGCTTATGTGACACAGCTCAGGCTCCTCTTTGGCACAGGGCATGCTGGCTATTGCATGTAAAATATCTGGTACGTGGGAGGGGTTTATTATCAAATTAGCAGGCTTTCAACATTACAAAGTAGATACTTTTTTTTAGTAATAGTTAGATTTATAGGAGAAAAGTGAGTTGACAGTGCTTTAGCTGAGTAAAAGGATAACATGCCAGTTTTCTTATCTTAACGCCATCCTTCAAATTGTGTGCCACTCTCCCCTCCACTCCAGCACAAGTACAACTCAGATTTTCTAATCCTGGAAACAAAACTGATTGTTACATCTAAGCTGTAAAGCAAGCTTTCCATGTTGCCCAAAAGTTAAAACCAGCCCTTTTCTGCAGGGACTATTTTGCAACAAGCTGATGTGCGCTGGATAAATAACTTGCTGAGGGGAGACAAAGCCTCAACGTGGCTTGTGGAGAATCTGTGTTCAGAGAGCAAGGGCAGAAACGGAGTTTATTGATCCAGATTGTAATTACAGAGCACAGGCTGATAAGTATGCTGCTGTAGGAAGAAAGACCTCGTATTGCCTACAGGAGTCCATGCTGTAAACCATACAAAAGCTGTATATGCAGTCACAGGAGTTAGCAGATTATTTATGTGTCTGTTGGTGGTATTTTTTTCCCCCCACTTGCAGTGAGTCTGCATCCCTAGGCTGCTGATATAAATATTGCCTGCAACCAAAAGTGAGCTCATATGTCACTCGAAGAACTGGGGGATTTTTCCTGAATATTTTTATGTAATAAACAATTTTAAGAAGAAAATCAAGTTCCAAACGCTTCTGCTTAAAACCAGCATGTGGTAGTCTGACCAAGGCCCAACACCATGAAACCTCAGTATTCTCATTCTTTGAAGGCAAAGTTGTGGTGTAATTGCATGTCATGTAATACATAACTTGGGGAGCTGCTCTGGAGCTCTGGTAACCTCAAAGCTACAAGGTGACAGAGAAGATGGGTTGTCTGAGGAGCCTATGCAAGGAGAGTGAAAAAAAACCTGACCTCAACTATATTTCTGAGGGTGCTCTGGTCAGTTACCTATACAGAAGGAAGTACTTTTGGCTTGGGCTAGAAATGCATTTGACTTGCTCTTTTCTGAATTATGTTCCTTATCAGTGGCCTACGCTTTTTTCCAGATGCTTTTTAATTTTTATTTTATTCCCCTCCACTTTCTCCCCTCACCCCACAATCCCAAATGCAGAGTTCTTTAGGAAACACTACAGTCGGAAAGCTTTGATAAGATAGGATAAATGCTAAAATACAGCTATCTCAATTTGATAGCTGTATGAACCCTGACTATTGAACTCTCTGAGAAAATAGAAAGCTTTGCTTGCCCTTTGAAGATGAAACACGACTTCCACATATTTGTCTATTTGCATAAGGAAAATCTTATCTGTGAGTTCATCTTCTGTTTTTAGCATTCAGCAGTTTTAGTAACTGTTGTCCCTGTGTATGTTGCCATGGGCAGATACTGTACTGTCACTTAAGTGATCTTTTTTAAGTTGCTTGGTGTAGCAATGTATTGCTAACTTATACTATAACTGTCGTTATAGACAGACACGGTTACAAATAAGGCTTTCTGACTTCTTTCCACCTGTGTAACTGGTGACAAGGCCATTATATAAAGATTTCTCCTGAAATGAACCTCTGTAGACACCAGAAATACTGCATGCTGCTTGGAAGATGTGCTTTCAAACTGTGGATTTGAAAAAATTGTGAGGATTAACATAGCTGAACTTGAAAATAATGACATATCAATGATGTTGGGGTAAGATATTCTGAAAGTCTGAATTTGTCATTGTAAGGAACTAAAGGCTCATTTAATTTTTCATTAGCATTGCGAACTAAATATCAATCTTTCCATTATCTCTGTGTTTTGTTGTGCTTTGTCAGACAGTTAATTTAAAACCAGTTGTGTTTTGGTCCCTATTTGATGGATGTGTAAGGGAATGGAGAATTGCAAGTGGCTTGATTTGTGCTTCTGCAGTGTTTCCAGTATCTTGAAATTTTACTATTTCTTGAACTTCCTAAAGATGTATATTTGTGAAATTTAGATAAATGTTAGCTTTTTATATGCAGCAGGGCTATTATAAAAGTACTTAATTCTAGCAACACTCTCTGCATGTTTTACTGTGATATTGATTCAAGGTCACCTTTAGCATCTTTGAATCAACAAATTATTCTGTTCAGTAGGTTGGTCAGATTGTCTTCTCCTGAAGGAAAGGGTAAGGTAACTTCCTCTCTTCCCTTCTTGCTTCTTCACTACTCCTAATAATAATTAAAATAAAGAGAAAAGAGAGCTTGGTTGTAACAGCTGATACACGGTGTTAAGAAGAAAGTAAATATGCACAAACCCTGAATTCCTGACTACCACCTTCTTGGAAGGACAACAGGCCAGCTATGATATGTCAAAAAAGCCTGTCTTTAGCATAAATAGATTAATATAGGTGAGGAAATGAAAGAAAACTGCCTCTTATAAACTTGTAACTGTATTTTTAAAAATTATTAATAAATTATGAATGTATTTTCTCTATTTTTTTTTACACATAAGATTATCTGAGTTTAGGTAGCAAGATATTCCTTAGCCAAAATCATGGTGTTTTCTAACTTGTGATCTAAGACACATTAAATACCTTGCTTACAGCACCCTGCACAGCAATCCAAGGGTGATAGTATGAGGGCCCACCTCACTTGCCTATTGCAGGTGGTGGAAAGCTTCTAGTGAAAAATCAAGAAAATGCATTCCTGCAACTTCAAGCTATGCTGGAAGTCCTGGGCATGTAAAAATCTGATACTTCAACATTAGTGGTTGGGGAGCAGTATATCACACCTGCTTCAATTGCCCTTCCTAGTATATGCTTGTTATTGTCTACTGGCCTGGATTTCTGGACCAGCCTCTGGAGAGAATTTAAGTAAACTTCTTGTTGATTTAAAAAAAAATTCTACTACATCATTACTGTACTCTTCTTTGTTACACTGAAACTGATGGTGTGCAATGTCTAGCCCTCAGGTTTTAAAAGAGCATTTTTTTATTCAAAACAAAGCATGGGAAAAATGTAATAACTTCTGCTAAACAGGTATGACTTTGGTGGTGTTTCCCTGTGGTGTTTGCAGTTTTGTTATATGAGGCTAAACAAGAAGGTAAAGAGCTGACTTGTCCCACATGAGGAGGGGCTCTGAAAAAAAGAAAGACTTTCCTTCTCTCTTTTTTTTTTTTCTTGCACTGTAAAAAAGACAGAGCTCTGATTGAAATGATGCTGGTCAGAGAAATGACCTTTCAAGAGAAATGAATAAGTTATATCCTGCTTGAAGTATTAGGGCAGAGTCATGCAATAAGTATCTAAATCTTTTCAGTGGTTGAAGCTTTTAGATATAGATAACCATTTAAGCTTGTTCTGCTTTTGAACTAAAAATAGCAGAATAATGACATGGCAATGTCATGATAAGATGGGCATAGTGTAAAAAAAGATGGACATGAAGCAGAGGGTGAGCATGAATCAACAGAAATTCTAGTTACTCCTTAAGATGAGAAGCTGAAATGGTGATTCTTCGGCCACCGTAGAGCACATGCTGTAATTTTCATTCTGCTACAGTGGGTATTGTTATCATGCAGCAAAATATCTGAATCACCATGCCATTGGGCAGGCTAAAGATTTGGGCTATAATGCGATGTGTTTCCAGAAACAAAGCCTGGAATCCTTCAGTGGTGTTTGCAGTACTCCCAACTCTCTGAATAAATACATCCAAAACACACTGTAGTTGATACACTACTACTGAGTTAAAACTGCCTGTTCTTGAAAAACCCCTGCTACAAAGCTGGGCTTAAATTTTATCAAATGTGAGCTGAGGGGAACAGGAGAGATGCTGCAGGGTGAAGTGGATAATTATTCTGCTGGCTGAATGTCATGGTTTAATCTAGCTGGTATCTAAGCATCGCTCAGCTGTTTGCTCCTCCCTCTCCTTTTCAAGGGGATGGGGACAAGAATTGTGAAATCCCTCATGGAATAATTTAATGGGATATCAAAAGATGATAGTAATAATAATATATAAAAACCAAGAGATGCACAAATGCTATTGCTGACCGCATGCAGAAGGATAAAATCTCAACCTGATGTCCAGTCTGTTTCCAAGCAGCAAATCTGCCTCCTGGATCACTCTCCAGTTATTTCCACAGCTTTATGTTGTATGTCAGGGAAACATCCCTTTGGCCAGCCTGGGCCAGCTGTCCTGGCCATGATCGCCCAGGTTCTGGTGCATCTGACAGGGTGTGAGAAACAAAAAAGTCCTTTATTTAGTTGTAGACATAACTACCTAGCTGCAACTAAAACCATCAGTAGGTTATTAACATTACTCTCATCCTAAATCCAAACCACAAGCACTATACAAGCTACTAGATAGACAATCAACTTGGAGCTGAAACCAGAACTCTGAAATACCAAGATGAATAGTTCAATACTTCTGTTTTATCTGTACCTTCCTGACATCAAGATGTAGATTCCTGAAAGCCACACAGGTTGGTGTGGAGTAACTATGCCCAAGATATGCAATTCGTTTATGCAGCTATCCAATGAAGTAGTTTTTAACGTGTGGAAGCTGACATTACAGATTCTGTCTTAATCTGGACTAAAGAAAAAAACCTCAAGGTGTATGCAGTTTGCAGTCAGTTGTGTAGCAGATCTGTTAACTGCTGCTGCGTCTTGAAGAGTGACCCTGCTTATAGTAATTAGTACAGCATTATCTTTGAAGGGTAAGTGAAGAAAACAAGGTGCCTACTTTGCTTAGCATCCAGTCTGTGTCAAAAATGAGGTGCCTCACTGATGCTTCAGTATTGGTTCTGTCCTTCCTATTCCTAGTGAAAGAGAGGCCTGGATTTGATTATTCATAGCATAATTTCTATATTAGGATCAAATAGCATGCTAAGAGTGGGGTAGATGAATTATCAGTAAATTTGGGTTTGTATGCCATTGTGGAAGAGACTACAGCAGAGAAATCCTGTGGAACATCCTGTGCTGTATTTGAGGTCGATGCTGCTGCAGTCACTAGTGTGTGATCAGTCTCCCCCAACTAGGTCATCTAGAAGTTAGATCAGTCGGATGTCAAAGCTCCTTTCAGAGTCATCAGAGACAGACTGGTAACTCTTGAAGATTTGGATATTAATCTTACAGGACAGATTGCCCCCTAGAGTGATGTGCACTTTTCCCCTTTGTCTGACTGCAGAGAGTCTGGTCTGGCTGTCTAGGGGTTGTGCGTCCAGCATGAAGTTTAGATAAGGATCTTGCAGCTTACCTTTTATGTTACCATTAGAAGCACTGATGCAGAGCAGGAGAAGGCAGAGGTTTCTAGTGTACAAACACACCAGGTTACCCTGTTGTAAATAACTTACTTTCAGGTAAATGTTAATTATCTTTAAATTGGTTATGACTTGTGTTCGTATCTGCTGAGAGGCATCTTGTTGGGTCTCTTGGAGGCAATAGGTTTTCTGCTAGCTACCTGAAATGATGGAATAACTTCAAGCTTTCAGCACTGATACTCAAAATCAGAAAAGACAAACACTGCCTGTTATTGCTCTGCCTTTTGCATTTGGCTGCAAAAACACAAATCTTTTAGGATCTTGACTTTCGGTTGTTGTGCATAAATGTGACACATGAGAATGGTCATTAGGTACAAAATCCCACTTGTGACAGATATGCAGTTGGGGAGAGTGTTGGAGCATCGTTTGGTGGGTTTTTTTATTTAGTTTAGAGAAGGTTGACAAACAATACAGCTGAAAGTTGAAGCTATTTTCTCATAATAACTATTAGTAACTGGTAATGGTTCAAATTAATTGTCTTCCAAACAGGTGTGCTATTAATTCTGTTCTTATTAATTGGAGTTTTGTTTTTTTACTCACTTGAATTGCAGTAATTTTCTGGCTTGAATGGGAAAGAAAGGTATGCTGTTGTGGGGGGTGGGGGAAAAAGGGTTAAGAAGGTGTGATACACTAGACAAATTAGTGTCGAATCCTATCAAATCTGTAAGAAGATTTAGCACTGCATAGTTCTTACCTGTTTTCTTTTCAGAGACTTGTACGGTTGATCCTGTCTAAGGAAAAT
This sequence comes from Hypotaenidia okinawae, assembly GCA_027925045.1. Lineage (NCBI taxonomy): Eukaryota > Metazoa > Chordata > Aves > Gruiformes > Rallidae > Hypotaenidia > Hypotaenidia okinawae. Next base: position 102,266,762 of record BSDF01000001.1, read on the forward strand.
TTCAACCCCAGGAGTGGAGGCCTTATTAAAGGGGCTGTTTGAAGAACAGGTCCTTTCTGCTCTTTATTCCATGTGCTACCAGCCTGGATGGGTGTAGCTGTGGTAGGAATACAAGCTGATCTCAGGACATCCAAACCCTTTTCTCCGCATCTGGATGTAAGGAAGCTCTAGCAAGACCTTTCACTCTAATGTGAGATCCCAGCATGAGGGGAGAAAATAAGATTCTATGGACTATTTTAAGTGTTCATAATAAATTTATACAGTATCTCACAGGAGGGATAATTAATCTCAACCTACTTGTTTTCTTTTGCACCTAAGTATGAAGAGAGGTCTCACTTTTTTTATATACTTCAACATCTCCCAGTCATTTTTACTTGACACAGAGCAACTCAACATTACTGCTCTGAGTAGCCTTTGCCAACATGCCTTTTGTCTTCACTATGAATTTCTTCTATTTTTTTCACAGAAACATCTCTGGATTCTCTGTGACAGTGTCATCATCCTTTGCAGCTTCTGACTCTTGATACTTTGTGAGCCCCTGATTTCTCTTGGCAGAGTGAAGAATTTCTCTCTGTTCTTCATGTTCTGCTCAAGTTTTTATAGTATCTTCTCCAGTAAAAGGTCTTTCCTGCTAACCGGCTTCACTTAAGCTGGGTTTCTATTGAATAGGTGAACTATTAAACTAACCCACTCAGCATGCTTGTTCCCACTTTGACTGTGTATGTTGGCAGAATCCAGCACTAAAAGCCCTGAGCTTAATTTGGTTTTATTATTTTCAGAATTTAGCTTTGGACTTTCTTTCCAATGGTAGTTTACCTCCAGCAAGGAGACAAGCAATCAACATCTGCTGCTTTTGTGATGTAGCTGTGCTTCCCTCCCAGATCTCCTTTTCACATTATACATAATAGTCTTCTGATCTTAACCTTGTTGTTTTCTTTATCTTAATCATAGTTTTAAATGCCAGTCATGCTTTTCGTTAGGAGCTGATAGCGAAGTCTCAGTCAGAACACACAAGGTATATTTGGAATAGCTTGCCATCAAGGTGAATAAAGTGATTCAGTCATTAGTATTTTAGATGGCAAGCATTTAAATGTCAGACTGGGCACTTTGTGGACGGGCAGTGGCTGTAGCTTCATTTAAAATATCTGGAGTCTGTGTAAGCTTGGTTGCTACAGAAGCTGGAAAGGCAAGTAATACAAGACTTCAGTTTGTTTATACACTGGAGACCATAAGTTCAAAAAATTATTACATGAAGATGGCTGAAGAATAGCTGTCACTAAACACAGCTCTTGTTGTATAATCTGGTGGGCTGATACTTTGTGTATTCTGGCTGTGTCCCCCTGCCACCACGCAACTGCAAAGAAAAAAGTGTCTTTACCCAAGGGTTTCCCAAGATGTTCTGGCAAACCCCCAAGTAGATGTAGGAAATGAGCTATGAGGTTGAGATTTCTCAAGATTCTGCAGTGTCGTCATTGTAGAGACAAGCAAGTAGGAACAACTTGGGTTTTAAAGCACCACTACTCTTTCTGTATTACCATCTCAGAAAGTTTAATTCATCGTAACTGCAGACCCGAATACTTTAGTGTCAGCTAAAATAAGAGACCTGTGGTTCTGTAGGCAGATACTAGCAGCTCTGATGCAGAAAACAGTTTGAGAAGCAAGTTCCCAGTGTTTTACCAGCTAATGCATGCTGGGTACCGCCCCAAGATGAGAAATATCGTTTTGACATCTCCATTGGGTTTAATTTTGCTGGCTTCCCTTCCCAGAAGCTTGGTTTGCTCTCCTTCTCTCACTCTCTATTTTTAATGTGTGACCAGGTTGCTCAGATTGAAGCTCACTCAAGAACCTGGACTGTTGCATGCTGTTGTTTCTTTCTCCACAACAGTTTTGAGTGTTGCTTATCTCTCTGCATGTGGTGTTTATGATGACATAATCTCTGATGTTTCCTTGCAGCTGTGTAATATTTCAGCTAGTTATGTGGCTTTATGGTTTGTTTTTCTTGCACTCTATGAACTGCTTTTGGGTAGAGTCGCTTGTCTGTGGTCTGTTTCCAGTAATGATATCAAAAGATCTGTCACATGGAAAGAAGAATGAACAATTTTGCAGTGAAATGGGTTTCTTGTAAAAGTGCAGGCCTCTGATTTGTGTCCTTCATGGGCAAGCTACTAAGCTGCTTTTTGCCTTTGAAAAAAAGAAATAATAGCACAGGCTACCACTGAAAATGAATATATGGTATGTCTTGGTGTGCTATGCTACCAGGTGCTGTGCATCAGGTACCTTTCAGTCTGTGTTCTCTCTGTTATTTTGTATATATAAATATTTCCTGGACCAACTCCTGTACAGATTTGTCTGGAGTGCTCATGGATATGTGTCTGCTGGTTTGAAGCAAGTTCTTTAAGACAAAGTGTATATGCTGGCTAAAATGTCCAAAGCTCCAGTTTTAGCATCATCTGGGATTTATATGTGTGCATCTTGTCTGTCTCTACTTTTCAGCAGCTTCTCTAGAATAAGAGGAGCTGTAGGAAAAACAACTGAATTTATCCTGTCTCCTTGCTTTTACCAAAAACTGAATTTCAGTGAAGCCCCAGGGTGAGATCCCACAGCTGTAGAATGGGTACTCTATGCGTTCATGAACTGGGATTTTATTTCTTCTGTAGTCATTTGATGTGGCTGCTTATCCTGAGGTGTCTGCTCATTGCTCCTGCTTTAGGGAAAAAAGAGGATTTGATCCTGCCTTGAACTGAGAGAAAACGTCCTTCAGCACTGGTCACAAACAGCAATCTGAGATACTGTGGTTGCAGAAAACTAGGAGGAAGTGTCAGTGTAGATGCTAAACTGGATTAAGTGGTGGTTGAAACTATGAAATTTGGCTCTTTATCTGAGTGGTAGTTGTTGCCATGGGGAAACATTACTGTACAAAACCAATTCTCTTGATTGTAGACCAAAGAAATTAAGTAACCAAAAACTCTTTGTAGAGTCTATTTACATGTTTTCTCTCTTCACCATAAAGAGAAAGGGTTGGGGGGACACAACTCTTTTCTAGTTGTCTACATCACAGGTGAAACCTGGGCAGTTGTTTTTTATCTTTGTGAAGCTTAAACACCAGGGATGCTTTCTAAGAAGGCTATAAAACTATTGGAAAAGAGAATGAATGATGAATTTGACTGCACTTACCAAAAGTGTTCTTGCTAGTAGTAGGCTGCTCTTTGTGGCAGTGGTGTGGGGTGAAATATTGACCATGGGGCTATTTAGGTATAGCTTTTATCACCGTACTGTCTAAGGATTTATTGATTGATGGCAGATTGTTATCAATCTTCTTGCAAGGTAACTCTAGCCTTGAATTCTCTGTGCTTTTAATAGGCCAGCTGCAGAAGACAACTATCTCTGCACATGCGAGGTTCAAGTAAGCTTTTGCTTTGGTAGGGTCTTAAAATCACAATACCTTCCTGTTCTCACTGTAGCTGCTAGTCCTAAATTATTTATTGCTGTGGTTCAACCCCAGCCCACAGCTCAGTACCCCACAGCCATGTGCTCACCCCCTCCCCCACCCCGGGGAGGGGAAGGAGAATGGAAAACAAACCTGTGGGTTGACATAAAGGTAGTTTAATAGGATAACAAAGAAAGAGAATAATATATTTAAAAAGCCAAGCGATGCACAAATTCAATTGCTGATGACATGTGAAATAGACACCTAATGCCCAGTCTGTTTCTGAGAAGAGATCCTGTCTTGCTTCCCCAGTTATAACGTTGTGTTGCAGATATATGTGGCAGGGAACATCCCTTTGGCCAGCCTGGTCCAGCTGTCCTCACTGTGCTCTCTCAGCCTCTCGTGCATGTGGCAGGGCCTGATGTTAGAAATGCCAAAGGTGCTAAGAAAGGACTCAAGGTAGACACGTTAGTGAAGCAGTCGTTTATTATACATTTATGCAAGAGCGGATGACCTAACAAAGTAGGCACGATTTTGGTTGGAGTTTGTGGCATTTTTATACCATATCCAGTCCAAAATCATTAGGTTATCTCCTATACTTATACATATTCATATCCTGTCCTGCTTCATATTAAAATGAGTCCCAAGAAGTCATTTCCATGAACTCCTCCCAGTTGTGCTTTTGCACTGTCTTGTGGTGGTGGTCGTCAGGAGTTCTCAGCGATGACGGCTCGAAGTCTTCATCAGGTTGAACTTTTCACCTCCTTCCCCTGGCACATGCATAGTTGTGATTGTTCCAGATGTGCACGATTATCATTGGGATGTTTCCTTCTTATCTATCCCAGGCACAACCTTCCTTGGGATGCTTCCTCTTTATCGGTCCTGGGTTTACTTTAACTTATTCAGAGTACTAAGTTGTCTTATATAACACCATCACTGTTGCATATCCCTCTTGTCTGTGCCCTTTGAAGTTAAACATGAACATACAGATGTCCTGGCAATTGAGTAATAGGACAGGGGCCTAGGGTTGGAGGAAGTTAAAGCTCGATACAGGTTCTTTTGCACCTGTTAATTTCATATGCTTTTCCTAGGGCATCTTTAGCTTTCAAAGTGTCCAGTTTGCCCTTTTTTGTTTAACAGAAATCACATAATTTGCAGCTTATCTGAAAACGGTGAGCAATCTTGACAAGAAATGGCAAGGGGTGTGTGAGGGGGCGGGAATCCTTCTCTCGGAGTTATTACTCCCCTGGCAGCCACACTGTCACCAAAGTCACAGGCATTGCCCTAGAGAGAGACGGTATCAAGACCCCACAGCTTTGCCTGTTTGCCTTGATATGGTAATTTCGTGCCCCAGTATCAGTCAGCCTATTTGCTGAGCCACTGTTTCCTTAGGTTCCAACCCATGACCTCAGTCACTTTTGAACTCCTTCCGGGATCAACTTATCTTTTAGCAGAGCTACGTATTGGAATTGAACCCTTATTTGAGAGAGATATTTTGCAATAATTCTTTTAACACAACCAACAGCAAAACTATTAACAGCATTCCCTCTTATCCTATGTACTATCCTAAATTCCCTACAAAGTATTTCCAATGAGGCAGCCCTAATTCATAAGTCAGTAAAAGAATATACAATACAAAATTTCAGTTTGCAAAAGCAACAATTCAGCATTTTCCACACTGAGAACATGAAATAGTCCTTGACTTAGTGTGAGGGTTACAACTACCTACTGACAACTAAACCAATCAGTGTGTTATCAGCATTATTCTCACCCTAAATCCAAAACACAGCACTATACCATCTACAAGCAAGAAAAATCAACTCTCTCTGAGCCAAAACCAGAGCCCTTGTACGTTTCTGAATCCCAGACTTACCCGTCTCATGAGTCACGTTTTATAGTCGTCTTTTTTGAGGAATTTTTCCAAATGTTTTGATGGATCTTTCTATTTCTGAGGCATTTTAAACCTCCACTGTTTTAAGCAATTATTCTGGATTTTAAAAATTGCCTTTAGACAGTGTATTTTGTCTTCCTTTCAGAAAAACTTCCTTCCTGCGCACAACCACACTCCCCCTTCCCCCCGCCCCGTTTTCAAATGAACTTCAGTAGAGTTTGAAATATATTTGGCTTCTGCAATCTGCTAGTTGTGTAACTGAGGCATACACAAAATTCCCCTAAAATAAAACTCATTGCTGTCTTTGCCTGTTTCCTACTGGCTGTTTCATCTGGTTGTTTCTTTTTTAGCATCTAAAATATTTTACAGCTCCCCCACCTTTGCCTTTTTGTGTTCCTTTTCAAGCATTTTCATGCAAATGTTTAAATTCCTGCAACATCTTGTGGCAGTGTTTTCTTGCCTTAGTTCCCATTTTCCTGCTTGCAACACCCTCACTGTGCTGCTCTTTTATGTAAATTCATATAGTATGTGCTCTCACACTCTTATTGCTAGAAAGGTGGAACATGCTGGTCTGAGAAATTAATTTTCTTGGAGAGATCAGTCCTGGATTTTGCCAGGCAGACTTCTTACTGCTGCTTTTGTTCACGCTGCCAAGCAGTAAAGCATTGAGATTACTATGAAGAGCAGCTAGCCTTCCATCAGAGGCCACCTTGACTCATATTGAACAGGCACCTATTTTACTGAGAACTTTGCTGGGTTCTGTGAAACAGTCACCTTCTGGCTAACTATTTCTGTGACTGGATGCCATTTTGAGATGAGATAAAGGATGCATTGGAAGTTATTGATAAAGAATGGCTCCTCAAAGGGAGCTGTATCCTTAGGAGAAGGGACTTGGTGCTTTGTGAAAGAGGTTATAGACATCCTTGGATCTACATGAAGGCTATCTTCTGCCTTTAAACTGAACTGCAGAACTTTGAAATGCTTTAGGCTAAAGGGTGTCTCCATTTGTTCCTGGAGGAGCTGCATGCACAAATCTGTGTTAAGAGACTTGAGTTCTGCTGTTCAATGTTACTTTGTGTCTGCCTTCTGGTCACCAACCTCTGAAAAGTGCTGGAGAAATATGCTGTGACGCTGATAGAGAACACATCCTGAAGGAATGTAGTAAGCCTCAAGAGCGAGATGACTGTTTTGGGCACATCAAAGAAAATACTGCATCCAGTTTCGGGGAGTTGCGTGTTTAAGTTAGATTTCTTGAACCCTGAGGCATCCTGCTTGCTTCTTAATAATAGGGGTGTGCTCTACTAAAGAGTTTTTCAGGGACAAAATAAGGCAACTGTGTAATGTGGTGAGTCAAACTGATTGTTGATGTATGCGAGTAGATGTACAGAGGAAGGAATAGTGTGCTGTTTATATCCTGCTTTGCTAGCCTCAGAGTTAAACTGCAGCTCACAAATATAAAATGGTTTGGCATCATTAAGAAGCAAAATTACGAGCAGGTTGTGGAAAGAACAGGGGAAGTAATACTTAATGTCAGTCACCCTCCCTGTGGTGTGCAGCCACCTGGAAAAGAAGTCTGCGTGCTCCAAACCCGCTTCTGACAAGAGTGTAGAGATGGAGGTGGAAGAAGCTAAAATAATTAGGGGTATAGAAAAATCCTGCTAAGAGGAGGCGTGCAAAGACTGGGAGCATTCTTGTGGAGACAAAATGAATAGAAAGAGCCACTGAAGAAGTCTTCAAAATGGATTAAGTTGGGTACAAGTTGAATTGCTGGGCCAGAGAAGTATTTCATGTGCTTCTCTGCTTTCTCATGGCTGCAGAGTAACCCCACCAGTTTACCTGGACAGTCATGATATGTTTATTCAAGAGGTTCTATAGGGAGGCACGGGAATCATGGGCAACAGGCAGGGACAGTTTGGAGGAGGGGCGTATTCATGGGGTGCAATGTGGAATCTGAACCAGCAGTGTGTGGATATATCTATTACGTTATAATGCAGGCAAGAGCCGCAGTGGTGAAGCAGCAGCATTGTGTGTTGAGGACTGGGTTGGTGCAGTTCTAGTGAAACCTGAAGCATCTGAGAGGTGTACCTGGCATCTGTAGTTTCGTTGTTTAAGCCCTCCAACAGCTATGCTCTGCAACTTCTCTGCAAGTACCTCCAGGTGCCAACTGACTGAAAGCTGCCTCCTGCTACTTGAGTTTCCTGACCTGGTGGGGACTCAGGGAGCTGCTTAAGCCAGGTTGAAAGCTCCTGGCAACTTATAATTTTCTTTTCCTCTGTTTAAGAGTAAATCAAAGTTCCTTGTTTGACTAAAAATGCTCTGTACAGCTGTGACCTTTTCACATAAGAAATACCAAGTTCCAAATTCCTTTTTAATAAAGAAATTTTCAATTTAGAGGTATTGAGGGTAAGTGACATCAAAAATGGTACCTGTGGGAGTTGCTGTTCAGAATGACCAAAGTCATTAAAAGATGATGAAGGCTATTCCTACAGATACATGAGAAGTTATGGGAAAGATTAGCCCTGAGGTACTTAGAATTGCAGACTTTTATCTTGGCTTAAAGCCAGAGAAGGCGTATATCTTTTTTGAATGATTCTGTGATGAGGGTTTTTTTTGAGTGATAGGAAAGTTTTTTTGAAATTTATTTAAGTCAATATTTTATACCAGAGAATATAAGGCCTCTTAAACTCCTGAATAGTGCAGCTGCAATTACAGGATTGTTTTTTTGTTTGGTAGTTTTGCTTTTTTCTGTATATGTAAGAATAATGTTAGTTTACACAACTCTGTTGCATAAAAAGCAGTTTTCCTTGTTTCAAATACTGATTAAGAGGATCCTAGCATTTGCCTTTTGATTTCTATCAGCCTTGTTTCCAGTGTACCAGAGTTAGTCAACCAAATTACTTAACAGCACATGAATATTTCTATGGCATAACAACAGCCAAATGAAATATCTAATTCTATTAAAGCTTCTCCATGTCCACACAAAAGAAATCACTTTTAATTTTTTATTTCATGATTCATAACTGCTTAGGAATTGGTATTCTTGGCAATGTAGTGTCTGTAATCACAGAGCTGTCTGCTGTTCTGATGTGTACATAGTGTGTGTATGATATTGCGGAGGTTGCTCCAGAGTACTGAGAAAATGAGATAAGGGTATGTCGTTTGGTGATAAAATTAACTAACACTACATTAATAACAATAATAGTGTCAGAGCTGCTGTATTCATCCATTTGACCTACTTTTACCTATAAAACCACGATAACAATCTAATACTAGTATATAAACACACTGGCTTCTGCTGATGAACTGTTGCTAACAGAATTCACCGAAGACATTACTTCAGCGTGAGCTGTCTTTTATATACTGCAGCTGAAAGCTGTTTAAAACTGAACATCCACTTTTGCAATCACTTATGCTTTATTACTGCTTAGTGGAGAGTATTGAGAAAGACACCAGAGTGTGTCTGGCTTAGACCATCTTGACAAGGTTTGCTTTTGGAGGTTGAGTATGGCATGACTCTCTGACAGCAAGATTGGCGTTTTCTGCAGGACTAAATTTGCTTATCAGTTCTTTTGCTTGCCCCAAGAGAGGCTCAGTGACCACTAAATGTCAAGGCAAGGACTTTTCTCTGGTTCGTTGTGGTGCTCCTTCTAGTGAGACTGATGTTTCTAACATGTACCTTCCTCCAGTGGAAGTAGGATCACTATGAATTGTGGAGAAGGATGTGTTTTTACAGCTTAAAATTGAAACTGTGAAGCAATTGGATATGGGAACCTTTTTAACCTGTTAGAAAGCAGGCTTTTACTTGGGTACTATTGCTTGGTTTTCTAAGCCATATTAGCGATGTCTGAGGAACGTGGAAGGTGTTTGGTATGTAACTTGTTCCATAAAATGGGTCAGGTGAAATACAACTCCTGGAGCTGCTAAGCACACTATGCATGCTGTAACTCCACTGAGCTGAAACAGTTCACTTATGTTGCCTGCAGTAGGTGATTCGTGGGCTCTTTAAAATACATGCACATGTTATATTTTGCCTGTAAAGCACCCAGGTGCTTGATGCCAAGCTCCTCACAGGGATGTGAACACCACCAAACATTTGTTTAAGCACCCCCACTTCTCCCTAAATAATCACAAAAGAGAACTTTTCATCTTTTAAGCTTAAAGCAGAAGATTTGTCAATAGCAAATACTTAATGTCGCTGGAAGAAAGCAGTAACAAAACCTAGGAAAATAAATCATATCTGATGTGCTTTTTTCTCTAGATCTAGTGGAGAAGGGCACTAGAGAGATCTCTTACCCTGGCATTGTTTAGTGGTGAATGGTGCTGCTGCATAGGATGTGGCTCTTGCATGCATAATGGCATTTGCCGTGCTTGGCTTGCCTGAGGTGATGAGATTTGGGATGAGGTGATTAGGAAGGTTAAATCCGGAAAATCAAGGTTGGAAGGAAGAAGGGAGATACGTGTAAGTTTGCGCTTTGAACATTTTTGCAAGGCTGGGGAGTCGCTGGAACAGTAGAATGCACCTGAGTTTAAGAAGTGTGAAACAGGTATTATTGTTAATTTGTAAATTCAGAGTGGCAGTATCTACAAAGCAGAACTTTAGAAAGAGCTTTTCATCTGAAGGGGTAATCTGACTTTTGAGAAGCATTGAAAGCCTCAAGTCCTCCTCATGTTAATGCAAGGCAGAGGAGGTACTTGAGTGGCACTCTGGATGGCTGCCCACTAAGCTGTGTGACTCCTCACCATCGGAAACTATAGAAACCAAAAGCTGAAGGGATTCATGATAGTGATGGAGAGGGGCTGTCAAGGATTATATGATGCAAAAAAGCCACCACTGCTTATTAAGAAGATTTTTGCACCAAGCATCAGTGGGGCCTGTTCTGCATGAGCATGGGCACAGGCATTGCCCTGGCTCAGGACTCTTCCCTAAGCGACTGCTGATGGCTTAGAAATGGTGACAGGTGGTGAGGCCAGGGACCCCTTACACTTGATTTGACTTTGTGTGTCTATCTCCCCTGTACGAGTGAAAGCAAGCTTAAAGGCTGTATTTTACAGCATCTTGTTTAGCTAATAGCGCAGTTACTTCTACAGATCTTTGACTATTTCATGATAAAAATTGTTGAGATCCCATCATTGCACTGGCCTGTTGAGAGATAAGGCCTGTTAACTATTTAACCTCTACCAAGTGACTACATTGTTTGCTTTTTTGACACTCTGTGTTACAAGAATTTAGTTTCTTGAACTGGGAGTGCTAAGCTTGTAAATAGCTCCTGTTGCTTCTTCAGGTACTTGATGTGCATCTGCACATTCACAAGGCCCTGCTTCAGTTTTGCCTGAAGTGCTGGGTTTTTTAATGGCAGCAATAAAAGTATCCCTTAAGACCTGAGCAAAATGTTTTAACAAATCGTTGTACCAAAAATACTGATGGACAATCTGCTCTGTGGCCAATTAAGAGACACTCTGAACGCTTCCCTCCAAGCTCTCTGTGAAAGTTTGAAAAGTCGTAGGCCTGACTGGCAAATGAGTTGGCATTAGGACAGCTATCTGGGGATTATGAATGCTGTGTGACATGTCAATGCATATGATCAGGCTGTCAGTAACTGTGCTGCATATTGAACTGATTCAGCACTTGTTCTTTGAGTTTTGGAAATGTCTTGGTACAATAGGAACAATTTGGAGTGTTACTTTTCTTTTTCTCCCTTCTTTTTTTTAAATCTCTCATTTTTCTAGGACACACTGTGCTATACTGCTATGTTTCCACATGACAGAGTTTGAATCTCTCCTCTTCAAACATTAGGGGTGTTTTGCTGCTTTATTGTGACAGCCAAAACTGAGCAAGGCTCAATTAGGGGAGGCCAGACTGGACAAGTATAATTGATTGATATAGCAAGCTCAGGAAAGAGAGCAGCAGCAGTAGGAAAAGGGAAGGGAGAGAAGTATGAAAAAATAGGAGAGAGCAGAGAAGCAGCAGAGGCTGCATGTTGATGTAATCAGCCTGAGCAGTAGATGATTCAATATGCTTGTAGATGGCCATTTGAAAAAAATTCTCTTGTCCTGTGGACAAGTAGAAGATTTGATGTCTGTACTGTGGCTGGCAGCGCGGCCCAGTGTCTACAGTACAGCACACTGTCTGTGGGTAGGTGACCACTTTAATATAAGACAAAGCATTGTGCTCGTGACACCCCTGAAGTGTCCCCTGCAACTGCTTAGTGATTGTCCCAGGGTCACACAGGCAGTGGTGGCTCTCAGCTCCCCAGCAGAGTCTGTTTCTCCCAGTGGCCCCTGTAAGTGCCCTTTCTCCTCTTCCCCAGGCTTCACGACACTTCCTGGGGGATGGAACTGGGTCCCACAGCTACTCCTTGTGTGTGGGACCTGGAGCATCTTGCTCAATTTTCACACTACGGCAGTGCCTTCTTCCTCCCCTGTTTTCACTTCCAACCCTTTCTGATTTGTATTGTCCTGTCTCCTGCCAGATTGGGTCCTTCGGTCTGCCTGCCAGCTGACCTTGGATCCTGTCTCCTTGCTGCCTCATCCACATGGGTTCATTATGCAACTGCCTTGCTTTCTCCTGCAGGCATCTCCTTCACCCTTCTCGCTCCATCTTATTGCAGCTCTGTTTTTTCTTTCTTTTTTCCAAATGGCTATGTCCTATCTTCCTCGCTGCCACTGTTTGTCTCTTGGAGATGGGTCTCACTTTCTACGTGCTCCCAAACAGAGATGTTTGTGCCTTGAGATGTGCTGGGCACTTGAAGATGCCAGGAACTATGTCATGTAGCTGCTTTGGAAACCTTAGCTTCAGTACCTGATCCAGAGAACTACATCAGTCTGTCAGAGCAGGATGGCACAGCAAGTTGAGTTTTATCCACTTCTTGAAAGCTGGGTAAGGAACAAAGTGCTGTTTTTTTCTTTTCTGGAGCTTATTAAGCTTTGGTTTTCTTTTTGTGCTGTAGGATGTGAAAAGAGGAGGCTGCTCAGTGTAACTCTCTTCAGCATCCTGTCATCTTCATTTACCTGAAACATTGTGCAGTTTCTTTGTGAACCTACACTGGAATCTAATTATTTCAACCTGCGTTCTCCTGGTTCAATACTGTAGGGTTTTGCAAACAAAACTTTTTCACTAAGTAACACAGGGCAATTCAGGGTGGAAAGGCCTGTCGAAATTCATAGCATGATTTTTATTTCTATTATATTTTAAGGTAAGTAGCCACTGGCAGTCTCATCCTAGGTCCTAAACAAGCCTTCTTCGTGACCTTCTGGTTCAACCTCAACAGCAGGTGGGTCCTTGTGTCTTTTAGAAGCTACAGGCTCACCTCAGAATATAGAGGTATGAAAGGAAGAAACTTGCCTCCTGAGAACAGTGGTCACTATCCAACATCTGTGGACTTCATGGTTTGTATCCAAAGGGGAGGTAAAACAGAATAGATGGGTGTTAAATTTTTGTTTGTTTTTATTATTACTTTTTATGTGTGTGAGGAGTACAGGAAACAGCAAAGAAGTTTTGGAGCTCTCTGCTCCTGCTGACTTGCAGTAGTATACTGTGCTGCTACCTTCTCCGACTCTTGCTGGCAGGCTGCCATACCACACGGGGAGTTCTCCCCATTTTTAAAAGACAAAATCATCGTGTTTGCTACTGTGTAGATAAATATAGCACATGAGATTAGTTTACCCACATAGTCCCTCAGTGGAAGGCCCAGATAACAACTGTGTTTATGGCCCTGCTCTTTTTAGAAGGCCTTTACAGATCATCAGTTTTATAAAAGGATGCTGGTAGTGAAGGTGGGGGAAAGCTTCACGCTTTCATTCATTTTCTTTTTTTTAAGATCCAGGGAAACTTAATTCCCATTTGCACAAAACGTTTTATATCAGGGTACTGTGCTGTTGGGTTTTTCTTTTCCTTACAAAATCTACAGTCTTGCTTCATGGGGGACTGGTGTTTTTTTTTCACTATTGTAGATACCTTAAGTGAAGTTAAAATTCCATCATATATTAGTGCAAACAGTTGTACCTTCAAGGTACATGGGATATTCTGCAAAATCATGTTCTAATATTACACTGTGGCATGGAGGGAATCTATAATAAGACTTCATACAGTGCACCAAATATAGAATTATGAGGATTTCTATATGCTAGAAGCGCACTGTTTTGTTGAAGGCTTTTGCTAGCCTTACTGCAATGTCCTTATGACAGCAAAAGGCAGGGAAAATCAACAATAAGGGCTTTGTAAAGCTAACTTTTCAGCTGCTTTGAAATGTGCCTGGCACAGCTGCAAATAATTCTGGTTATTGATATGACTTCCACCAGTGGGAAAAAGGCTGCCCCAAGGGAAGCGGATCCAGGTGCAAAATGTCCTGGCACACAGGAGAACAGGAAAAGCTCCATGTGCCTGACTTCCCTATCATTTATGGGGTGTTGGCAGGGGGTGTATTGATGTCTGCACCACAAAACTCAGCAAGTCCACTGCTCAGAATACTTCTGCAGGTCACCGTGACAGCACACAAATAGCTGATGTATCATCAACCCTTCCTCCTAGCCTTCTGGTATGTACTCCCTTACCTACAAGGGACTGTGGCCCTTGAAGCAATATCTCATGGTGTGACTATTCATGGCAGTGGTGAACAAATACTGACCCTACAGGAGCTTCTCTGTGTGTTGCTCAGTTCAAGCAGCAAAGGCATTAGGAAGTTGAATGGTTGCAGTCCGAATTTGACTAAGGTAGTTAGGGTAACTTTGAGTTCTAATATATTATTAAGGGATCTGTAATCATTGCTTATTCTTGGTAGGAAAAAAGCGATGGAAAAGACTAATTCTTTTTAGATGGAAGTGGCGTCCCATGATGTTTGAATGTAATTTGTTGAAATTCAAGACAAGAAGGTAGTATCTCCAACAGGTAGCTCCACAGAGATACAGGCCTAACTTCTTGTAAGAAAGAATATGCCGTACTTCTAGTTGCAATTACAAAGCTGAGGGAAATATATGGAAACTCAAGAAATACAGAATATATTTAATAACACAAATTTCAGTGTCACTTTAATATTCCTAATAACCTTAAAATACAATGGTTAGAGCTGTGAAGATTAAGTTGGTATTATGAATAGTTGCAATTCTAATGTGAGTACCCTGGATCATTTCACACAATATTTTGTTCATACCCTCATCTTACTCATATAAGTAATTTCAAAACAGCTGAAATGTTACTCAAAACACTCCTCTTAAATTAACTCTAATACTTCTCTGGCTCTTAAAATGATCTTTCAGTTTAACTAGTAAATCAGAATTTCAACTTCCTTTTGCACTTGATCCTTAGTACACAAATTTTGTTCATAAAAATTCATCTGTGTATCCTTCATATTAAGTATGTCCTTCCCAGAAGGTGTATTTAGCATTTTTTGTGTAAATTATGAATGTGAATTTTAAAATCTGGTATTAAAGTAACAATTTTTCTCAATGGTGAATTCTACTTGTCATGGTCACCAAACTTATTAATATAACATCATTAACGTTTTTATAAGGTGTCAAAAAATCACTAAAAATTAAAGAACCATTTTCAGTAACATGAAAATTAAGGTTTCACAGAATCACATAACAGTAGGGGCTGGGAGGGATCTCTGGAGATCACCTGGTTCAACCCCTGTGCCAGAGCAGGATCACCTGGAGCAGGCTGTGTGTGGCAGCATCCAGGCAGGTTTTGAATGTCTCCAGAGGTGGAGACTCCGCAACTTCTGTGGGCAGCCGGTGCCAGTGCTCTGTCACCCTCACTGTAAAGAAATACAATTCCTGTGTTCCAGTTTGTTCAAGGAACTTCCTAGATTGGTCTTTGTGTAAAAGGTTTTATTTGAAACAACAGCAAAAAAGTAATCACTTAAAATTCTTGTAGGCATCAGTCTGGACTGTGATGAGAGAGGGATTTATGTTAAGGGTTGTTCTGTTTATATGTAAACAGCTGGGTTTTTTTTTTGCATTTTCATATATTATGCAGTATCCTATGCATCCACATAGAGCCATTACTGTGTCATACAAAAATAGGCAAATCTTCTGAACTTGATAAAGAATTATTTCTTCTATAAACCAGCCTAAAGGTTTTCCTAATAAAAGTTCTATTGTTTTTCATTTTAGGATGTAAATGCCACAATCAGGGTAAATATATATGGATTGTTCTTTAATCTCCCTAACTAAAGTTTTGTTTTTACCTGACATCCTGAACTTTATAACCACTAAAACTTGTCCTGGAGTGCTGGGGTGGAAGGAATGACCTAGATGCTTGACTTACATTATGTGGCATCAGAAGTCAGCTGAACTCTGTCATATTCCAGCTTGAGAGAATTCATAAGCATGAAATGATTTACCAGGGCAAGTTTTGTCCTTGAGCATAAAATTACCTTTCACTGTTAAAAATTTCCCTTTTATGCTATATCACATCTCTCTGACTCTGTATTGATACTTTATCCAATAACTGGACATTTTTATTTGAAGGACGGGGTGGGGGCAGGGGGAATATATATCTACTGGGTTGAGCCAATGATTGGGATTTGACTTTGAAATAAAGTACCCTTAATGTAACATTGCTCAGAAAATGCGTCTGGACAGGCTGTCATATTGGCTGTAGTGTCAGAGGCTGAAGGAAGGACCTCCAGAGCATAATGAAGAGAGCAGATATATGTTCTGACCTTAAAATACTCTGGCTGTCATTCTCTAGAAATATAGTGTATGGGTTCTTTAAGGGAAGATGGGAAGGTCTGCATCAGTCTAACAATTGGATTTAAAAAAGTTGTACACAGGCTAATTTCCTATGCAAATATTTAATGCTGAGTCTACCTTACTGTCCTTACTTGAGTAAACTTTATTTCACTGGCTCAAGTTAAAACCCAAGACATTTAGCTATTATGAAACCGTGCAGTTGATATTTCAGAACACATCAGTTCAGGTTAGGTTGATACATTTGGGAGAGAGGGAAATGTCACTCACTTGGTAAAAGCAGTATTTCCTCTTCAGATGCCATTTCACACTTCTAATGCCAGCGAAATGCTCTTTTGATTCATGGAAAATAGAAATATCAGAAGTCAGGATTCATGGTATGTCAGTGAACGGGGCAAAGCCATGTGTTTTTCAACACCATTTCTGCTTTAGAGGTAGATCTCCAGATTTTATATTTTTCCTCCAAATCAATTTAAAATGTTGTGTCTTCTGTCAAGACTCTTCCAGCTCTATCAAAAAGATACGTTCAGGGCAGTCAGTGGTTTTCTGAGCTTCAGTGACAATCTTAGGCTAATACGGGAGGGCTGAAGAAGGGAAATGCTTTAGTTCAGTGAAGTCACTGATTCCCATCTCGTGGAGACTTGTGCACCGCACCTTTGATTTTGCAAGGTTTTCCATATAGCAATTTCTGCACCTTTTCATTGCTCCTCAGATATGTTGGCTGCTGTGTGCCTGCTATGACAGCATTACACAGAAGAGGCATACTTCGTTGCTGCAAATATTCTGTCCCAAGTACAGTTATGAAAGAAGCTGAGGAGTGATGTTTGTTAGAGCAATTATTCTCTTTTGTAGATAAGAATTGCCATCTAACTACTGTTGTGAAGGTTGATCTGAAATATTTTAGGCTAAGATTTGTATAGGGCTGCATTAAGGGTGAGGTTGTTCCAGTTGATGTCCATATGGGAGTCTCATTGAAAATAGTTTCCTGCAAGAGATACATAAAACACCTTCAAACAAGCCTCATCAGGATTTTTTTCTCTTAAAATATTTTCATAGTTACTGTTAGAGGAGTGGGGAAGCAAGGAGGAAGTATTACAGAGGAATCTTCCCTTTCTACTCTCAAAAGAAAAAATATTTGATGATAGTACTTATTCAGATAACAGGCTTATGGAGAGTTTTCATCAGCTAAGTGAAAACTGTCAAATATGGAATCTCTGTGTTTGAGTGTTCATGTTTCTTGATTCAGTATCATTTAAAGGGCTCACTGGTTGCCTCTGATCTGAAATTTCCTTAAGTTAATGTCAGTGACAAAGGTGAACACCAAAGCAAGACATCCGAATTGAACTCAGTCGGAGGCTTTAACTCTAGTTATATTTAAACACATTATGAGAATTCATCTTAGGACTTCCTCTGCTCTTGGTTGTAATTCTAATTTAAATTTAAAGGGCAACATTACCTGTGTGTTTTATTGCCAGGTTATCCTGAGACTGTGAACCAGGAGCAGGGGAAGATGGCAGACTGGCTGTAAAATACAAAGATGACAGGTTGTCTTGCACTGTGACTTATTAAAACTCTGAATTAAATTCTCTTCTATTCTGAGCCATGCTCAACAGTAGAGGAAGCTGTTCTTGATATGCTTGGTTGTGTCCCTTTACTGTGAGGGGTGGGGTGGGGGGGTGGTATTTGTGTTGGAAACCCCTGGACTTTCAAGCTTTGCAGCTGGGATCCCTAGCAGAGTGCAAGGGGGAAAGGGTATCACCCAACTTCCTTCCCTTGATGCAAAGATTTCACGCGTTCCAGTTTTATTTCTACTGTAGTACATCGTGGCGAAGGAGGGAATCTTTCCTGCAGTAACAAAACTGGACAGTGAGAGGAGATATCATCTGTGACAAGTTCAACTAGAAGATATTTGCAGTCCCCACATGGTGGCTACTTAATTGTTGCTCATTCTTAGACTGAGGCACACGTACAAGTTTACTTAAAATCTATCTAAATTTTGTTGTCTTTGTTCCTGTGATGTTTGAATTGGGAGGTTAATAAATGTCCATATGGTGTTCCTTTCTCCTTCCCACTGTGCTCAGTCATTCCTGTGAATGAATATGACTTGAAGATACATACTGAAAAAATTATAAATTTGCAGCTTGTGTTACTGGACTGGATGCATATGGTTCTTGACATCTGGGACAATACTGGTTTTCTCAGGAGAAAAAAATGTTATAGCTCTGCATTTTTCTGCATTATCTCCATAGGATGTTTTATCACCCACTGGAGATACAAATGCATGCTTAGGCCTGTAGCTGACTCGGGAGAAGCTGGGCAAACAGGTGAGGGGAGAGATGAGGCAGCTTCTTTGTGCTAACTCTGCATCTCTTAAGAATGTTACTGAGTTTTTAGCATAACACAAAGAAAACAGCAGCTTCCCCCACCCCACCCTTCACCGAGGCTCAGGGGTCATCATAAACACCCTGGTGCGTGTCCTGGCATATTACCTGACAGTAGATATGGTAATTAATAAAAGGCCAAGAGAATGAAGAGCAAAATCAGTGTGAAAATATAATAAAGTAAGGGGAACAATTAAAAAAAATAAAATTAAATGAGAATGAGATTCTAGGGCTGAAATTCAGTTTAGTAGACTGCTTCCAGGATGGTAAGTAGTTTAAATATAAATAATGCAATTACCTAGGGAAACAAGGATTACTTCTATGGAGATTTAAATTTACAGTTTAATAAGTGAATGCACTCTAGTAAGGCTGTTGTCCAGAGAACAGGCCAACCATCAGCACTCAGACTGCTGTCAGTAATAAACTGTATGTCATTGCTACCGTCTCTCTAAGGAGAGAATAAAGAGGAAAGCAATCCCCTCATTCTGTCATGCCTGACCACGGGCTGAAGGTAGCAAGCACTGTTTCTATTTTGGAGTACCTAATCTCAGAATCTGGGCCTTCAGTGACCTGAATCCTGGGGACAGAAATTCATGGGGAGGGGTAGTAAAAAAATCACTTTATCAAATCAACAATTCAAAAATGACAGAGTAGTACATGCTAGAATTGAATGCAGTGAAAAGGGCTTTAGTAATAATTTCATAATGGTTGCAACATGATTTTACTGCTGAGGGGCTTTGTGCTGAAGATTGTAAGGTTCTTTCTGTTTAGCTGAGTATGGTAAAACACTGACCATGCTTTAGGCTCAGTGTTATCTTTCCTGGAGGATGAGGGAATTTGGAGCTTTTTTGGGTGGGAGGAGATGGAGGCTTGGAGAATTAGGTCCTTGCTCAATTAAAGTTTTTGGATTCAGCCTTTCCTCTCAGAGAAGAGTTTAGTTCTTTGTATTGAGTGATCTATTATTTCTTCCTACTGACCTCCTGAAGATTCATCTTACTGTGGAAAAAGTAACAATGGTCTTTGAATGTCAGCTCACTCCTAAAATACATTTGCTTCAAGAGAAAATGTAATTACTTGTAACTACTTTTAAAAGTAAAAGCCTTCTTTTCATCTGCTGTTTTTTAATATCTAGATATTTTCTTTTTGTTTGCTTAAACAAATCATAATCTCTTCCCCTGGGTCCTTCAAAATCAATCCATCATGCTAAGAGTTGTATCTCAAACCTAGCAGGTTTAAGGTCCTTATCTTATTGCAGCAGAGACTGCTAAACCTTTGACATTTGCCTTCAGCTTTTAAAAAACCCCAGCTTTTATAAAACAGTGGGTTTATGAAGCATATAGAGGAAGCTTCTATTAGAAAATAATTTTCTTGTTTTACCCTAGTAATGATCACTCATCCTATATAAGCAGCACAACGTGAATAAAGGTTGGGTTGCTGTAGACTATTTGCAAGCTTCCAGTTAATTGAAATGTAGATTTGTAAGGAAACTTGGTGGTGAGAGATGCATTCACCCCAGATAGGAAGAGGGAGGTACAGATATGCATTTCTCTGCTGCAGTTGCTTCAAATTCTGGTGTGGGGACTCTTACATGTACAAAAGAAGCATGTCCTGGATTTGAGCCTTAAAAACCAATAAAAAAATATTTTTAACATCAGTAAACCCTACTGATGCAGCTCTGCAACTTGTGGTGCCTGTGTTAGCCTGGGTAATGTTGCAGTCAAATGTATAGTCTTTGGAATGATAGTTGAAAATGTATGCTTCAGTTTTTTCTGAAGCTAATGATTGTGTGTAGCTTTATCTTGTTTTAGCTCTGGAGTTTAGATGATCTTGCATATTCCTAACATTACCTCTGGTTTTGAAATCCAAAGGTTACTTATTATCCTTGGTATTTGAACACCTGATTTCCTGCTTGTTCCACTGAGTAGCAGAGGGTGGGTTTATTGGGAGGTTTTTGGGGATGCTTGATATGTGTTTTTTGACTCCTTGATGTTTTAATGAAATTGCTGAACTGACTTCCTTGACATTTTAAGGGAAATGAAATGAGTTTGTTTCATGTATTCTGTTCAATTTAGAAAGAACTTGTGCAGGATGAAGATTATTCCAAAGTGCTGGGTATCTTGCTCTGCAAGTCTTGGGAATCACCTGTGCTTGAGGCAGATGCTAAATCAAGCCACTTTTTGCTCCATAACATGGACTTGTGCTCTTTAAATCTACCAAGTGGCTGTCCTCCAGAAGCAGCATGTTTTTGTGGGCTGGACTGGGAGCCAGCATCTCTGAAGCTGCATTCCCACCTGTATCTGGCTTAATAATGCTTTGTCCTTATGTGACACTTTATTTTGCTGTCATGTCTCGCTTTTTCTCTCCCTTCCTCCCCCGCAACTAAGCTGTTACTGAATCTCACTAGCAGTACGTGATAGGAGCATATTAGTGCCCTGTTGACATCCTATGATTGCTTCAGATCTATGGCTTTGTCAGTGCTACCATGCTGCTAAAAACAGTCACTTCCTAATTCTTTACTCTTTTCTGTGTGTTGGGTTTTTTCCCCTCAGGTTTGGACAATTTATGCCTTGTGGTCTGTTGCTAATGCTAGTACTTCATATAGCATTTTCTGGGCGAAGTTTGGTGTTTTCTTCTCAGCTTTTTTATTTTTAAGAAAATATGGATTGGGTTTTACCACAGAGCTTGTAGTGAAGTAGAAAAGGCAGATACTAAGGGACTTGTCTAGTAATTTTATGAAGAGCTCACTGAGTGGAAAAAAGCAGTTAACTGAGAGAATCTCTCTCATGGTTCACAGAATCAAAAATGCCAGCTGCTTTTGACAATCTGACTATGGAAGCCCATTAGATGTGGGCATGGATACTGCTATTGACATTGGCTGATTTGTTAGCGATTTTCATTGGAACCCAAAAACCTTGGTGCTGAGTCATCTGAACTTAGAGACAATTATAGAATGTTTCTGTAGGGTAAAGCACATGTGATCCCTTGGTAGGATATGAGGTAATTTGGAATAGTCTAGTGAGAGTACTGCAACTTCTCTACATCATGTTATCACCTCGTTTTTGGGACTGCTCACCAAAGCATCTATATGCAGCAATGGTATTTCTGTTCTCTGAAGAAAGATTCACTTCAGTCTTTCTGGAACATTCTTATCTGAAAGACTATTCTCTCAAGGTATGGCAGCCAAAGAGGAGACTACTGAAACTTCCCCAACACCTTTCTGTCAAAATGAAAACTGCTGTGAGAATGTAGTATAATCCAAATCCTTGTAGCTGTTTTTTCTCTATTCTGTGATACTGAGATGTACCTAGATGCCTGAAAGAAGTAAATGTTAGTGTCATGGGAGTTGATAGGTGAGGTATAACCAATGCCTTGGGTAGAAGTTGCTGTTCCCGTTAGTTACGTCAAAAAAGTCAGATAAGATTGGTATTCAGGGAGTACAGCTTGTGCACAAACATATATAAAGATATAACTCAGTCCTACTTCTTCACCAGTCCCCTTTGCACAAACTTGGAAAAAGCAAAGTAGATATACCATTTGGGTACGGGAAGATGTGTGTGGCAAAAGCCTTTCCTTCGAAGACAGGAGATGATGATTTTCTGGGTTTAACGGCGTGATGTCCTCACGCTCATGGAGTGCAAGGCAGCCTTGCTGTAAGCGGATGAATGTCTTACTGACCTCGATTAACATTCTTTCTGTTTGTGCCAGGACTGAATATTGTTCTTCAAGCCTGCCAGGTGCATGCTAGGTGAATAGCAGACAAATGTAAATGACTTCATTTTATCACTTGAATGGCGTTAATACCTCAGAGTCCACCTTAAACTAAATTAAAAGCTTGGAATGGAGAACCGTAACTCTCTGTACAGTCTGTGGAGAGAGCTAAGCTCCTGGGGTGTCCTGAATTGCCCTCTATGCACTTCACTGATCGTAGGAACACAGAGTTGTAGCTCAGCCCAATGTTAAAGTGAATTTGGCCTTTATATCCACAGGCAGCTGCCTCTATTTGTTTTAAAGTCTTTTTTTTAAACTTCTGTTTCTAGTGTCCTCTCACAGTGGAGGCATTTACCTTACAGACAGCAGTAGAAATGACAGAAATCACAAACTGGATGTCACTTTGGCTGTCTAATTCATGAGGTGATGCTGTACCTATACATCAAAAAAACCCCCACCACAACTGCAACTGCAGCCAGATAAAAAATGACACAAGGGCAGCTGAGAAGCAGCGAAAGATGGATGAGGCTATGACTTTTTGTCAATTGGTTTCACCCTCCTGGAGAATATCTAGTGTCAAGTTGTCAGTCTACTTGACTTCAGAATGAACAGAGTGAGCTGATAAAACAATGTGATTCCTATCACCTCTTCTGTCTTGGTAAAGTCTATAGACTGTCATAATTTGAGATATTCTGCCTTTTTGCTTCTCTCCTGCTTCTCCTCTCTCCCCCCATATTGTGTCAGCTTGTCGTCTAAAGCTATAATCTCTGGTGACCCAAAATTCTGGTTAAGTACTATGTCTATATACCATTATATGAATAATCTGGCTTTGACAATGAAAAAAATAGAGCTGTCAGACAGTGAAGGACCTGGGAGTGTTGGTTGACTGCAGACTGAATATGAGTCAGCAGTGTGCCCAGGTAGCCAGGAAGGCCAATGGCATCCTGGCTTGTATCAAAAATAGTGTGGCCAGTAGGTCTTGGGAGGTGATTGTGCCCCTGTACATTGGTGAGGCCACACCTTGAGTACTGTGCCCAGTTCTGGGCTCCTCACCATAAGAAGGACATTGAGGTCCTGGAGTGAGTCCAGAGAAGGGCAACCAGGCTGGTGAAGGGGCTGGAGGGCAAATCCAACGAGGAGTGGTTGAGGGAGCTGGGGATGTTTAGTCTGGAGAAGAGGAGGCTGAGGGGAGACCTTATCACCACCTACAACTACCTGAAGGGAGGTTGCAGAGAGGTGGGCGATGGTCTCTTCAGCCAGGTGATAGGAGATAGGACAAGGGGAAATGGCACAAAGCTGTGCCAGGGCAGGGTCAGATTAGATGTTAGAAAATATTTATTTACTGAAAGAGTTGTCAGGGCCTGGAACAGGCTGTGCAGGGAGGTGGTCAAGTTGCCTTCCCTGGATGTGTTTAAAAGACAGGTAGATGAGGTACTTAGGGATGTGGTTTAGCTTAGGATGGGAACGGTTGGACTTGATCTTAAAGGTCTTTTCCAACCTTGTGATTCTGTGAAAATAATTAATGCAAATGTAGAGGTCTTGAATCAACTCTCAATCTGCTTCTGTCTTGGTAATGCCTCTAACTGAAATATCAAAATGTTGCTGAAGAATAGGCCATCTCTGAAAATTATCAGGTTGTAACTTAGATCTGCTGTAGCTTCCACAGATACGGAAGAGATACTTTTCTTTACATTTAAACGTCTAAGTACAGTTGCTAATTACTTAAATATGACAAGGAAATAAGATAGGCTTATTGTTCTACTATGGGAATTCTATGGCTGCACAAATAACTTTGATTTGCTATCCACTTTATTTCTGAATTACTTTCAAACCTCAGTCATGGTTAAGTATGTTTTATTCTGTTTGTTTAATATGCTTTTGAATAGGTGAAGTCATTACAGAAGGGTTTCCTTCAACATTAACTTCATAAAATATATAAATCTGTAGCTGAAGGAACCTATGCTGGCATATGAAATCACTGATAGCCATGGATTTAGAAGTCCACGAGCTTCCATAGTTTTATTACCATATGTCTATAATGAAGAGGCAGGCAGGACTCAGTAATGATGATCTTGTTCACAGATCCTGATTTGTCTTCCAAAACACTTCCTTGCTTTCTGTGCCACTTAAGCTCATTGCGTTAGAAGTGCTTTGATCTCCCCCTTTCTTTTACGCAAGGTTTACATTTGGTTTTATTTGTGTTATGGAAAACATAAATTCATATAAATTTAATTTGGTTCATCCAGATCAATTTTAGTTTCATTATGGATCATGGGAAAAAGCAACAAGAGATGGTTTCTAGATCCCTAATTGCAGAGGTCCAAATTTTGTACTTGCTTTTCTAGGGGCATACAAAATATCTATGCAGATATAGAAGATTTGTGGGAGGGATAAGGCAAGCAGAGAGAAGAGAGGGATCTTTACCCTAGCTAGTACAGCTATATCTTTCCAAGTTGCTTCATAGAAAGAGGCTCACTGTGAAGAAAGTCTTGGTTCCTTCTTCAGACTTTGGATTTTTCATCCAAAGAACTGAAATTCAGTAAACGTGTGATAACTCTTTGAGCATGTTTTAGTAGCTTTATTAGGAAACTTCAACATTAAAGTTTGAACAGAGATTTTGCTGTGAACTAAGAAACACAAAGTCTAAGGTTGAGCGCCTTGTGTTTCACTAGGTTCAGGGTAGGAATTGTTAAATATTTAAAGGAAACAGGTTTGGGGTGTGGGTTGGTTTTTTTTTGGGAAGAGGGGCATGCATTTGGCTTGTTTTCTGTGTTTGTAGTGCTTTACTAACATCTAGTTCAAATTCATACCTGGGTGAAAAAATGTTGACCGAGTTTTGTTTTGTTGTTGTGGGATTTTTTTGTTGTTTCTGTTGTTTTTTTGTGGGTGTTGGGGTTCCTTTAATTAAAAATTGAGCTGAAATGTTTTCCTGATGTACTGAAATGTTTTGATTTACTGGGCGTTAAAAGAAAAAGCAAGGCACAGACCCCTTAGTCTGAGGTCTAAAGTAGGTACTTCAGATGTGGAGGGCCTCAGCTCCAGGCTGGCTCTGTGCTCTGGTGACCCTCCCTCCTGAAGGCTGCCCTGGGTACTAGGAGTGTTGAGGTGTGGGTGCTTTGATCTCTGCACAGCACTGCTGTCTCTCTGTGGTGCTTTGCAGGAATTTTATTGATTAACATGGAAACTGGTTCAGTTTTGATCTTTGAAAAAGTTGGAAAAAAATTACTGTAAGCCAAACCCCAGGAATATTTATAATATTGATAGCAGAAGTAACTATGTGAAGAGTTCTAAAAGATAATGCAAGAGAACCGTCTATCCATTTAAAAGAATACTGTCTGGTGTGCAAGTTAGTAGAGAATGCCAGTTTGGTTTGGGATTCTTTCCAAGTGTATATACAAAATGGATAAGCATTAAACAAATATCCAAGGTTGTTTATCTCCCTCTATAGAAGACTGCGTTCAGAATACTTATAATGACCTTGGTACTCTGCTTAATGAATAAATGGAGTATTCAGCCACATCTGATAATGAAAATGAGGCATGCTTAATTGACTTAGCACCCAACTAATCAGCAGTTAATGCAGCCCTGAAAATTGCTAAGTTATTTCATCTTGGAGGGTCAGAGCATGTGTCTAGTCTTTATACCTTAAGCACGAAGCAAGTATAAATGGGAAACAGTAATTGATGTGGCCCGGAGGTTTTGGTCAGTTGTGGTCTTGATCCATGCTTTCCTCAGACATCTGTAAAATGTTTAAAATTCTGGAATAAAAATTTATTACTTGGCATCCTGCAGGCAACAACTGCACTAGGGGATCTATTAGATTGTAAGGAAACCAGCTCTCATTGGCAGACCAGCAAGTTAGATTGGGTACATTTTATTTAAAAACTGTGGTTTTGAGTTGCCATTGTGTTGAAATGTCCCAGAATAGCCTGCTGAGACTTTAAACAAATTACATATTGAGTTACAGTGCCTTATTCCACATTGGAAAATGAGTCTGCCCCAATTTTGCTTTTACAGACAGTGTTTCATAAATAAATGAGAAAATTTCTTCCAAAATTTTCCCCACTTTCATGGCTTAACTGAGCAGACAGCTGAAACAACTATGCTGTTTTTTCCCACCCCCAGTGGGATGGAGGGAGAGAATTAAAAAGAAAAAAAAACTTGTTAAATTTATGGGTTGAGATAAATACAGTTTAATAAAGTAAAAAAGGAAGACAATAATGATGAGAAAAGAATATACAAAAGAAGTGATGCACAGCACAAGTTTTCACCAACTGAAGCTGATGCTCACCTAGTACTCAAGCTGAATGGCCTCCTGGCCCACGTCTCAGTTACATATGGAACATCATATGGTATGGAACATCCCTTTGGCTGGTTTGGGTCAGCTGTCCTGACTGTGTCCCCTCCCAGGCTCTTGGGTGCCTCCCACCTTCTCATTGGCAGGGCAGTCTGAGAAGTTGAAAAGTCCTTGACTGCTTGGGAACAACTAAAATCATCAGTGTGTTACAAATGTTATTTTCATCCCAAATCCAAACCACAGCACTAACCAGCTACTAGGATGAAAATTAACTCTATCCCAGCTAAAATCAAGACATGATCCCAGCAGGGATTTTTCTATTGCTTACGGGAATGACTTGGTATTCAGAGCAAAAACAGTGATGCTTGAGGAAGAGGCCATTAGGTTAGTTCATTGCACAAGGGCTAATCAATGGAAACGCTGCTTTCACCGTTTGTGTTCAGAAATCCCAGGCTGACAAAAGATTTGGTACAGCAGGAATCCTCTTGTTCCTTTTTCTCCATTTTCTCTGAACTTTTTTGTAAGCAATTTTTGTCTTAAAGTATTAAATGGTTTTCATACTACATTTTGATCAGGAAGTAGCAACTATGAGGACTTAAATGTGCTAAATGACAGAGTAGCTATGTGTCTTCAGTCAACTGGGTGTTGGTTCCACAGCCTCTGAGTCACTGCATTGTCTCTAGCTTTAGGAGCAGGTGTCTTTCGGTAGAGGGTCCATACCTCTCCCTACTGGAAATCAGCCCTGGGATGTTGTGGGTCTTCCACTGAAGTTGATGGAAGTGAGGAAGGTGAAGCCTCAGCCTCCATGTTGGGCCTGTAATTGTTTGTGGAGGTATTTGTCATATAAATCCCTGCAGAGCCACCTGCTGCTTTCCTGTTGTTGTACAGGTGATATTGATGAATGAAGGAGCAAGGGTTAAAATGTGGAGGGAGTCTCTTCAACTTTTTCTCTTTGTCTCTGTTCATTTGCTTGCTGATGCTGTCTGTCTTTGAAAACAGTCATAGAGTGAAAAAACAGTAGGATGGTGGTTTTATTTCTTATTTCTGTGCTATTTATTTTATGTGCTAGCATACTCCTTTTGGCTTTTCACTTACCTCAGTGCCAGGCTTCAGACATCTAATGTTTTGTAAGTTGGGTCTTTGCAAACCTATCCTGAATATATTCTGAAAGTATTGCTCAAAATCCAAATCCTTGATCAGCAACCTTAATTTAAATTGGTGTTAAACCTGATCTTTGTACCTCAGCTCATGCATCAGCTGTGAGAGGTCAGCGTTTCTATTGTGAATCTTCACAAACTTCAAGAATTTGCTAGAGGAACAAAAGGGGAGCCTTGCTAAGCCCCCAGCTGTGAAGCATTGTGTAGCTTTTCAAATGACAGATTTTCCTTGACAGTGTTGGATTTCGGTTCAGTTGAGAATGTACCACAAAGGTATTGACAAAACATCCTCTCCTCAAAGACGAATGTTTATAATAGTGATGCCTCTTTTTTGGTCAGACTAATACTGTGAAGTGTAGGTAGCCGCTAACTGAGCTGTTAGGGTTTGTGAAGAATACCAATAGGGTCATTATAGCAGTGGTGATCTAAGAAGGAAAGTGAAGTAAAGGTTATGTGCAAGAGCAGTATTCTTAGACTTACTGATAACTAGTCATGTTCTGTAAAGTTTCTAGAGCAAGATATTTCCGTCATCAAAAATATTTGGAACCCAGGCTAGAGACTTTCTGTAAATGTGAAAGTGGCTTTTGGACGCCCTTTGAAAGGAGTCCGGGTGTGGCCCATGTTTCAGTCCCGATTCTGCACTCACTCTGATTTCCCTCCAGGGTTTTGACCAAGTCTGTTTTAATGCAGGAAGTGTGTGCTGGGCACTTAATTCTCTACATGGTGCTGCATTTGTGTTAAAAGAACATGTTTTGTGGAGAGGGGCATAGAGGAAAATTCAGAATAGCATGTTTTTCTTAGAAATATCGAAGTGTTATTTCTCTTAGCTTTCTGTAATGAACACTGAGTGTCTGTGTACAGCCTACTTGAGCAAATGATGACCTCTTATCCAGTTGTGATGCAGGTGCTTGCTGTCCTCACTGCTGATATTGTGATATTGTGTGCTTTCCCAGTCTCTCTCATGATTTGCTGGCAGTGGGAATTAATGTTGATCCCTACTATTGAAATGGATTATAGAGGAGATGTACTTCACCTGCATTTTGCTTTTTGGTTGTTTATCACTGTGCAGTCTGGAAGTACTATTAATTTGGTATGAAACTTGGCCAGAATGTAGGGTTGCTGAAAACAGAAGTGCTACCAAGACTGTTACTGGAAAGAAGCAGAAAGGAGAAGAGTGTCTGCCTCTCTGCTGCCCCTAACATCCAGGTTTGACAGAACTCAGCTGCATCCTCCTGGAAGTGTCACAGGACAGGAGTTCAGTGGGCTGGGACCTTGGGAAGGTACCCAGACTTATCCTACATTGCTTTTTTTCCTTGCCTCCCTGTGTGACTTTAATTGAAACTCCATGCTAGACCGAGAAGAAAGGAAGGGGTGAGGGGGCTGCACCTCCTGCAGGGTAAAAGAATACAGCAATCAAAATCTCTTGAGTGCCTTCAGAGGCTTTGGTCTTCAGCAGGGGTTAATTTGAGATCAGAAGTCAGCTCTTCTAGAGGTGGATTGATAATGATGTGACAATGGTGATTTGCTCTAGGAGGGCTTCCTTTCTCTGCAGGTGGGGGAAAACCTAAATATGCAGTGACAGTGAAATAAGGAGGAGGGAGGGTGATTCTCTTTACAGTAGTGTGCCAACAAACCTCAGGTGAACACCTACACCTGAATCAAGCTAGCTCAGTTCTTATAAAGGTTTGATAAGGATTGAGTTATATTGTAACCCTGGGTGTCCTGTGTTGGATTTGAGATCAGGTATTCTGTCTGTCTCACGTGTGCTTTGCTCCCTATGTGTGATCTGGTTTCCTTACTTTGCACGGCTAAACAACCAAAAGTCAGTCTTCTGATACAAAAGGAGCCACCTGAACTCTTTAAAGGCAGCACAATTACAGAGGGAAAACAGTTCTTCTCTGTAGATCAGAGATGAAATCCCATTCAGATAACTCTCCTACACCCAGTAACATTTAGAAACACATGTACATACATATATATAAACATACCTACTTACACATCAGTGTGTGATATATAGTAGCTGCTTGCATAACACGGCTCTTGAACTCTCGTGTTCGCATAATGCTCTTTTCCTTAATAAAAGGATGTTTCCTATGTGTCTGCACCTTTCTGGATTAATTCAAACTGAACATAGATGACTAAGGGGCGTACTGTTATGGATGAGATCTCAGAGTGCTTAATGCCTTAGTACACAGTCCTTCTGGTTGCCCGATGTATTTGAGACATGCCTTTCCTAGGTCTGGTTGCAACCATCCCATGAGTGCACCTCTGTTCTGATCTTTTTCCAGTCACTTTGAGATGATGAACTCCCAGACTGCAACTCAGAGACTTGTTGTTAGCTTGTAAATGTTGTGATTATGACCGTGTGGAGTATAAGTGGTATTCAGTTGACTAAAGGTGAAGGGGAGAGGAACATCTTTCCTATGTAATATTTCTCATTAGCTTGTTGTCACAAAGAGAAGTTTTTAGCATAACATGCAGGAATTTGCCTACACAATATGTCCTATTAATGTAGAGGAACTAAATCTGGAAAAGACTCCCACTTTCATTGTCTCTTTTATTCTGTTCCATGAATATCCCAGTTGGACTTGTAATGAAGTATTTCCTCCAGCTGTCAAGAAAGTTTACACTGTGATCCTAACTTTCTGTTTCCTAGCAACTCTGCATCTTTCTGCTTATATAGGAAGCTGGCTTATACTTTTAATGAACACTACTCTAAGCCAATGAAAAGCAAATACTCTGGAAGAATAAATGTCATCCATACTTTGAAAAGAAAGTTAAAAGTTCACATCCTAATTGCTTATCAGCTCTAGTATTGTTTATAATTTTGACAAGGTGAGCATTTCTTTACATGTCCTTGCATTTTCAGTTAAATGTCTAGTTGTGACTGACAGTGGGGATGTGACCATCCCTCAACCATTTGGCCTTGGGTTTAAGGACCGTCGCTTGTAGATTTGCTTGGCAATTTCTTGCATTTGTATGTCACCAATGTGTTGTTTAAAGGAGTGTATTTGGTTTCCTATTTATTTTATTGCTATTTTATTTTACTGGGTTAGTCTGCCCTGCTTTGAACCTGGATTTTCTTACTAGTATGGTGGGTCAGCAGTCTGCCGAACTGGATTATGGAGAGATTGATAAGTAGTCCTACATTAAGATTTCAAAGGGACTGTATCCCTACTCTGTAATACTTGTGTAAATCAAGTCACAGAAATATCTTCAGCGGTCCCTTTATTGTGATGTTTTCTGAGCATCTTGAAATCAAAACTGCTTTTAGCTGTATTACAGGCAGAACATGGATGGTAGTGGTGTGGGAATTCTGCTTCCTTCTAGAAATGTAGGAAGAGTTAAACATCTGATTAGTATCTGAGATTTCCTAAGTGAGTTATAAGTTGGTACAGAAACAAAGTAAAAGCTAACTAGGGATTTACTTTGTAGGGATAGCTTTTCCACATTTATATGTATCAGTGTGTCTTTGCATAGGAACTAAAGATCTTTCTGGTGTTTCAACAAACATCTTTTTCTGTTAAAAAGGTCAGAATTTCTTCCCATTTGTATTCTCACCTCTGAAGTGGACAGATGGCTTTGATTGCTTGTTGGAAAATACATCCCTTCAAAGAGCAAACTTGAGTGAAAACACACTGCCGAAAAAAGTGATTAACTATAGAACGTAGGAGCTGCTATGCTGGTTTACAGTAGTGGTATATTTAGCCTGGGATCTTGTCTTTAATAGAGACTTAAAGATGCTAAGAAAAGTGAAGGGTTTTTTTTCTGGATTTCAACACTGTAAAAAAAAAAATTCTCTAGAAGTAGGGTTTATCTTTGTCTTCTGCTACTGTAGTAATGACTTAATTTTGGCCAAATCTTCCCAAACTTTTTCAGTCTCTTAATGCAATCATAGTTATAATGTGTTTCATCTTGCTCTTGTAACCCTACCATAGTTAACTACCCTTGTGTGTACATTGCAATTGCTCTTCATGAGGTCATATATTTCTCCCATGTACACTTTCCTTATGCAGAGTTGCAAGATGGATGGCATTAAAGTCAAGCTGGTGTTTAAGATTTTTATGCTTTAATGTGGTCCTCTGTTGTACAAGAAGTCTCGTACAATTCCTGATCTGTTTACAAAACATTATTTAGAAAAAGGCTTTTCTGTAGTGTTTTTTGCTGTGGTATCTTACAAACTGTATTATTAATACAACTATTTTCAGAGCTCTGTGAGGAGAAGTAATGTCTTTCAATTTTACCTAAGGGAGTGGAGAGGCAGAAATGCCAGGGTCAAAAAAAATCCTAAAAAACAAAACCAATTTTAAATGCCTAAATGAAAACACTAAAGATTTGATCTTTCTGTGTCTACAACACAAAACACAACATAAATTTAAAGCATGCATCAAGTTCAAAGCTTGGTTCCCTTTAGTTAAGGTTGCTGCAGAGATCCCACATGAAAGAATTCTTTAGTTATGTAACTCTGCTTCATCCTTGAACAGCCCCAACCTGTTCATGGTCCCATCCATCAAAAAAAACAAGCAAAAGACTACCAGAAATCCTGCTGATCCCGGTGTCATGTCATCTCCAGTGTGAGTGAGTAAAGCTAACTTAGCAACCAAAGGCTTTAATTGAAGGAGCACACCCTCTGCTAACTAGGGAGGACTGTACCTTGCCAGTGAGTTTCATCAGTATGTGCTGGTAAGCGTGGAATGGCACAATGCAATGTAGAAATTGTGGGCTGTGGTTAATGCTGTGGAGAGGAGCATAGATTTGCTACCTCACAGGCTGCCTTCTTGGTGGTAGAATCTTAACCACACACAATAAATACATTTGTCTGCCTGACAGCCAGATAAAACAAAGAAATGCTATTGTTTCAACTGTACCCATAAGGATGTGAGACAGGGAAACAGTCATTTACAGCTGTTACAAGAAATCTGACAGACAATTGATCTGACCTCTAGAATAATACTTTAATTGCTATTACTACAGTGTCCCTCTGTTTCTGGTAGCCATGTTTTTTTGCCTTTCTTTTTTTTATCCTGAAGCCTCCTCACTGTTCTTGCCCCTGCCTTGCAACCTGTCTCTCCACCCTGTGCCCTGGCTCCCGGTGCACTCTGTCCCTTTGCCTTTCTCCTCCAAACTACACTCATCCCTATCCTGGTGCTGCAGTTCCCTGCCTTTCACTCTTCACTGTGGGGTAAGCTGTAGTTCCAGTGGTTTCGTTTCCTTTAGCATGCTTCTAAAGGTAGCACACTCACCATTAAAATGTTTTATTCAAACATAATTTCCAGAAGAGACAGCACTTTTGTAAGGGAAACTTGGTCTTGTGCCTACTATCATTCTGCCCTTTGTAGTCCTGTGGTTTTATAGATAGGACTATAGGAGGAAGCTCTCTGCTGTGACATGTGCAGTGCTTACTCACCAGCACAGACAAGACATGTGCTTGCTGAAACTGTAAGTGTTACACTATAATTTTTGAAGTCAAAAGGATTAAAATTTGTCTCCTAGGTATGAACGTCTTAATGCCTCAGACTATTTTGCTTCAGTATCTTTTTTTTTTTCTTTTTCTCCTTTGGCTGAGTGAAGTTTTAAAACATGACTGCACATCAGAATGTGTAACAAGGTAATATTGTAGGGAAACGAAGAGGTATAATACCTCTGTGTCTGCTGTGCTTAACGTGATGAAAGATAAGCTTTTAAAAACTCTTTAAATAGGTATGCTGCAGGCATTTCTCCTGTCACTTTCATTCTGCTGTACGGAAAGTATTTGATATCAATCCCCTCCCTTTTTAAAAAGAAAAACAACCCAACTTTTCCATGCATTATACCAACTATGTAAAGAACATTACACAGTTTCTGTAGATTTTTACAGTGGGCAGATTATGGATTATTATTAACTTTACAACATCCTGACATTTGAGACTTCCCATTCATACAGACTTTCACAGGCATGAAATCAAAACAATTGGTGCCAGGCAAAATTTCTGCGTGTTTGTAATTGCTTTCTGTTCTTGAATGGCTTGCAAAACTTCTGCAGTAACCAGAAGTAAGGTGACTTTATCCAGAAAAGAGCTTTGAAACCACCTTCAAAGCCTTTCTCAGAAGCTGGAAGGCAGACAGCATGGAATCAAAGGTAAACCGTACTGCCCAAATGATCCATACCCATTGCCATTTCATCTCAATTTGGGTTGCTGACCTAGAAAGTAGGCAGACAGATGGATACATGCCCTTCCGCTTCTCTCTGCAGTGAGAGAACATCCCATGTACTTTTGTTACATCTGTGCTATATTTGCTCAGCTTTGTAGGCAGAGCTTTCAAATTACTGCCCATTTTCTGGTGTCTCTCTTTTTTGTGACTACTAAATCAAGCATGTGTTTTTGGGGCTGCTGGGTTTTGGTTTGGTTTGGTTTTTTTTCCAAAACCATTTATCCCCTGTCCTCTCCCACCCCCAAAATCAACGTGCAGGCTTGGATGCTTAGAAGCAGTGCAACTTCATGGATGACTTCTGATTCCTCATTACAGGAATACCAGCAACTTCCCATATGATGTGCAGTGTTGTGTCCTCCAACAGAGCCTTAGACTCCTGCCTGTGAGCTATTAACAAAGTAATTGCTGTTATCATCCTGTTAGTCCTCTCTGAAATATTTTAAAGCCAAGTATTTGATCACTTAAGCTGGTGCAGTATCCCACTGCTGCAAAAGCTTACAGCTGAATATCAAACAGGGCTAATGAGCTTTCAAGTGCCTAATGCCTGAAAGGACAGATTTTGAGATTTCTTGATTTAGGCTAGAGCTGAGGAAATACTCTTCTTTGCTGAATGTAGTCAGGAGAAGTTAATGGAGGGGAGGAAAATCTTGCATAGCTCTGATTTCAGCGTGGCTTACTGTGCAGGGCATGTGCATCCCATTAAAATTACAGCAAGGTATGTACATGAACAGCAGGTAAAAAACATTTTCCTTCAGAGTTTTAAAAAAACTGTCTTGTACAAATAGTTACCATCAACTCTTTGGATGCTAGGGACTTGGAAAATGAGACTGCAGTACCTGGTGCTGACATTCTTGCTTCAGGAACATTTTTGCAAAAGCTTTGTGGTTTTCCTGTCCTTGGGGTGGTTTGTTTTTGTTTTTTTTAAAGATGCATTTGGCTACTGTGGAAGAGTGAAAATGGGTTATTTTTAAACAAGAAAACTCTAATTCTGAACCCTCAGGTCAAGTCCTGACTGCTGCATGTGACTTTTGAGTCAGTCTGGCAGTGAAGTCCAACACTTGAAGAGAAACAGCTGCGTTCCTGCAGCTCCAGATGGAGGTAGTCCATCTGTGACATGCATCCAAATATGCACCATACAGCTAAGAAAGTGGGGGTTAAAATGCTTAATTTTGAGAGGCAACATTCTTCAGTGTGTCTATAGGTACTGCTGAATTAGTTGAGAGTGGAAAGTTTCTTTCTCTATAGTTTGTCATTAATATTAAAAAAGGAAATCACATGACCAGATGTCGTGTTCCCCCCCCCCCAAAAAAAAAGTTTGAAATGTGTAAACCATTTTAGCAATCAAGTGATGAAATAATGCACTCAGATTTCTCCTTTGCCACCCCCTTCATCCTCTGTAACATTTGGAATGGGCTCTCTTTTCTCCTCCCCTCACTATCTTTTATTCCACCCATTTATAGACACAGGCTCCTGAAGAGTAGTCTAGGATCTCATATGGGATTTGCTCACTTTGCCAATACATGAAGCCTCTTCCCAGTAGGTGTCTAACACTTGCTTTAAGAATCTAAATATGTTCTTTTCAGCTTCTCAGTCTGGCTACTGAACAGAAGCATCCATTATTCACATGGTGTTAATCATCTGGACAGAGTTATCTGGACCAAAAGATGAATAGTGCGGGAAGAGCTTTGTGTAGAGAACACTGGGGTAGTAGTCATACCTTGTCCTGTGTTCCAGTCAGAAAGGGCAGGATTCATGTCATTGACCATTATATTTCCACGGTGTTGATGTCTTTATTTGAGCTGTATCAAGTCGAGGCACTTAATAGTCAGAGAAGAGGCATAGGTGCTTTTAGGTGATGGCTTGTCTGACCTTTTTTAGATGTAGTAGATGCTAGTGTGAGATGACTCATGCCCTATGCATGCCCATTTTTCCTCCAGTGACTGGAAAAGGAACTTAAGGTGACACTCTCACATGGAGATACCAGTATTTGTTCTGATCCTTCCTGATGGGTTTCGTCATTGTGAATTTAACAGTGTTTTTCTTTAAAAATTGAAATATTATACATCAAGGAGAGTACTATGAGACTAATTTTTCTGTCTCTGTAAAGGGAAAAAGTTAGCTGATATTTGTGATGTTCATAGTAAGAATGTGAAGAGGGGAAATAAAACAATGTAATGAAATAAGCAAAAATGGAACAATTTTTAGCTCTTCATTTCCTGCCTCACTTGAGACATCTTTATAGCATGTCATGCCTGCTTGTACCAGAAATGGGACTGCTCTGAATTTTTTTTTACTACATGTGATGGAATGTGTTTGCCTTAGACAAAAGTAATTTGAAAAAGTCAGTAAGTTTTTCACACCTCTATTTTAGCAATTGAATTGAGAGGATCAAGTAAAATGGGTAGTTGTGAGGGGGAGGAGGAATATTACAGGTTATTGCAGAAATGTATCTTTTTAACCTGTTTTATTTTCTCATCTCTTTACTTGGTATTGAGGAAAATACTTTTAATCTAGTGAGAAATCTGTTTCTGTAGGTGGTGTGTGATAGATGTGTGACTGAACAGGGAATTTTCTTTTTCCTCCTCTTCCTAGGAATTGTAGGATAGTATAAGAGGATGGAGGGTTTTTTAACAATGCCCAAATAAAATGGGTACTTGAAGAGCATTAATGAAGCAAAAGGGTTTATTCTTAATGTGTTTAAGCTGAGAGATAGCACCTTGCAGCAACAAAAGTTGTTGATGAGCCTGAAAGGAAAAAAGTTCTTGGTAGAAGGGAATAATTTGTTGTAAAAACACTTGATGCCAGAAAAATAGTGTTTCATACAAAAGTCTTGACCTGCTGCTTAGCTATTCTAATAGCATTAGTTATTAATCACCCATCAGTAAGGCAGCTGCCTGCCTTTTTTTTCACTTTAGGAATCAAATATAGGTTTTAAATTTAATGGCTTAATGTAGCTTCAGCTGTGGTTTCCAGGTGTTCCACTGAGGTTTCTCTTGGAAGAGCTAAGAAACTTCTGTTTCTTAAATTCTTTGTGCTGAAAACCATGATTCCTCTTTGTATATGTGAACTCAAGGTTCCTTGCCAAGGTTGCTGATGATATCTGGCAGAATTTCTCTAATGTGGGGGTAGAAAACCTCAGGGGAATGCCGGATTGAGTCCTGCTGTCAATGAGGGGAGAGGGTACCTAAAAGGGTTGTTCATGTTCGTCATACCACTCTGAAATGTCTAAGTAGCATTTCCTCTTGGTGTGTTATTTTGTCTGTGCATAAATATATATGCTAAATAGATAGGTTCTATATACAAACACAAGTATTGCTAATAATGCCAGTATACTGTGGTGTAATGCAGCGATAAGTAGGAGTGCCAGAATCATACTAATAAAACCTCTGGAGCAGCAAAAGAGGGAAAATCTTAAGTGTGTTGATTTCATTGGTACTAAGCTATTCTCTCACTTGTATTTTACTATTGTTTTTTAGTTTAGTGCAGGCACTATAAATTCTGGCATATCAAATCTGTGGAAATGGATATGTACTTAAGTGTCATACAGCATGAAGAGACAGAATTACAGAGTCTGAACACATGTACTGATTCACTGATTACAGATCATGAATATGATGTTAACATTAATAGTGGTTGCTTTGGTTAGTTTCCTGCAGTGTGTGATAGGCATCTGATTGAAATGGTGCTGTCATTTCTGGGAAGATTGAATATCCTCTTGCCTGTTAGAAAAGCAAATATGTAGCAGTAGTCAGGCCAGGTGAAAAATATAGCTATTTTCTTCTAAAATACTTATGAATTAAGTTAATCAGGGTGTTTTCCCTATGATTGTGACAGTAACATGTAGAGGGTACTGATGGTTTTATATCACTGTTTTGGAGCAGCCAGTTTTATGCAGCTTGTGATCCATCTGCCTTTTGCTTTGCTAGTGCTGAGGAAACACTATCTCTTCAGACATCTTAAGTTCACTAAAACATTGCCCATAAGGGATACTCCTAAGGAGTTTTTCCAGCTCTAAATTGAGGATGCAGTTGCAATAATTTTGTGTTTATGGATATCAAGTTATTTCCAGGGAACTTGAAACTGAAGGAATTAATACAAGGATGTGCTCTATGAAGACTCTGAATTTTATTAAGAAATGGCTCTGTATATGTACAGTCCCTTCCAACTCCATCTGAAACTACTGACTTCTATTGAGTTCTCAAATGTTCTGACTAGCCTGCAGCAGCAGGTGGTATGCTAGTAATGGGGTAACAAGGTGATTTAAAAAAGGTAACTTTAGTTGCTGCTTAGCACGTGGCTTTAGTGTGGTTGGCTGCTGGCTGGGTGAGGGAGGACCTGAAAAGAAGTCACATGCTCTTCTTGGAGCAGGATGGAGCGTTGCCCTTTCTTACCACCTTCACCTTTTCTCCTAGTAGGGTCAGGAGCAGCAAGCTCTCCTGCCTGTAAATCTTTCCTGTTCCCCTCCCCTAAGCTGTGCAAGCTTGGTCAGGTCGCTCCTCTGCTCTTTGCATTTGTGCTGCTGCCTGTGTAGGATGGGGTGAGCGTGCACCAGGTGCAGGAGATGGGAGTTTGGGACTCACCAGCCACTTCACCAAAAGGCAGCATGTAGGCATGCTGGTGGTGGTGTTTGGAACTGTGAGAACATTGTGCTGGACTGAGTCCATCTCTTTCTGCTAGGTATAAAATGGATTTTGCAGTTCCTCATAGGCCATGGAGACAGTTAAACCTTGTCACATACCTCTGCATGGGCATGTTGTGGCAGGAAAAGCTGGCATGTGGGCTGCACAGCTAAGGGCATCCAGACAGGGGTTTGGTTGGAGCACTTCTGTGCCTCTGTTGAAAGGTGACGTGGGCAGCTTTGCACAAAAGACTGGATAACACCAGTCCTGTTTATTGTACCCTTGTCATTAAAGAATGTAGCTTATGTTTAAGAGTCAGTGTTGTATCTAGATTACAAATGATTCGGGTTTTGAGGCTAAGCTTTGATCTTGAAAAGCTGGAGCTAGAGCCTTCTGCTGGTTACTGTTCAAAGCTTTTTCAGCTATAAAAGTGAGCTCTTTCATAATATGCACTTTACAAATGTTGTGACAATGTGAATCTGCATACTTCTGAATCCAAAGGCTTTTAAACTAATACTTTGTATTGTTTGTGAAGACCATGTATTCTCTTACAGTCTTAATAATTATAGACTATACGTATTTGATTCAGCATTGCTGCTGTTGTGCTTTCTGCTTATTTAAATGAGAATTTAACAAGAAAAAAAAGTATGAATTTAATGGGTTTTGCAGCCAGAAGATTCCCATCTACCAAGTGGAACTCAAATGAAGCTATTTCTATTTTTGCACTAAATTAGTGTGGTGGGTTGACCCAAACTAGCAGCCAGCAGCTTGCTTGTTCCCTGTAGTGGGATAGGGAAGAGAATTAGAAGAGCAAAAGTGAGGAAAACTTCTGGGTCAAGATAAAGATGGTTTGTAAGTGAAGGAAAGCTGCACGTGCAAGCAAAACAATGCGAAGAATTTGTTCCCTGCTTCCCATCAGCAGGCAGATGTTCAGGCACTTGCTGGTAAGCAGAGCCTCAACATGTATAGTGGGCAGATGTTCAGGCACTTGCTGGTAAGCAGAGCCTCAACATGTATAGTGGATATGTGGGAAAACAAACACACCACAACCATGAATGAATGTCCTCCCTCCACCCCCTTCCAATTCCTTTCCTGGGCTTTAACTGCAGAGCACAATGTTATATTGTATGGGATATCCCTTTGGTCAATTCAGGTTATCTTTCCTGCTTGTGTTCCCTTCCCACTTGCATACACCCAGACTAGTCACTGAGGAGGGGGAGAGACGGTGGACAGGGTGAGGGTGAAGTGAAGGGTGGGGAGAAAAAAGCCTTAACCAAAAAACCCACCCAAAACCTCATTCATGTTGTGCAAGCCCCTGCTCACCAAAACACTGGTGCGTTAGCAACGCTGTTTTAGTAATAAATCCAAAGCTGTGTCATACAGGCTGCTATGAAATTAGCTCCATCCCACCTAGACCCGGAACAATTAAGTGGCCTAATTGTGCATTTCTCTTACTGTCTGTTCATTATGGCTGTACCTGGTAACTTGGCTTTTCTGCACTTCCATGGTATTCAAAGCTCTGACACTGTTGGGTTTTTTTGTTTATCTCCTTGAAAATTACTTGCCTGTTTTCTTGGAAACTGTCTATTTAAATAACCTGGAGTTCTCCATGTCTGTTGCTGCTTGCCTGATCAAGCTGCACACACTAAGAAAAGAGAGGATGTGTCTGATAATTCCAGACAGATGGAGTGCTCTTGCCACAGAGGCTATGGAGAGTGGTAACTAAACAGATTAAACTTGATGAAGTCATTGACAGACTTGCACAATTAACATACTGATGTGTATCTTTCTTGCTTCCATCTGCCAGCATGGCTAATTCATTTCATTACTGTGAAATTCACTTGAAATTCACTTGACTTGACATTCCAGGCTGATGTACTGTATAATTCACCTGCAGTGCTTGCTACTCATCCTCATCTTGAAACAAACCCTTTGAATCAAAGCTATTTGAGTAGTATGCTGTGATCCTTTCATCCTTAAAACCAGTAAAACCTCTTCCAGGATTGCAGCACCAGTGAGCTCGGAATTATAGTAACCAGCGGCTTAAAGATGTTTTAACTTCTGTCAAATATTCATATGCATAAATGTGATTAATATTCTTCCTAATGATTTTGAGATCTTTTTCCTGTTCATTGGGAAACCATGCAAACAATAACACTGTGAGGGCTGATCCTGCCTTTGGACCACTGGCTGGATGGTTAGCTGATGTAAGGTACCTCTGGCCAGAGCATTGTGAACACTGAATTGTGAGCTAATCCTGTAGCAACTTGTTTTTCATATACAAGGTAAATCAGGGTCACAGTTGCTCAGAAGACCTCTCACATGGCTTCTGAAGTTATTCCTGCGCTTTGAATGTGGTGAAATCCAAAAGTGCAGTGATACAAACTAATGCTTCATCATGTACAAGGAAAAAAATATTTCCGGTTACTAGCTGTGATGATTTGGGGAGGTAAAATGTTGAAGGTATTAATCCTTATTCCTGTTCTGATGTTGGCTGATAAAAGACGAGCATGTGTGCAATCAGCTGTAGCCTTAGCACTGAGATTTCCTTTGCTTGGATCACATGAAAAGAATCATTGGCTGAAGCAGTTCTGTTGATAGTGTCTTTGAGGTCCACTGCAAAAGAAACACATTTTATTTGCAAGAGATGATCTGATGTTCTCCAAAAGTGAGTCAGAGAATCCAAGATGCTGATGTTGGCCATGAAATGTCACAGAGGTTGTTTATGCAGTGAGATTTAGAGAACGTGTATGTAGTATGTGGCTAGGTCCTGGACCCAGAAGACTTTGGAAAGGTAGATCTGATGATGCTGCCAAGCCTTCTGTCCCTGTGGATGAGTTAAATTTCCCTTATCCATATTCACCCAAAGATCCTTAACTGCTTCAGTCTCTTTAACTGAAAAAATGTTGATTAATGAAAGGCAGATTAATAAAAGATGTTGATCAAGAAACTCTGGATTATTTGGGAAACACCTTGTCTTATCAGTTCTTGGTAACTCATCAAGGAGCAGTGCAACCAGCAATGTCTCAGTCGGTGTTCACTTTCACCTGAATTAACTGAAGACCAAGGCTTTGGAGAAATTACTGTTTTGTCTTTGCTGTGTCTTTACGTTACTCTAGAGCTGATCTGATAAAATACCTATTGTCTTCAGGTATTCTTTTTATATAATATATATTCTTTTTATATAATACATATTTATATGATATAAATTTATTCTCAATAATGCCGCTTTCACACCTCTGATTCAAAGGTGCAACTGGTGAGAGTGGTGGGGCAGCTTGTTGCTGTGCTGTTCATGGCCCTTGTTAGGCTCAGGACCTAATGAAACAGGGAAGAAGCCTTTCCTTTTTGTTTTTTGCTTGCAAATGCTTAATGAGCCAAGCTACACCACTGGGACCCTGAGTGCACCATGTGCCTCTTCCCCCTCTCTGCAACACTGCCACAGGACTCTTGTAAAAGATGAAGTTGGAGGCCACAGCCTTTCATGTCCAGACAGGTGCTGGGAGAAGCCTGGAGCTATGGTACGCTTGTAAATTTAGAGAGTTTTCAACCACCCTGCAAGATCAGATGCTTTGGGTGCCTTAGTCAATGCTTGTGCCAGCTGCTGATCTGCCTGCAGCCATTGCTTCCACAGATGCAAGTAGTATTAAAATAATTGATCCTACAGCACTGCAGCACTGAAATCTGGATTGCCATAACTCCTTCGTGGTGGTACTGTGTCCATTAACATACAGTAGGTGTGATGGGTTAAAGATGAAGGACAAAGGGACGGAAGAGTGTGAAGGACAAATTTCTCACATGTGTTATAATACGTGACTGGCATAACCTTTTCCTTTTCTGTATGTTACTAAACAAATGAGGGTCAGGATGTATCTCTATGTGTACACAACTGGCATCTAGCTTCTTGCTTCTGTGATAATTAGACCATGAAAAGAAGCTTGTTTTACATCCAATGAATACTTCTGAAATTTCCTTTTTTCCATCTTTCTTTTTCATGTTTAAGCTTTGATTAACAAATGAGCTCTCTGTAGACTACTTTCATGGTCTTGGTGTTGTGTCCGAATGGGGCAAAGTAAGAGATTGCATATAGAGTCTTCTGCGGCCAAATGATAACTTTGCAGTACCATGTCTGTGCCTATCCTGGAGAGAGGTCCAGCTTTTTTTTTTAAACTCTTGAGACTCTTGAAAATGTCACTAAAATATCCATGAAATTTAGAGTTTCCAGTGCTGGAGGTTTTGAATGAAAAACTTCTGAATGAAAAACTTCCACCTTGAACACATCAGAGCAGATCATCTTAAAATGTCACGATGAAATAGAAGCATGTGAATAAAAGCTTTTTAAAGAAGCTGCTGTCTCTCTGCATGAGAAAGCAAGGGATATGCCTCTGTAGAGTCTTCTGAAAGAGCTCTGAACTGTCTTGTGCTACGAAAGAATTACTCTGTCTTCAAACAACTTTGCCCATCCTTTTTTATCCTCTGTGCTGCCTAAGTCTCAGAAACATTTTGAATATATGTAAGAAAAAAGTATATAACTTGTACTCACAAGAAAATAGTTTTGAGGTGAAATATAATGCCAGTATAAATGATTTTAGGTGTTTTTACTTTCTAGTGTCCAGACAGAACTTCTAAATAGCTAGCTATGTTGTTATTCAGCATGCCAAGCCTTACAGAAGCTGTATAAAGCTTTTTATAGGAAGGAAAAAAGGACAGAAGACTTAGCACAGATGGTGGACAAATTTGATAGTTATCCCAAGACAACAGTATTATGGCTTCCATAATCTTAGTATCTGTTATGTTTTGTCTTTTGATTCACAATCAGGGAACATTCAGGCCAGCCCATGTGTTAGATGCATCTCTAATGAGAAGGAAGAGAAGCATTTGGAGGCTGTTGAAGCAATTAACATTTCACGTTTTCTCCATTGTGTCAAATGATGCTATGTCCTTCCTGGAGAAATGTTGGCTTTTTGCTTCCTGCTCTGCGAAAAAGTTCTTAGCCGGATGTCAGAACTCAAAAGTTATGTTTCTGAATGCATTATAAATATTCAGATAGTTTCAGGCCAGGTAAGTCCTTCCAAATCTGCATCACAATTAGCAAGCTGCATTTTATTTTGGTTTCTAGGACCATAAACCTTCACAGATGTGCTGAGTGAGATGGTAGGTTGAACTCTTCTCATCAAGTATCTTATGCAGAAAGTAAAGTGCTGACCTTCCCCTGTCTAAAAATAGAGACAGAGGGTGACTGCTTGTGAATGGGTGCTAACTAGACCTGATAAAAATCCTGTGAGAAGATGAGTAGTTAGAACTGCTTCAGTACCTCAGAACTGCTTCTTAAATTTGAGGAAGTGACAAAAAATGCCATAGGTGGATCAAGGTAAACATTAAGTTGTTGAGCTTTTGGGCATCCTAATGTTCCAAATCATGATATGAAAAGACTCCTTCCTCTATTATGAGCTCCTGACTTCTGAAATTTTTTTAGTATTAATGTAGTTTGATTAGCTTTCAGAATTTGCCGGGAGACAGTTTCAATAACCTCAGGTCTTCAAGGATAGACTGCATCAACAGAAGTGAACAAGTGAACATGGAATTAAAATTATAATCAAACCTCAGTCTCCCCTTCTCTGTCCTATCCCCAGGATCCATTTTAATTTTGGATTGTTTTACCTATCTTAATTCCAGCTGAGAGACTATTAGAGGTGGCATGCCTCTGAGGAGGAGAGGATTTCCCTTAGGAAGGATTCAGACAAACCAAATATATTCCGTACCTTTATAGAAGAATGAATTAGTAGCTATGTTTCAAGCTGCTTTGTTCTTTGTAACTTTATTGGTGGATCATCTCTGTCTACTATGAGAAGTGAAACCTTGGCCCCAAACCCCACACGTTCTGCTGCTAAATCACAAACCCCCGAGGAGGGAAGAAAAGGCAGTATGAATGGAATAAGAAAGGTAGCAATCCGACAGTTTTATTTTTGACCAGTGTAATAACTGTGCTTTTCTGTTTCATATGTCTTCAGCTGGACTAACAATACAGGTAGATAACACCATGCCATGTTAGTGACAAAAGACACAAGAGCAAGCAAAGATAGGCTGTGTGTGTGTCTTGCCCATTGGCTCATCTCAGTTGTAGCTTCCTTCTACAAAAGAAAACAGAACATTAAAATGTAAAAGTGCAAGGGGTGCTCTTGCCTGAGAGCTGATCAGGAAGTACCAACAGTTGTTCCTATATTTATCTCTTTAAATGTGGTTGTGAATGCAGATTTCATTTTGGGAGTTCTCACTATGTATTCTACTTGGACTTGGGAGATATCTTTTGGGTTGTACTGTTTGCATTGCATGCTGGCTGTTTGTGTTCTCAAATAGGCAAATTCTCTTCTGCTATTTTGAGATGAAATACTTGCAGCTGGTAGGGATGAGTATTCTTTTGCTGAAATGGTTCCGTAC
The DNA here is from genome assembly GCA_027925045.1 of Hypotaenidia okinawae. Taxonomy (NCBI): domain Eukaryota; kingdom Metazoa; phylum Chordata; class Aves; order Gruiformes; family Rallidae; genus Hypotaenidia; species Hypotaenidia okinawae. The sequence continues at coordinate 102,311,561 of BSDF01000001.1, forward strand.
CATATTGGAAACTATGCTGTTTGACTGGAAAATAGAGAGTTCTGAAAATTATTTTATATCAAATTTATTCCAGCCTGAGTCTGTGTTCATAGGCATAAATCTGTCTCTAAATGTTAAAACTTGTCTAAATAAAAAAAGTCAACGCATTAGATATCCTTGGCAAATTAAGTGTATTAATAATCTCTGAAGAGCATATTTCGCTTATATCAGTGGAATGTTTTAGATGTGTACTGCTCAGTGCAGATGGTAAAATCTAGGTATAAATTGGAACTCACTAAACAATGTCTGACTTAGCTTTTCATCTGAATGAGCTTTGGATTTGTTTATCAAAATAAAATAAATTAGAATATTCAAGAAAGTTAGAGCACATAGAATTTAATGTAGTATAAAGAAATCTGCAAACAAGAGTGGGCAGGAATATTTTATGTGAGTTTTTGTTATTCATCAATGGCAACATTACTATCCCCATTGTAGTAGAGAAACTATGGGTTTGGTGTAAGATGGAGCAGAACAAAGAATAAGCTATTGTGTAGGACAAATAAATAGGTGAGCTGTGATGTAAAGAATTACCAAGGGTTCTGTTTCTTCTTGATTTATAACACTTGGTCTATGAACCTTGAAATGGTACAGCAGGTACCTCTGATATATTGAAATTATTCTAGTTTACTTACCGTGAACACTTTCAGAGTGACATTTGGGACAGTTCATTGAGAATAAACATCATCTTTAAATGGTGATGTCTCAGGCATTTTTTAAATGAAGATATTGTAAAGATACCAAGATATACAGGAAAATTTCAGAATTCTAACAATTTATTTGTCATCCTTTTATGCTATTTCAAAGTGTCGTATAAATTGCTACCTTTTCTAAAACTGTAAGAGAATTGCTATGACTCTCTTAACTCTTTCCCCTCCATGACAATGTAAGAGTGCAGAGCATGCTCTAAAACCGAACCCTTGTTTTAATTCATTTCCAAGATGTGTGGTGAGGTTAATATGTCAGATGAATGAGATGCCATCCAGAGGGACCTGGACAGGCTGTAGAATTGGGCCCAGGTGAACCTCACGAAGTTCAATAAAACCAAGTGCAGGGTCCTGCACCTGGGTTGGGACAATCCCCATTATCCATACAGGTTTGTAGAGGTGCTTGAAAGCAGCCCCGAGGAAAAGGATTTGGGAATATGTGTGGATGAGAAGCTGGAAATGAGCCAATGTGCATTTGCAGCCCAGAAGGCCAGTCATATCCTGGGCTGCATCAAAAATTGTGGCCAGCAGATCAAGAGAGGTGATTCTGCTCCCTCTGTTCTGGTGAGACTTCATCTGGAGTACTGTGTCCAGCTTTGGAGCCCTCAACACAAGAAGGACATGGACTTGTTGGAGCTTGTCCAGAGGAGGGTCACAAAAATGATCAAAGGGCTAGAGCAGCTCTCCTATGAAGAAGACAAGCTGAGAGATTTGGGCTTGTTCAACTTGGCGAGGAAGGCTCTAGGGGGACCTTACAGCAACCTTCCAGTGCCTGAAAGGTGCCTATAAGAAAACTGAGGAAGAACTATCCACAAGGGCATGTAACAATAGGACTAGAGCTAACTATTTTAAACTTGAAAAGGGGAGATTTAGGTTGGATAGTAGGAAAAAGTTCCTCAATATCTGAGGGTGGTGGATCGCTGGAACAGGTTGCCCAGAGATGGGTCCTGGAGATGACCAAGTTCAGGCTTGATGGGGCTCCGGGTGACTTGATCTAGTTGGAGGTGTCCCTGCTTACTGCTTTGGGGTTGGACTAGATGGTCTTTGAAGGTCCCTTCCAACCTAACACATTCTGTGAATCTCACAATTCACACAGTCATTTGATTTTAAAAATTTAAAATGGAAGAGGGGAAAACAAAAAGGAAATAATAACTTTTCCTAGAAATATATTTGGAATATTTTTAACTTAAAAAGTAATCAATTGTTTTTGCCCTATGAAAAACAGTCAACTGTTTATCTAGTATTTAAAAAAACATAGCTATCTGCATTTACCACACTAAAAACTGAATGTCATATTCAAAACCTGCCTGGATGCTGTCCTGTGCAACCTGTTCTAGGTGATCCTGCTCTGGCAGGAGGGTTTGGACTAGATGATCTCCAGAGGTCCTTTCCAACCCCTATCATTCTATGGTTCTGTGATTCGAAATGAGATTATATTTTTTGTAATATAAACCCATTATATAGTTAATGCATAAGGTAAAAATCTAGAAATCATCTCAGCCAGTATTGCAAGGTAAAACATTTAGAAAACACTTCTAAACACACAAACCCATACTTTCTGTATTAACACTTCCTCAAAGTGAAGAAAATCTGAATAAGACAGTGATAGCTTAGAAGATTTACAGCCTTCAAATTGAAGGATAAACAGATATCATCTATTACATTTTATTAGATTAGTTTCTGAGAGAGTCATCTTAATAGAATGAAGACAAAACACAGCTGCTAACGGTATTACAAATTTCATTCATCAAAAGCTTTTTTGTGTCCTAATTTTAATGCTTCTGATGAGGAGAATTACTTCTGCTGTATCATCTATCTCTGTTCTGAAATGAAAGTTAAAAAACAGTCTAATTTAGCAACTTTGTTGTAGCTGTTATTCCAAACTAAAAAAGCAGACTCCTGGTAATATTTACAAGAAAGTAGGTGAATGAAGCATTTGTATTTTGAGAGAGGCTTAGACACTAGAATTCCTACATGCCATCTTTTTCATGGCTTTCTAATAGCCATTTCACTTGCAATGTTTGAGTTGTTTAAGTAGGACTAGGCATAATGTTCTATAAATATCATGGATCATGTCTTGAATCCTACAGAGCAGCTGTTCATGGCTGTATGAATAATTTCCTGATTAATTACACGTAGTCCCTTAAGCTACTAATTCATATCAGTTTGTTGTACAGCCTAACGTCTAATACCACATGGCACTGACTCAAAGATCACAGGACTTCCTAAAACACTTGGATTGTTTTTCTAGCGAGTGTCTTTTTTTAGGAAAAATAAACTCAAGGTTTATTTTTAGGCTTTTAGAAGCCAAGGCACCTGACTATATTATTTGTTCCTCCCTTTTGTCTCCAGCTGTGACCTACTAAAAAAAAATGTTAACCCAAGAAAAATAAGTTGAGAGCTAACTTCTGGCAGCTGTAGTTCAATTATTTTTATTTTCATAATTTCTCCAGGTGGAATTAATCTGTCAGCATAAGCATAAGAAATAGAACTGTCTGAATAACAATAATAGAAGAAAAAAATATCTCTTGATCACTGTTAGACTAAGTTTCAAGTGAACAGTGTACAAGTTTTTTCTCATTCTCCTAACACATGAACATTGATTTTAATCCTTTGGTAGTATTCTAAGACTTTTCTATAGCTAGGTTATTTTCTCAGATTGTCCCTTCCCTCTACCTTCCCCCTCAGTGGAATGGCTTACAAGGAAAAAGTCTCTTTGGGAAAGTTCAGTCAAAGCCAGGAGTCAGACATGCTTTACGAGTAGGTAGTTGTCATATTACTCTGGCTCTTTATTAAAATCTGGAGGATTTTTTCTGAGATGGGAGAAGTTGGTTTGTTATGGAGATTTGTTGAATTGAAAAGAGGATTTGCTCATGTCTATCATTACATCACTATTTGTGCCAAGAAACTAATTGTGAAGGAGCATTACCCATGAAGAATACAAAAGCCTGAGAAATCATCTGTGTAAGTAACTCTTTTCAATGGCCATTTGCAATCTCAGTGGCACCAGTTTGTGGGAAATACGATTAGTCTGTGCTCGGGTGGAAGGGGAATTAGAAAAAACGTCTGTAGTACTTTCAGCACCCCAGGACAGCGCTGTTTTCTCCTTACCGTGATGCTCACATCCAAAACATGAGGGAATATGTTGTATTAGAAAGCGCCTTATGTTCACATTTGTGGTTGGTGTCATCGCTTATAACAGAGCTGGTTCACAAAGTTGGTTGTCGCTTTCTGGGTTTTGGCTTTGAAAGCGTGAGTTTTGAAATGAGATATGGAAGGACTTCAGCTGCTGTTTAAAACAGCAATACCAAGGTTATATCTTTGCTGAAACCTTCCCAGGTGCTCAAATTTTTTAGCCGGAAGCCCATGGGTTTTACATTGCTGTGCCAACTGGTAATACCTTCAGTTAATTAATGTATAATATAATAGCCCCTACAGGAACACGAGGAAGTGAGTAGATCTGTTAAATTAGCAAATAAAATAATATTATGAGTCATGGTAGTCTTGGACTATTTTCGAATCTGTATGTGTATCTTCTCCCAGTTTGCTTCCATTTACTCATGGACAATAGTTGTGACAGATCTTGCCTGAAGGCTGTAGCAGCAGCCCTGAGAGAACTGCTTGATATGCATGTTTGGTTTTCTGCAATCAGTCACAAGCCTGCTTCATGTTCTTCTCCTGCCTTCTGACCCTGTTACATGCTTTTCTGGGGGGTTGTTTTGGGTTTGTTTTTTGTTTCCACAGAGCAGATATTTTGGAGCTGTTATGTATCTGAATTCAGGGGGAGGAAAAAAGCAGCATTCACGATATTTTATGAAAACTGAATCAGTTCTGCAGAAGCTTATTTATTCAAGTTTTATGAGCAGTGTGTCTATTTAAAGCACAGTGAATTAAAAGCCTCATTTTTTGGTATTGGTTGGAAGTTTCAGTATTTCAAATCCTTTCAAACTGTGATTAAAATTTTGACCTTTGCCCAGGTGGAAATATCAATTGTTTTCTTCTCAGGGAAAAGACAGTAAACTTCAGTTTGCTGAATTTGAATAAAAATGCTTTTGGTGTGGCTTCATTTGACCATACTTTGTGTCCCACTTCCTAGTACCTCTCACACACTGCAGATACTGCACATGGATACTTTATTGTTTTATTCTCTCATTGTCTCTGTTGTCATATTCTGTATCCTTAGCTAGATTGACTTTCCACTGGTGTGCTTTGGTTACATACGTAGCTCCTCCCCTGCCCTTCAGTTTAAAGGGCTAGCATGTAAGAATTACCATTTTGGGGGAAATTGCAATTTAGGTGGAGTTCCTGATGACTCCTGTTGTCTCCCAGTAAGTACCATTGGTTATGGATTACTTAACCTAATCACACAAGTTTTGTCTTGGAAATGTATCTGTGTAATTTATATATGTAGCGGTTTAACCCCAGTCAGCAACTAATCAGTGTGCAGCTGTACTCTCATAGAATCATAGAATGGTTTGGGTTGGAAGGGACCTCAAACATCATCGATTTCCAACCACCCTGCCATGGGCAGGGCCACCTCTCACTAGACCATGATGTCCAAAGACCCATCCAACCTGGCCTTGAACACCTACAGGGAGAGTGCAGCCACAGCCTCCCTGGGCAACCTGTTCCAGTGTCTCATCACCCTTGTAGTGAAGAATTTCTTCCTAATATCCAATCTAAATGGACACCCTCCCAATTAAAACCATTCCCCCTCGTCCTATCACTCCATGCCCTTCTAAAAGTCCCTTCACAGCTTCCATGTAGGCCACTTCAGGTACTTGAATATCACTCCTTCCTCCCCTGGAGGGATGAGGGAGAGAATTACAAGAGTAGAAATGAGAAAACTAGAGGATTAAGATAAGAACAGTTTAATAATTGAAATAAATTAATAATTACAAAAGTGTAATGGAAAGGGAAATAAAAAGGGAGAAATAAAACCTGAGAAAAACAAGTTATGCAAATGAAAAAAACCCAACACATCACTCTAAAACTGATGTCAAGCCAGTCCCTCAGCAGTGATTGCTGTCCCTGCCCATCTCTCCACCCAGCTTATATGCTGATCATGACATGACATGATATGGAATGTCCCTTTGATCACTCCAGGTCAGCTGTCCTGGCTTTGTCCCCTCCCAGTTCTAGTGCATCTCCAGCCTTTTCCCTGGCAGGGCAGGAGAAACTGAAAAGTTCTGGACTTGGTGTATGCACTGCTCAGCAACAACTAAAACATCAGTGAGTTATCAACATTATTCTCATCCTAAATCCAAACCACAGCACTATACCAACTACTAGGAAGAAAATTCAGTCTACCCCAGCTGAAATCAGGACAATATGTTAGAGTAGATAGCTGTAGCATAGCTCACCATTATTCAAAAATGAACACAGTGTTTTTGATTCACTAAGAATTTCGAATAAATTGCAGTCAAGGGGACTTCTAAGCCCAAAAATTGACTCTAGTGAAGACGCAACAGAAATGAAGACAGGTCTGAAAACCACATTTTTATCTAAGTTACTGATTCATTATAATCTATATCAAATCATGGAATGCTTGTGTCATCAAATGTGTAATTCATCACTGAAAAATTTTCCTGTGATTTTGCTTGGATTTTAATCCACCCCCTTCTTACTCTTTCAGATAAACCCAAAATAAGAGCTTCTTGCTAATCTGAAATTTAAGAATCATTTGTGGTAGGATCTGGTAATGCTTCTGTTGATTAGAAGGCAATGTTTGCATTGATTATACAATGAGCAATATAAACACAGTAACTTGTAGAGCTGTCTTTAAATAGCTTTTTCAAAAGTGAACACAACTAGATTATGTTGTGATGTGATAACATATGCAGCAAAATAGGAAAAAAGGACGTGGCCTACTTGAGGCTGTAGGAATGAACTTTGAGATACGATGTATTTGAAAAAGCGTTATTGTGCTGAGACCACTTAAAATCTTCACTTCAAATTGTTGTCCTTCAGAATTCATGGAATTATATAATGTTTTGGGCTGAAAGGGACCTTAAAGATCAACTAGTTCCACCCCCTCTGCCATGGGCAGGGACACCCTCCACCAGACCAGGATGCCCAAAGCTCCATCCAACCTGGCCTTGAACACTGCCACAGCTGCTCTGGGCAGCCTGTGCCAGGGGCCTCACCGCCCTCATAGCAAAGAATTTCTTCTTTATGTCTAACCTAAATCTGTTCTCTTTTAGTTTAAAACTATTATGTCTTAGGGGTTGGACTCGATCTCTTGAGGTCCCTTCCAATCCATAAAATTCTGTGATTCTGTCCCATCATATCACTACCTGCCCTTGTAAGCAGTCCTTCCACAGCTTTCCTGTTGGCCCCTTGAGGTACTGGAAGGTTTCTGTAAGGTCTTCCCAGAGCCTTCTCTTCTCCAGGCTAAACAAACCCAACGCTTTCAGCCTGTCTTCACAGAAGAGGTGTTCTGGCTCCCTGATCATCTTTGTCACCCTCCTCTGGACCTGCTCCAACAGGTCTATGACTTTCTTGTACTGGGGACCCCAGTACAAGACACAGTACTCTATGTGGGGTCTCAGCAGAGCAGAGTAGAGGGGCAGAACCACCTCCCTTGACCTTCTGGTCATGCTGGTTTGCCACCCAAGACATGGTTGGCTTTCTGGGTTGCAAGTACACATTGCTGGCTCACATTGAACCTTTCATCAACCAACACTTGCTGGCTACCTCTAATGCATTGTAGTACTCACTGGTTTTCTTACCAGTTCTTTGATTTGGTGGGATTAAGAAGTTTCTGAGTATTTGTTGGTTTGTGTTTTGCAAACAGACTTTTAAAGTTATGATGTTCCTAATGACTTAATTATAACATATTAATGCAATTTCTTAATGCATTCTGATTATTTGGGCTCAAAAAATAAATTATGTTTGTAAAGAAATTCTTGTGAAGGGGTGTTGGTAAAGATACTGGTGTGATATTAAGGAAATCCAGCTGAAAGGCATTTGGGAACCGAGCATTTGAGTTCAAGCTCAAGGGATTTAGGTTTACAAGATGCTTCTCTATTTTTAGCCATGCTGAAATGGGCTGAAAGCTCTGCATTTTTAATGTCCTCAGATGGTGTCCAGGTAACTCTCATAAGGAGTTAATTAATAAATTACTGAGGAAACAGATGTATGACACTAATGAGGAAAAGATGTTAACTTCAAGCACAAACATACAGGAGTACAAAACTGCTGTTTGTGAAGTGAGGGAATTTTAGAGAGCTTGTACGACTTTAAGATCAGAGGCTGCAAGGAGCTGCATGGATATGGCTCAGAAGTTAAAATTTATAAAGGATGCTCACTGTGCTGGCAAATGTTTTCAGAAGGGGATAATGACAGTTTTGCGGGGTATGATTTTTACTCCCTAAATAACCAGGTATCTAGCCTTTAAGAAAGAAAAGTGTTGAATGCTCCATGGCTACCAGTGTTCAGGTTCATTGTTTTGATCACTGTCTCTTGCAGGAGCCAGCTCGTGAAGTAATCCATGGCATTTTCAGGGGGCCACATCTTCCAATGTGAAGCTCGAGTACCAATATTGGCACTATTTTCATTCCTCAGATGGATAGGGAGTAATGAATTCACCTTCTCTGCAACAAAACTACCATCTTCCCAGCCTCAGAATGATTCTATAGCTTTGTATTTTGAAGGACTTTGTTATGTTTTTTAACCTGGCGTTTAATACTTAAACTAAGGGACTGAATATTTCCTGATGTCTCACAGATAAATCAAGACATATATTGTCCACCCACCACGTGCCTACTGGGTAGAAACGCCAAAAAAAGTAACACATGGTAAAAATTGATGTAATTGGCCTGAATCTGGAGAAATTTGTCCCAACAGAAACTCTGCTATTTGTGACATGCTAATTATGGATTCTCTGAAGCATAATTCTTGAGCTGCCTGAAATCCCCTGATTCCTTGCTTTTGTTTTAAAATCAAAGAGGATTGTCTCTGACAAATTTAGGTAGCTACTAGATGATTATTATTAGCTTTTTTATTGATGAGTATTTGAACCTGATCTGTAACAAATACAATTGCAAATTGCAAGCTATACTGTGATGCTAAATGAACTATGCTAAACCACTGAAATCATGCACTATTGAGTTAATAAGTTTTTCTGAAATGTAGTTTAGCACTATGTAAATAAGAGAATTTATAGTTGAGAGGCTGTAAGAAAGGGTTTTTTGGAGCTATTTAAAATTTCTTGACATTTGGCAGTTACATTGTTTCAGTCATGCCATGTTGCAAGGAGAGGAAAGGGTTTGTGGTTTAGAACTTGTTTTTCGTAGAAAATATAATTAGCTTGAATGTTTAATTTTTGCTGTGCACAGCTCAATAATATACATGGGACTGTTCAGAGGGTGGTTGCTATCAGTAAGAGTTTTAATTTGTGTTATGTTGCTATCTGACTATTTTGTAGATATCTAAAAATCAGGATATGGGCAAACAGGCGAAGGATAACCTGTCTGCTGGCATCATTTTTAGAGGCTTTACAGTGCTCGGAGGCAATGTCTGAAACAACTCAACCCCAAGTGTGTGATGACATGATGATAGGCAGAAACTTGCACTATAATGCTTGGTTCCTTCTCACTTCCATCAGTTCCCTAAAAGGACCCATTTAAATGACTTTGGAAAAAGACCGTGGTGTGTGGAAAGGCTGGTTGTGATGCAGGTTGAATGTGTCTGTTCTGGAGATAGAAGGCTGTTGAGGCATTTCCAGCAGTGTGTAGTTCTTGTCCAGTGCCTGTCACATGTGTATCATGGCCTGGCTGCTTATAAGGTATGGCTCTGTTTTCCTGGGATGTTTGAGAGCTTCAAAATGTTTCAGAAGTATCTGCTAACAGCTAAGGAGCACCTGGCTGAGGTATGTGCAGGCCATGTGGGGCTGAGCACTCTTCCTCTCTGCAAGATGTGGAGATTGCAACTCAAGGTAGGAAAGGAAGAAATGAATGAAGGAGATGTGACTGAAGAAGGAGAGGGTGAGAGGTAGCAATAGAAGAATGCTCAGAGGAGGTAAGCAAGGATGACTAATTCAGGGAGGAAAGTAGAGTGCGGCTGACCACAGCTGTTGCAAAGAAAAAAACCCCACAATATCCCAAAACAAGGAAAAAACCATCCCTGTGCTGGATTTGTCTGGGGTAGAGTTAATTTTGGTTTTTTTGTGCTAAGAGGGATGTCGTCATGACCCCTGAGCAGCACTCACACAGAGCTGAGGCCTTTGCTGCCTCTCACACTGCCCTACTGGCCAGTGTGCTGGGGGTGCTCAAGGAGCTGGGGGGACACAGCTGGGACAGCTGACCCCAACTGACCAAAGGGATATCCCATACCACATGATGTCATGCTCAGCATAGAAAGCTGGGGGAAGAAGGAGGCAGAGGAATAAGACATTGGGAGTGAGGGTGCTTGTCTTGCCAAGTCACCATTACACGTGTTGAGCCCTGGCTTTCCTGAGGATGGCTGAACGCCTGCCTGCCTGTGGGAAGTGGGGAATGAATCCCTTGTCTTGCTCTGCTTGTGCGCGCGGCTTCTGCTTTGGCTGTTAAACTGTCTTTATCTTAACCCACGTGTTCCCTCACTTCCAATTCTTTTCCCCCATCTGGCTGGGGAGGGGAAGAGGAGTGTGCAAATGGCTGTCTGGGGTGTAATTCTGGCTAGGGTTAGACCCACAACACCTCAAACCAACCAACCAAAAAAATACTAAAAGCAAATCAAATAATAAAACAAAACCCAGACACCCCAAACTTACATCTAAACAAAGGGCATCAGAGGGTGGCCTTAGTTTTAGGTTAACTGGCTGTATCATCTGAATGCATCAACTGGTTGTGCAAATGTTTTTGCTGAGGTTAATCAAAACAGTGTGAATGCCCTCCTGAGCCATCCAGACTAGTATGAGGGCTGTCTATACTTAGCTCAGCTCAATAACAGCATATAAAAACTGAGTAAGTAGCAAGCAAAGAAAGGAAGCCCTGTGTGATACAGGCTGGTAATGAGACTCACATTTGCATTGTATGTTGCAGTTCATTATCTTGTGCTTGTATTGTGATTTCAATATGTTGCTGTGTCACTATGCTAAATCAAAATCCTGTGTAACATCAAATACCTCCAAATAAGTACGTATGGTATTAAACAGTAAACTTGTGGAACGTTGAAAAATACCAGCAGGGAGTATTGGACTTGAGCAGGCATGGAAGCTGGTTTATACGCAAAGGAAGATAACTGCTTTTCAACTTTTCTGTAACCATATTATTCCCACAAACCACTTCTGTTGTTTTGAGGATTGTCAGCTCATCGATCACACTTACTCTGTTTGCTTTCCACTCACTTGTATTACTGTCCTGGTTTCAGCAGGGAAAGGGTTAACTTTCTGCCTAGCAGCTGGCTAGTGGTGTGGTTTGGATTTAATATGAAAATAGTGTTGATAAGAGACTAATGCTTTTAGTTGTTGCCAAGCAGTCAAGGACACTGTGCCTGATACTGCCCTGTTAATGAGAAGGTGGGGGGCACCAAAGATGCTGGGAGGGAGCACACCCAGGACAGCTGACTCAAACTGACCAAAGGGGTATGCCACACCAGTTCTGTGGGCTAAGGGGCTGAGCAGTAGCTGGGGGCCTGGCATGGTCACTTGGGGGTCTTGCTTAGCATTGACTTGGGGGTGATGGCAGAATACCTGCCTGTTGATGGGAAGTGGTGAATGAATTCCTTGTTTTGCTTGCATGTGTGGGCTGAGAGGATGGCCATTTTGAAGGGGGTCTTGAGCAGTATCGACTTTGGGTTGAGAGACATTGTGCTGTTCATCAATTGTGTATATATTAATAATGTATATTATCATCCTCCCTTTCTCCCATTAAAATGTTTTACTCTCAACCCGTGAGTTCTCTCACTCTCCTCCTCTTCCCCAGCCCACCAGGGAGAAGTGAGGGAGCAGCTGTGTGGTTCTTAATTGCTGGCTGGGGCTTAACCATGAGAATTACCTTACGTTATACTGATTTTTCTTATTGCTTATCTAGATCAAGTGCAAAACATTTTATATGTTTGTTAGCTCTTCTGAAATCTGATGCTGAGCTGGGTTAGACTGCAAGTTAATCCTTCTCTGAAAGGCACTAATTGCTTGTGAAATGTCAATTTTCAAACTTGCCAAAATCTGGCCAATGTTTAGGAAATTCCTGAAATAATTTATAAGTAAAGGAACTGATGTTTTGAGTCTGTTAGAGCAAATAAGTGCTCATTTTATACTGGACTCTTCTTGGTTTTATTCATCATCTTGCCTTCCCTAGAAGCTTCTTCTCTTCTTGGTTTTCATTTTGAATGCAAATCATACAGTAAACAAGGGGTGTTTTTTTTTTCCTCCAACTGCTGTGCAGGGTGTCTAAAGTAGCCAAACTTTATTCATCACTGTCGTGATACAAGTCAGTGATATATTAGCTAACTGAAACTCTGCTCTGGCTTCTTGCTATTGAAGGTGTTAGTTCTACGGAGAAGGTAGATAGCTACCAAAGCTTTTCCTCCTTTTACTGAGAAAGGAACAGTGATGTGAAGAGGAAGAATCAGAAATGTATTTTCCACTTGCTTCAGTTTTCTAGATGTGACTTCTTTCCAGTACAAGCGAAGAAGCACTATGGTGAGTGAGAAAAAGAGCCTAAACCCCCTCATAATTGTTATCATTGAGCTCAGGTGGTAATACGGCTGCCATACCTTGATGGTGCAGCTTAGCTCTGAGCATGAATGACATAGTTTCAGGTAAATTCTGGATATATTTGTTTCTGAAATATAAGGGGAAAATTCATACTTCTGAACTGAACTGCATTTGCATGACAGTTAAGGCTAGGTTAAGTAATCTCTGGCCAGAGTTTATATTTCTATGAAATTAGAATGCTTTCATTTACTCCTGTTTAGAGAAGGGTGTTTAAAGATTACAGGATTGAGGCAGGAGAGGAATGAAAACTATTTTCAATTTACTTGCTTTTATGTTTGTAACAATATAGTTATAAAAGTTATTTTAAGACTGTTTATTCATTTTCTTAACAATACATATGTAAGCTTAAAACCAAATCAGAATATGTGAAATGCTGGCTCTTTTTAAGGCTTCAAATGAAAAGTAAATTTCATCAAAGTTCAGTGTAACAGTAGTGTCACTGTCTCATCTTTACCTCCAAAGCCCACTTTACCTTCCAGATGAAGGTTTTTAGGTTCCTGCACATCTGCATGCCACTGAAAGTCCTCAGAGTAAATCTTCACCTTGTCAACAGACTATGTGACTGTGTGGGATGGCTTATACATACACTTGGCATTATGATGGCTATAGAAAGGCTGAGGAATATGTTCCCTTCTTTCACGTGTGTTGCAGGTGAGGGCCCTGTGTACAAGTGACAGTCACTGTTGCTGTCTTTTGCTAGTTGGCACTTATCAAGGTAATCATCACACCCTTCACTGATTCTTGAAGTTCTGTATAAAAACATCACTGTAAATGAGCACCACAATAGAGCTACAACTTCCCAAGTTGTATCGAACTCGCAGCAGATCAGAGCCTTATTCTGAGGGAGTGAAATAATAGCGTGAACAATTAGAAGCCCTCTTGGCTGTAAAACTAATAGAGTACATGCTGTGCAGATGGTTGCTTCCCATCATTGGATGCCTGGTTTTACTAGCCTATAGTTATTCCCTACTTTTGAATAGGGTAACATCCTACAGATGAATAGGATGGAAAGAAAGATTACGCCTGAATACCAAATGCCACTGAGACTCACTTAGCAGCCTGTGGCTCACTTAAAATCCAGGCTGAAAGGAAAACCGCTGACTCTTAACTTTCTCAAGGTGTTCTCTCTCTTCTGTTTTGACTTGTCCACTTTCTAACAAACCAGTCTGTATCATAAAGGCACAAGAGAAGAGTTTTGTGGTGAGCCAAGCTACGTGCATTGTAACCAGCTATATGAGTGTAGATAAAGGAAGTTGTCAGGACAAGAAAGGTACACATCCAAATCCCTTTTTCCCTTTTTCTAAAAGGCTTAACATAATGAAATGGAGGCTGCTGGATCTGCTCTGAGAGATTATTTTCCCTGGCAGAACAGAAAGTGTTTTTCACAGAGTTTTTGGAGCAAAGTTATTTTGGGTATTGATCTTCTGAAGCGTAGTGTCTCAGAATTCAGTGACATTTTACTGCGTAAAGAAGTGTTGGAGAGGGTGTGCTGATACAACTTCTCATGAAATGTAGTTTTGCTTCTTAAGCATGATTGGAAGATTAGAGACCATCAGTGGGGTTTTTTTTTCTGTATTGGATGCTGGCATGTGTGTGTTTAATGTGCTCCATGAAGAAGTGCAAGATAAAGGTCTTCTATTCTCTATCACTATTTAAATCTGAAAATAACATGAATCATGAAATAAATGATCAGTAAAGAAATAGTGACTGCAAAAAAGCAAAGAGAAGACTCTGGAAACTTTCTGTGGCACTATGTACCCACTGTCAGCACAATGTGACATTGCAGGGCTGCTGCAAAACAAAGGAGATGATAAAGAAGAGTCAAGCAGGTCAAGTGCTTAGATGTGGGGATAAGTAGACCTGTGTTCTGCTGACAATTTGATTACCCATCTTAAGGAGCCTGCTTACCTTGATACCTTGGTGCCTTTCCAACCTTAACAATAATTGTAAAGAAATTGTATGAGCTAATATGTAGACAGTAGATCTACTTAAATCACTGAATACAACTTAGGTTGTATTAGTTCGTTCTGGAATTATATGTCAGAAATATCAGCTGTTTCTAGCTTTGTATGCTGTAGTCACCTTATGATGTTTGGCTAGATCTTGCATCAATGGATGTTATGTTTCTGACCAGTCACCAAGATGTGAATAAAGGAGCTGTCCTAAAGACACTAATTGGGTTTTGAGACATTATCAGGAACAGTAAGAAGCCAGGAGGAGTTTGAGGAGCTTCCATGTGTGGAAGACCATTTCTGGATCTAATCTAGAGGAAATGATGGAAGCTTCTGCTCGTCTTAAACATATCCAAACCTTGGGGAAGGGGATAGGACTTCCTGGAGACTGACACTTCTAACAACAGAGGCTTTTCTCTATCATAACCTTTCACTGCAGCCATTTCTGCCCTGTTTCAAAGAGTCCAAAGCCCTCAAATATAAGTTCTGCTATTCCTCTTTCCCCTCTTTTTCCCTGGCTTTTCCAAGTATGTGGTCTGTTAGCATTGAGATCAATGCACTGGCTATGTTTAACTGGCAAATAATAATTATGCCATATTTTAAAGCAAACCAAAAATTACAGTGCATTCTCAGACTCTTTTAGGACATCAGAAAGTGGGACTTTATACTCAGTATTACTATTTAGCTTAGCTAAACACTCTGCTACAGGTCCAAATGCAGCTGTTGGATAAACAGATGGGATTGTCCTTGCAGCTAGCAGGTGCTTACTCCAACCTATGAAGGCAAAATTCTGTTTCATCCATGTTGCTTGGGCTTGCTCAATCTCTGAAAACTTATTAGTAGAAAATTCCTCTTTTTGTATGGATTTTGACTTAGAGCATGAACGTGTAGGCAGGTTCCATCCGCGTTTGCAGGCTAGAATTCTTTATAGCTAAGACCAGATTGGCCCAGCGTAAGCAAGGAGCATTTGCTGAGGGGAAGCTTCACAGGATGCTGTTGGTAATTCAACAGGTATCTACTTTGTTCTGGGTCATTTTAGGGTGTATGAAGCGTGTCATTTGTCTGTCTTATGCTTGCAGAGAAGCCATTTTTCAAAGAGGCTGTAAAACTGAGGTCTTTAGTACCTGCAATTTATCACAGCTATCTTAACAATGTCAACAAAAGTAAGATTTGACTTTAGTATAACATCTCTGTGGTTTGAACAGCTGCTCTCTGCCTACCTCTGCTTCCTGTTTGGAAACACTTTACATGTATTTATTTCTTGCGCTAAAAGTTGGTTGTAGTAATGTTGATATGTTATTTGCAATAAGCTCATTGTATGTTAATTATTAGTACTTTATTGCAATAAAAACACTTCTTAGAATATAATTACATCATTCTTTCTTTCTTCCCCCCCACTAAATAAATAGCCCATAAGGTACATGCAAAGAATTAAAACTACAGTGAAAGTAAATAAATAATTTTGAAGTAACTGAAGGTAGGAACCCAGGGATTAATTTGATGTGTAATGTATTTTTGTTTCTAATAGTTGGCTTTTCTATTAAGGCTTGTTTCTTGTGCTTTGTCTGATTTTATTTTTTTTAATATGCGTTCCAGTAGTGGAATTTTTTCTTGACAGAAAGACTTGCTCCTGTAAATAATTCAGAAACTAAAATTCTATAAATTTTTAGGGCAAGGTTACTCTGAAGTCAACAGATGGAACTTTGTATTAACTCTGGAGTTTCTTGGGTCATGCAAATGTAAAAAGGGTTATGTACCTAATGCCATACTTTGCTTGGTCCCACAGTGAAAAGGTGCAGTGGAACTTCTGCCTCTTAAGACTAGTTTCTGCACTTTTCCCACTGTAGTTTGTAATATCTTTGGAAACAGCTTCTGATGAAGTCTCAGTAGCTTTCCATGTAAATCAACGGATACAAGAGCTCTGCAACAATGAACATTCTAATGCCAGCAAGAAAGGAGAGAGCGCTGAGAAGATAATCTTGCAAAAAGCACACCAAAACTAGTACCAGTGAGCTAAATATCAGAAGTACAAATACCTGCTGTAGGACTAAGGTTCATCTGGATTTTCATCTTCTAAAACTTTTAAAATAAATATTATTTCCTAGAACCTCATTTTCATTTGATATATGCGGATGACTCCCTTTGCATTTAGCTTTTGATTTTTCTGATTGAACCAATGTTCTGTAGGAACAGTCCCAACAAGGGAATATAGCTGTGCTCAGGTTTTGGACTGGTGCTGCAAAGAGTCAGAGTCTGTTTCTGTAAGTGGTTTTATGAAGTTGTCATTTCTCTAGGGAATTCTTAATCTGAAAACAAAATATTGCTTGTGTTCCATTCTCATTAACTTCTAAGCTACCACCTGCTTTCCATTGAATTACTAATGTAATTGCAGATAATGTCTTTATAGAAGGAGGTGATGGAGGATGGCTTGCGGCGTTACTATACTGTTGCAGTAATGAGGGGGATAGAGGTGTGCGTTGGGAAATAGCAACTGTGAGCGTTCAGAGAGCGTGTCAGTATACACTGTGTTGGAACTCTGTTATCAAATACAAGTCTGAGCACCAGAAATGAGGGAATAGGTCATTGCAGAATCCAAATGATAGGCTTTGGGGAGGTATTTCTTTCACTTGGATTCTCTGGTGATTCTTAACAAACAAGCTCATATGAGAGTTTTTTCCTCAGTGGTGGGGGGAGAAGGGGGAATTTGGGGGACCTATATAGGGTCTGCAGGCACTATTTTGACTGATCACTTTCATGAAACTGGAATTATGCTTGCCACCTCTATTTCTGTTGGGACTAGTAGAGATAATAAACCTAGCAAGAATAACAACTGCAGATAAAGGTGAAAAGACATAAATGTTTAAAGGCAACATCGGTCATACATAGTTCTTAGGAAAACTGTCTGCTAACAGAGCATTTAATGAGAAGCTTTCCTGACACTGATGCCTTTACATTATTTAAGTTTATTTCTTTTCCCTTTCATACTGCTCTGTTTTCTTCTGGAAGGGGGAAGGGCTGTGCTTTGTAGGTTGAGGTAAATATTCATTGGAATGAGACATCTGTGCTCCTGCTGTTGTCAGGTAAGCAGCAAGCCAACACAGAAGAACGTGACCAGTGAGTGTTCATCTCAGTGGTGCATGTAAGTTCCTTTACGTTCTTGCTTCTGGGCAGACTGCACCTAGATAGCAGCATCTTGAAAGAAAGTGGAAATGCAGGGCTTAGCTTGGCTTCTCCCTGAGGCAACAAGCTTTACCAGCTGGTGGGTTGGACTTGCATTGATCGGGTTATCCACACTCCTAGAGGAAGTCTGTGCCGGTTGGCAGGAAGTGTATGAGAAATGCTGAGAAGTTTCCACGAGCCACTTAGTGCAAGACAAATATCACCCAAGGGTGTATTTTATTCTGATCGATATGATTTAGTCTCTGATTAAATTTTTTTTATTAGGGTCACACATTTAACCCTCCTGTGAATATATTTGTTGAAGTGCCTTGATGACAATGACGCCTTAAAATTAGTACTTCATTACTGTAATTTATGGTGGAAGCTGTTGTCTTTGACAGCATTTTCCCCGTGTTCTGTATGTTTTAATTTATAATCTGTAGACAGCTGTGTTTGTTACTCTTCTAATGTGAAAAACACAAAAGCTGAAACAAGTTTTGAATACAAAGCAAACTTGTGATGTTCTTATTACAAGTACTATTGAATTATTAAAATGGAAAGATGGTCCTTCCAAAAATACCTCTGCATAGCTGCTATTCTTTGTGCTTGTCTTGTGTTCTCTTTTTTTCTAGTTTACCACTGTCCCCCTCTAGGTAATGATACTGAAGCTTGACGTTTTTCATGGTTCAAACAGCTTGATTTTCCTCATACCAGAAGGAAGTAATTTTCTTACACAGTGCTTGTTTTTGAAGACATTAAAAACTGTGTGCTGTTCAGAAGGGCTTGCTGGGCAGGGTAATTATCTCCTGACTCCTGTTTAAATTAAAATTGACCATTCTGGACATTCTTCTGTCCTGAAATAGTCTGCCTAAAGCAAAAAGCAGTTCTGGGGACTGGGGTGGTAAAAGCTGCAATTTCTTGTGTATGGGTTGTTTTTGTTGTTCTTCTGCAAGATAGGTTAATATAAGAGTGTTCTAAGCCAACTGGCTGTGTGAAGTTATACATGTAACAGGGTCACTTGTGGTGCAATCTGCCTGTTCCCATGGGCTCCCTTCCCTATGCCACCTGAATGAATGAATACCTTCTGGGACCCAGAAGGTTTAAATGGGTCTATGTTTCAGCTATTTTCCTCAAGTCTGGCTGTTCCTGTACTATCTCCCTACTGGTGCCTCCCTTACGTTTTAATACAGCCAAGACCTTGATCTGATTGTTGTGGAGTTTAGAGGGTTTGAACACTTTCTGTTTTTTAAAGTCCTCAAATACTCATATCAAGTTGTGGGTAGAAAAAAACCCTGGAAACCACCTTCTTTCTAGCTTATCTCTGAGCTGCAGATTTGGCACTTGTTGTTTTAAGGCTGTTATCTTTTTTTTAGTAAAATGTCATTATTGGTTTTAACTATGTGGGCTTTGTATATTGAAAAATATAAGATTGCTAGCACATCTTTTTTTGAGAGAGAGCGTGGCTGAGAACATAATATGAACCCAAATTTACAGTAATTAGAAGTAGCTCCAAAAATATCCATGACTAGTCATATCATCCACTTGAAATAAGGTAAAAGTTCTACTTCTATCTTGTTAAATATGGATGGCTTAAAAGAAATCTCAACACACCACCCTCCTCTTTTGTTTTTATCTAATCATTTGGTCTATAGGCTGTGCAAAGACCCTATATAACATTGTAGAAATTATGCAAGAGTTAATCCAGAACTGATGTTGGAAGTCAGGATTTACTTTGGGGATGGTTTTGGAAACTGTATCAGCTTTCAAAGAGGAAGAGTTTAACAATGTTTTCTTGCACCTTCTTTATTCCTCCATACAGAAAATACTGACTTGTAAACACCAGAGTAAGTAGTAGGTACCCGCAGAAACATCTGCTATCTTGGTGTAAGAACTATGTGAACACTTCATCAGCATTCTTTAAATCTAAAAATAAGATTTTTTGGAAGAGTATCGGCATATTTAAACGTATGCAGAAGCGATTAGTATTCTGGAGTTATTTACTCTGTCTCTCTTGGCAAGAGTTAATTTACAGTGGTTTTATGATATCTTAAAATACCACTATGCACATTCATCTCTGCTATTTTTTTTCCACTTAAAACTGGGGTATTTGAGAGAAATGTCATTCTACTGTAATTTCAACCTGAAACTATCAAATTAAGTTCATAAACAGGAAAAATTTGGGGCCTTTATCCTATTCCCCATAGTATGTGCATGCGTACTTCATACACATACATCTTGTTCTCTCAAAAGAGATCCTAGACAATTACTAGCAAATCCCTTAGAGGCATTTGGAGCAATGTGCTTGATATCAGGAAAGCTACTGAATTTCAGAAGATAAGAGTAAGAAATACTTTTTAAATGGTGACTCTTGAAAAACAGTCTCTGAAAATACTGAATAAAATTTATTATGATGAATTTGCAGACTTTTTTTTCACTTAGAAAAAAAAATAGTGCTTATGACTGAGTGGTGTTATAGGAGCTGGTATTTACAAGCGGACAAACCAGAAGTGTCTTATTTCAGGTGCAAAGTATATGCTTACTAAACCTTGTTCATTGCTGTGATTTGAGGGATGGAATTTATAAATAGAACAGAGAAGCAGTTGCCTAGACTCATTACTTAGTTGAATTTATTTCAGTTCTTGAGAGATTATCAAGCATGATCTTGATACTTTTACATGATTTTACAGATATTTCAAATCAACTATTAAAACCACAGATTGCCCAAGACAGTTGCTTTGGAAACTTAAAGATATGTTTCTAAGGGTATTTTTGTCTTTCTAGTAGCATTTCTTTTTGTGTTGGGTGGTATGCTTGCTTTCTGTGACCTGTGGCTAAAATGACTTCATATTAGATCACCGCAGTAAGTAAATTGGCAGCCTTTGACGATGATCCATGAAAGATGCTTACCGCAGAAGTGTTAACTTGCTAAAAGCAAATACATTCTGTACAGGAATTTTTGGCCAAATTAATAGCAAATGCTTCAGTTGTCTGGATGTCTTTATACTACTTTTCCTTGGCAGAAGTAATGACATTAGTTTGGAAATCAATTTGTCCTTGATATCCCCCTTAGCTCTTTCTTTCAATAATTTAATGATGACGATTTTCATAAGTTGACAAGAAAACACCCTGGATATATACCATTTAAAAAAAAATAATTTGAGCTACTGTAGCTAATTAAAGCTATTGTGTTCTAATGTTACAGCCTTTTTCTGACTTTGCATTGTGAAGTATGGTGAAGCTCAAATTGACTGCCTTCCCTTAAATGTAATTCTAATGCTTTCAGTCAATTATATTGGAGGTGACTTTTTTATGTGGACAAGAGTGCTAGTAGAAAGGATGCAAGTTTTGTCCAGTTTTTGAGCATTTGAATGTTGCATGTAATGTCCACTTGTGGAAAGTGATGTGATGATGATAAAATAAAATGCATTAACTGTGTATACAACAGAATGTCAGCCAAATTGCTTCATGAATGCATACATGTAACTGACTGGAGAGCAAGCCTAATCATGGCCTTCATTTTAGTGCTTTCAAAATATCCCTTATTGCATATTTTCAAGCTTTTTCAAAAAGCAATTTTAGTAGAACCACAAATTGTTGCTAAATGGTATAGTATTTCTAGAAAGCTCTGGAAAACTATTCTTCTTCTCTTAGCTTCCAGAAGAAAATTGTATCTTTTCCACTTATTCATGGAAGAAATAACAGTAAGAAATAACCTTCTTGGATTTCATTGCTTCTGTTGGCATCTTACTGCATGACCTCTGTGATCCTACACCCTTCCCTTGTTTGTTAGTGCTTTAAAGTTCTGTCCTAATTGGGTATCTTCCTTCTAGTGACATTTCCCTCTGTAAAATTACCTACTGGTATGTCATGAGGGAAATATAAATACACTGTCAGACTGCTTGTTATTTCACAATGACACTTCAGAACATATATCTCCAGTAGTACATTATTGCAATCAGATCATGGAGATGAAAGGCCTGGGCATGAGGTTATCCTAATATCCTAATGCTACAGGACATCGATTATCCTCCCACGACAGACAAATGAAGTACTTAAAAATCCAATACTCATCCACCTGCAGCCTGCAATGCATTTTTACGTGTGTGTGTGTAATGTCCATATTCAGGTAGTTATGTAAAAAGTATTTGTGTTTGAATTGTGTTAGGAATTGTCTGAAATGTCCATGTGGTTTTAAAATACAGTATTGCCTAACCTAACAATTATGAATTTTTCTTTAAGTTTTAGAAAACTTGCTTATAAGAAAAAATCCTACAAATAAGTGAAATGGGGACTAGAGGCTGTATTAAAATGTGTATTTTGGGTTTTTTTTCTTCCAATTTTATGTTGGAATATTTTATTATGTTCCTTAAAAAATAAATTGACTAGGTTATTTGATATTAAAATACACTTAGAATACTTAAAGGTGTAAGAGTAAAAAAAAAAAAGCCAAGTCAAAATACAGACACATTTCAAACTGTGCTGTGCCTACATATGTCCTGTTCTTCAGAGATGTATTTGAAGCCAGTGAAGTTAAACCAGGGCTGAGCTTAGCTTTCTCTGTCTTCTCTGATTTATACTTGCTGTCCTGGCATTTAAAGTTCATTATCTCATGAATTATGTTTGCATTACGTTACATTTTTAATCACTTAGGCAATGTCTGACTATCTTGTTGAATGTTAGGACTTCTGATTTGGTGGAAGTGGTGAATACAGCTTGCTGTCTTGGAGTCGCAAGGTTTTTCTATTAAGGCAACTTAGTTCTGTTTTTGCTGAGATACTAATTGAGCTTTCTCTTAAAATAGTATTATTGCATAAAGAATACTGTGTTTAAAAAAAATCTAAACATGGGAAGGGGAGAAAGAAAGATGACAGTTCTACATATGCCTTCTCTGTTAGATTTACTTGGGTATTAAAAATATTTAAAATGAATAGTTTTATCAATCACAAAAACATGTTTGACTGTAAAAAATCTAAGCTGCTCCATACTGCTGGTGGCCATGAAGCTTCTTTTCTGTTTGGAAGTGAGACATATCTAATACTTACATGAGTCCATGGAAGGTATGTGAATAAAAGTGCGAGTATGTGAGCATGGAGATGTAGCATGACTGGGGTAGAAGCTGTTTGCCATCTATTATCTATCAGCTGTTTATTCCTTGATGCCACAAACTATTACTAGACAGCTTGGGCTATGTCTCAAAAGCCTCTCTTCACTTGTGATGAGTTAATCTGGCAAAATAGAATGAAATATGTCCTTAACAACAAGATTCCTACCTGTTCTTCAAGGTTTTACACGGTCTTTTATATGTATCTGCAAACAGATTTGCTCTGTCTTTTTTTTCAGTTTTCCTTCTGCCTCCCTTATCTGTTTTGCAGCTTCTGGTACTGAAGTCCCAAGCCAAACACATTTGTGCTCCCCGTGGTACAAGTTGCTTACACTGCATGCATGGAAAATTGGAATTTAATAGTTTCCAGCTTTTAACAAAAAAGGGGTTTTCCTGCACTATTTACATTTCAATTCTTTGTAACCATGCAAGAATTTCTCCAAAAAGCCCTTGAGCTTTTATTATAGAAGCTGTGTGTATCCTATAAAAAAATACACACACAAAATATCTTATGCTTCCCTAGGAAATAGCTTCTCTAACAACCAAAGCCAGAGAACTATTCAAGTTCTTCTCTATCCAGAGCTCCTACAAGGAGGATTTACCTTTTTGGAGCAAAGAGGTCTCTAAGCTACTCTAAGCTGGTCCAAAATAAAGATGGAACATAAACAGAAAAGATGCACAGTACATTCACAGAGGGAAAACTTTCAACAAAAGGCATTATTTTATACTTTTATGGACCAAAAAATTAGAGATGGCTCTTCAGAACTAGGCTGTTGCCTGCAGTGCAAATGTTGGTTACTTCAGAATGTAATTTGTAATGACAGAAAAGGGTCTATACCAAAACAATAAGGAATAGAGGGGAAGATTGTAGATGGGAGAAAGCAATACTTTAAAGTGTGGTTTGAGTCAGCTTTTGGCTTATCCCTTTACTTCAAACTTTCTCTGCAGTGCAGAACTAATCTGTTAGTGTTTGATGTTATAATTATAACTGCTTCCTGGGAACCTTATGGGGATAGCCAAGAAGTACCATGTTTTCCTCCTGTTAATAAGAATGGAACAAACCAACCCATTCCAACCAGCTTCTCATTAGCAGAAGACTACTTTGCATGAAATTTCTTAGGTTCCTTTGAAGTATCACGTGTGTGTGCACAACCATGACAGGTTTACTCCAAAAATAGCAATGAACCTTTTCTATTTGCTTTCCTAGGCCAGCAGTACTTGGTGAAGGACTGACTGTCCGAGGCCTTTGTAGGGTCATGGTTGCCTAGCAGAGGTATTCACAGCTGATTGTGGCTTGTTTCCGTAAAGGTAGTTTTCAGCCCAAATAATCCACTACATATAATTTGAAGTAGGATCCTTAGTGTCATATTAATGGAGCTCTTTGTCAGCCTAATAGTGTTTTAACTCTTATTTTAGACATGGAATCCATGCAGACCAGGAGAGGAAAAAAGCTAAAAGAAGTTAAAAAAAAAAAGCAAAACACAACCTTGATTCATCCTTCAGTTCAGTAATAGCAAGTAAACAAGAAGACCGGACTATAACAAGATATTTTTTTTCCCTGTGAATGGCATGTCATAGGCTTAATAATTTGAGACCTTAAACTTAAAATCCATTTCAGAACATCAAATTTCTGTGAGGACAAAAAGTCTCTTTACATTATTACAATGTGGAACAGATGACCTAATCATTTCCATTGTTTATAGCGTAGGGTAAGATTGATCTGTGTATCTGCCACCGAAAGAAAGAAATGATACTGCTGCCATTTATTCTGTATTCAGTCCTCTCTTGGGAGGAGGAGGAGGGGAGGAGAATGAAGAACATTCACAAGCACATACAACCAAATTTGAGTGTGTTTTTAAATGCTTAACAATTAAGTAAAATTTGTATATTGAAACCATAGGTAAAATGTACTGTACTGACTCAGCATATTTCAAATTTCCCCACACTGGGATCTGTCTTCTATGATACGGTGATGCAGAGAGAAGCAGGAGGCTGGCAGCATGGCAGGTAAATAGCAGCTGCCTTTATTTCGGAAGCGTCTTGTGGCATTCAGCAACGTTTAGTTCTTCATCTGCAGGCTTGATGTATGTGTCTAGACCCAAACAGGATGGAAAGGGGAAGGAAATAGTTTACAGGACATCTGCTAGTCTATGACACATTCTGTTTGGAGGTCAAATTAATTTACAGCGCAGTAGGATTATAGATGCAGCAGCTTTTATGAGCAGGGGGCTCTGTACTGTGCCAGGTGCTCACACAGACTCTTTGCCAACTGTGAGTGAAAGCAGCTTGAGTGATCAGAAGTGTTAGAGAAGCAGCACACCACACCAGCCCATGGCTGCTGGCCAGACCTTCCTACTCTCTAAAAGATCATACATCTAAACATCCCTTAGGGGACCATGCTTTGTTGTGTTCCCTTTCTTTTCCCAGAGTAGGATCACCAGCTCTGGTGCTTGATTTCCATTAAGGTTCTTCCTCCCCAAATCCATATACCTTTTCCTAAACCTGATCTGGTTCTGTATGTTTCAGTAGAAGCAAAGTCCTCCGTGTGGCTGAATTTGAGCCAGCTTCTACACTTTTCCTGCTGTATACGCCATAGGAGAAAGTCACTCCAGCGCTAACAGTGCTAACCTGCTTTTACCTAAAGCAATGTCTGTTGCTTCTATACCAAGTCTCTTCATACAGGTTACTGCCTCAAGGAAATTTCTTTCCTGTTGCAGAGAGAAGTACTGGAATACATGGAGACCAGAAAACATCCAGTAGTCCAAGTGTGCTGTGCTTGAACTGCCTGGCAGCTGCATGTCTCCAATAGTAAGGGTGTTTGCCATGGCTTAGTGTTTGGCATCAATCTGTGAGAGGGTTTGCATGAGTGATTGCCACTATTTGTTCACTGGGAAAGAAGAGATTGCAACTCTTCATCTTAGTACTGTGCTGTATCCTGGGACTTGGGATTTTCTTGATGATTTTTTGTTTTGTTTCTGGTCTAAAGCAAGCTGCTGAGGGATTTGAGGCTGGGGATTCACTCCACAGGTGAATATCTGGGGTGCTGGGTCACTGGCTGTTCTTCAGTTACTCTTATAGGTGCTTGTTATCAAAATACATCAGTTTTGTGAAGCATGGGTTGTTCTTAAAAATTAAGGAAGATCACCTTTCCTCAGCAAACCCTTTGACCAGTTTTCAGAAAAATGTCCAAGAAGTTGCTGGGGATGGATGGAGGCTAATGTACTTATCGATGGAGCTAGGATAAGTGTTATGACACAAAGTTTTTATCCACTTGTGTTATTTGGTTTGCTAACAGAAAACTTTCATATACAATACTGAGAAATGATAATTTAAATAATTTGATCAAACTGAGGTGATAGTGGCCATTAAGTATCAGCTGAGCTTGATACAAGACAAAAGTGACAGACCTTAACTTTATTTAGCATATAAATCCGAAACCAAACCAGGCCTGTTGCTTGTCTGTGAATGCTGAGTATCCCCCTGCTATGGTGCAAGGAAGGCCAGGGCCCAAGAATAGAAGGGCCTCCTCATGGGAAGGGGCATCAGAGCAGGGCTTGGCAGCCAGGGCCTGTCCTGCTTCCTCAGCCAGGGAGCAGGAGGGATTTGAGGGGTGGGGCCTGGGGGCACCTCCCTGAGGCTGCGCCAGGACTGGGGCCTGTAGAGGGGCCCATCTCAGTGGGATCCATGGCTGGGCTCTGACATGATAGGGTGGTAGCATAGTCAGGGTCCAAGTGTGGGAGAGAGCCACAGCCTAAAGCAACCCCCACAGATGGGGTTGGCCCTGAACCCCCATAGCCAAATGCCCACAAGGGAAACATGTCTCAGGGCTTTATACTTGAGAAGGAAATGCTGGCATTGACTTTACTGGATGCTGGGGAGTAAGAGCTTCCATAAATGCAGTTTCTGTGACTTTATACCCCCTCACACCATGACACGGAGTTTCATGGCATTACTGTCTTGGGATTTTACTGATTGCATGGAATTGGCTTTAACATTAAAGGTCTGTGAGATCACAGCATAAATAACCTATGTCATTAACCTCTACTTATGTCAGACTATTACTTTTAAGCAAGAAAAAAAGAAGGGGTCTAAGCATGATCTGATATTTAAAGCCAAGATTTAAAAATATCACGCTATCAGCTGTATCCTGCTACTTGCACTGCACAGTTCTTGTAAAAAGAAATACCTTCCCAAATTGATACTGTGGGTGGTTTGTTTTTTTTTTCCCCCTTCTGGGTACTTGCCTTGGTACTTATTACTTAAACAGCAGATGTTCATGCCACCAGTGAATAATGAAGCCAGGTACATGGAAAGGTATAATAACAATGCTTTCTTTGTTCCTTCTTAAATGCAGTTTAGATTGTAACCCCACATCAAGCAACGTGCATCTTCAGATCCAGCAGTAGTGGTTTTGTCACTTCGGAGTCATTAAAAAGGAGACCCAGTGACCCTCCCTCAACATTAGAGAGAACTTTTGCACTAGAGATACCTTCAGTGTATTCCACTTGGGTTTCTGTTTACTTAATTCCATTTATAGAAGTGTACAACTTGTAAAACCTACACAATTACTTGAAAAAGATTCTCCTTATGACAAAATATAGTCAAGTGGTTTGTCCCTGTGAGTTGGCAGCTTCACACTGGGAAGCTCCTGAGCTCCAAATATGTTGGGGGCAGCAATTCAGACAGTTTTTAGAGGCAGAGTGAAGTGTGGTTCATAATGAGAAAAGGAGAACAGGAAATGATTTGATCTATTTGAACTTAAATGAGCACATAAAGTAGAAAATTCAGATGTAGAAAAAAATAGGGAATAATAAATATGAGTGAAATTTTCTGGGGTTTAGAGGAAAAGTTGGAAAACTATTAATGTTCTGTAACTTTGACAAAGGGGTAGCTGCAGTCTACACACTCTAGCAGAATATGTTACTGCTTGAAATGTCTTAGTGTTGCTGGTTTAATAGTCTCAATATTATTTTTAAAACAGTTTTTGTGTAGCCTTCTTCAAAGTGAATTGCAGCAAACCTGCTTCTAAATTGATTCCATTAAAAAAAAAAGACAAATATTTCTCAACTGTGTAACCATGTAGGTCATTTGATTGAAACAGGCTAATTAGGTCCATTCTGAAAACAGCAGCAATGACAGTAGGGCTGATAGTCACAAGTGATACTTTATTCATTTTTGTTGCCCTATAATTTGGCAGCATTTATTCAGCTCATTCTGCACATATCCCATGACAATACTAACTTTGAATTTTAATTTAGGGTCACCTCTAAGCTTTATTGGAGTGAGGTATTGTACATAACATATTTAGTGCCCTCAGACAAACTCAATTGAAAAACTTTAAAGTTTCATCAAGCAATTCTTCTTACTATTAACATAGGGGAAAAAGTGTTAATAATGTGAAAAGCTGACTTGTCTTCATCTCCAATTTCTAAGTTTTGGTAATTTTTATGGGTTTTTTAATATGAAAAAGATGTGTGAGTGAAACCTGTGAGAAAGCTTATCGGGGCTTTCTGCCTTTAGCTTGTGGGTCCTGCTAGGGCATGGGGAGGGCTGGGATACAGCCAACATCCTGCCACTGTCCTGGCTCTCCTTCTCTCCTTCCTGGGAGCTGTGGGTACCACAGGAAGGGAACCACCACCACATCACTCTGGTTGGACCCACAGCCCGACCCCAAGGTTAGGAGTGTTGCTGCAGGGGAAAGACTAAGAAGAAAATATGTCACGGAGAGATGTGTTTAACTGGTGTTGGAAGACAAGAATAGCTGAAGAAGGTCATTGGGTGAAGTGGAAATGTTGGGTGTTAGAGACCTGAAAGATGATGAAAAGATAGGGAAGTAAGTCACATTTGTGAAATCAAAAATGTACTGGTTGGAACCAGATAAAGAACATCTTCTAGAATGAAAATTTTAAAATAAAGGAAGAGTGACAGGAAGTGAATTTAATTCCTAACAGTAAAACATAGAAACCTCTTGCTTCATGTAGTGAAGAGGAGAAAGGAGATGAATAGCAGTTGAAGCAAGCAGAGTAGAAAAAAACAGGTTCACTCTCCATACACTGAGACTTTATGGTGATTAATTTGAAGATTTCGCCTTTTATGTTGGAAATAATGCTAAAATTTGCTGGTAAATTATTTCTTTGGGGGGAAAAATATAACAAGGCTCCCCCTCGAGATTTAATAACTCTTAAGCACTATTTGACTTAAAAAAAAAAAAAAAGAAATGCGGGCTGCTCAAAGAGTGAGCCTCCATGCAGATACGGCACAGTGCCCCCAACTGAGATTTCGGAAGCTTTGCAGGCACCTAGACCTACCATCCAGAAGCTGAACATTTGTGGCAGTGCTTTGCTTTTATTTTGCATCTCTAGAGAATATTTAATGCTTCAACCTATAAGCATGGGCATGACAGGGACTTGACTTAATCAAATCTGTTTGTTTGCAGATCACGTATGGCATTTCTTTCAAATCACAATTGAATCCAATAAGTAAAGACAAGGGTCAGCATAATTAGTAGAGAAGAAAATGGCTAATGTTGTGCTACGCTCTCTCACCTAGGGAGGTAGACTTTTTTAGGACTGCACACACACAATAAGGCAGTGATCAAATGGGATCTGAATGCTGTAGTCAATTATGAGTGATTAATAACCGTGAGAAGGAAAATATTTAAAAAAACCAAGATGAGAGAATTATTGGATCTCTTTCTGAAAAGCTATGGTGCTGGATAAACTCCAAAAGTCTGAGTGGTTAATTATTTTGTGAGCAATAATTTAGATACTAGATAAAAATCTTGGTATTGTAGCTTTTTTCCATTAAGGAGATGTCCCATTACTTCAGCTTTTATACTGATTTATTCAGATACAGGGGCTATTGTGCTCTATTCCTCAGACAGGGAACAGCTGGTTGAACTGTATTACTGAGAATAGAAACCACTACTGCATTTTCAAACTGAAAAATTACCAGTACTGAAGCTACGTCCTTCTTGGCCTCAAACAGAATGGGTATCCCAGAGTAAATTTCCTTTCTAGGGCTGATCCTAGGAAGAAAACTTAATGTCTTTGTTGCTTTGCTTGGCTTCTATTTTTATTTTTTTTTTCTCCCAAGGTTCTGCTCTGTCACACTAAAATCATTAATGTTGCAGAAACTAAGAGGTATGGGTAATATTATTTATCATTACAAGTTTATGCTTATATAAAGGAGATGAAAAAATGATTACAAATGCCTATTATTTTGCTTGGTAGAAATTTTCTGTATATGTATGTTATGAGTTATTTGGGATATCTTCCCATTATTAAACTTCATGTTTCATGAAAATCTGTGATGTCTGAAAAAATCCTAACCTTACAATCCACATTCCAGTCACAAAGCTCTGTCTCCTTGCTTGATAAGTGAAAATGTTGTATTTGTTTGCAGCAGAAAAAAATCATCATGCCAAACAACAAATCTTTAACCAGATAAGCTTCACAGGAACATAGATCCTTCCTGTTTAAAACATTGTCAGAATTATGTTACAGCTAAAACTAACATTTTAAATTGATACTTAACAATACATGCCTTCAAATATTTTACCTTATATTTATAAAGAACTTCTAAATTTTTTAAAAAAATTAATATCTGGCTAGCAAGCAGTTACTGAATTTACAAATTTTTGGCATCGTTTTAACCCTGTGGATCTCTCCTACCACTTCAACAGTTGGACTAGACTATCTATGTAAAAAGATACCTTATGCATATGCTGCTTAGCCTTTAAATGTATTATTCTCTCCTTATGGTTTTCATTATTTGTCAAATGTTTTTGAAGTAGAAATTCCATCATCTTAAAAATTATACTTGAAAGTGTTTTTTTTTAAGAAAAAGCTCCCTTGATAAAGTAGGGACCTCTCTTTAGTTTCAATGCTTTTTGTTATTTTTAATGTCCCTGATGGAGGCAAGCATTTAAATGCAACTTTACTTAAATAAGGTGTCAACAGAACATTAGTAGCACTTTTGTACTGGAACCTGAGGAAAAAATAAATCTACTGAAACACCTTGTAGGCTATCCCTTTGTACCTTTAGTGCTATGGGGTAATTCCTCTTGCAGGTCTAGTTCAAGATAGAATTGTATACATCCCTGCACAGTACAAAGTGAGTATTGTATTCAGGTTGATCTTAAGTTTTATTCTGTCTTGATCTGAAGTAAACAGAAATACCGTGTAAAAATAACACACTCTGCAAGCATTACAGATTGCTCAAAGGGTTGGTGGTTCTTAAGAAGTTTCAGTACTGGAATTAGGAAGACTGACTTTTTCCCCCAGTGGTTGATCGTGCTGATTTGTTTTTCACAGATGTGACAGCTAAAAAAAAAAGCCCTGTGTGAAGGGGACTTGCTATCACAGAATCACAGTGTTGGAAAAGATCTTTGAGATTGAGTCAAACCACACATATCCTCTACTAAACCATATCCCCTAGCACCTCATCCACCCATCTTTTAAATGCATTCAGAGTCTGTGACTCAACCACCTCCCTGGGCAGCCTGTTCCAATGCCCAACGACCCTTTCAGTGAATAATTTTTTCCTAACATCTAATCTGACCCTGCCCTGGTGCAGCTTGTGTCCATTTCCCCTTGTCCTATCACATGTCATTTGGGCGAAGAGACCATCGCCCACCTCTCTACAACCTCCCTTCAGGTAGTTGTAGGTGGTGATAAGGTCTCCCCTCAGCCTCCTCTTCTCCAGGCTAAACAGACCCAGCTCCCTCAGTCGCTCCTTGTAAGGTTTGCTCTCCAGCCCCTTCACCAGCCCCACTGCCCTTCTCTGGACATGCTCCAGGACCAAAATGTCTTTCTTGTAGTGAGAGGCCCAAAACTGAACATGATACGCAAGGTGTGGCCTCACCAATGCCAAGTACAGGGGCACAATTGCTTGCCTGAATCTGCTGGCCACGTTGTTTCTGATACAAGCCAGGATGCCATTAGTGATTGGCCATCTGAGCACACTGTAAGCCACACTGGCAATATCTGTAAGACTTGTATGGCTTCTAAATCAAGTTAGTGTTTATTCAGATATATTTGTTTAAAAGTTAGAGAACATAAAACAAGTTCTGAATGTTTTAGATGAAGTGATGTTACTTTAGAGTGCCAAATGCTCTATTAAGTTCAAATATTCAAGTGGGGGAAGAAAAGGTAAAAATTTATAGGAAATATGTTGGTATGTGGTCTGTCTATATATCTCTTCCCCCCCCACCCCCCCCCCCCCAGCATAAGTATGGGCATTTATTTTGGTCAACCTTCACACTGTTCTTTCTTATGGGAAAACTACTGATTTTGAGAAGAAGAATCAGAAATGAGTAGAGGTTACATTGCACACATGTTGTATTGAGGTTTACATGGAAACACTTTAAGATGTTTGACTATTTGCCTCTGGAGTAAACTCATATCTCTTCTAATACCAGTAGGAATACAGCAGGATGTCCAGGGCAGCAGGGCTGTTGTCTAGTTTGTTCAGTTTTGTATCACCATGGAGGTTGTTTACACCCTGAAACTCTCCCAGGCACTGTATGGATTTTAGTCATTCAGATCTGACTGGTTCTTCTGCAAGGCTTTGATCTCTGCACTTTCCAGGAGCATGTTTGCAGGGATTTAAGCAAGGTATAAAATGACTGTTAGTGCTTTTCTTGAGTTTGTTTGTTTGTTTTCCAGAAATATATTTGCTAGTGGGAAAGTATGGAGTAAGTTGATTTCTGGATAAAGCACTGTTTCAAGCTCTCCAGTCAGATGTAAACAGAAAACTTCCTTTCAATTATCTCCTATTTTTATCACATCCAGTATAAAAGATGACTTGTTTCCCAGTAGCTTAAAGCTAAAGTTTTCTTTAACATTCAAACATCAAAAGTTGTCAGTTCAATTGATGACAGGGTAATTAAGGTTGGACGGGACCTGTGGGGGTGCCTAGTTCAATCTCCTGCTCAAATCATGGTCAGTCATGAGATCAGATCACGTTGCTCTGGTCTTTAGCCAGACAAGTGTTGAAAACCTTCACAGTCTTTCTCAGCAAAGTGCTTGATTGTCTGACATCCTTACCCTGAAAACACTGAAAGTCTGAACCTCTCTTGTTTAAGATTACTCCTGTCTTACCTTGTCTTCCTGTCATGCATTGGTGTGAGAAGTTTTGCTCCACCTCCTTCATCCCTGTGTGGGCACTGGTAAACTCTTGTTAGACTTCCCTGAAACCAGCTCTTCTCTAGAAGAAGCTTCTCATAGGGTAAGTGTGATCAATCAAGCATGGAGCAGAGAGGAAATCATCTTTTCACTCAGTCTCCCAGTTGTAGGCCTGTTAATTCAGATGAAGATGGTATACATAACATCTTTCCTGCCAGAGCACACTGCTGGCTCATGGACAAGTCCTTTTCTGTGAGCTGCTCCAGCCTGGCGGTGCCCAGGAACCAGGTCCTACTTTCCAGGGCTTTGTTTTTGTTCTTGCTCAATTTCATGATGGCCCATTCTTCTAGCCTGTGTAGGTGCCTCTGCATGGTAACCCTGCCCTCAAGTGTATTGACTGGTTCCTCAAGCTAGTGTCATCTGTAAATTTGATCAGAGTGTAGTCCATTGCACCTTCTAGTTAACTAGTAAAGGT
The DNA here is from genome assembly GCA_027925045.1 of Hypotaenidia okinawae. Lineage (NCBI taxonomy): Eukaryota > Metazoa > Chordata > Aves > Gruiformes > Rallidae > Hypotaenidia > Hypotaenidia okinawae. Next base: position 102,344,819 of record BSDF01000001.1, read on the forward strand.
ATTAAACAGGACAGACCACAGTGCAGATTCCTGCAATACTTGTCACAGCCATCCAGGTAGAGTGTGAGCCATTAACCACTGCCTTCTGGAGCTGGTGATTCAACCAATTTTGTGTCTGAATGCAGATACACATTGAAGGTACTGGCTAAGATGTCTGAGATAATTTTTAAGAACATTCCGGTAGGCTGTTGTGAGGTAGCAGGCTGCTTCTGAAGGGACTCCTGGAGTATGTACAACACAACCTTTAAATACATGAGACGTACTTACATGAATAATTCCTGTTTGATGATAGTGACGTGTAGTTTCAGGCCATGGCTCAGCTGGCAATCTATTTCACTGGACATTCCACAGACCTTTCTGCAGCCATTTCAGGCAAATAGAATGAAGATGTATGGAGGAAAATAAATAAGGGATGTTTTTTCCCCTTTTCATAAGGTCTGATCCAATTTTGCATTAAAATAATAGTGTGGGCTTTCCAGGTGGTTCAGTGAGAAGTACAGTCAAGGACAATTACAGATTGTTCCTATGCAGAGCTAGGAATCCTTCAAGGGTAGCTTTGGGTGTAGTGGATGAAAGCACAAATGTAACAAATGCAATTCATTTGAGTTGTCTCTTGTGTTTTCAGGAAATGAGGCAGAGAGGAAATGTAAGGGGGGAAAAAAAAAAAAGAAAATAAATAGTCCAAACTGTGAGCTGGTGTAAGAAGGCACAGGAAGTCCATTGGCTTTCCTTGCTTTGTACTATGCTTTACGTTGATCTTTGGAGCTATGGTTTATCCAAAGAGGAAACAATCCAAGACCTGAAGTTCTACTTATCTGCAATTCAAGCTACCTTGTTAAAAAAAGATTGCTTTAGTGGTGAAATAAAACACCAAAAATATGTTGTGCATTGCAGTTTTCCCCTACATTCAGTGTCTGTCTTTTCTCATGAGTTACCTAGATAAGATTAATTGCTTTCTTTTCTTTCTATTAATACTCTCCCATTTTTTCAAAGGAATTGCAGTAATATGTGCAAATCTATCCAAGAAACTTGCAGCCAAGAGTGAAGCTTGTAGTTTGAGCAGTTGCTTTCCTCCTGCATTAAGAACTCTTTTTTTATATGAGAGAATTATTGTAACTGGTATAGTGGTTCATTTTTTAATGAGTGAGCATTTGTACATGGGGCTCTCCTACATGGCAGACCACAATTCAGGCAACATTCATATGTGATGCAGTAAATTTTTGCACAGGGGTCTAACTTGTTGCCAGTAAGAGACCTGACTGAAGAGAAAAGAGTTTCTTTTGTTACTTAATCTCATGGTAGTAATTTCAAGGTTTCATCTCTCTAGCAAGTGTGGCTGAGCTGGGTTCTGCCTGTTTTCCACTCATTCTATTTGAAGCTTTTCCCATTTGGACCTCTAAGTGTTCAATTATTTGGACATAGAGAGCAAGGGAGACTATTGCTGGCTTTGTAGGAAGGACATTCTGCAATGTGATGAGAGATTCTGCTTCCCGTCTCTGCTCTGTCAGGCACAGGTCTAACCCCAGGTAGGTAAGCTTTTTGGAGGAGCTTTCTAAAATAGCTTAACCAGGTTCTTTAACTTTCTCTTTTCTCTCTCAACCTGCCTAACAAATATCTTAATCTAAATTGCTTTCCTTGCAGAACCAGAAATGTAGTTTTATCTTTTGTTCCTTGTCCTTCAGCTCTGCTGGAATAAATAAATAGCAAACAACTGTGGCAGTTACCTCCTTCCTTCTACTTTATGAAACAGGTACGAGAACAAGGGATGTGCTAATATCAGAAAAAAATACTGTGATTAAATCGCTGGGAGTGGAATCTGAACTTAGATTTTTCAGCCTTGTGCTTGGAATGTTTCCATGTTCATTTTCATACTCTGCAATTCTTGAAGCATATGAATTTTGTGCTGAAATACATATTTCTTCCTCTTTTTTTCCCCTCACGCTTGCTCATAAATTCTTCAGTTGACAGAAGAATTTGGATGCGCAGAGGAGTGTTCTGTCTTCATTAAATTCAGTGCATAATTGGTGTGACCTCTTCTTATGTGTTTTTTGCTGTAACTTAGAACTAATGCTTTATGAGCAAATCATAAACCCTGAACTTACTGAGAGTATAGAAACTGCGTTCTTTCCTGGATCTCCTCAGTTCTGAGATCATAGAAGCAAAGGAAAACCCTAATATATAAGCTTTGGTCGGAATAACGCAGCGGGTGTCTGCCCTGTTTAACTTCCACCGCAGGAAGCAGATCCTCTGGCAGGCCAAGCTGCTGTGGGATAGTTTCTCAGGGCCAAGGAACAAACAGCAGCAAGTGCTGACAGGGTTCCGCGGCAGGCTTCCCTGTGCTCGGCATAAACTGCACGCAGTTAAAAATAAAACAAAACCGTTGATCTGAAAGGACAAAAAGCCACGTTCGGTTCTGGTTTTCCTACGCGGCTGCAGCGGTGTGAGCAGGGAGCGTATTTCGTTCGGGCGCCAGCTGGGGCCCGTGGGGCCTCGGGAAGGGCTGCAGGGGAGCAGCGCCACCTAGCGCTGGAACAGGAGGGAAGGGGGAGAAGGAGGGTTGCGCGCCGCTGCGGCTAGCCCAGGGAGCGGCTTTTACCAACCCGCCTGCCTTAAATACCTGGAAGCAGAGGCCTGCTGGGTGTTTGGTTGGTTTAGCCCCCACATATTGCATCGTGCTCGGTAACTATCTTCAACGCGAAAGCACGAGTCAGCTTGCAGTCATGATCAGAACGCCATTTGCCTCAGATTAACTACAGTAGCATAACCAAACTGCACAGCAGATGTTTAGTGCTGCTGAAGAGCTGTTTCACCTTCAGTGCAGAATCTGCAGCCAGTGTTCCGCCTGCTGAGAACAGACACCACTTCTGCTGAGGGGCTGGCCGAGCTTCACTTGACTAATAGAAGCACAGGAACTTCTTTGTCCTTTGAAAACTATCTTGGTTAAAAACAGCTATTAGTTTTTAAATTATTAAAGTGGAACCATTTATTTAAACACTTGAGCATTTTTTTATTCTCCAGGAAGTCTTTATAATAAGTTTCATTTCTCTTACGCTGACCATCCACTTCTGTTACTTGAAACTATACAGTATGATGTATCACCTTATTCAAAAAGCAAGAAGTTGAATGAGCTTTGAGTATCTGAAACAGGCCATGGATTTGTGGTTAAATCTAAGTTCCCCATGTATCCCTAAGATCCTGGGGAAAAAAATAGTAACGTTTTTCCATTTCATTTGAAAAAATCAAATTGGTTATGCAATGGGATTGGTATTCCTCTTGGTATTCTTGCTATTTGTTATCAACCCTCCAACATTTGATAAAAGAGGGGAAAAAGCAACATATGAAAGACACAATTTTAAAGGGGACTCTTCTTTTTTTTTTTTCCTTGTGTACAGGGTAACTTTTCTTTTGACATTAAATTTTTTGAAACATAAATCGAGGAAGTTAGAGAAAATCCTGTCCCAGAATTGGAAGTTTTCATCGAAGTTTAAGCTATGATGTTCAGTGCAGTTATCATTAATGTGACAATTTTTGCAGATAATTGATTTTCAGGTATCACTGGCAATGAATTTGTCTAAGTCTGGCTCGAGTAGGCAGCAGCCAGAAGAGCTGATTGCATGCTTCTTTATGTCTTTGAAGACAAGAATCCCCTACTGTAATTTTGCTCCCTCCTGCTGCCATGAGGTTTTGCCTACATGTCCTGAGAATCTGGAGTCACTGGGACTTAAGTCAGCTAGTAAAGACAGCTAGTTAAGTGCAGGTAATTCCAGCTAGAGGACCAGGCTAGAAGCTAAAGTGGAAAAGTTTGTTTTATCATTGAATATGACCAGTGGATCAGAAACTGATATAAAAATATCTGTATCCACTCAAGTGCTTAAAACAAAGAGTAAAGCTTGAGACTGCAGTTGATTCAAGACAAAAAAAAATGAGGCAAAATATTCATTATGAATACTGATAACAGTTCTACTTATGCAGTTGTATGTATATCTATGCTTGTTAGTATAGTTTTCAGAGTATCTTATTCTGAGCTTGTGGGTTTTATTTTATGGACCAATTTTAAAACTGTTTTTTGCATACTGTAAGTGCTCTAAATGGCAACTTAGACTTTTCTGTTGTATAGTACAAATACAAGTATTTCCTCTTGAGAAGAGCCTGGATCTACAGAGACATCTTTAAATACATGTGCTAGGATAATGTAAAGAAAAAATACCTGGCGTTTTGACAATGAGTTCTGAAGCAATTATATTTCTATGGTAAAATAAAACTTAAAGTGACTACAGATATCAAAGGCAGTTGATAAGTATATAAAAGGGGAGGAGGGAATAGCTTTTAAGAAATTACAAAGTGGCTTTGTCAGAAGAGATGATGTCTTGTTAGAAAATTAAACGTCTCAGACCTAAACTCAAATGTGCTTTGTAGTGAAAGGACTATACAAATTAAATCAAATAGTTTGCAACTGAGGCTCTGTAGCAACTGATGCCAAGTTTGGCTTTTTAGGTGCTCTGGGTCATTCAAGGTTCCACTTATAAGGAACTCCAGAGATTGCTGTCTGTTCTGTATGAAATGGTGGATATGAATTTGTTTCTTTCTGAGGCCAACATCTCAGTAGAGACGTTGCTTCTTGAGGACATATCTCAGTGGTAGTAGATGGATGGGGGGAAAAAAAGAGACAAAGTCAATAATTTTATTTTATTTTAGCCAAAGTATGTAGTGTTCTAATGTGTAGTGTACTAGTTTTCTTAATCTGCCCTTTAGCACCTTGTCATCCATACTCTCCCATCCCCAAAGGAGACTTGCAAGAGCAGTTTGGAATCTAGATTTTTTCCTTCTGCATTCAGTTGAGCCCTCTGTTTAAAGTCAAAAAACTAGCAACGTGCTACTGTAAGCTAAGAGTCTGTAGAAAACTTGGGTACTTTTTGAAAACAGTAATTTGTAGATATAAACACCACAAAAATAAGTATATGGCAGTACAGTGATTATTGCATAAAACGTACTTGGGGAGTTCAGAAACTAATTTTCTTTCTATAGACAAGAGAAAGCTAAGGAAAACTGTTTAAAGAGCAGACATTGACAATATAGTTCTGGCTAGCCATTTGATATAAATTTCTCTTCAAAAGTAAATACCAAAGCTTTATTTTAACGCTTCTCAATGGCCAAAGAAAGGACTTGCTCTAACTGTTAGAGACAGCTAGAGGCCTATGAATTACCCTCATGACTGAAGGAAAGACTTCTTGAATGTGTGAGGTGTTAAACTGTTAATCAAAGAGGTCACTTGTTTTTCCTGATGGCAGATTCTTTATATAAATGTCTACAGCAAGGGCAAACATTTTTCTGTAGTGGCTGCAGAAAAATCCGGTGTTTAAAGAGCTAAAAGTGATAGATGGTCCAGCAGTACAAAGCTTCTTATATTGAGACTGGCAATGTGTATCAAGTACTTTTTTGTTGTTAGGTGAATAATTAGGTATCTGTAATAGAATATCAGCTTTCTTCAGAGACAGAAAGTGTGACAAGGAAGTTCACTTTTTATATATGAGAAAACAATGAAACTGTTTCTGATATAGATGCATCCTGTCTTCAGATGTAGATACATTCTAACTTCACCAGAATCTACTCAGTTTATGCTACATAGCCTCTTACAGGACTTGAGCATATTCTAAATTTTAAGCAGTTACCAGTTGCTGTACTTAATTTCAACTGGTGACAGTCTGTTCATAAAATCTCCCTTGTTTTCATCTATATTAATGCTGCTGGTCCACTCCTTTCCCTTTGAGGTCTCAGTGGGATGTACTGACAAGAGGTTTCCCATTATATCTGCATGTCTAAAAAAATTCCCGCTGCCTCTGGATTTTAAGTGGAGTACTATCTGTTTTTAACCAAAATTCAAACACTTGTTTTGGGAGTTACCTGGTTATTGTCTTTGTTTGGTAGGGTTCCTCCACACCAGACTCTTAAGGTAAATCCCTCTTCATCTTCCTCTTACTTGTTATGCTCTTGTTTCATGCTGTGGGTTGTGCATCAAGATTGATATTTCCTAAAATACTTTGGGACCTGTTTATCCCTTACATTGATTTCTCTTGTTTGTGATCGGTGTGTTCCTTCCCTAGGCTACATCAACAGTTCTTGGCCCAGGTAATTACAGGTCCTCTCAGCTAAGCTACTTCAAGCTTAAAGTTTAAAATTAAACTGTATCTATTACAAAGTTGGTTTTAAAAAGATTGAGGGACAGGAGGTAGGAATCAAGTGATAAAAGATGATTTAGAATAAAAGCCCAGTTAATGCTTTTCCCTAATAGCAGTGAGGTCTTGTAGGCCTCAACTTCAATAATAATTTTTTGGAGAGAGTTAATAATGGGCCAGTTGTTAAGGGAAGTATCTATGGTGTCATTCTTACAAAAGTTAGGTATTAGTAATAACCTTGGAATGGGGAAGGTATATTGGCAGGAAGTGTTTACTAGGATATTACCTGTCTTCTGTAATACCTTTATTGTCTTATAGTTCAAAGATAGCATTGGAGTGAATAATTAAAGATTTTCCATTATTTGTTTTCAGAATTTTTATCAACCAATCTGTAGTAAGTGCAACACAGGATTTCCCTATTAATTCTTGAAGTCAAATCTCATCTATGCACACACACATGCTTGCACACATGCACACAAACCCTCTGCTGAAAGAAAGTGTATGAACTTGCTGGTAGAGTTAAAAATATTCAGTAAGGTAAACCTTGTCTTGAAAGTCCATTGCTGAACTGAAATTTGCAATGCAAGGCAATTACTACTTCTGCAAAACTGAAATCAGTTTTGCAAAGAAGAATAAAGAATGACAGATTATTAATTTAGGCTGCAAAATTATATTTAAATTGCTATTTGGTTGAAATTCCTTTCAAAATTTTTTTTCCTTTTATAATTTATGACTGAGGAGTACTGTATTTTATAACAGGACTGTGATGAAATGCTTTAAAGGAAGAATTATGATGGCTCCTGGAGCATCCATCAATGCAATAAACGAACTGTTGTCAGTAATGGGACTAAAAACTGAGGCAATGGCATGTCTTGTTTATATGCCCTATATCTGATTAACATCCACTGTTCTTGGTTAAGTAATCCCATGAATTCCATCAGGTAATATGCACTGAGGAATGAAGCAAACAGGATGTAGCTCTTGGAGATCTGTGGATCTGTACCTTGGGCTTTTGCCAATACTATTTAATTGAAAGGAAGACCAAGATAAAATTATAGCCTTTTGAATGCCAATGTGTGCTTGCAGCTTTGTTAACCCACTTTTTTGAATCTAAATGAAGCATTCTTGCATAAATAAAACACACTATTATAAAATAAATGATGCACAAGATGTATTTATGAAACTAAATAAGGGATAACAAATTGGACTGGATTGCTGGTCATACGTAACATTTCTATCTGAAGTACTAAAAGGTAATGTATCTGAGGTAGGATGTTAATAGCCTTACCAGCAGCAGCATGAAGAGAAAGGAGAGACTGCAGATAAAACAGAAAAACTTATCTGCATAGTCAATGTTCTTGAATATCTCATTTTCAGAAGTCTTTTGCTCTCAGAAGGACTAAAATGGAACATGACAATTTAATATTAAACCAAATCCTGTTCATCTTTTGTGTGGAATAATTTGTCTTAAGTAACAGCTTTTATAGAAAAAGAATCCTATCATGGGACAGACCTTTTAAGGTAGAGTACCTGCCCAGATGTCAGCACATTACTGGTCACTTGAAGGACATCCTTAGCTATTCCATATCTTTTACTTGATAATTAGAAGACTACCAGATGACTCTAACTGAAATGCAGGGAACTATGGAGCATATATTTAATTTTTCCTGCAGTTAGTTTTTAGGCCTGCTTCAGTTCCTGAGGACAGGGAGTGTTAGATCTGTTTGACCTTAATGGGACAGATAAACACGTTCTTGCAGATGTAGTCCAGCTGTTGAAGACTACCACCAGCCGATATGAATCCCACCCTGTGCTGAGATATGGCAAGGGATGGTATGGGCATGCAAGTATGACAGCTCAGGGTCAGCAGGGGGGCAGTTCAGGTAACAGTGATCACAGTGAACCCATTTGGTGCTGAAGGCAGTGGCGTGGAGTTGTTTTATAATCTCCTGGTGCAGATTAGCTGTGGTGTGTTTAAAAATGTTTGTGAGCAGTAACTTTTTAAATTGCTGCAATTGCTTCTAAAATTGTCTCCAGATCTTTAAAGATTCTCTTGGAGCATAATCACTTGAACAGAGTTCACTTGGAGCATGGTCACTTCAACAGCCCTTTGGCATTGTAGGAGCCAATCCAGGTTTGTAAAAATGGTATTTCACAGGACCACAGAATGGTTAGGGCTGAAGGGACCTTAAAGATCATCAAGTTCCAAAAAAACCTGCCCATAGGATAAATTTCCTTGTACATCACATAGCCTGGTACAAACCTAGCATACTGGCACCAAGACACAGCACACAGGATGCTTATGAAGATGGGCTTACTAGCCCGAATTTCTTGCTTAAAGCAAAGGTATATTAAATGTTTGTCATATCTGTTTGTATCTATAACAAGAGAACGGTAGAGCCTTTTGTAGGGATTTGCACATGGTAACTTAAACTGCATAAATGTATATTTCAATATTAGCAGAACTGAGTTTACTGTATATATTGCATTTTCAGTTCATCATCGAGATTTATGTCAGTGCATAAAAAAACCTTCCATCCCTTGAAACGCTCAGCTGCTTGTCAAATTTTGAGTAGTAAATGAAAAAAAGTAGTAGATGTGGCAGGTAAAATTAATGAAGTTATCTTTATAGTAGCACAGAACAAAAATTGTAGGCCAGAGGTTTTATAAACTCCAGTGAAGGTTTTTGTCATACACATGGGAACTCTGAAAATGATGTTTTATGGAAGCAAGCAGAATTTGGCCAATGTTAAAGAAAAGTAGTATGTTGGCCTGGGGCAGAAAGAAAATGTACGTTTAAGTACAAGTAATGAGGTTCTTTCATGATCCTCAAGTGTATTGACAATTAGTCAAGTTCAAGATATATGCAGTTGGTTCACATCCTAATTGCAGCCCATAAATTAAAGAAATCATGCAGAGTGCCTTGCTTAGTTGTGCCATCCAATAATTTTACCAGACTGGATAATCTGATTCAGATCCTTGATAACAATGTATTTAGCTATATAGAGCCCATTTGGCTCTGAGTATAGAAGGTAGGAGAATCCTTGAAGAAGTGGATCTACAATGTGTAGAATAATTGCTTAATGGTGAACACAGTGTACTACATGGGCACATTAATTTGTGAGGGAGGGAAACAGTATTTTTTTGAAAGTCATTGGTAACTTCATGTACAGTATGATTTTGGCACTGCCCTGGTGTGTGATTTATTTGAACCAAATGGTAGGGGGATCAAGCCTGGGAAACTTCATAGGGAAAACAGTTTTAGGTAGGTCTATTTTTTTGTATTTTTGGAGAATCCAGATACGTTGGCCTTTTCTCACTTGAAACTCTGTTTTAGTTCCTAAACTTGTAAAACCAATACAGTCTTCATGTGAATTCTTCTTAGGACTGATGTTTGTGTTTTGCTAGCAAAATCTCAAAAGCAATACTGTTCTTCACAAATCATATATAACTATTAGCATTCATAAATACTTGACTAGGTATAAGCCTACAGATGTGAAGACAAATAACTGAATTATTTCTCATATTTCTCTCCTACATGATTCTGTAATCCTTGAGCTATTTGAGAAAATGTTAGGTTAGTCCTTCCCATGTTAGTTGTTGACTAGGAGCTAAGAGTACCCTATACTTTCATTTCTCATAGAGTGTACAGGTGCAGTTAAACACCGAGTAAGAAGGTTGTAGGATATATGTGATGTCTTTTCCACAGTTCACAGAAAGCAACTAGAGAAATGCTGAAGTTGGCATACCTTTAGATGAAGGGTAGAGGACTGTATAGTGGCCCAATTATCTGGAAAGTACTGTCAATGATACCAACTGCAGTCTTTTTGCTGCTGAAAGAGTTCCTTCTGTGCAACTCTGATCCAAAGATAAGAAACATTTTCATCTCTTTTTTTTTTTTTCTCCAGTCCCTTTTCAATGACATTTGACAATTCAAGTGCTAAGAGGTGGCTGTGAGAATTTACAGGGTATTTTTAAAGGAGTATCTCCTTTAAGTATGTGGAGGGAAATGCCTCTAAATTTTTTAATCACTAACTTGATTTTATTTGTAACTTAAACAGGACTCAAGTAACTCATCCTCTGAGAAAGAAAGCTTTAAGCACAAAGGAATCAATCGTTTCTTGTACATTAGAACAGGCACCCCTTCCCCACACAATTGCCCCTGCCCACCTGAAGTCTGTAAAAACCCAGCTGTCTAATAGGGTGTGCAACATTGCAGGTGGGATTGAAAGGAGAATCAGATTAATTTTTTGAATTGCGCTTTTCATTTTTAAAGAATGCATCAACAATAATACATATGTAGGAACAAAATACCTGATACCAAGGAAACTGAGAAAGAGGAGGATTCTTTCTACTTAATCTACTGGGCTATCAATAAAGTCCTCTTAATCTGTATTCTTTTTTAGAGGGCTTGGTGGCAGACTCTTGTAACTTGTTAGAATTGTATGAAACTTGTCTATTATGAAATAAAATTATTGGAGAAGAGTTCTGTTGATGCTGAGCTCATTTAGATTTTCAGTTAATAACTTATGCCCCCCAAAATAAGAGGGGGACAGAGGTGCTGAATATTTATTAAGAAGAAAAAGTATTTTCCCCATACATGTTGTTATAAGCCTCATTAATGTAATTGTTTACTACTTTTTTCCTCACTGGAATCTTCTCTTATTCAGTGTTCACATGAAAGCATTTATTTGCTGATGGTTGCTGCTGTCTGAAAAATAGCTCGGTGACTAATTGTCACAGGCTGTTCAAACTCTGTTTTGGTAAACTCACCTGAAATTATCTGGCCACAAACATGAACAAAGCAGGTCTACCTTCAGGATGAGATGAAGTAATCCTAAGGGCCTGAAACAGGAAGATTGCATCAAAAGTGCTGCTAAATGAATGCCTGCTTGAGGATGTCTTTTTGAGTGATGTTACCACCAAATAACAAGTTTCATGTTCACAGTGTAGCTGCTACTGACTTTCAGTGCACTGAAATGAGAGTTTGATTTCAGGTTGAGCTATAAACAAGAATAAAAAAGATGCTCATACAAGCCTGCTCTTGCTGTCCTAGGTTCCTAGCCCTGGTCTTCTCTTGCTGAGTACAAATCCCAGTTTTAACTCCTAGCTTTCTGCTTAGTATCCTCAAAATGTTTAAGAAAAGCTATATAACTAAATGTAGCCATTTGCAATATGAACATTTTCATCTGAACTAAGCATTGAGCTCCTTTCCATAGTCAACAGGAAGAAAGAAATGACTAGGATTCAACTGATCTCATACAGATGGCATCTGAAATGTATCAATAGAATTGTATTCTAGCACCTGCCTCTGAAAGAGTGGTGAGTAATCCACAGATGGACATCTAAAGCTAGGTGAAATTAATCCCACCTTCTGTGTCTCATCCAGCTGGCTCCTTACTGAGCCACCTGTGCCACGTTTTGTCTCCTTGAATAGCCAGAGCTGGCTTTGACACCACCATGTCCTCAGCTCTTTTTCTCCATCTGTCTTCTTTGCCATCCTTCCTGCCCTTTAATAAAGACATCCTCTTTTTCTATGCCTTGCCGGGAGGGTTCAGAAGTGGCAGACTAGTCAAGAACACAAGATGGTATTCATGCTCCTGCCCCTTTTCCAAATCTGTGACGGATATAGGAAAAATCCTGCTCATCCCTTGCATTCTGCTCACTGCACGGCGGGACAGTGATGAGTGTCGAAAGGTCAGTCTACAGCTTCCCCAGGGAGTTGGAGCTTGTCTAATGCTGTTGATAGCTTCTGAATATGAGTTGATTTTTTTCATGTTTTCTGCTGACAGTATATGACCTCAGAGTTTTGAAAGCCATTTAAGTTGACAAATTTGAACAAATAAAATTACGTGTTTCCAACATGAGGACCACAGTCCTTTCTACGCATCCTTGAGTTGGCTTTGAAAGAGATATGGGAGTTTTAAAAGAGACTATTTTATCCTTCCTAAAAGAATTGGAAGAGTTTTCTTCTAGTTTTATTCAAATTTTCTTCCTGAAATGGCTACCTCTTAATAAAAATCCCCTATATGCCAAGGAAAATACTCAACCCAACAAACCGAAACAAATTCCCCAAATCCTACCAACAACCAACCACCCAAAAAATCCTCTCTATCTCAAAAGTTCAACTTTATACTGCGACATGATAAGGACAGTACTAGCCTCACTGATTTGAGATATCACTTTTAACAGAAAGAGAAGAAACAGCCTTACAAAATGTTATGATAAAAAAGTCAGATCTCTATACAGATTTTCTTAGAATTTTGTTTTGCTTGTGGGTTTTTTTTTTTGGTGTATACTTGTAAATTAATATTGTAGTTCCAGGCTGGAACTGCTGTCAGCTAACAGTCTTATCAGTAGAAAAGGATAGGCTTTACATATCACAAAACTACCTACTAATTTTGATTAAGCTTATCAAATAGTTTTCATTAGGAAAGATGACTTCATGACTTTATCACCAGATTAATTTTTATTGCATACTCAATAAGGCATATTGAGGAATAGTAAAGTTCAGTGCCCTCTCTTATAAATAGATTTGAACTACTGTCTTCCATCTCCAAAGAAAATTCCCTAACCCCTTTTATATGAGATATTATGGTCTTGGTTGTTCTGACATTTCTGATTCAAACCACTTCATCTTCTCCTAATATAGCATTCTTTTTTAATTCAGGATGGGTGTTGAGGATAGAAAGGAACCTGCTACAGCCTCCCTTTAAATTTTTTTTTTGCTTAATTTTGTTTTGGGTGGCTGAAGAAGAAATGGTTTGAGTCAAGTCAAGCAAAAATATATATTTCTTAAAATCCCTACCATTTGAAGTCATTTGTAGTGGAAACGTGCCTTTCGTTAATTCTTAGGAGGTATGAATGGTAAAAGTTCTGCCGACTTGCATGCTGGGAAGTCCCCTTTTATCTTAATAATATAACATTATTTTAATAATCCTGAATATAAATACATTTCTGTAAGTAAATTGAACTGTAGTAAATGCCTTATTATCACCTATTGATGGTAACACTCTTTGTGAAGCCTTCTGCTAATGCATTGCCTTTGCAGAACAATAATCTGTACTAAACACTTTTGTTAAATCGTTTCATTCCAACTGCCCCTGCAAATCTATGTTTCTGTTTGCATTGAAATTGTAGAACATAATTTGTTCAAAGGAAGTTAATCATTTCTGCTTTTTAATTTCTCATGCCAATTTTTTGAAGTTTCATTTCTGTGGTTTATTTGCCAGGATTAGATTAATGTTTGCTTTTTGCATGCACATAGTTGATCGCTTTTCCAAAGTATTAACACAAGAATATCCTTTTTCAAACATCAGAGTTCTAATTGCTTCAATAGGACTTCTCTATAAATGTATCTGTTTGGGAATGACTTTTTTAATAGTTGTTCCCTTTTTAAAGTCTTTACATAATTGCTTGCATAGTGAGAAATATCTTTTGCCAGTGCATCATTAGCCTTATATACAAATGCATTGATATGTATGATATTATGTACTCAATAACATGTTTAACTCTATGTAATTCTGTAGTACTCCTGGGATATTATGCTTCAGAGGCACCTTACACTTAATTAGTGACTGTAAAGTATCTTATAACTACCTTATGTATCAGTCACCTACAGGACAAGAATAAAGAATTAATTTATATGCATTCCTCTTCTTTTGGGATTCTTTTTCCAAATTATGTACTGCTGTATATATTTGGGTTATTCAGCTGTCACACCTCTGGACATAAGATAATTTGATTTTGTTTGTAGAGAGGCAAATAAAAAGAAAACCAGGGACTTCATCAACCAGGGACTTCAAGATAAGGAAGATCTCTGTGGATTGCACAGCAAAGGTACAACATGTTGCGAAAAAGTAGGCTGAACAGTTTCAAATAAACTGTTCATTCAGAAGGAAATGAAGGTCTAGAGGTATCAAGCGAGCCAATGACCCCTAAGGCCTGAGTGGAAAGCTTTCCACTACAGTCACATGCTTGGAAAATAGGAGATCTCTCAGACAATTCAGCAAATCTGAAACCCTTATTCAGAGATTTGAGCTTTGTCCCTGGGTCTGAGGAGGCAGTTTCTAGGGTCCACTAGTAAGTGCCTCAGTTGATTCTACAAATTTTGAGGTATGCATTTCTGTTTCTCTGTAATGTAATATGTGCAGAAGGTATAAATTTTGTTTTCTGCAGCCTATAATAACTCTGGCTTTAAGAGCACAGCATGCTACTTACAAGTCTTGACTTCAATAACTGCACTTAAACTTTATGCTGGATAATAAATATTTCAGTAATTTTCTTATGATGACACCTCTTTTTTTTAATATATAGTATGAAAACAGCCTGCAATAAGGGCAGTTATATTAAAGCATTCCTTGAGTTTTTGCTTAGATCAATAAAATCTCTTAGGCTGTTACTGATCAGCAATTGCTTGTGTGAACTTTGGTGGAAATTCTCTCATTTTAGCAAGGGAGTAGCAGAAAATAAATTAAGCTTCTTCCTTTCAAGTGAAAGGGAAATAGAACTTTTTATTCATATGTTTTTTTCTAATCTGAAAATGTCAGTACGGTGAAAGGAAATATGTGAAATTTAGTGTTTTGATGAAAACTGCTTGAAAAGGTTTTGTAAGACCAGAGTATCCACATGTGTGAGACCTCTGTAACATCCATCACCTAGTTCTAGATGTAGTAACTGTACCTTTTTCTAGGAATGAGGAAGACCACGGAGTAGAACACATACTCTACCTGCTTCGAGGGTTAAATCCATGTGTATGAGTGCGTGTACTGAGAATTTTGTTTGAAGCAAAGGGGTCTAGGAAGCAGCAAGAGTGAGGCTGCTCTGAGAGGGGTCATGCAGGCAGTGGAGGTGACCCCAATGCTAGTTGTGGTGCCTCGTTGATGGACATCACAGTGTCTGAGAGGGACAGGCAGAACTGGGTGCTGGTAATAGGATCCATTGGCAGCTCCGGCATGGCAAGGAGGTGAACCAGGCAGGGCCGGGGACCACCTAGAGGGGTCAACAGGAACAAGTGGAGCCAGACTTAAGGACAAGGTTGAAGACAAGGCTGCAGTGTACCTTGGAGAAGACAGGATTCAGAGCAGTGATAATTGCTCTCTTCAGGTACCTGAGGGGCATTAGACAGATTATGATGATATCAGGCTGCCTACTGCGTTGCACAGTAAGAGGATAAGAGACAACAGTTGTAAGTTACAAAAAGAGGAATTCTAATGGAAAATATAATGAAAATGGATGTGTGAGTGTGTGTGTAATTCACTGTGAAAGAGGTCTAATACTGCAGCGAGTGCCTGGGGAGGCTATTGAACCTCTATTCCTGGAGGTGTTGAAAACTTGACTGGATGAAGCTCTGAGCAGCTTGGTATGACTTTGAAGCTAGTCCTCCTTTGAGCAAAAGGTTGGACTTGATTATCTTGAGACCTTTCTATCTGAATGATCTGTGGTTCTAAAAATAACTTTCATCTCAAATATCTTGGCATATGGTTAGGTTCCCTGGTAAAGAGGGCAGAAGGTGTATAAATCAGTGTGTTCTTTCTCTAAAAGTTTAAGGGGGAAAAGAAAAGACAGAGTTAATGGTCTCATTTTGTCCTGATGAGATGTAGAAGTGGGCTTGGAACCAGACCTACAGGTTCAGAAAACTTATTGCTACTGTACTTGAGCAGCAAGAGGAACTACTGTAATCTCAGCTTGCTGCTGCCTACCATAAGCAAGCAGATTTCTGCCTCAATTTTTTGGTGGTTGGTGGCATTCATTATAGCAATATGAACAAAGAACTTGCTTAGGTCTTCAGTTTTAAGTAATTTTTCCATGTTCCTATTCAGCCATCATCTTCAGTACTGGTTATTCTATTTCTTCCAAAATCCCGTAGGAAAAACTCAAAGAAAGCAATCCTGCTCAGTATGGCTCATTGCCACCCGTTGTTATAATAACATCGGTGATAACTGCAATAAATTGGACCATTTCATGTTACCATGGCAGCCAAATTGAAAGTAGCTTTTTTTTTCCCCCGAGGTTGGATGCAGATATTGTTGCAGGTAGAAGATATAAACTAATATTGGTTTATAATTACCATCTGTGTTATACCAAAGTATCTTTTCCTAAATTTGTCATTCTGTGTGATAAGTACCTATGGTGTAGGAGTTTCTCATCAAAGAATAACTGGAGACAGAACTTCCTATTTGGGTGTATCGGTGATTAAATGAATCTGATATTTTCTTCGATGGTGAATTTCAAGTGAAGAACTGTTATAATGCTTATAATTGGAGATTGCCAAAGAAAACTGTCTTCCTTCTACAGCTGTGTTAAAAAAAAAAGTTAGGGTATTTTCTAAATAAAAACCCAACAAATTAAATCAGAGTTCAGAATTAAAAGAATGTTTATTTTTTGTTCTCTATGGACAGTGAAATTCTGCAAAGATTCAAAATAATTCTTATAGGATCTTGTAGGGATAGATGGAAGAGTTCTTATAGGACCTGGCTGTTGTATCCAGTTTTTAGTCCTCTGTCACAATTTCCACTGAAGTGTCTCTTAGCTTATGCTATAGTAACCATTTTCGAGTATTTAGGGATCCTAATTGTGTTGTCTGGTACTAAACATGTTAAGTACCTTTTGTGTGTATTAAACTGAACTAACGAGTTATCTGCTTATAAAGAGATGTTTGTAAGGTATTCTGGTGGAAGTATAGCAGAAGGAATATTTTTAAAAAAAGAAATTAACAGGAAGACATGGCAATAACTTGATAACTGGGGTCTCTGTTATTTGTAGTAACTCAAGTATAGAGTCTCCAGATTTGGAAATACCAAGAATCTAGATACTCATGTGATTTTACTTCAATGTGTTATCAATATCACAGGTCTGGTAGTTGTGCGTGCTAAAGAAATAACTGTAGCAGCAGGAAGGCAACAGTTTAATGGTAGAGTGAAGTCACTACAGCATAGTCTGTCTGCAACTCTGGGTTCCTTCCTCTTGAGTAAGCAGAGTGTCTGATGCAGAATTGATGCATTCAATACAATGTGCTGATACAACACTTACCCAGAGATGAAAAAGAAACCTCAAACCCTGACACTTGTGTATGTTCCAAACATTCTGTTCCATGACGGCTGCTGTTCTCTGTTAGTTTCTAAAAAAGCCATTGTTTGATAGAAATGGTTCAAGGTTTTACAGACATTCAGCACTAGTAAAGCAAAAACTCTTTAGAAGTGTAGAGGTATTTTGTACTTCAAAATCAGATAATTTCTATGAGGAATGTAAGCCTTAGATTCTCATGGTCAACATATCAGTATGAAGCAGCGGTGCACTTCTGATGTAGGTCTTCTTATCTTTCCTACCCTGCTGCACTTCAGTTCAAATTGAACTATATTCCTTTTGGATGAAGCTGGGTTGGAAGATTTGATACAGAACTGCATCTAATGCACTGCAAACACTAAATGTATAGAAATATCTAATCAAAATAGCAAGCCTTGCTTACACTCCATCTTTTACCTCTTGGGATGATCAGGGACGCACTCAATGCCAACTCATCCTTCGCACCATATAGTCAGGTAGGATCTGCATTTTTTTTGTTGTCTTCTGATGGTCTCCTTGTTGGCTTCCACACGGTTATGGATCAGTTTGGCTTTGTGGTTTGTGGGGTTTTTTTCCAACGCACTTCTGTTTGGCTACATTGGTTCCTTTTCCACACTGATTTTTGTCCTATGTCTAAAATTACATGTCTCTCAGCATACATGTTCTTTGCGATAGGTGGTTAGTAGCTTGGGCTGCAAGGTATTTATTGATGTCCCGTCATCAGGGTATCAGGGCATAGTCCCACTCTGAAGATTTGTCTTTAGAGCAGAATCAACTGCTTGTTGTTTATTTTGTGATATTTGCCACAATGCAAGAGATATGAATGTAAAACCACATTCCCTTGTTGAAGACTGTCTACTCTTTGACATTCTGCATGTTCCTAGTCTACAGTAATGCCACGACTATCAGTTGACTTGAATATGTGTTTCTGCTTGGGTGCCTGACTCCATATATATTATGGTCTGTCAATGTGTATATGCACACACACATATATATCAGTTTGCTCCCCTTTTCCTACCCAAAATATTGTTTCACAGTGCCATTGTTCATATCAATGGGAAATATATTTTAATTTCTGCTCTAAACTTGATCTCACTAACCTGTGAAAGACCCAGGACTTGGCCTTGTTAAACATCTTAAGTGTCTTTGGCCCTTTGATCCACCCTATCCAGGTCCCTCTGAAAAGCCTTCCTACCCTTGAGCCCAATTTGGTGTCATCTTACTCACTCTCCTCATTCAGACCATTGATAAAGATATTAAACAAGACTGGCCCTGAACTCTGTTCACCACAACTCTCTGCTTGGCTGTCCAGCAGATTTTTAACCCCGTGAAGAGTCCACCTATCTAAGCTGTGAGCCACCAGCTTCTCCAGGAGGATGCTGTGGGAGACAGTGTCAAAAGCTTTACTAGAGTCCAGGTACTCAGCATCCAGAGTTTTTCCCTCACTTTCCCTTACTCGCTAGGTGAGTAACCTAGTCATAGAAGCAGGACCTGCTTTTCATGAACCCATGCTGGCTCAGCCTGATACCCTGGTTTTCCTGTACATGCCTAGTGGGTGCATTCAAGATGAACCGTTCTTTGCATCTTCCTTCTGGCCCTTGTTTAAGATGAGTGTCACACTGGCAAACCTCTAGTTGTCTGGGACCTCCCCTGTTAAATGGGACTGATGATAGTCCAGTCTGAGCTGCAAATACAGCTGTATTTTTTCCTGTGCTGTCTAGCTTATGCTGGCCAGTAAATGTATGATCTCTTTCCTGCTGTGATGCAAATTAACTTTCCTGCTTCTCTTACTAGTAAACATTTTTTCTGAGAACTGTAGCTGTTAGTGTAGAGAGAGATTGATGTATTTTTCAACAGGTTTTGAGTTAAGTGCCTTAATAGGTCTGGTGTTCCTTTAAGTCAAAGAAATGCCTCTGGCGTGGGTTTGGATGGCAAACCTTGCCTGGAAACTGTTGCTAAGTAAAGCTTGCTTTTGTTGCTAAATGATTTTCGTTGGGGCATCTATCGGTAAGACGATGTGAAGCAAACCATAGATGTAGAGGCAAGCAAGTTGGGAATGGCAGGCTGTGAATAATACTCACTTGTGAGAAGAACCACTTGTGTTTATGAAGCAAGATCAAGGCTAACCTCATCATAACACTACCTAGGTTCATAATGAATTCCTTTTTCCCCTTTTCTCCTAATTTTGGAGGGGGTCAACTGACTATTTGCAGGTTTTGCTGTTCCTGTGGTGGTATTGGTATTTTTTCTGGTGGTGGTTTTGGTTTTTAGTAATCCTTCACTACTAACTATCTTAGTCAAGCTCAAGTTTCTTTTGTATTTTGAAGAAAACCTGATAATTTGATGGGAAAATGACAGCCATAGATGTCCATGGATTTTTGAATACAAGTCATAACTTAAAACTATACGTTAACCATAAATAACTAGTATCACAGGACAGAAGAATAGGCACATCTGTCATAAAAGTGTAATTCAAAGATACATTATCTGCAGATGATTCCATCATCTAACAAGAGGGAGATGGCATGGACTGGACACAGAAACACTTGTTAAAAGACCAGCTCTGGGGGGATAAAAAAACTTTACCTGACCATCAAGAACAGAAAATAACATTAATAGCTTGACATAGCAGTGAACAAGTGTACCATAGGTGACCTGCTCCAGAGGATCAGCTTTAAGGAGCTTCTGAAGTGACTGCCTTGACAATACTCGATACTAGAACTTTCTTGTCTGTCAACTTGAATATGAGAAAACTGAATCTAATTAGCTTTCTTGTCCAGTGCATGCCATCTCTGCTTGCCTAGCTCCCAACTGATCCCGATGACTGACTGGTGAGAAAGTATGTAACTGCCTTCCCTCAAGAAGAGGATGATTGGATGTAAAGCATTCACAACATACACAAGTTCCCTCTGAATAAGAAAGTGGGCTGGAGGGGCAGGAGACCAGCATGGCTAGGCAAGGATCTGCTGGTCAAACTGAGGGAAAAGAAAGGCAAATACAGGCTCTGGAAGAAAAGAAGTGTAGCCTGGAAAGAATACAGGGATGCTGTTTGGACTTGCAGAGACGGGATCAGGAAAGCCAAGGCACAGAAGGAACTGAACTTGGCGAGGGATGTTAAAAACAACAAGAAGAGATTTTACAGGTGCGTTGACCAGAAGAGACAGGGCAAAGAGAGTCTCCCCCTTGGTAAATGAGAAAGGAGAATTGGCTGCAATGGATGTGGAGAAGGCTGAGGTACTGAACGAGTTCTTTGCCTCAGTCTTCTCTGGCAGCCAAGATCCTCATAATTCTCAAGCCCAAGACCCTTGTGTCCCTCAACCTCTAGGTGGGAACTGGGGGAGTAAATCCCCTTCCACTGTAAGGGCAGAGCAAGTCTGACACCGCCTCATAACACTGAATGTCTACAAGTCTATGGGGCAGGATTACATGCATCTCAGGGTCCTGAAGGAGCTGGCTGATGTAGTTGCCGAGCCGCTCTCCATCATATTTGAAAAGTTGTGGCTGTCAGGAGAGGTCCCCAGGGACTGGAAAATGGATCATATCACTCCCATTTATAAGAAAGGGAACAAGGAAGACCTGGGGAATTACAGGCCGGTGAGCCTCACCTCTGTGCCTGGGAAGATCAGATCCTCCTGGATGACATGTTGGAACACATGAGGGATGAGCGCCTGATCGGGGACAGCCAGCATGGCTTCACCAAGGGAAGGTGAGAGAAATCATGACTAAAATGAAGTCCATGAAGAAGGGAGGAGTGGGGGGAGGTGCTTTAAGATCTGTTTGCACTTCTCATTACCTGACTCTGGTGTCACTGGGTGTGCAGTGCAGTTTGATGGGGTTTTTTATTCTGTGTTGAGTCTGCTGTGCCTGTGATGTGAACTGGAGAATGATCTCTCCCTGTCCTTATCCTGACTCCTGAGCCTCTCAATATATTTTCTCCCTTGTCCAGCTGAAAAGGGAAGTAATAGAGCGGCTTTGGTGGGCACCCAGCCTCCAGCCAGCATGAAACCACCACGCTCAGCTTATTCATTTTCAACCTGGGGACATTCATGAATCTCCTGAATTTAAGTTGTATTCCTTATATGTGCTAAAGAAAGCCTGTTAAGATAGCATTTGTGTTCTATATGCAGGCTGTGTAGACCAACACAGTCACATTTCTAACATGTGAAGGAAATACTCAACCCATAGATTTGTCTTTTAAGCTGTTGATAGGGACAGACAAATGATAGCCTGCTTTTTTGTTGGTTTTTTTTTTCCATAGCAAAACTAGAGCTTCAAATGCAGAGTCCTCTGTGTGTGTGTGTGAGAGAGATTGAAAGACCTTGTCATGTGGGACCCCTTGAAATAGGCTACAGTCTTGATCTTTTAGGGATGCAAACCAGTGTTATCAGCAAGTCCACATTTCTGCTGTCCACTCCTCATCATCTCCAGTGGTCCTGCAGACACATTGTATGTTTGCAGTCTTTTCTCTTCTCTAGTTTGGAATGTCAAATGGTCACACTGAATTACCAAGGAAACAGGCTTGTCAATGCAGGCAGCTATGTCCTTCCTTACGAGCACATTTCACATGGAGGTAGGAGGTGGAAGGACAATGCCTCAACTCAACAAAAAGTAGAAGACTACGCAGCAGTAAAAGGCACAGGAGTACAGCATGTCTCACAAAAGTAACTGTGAGTACAAGGCTCAGCAACATTTCTTATGAGACCAAAAATCCTTAGCTATAGCAAGTAGCAGCTTTCCAAGCAGCACAGCATAACTATTTTCCTTTTCAGTCTTTTCTTCCCCAGCCTAGCACATGATATGTTGTATTTGACACTTTTGAGGGAGAAGATACTCAGCAAAGTCTCACATTTTTTCCTATTCGGAGTATTTAAGTCTTGAGTGTTGTTCTTTAGAACATTCTTATTAAAATAGAATATTATTTAAGCGCAGAGAAGTATGCAGCACAGACAATTTAGCATCTGAGCCAGAACATATGTTTTAAAGCTTTTGTGTAGGGGGGAAGAAAAAGTGAATCTGAGAAGGCAACAGAGCTGTTATAATCTCATGGTGCAAAGTAGTAAGAATAATTCTTATATGTGTGCAAGAGAACGATGTTTAGATGTCATTAAGCCTACGTGAGCTGTTTGATAAGTTATTTGAAGCAAAAAGCATCTCTAGCCAAACAATAATAGTAATAGTTTCATAATCTGTTATAAAGAGCCTGCCATTAGTGTCAGACTGGACTGAGACTTCCTATTTTATTTTTTTCTGCGACTAATCCTACGCAAGAATTCCCAAGGCACTTAAGAAACTAAGGATATAACACTAGAAAACATTTTCTCGTTCAGAAGAGTTCACAGTAAACAAGGCAAGGGAAGAACTGTGAGAAGACCAAAAATTTCAGTAGCTGCTTCATGCATAACTCATTTGTACCCTGTGCAGTGCCAAGAGGAGAGACCTAGTGGAAAAAGAGTGCATAAGTGTTTAATTGCTGGTGGCAATAGCAATACCCATAGTTAAGCTTGTTTGGTGTTTTCCTACATTCTAGAGTTTCATGACTTGTGTGTGTGACTTTGTGACCATAACAAAATTTCATATTATTGCATTTGTATTTTTTTTCCCTCTCCCCTTGGTAGCCATGGAGTGCTCTGGAAAGAAAACTCTCTAGTTTATGGAAGAATAAACTGAATATTGGGCTTGACCAGTCACATGACTGTTCGCGGTCCGGCTGAGTAGGTAACTGCGTAGCCCTGGCTCCTGATGCCCGTTGGTCCCTTTGTTTTGTGTGCCGCCTCTAACAGAACTAAGCCGCATGCCAAGGCGTGTGAATCAGCATGACAGAGCAGCAGTTCAGCTTGTTCACTTGTTGCTGAAGTGACAATATTCTTTTTTATTAATCTTTTTCTGCTAAAATGTGTGATACAACGCTAAAATTTAGTAAGTTGATTCAAAAAACATCCTCATTTGGTGGATTTTGTTTCAGTGACATACCCAATTAGGAGACTGACCAAATATTAGTTCTGATGGTGGAAGCGTATTTCAGCAGCAGGGTATTAGTAAGATTATTAATTGATATTTATATTTAATGAACCCACCAGTAGTAATCCATTAAAGAATGAACATGTGTTAGAAATGGTGAGACAAAATTGGATGCCTGTGGAATAATTAAATTAGCAGAAACTGTTGTTAGCATGGCCATGTGCTAGCAAGGCCAACAGCATCTTTTTCAAGAATTTGAGTTGTCCTGGAAACGTGGAGGTTTTGATTTTGTTTTCAGTAGTTTGGACTGTATCTACAATGATGTGGATCACATGAGAAAGCCAGAGTTCCAAGTTCAATGTGTAGGACTTGCATAATATTACAAAATAAACTTTCACTATGATATTGCCTTTTATTTTTGAGAAAACCCGGACTAAAAAAAAAAACCTGAGAAAATTCTTTGCATGGTGACTGTTTCAACTCCTGCCTATGTAGTGACAGGAACATGGCACACATGAAGTGCTTATCACTAGGTTCTGAGCTGATTAGTGATCATTTAAGAATTCAAAGTGGGGGTAGTTGTGGTTTTTGTGGAGGTTTGTTTTGCCTTTTTTTTTTTAGCCAGTCTGAATACACAAATAAATGGTTAGCTTGTATGCTTGAATTTGAGCCAAAAATAAAATAAATTAGCCTAAGTAGATGCCAATTCTGAATTTTATAATCAAATATGTAATTCATAATTTTCACTGTTGGTGGCTTGCAGCATAAATACAAGGAGCAATTAAATCAAAATAGGAGTAATCAGAATGTTGTGCAACTTATCAAAGAGCCCACATGTAAAGCTTGTTTTTCTATTACAAAATAGGCTTTTGAAATGTTTCTAGAAGCATGCAGTTTGAAAGGTTTGTATTTCCCTATTAAATGAACAGAAGTAAGCAAAAAACCCACCCTGTTCTAAGAGAAATGATCTGCATTTTTTTTGCTTGTGTATTACTGTCTTACCCATACTATAATTTTGTAGCTCAACCTATGTTAAGAGGTGGGGAAGATTTTTCCGACAATTTTCAGCAGAAATTCTGTCAGAGCTTTGACTTCTCACATCATGCTATGAAATGACCCCCACTAACCAACTATTAATAGAATATATATTTTTATACAGAATCTGAGCCTACACTCTAAGAGGGACAGTTTGGCTTTAAAACAATATCTGCATGCTGCTAGATGGGTAGATCTGATCTATTCTCCCAGGCTGTGTGGGAACTGTAGCATGGGAAGGCCTGAGCTTCCCTTTGGTCCAGTGCATTGTGCTATTTATGCAACCTTCCTCTCCAAAAACCAATGGAATAAAATTCTGACTGAAAGCTCTACCAAAATAAAAAAAAAACCCAAACCAAACAAAAGATCTATTTCCTAATGTTAATTTGAGTTTCCCACAGAACAGATGAGTAACTGTTCATAATTCTGCACCAGTAGCAAGTGACTGGGCAACCTCCTGTGTTGTGTTAAATTTCTTCTACTTCTGAGCAGTAAATGCAAATTGTCACATTTCAAAATCAGCGTGTTTCTAGTAACGATTTCAAGAAGTGTGGAAAGAAGATCCAAGTAAGAGAGAGATGCATTACAGACTTTATATGCAAAGCATGGTCTAACTGGCTAATAATTGCTGAGAATTTGGGTAATTCAAAGCAGCGTGTTAATCCCTTGAGGAGGATTTTATTAGTATCTTCCTTTAGATTTACAGCTAATATTCCCACCTTTGATTCAGCTAACTATTAAGTAGTAGAATACAATTGCAACATGAAAGCAGGGCAGGAAGAAATAACATGGATGACCTTGGTAATGTATTGAACAGAATGGTTATGAGACAGTCTATGCCTGCTGCTGTTATTTACAGCAACATCCAGGGAGACACCAGCTGTGATTTGTGCTGCCTTTTGCAGACCTGCAATCTAAGTATGTAGTTAAGGAAAAGGGTAGCAGACATGGGAGCAGCAAGTTCGGTTTGCTACTTCTCTAAAGCCTCTGCGAAGTAGAACTGATTTTGAAGTCTTCTGCCAACTTCATTTCTCATTTCCACGTCCAAAGTGCATTTTAACCCATCTCCTCTAAAGAAACAACTTCCTTGCTTAAGGACAAGGCTATCGTTTTATCAGTCAAATGAGACTCTCTAGAAGACATCCTGTTCTGGCTTTAGTCACCACACCCAACCTTTACTCGGTGAAATATCAATGAATTAATGAATACTGTGGTCTCCTGCTTCCTATGGCAATACATTTGCAGTCTTTCAGCTTCTGCCAATCTCCATTTCACCCGCAGAGTTGGTAGGTGTCCTAATGACCACAGAAAGCGTTGAGACAGTGGTATCAATGCTGCTCAACCTGTAAGTCCTTTTTGCGTCTATTTATCCTGTGAGAAGCTTAAAAATAGCACTTCCTAGTTGTCTTTGGTTCGAGTATAACCCAAAAGGCACTGATTTGTAGCTGTTTATCTTGAGAACTCTGATGTATAAAGTCCATGACAGTTCTGTCCTGTCACTGCTGTAACTTGCTAGTTCACAAACGGCTCTCGAGTGAAGTGCTTTGTCCAGCCTTCTGAAAAAGGC
Source organism: Hypotaenidia okinawae (assembly GCA_027925045.1). Classification (NCBI taxonomy): domain Eukaryota; kingdom Metazoa; phylum Chordata; class Aves; order Gruiformes; family Rallidae; genus Hypotaenidia; species Hypotaenidia okinawae. The sequence continues at coordinate 102,370,616 of BSDF01000001.1, forward strand.
ATGGGAGTACGGCGTGTCTCTCAAAGAAGGCTAAAATGGTGTATGGGTTTCTCTCTATTGATAAATGGGTTAAGGAGAACATGTGCTGCCATTTCAAGGCAGATAAAAAACTGCTTCAGTGCAGGTTCTGAGATCACAGGCAATTAAAGGCAGGTAAAGGAAAAAATTCTGGTTTGACACGCCTCTAACCTGACCTTTTGTCACTTACATCCATACTGTACAATGATCAGAAGACAGTCTCAGCTTACTTAGATATAAAGAACTTGTTGGAAATGGGCTAATGCAATCACTACACCGTATTTGCTGCACTTTGGATTCCAGGGGTCAGTAGGGATAATGGAACTTTTGAAATTATTAATTTTTTTAATCTATTACATTAAAAAAATGACAAGCAGAGGCTTTGACAAGACTATTTTCAAAAGTCAGGATGCAGCATTTCTGGACTAGGAAAGTGATTAGGTATACCTTGATTGAAGCAGTTGAAATTTATGAGAGCGTTTATTCAACTCCTACTTTTTCCCTGTTGTATAGCATGAAGATAAGACTTCACAGTATTTGAAAGGCAGCACTGTTTGGTACAAAAGACTTGGACAAAGCAGGTAGGCATTTCATACTACTCAGTGCTACAGGACAAACTGAAATATGATTTTGGTGTGGGTGTTGTTTGGGTTTATGTTTTGTTTTGCATTGGTTTTCTGTGGTTTTTGGGGTTTTTTAATGGGAACACTTACATACTTTTTCCTTGCTGGCAGTAAGGTACCATTGGAAGACAACGTGTATCAGCAGTATAGGTACCTGAATTGTATGCTATTGGGTATCAAAACTGCTCTTCTCAGAAAGGGAATTCTCTTTCCTAGATGAATGTATATAATGCTTCATCATTAAGCACACTGCTTATGGTTGGAATTAAGTTTCTTGTGCGTCTGTGTGCAGAGAAGTAAATAGTGTGATAAGAATTAGAGGTCAGTAGGTGCGTACTCCATCATCAGAGGATGGAATCTATCTAAAAAGGCTTTGACATATAAGTGTCTTGAAAAGCTGGATAGCGATGTGGAAATAAAAAAACTCTAAGCATCTTGCAGAGATATTTGATGTTTCTAGTAGAGAGCTCCTCTTCTCAGACTGGAAAGCTTGATTTGTTGTACTTCACGTACTTTTGAATTTTGTATTACCTCACGATTCAGTATAGCTGACTTCAATAAAAAGGACAGTATTGTTATAAAGTAGAGGCAGAATAAAGTATTGTTCTATTTTTGTGTTTGGCATTTTGAAGTACTTTGGTGTTTTGCTTTGGTTGATTGATTTTGGATTTGTTGTTTTTTTAAAATACTGATGTGTGAATTCTGATCCATTAGAGAGAAGGTGCCTGCTCTTGTCAATCAAAGACTATGATTAACTGCAGGTATTTTTTGTCTTGAGTGGCAGGCACACTTATACATCAGGAAACAGAGTTTTCATCTTGAGGAATTGCATCTGTACTTGGAATGTGTTACTGATCAACGGTGGGTAGGTCTAGAAATAAGATGCTCTGAATTCAAAGATGACTTACTACAAGCCAGAAGCGGAGAAGCAAAACATATAACACATAAATAATTCCTATTTATTCACATGAAATGCCCGGCAATGTGATTGACAATGGCTTTAGTAGAGAATTAAATGAAACTCCAATCCTTGAAACTGCCACCATCGCTCATTGTTGTGGTTTTATGGGGCTGTGTTCTGGTGGACAAAGGGGGCTGTAGGGGTGGCTTCTGCAAGAAGCAGCCAGAAGCTTTCCCCAGGCTTGACAGAGTAAACACCGTCCAATTTAAGGCTGGAGTTGTTGACCAAGGCTGAGCCCATCAGCAATGGCCATAGAGCCTCTGGGAATCACATTTAGGAGAGGAAAAATCCACAAGCAGCCACTTTTTGCCACCAGAGACGGGAGTGAGAAGATATACAAAACTGTGCAGGTGGGTCGGGGGAGGGGAATGAGGTGCTCCAGGTGCAGGAGAGTAGGCTGCAGCCTGTGGAGAAGACCATGGTGAAGCAGGCTGTCTCCCTGCAGCACATGGAAGATGATGGGGAGCAGAGATTCCATCTACAGCCCGTGGAGGACCCCACGCTTGAGTGGGTTGAGACCCCTGAAGGCTGTTGTGACCCCATGGGAAGCCTGTGTTGGAGCAAGCTCCTGGCAGCAAAACCAGCAGTCCATGGAGAGACCAACACATGCTGGAGCAGGCTTGCTGGGGGGCTTGTGAATCTGGGGGGACCAGGCTGGAGCCATCTGGGCCCGAAAGCCAGCACCCCATGGAAGGGACCCACACAGAGGCAGTTGGTGAGGAGCTGAAGCCCGGACAGAAAGGACTCACATTGGGGAATTTAATGGATGACTGTTCCTTGTGGGTGGAAGCCCACACTGGAGCATGGGAAGAGTGTGAGGAATGTCCACTCCCAGCTAAGAAGGAAACTGACTGAAACCCCCATTCCCTGCCCCTTCCTGTGCCACAGGGGGAAGAAGGGAGAGAAGTCATGACTAAATTGAAGTCTGCTAAGAAGAGAGGGGTAGGGGGAGGTGCTTTAAGATCTGGTCACACTTCTCATTACCTGATTCTGGTGTCACTGGGTGTGCAGTGCAGTGTCATCAATTAGAGGGTTTCTGTCCTTTATTCTGTGTTGAGTCTGTTGTGCCTGTGACACTGTGGAATGATCTTTCCCTCTCCTTATCTCAACTCCTGAGCCCCTCAATATATATTTTCTCCCAGTCCAGCTTAAAGGGGGAGTGATAGAGAGGCTTTGGTGAGTGTCTGGCCTCCAGACAGCATGAAACCACCATACTCATCCACCATGCTAATGTGACAAAGGTGTGATGTAGATTGTGTGCTGCTCTCCTGATACATTACTTCAAAACAGCTAAAGAACTACCCTGGGCTGTTGATGTCACCTCTTTGATGGGAAGCTCTGGGTTGACCTCCCGTCTCCCTGGAAACTGAGGGAGGTAGAAGAACAAAGAGCCAAGGTCTAAGGGCTGCCCTGCCTAAATGGGGTCTAGTAACTTGTCGTCCAGAATCCCTCAAAGGGAGAGAGAAGCCAGCAAGGGCAATCTGCTCATTGAGAGAACAGTGGAAGATTAAGTCTTGCATTCTTCCTCTAAGAGAAAGAAAAACTATTTCTGCAATCTGCAGTTCCAAGTCTCCCCAGTGGAGAATGTAATTGTATTTATTACCTTTGTTTATTTTTTTTTTTATTACCTCCCACACAGAAGAAGGTTGCAGGCAGATAACTGTCACTGAAACTGGTCATAATTTCAGTTGCTGGTATTAAGTCAGGATTAATCCTAAGGCTGTATAGTATATTTTTCTTTATTTAAAGAGAATAACAAATTATTTTTCCAATTTATTTTCTGGCAACAGCTGTTGCAAACTTCTCTGCAGGGTTGTTGTATAATACAGAAGAATGTTCCTTAAAGAAATGTTCTGCTAAGACATGACCTGGTAAAAGTAGGCAACTAATATAGTGCTCAACAAACGTAGCAATTGGTATACTCAGAGCCTGGCACTTTGAAAACAGCAAGCATGCTCAATATTACAGTGTCTTCCATCTTGATTTACCCACTTTTAACAGGATTATTGACATAATATTTTCTGTGTATCTTCCCCCAAATTTTAATTTTTTAAATTATATTAATTCAAAAGGAAATCATTGCATTGAAATTGAATATTTAGGAAAATGAATATGCGTAATAGTGACAGTAGTAAGTATGTTTAATGCTTTGCTTCCTGAGGTACAGGAAAGAGCCTTTCATCTGTAGAAACCAGAAAATGTAGACAGGCTTGTAGAAAGTGAGATTTGCCATATTGAAGTTAACAGCTCCCTTGAAAGGAGCTTAAGAGCAAGTGAAGTGCTAGAACAGTGCTTTCATGAAAATAATGAACAAAGCAGCCAAGGTAAATAATATGAAAGTAACGCAGATTCTCTGAGTACGATGTGATTGATTTTTCAGAGAGACTGTGGTGTGAGAAAGTCAGCTGCTCCGCTATGTTGCCATGGAATAAGGGCACAGGCAGAGTACAACTGGAAAAAAAACCAAACCCAAAACAACAGAAAATATTTCTGTTGTCTTCAGTGGTGGGAAACTATAGCAACTTTGAAACACAATACCAAGTGTGGGTCATATTCATCTCTTCAATGTGCTGGGGTTAAGCTCCTAAGGGGCACTTCAAAGGCCTGCCTCTTCTTACAGGGGACCTGCTTCTGGGCTTATGACTTCAGATTCTTCAAATCATAGAGGATTTGCAGCAATTCAAAGTCCAGCCTTACGCTGCCCCTGAAAATGCTTCTTCCATAAGCACAGCATTTTTTGAAACTGCCATCTCAGTCCTTCTGGTATTTCTGAATATAACCTGAAATTGTCTCGTGATCTTGTTCACGATATCGCTCACTCTCCACTTTCACTATTCTCTCTTCTACTACTTTGTAAGTAACAGGGGAAAAAATACAGTTAAAATACCCTTAGCTTTTTCTGTAGCATATTTCAGTTTCTGGAGTGTAAAGAACAGATGCTCCTGGTGACTCGTGCTTTGAGCTCTGTGTGTTGAGGGAGAGGAGGAGGGGTACTCCGGCATTTTCCTGAAACCACTTTTAGAGTACATCCCATGTCAGTTTTCCCTGCCTCTGCAGGTTTCAGTGCCACTGAGGGATGCCATCCATGAGTTCTCTCAGTTTTTTTTTTCCATTTGCCATATGTTGTTTGCTTATTAACAGTAATCAAATACAAGTGATGAAAATAAACTAAGAATAGGCAAGTATCTCACCAGAAAGCAATGAAGAAATTAAACTTTTTTTTCTTTCATTAAATTAATAATACCTTGCTTTTCAAATGGTCCTTCATCTGGGGGTCTTAAAGCCTATCAAGTACGAATGTCTCCTTTCAGAGATGAAGGAACTGGAGGACAAAAATCCCTTCCATAGAGTGCAGGAAAAGTTCTAAAAACCAGTAGAACCAGTAGTGGCTAATTCATGTGTGTGCCATGCACCTCACCCTCCCTCCCCCACCATCCTGGTCCCAAAGATATCAGATGGTGCTTAGGAACCCGAAACTTTTGGAGGAGTATGGAACATACAAGCACAGATAGGAAATCTGCTTTTTGCCTTGGATATACTTCTTCAATGTTACGGAAGGATCTCTGACTGTTTGGGGTGGCCTGTAAACTGCTTTACTCCACTGGATCTCTGCTGAGATTGAGTGAGAATGCCAGCACTTGTGATGGGGTTTTGTTTGTGCTTGGAATTCCTGCCTGTTAGGAAATTATTTGGAAAAACTTGGTCTTTTAGGGATTAAGCTGAGGGAGAAAAACAATTTGTCAGTTTCAATCAATGCTTAATTCCTATTTTTGCATTGCACTGTACAAGAATTCCCTGATGTCCAGATTCTGAATTCACAGAGAAAAACATGACTGTCTTTCAGTGGCAGCTTTGCAAGAGTGAAGGCCGTATTTCCACATATTGTAAACAGGAAAATGTTCAGGGAAATACAAAATTTAACAGAACGCTACTTGTTAAATTTTCTTGCTTTCCTTACTGTTTTCCTGAAGAGAAAGCAGTTTTACCCTCTCTTACCCTGAAAACAGTTTGCCTGAGACTTGACAGGCCTGAAGGGCCTACAAGACACCCTTTAAAGGCAACGCTCTCTTGTGCTTTATGCTTGGGTTTGCATTTTTTTTTGGGTTTAGTTTTAGTTGGGTTGTTTATGTTTTTAGTCTAGAGATTATCTCACCTTCTGGAAAACACCTGTGTTTGCACTTTGTCATAATGTTTTCTTTTCTCTAAGAAAATGTTAAGTGGAAGTTTGAATATTCTCTGATTTGTCACTGGGTTTGCTTTTATTCTTTGCTTCTGTATATGATAATGTGTGTTTGGAGCAAGGGTTGATTTAGCAAGCATTTCAGAGGTCACCTTCTGTTGTTTTATGAGCCACCAGCAGTCCACAAACTACCAGCTGAAAAACAATTTAGTGTTGGGCTGGAGTCCTCTCCCTGTTTTACAGTGCAGAGCATCAGGACAAAATTTTGACCTGATGTTCAAAAAGAGAGAGAGGAAGGTACTTGGCGGACCACATCTGTTAGCGTGCCATGAGTCCTGTTTTCTTGGCTAGTGGGTAATGGACCCACACAAAAGGAGGGCTTGCTGCAGCAGCTGAGAGGTGTCGTGTACATAGGCTGGAAGGTTCACACAATGTTCTGTATGTCCTTGTGGCCATTTCCCTGTGTCCCTATGTCTTGTTCCATGAACAGAGAGCTCTGTTTCAGAACTAAGTTCCAATTCACAGACCCATTTAAGAGTATGCATTTTCTTTCACTCTTTGAGAGCATTCTAGATACTGGTGCAGCTCTCTGGGAATTTTATTTTCTTCATATGCTGGTCACTTTACTGTATCACTAAGATTCAGAAAATGTTCTTAGGGTTTGAGATACTCAGAGTCCCTGGTATTGCTACTAAAATACGCAGCTTTATTGTACTACTTTCAAATTATAAGCACATCAATGAATTTCCAGGGGGAAATTCAGATTTCTGTTGAAGATCTGTCTTCAATGGTCAAAATGGATGGTGGTTTCTTACTGTAGAATTGGAGGAGATCATGCAGGAAGATCGCAGTGTAATGAAAGCAAAAGCAACAATGATTCCTTGGATAAGAGTCACCCAAATAGACAAGATTCAGGAGCTTTCAAGTCCAGGGAAATCCTCAGCAGAGGAAACCTGAGGTTTACAACAGTAAAAATGGGATGTAGGGTCTTTCCTTGTTAAGATCCTGGGAAGCTGCAATTTCCATAGCATCTGTGCTCCAGTGGTTATTCTCTTCTGTGCCTAGCAGTGTGTAATGTTTCCCTGCTCCACAACAGGAAATCACCATCCATCTCAGATGTAGCAGTCCTCCAGTGGAAAGAAAACCAACTAGCCTTGCTTGGAATAAACAGCTCTTCCAGCTTATCATGGCCTTTAAAATCATAAAGATAATCATCTGGATGAACAGTCCAAGGAGCAGAAGCTTAGTGAGTGTCATGTACGCTCACATACCGTGTCATCTCTTTTGATTATTATAGAGGCAACCCTTGCTGCTCCTACATTTTATTTTCTAGAAGCGAAACAGGGGTGTATAGGTTATTTTAAATCCCTGTGTAACTTCTTTCAGTGTCATCACCTAGCAGAGATGGAATCAACTAAAATATATTTAGAATACAGATCCTGCCTTATTGAAACGTAGCCTAAATAGGTCACTAAGAATAGGTGCTTGAAGTACAGTGGTTTCTCTTTTTCGTGTCTTTCTAGACGTACAAATATCTAAATCAATAACTGAATATCAAATAAGCATCAACAGCAGGAAGAGAGATTATAATAATATGGATGCAGTCATGCATAAGAAAAATATTACAGAATAATGAAGGTAAATGCAAAAACAGTTGAGGTGATCACAGGTTTATTGTCTCACTTATGTTTTTATGCAGTACATAGTCTGCCTTTGATTCTGCCTGGTAGGATATCATACAAGGACTAATAATTTGTCAGATCCTTTCCACAAGTTTCTATAGCTTAAACATACCTTGATGCATTTTAGAGATATTAACAGTATTGTGTCCCACAAACTGATTTGATCTGATGGCCTAAAAATAATTTAAACGAGAGAGTGTATTTTGGAATTGACAGAAGGAAAGTTCAGTGTTAAGTTAGGTATAAACCTGTTAATTTTCTGGAGGAAACTCCATTACTGAGTGTAATACTTCCTGCCACTCTCACCCAGCCAACTCTCTGTTCAGATATGTACTACCTACCTGATTCTCTGCTTATCATTGTCTTTGGAAAGACACCGTCACCCTTCAACATTTGATTTTTGTATCTCTGGGTTACAAGACTGGACCCCACTGACTTTGCAAGCTCTGGAATAGGCCAAGTCACTCTGCCTGCTTTCGAAGGACTCCGCTGAAAATTAAAATCTTCATTATATTATTAGATTTTTAAGTGTGGGTCTAATTTTCTCCATCTATGCCTAGACTAAAGAGCATCTTTAAAGTTCTTGTTATTCTTACATAGAGAAGGGATTCAGTTGGTGAACACCCTCTAACCTGAGAATCTGTAGAGGAGGAGGGGGCCAGACAGGGCCAGAGCCCTTGCCTGTCAATGCTGTGCCTTTGGGTACCCTCTGTTGGGTTGCTAGAAGTCTCTAGTTAATGTCCTGTTCTTATCAGGTTTGTGTTCCCAACCTCACCCCTATTCCAGCTTGCTCTTTCAGCTGATATTCTGGGAACCCCAAAGGGGCTGTTTCCAAAATACCACATGATGTAGGGAGAGCTACAAATTTCGTCAACACATAGATGAAACCAAAGCTTTACTTTCTTTTGCATCTCTGTTTTTATAATCTAGGGTTGGCCATGAGAGAATAAATAGTAACTGATAACTGCTCCTCTCACCCCCAATCCATCCATGGTTAGTGTAATTTTGGAAGGAGAATGTTTTCTGCTGCTTCTGAAAATTCCCTGTACTTGTATAAATCACAACATGACAACCTTTTTCCAAAGGCATTTGAGGCTTTTGAGCTTATGAGCGCTGTGTTGTTAAAATTCTACATTTTGATGTTATTTTATTGCTGGTGAACTCTAGTAAACACTGTGAACTTTCAGCTGTTGTTTCTTTAGTAACAAAGGGCACATACAGTTTTGTGCACAAGAACTTCACTTTGGAGTGAGTTATTGTGGTTAAAAAAAGTCTCGTTAGAAAAAAGTAGTCCAGCTCTAGCAGTTAATGACTATTGCAATACCTGTGAAATATTATCTTAGACCAGTGATGTTTGCTATGGCTTACTATTTGTATTATAGGTGAGACAAAAGGATTGTAAATTATCCTGGATTTTGATTGATGCAGATGTTATTTATGAAGGCAGAAAATTTACTGTCTTGTAAAGTCTGCAAATCCACTAGACAAGAAAGAAACGAAAGGTTATTCATTTTGATGAAGTAAGGAAAATTAAAGGACTACCTGTAAATTGTATAGAAGCTACGAACTGAATTGCAATCTATCAGGCTAATCCAGGTTTGAATAGACTCAGGTGTTTTCTCAACTAATATGCTAGCATAAAAGAATGGAAAAATGTCTTTAAAGTGTAGCTGGTGTGGCTAGATAGCTGTGTTTCCTGAAGAAATTTCCTGCTGTTTTAGTAGTTTTTGAGCTCATGGGCCAATTGCAGTCCAGTTTGACAGGATGCTGGCAGTCTTAGAAAGCATAAGATTTCATGAAAACATTCATTCTGTTGAGTAAAATGAAGCTGCAGGATAAGTTTATTTGGCATTAGTCACTGGGGAATCAAGGGAGGAAAAAAAACCCCAAAATTACTATTGCACGAGAAGCAATGAGCATGTAATCTGTGGTAAGACAGACAATTTTTGGTGGTGTACAAGAAATTGCTTGTTTTGCTGGGGAGACTGTAGTTTCATGGTGTTTGAACTGGATTTCTCACCTGTATTTGAAAAAATTTGAGGGTGCATTGCTTGATTGTGGTGGATGAGGAAGTGCGCAGAGGAGTTCCTTGCTCAGTCCCAAGCATGGAGTTTCAGTATTCACAATGTTAACGGTGTAACTTGGACCTCAAGGGTCTCATTTTAAAGAAACATCTAAAGTGAAGTATTTTCTAAACCCTAAAAGGTAACATTTAGTTTTAGGAAAAAAGACTTTGAGAAGTATTGGTGACAAAATCCGAGTGGCTGTTGTATCTTAACTTTGTACGTTCAGAGTTGGGTTTTTAAGGACAAGAAAAATTAGGGGTGTCAGAAAACTTGGAACTATATTCCTAGGATCTCCAAAATTGGAGGGAGCAAACCAACACTGTAGGTTTCATGGTTTGATAGCATCCCCTTAAAATAATGTTGTTATTCTCTCCAAATATTTAGTTGTCTTCCTTATTTGACAGGAAACACTTTTTTTTTTCTAACAGTGTATTTATATCATATGAGAGTGGGGAATTTAGACTTTTGGGTTCCAGTCACTGTGATTAAAATCAAGGAGCAAAATTGCTGCTTGTTACTTTGAAACCGTGTTTTGTGTATTCTGTTATACCAGTGTCAGATCTCTGCTCAGATACTCTGCCACTATCACCCACTTCTCTGCCACTGACAGTCAAACACAGAGGTGTATCAAGAGCTGGAAAACAGATCTGTCAGCAGTACAGAGGCTGACATTTATTTGTCAAGTCCTCCTTTATTTCTTACTGTGAAAGTCATGGTTGACCAAAATATTCCACATTTGCAATTTAACCCAATGAACAACTGAGTATCTTTTGGGAGCAATTTCAAGAAGGTCTGTGTGATCAGAGGATGGTTCAGAACTGATGTGAGAGTGCGCAGATTCCTTTGAGAGGGTCAGAAAGGAAATTCTTGAACTTTTTTCCCCTTTACCTTTTCTCTCAAATTAGCACACATTAATTTTTTTCCTTTTCAGGGTACAAGGTTTACAGAGGGGGAAAAAATGGAGGTGTGGAGAGCTTAGTCTGGTAATGGAATCAAGAACAGTATGAAGCTGTCTTGAACATTAGTACTGACTCTTAATTTAAGACCAGATTGGTTGTGGAAGCCCTATCACTGGAAGAGTTCAAGGCTAGGTTGGATGAAGCTTTGGGCAACCTGGTCTAGTGGAGGGTGTCCCGGCCCGTGGCAGGAAGGTTGGAACTAGATGATCTATCTTTGAGATCCCTTCCAACCCAAATCATTCTGTGATTCTATGGTTCTGTGACTGATTGAGCAGGAATTTAAGCGATGTGACTAACTCTGCAAATGTTGAATTTTGAGTTGGACATGTACACATGCGTGTTCTCTTATGTGGCATCTGGTTTAGGGTGGTTTGTTCCTACAAGCTGCGTGCAGAGTCTAGAAGTTTGCAAATACTGCCATAGTGATACCCCTTTTTAGCCATCATTAAATTTTGTTTAGTATTTAAAGTTCTTTCTGCCATGGGTCTGCAGAGCAGTCAGTGATGACCTGTGCTTGTTGGCGTTCATAAGAGCTGTCCTACTGCTTTTAAGAAGTGAAGAATTTTACACCATGCAAAATATCACCCTCTCCTTGCCCTTGACTCTTCAATATGAGAAGTCTTCTGAACAGTTCACTGACTCTTACACGACTTGACTGGTTCTAATGCATTTGATTCCTTAAGCGCTTTCCCCAGAAAATGAGTATTCACAGCAGCAGCACATGAATTGAGAGTGTGTGTAGAAATCTGGTGGGGAGCCAGAACCATATCTGCCTTGCAGATATTTGGAAAGTCTTGCTGGTTATGGCTAAAAGCCTTGCTAAAGTTTCTCTAAGGGAGAAGCTAAAAGTGTACAAGTCCTTAGCAGAAATACCTTTTATTGCCCTCTCTGCCGTAACTTTCTAGGCAGAAAGTGTGGAAGGAACTATCACGTAACAGCTTCCATTCGCCAACTGAACCTAAAGGAAAAGCTAGAGGTAGGAAAAAAATAGTGGTTAGCTGCCTGGAGGTGGACTTAGACACACACTGCCTAGGCAGAAAGTATACACCATGTGTGCAAATCGTTCTTGGGAACTTCTACCTTGAAGTGATGATCCTTCTACAATGGATGAGATTTTCAGCAACAGTAACTGTGAGTGTCCCTACCTGTGTTAGAGCTGGGACTGACTTGGACCAAGTGTTTACAGAGCACTTAGCTCATCTTAAAATGATGTTGCTAGGTGCTACTGTGATTAGAATGAATACTGTATTGAAAACTGGATGGACAAAGCACTGTAATTGTGGTGTGATAATTGAGATGGATTCAACTATTCCCACAGGTTTATCAGCTTATGCTCAATGAGGTAGAAATGAATGTAATTAGCTAAACATCATGAATGAAGATACTTTTCTTCTCAGTGAGCAATATGCTCTTCTGAGAGCAATTAAGGACTTAGTTCTGCAAGACACCAAATAAATATAGCTTCAATCCTGCTGCTGATGTTTAAGAGTTTGGAGGACTGAACCCTTTGTATTCAGAACATTGTCAAAGGCTTAGAGTTTAGCCCAGGAGAAAAATCTGGTTTTGTCCTGTTGTTCTTTCACTACTTTTACAATAGATATGTACACGAGACGCTTCTATCAAGGGATTAAATCAAATACTTGAAGGTTAATTCTCTCAGCTTTACTGAGATACTCAACGTGATTTATTATTCTTGGCTTATACAGATAGCAATTCTCACCCAAGTTAACTTATTCTCTCAACAGGTGGTCACATAATTAGACTGGATTTTTATTGCAATTAGGTACTTCATATGAAACATCAAGCTTTTCATGCTTGCCAGGAATAATTTGTATTTTATATCAGTGTTTGAGAGCTTGGTTTTTTTGGGGAGATGGAGAAACATCTTGTAGGCATGTGGCTCAGCCGCTTCTCCAGGATTATTTGGTGGGGTAAATGGCTTCAGAGTGGTAGGGAGTTGTTTTCTTCCTTGGAGAATCTGACTTTGGCAAGTGGGCAGCCCTGGCTCTTTGACAGTCTGTCACACTGAAGTCTGAATGTTGGTTCTCTTGACACCTCGCCCTTATTTTTGTTTTCCCTCTGCTGAGATGGTCCTTCTGCACACAGACAAAATCATATTGTGCTACATGTTCCCCTGTGTTATTGCTTCTTCAAACGTTGTGGTGATTGACTCTGCACTTACAGTTCTCAGGAGGGAAGCTGGTAAGGAAAGGATCAGTGCCTATTGTGCTATGCACTGTGTATTTGTATAAATAACCTCTTAGTGAACTATGAAGATGCCACAGAAGAGCTCTCAAGATGAGTTAGGCAAGCTGAGGAAAGGAGAGAAACCTCCACCTGAAAAGAAGTGCCTCTGACTGAATGAAATTATGGAAAGCAGGCATAGGCTACTTTAGGTAGCCTGAGAAAGTTGACCAACAGTACGCTGGTGTACCTTGAGTAGCTCCTGAAACGCTGTGTTCATGTCACAAAAATAATGGTGTTAGGCTCAGGCTTTCTTGTTTTAAATATACAGATGGTGTTTTCATATGCCTGCCTCTCTAACACTTCAGCTCTTAAAACCTTACCTGAAGATGCTTGTTTTTCTGGGGAAGGGAAAACATTTTATAGGCGTGTGGCTGGGTTGCTTCTGAACTGATGTTAATGGTGCAGAGAAGTGTTAATGGCCCTTCAGAGCTCTGGGGGAGGGAAGGTTTCACTGAGGAAGCTTGTATATACTCCTATTATGTCTGACCTGGTTGTCCTGGATCTGCTTTATGGTCAGTGCAGAGAAACAGGCACTTCTTCTTGTACTTCATCTCATCTGGGAAGAAATGTAGTCTAAAACGGGTCAGATAATTGTGTTCTGAAGTACTTATTTCTCACTGTTGGTTTTGAAGAGAGTCTAAGGTGACAGGCTTAGCTGCTGACAAGCTAGCTGTAGATTCCTAAAGTTAAGTGGAATAAGTGAGCCTTGGAAGCAAGTGGAAAACAAATCCCATCTTGGCCACCAATCTAATATTGTTCCTGGTCTTGACTCTTTGGGCTTGATCAACCAGGCTGTTTTGTGTACTTCTATCTACCCAAGACTAGCCAGAGGATTAAAACCAAGCAAGCTTCCATAACAATAGGTCTTTCCACTGACTTTTGCGGCTGTGTATCTTTCTTCTAGTCTGCTAGTTTCCTGTATTGTAGGAGTTTGACTTTTGTTAGTTAGTTTATTTGTTTCATAGAATCACAGAATGGCATGGGTTGGAAGGGACCCCAAGGATCATAGAGTTCCAACCTCCCTGCCACAGGCGGGGCCACAAAGCTCCAGGCCTGAATCTACACAAGGTTGCCAAGGGCCCCATCCAACCTGGCCTTGGATTTGTTTGAACAAGTTAATTCTTCCAAGTCCTGAAAACATTTTGGAGTTAAATGGATTTAGAGGTGATGGTTTGGCTTCTGTGGTTGGTGGGCATTGGCATAAGCCTCACCTGTCCTGGATGCTGGGGGCCAGGAAACATCAAACATCAAATACAGCCGAAACAGGGTGTGCTGAAGTATGGATGTGTCTGGCATTTGAGAATCCCAGACGTGAACGAACCTGTTGCCATCCATCCTGCCGGTTGTCAGTTCTCTGATGGGCTCAGCTCCCGCAGCACCTTCTCCCCTGCTGTGCTCGGTGCTCGGCTGCTTTTACTTTGTAGTTAAACCTGGGAAAACGTGTGTCAGTGAGAGAAATCTCGATGGGCGAACAGGAGTGTGCACAGAAAATGCGACTGCAGGAGCCTGGTCTTACTGAGAACAGAGATAGTTGCTGTTGGGCTTTGGGAGGGGGTGTGGGGGGAAGGTTGCCCACCCCCTCCAGAGGGAAAATAGGGGAAATAAATGCAGACACGGCAGTGCCGTCATCGTAAGTAATGACGACGTGACGAAATCCCGCGGTGCGGTGCCCAGAGCGCTTCGCCGCCTGTTCGGGGCTGACACCTGCCGGCAGGAGGGCTGAGAGGCCGGCCCCGGCCCTGCGCCGGCCTGCGGGGCCGCGGCAAGGGAGCTGCAAGGATCCAGGAGGATCTTTTGCTCCAATCGAATTTCTTCCCCCTCCTCCCCCCGCCCTGCCCCCCCCCCCCCCGGCCCCCGGAAGTTTATTTTAAGCGTGGCTGTAATTGCTATTTGTCTCAAATATCATTTATGCGGGTTTATTTCTTTCTGGGTATTTGCAGTTTACACAAACTGCCAAATTCTCAGGGTTACGTTGTGTAAATTGCCGGGGCTCAGCTCTCGCTTCTGGCAGGTTTTGTTTTTAACCACTGGAACCAACAATCCGTTTTACAGAGGGACCTAAAGGACCTGAATTTAGCCAGCCCATTAAATGCTGAAGGGTTTCAAGTTGCCTGGAGCAGCTTTGGGGAGCTCTTCCTTTTTGAAATGTGTTTCAAACCTGGCCAGGGCAGGAAAAAAGCATTTTTGTGCCGAGAGTTGAGTTCAGCATGTGAAGGCACGCTGCACTGCACGGCCTTTATTTTGTCTAGGGAAGATGCCTGCCTTGTTCGTTTTTCAGTCTTCCGATGCAACATCCCCCAGAGCATGACTGAGGTAACAGGAGGGGGTAGGCACTCCTACCTAGCGAGGGGGCGTGCGCGTTGGAGAGGGGGCCTTGAATATCATATTGTTATCTAAGTGATTACTCCTGAGTTCTGGCTTCATGTTGCCTGCCCGTTTCAGGAACTGATCTCATTGTCTTCTGCAAAACATGTACTTTCGTGCAGTACAATAATTATCAGTTATCCCCTGACAATTAATAATTTAAAACCCTGTAGAGCGTGTGCCATTTGCTGCTTGAACAGAGATTTGATGGCTTGAGAAGCAGGATCTAGGTGTGAGCAAGTTCTGATGAAGACATTTCAGACAACTCCTGGGAGGACCTGAAGGGCAGATGCTTGGAGGAGGCTTTGCAGTAGCAGGGTGGTTTGATTTAAAGCCACAAGGTCTGTGCTGTTTGGTCCTGCTCCACATCATTGCAGGTGCATGTCATTTGCCCCTCTCACCTGCACAAAGTTAATTTTCAGGTGGATTTGGCTGGATCTGTGAGTACAGGCTCATGGGGCAGTTCTGCAAGGGGACCTGCTTTCCGTCCTCTCCTTTCTGCATGGGTGTAAGGGCAGGGTTCACATGGGTTACCTCTGCCTTACTACTTTTTTATTTTGTTTTATTTCAGTCCTCCCTGTGGTATGCACAAGGGTTGTTTTCCACTTCTCTCTTCACCTCCCCTGTGGAGGGGTGTGGGGACTGATGATGGGACAGGTGACTCTTGGATTTCAGCTTTGTTCCTTTCAAGGCATTATAGCAAATGCCTATTCCATTCCCTGATGGAAAATGTCTTGAGTAATAGTTAGGGTTGTCTGTTCTTAGGGCTGCCCATCTCTTTGTGTACTGCTAGCAGTTATTTATAGCTGTCAGGCTTTGACAATTCAAGATGAAATTTTTCATGCTTAGTGGGAGTCTCACACGAATTTTTATGGACAGGCTCACCAATTCTACTTTTCATGAGAGAACAAGGGAAACTACTTTGATCAGGTTTTTTAAAAACCACCAAACAACTACCCTCTCTTGAATTGCATTGTCTTCCTCCCCATGCTTAAAATTTGGAATATGGAGAGGTGTGTTTTAACATCCCTTTGAAAACTGTCCTCTGCTTTGTCAGTGAAATAGGACTCCAAAACAACAAAATATTTCTGGAGGTTAAAAAGATGCAGTAATGAAAATTTATGAATCTTCTCTCTTGACGAGGGTGATGAGTAGGGACAACAAGCCAGGATATAGGGGATAAATATGAGATAGGGGCAGACTATCTGTTGTCCTGGGAAGACAGGGGTCTAGCATTCAAAGAATCGGCAGTGATCATGCATGTTTGTGCCACTAAAGCCTTCTCCGGGATAAGTTTGTTTTGAAGAGATCAGATGAAAGTGTCCTTAATTTTGAGATATCAGCATTTTGAGTACTTGACTTTGCATATTGGGCGTGTACATAGGCTAGAGCAGACAGTTGTTTTCATTTGCTTGTAACTGGTAGGTCCATGGTAAACAATAGAGTCGGACCTATTCATAGGTGAGAAAAGTTAATCTGGAGATAGGGTTTAACATTTTTTTCTAATATATTTTTTTTTTTACTCTTTTACAATACCGTTAATGCCACAGAAATTGCTGTTCTGCCTGGAGGAAAATGCAGGCGCAAATGAGAAGCGTGCAGAGAACTGGGCACAGCCCCAGCAGAACTGGAGGTCAATGGCTGTGTGTTAATGTGACTGCATCGTGCTGTAGTAAAGTCCTTGCTGCTTTGCATCTGAGGAACACCTACAACTACAAAATGTTTCAGGTTCTAGCATGTGGCATTGACTTTGGGTACAGGCTTGAATGTGCTAGCTGATTTAGAGGAAGGGAATTGAAAGGAGTAAGGAAGACCTTGTTGCTGGCCACAGGAGAACGTTATGCATTTGTACCACATTAAGGCTCCACAGAGAGGCAAACCTCTCTCCTTCACTGAATGTTGATGTGGGGCTTTTGAAAGCAGTGCAAATAGCTACCACTGACAGCTTAAAGCTTTCAGAGATTGTACCTTGGTGTCCCCCTTAAAGTCTGTCCCACCAGTGTAATACAGTCCTCCTCAGACTTCTGTCCTAGGCCTCTGAATATAAGCTCTGAATATAAATGGCCCAATTTTAAAACCTACAGTGCCATGAATGAGACTGTTGAGACCAGAAAGGTGATGCCCTCACCATCTCACTTGTGGCTCTGGGGCTGCCCTTGGAGCATGTTGGAACAGCTACCACCTCTTCAGCTTTCAGAGCACATCAGCTGCTCCAGATGTATGCATAGCATATGCTCCTCAATTGACAGGTAGGAGAAAAAGCACACGTTTTTCCTTTCTTGACAAAGCTTTTCACCCCAAGATCAGAAAACAGAGACCACAATTTACTTGTTTAGGATGGCAAATCCCGCTGTGGTGAGGGGCCCCACACAAGCGTGGCAGTGGCATGCATGGTTTAGTCCTACTCACATCTAACTTAATGCTCTCAGCGGTGAGGTCCAAATCAGGAGCTGCCCCTGGTGAAGCAGGTGTGGACTTGAGCTTTGTCCACAAGCCTCTTCACTTCCACCAGGAGTTTGTAGGTCTACTTTCTAAAAAGTGGATCCCTATATAATGAGAGGTAGTCAGAGAGATTAGCTTGAATCTATGTGATGTTGGGAAAGAAAAGGTATGGGACACTTGCTAAAGCAAGAGGTCAAAAGCTGTGTGATCTGGGTTTCCATATCTGACCACCACTCACTATTTTGTGAATCCTGATGTAAATTCTGCAGAGAAGCTTGCAGTGACTCTTGGGAACCAGTTCTTCAAATTGTGGGGTCAGTAGCTGCTGGCACAGCACAGCACAAAGAATTTGTTGCTTCTGCCTGAAATATTAAGCTGACATAAAATGAAAAGAGAAGACAATGAGACTGACCTGCAATTAAGGTTTATGGTATTTGAGTGCTGAAAAAACGCCAAATGATTTTATCCCCTGTTGCTCTAAAATGAAAAGAGTAATGGTGTGAATGTACACCTAAAATCTCTGTGGGGCAATCCTTTTGGCCATCTTTAGAAAAGACCGGTGAAGCCTATGCAGACTTGAACATTGGACTGGCAACGAGGGGTTTAATTTATCCACTGCATTCTAGTTTGAATATAGATATAAAATGCCTGCTGAAACAAAGAAAGCTTACTTTTGATTTTTGATGTGCCAAAAACGCAAGCCAATGCTAGGGAAAGAGTACAATGTAGAGATTAGTCTGTGTGTGTGTGTGCATGAGTGCACAACGCTTTGTAACATCCGATTCATTTTTATGCTAATTTTTTTCTATAGAAAGGATTCAGCGTGTTGTAAAATCTGGCACTCAACATATACTGAATGCTGCCAGCCACCTCTTTTTATGAAAGGTTAATCTCAAATCATTTTTATTGCTTGTATTTTTCAACTGTGAAGAAAACAAGTTTCCAAGTGATTCCTTATTGTTAATGTTTCATTTACTAATTTAATCCTAATTCCCAATATTTCATATGAAGGTTTATCTGTTATGTGGTCTGTATGTTTGTACTCTCTCTAGAGGTGATTTTGATACTGCAGTATCTTGAGCATCTTCCTGTATTTCATTGACTACTGTTAATGGAGATCATGTGTGTAATGATTTCATCAAAAATAAATCTTTCAGTGATTGAAAGTGTGGAAGAGTTTTTTTTGAGGAGCTAAGAGGGAGTTGAAAGGTATGTGTGGCTTACATTAGAATGCTGAAAGTGAACTAAACAAACTTAAGGGATTTGTGATCATTCTGTATTGAACCAGTTGCTAAGGAAATTCTGTATGTTACACAAATAGCCTTTATTCCTTGGTGAATTTCATTCAAAAGATATACTTAGAGATTATACCAAACCCTAACTCTTGGTGATTATGTTGTTGTTGTTAAGTATATTGTGAGGTGTTTTATTTAAAGTATACCACTGCTTGGGGTTGAACCACCACAAATAGCTCTCACGGCTGGAGAACACAAAAGTATTGGCTTAAATCCATGTTCATGCACACACATCATTTACTTTCCAAAATTCAGTTAAAAGAACATAGCTCTATTTTGACCTTCTCAGTAAAGCCAAGCAAATGCTCAAAAATGGGCATGATGGGTTTTTTAAGAAGTTGGTCTTTATTAAACATTCTCCTCTCTGTAGGAATTCAGGTTGGCAGCTGAGGAAAGTTGAAATTAGCTGGTAAGTTTGAACAGATTCCCTAGTCCAGCTTTCACTTAATTAACTTGCTTCCGATTAAGGGCAGGGAGGTTAATTCTTACCTTGTTTATGTATAGGATTCAGTACTAACTTTCCAAAACTGACCTGTGTGTAGGGTGGTGTTTGGGAATGCATGAAGTTCTCAGAACGGAAGTTCTGAGGTCCTCCGAACTAACTTGCTCAAGGGTGGCAAATTTTCAAAATGGAAGCTTTCAACAGCATTTTTTCTGAAAGCAGTAGTGAAAAATAACATTTTCAAATAATATTCCAGATTTAATTTGTATCAGTGTAAGAACAATAAAAAAAACGCCAAACAAAACCAAACCCTTTCATGACAGTGAAGTACAAATGGATATCTATATTCTGTACCAGTTTTTGTACTGCTTTCATGTGCCCTGGCGTCTCAGTGCTCTCGCTGCTTTCCAGTCCTGTGCTTAATGATACGACAAAAATGTGTCAAAACATTTTATCACTCCTACTATGCCATTTTTGTGTCTTTGGTTTTTCTCAAAATAGCTAATATTCATGAAAACTATGAAATTACTAGTTCAGAGCGTCATAGAGTTAAGAAATATTTTAATTTTGAAAGAGGCTGCATAGATATTAAACAGCCTTTATATATCATCTGAATTTGTGATGTAAGCACGCAGTCAACTCCGTTTCTCTGTCTGAAGCAAAGCTGGGAAGTAGGTGTATGCGTACGTGTATAAACAAATGTATGCTGTAAACTTGTACAAGTTTTGCCTATGGATTCCCTATGCATGCAAAATGATTCTTGATCATGGGGAAAAATCTCATCTTGCAGAAATTACCATCTGAGATGTTGACAGGCCGCAGTGAGAGCCAAGCATGCTGCCAAAACTACTGCTAGAATATAGTACCCTGATTTTCAATATATAGTCTAATGTAAGAACACGGAAGATCTTCCTGGGTTATTTCTGTGTTTAAATCCAAGCTCATGCTAAAATGGTGTCTTACCTACCTCTTCTGGCAAATAGCTTTGTGTCAGTGTATACCTCTTTTCTAATATTGCTCTTGTATCTTTGGCTACAAAGGTGATAGTTTTGCAACAGAACGCCTACTGTGATGTTTTACTAGTTTCTATCATTCTTAACCATTGTGCAAACAGTGAAAAATAAAGAAGCAATCTTTACCTAAAAATGATTATTTAAAGCTAAGCTATTAATAAAATCCTCTGACAGGTGGAGACACTTAGTAATATCAATTAGTTGTCTCTGTAGATATGAAGTATTCATTTTATAAATTTATTTATTCTCTATATAAAGTTTGTTGTCTCTTGAAAAATGGCTCGCTGTTGGGAATACATCACGCTATTCGTTCAGAAGAATATTCCCCAGATGACATGGACGTGCTTTCAGCAGTTTGGGGGAAAAAGGGACAAGTGGTTATGTTTTGCAAACATGAAGACGAGTCTGAGTGTTGGATTAAGAAAAAGATTAAGAGCTGGCTTTGTGGAAATCTTCCGCTCAGGTACCGCGTTTGCTGTGTGGAGACAATACGTTACCGTCGGCATTACTAGCAACATATGTTTTTTCTCTAATGCCGTATTTCTTAGTTAGCTTTCTCTGTTAAAGCTTTTGTGAACGCACAGGTAATTTGTTTCAGGCTAGTATAAAGCAGTCACTGAGAGCGGTAGAATTTCATTTTAAGGACTTAATTCATCATTCAGATTGCTTGGCTGATGATCTGCGTGAAGGCTGCATAGCAGGATAAATAACAATAGCTGTGAATCACGTCAGCGCGGGAATGTTAACAAAAAAAGCAAATGTGTGGGGTTGGGTTTTTCTCCTGGGCGTTTGGAAAAGTCATCGTGTTCTCAGTGTGCTGGAAAGAGCGATGAGTGGTCTGATTTTGTGTTCCTTTTGCTCTCTGTGCTGAGGTGCATGGTGTAAACAGGGGCAAATGCCTGCGTGCTCTCTGGCAAGGAGCAGTCGGGTAGTTCAACAGCTTCTTTTAAACAGCTCCAAGATGACTGAAAATCAAAAGCTAGTGTTTATTCAGATCTAATGAAGCTTCCCTACTCTAGGGAACATAGATGTTTAGTCAGTTGGAGACAATCCAAAGGGAAGTTCTGGAAAAAATCAACTTACTGTTTATAGAACCAAATAAAAAAATTTGGAATATGGTGGTATTACTATGGTCTGCTTCTAGTAAATGCCTACTGGCAGAGAAAATGATGGTGGTTTTCACCTTTGCTGTAGTTTTGTGACAGGGGATATGCTGGGTATTTTTATTGCTTTCTTATTTTCCTTGAGGAAACAGCGATATACCTCTCCCATTAACTTACAGCAGAACATGAAAGATTAAACTCTAATTGCTGAACAGTTATGTTAGAAGTGTCTTTCAGGCTTGACAGGTCTTTTTTTTTTTGTAATATGTTGTATAATTTTATTCAACTTGTAGTTTTAGGTTTTACTGGACTACAAGAAAGAGGTGGCATCCGCTATACAAATGATTTTGCACCATGTGATTGAGTGAACTGAGTATTTGGAGAGAGCTTAGAAAGGGGAATTATAGCCACTTCATAGCCAAGGGTGTGGGGGAAACAGGTTGTGAAAAGAGGAAACAACAAAGAAAAAATAAGGTGATGAAGGGAAAAATGCCATTATATTTTGCAGGGTGGCATGTTTCACATAGATGTTTGGCTTCATTTTTTTCTTGTGGTTTATAATGGATTATATTATGGAAAGGTTAGTAAAATAGCCTTTTCCTTCCCTTTATTTTATTCTGAAGTTGAAGTCCACCACTAAATATATTTCATAGTGCAGTGATGGCAATACAGCACCATTTTCAGTATAGACCTCAAGACCATGCTGAACTCTGGTTGCAAATTATCTCCCTTTGCTTCTGAAAATGCTCATTTGAGCAAAGGGGAAGCAAGCACAGGGAGCTGTTTCATGTTTCAGACATCTTAAATAGTGAGGATGAACAGGGAGGGAAATTCTGTTAGTGCCCTTCCTAGCCTGTGTTATGTGGATAATGAATTTCTTTTAGTTGTGTATATTCACACCCTTTATCCAGGCGGCTCGTGTAGGATAGGTTAGCATATCCTTGTGTGTAGCCCTTTTGGAAGTCTTTATAGAATCCTCTGTGTTACTGACTTCTTGTTCAGGATCAGACATGGATAATTACTCTTGTAAAAGAAACCCAACAGTTGGGCAGACGCATAAGAATGCTATTGTGTGTTTCTTGGGTTTAAATTTCTGCAAGGTCTGGGTTATACCTTCCTTGAAATAAGTTCCTTATTTCTTGTCATTCACTGCAGCGTCGTGGTAAATGGTGTAGAGAATGGTGGTAAGCTTGCCCACCCTGTCCTTTCTCTACCCCATCCTTGCTAAGCAGAGAAGGCTGCAATGGTGAATGGTGGAATTCAACTGTGGTAAGTTCCTTCCCTCCATAGCAAGGAGTGAGCTGGGAAAAATTGTGTTTAAAGTCCCTAGGTTGTGGCCAGAACCAGGAAAGCTCCATACTATTGGAGTCCCCTGACTTCATGTATCTTTTGTGAGAGTATCTTAATGGAGGATTCCTTAAAGGCCCAGCTCCTGAGATGCTGTGCAGTCCCAACATGAGGATGGCCTATCAGGTGAAGAAGTGCAACACCTGGGAGGATCCTTGCACAATATTGCATTCTGGGGAGTGTTTTACTGCTCTCAAGGAGAAGAAATTACCCTCCAAAAGAGAATTCCTACAATGTTGTCTAACCATGGCACCTTGCACATAACATGTCAGTGTTCCTGGGTGGCTGTGTCTCACAGTAATGCTTCCCAGAATCCTGTTGGCCCCACAGAGGAGGAAGGCCACCACCTTGACAGCTTCAGGTATGTTAACAAACTCGAGGAGATCACCCATAATTGAGCCATGCTAGAATCCCACTCCTTACCCACAGCCTCCTGCTGTTCTCCCCACAGGGCTTCCCTTGCATGGGACATTTCAAAGGTTTGAATGCTGTCCGGCTAAATTTGGGATTTCATTTGCCAGGAGTGATTCTCTGTCAAGAAGCAGGGGGGCTCCCCTCTTCTGTGTCCCTTCTCTCACATGCATGTTTGAGTTTTGCTTGTTTGCTTGAACACCTGGAAAATGGCACGGTATTTTATTGAAATGCTGGCTCCTTCAGGCCAGCACACCTGCTGGTACAGTGGGAATCTTCTCACCATGTGTTACATGTATATGCTGTCAGATTAAAATGCAGTGCTGAGATTTAAAAGGAAATTTCAAAGCCCTATTGTGTGTGCCTTCCAGCATGATTTCTGTGAGCAGAGTTACCTGTGTGGCAGAGTGTTAAAAGTCGAGCAAGGCCCCAGTTAGCAGAGCAGTGTTTTTATGAAAGGGCTGTAGACACAGTTCCAACGAGAAGCATTAAAGTCCTTGCCTAAGGGAGAAAGGAACACGTACAAATGCTTTCAAACAGTAAGTTATTCTTATAGTCCCATGCAAATTGTCTATGTCAATTGCTCCATTGTTATTGTTTGAGTTCAGGTTGCGTTTTGTTTTGAGAAGGTTCCAACCTTCTGACTTTTACCTGAGCAATATTTTAAAATGGGTGTGTATATGAGCAAGATCATTTTACTTCTCACATTTAAAAAAAAATGAGGAAGCCCCTTCTCCCTAGCTGCCATTGTTGCTTATATTTGAA
Organism: Hypotaenidia okinawae; assembly: GCA_027925045.1. Classification (NCBI taxonomy): domain Eukaryota; kingdom Metazoa; phylum Chordata; class Aves; order Gruiformes; family Rallidae; genus Hypotaenidia; species Hypotaenidia okinawae. Next base: position 102,394,534 of record BSDF01000001.1, read on the forward strand.
ATGAAAGGAGGATGTCTCAGTTGTCAGCTTGTATTGAAGCTGAATCAGCTCAGATCTTGGACGTGGGCTTCTAAATTTGGACAGTGGATGAGTGTGGTCCTTGGCCATTGGATGCACCATGGAAAATTAAAGTGGAATTTTTGAGACTTTATGTCCACCTAGTGAGACATTTCAGTCTTTCCCCCTTGGCACAGGAATACATATAAAAAAGCTTTATAAGTAAAGCACTGATCAAAATGTCATTTGTAGATCTGACTGCTATCCCTAGGTTGACCACTGATTTTTGTATTCTCTTGGGCAAGCTACTAAACACATCAGTTTCTTCACCCATAAAATGGACGTGGTACCTTTGGGGACAAGGATGAAGCCTTTAGATGAAAGGACATATTGAAGGGCAAAGCAGTGCTATACTAGGATGATTATTCTTTTACTGAGAAGGCACGCCTTTCAGGTTTAACACTGGTAATGATTAATCGAGTTGTGTGGATTAAATTTTTAGTCAGAGTTATGAAATACTTTCCTAAAGAACGATGCATTTTAAATGTCATGTGAGATTTTTGGAATTAAAATTTTATCTCATATTTCAAAGAATTTTAAATGACCTTCAGTCTGAGCCAGCCAGTGCCTTGAATATGCTAATGAAATCACTTTGCTCGCAAGATGTTTTGCTTGGTAATGAAACTCAAAACTACTGACCGTGTTGAGCTGATGATGTTTGTCTGTCTACTGCAGTAATATTCATCGATGCAGTTTGTGCAGGCAAAGTTCAGATTTGAATATAGATGACCAGGATTTTCTGGGAGCTCATACAATAGTCTCTGTTAGGTCTTGATCTTTGTAACCAGCTGATGACCTTTATTTTGCACTGATAATGTGAGAAAGCAGCATTATTTTATCACTTAGCTCCATGAATACAGAAATAGTTGAGTCCGCATCGCTAATCATTTTAGCAAATTAGAAAGTCCCATTTAGCTCACATCTTGCCAGCAGTACTTGTAGCAAGTGGCGTTTTTGAAGTATTTTGAGACTGTACTGCATTGGACAAACTGAAGTCCAACCTGAACATTCTGAATGTATTTCACAGTCCGGTTTTGGTTGGGTTTTTTTAAGTGTAATTGTTGCTGTCATTTTAATTAGACTGGATCTAGATGAGTATAAGTAATTTTTCAGGGTCAAGTATGAACATTACATTTATCTTGGTAAGAAAGAACAAAATATATTTAAATAAACTGTGATCTGAACCATTTGAGTTCTTTTAAAACATACCTGGCTGTAACCTCAGAAAGTTAAAATTAAATTTAGAAAAATCCAGAGATTACTCTTTTATCTTGAGCCTTTGCTACTGTCAATCTATTAAGCAATATTGTAATCCCATAAATTATCACAAATTTGGATTAATCCCAAAAGAGTGGATGTCTAAAGTTGTAGCTTGTCTGGAAAGATTTCCTCCCACAAATTATTCTGTATAAGCTATCTGTACTGTCTTCATTAAACAGCACTGGTAATGCTGCAGATCAAAAATCTTTGAATACGTTATCTAAAACAACCTCAGATAATAATGAAAAAGAAAAAAGTAGTGTTTGATTTAATTTATGAAAGCTCATCAAAGATGCCCAGAGCATTAGGTGGGGCCTTTGATATAGTTTCTGAAATTCTGCATGATCTTTCATTAAGGCTGAAACTTTCCATTTAAATAAGTTGATTTCATTTGTTTTATGCCAAAATTGTTGAAACTGAAGATTTTGCTTCTAGTTTTGCAAGAACTTTATAGCTGAAAAGTGTTCATCAGTTTTGCTGGTCAGATACCTAAATATAATTGGGAACATATCAGCCTGTTCCTCTCTCCTGTGACACGTAATGAGGGAGTGTGGGGAGTGGGGACAGGCGGCACAGAGCAGAGGATAGAAGCAGATGAGCACATCAGAGAGGTGAGTGTTATGCCAGAGGGGGGTGTGTGTGAAAAAAAGACAATCATTATTCAGTACATTTCCCATGAGTTTTAACTTATCCTTGTCCCAGGTTTCCCATAAAGTGGAACTATGGGCAAAAAAAGTATTAATCAGTCTCCCAGAATGTGATTTCAGTTGTTACCCGTTACACGCCTCTCGCTTCCCTAGAGAGGCTCAGGCATAGGAAGTGTGTGTTTGCCTCTGGCTGTAAATCATGTGGAAGTGCTGGTAGCTCATAGCAAGTGTCTAGGCCACCAAAGTTTCTTCAGTATTCATTCTAATTAAGTTAATTGTGAAGAGTTGTAGATGAGGTCGCACAGAGAATACATGGTAAAACACATTCTCCCACTCTGATGTGAAGGCAGGGGGAAAGCTCATGAGGTTTGTCTTGAGGAAGCAGTAACTTTGCTGTGATCCTTCAAGAGCTGGAGATGGGCCTCAACCCAGATCGTGAAACTCATCTTCCCAGCCAAACACAGAAGGTGTGTGTTGTTCAAAGGCAGCACAGGCTGTGATGCCAAAGGCATCCTGCTGTGATAAACAGCCAAGGAAGAACCTTTTGAACCTTCAAATGTATTCTAATCCTTTTAGGATTTCTCACCTTTAGAAGGAAATCACTGGTGGATCTAGTACTGTTCAGTACCCTTTCCAGGAATGGAAAAGAAATTTTGCTTTTGGAGATATGTAAAGTGAATGATACTTTCTAGAAAAACATTCTGGGGTTTGTTCATTGTCATCGGTTAATACAATAGCTTAATCATAAGAGCCCAGTTTCTTGAGAAAAAAAGTTAATGTTTGGTAGGGTTTTGCAGTTTGGACAGAGGAAAACTTGTACTGCCACTTAAATTCTGGCTTTTCTGACAGATGTTGTCATCTTTAATAGTAAATGGACTCATTCACAGCAAAGCCGCAGCGATTAGATGATGTGGTCTTAGGCTATACGTAACGTTGATGGATTTCAGCATCAGGTCGGTAGGGATGGCTGATTTGGGTGGTTGTGAGGCATTTTCTGGGGAGCGCTTTATGATCTCGAGAATCTGGGAGAGCAGCTTTACCCTGGCAAGCTGTCTCACTTCCCTTGCCCCACTATGCTTATGCTCATTCCTTTAGCTTTCTTCCTTCCATCTTTGTGTCGCTTCAGGTTATAAAGGTTTCTGTAAGGTTTTGGACCTGGAGCTGGTCAATTCTCCTTCTTTCTATGTTTGGTGGTTGCTGTTTTGGGTTGGGTTGTTTTTAAATATATTTTAATAAACATGACTTTTTGATTAAGTGCATTTGGGCAGAAACTGTTTTTATGATGAAAGTATAAGCTGAGAAGCAGAAGATGCACCATTTGGGGGAATGTGAAGGGACCTTTAAAATGAATGTAGCTCATTTCTATGCTATGGTAACTTTTAAATGTTAGTTTTCTGAATATTTCACATTACTCTCCAGCAGGCAAACCCCCCCATATCTAACCATTATATGTTTGCCCAGGTACCACGTTGAGAGCTTTTCTCTTTTTAAGAAAGCACTGTGAAATCAAATCTTCGCAGGCAACACCATTTTACAGTGTTTGATCTTTACAAAACTCATCTTTGTTGTTTGTTTAAACTATTATTAAACATATACTATATGCTACGCATGAATGATCTGATCTTTTGAAAGTATTTTTTTGTAGTTGGGTGCACATTTGAATCTGAAAATAACAACAAATGTGATTTGTGACTGCAGAAGTTTGATTGATAATTGACACTCAGATGCAGCTAGATAATGAAGTTGAGTACTTTGAAGTTGCAATACAATGTTGAACATGCAAGATTCGCAATATAATATTTACAAAAGCTTTGTGGAATCAACATTTGCCTTGTAATATGAAAAGGAAAACTAGGAAGGAATTAATGGTCTGGCTCCTGTAGCAAAAGGCTGTATTTGCATGCTAAAATCTGCCTGATGTTTCAGGCATCCTTTCTGATGTGACATAGGAAAAATGAAAAGTCATCACTTGGACAGGAGTAAGAGTGCTTGCTGAAAAGCTAGGTTGTTAAAAATAGCCTGTGTGGATCGACATTGCTAGCCAGGTATGTGAAAATCTCTTTCTGTGTGAAAAATTTTCCAAATGAAAAGTTACATGGAAAAAAAATAGTTTTGCCACTCAAAAGGTTGTTACATGGTCCCAAATTAACAGAAATGACTCAACTATAACACATCTGAGTTTTAAACTTGGCATTTAACAATGGTGAAATATTTATTAGTTGTAATGTTTTGTAAATGCTTTAAAGATATTAACTATAGCTTTTTTTTTCCCCACATAGTTGGCTAAATTCATGCCCGGTATAGATCCATTGGCTGGGCTGAGTCATAGCTGTTTGCAGCCTGATCCCACACGGCTTCTGCCTGGAGTTACACTGGAAGGAGCTTGGACTGCTGCCATGAAGTGTCAGGGTCTCCAGCAGTCTATGTGCAATGTGTAACATTTTGAGAAGCACCGGGCTGACCGAGAGTGTGAAACAAACCAGGGGAACCTGTATATCTATGTTGTTTAAGTTTTTAGATCTTATCTATAAGTTTAAACCTATTTTATGATGCTCCTTGTATGGGGAGCTGCTGACAAGAAAGCTGGGGTTGTTCTTTGAGAGCCGTGGGAACACCACCTTTCCCTGCAGATAGCAGATCATGTCTGTGCTGTGCGTTCAGGGGCTCCTTTCTGTGGGGATGATCTGACATTAAGGACAGGTGGTTTGGAGAAACAAATAATCTTACGTTCTTTTTGGTCTTTATCAGGTAGTCCCACTTGGTCTAAATCAGGCTTTAAGGCTATTGTTTGCTCTAATGCAATTACATGTGTTTTTGACTCAGACTCCAGCGAACCAGACTTTGGCAGCAAGACCAGATAAGCCTTCTGTACTTTTTAAAAAGTGAAGCTGCATTGTGCTTGTCCCTGGGAAAGTGTATTCCTTGAAAATATTTAATCCGCCCTCCCTCCTCCTCATTTGTGGATGACACTAACCACGGCATACATTGACAGTTAGACATTCTATGTCTTACCTAAGATAGAAGATTTTATTTTTTTTTTTATTCCTGTGCACAGTGTAATGTACTTAGAGATGTCTTTTTCATTTACACCGTGGAAAGTAAACCAAAAATCTATGGTATGTCTCTGTCTTTTTAGAATTACAGTAGCATAAGCACAGTAATTTCAGTTCAAGACCTTTATGGAGAGTAAAAAAAAATAAAATTAAAATGTTGCAAAATTGGTTCATCACCTATAATTATATCACTAGTGCTTATTTCCATCCAGGCCACTGATTTCAAGTCATAATACTGGCATATTTAATGCTCACATTCCAAGACGTGCTGAAATCTCTCTCTCTGCCTTGCCTTTTTGTGATGCTCAGTAGTTCCAGCTCCTGCTGATACCACCAAAGTGTTGGGACCGCTCACTCTGTGGAGGCAAGTCCTTGAAAAATAAAGTGCACTTGTGATACTGAGGAGCAGCCCAAGCAACTGTATTTAAGGGGCTATCCTTGCCATGACCGTGGGCTTCACAAGCCAGTGTGCTGCTGCGTTGGCACGAGGGGCGGAGGAGCTCTGCACTTGCTGTTCTAGGAAGGATCCCTTCAGAGTCTGTGGAATGGATGGCCTCTGCCAAGCTTTGCGGGTGCTCTCGCGACACGGCATGGAGCTGGCAGAGCTTGGATGCTTCGCACGGAACAGTCACAACAGACTTCTCAGCTTCGTGTGGCTGCTTAGCAGTGCAGAGTGTGCCAGGAGTACAGTGAATTAAGGAAGTGCCTTACGCGGAGGAGTGATGCACCTGAGAGCCCCAGTAGAGCTTGAGACCCTTTGAAATATGGAATGCAGTTGGAACATGCAAATCGTTGTTTTGTGGTGTATTTGCAAAAGCCTGTTACTGGCACAATAGGAAAAAAAGCCAGAAGACAGTTTTCTGCTTCCTATTACTGTCATGTTTTTTACCCAACTCAGTAAAGACCTAGCAAGGAATTGAAGCCTGGGAAGTGAGGTATGCTGCATAAAAAAGAAACATGTGACAAAGTTATTTTATGTATAAGTACGTTGTGCAGAATTGTACAGGTATGACAGGATGCAAACTGTAGTAGTATCAGAAACAGAAAGAGTTTAATATCCCCCATCCCTAGTGCAGTAAAGGTAAAAGTGAAGCTTACTTCCCAAGGAACCAGAGGTTCTTTGAGATGCACTACTGGGAGAGAGGAATACATGTATGTGAGCATATACACCCTCTCACCCCGTCCCCCTCCAAAGTGCGGGCAGTTATTTGAGTGGGTTATGTTTCAGCCTTAGGAGCTTCCTAGTGATTATGCTTGTGGGGACTTCCATCTATGCAAGCTCTTTGTTTGAACAAGCCTTGCATTTGCAACTTGTCTAGAAGAAGGTCTTGGAGGTCCAGGAAAAAGAATGAGTGAATGTTTCTGCCAAGACCTGCATTGTGTCTCGTTTCCTTTGCAATTACATAGTGCTTAGCAAAGGTGAGGGTGAAAACCCATGCTGTTCATTGGCATGGGATCATTTCCTTGGAACAGAGATGCTGTGCTTCTGTGAGGAAGATGATGGTGCTTTCTCTAGCTGCCTCACAGCCAGTCCTGAGACAGTAGAATGAGATTCTGTCTCTGAGTTGAGAGAACTTTGTGAAGGGATCTTTCTGACATGAAAACAAATAGCTTAATTCTTTCTAAACAAAAATTCAAAGGCTTTTTTGAGATTCAATGGGAGTAGTTCTAGAAGAAAAAGAATTGGTCTCCTGACATAAACCAAAAATTAACGAAGATAATTAAGGGGAAGAATTTAAAGTGAGCTCAGCATTATCCCACAATAGGCAGTGTAAAAAGGGGTCAGGAGAATGGGGTCCCTGACTCAGGGCAGAAAATCCCCACTGAATTTTGAGAGCACTTGTAAGTGTAGGGAAGGATCCGTGTCTCTCTGTTAGTGGCTGCAGGTCTGAAGTTGCTGGCAGAAAACCACAGCTGTCCTGGTCCTGTTTCATTTTTAACTCTTAGAAGACAATTCAGAAATAAAGGAAGAGGGCACTCTCTGGGTGATAATAACTTCCATGTGTATTTCTTGGCCTTTCTCATTCATAAAGTGCACTCTCACCAGAAAAGGACACATCCATTTGGCTTCCTAACTTGGGTTGCTGAATGTTGAGATTCAGATGGTGATTGGTACTTATTAATACAGTCCTGCCTTTCTTTTTAAGATCTGGCCACAGGCTGCAGTTTGGAAGGAGGACAGATATAGGTCACATAATGAAGGGGGGAGTATTTGTCCTCTGAGTCCATAGGTAAGCTGGCACATGATCTTAATTTCTGAGGAGGAAAAAGGGTCCCTGGGTAGCCTTTTCAGTCTGGTAAGATTGAGATATTTTGTAGAAAACAACCAAATAAAAAGACCCAACAAACCAAACCTACCAAAACCCCTCCACAACCAACCCAGCCACCCACTCCCAAAAAAACCCCTCACCCCAGGTCACCCATTAGTGGAACAGCTTGGTGCTTCTGTGAGTAGCAATTGCTGTTAGTTCAGCCTCACTTCTCCATTCCCAAAGTCTGATTGGTTTTAGACACAGAAGAGGAGCACTGTATCATCATTTTTTATTATCATTTAGCACCTTCTTGTGGCCAGAATGGAGTGTCCTTGGCTAAAGACCTGGCATAGGTTCCTAAGATGTCAGCATGGAAGTAAGGAGGTGCTTCTCAGGTGCATGTGGCCCTAGAACCTCCCTAAACAAGCAGAAGAAGAGTGTCTAATACTGCAGATCTAGATAGGAACTGGGCTAAGAGCAAATGTTGGCAGAGGCCTTGTCAGGCAGTTTAAAATTGACCATGAAATTATCTACAGGGTCATAGGGAAACTTTAGATAAGACACCATCCAAAGCCCAGCCAAATAGCTGAGTGTGGCTGGCCTGTCAGGGATTTACCACCAAGGGATTCTTACAGAACAGAAGTAGCAACAGATTAGCATAGTATTCTCAGGGGGTTGTAACAAAACTTTGGGAGAGGCTCTATTCTCTTTAGGAGTGAGCTCCGTTATTCTCTCTGATGAATCTGAAATTTGTCAAATACATAGTCCAGCTGTCCAGGATCCTCAAAAATGCAGCCAAATAACTATTTTAAACTAAATGAAATAAAAAACTTAGTCGTAATAAGAATAATAGAAACCCCAAAACAAAAAAGAAAACCCAAAAGAAAATAATTGGTTACCTAAAGTGAGAAGTAGGCAATGTGATACATAAGTAAAAATACAAGTCACTCAACAGCATGAAGCAACACTAAATAGCAGTGGTATGAAAAACTCCTTTGAGGTTGTGCCTGGGGTGGAGTCATGGAATAGCTTTCTACCGTGTGCTGAGGAAAAGTTCAATGACTCATGACTGCTGGCTGCATGTACTTTCCTAGTCTCTCTCAGTCTCAGCTTCTACAGGTGAACACTCTTAATGAACCTACTGCAATCTCCTCTAACGAACTGTATAGGTCTGGAAAGGTTGAGCACCTGGGAAAATTGAGGTAAGTCCACTGACCTCAGGAAGATACGGAAATCTGGACACAAGCTCCATCTTGCACTTGGTGACAGGCTACAATCTCTTTGCATTTAGCTATAAGCTTGCAGTAGAAATATTACTTTTTGGAATCAGAGGAAAAAGAATTGTAAAGCACAAGTTATTTTCAGTGGTTTTATTTCTCCCATGGCTTCAAAACCCCCGTAGGAAGGTGGCCTGAAGCTCTTCATGGATGCATTGTGCTCCTTGCTGAGAAAGAAAGGGTCACCAGAGGTAATGCTTAAAATAGTTGTTGAATTTTCTCCAGAGTAACAGTTTATGCACTTTCGATTAGGTATAACACTCTGGCCTAGTGTGCTACAGATCTGCTGTTGGAGCCAACACTGGTTTCCTATCATGAGAAGGATGTACCATTTGAGAATGGTTTATAGTCTGTATGATGTTAGAAGGCCCTGTTGACTTCTGTCCTGGTTTTCTTCAGTGCTATGCTCTGATCTGAGAATTGTGTAGGTTCCAGATATACCCTCAGCTGAATGAAACACTGGAATTTAAGACTCAGTTCTCATTCATTGCTTAGTGTACTTAGGAGTCCACAGACTTTAATATGTATCAGACCAAGCCCAAAGTGATATAGGTGGGAGTTCATTTGATGGAATATTCCATAATATTTCGAGCATTATTTTAAAGTTTTGTATATTCTGCAGTAAGAGAGTACATATGAGTAGCAGTTACAAGCATAGAGGCTCACCACTCTTAGACTACATGTGCAGTTTGCCATATGCAGCACCACTTCTGCATTAATGCATTAAAAAATGACACAATAACAGGTATGATTCCTCCCATATCACAAGCCTGAAGTCTGTGTTATCAAAATTCTAATTCAGATATTTGAATTACTTTGGAATACCAAGCACACAGAAATAATTGTCTTCTTTAAATAAAATAAATAAATGGACCAACCCAACCATTTTTGGTCACAAAACACCAAAAGACCTTCCACCTCAAAACTTAACGAAATAAAAAAATCAATGCATTTTATCTCCTAAAACAGAAAATAAACAGACCATATGTGTTCTTTTTCCCTTTAAAATTTATGCCATATACATAGAATACATGACTGTGGTGTACTGCAGTAATTTTAATAATTTTAAGGGTAATCTGTATGTTTCTGACTGCTTTGGAGTCATTCCTGTCTCATGCTGTCAAATCACTTGGTAAATTCTTTGAGAGAAGACCCTGTTCTTACTTAATGTGCAGCACAATAGAGACCAAGAGCTGGGTGAGACTATAGATGGTGCAGTAGTATAAATTAGTAATAGGAACCGTGAATGAGTTTTATGTGACACTATGGGCACTTTTAAGAGATTGTATTAGATGGACATTTAGCACATCATGCTTATGTAAAGCTATCTGTTCAGAAACTTTCTCCTGGCTACAGCTGCTCCATGGTACACACCTCTGATTTTACTAGTATGTGTTAAGACAAAGGATCGCCGTGCAACTGCTGGGATTTAGGTTAATTTAGATTATTTTGCTGTAAGTTCTTGACATTTGTGGACTTTCGATTGAGCTCTCAGCTGAGTTGTCTTCCAGACAATTGCCCAGATGAGATTTTGGGGGCAGGTGTTAACTGTGGAAACCTATTTAGTATTAAACGTACCTGTCTCATTGCTACCGACTTAGGAGACGATACTTTTATATTTTTTTCCCCCTGTTATTGTTCTTCACAAAAGACCTAATTGAAAAATATCTGTCAAACCATGTCTCTGGTTTCCCTTTGCTCCCCCCACACCCTTCCACCCACTAATTGGACACGTATTGTGTTTGTGTGGGAAGGATGGAGTCTCTGTAGCTGTATAGCTATATTGCTGGGTTAAAAAAAAAAACCCACACAAAACACATTAAAATGGATAAAGGGATTTCCTAGCGGTATAAATACCTGCACACGACCTCCCCGAGCTCTGGAGCTCTCCTGTCTATGTATATGCAGGTAAAACGGGTGGAACAGAGCTTGAGCTGCCGCTATTCGCGCAGGATCCGCTCCGTTCGCAAACAGGGGCGAGTGGCTCTCTTGCCTGCTGGAGGAGGGCATGACTTGCCAAGCCTTTGCTTCATCTGACACCTTTGTACCCCTGAATTCTGACTCTTCTCCTTCTCTGCCTCTGATAATGCATCACAGCGCCGCAGAGTGCCTGCCGGTATCTAACCATGCCACCAATGTTGTGTCTACAGGTACTTATTTTTAAAGATAATCTTGCTCTCAGTAGCTCTCATTTTTAATGTCTTTTGGAGGAGATGTGTTCACAGAGTTCCGCGGTGTTTAAAGCGTTTGGTGTCGATGCTGCGTGCGACTGGGGCTACGTGAAAGTAGGAACATTCTCACAAAGCATGATAAGTGAATCCAGAGAACCCCAAGTGTTTGTGTTTAAGCTCCATCTGTAGCTTTCTGTTCGTTTGTTACAAGAGTAGACTCAAGTACGCAACCTGGGCACTATCTTAAACCAGGTTCGAAGGCTCTCGCTGTTGTTATGACTGTACAGTCTTCAGTGTCCAGCATCATCTCAATTGCTTGAAAGTTTTTCTATTATGTAACCATATATTAGCTATTCTAAATAGAAAAGGTGCTTAAAACAGGGTGGGTCTAAATATGATTTGAGAAAGCTTTCCAGAAGGGACAATACTGCTTTACAAAGCATATTACATATGGAATCAAGATTGTTTTGCAATGTTCAAAATTAATGGCACGAGTCTCATAAATATTTTAAAATTTTATGTGTTTGTGTATATAACCCAACTAATTGCATTTAAATACTAGGACTATGTACCCACTGAACTATCTGAAAGAGAGAAAGAAAGCTAGAAAGAAACAGAGAAAGGGTTTTCTTGCAGCCTTAAACCTCCATATGTGAGATTCTGGAATTGAGGAATTGTTGATGGAAAGCTTTCAGGAACAGGAAAATAAATAGCTTTGATTTTAAATTGTATTAAGGTAAGAATTTTATTTGGAGTCTTAACAAGAAACTAGCCTCTCCTGAAATGCGTTGGTAATAAAACATTTTAATAAGAAAGAGCATGTAAGTAATGAATATGGATCGTTGGCTTAACGTACCAGGATCTTGCACGTTGTTAAGCAAGAGGCTCAAAATTCCCTAATATGGCTGTTGGTTAGTAGTGATAGTAGGGAATAGGAGACTTTAAATTTTGTATGAGACCAAATTTATGTGTCTGTATCATAGTAGTATTTTCTAGATTCATCTGATTCATAATAAAGAGTATATGGTGAGAGCCAGCCAAAAGCTTTTGCTGGTCTCCTTTGGATTTGGGTTTCGATGTTTTGTAGTTATCACTGGAGGATGAATACCAGTGTAGTCAGTGGGAATTTGTCTGCGGGATCACATCTAGCAGGTGACCCTGTGAGAAAAGAAGCAGTGACGGTGGGACACTCACTGTAATAAGTAAAGGTTTACAGCTTTCATACGTGAATTCAGAAAACGTAATAATGCCATGCTGGTGAAAGCATCTAAGGAGAAATCGTGCACAATGTAGATGTGAAAGAATTTAGAGTTAAATATCAAGAATTTTAAAAAATGCATGTAACAGTTCTGCATCACAAAATAGAGGTTAATATACTTCTCTTCAAATAATATATGTGATGTAGCTGATGTTATGCAGTATCCTCAGAATTTTGTTATTGAATAGTATCATCCTCACTATTTAATCTTAAATCCTTATTAGCAACTTGAAAATGCTATTTTTATGCATTAAAAATTATGGTCTGTGCATTACAAAATGAGGGGTAAAAATCCACAAGTAAACACTCAGATCTTCACTCAACAGAAAAATGGCGTTTCTCTAAACATTTAGGTATTACTGTATAATTATTTTTGCAATCTTTATTTTATGTGCCTTTATTCTAGTATAAGCATACCTGTTTTAGCAGATTTTAAGTCTGTATAAGTGTATCTAAACAGAAAGTTTTACTGTTGTGGTTACTGATGTAAAAAAATCTAAGCCCTGATTAATTATATTGTCTTTAACAACTGGAATGTGTGCTCTGCGGTGGAGTTTTACATATCTGAATGTTCACAAACATGAATTTTTAATACTATACTTTATAGTAGTCGTTAGAGGGCACAGTGTATGTGTTTCTGTGCCTAGTTATGCATGAGAAACAGACATGTCTCTCATTTTGCATTCAGTAAAAAATTGTCTGATTCTTCAGGCACTGAGCACAAACTTGTGAGAACACTAAAGATAAATTAATTGTGTGTGTGTTGGTGCTGATGATGGCCAATGTTGGTTTGGGCCTAACTTTTTAGAAGAGCCCAGAGTCTATCAGCCTGGTTCCCTACCACCCTGCTAAAGGGCTCTGAATGTTTTTTTGGTGGCTTAGCACTTCAGAAAATGCGACTTTTGGATGCCTCAAAGCAATCATCCCAAACAACGGCTGCTTTTGGAAACCTAGGTCTTAGACATGCATAAAATATTGCCTTCATTGATTCCTGTGTTTCCTGTGGGGTTTGCATGACTGGGAAAGCAATAGAGCAAGGTTTTATGCAAGGTTAAATGGAATGATGTATGATAGTATAGTGGGGAGAGGAACTGGACTCCTCCTGAAGAATTCACCGCTTCCCTTGCTCAGCAGCATGTGCAGCCTGGGTTATGCCCATAGGTTATACTTAGTGCATTGAGCCCACAGTGTGACAATTTCTGGTCTTGGCTCAGAGAGTGTCTTGCTCCTTGTGCTGGCATCTAGTGTGACCTGCCCGAGTGTTTAGGCTTCCAGCAGCGTTAACCAGATTGCTGGGGCCCAGAGATAAACACTTGCTGAAAGCACACACAGAATGTATACAAGGGTACTGCCTGCCTCTGAGCTCCAAGGTCGTGTCTTGAATCCTCACATGTTTTCTTACCAGTCCCATCTGTTTTGTCTTTGATCCAAACTCCTATGTGCTCCTGTACCTGCTCTGCTGTGATGACTTTGGGAACCACTTTGGCAGGCCTCCATTACTCTGTGCCTTCCTGTCATTATGGAAATCAACCTTCTACCTATGGCGTTATGGCAGGTAAGAGACATTGCCCTCACCCAGGTGAGAGATTCACATGGTGGGTTTGGCCAGTTTTCCTTTAGAGGGACTGATTCAAGACAGTGGCTTAAAAAGGACAGGGCTGGGGTTAAGGTACTAAACAAGGGCGGGATGGGGGGCAGATAGGAAATCAGGCATCGGTGCTGAGTTTCTCCAAGCCTCTGCATCTCTTGGGAAATTTGTATCTTATTTCCCTCTACAGTATTGGGATGATGCTGCTCTTTTGCTCGCCTATGATCACTTCCTCTGGTAACCATCACTTTTTGAGGACCAGGAGTAATGTACCCAATGTACCAATGTGTACTACTGGTACCTGGGGTGACAGAGACCTGAAGAAAGATGAGATAAAATAAAATGGTGGCATAACAGAAGGATCACTAAGTTCAGCAGGCACATCATACAAACGGTCAAGGATTTTTATTACATGCAAGAATTCATGCTAGTTTTCCAGAATTCTGCTCAGTTTTCCATGGCCCAGGCTAAGAAGAAGGAATAGTTTCCATGGAAGTTCAGGTGGCAGCCAATAAGATACTGCCATGAACCAACACAACTCCCAGGAAATAATCGTGAGTCAGAGCTAATCCAAAATCAAACTCAGCATTTTATTTCACTTAAGAATGAAGGAAATATTAGAGTAAGTCATAAGCACATATGATTATATTTGCGTAGGGACTTTTTATAGATGAGAGTAGACTTTCATGGTGTGGAAATGCCCAAATGCTCTTCTCCCCTTATGCACATATGTGTCTGTTGCAGACATTCCTGGCATTGTTCAGATCCTGGGAAAAGTTGATATGTATTAAACAGAGGTATTGCTTAGAAGTTCAATTTGTTTCATTCCAAAATAAATGTGTCTTCATTTTTCTCCTCCTCTGTTTCTTTCACCCTTACTTTTTTTTAGGCATCAAGCCTGCAACCCCAGAGATGCTATCAGCAAGTCTCTCCCAGAGCCGCATCTTACAGACATGCAGCATGCCGCATCCCAATGTGGTAAATGGTGTCAGCACATTGCAAAGCAAGTCCTTCTCCTTTTTCAGTCTTTTCTTTTGTTCCTGGAGAATTTTTATTTTACTTTTGTGGTTATCCTGTACGAGGTGTATAAAATAGTCCTGTGGAATTAGATCCACCTCCAGTGCTGGTGACAGCAAGCAGGGCATTGAAGACAGGAAAAGTAAATGGAAGAGGGGGTGGAAAGTTAATGAAACTCTGAGTTCTGCTACAGAGCTTGTGTAATTTAGAAAACTGGGAAGGATGTCCTGAGAACTTGGGTTTTCCTGGCTCCACCAGATACTGAAAACTCTTAAGGTTTCTCCAATAACTGTTTTTTTCTCCTCCATCAAGTCAGAGACTCTTTACCTCTATGTACAATATCTAACGAAAAAGAGCCTTCGTTCTTAACTGAACCTCTTTGTTATGTCAGATCTTTGCAAACAAAAGGTTGCATGAAATAGTTTTTGTTTGGGCTTGAGCAATTTTTTTTAAGCCAGAATGTTTATTTTGAATGTTTTGGGTTGGGGGTTAGGGTTTTTTTTTTCTGGTGTGTTTTCCCTTTTATTTTTGATTTGAGTTCTTTCTGTGCATTTTTTCCTCAAATTTTATGCCAAAGCTAAACCAAGGTAGTTTCTTGTCTAGTCATCAAATGGTATATACATGGAAATATTCTTTGTACCAGAAAATGGAGAGTGGCAGGACATAGATTCCTCAATCTCATTGTGCCACTTAATTCCAAGTGGGGTCCTGGATTGCTGTTTGTTTAAGTTTGGACTGTTTATGGTCTTATTTAAGTGCATCAGAGTGTGCTATGAGAAAGGATGGCTGAGGCCTGTGACGGTGTCTGTCTGTTTTCACGTACGAGGACAAGAGAGAGACCATATCTCCTAGGAGATAGATCCTCACTTTTGGGTACTCCTGCATGTGTTGATTGGTCTAGGGTATTTATTATTTATGAGATGATGAAGACAAGTTTTATTGTATAACAGTAGAGAATAATTGTACTGAGGGTTGTTTGGTTTTTTTTTTGTCTTGGTGTTGCTCAGGTAGCCTGACCCCTTGCCTTTACAAATTCCCAGAGCATGCCTTGAGCGCCAGCTCCTGCGCCCTGGGCCACAGCTTCACACCCATGCACCAGTCCCTCCTGGCAGACGATCCCACTGCTGCCGACTTCAAGCAGGAGTTCCGCAGAAAAAGCAAGTCTGTTGAAGAGCCCGTCGACATGGACTCCCCTGAAATCAGGGAACTGGAGAAATTTGCTAATGAATTCAAGCTGCGGAGAATTAAGCTGGGTATGTGCTTAATATCAGCAAACAAAAGGCTGAAAAATTCCAGTGGAGGTCCAATTATTTCCAAATATTTTATGATCTAGCCTCTGCCGTGGTCTAATCATAACTCTAATCTTGCCTTGCAGTGCCAAACCCTTCTCCATTCCTAGAAGACTCGCACAGAATTAATGACCTTCAGCTTTTTCCAACTTAGTATGCAGAAAATTACTTTTGCCTTTCCTGCCCTTAAATTATTTGACTTAAGTGCTGTGAAAATTATTGCTGTTCATTAAATTACATTTAGCAGCAGGTGCATTATTTTGCACAGCCCCAGATTTCCTGCAACTTAGGGCATCACTTGCTCTCACCTTTTGTGCCTGTTATCTTCCCCACCAAGTGCTCCATCTTGCAGAATGGTGCAATGTCAGTTCAGTGGACAACATGGGTGACATCCATGGCAAATCTGTCATACCAGTGGGAAGCTTCTCTTCCTGTTTTATTTTCTTGTGCCAAGGTAGAGCAGCAACTGGTATCTCTGTTGCTACCTAATAACTGCTGGGAATGATGCAAGGTGGATTGTACTTAGAGGGTCTCTGGTGAGCTGTTTTGCCTTCGCTGGGCAAATCTTAGCTGAGGGGAAAGGTGGACTGAGCCCCATCTTTCTCATAGGTAGGGAATTTCTTCTTTCTATAGAAGGGTTGAGGTATATTGCAAAGGAAAATCCTACCTCCATCTTGTTTGAGCTGTACTGAAAGAAAACCTGGACAAAAAATCTGGTGCTGCAGATTAGTCTTGCTTATGAACGTTGGGCACTCTGAATGAAGAGTTGCAATTTTTGCATACAAACTATTAACCTAGTTTGTATCATTACAAAATAGGCCAGCCTACAGAAATCCACCTTTATAAATGTAAAAGAAAAAAATCCAAGGTCATTACAGATATCTCTGTTTTATCTCAGCAGCTAAAAGGCTGGTTTGTTCCATCTGCAGTATAAAATAGGGACTGAGACAAAAATGTAGGGATTAAAATTATATTTGCCTCTTGGTCAGTTTTGCTGTATATCATGTATTTAATATCAGCTACAGCCACAGAAAGGCATTATGAGCCCCAAGCTATTAATCACTGTAATTACCACACATTTGTCCTGAATTTGTGAGGGGACAGAACTTCCTCTGCCAGAGCTTGTTAGACCAGGCTTAATGCCACGATGTGAGAAATGCAATTTGCACAGGAAAACTAACCCGAGGTTGAGCTGTGCGAGGGCAGACAGGGTTAATACGGGCTGTGGGTCTGCGACTGTGACCCACAGAGTTAGTGTGATCAAAACGGTGGTAAAAAGCTGTCCCGTGAGGTGCTTAGTGTCCAAAGAGACTGTGCCTGTTCTGGCACAGAGGCAGAAAGGGAGGGCGATGAGCCAGACCCCGGATGTGGCAGTTACGCGCTCAAAGCTGCTGCTACGAGGTCGGTGTCTGCATGGAAACCGCAGCGTTTCTGTGATCGCTTCGACTTAGTTGTCACAACAAATAAAAGGAGACCAGAGGTAACACCCAGGGATCAGCTTACTGTCCATAGGAAGGAAGAGACGGGGTCTGGGTCCCTCTCAGGTCCCTAATCTCAGAGGGTAAAACTCCACTAAATCAGTGTAAAACTCTCCTGGAACCAACAGGAGACTGAGCACACCTCTGAGGTGAGCCCGGAGTCAGCCACAGAGACCTCTGCAGAAAGCCCATCCTGAAGACACCACAGGCACACACTTTGTAAGAGTCAGCACAGAAAGGTTAAGCATCTCAAGGAACATAACCTTTTCTGGAAAGCTCCAAAACCGCTCTCTTCTCTTTGTTTTTGGTAGGTTATACACAAACCAACGTTGGAGAAGCACTGGCTGCTGTGCATGGTTCCGAATTCAGCCAAACTACTATTTGCCGGTTTGAAAACTTGCAGCTGAGTTTCAAGAATGCATGTAAACTGAAATCGATACTGTCAAAGTGGCTGGAGGAAGCAGAGCAAGTCGGAGGTAGAGAATCGAAATCTTCTAAATATTGACTTGCATTTAAACTGGAATCCTATATATATATATTGAAGGACTAATATGCTTCTTCCACAGATTAAAAAAAAAAAAAGCTTTTGCTTTATCAGGTTTAAATACAGAGGTGTGCCTATATTAAATATTGGTGCTCTCTTTTTTCGGTAAGCAAGGAGGGGCAAACTGAAATGCTTGGAGGAGGGTGCAGAATAGCAGAAACAACCTTTCTTTCAGTCCCATCTCAGCAAACTGGCTCCACTCCTGCAGCATAGGTCAGAGCTGTTAGTAGGAACTGCAGGATAGATCCCCCATGTAGCATCATACGGGGATTCTTCACTAGCAAAGGACTCTTCCTTTCCAGCCTCTGGCATATGAGATGTGTCTGTGGGGGAAAAGATTTGAATTCAGCTGAGGTAGCGATCTTTAAAGCCTGAAGAAGAATAGCATGGCAGAGGGGGTTTTGATGCGACCTCTTTGCTGCTAGGGAATTCCCTTCCTCTTGCCCAGTTGATCTGCAGTCGCAGAAGAGGCATGGGGCTCGCCGGGCAGAGCGTGTGTTAGAAGAGGTTGGTTGATTGAAAGGAAACGGGTTGTTTTAAAATAACAGCCTTTTCAGCTGGGTGAGTAGCGATGCTGGGAAGCAGCGTGCCCAGAGGCGGCAGCGAAAGCCAGGGCTACCACTGTGCGCTACTCACCCAGCGTGGGAAGAAAGAGACCATCAGCTTAACGCTACTTTTTGGACTTGCCATTGTATTTGACAGTAGGAAGCATTGTTAAACAGCTGCCTCTGCCACATGCTTCAGTTCCCTTTGACCCAAACACAGAAAGCTTCCTTCCCTTGCAACTGAATTAGGAACCAGAGACTCTACTAACGTGACAGGCACATTTCAAGAATCACTTGTATGGGGTTTGAGGTAGGTAGCAGCTGCTGACTGCGTGAGCAGCATTACAGGCTTGAGCCACAGGGCAGGATCATGCGTGCGGGCAGTGGACTCTGAGGAGTGAGGGGGGACTTGTCTGTCAGGAAGTGGGGCAGAAAAGGCAGATGAATAACTGGCGTTAGAACCCAAGGCTGTATTTCTGAACAAAGAAGGTGAGTCAAGGGGTACGTAAACGGTCTCCATCTCCCCAGACTGTACCCCACAGGGTGGGAGGAAGGAGATCTGTAAAAGGAAGAGGCTGACACACGGATCCATGGGTATGTAGGCACAGAGCCGTCACTGTTTGCAGCTTTACTGATGGCATGCCACTTTTGCTTATAGCCATTTACAGATGGAGGCGAAGCAATGACTAACCATCTTAAAGAAAAAAAGTGGTCCTGTGTGTGGTGCTTCCTCTGTTCAAGAGCATTATCTGATAGCTTACTTCTGTCTTCAAAGACAGGGACTTCTTTTCCTGGAGACAGTTGTGCTTGTTTTCCATCCCCTGTAACTGCTGGGTTGGTTTTGTTCTGTATTTAATGCAGCTTTATACAATGAAAAAGTCGGAGTGAATGAGCGGAAGAGGAAGCGCAGAACCACCATAAGGTAATAAATATTTAAGGCATTACATGTTACCCCTATGGCTACGATGCTGCTTTTTCTTGGGCTTGAAATCAAAGTGTAATTTTTTATTAATGAATCAATCTCTATGGCTAGTGTTTCAAAATGTTTCACTATTCTCAAACATTCCAGTGAAAAATAACAGTATAACCCTCCAAACCCCCTATTTGCTCCAAATATACTACATTTCCCAATTAAAGACTTTTTTTCAATGTATGATAAGTATGATAGAACCACAGAATGGTTTGAGTTAGAAGGGACCTCAAAGACCATCTAATTCCAGCCCCACTGCCATGGGCAGGGACACTCTCCCCTAGACCAGGGTTCCCAAAGCTCCATCCAACCTGGCCTTGAACACTGCCAGGGAGTGGGCAGCCACAGCTGCTCTGGGAAGCCTGTGCCAGGGCCTCACCACCCTCACGAGGAAGAATTTCTTCCTAATATCTGATCAAAATCTACCCTCTTCAAGTTTAAGGTCACTGTCTCTTGTCCTGTCATTACATGACCTTGTAGTTTCTCCTCTGAGCTACTCTCCAAGCCAGTAAGGACTTGAGCAGTACCACCAAGACCTTGCCCATTTACGCACTATGGGCTGCATGAGCACTGTGAGTTAAGACCTAGGTGTTTTCCCCTGGCCAGAAGAGCCCACTGAAGACTGCTCATCTAACATTGTGGGGTTTGCTGTTGTTTTTTAATAGCTGTTGGGGAAATCAGTCCTCATATTAAGCATTTTTTAATTGCTCCTGTGTCTTTTACATCGAATATGGCAGGTTGACAAGGGCACAGATAATTGAATGGAAGTTCAGGACTAAATCCCATATAGTAGGAAAATAGTGTTCCTCTTAAGTCATATAGTACCTTAGTATGAAGACCTCAAACTAACCAGAGAGATTGGCTTTAACTGAAGTGCCACCTTACTCTGAGCAATTCTTACTGCATCTTTGAAGGTAAACTAGATGTAAAACAAAAGTCCCACTAACTAAATAAGGTTAGTCATACCATGAGCAAAACCTGTTTATTTTGAGTTTGTGGAAGCTCTTATCTTTTCTATGTTGGATCAGAAAGCCTAAGAAACTGTTGGGCCAAAGTCAGGGGTGTTTCTATACTTCTGTGTACGCACCCCACCGTGCTGCTAAATCGGGTAGTTTGGGTGACATTACTGAATATGGTGAAATAGGTGCAAGAACCACAACATGTTACAGATGAAGCAGTGAAATAACTAGAACCCCAGCAAACACGTTGTGTATAGTGTAAATTCCTACACCTCATTCCCAGAATAATGCATGAACTGCCCTCTTGTGTCCAAAGACATTACAGCTGCGGCCGAAGCCAGCCTTAAGCGCACACATGCACGCCGCAAACACTCCTTGTTTTCTGAGACCATGTAAGGGTGAGCAGGAAGAAAATTCTATTCTGGCAGTAAGAAAACTTGGTGGCCTCAGCTCTGTCTGTTGAACCGTTCAATGCTGGTCACTGCTGACTATGAGGAATGGAGTAAAACAGACTTTTGGAAAATGTGATGGTTGCTAAAACCCTTTGCCGTAATCTCTGTTATTTCTAGAAATTCTCCAGTATCCGCTATAAAAAAATGACCTCGATACAGCAAACATTTCCCAAATTGTAAGTGATGGAGCTCTTCCCCTTTGTAAACCCAAATGATCTGACTAGGTAACCCCAGCAGCGTGTGTTTGCTGAACCCCTAAGACCCTTCTGTGATTGGGGCAGGATGGGTAGCCAGGGTTGTTCTGGTTCCTGTGATCCCATTCGTGCCTAACTAGTAGCTCTATATCCTAGAGAACATCAAGAAGCATGAATATTTTGTGATTACCACTGGAACTGCACCAAACTCGATGCTGGTTTTGCCATTAAATTGCTCTGTGCTAAAATTTTGCATCTCAGCAAAGAAGTACAGGGTAGTTTCAGCTCGGTGAGTTTCCTTCACATAGAAAAAGAGAAAAAAAACCAAGTCACTGTCTTCGGTGCTCTTACTTGACCCTTCTTCTGAACCAGTGGTGAAAGCCTAAATGTGTCAGAAAAGTTTTTAAAGGTGACATTTTATGCCTCTCTCCAGTATTGCAGCTAAGGAAGCCCTAGAGAGGCACTTTGGAGAACAAAGTAAGCCTTCTTCTCAGGAGATTATGAGGATGGCAGAGGGGCTCAATCTCGAGAAAGAAGTTGTGAGAGTTTGGTTTTGCAACAGAAGACAAAGGGAAAAAAGAGTGAAGACGAGTTTACATCAGAACGCTTTTAGTTCTATCATCAAGGAGCATCACGAATGCCGGTAAAGCTTTTCCATGTATAGATGTGGATTTATGGTTTTCTTTTTGTAAATACTGTAAATACTACATTGTTTTAAAAAGAAAAATCCGTCCCCTCCCCACCCCCTTTCCCTTACCAGCTAGCCAGCTTCAGGTGCAGTGCTGTGGAAGACCTGATTTTAACGTAAAGGTTTGGTAACCGATTAAATGCTACTGCATATATTTAAAGAGTTGGAGGTCTGCGCTTAGCTACAAGGAACTTATTACGTGCTGTTCAACTAGAAATGCTTCCCAAGTCGCACAAGTACTTGTTGTTTCCCTGTGCTGTGCCTTTCTTGCCTCTGCGATACATTTAGTGATTAACAAAGAACCCCATGTAGCTACCCTAAGCATCAGGAAACAAAACCCCTCTGCCTTGTATGGGAAGAAAGGTTACAAAGCTTGATACCATCAGCTATAGTATCAAAAGTGTTTTGCCTGTGCTTCATCCCCCCCACTCCCCCCTGCTATGTAGCAAGCTGTGCCAACCTGTGTGAGATTATCTACTATGAGGCATGCGGCAGGGTCCCACCTCCAGCCTCTAGAACACTGAGCATCTGAGAGACAGGAGAACTTTAGAGGAGGTGAAAATCAGTGACCTGAAACAAGCAGCGGGGACACTGCTGAATGTCTAGTTGTGGCCGAGGAGAGGGTACACTCCTGGGATCCTGTGGAACCGCCACTAGATCCAGGCTAGCTGAAGACCTGCCTCTCCAAAGGGCAGCTCATGTTTGGCTACCTGCTTGCAACAGCTGTACGCCTCTGAGCGAGTCATTTCTGGTAAATTCTTTGCATAAATTCAGGACAAAACCATTAGAAATATGCCATAATTGCTGTCATTATTTACAGTAGAGTCAGCTTACCAGTAGATTGGTGGCAATACTGTTCCGACTGTATGCTCTGCCTCAGTCTACCACTTGAGTGCCTTAAATTAGTGCCAAGTAGAAGTGACTTTTTTGATGCTTATCAGAGGTAATTTTTGCTGATTTTAGTATATGCCTTAAAGCTTGGTTTGGATAGGCTTAGCTATAAAAGCTGGGATGCAATTTACTTCACCTTAAGACTTTGTGACCTGAGGGGAAAAAAACTAGAGAATTATCAGTGGGTTTATTGCTTCGAGTTTTCTCTCTGCAGTGTATTTCATTTTTCCTGATTGAATCCATGTGTGGACACATTTACACCAGAGACAGTGTGTTGAACTAAAAAGAAGACCCTTGTGCTCTGAAATCAGTATACACACGAAGCATTTACTGCACTATACATTCCCACTCTCTTACACCCCACTAATTGAAAATAATCCCTTATTTATCGTTTTCTAGCCTAGAGAGACAATTGGGGAGGGGAATCCAGTGCCAGAGCTTCACCTATCAGAAAGCCAGGCACTGAGAAACTGAATTAATGACCGTAGTACTCACCAGGGATAGATTAACCAGCCGTCTCATCAGCCCTGCTCATTTTTATTAAAATAGCCCATTACCATGTATGTGTTTTTCCCTGTTTTCCCATGACTGAAATTGAGTGCCCACAAGTAGTAATGGCCAGATACGTTTTATTTTTCCATAAAGCAGACCCGATGATTTAGAAAATGCCTGGATAATAGGCCCACAGAAAGCAAAAGGAGTTTAATGTTCAAGACCACTTAGAAGCTGTGCATACAAGTTAAGTGCTCCCTCTCTAGTGTACATTAAATTATCCCTGATACCTATTACGGTGACCATAAGCCCATTCAGTTATGGAATTAGGCTCGTGGATTAAAAAAATAAATTTTTTCTGGATGAATGCATTGTTTTAACCCCTTAATCAATTTAATAACTCAAAGGAAACATATCGTGCTATATAGTCTCTTTGGGTTGCTCTCACCACCAGCACAGCTCACCCACCGCAGCAGAGAAAGACCGAGCAGTAGCCTCTGTCCAACACGTGCATTATCAGCAGATTGTGAACTTTCCAAGAGGAAAGATAAATACAGCTGATAAAATTAGCACTCAGCAAAGGTGGTATGTATTTGTGTATGTTATGTGATCTGATGTTGCATATGTTGACTCTGAGATATATATATATATATATACACACACACACACAAATACTAATTTTTATTCTAAGTTATTTTCTTAGATACAAAAGGCTTCCTAGAAGCACTTTAAGCCTGGACTGTCCCCCTCCCAATAAAGTACTCTTATACATTTGGTATTACAGGTAATGGTCTGTACTGGTGTTGGTGGTACTTTCTTAGTTGTGTATCATGTCGATGCACTTACTCATTTTAGCGTGCTGTAATAGTAAATTCAAGAGCTGCCTAGTGTAACCTTGTGATTTCCAGTCTCAGAAGTTATCTCACAAGTGAACATGAGTGTCAGGAGCAGGGCAAAACAAAATGGAAGGTAACACGTAATGCCACGGTCTTGCAAAAGAATGACAAGAGGCTAAGTGGAGGAAGCAGCCACCATTTAAGCACATCTAGCTGTTGCCACAGAAATGCAAACAAATTAAACCAGAATTGTTTAAAGAAAAAAAGTTGGATTAAATAACTTTAATGTGCTGCAGTTATTAAAGAAGGTAGCATTTTTTTTTTTGTTTTTCTGTAGGAACATCTTATCGGTCAATTGCCATCAGTCACTCTTGATTTGGGAAACCCCCTAGATAAGACTTCTGGGAGCAGCTTTACAAACCTGCATGGAAGATGTCATGGCCTTTTGCCTAACACAGGCTGCACTATTTTTGCTTTGAGATATTTGTGGATTGTGTTTTGGGTTTTTTTTCTCTTACTTGCTTTTCTCATGGGTAACTTTAGGCAGGGTGTTAAAACTAGAGTATAGAGGACAAAACCAGACATGGTGGTAACATCTAAACCTGTGGTGAACCTGTCTCTGCGTAGCGTTCTGTCCCCCTCATCTGAAGGGCACAATAGACCTAGAAAAGACCCCTACCCCAGCCAAGCTGAAGATCAAAGGTAAGAGTAAGCCACCGTGTCTCTCCTGGCACTGAGTGCGCTGGGGGCCTATGGTGTGATGAGCTGTACTGAAAGGCTGGAAGGGGACAGGCTGCTCGCCATCCTGCCTACAGTGAGAACTAGGAGTAAGCATGGGAACTGGGAGAGAAGCTTCAGAAAAAAGAGAAGTGGTGGTGCTTTGTATGGTGGGGAAAAAGATGTGGGACTTCTCTGCTAAAAGATGTTGGTACCAAAGCTGTTTTATATATATGTATACACACACACATAGGGCTAAGTTCACAGATGAGAAAGCATTTCAAAGCTATTGTACATACAGGAACTGAAGATTAGGTTGGGAAGTATTAGGGGAGGAAGCGTCATCTATGTTTTTCTTGTATTTCCTGGGCATTGCTTGTGGGCATCTGTGGCGTAGGACTCTGGTTGAGACAGCCCTCAGTCTGCCCCAACAGAGGGATTCTTAGGTGTGCACACAATTCCTTTGTTCTTCCTGGATGGAGGACTTCCCGAGTCAGCTGCTAGTAAGGTGTCAGGAAGGATAAAGAAGTTTAGGACTGAGTGGGTTTGGTCTTTCTTTTACCGCTAAGAGCGATTTAAAAGGAATCTAACTAGGGGATGCAATTTTCATATAGGCACGACAACATACTTACTGTAACTGAAATAAATACAAGCCTGCAAACCTACACTTTTAATTTGGCTACCGAGATTTTTATACAGATCAGAGCTGCAGGACTGAAAAGGTAACTGCTAACAGAAACACACAGTGGAGGGTGGCGGTAGCCCTACTTCCCAAGGCTTACTGACACCGAAAAGCAATGCCTGTATTACTGTCCAGCAAAAACCCCAGAGGAAAGAACACGTGTAGACTTAGGTGGAATCCCGACAGCCACTAAGGAGGATGAAGCGCAGGCTTCATTCCGAAAGGACGTAAGCCTCCCTGTTCAGCCCAAATACAGGGAATCAGTAACTTTGTACACTGAACTGATTTCACACCGTATTTTCACATTCAGTGTCTTGGAGCAGTACCGGGGCACCCAGTGACAGAAGGAAACACCAACCTGATCAAGTCTTTACTGAATGTTGAGTTCAGTCATGTCAAAATCCCAGAGGCAACTACAGCAAACACTAGGCTGCTTTATAGCTTGGGTCAAAGGAAATTTTTTTTGAGCTAATGGCGATCCAAAGGAAGCCCAGTGAGGCACATACATAAGCCTAACTCCACAGAGGACAAAGTCATTGTGGAATAAAAACCCTTTTATTACATTTTTTACAAAATAACTTGTTAAAAAAAATTCACCTCATATCAGATATATGCAATATATAAACTTACATATTCCTACCCACTACCTCACAGATTCATAGAGTGTCCATTGCTTCCTTCAAAGAGAAAGAAACCCTTGCATTTCTATGCCAAAAACCTGGTTTTCCTTTCTCTGCCGACTTCAGTCCTAAAGAGCAGAGGATGTGACAAGAGTACATACACAGAGGTTATGGTTTCCTGCTACACTTTCTCTAGCAGCAAAGTCTCTTTGTGAAATCTGTCCCCCTCAAGTTGTACTGGTTTCCACTCTAGGGAGGTATTTTGCTTTTCTCTTTTCAAAGCCAAGATGATTTTGCTGATTCTATTAAATGAACAGCCCCACTAAATAACCACAACCAAGGAGCAAATAATCTCAAGCAGAGTAATGGCTGAGGAAGTTCACACCATCTGGGAAGTCATAACTGGAACTGCATTCTCAGATTTTGTTGTCTATTTAAAATATCAACAGTTTATATTTAGTTATCCCAATGCATTCTGTTAAAAGCTAGAATCCTGCCAGTGCAGTTCAGAGACCATAGAAAAACCTTCACAGAACCAGAACACTTTTATTATAGTGTTTAGCCCAGTAACTATCAGGTTATCATCCAAAATTGTTCTTAAAACTAAAGTTTAGATTTAGCTTATCAATGTGATCAATTGCATCTTAGTAAACAATACAATTATGCAGTTATCTTCCGATAAGAAATAGCATAAAATATATACAAATGTTGTTTCTGGCAATGTCCTTTTTGCAAGCGCTCAAGCTGCACTGCTGAACTCCGTCACCGAGCCCCATCAGATGTACACAGAGGTCTCTCCATAGTGTTTTGTGTAACCCTCTTAATTACACATTTACTCACCTTTCAAAGACTCATTCTGAAAAAGAATAATCACAAAGGTACAAGATTTATATACATAAAGGCACAGCAATTCTGTTGAAACCAGCTATGTTACAGTACAATAGAGTTTGATCAGTGCCTTTCATGCAACAAAGTTCACTAACAAATTTAAATCCTCTTCCAGTAAAATTAACTGCACAAAGACCATATCCTCCCCTTTCTGTAGAAAGAATAACCAGCTACTATTGAATCAACTTAAAGTTACTACAGGAACTTTGAAGAAATACATGAAGTGCTTTGTCTTTCTCCCTATATTTGCTACGTTTTCAAGGCTACTTTTCTCATCAAAAGAAAACAGTTTCCAACTAAGCAAAGGTAAAGTTACATTTGTGCTAAGATGACAGACTGAGAATTTTTCAATAG
Source organism: Hypotaenidia okinawae (assembly GCA_027925045.1). Classification (NCBI taxonomy): domain Eukaryota; kingdom Metazoa; phylum Chordata; class Aves; order Gruiformes; family Rallidae; genus Hypotaenidia; species Hypotaenidia okinawae. The sequence goes on from BSDF01000001.1 coordinate 102,421,713, forward strand.
CAATAGTTTTATAAAAATTATATATAATATAGGTGCTGTCCAAGGAGGCATCACCACCAGCCACAGAATAGCCAGTTCTGAAGACAGCTCAGGAACTGAGATAGAACAACACCTTGATTTCTGAGGACAGATACAGATCAAGTATAAATTAATTTATCATTAGAACTACATCCTTGGTTGGTCCAGTGCTCAAAAAGACTTCATGCAATGGACACACCAAGTGTACTCCTCCTTGTAAACTGATTCAAAATATTCTCCTCTTCTCCTTCCCCCTGTACCAACTTCAAGTTGTCGTTTCTGGAGCTTCAGAGTTTTCCTAGGCATCAGCTGCACTGAAAGAGTTATTTGCACTTTTTACATCTGTCTGCAGCTGAGTAATTAGAAGGCAGACTGTATACTGCTACCGAGCTAATCAACTCCCAGGGCTTTGAGCTGTCGTTCAATCTCTTCATCCGATATAGTAGCAGCTTTTGATGTTGATGCAGATGGTAAGCCTCTGGCTGCTGATGGAGCTTTGGCCATCTAGAAGAAGACAGAAGTTTTCTTCAGTCAAAATAATACACGTTATGACAAACTGACTTCTAGAGTAAGATTGTAAAATAAAGGCTCCTAAAGTAAACTGAAGAAGGGAATGAAGGGGAAGAAGCTTATTAACAGAGTAAAAATAGCCATACCTTTCCAGATATTTCAATCCCTATCTCATCAAGCACTTGGTTAACAATATCTTGGCTCTCTTCCTCTTCATCGGAAGCATCAAAAATATCATCCAGGGTATCATTAACTTAGAAGAAAGAAAAAAAGACAATCCACAATGCATTAAGCAAAAAGGTTACTAAAATAATCTAGTAGCATTTTTCTACTCTCCCAGAACACGTTAGTAATACCACTGTGTAAGAAAGCACCTGCATGTCAGAGAGGCTTTCTTCTGCCTTGCAAAGCCTGTGAGCACAACTAGAGCAATGACAAGGTATGGCATCATTACTTTCATAAAACTCTTTAGTTTCACTAAAATAGTTCAGTTGCTCCACACACCCCTCCCCAAACTAGATTTTAACATTTCTTAAAAATATCTCCCGCAGTTCCATAAAAGTCCCTTTTTCTCTTCCTCCTCCAAGTAAATTGTGAAACGGTTAACTACCCTGCTAACTTCTGAACTGCAAGGACACAGTTCTGCACTGTTGACGTGTTCATATCTTGCTCACTGATACAGTTTTGAGTGTGTGCTACTTACTACCACAGTGGGAGGGATTAGGACAGGAAGGAAACTATGCCAGCTGACAACACCAGGAAGCCTGGTATTATTTAGTTGACCATAGACAGATGCAAGGGGGAACAAGAAACTTGCCAGTCCCCAAAGAAGTCTGTGGCTTAAAAGAGACAAAGCCATCCCATCCCACCATGTATGCAAAGCTGAAATTGTCAATGATGATATTGGAATTATTGATGTCCAGTACCAAATAAAAAGCCAGGTGCAGAACTACCACTTACAGAAAGGGCATTTTTTCAATTTCCCCTACCAGTTATGCCAAGGAGGTTTTGAACTGGCCCCCAACCTGCTTCCACTTTTAGTATGTTGTTCTAACAACGGGTGTTTTGCATGAAGATGTGAAGGAATGAATTCTAAATTTAGTATCTAAAGCTACTAGAAAGCCTAAGGCTTGGCCTCCCTGCCTGCTCTTCAATTCCGCTGTTGATTTCATTAAGTGTGGAAATAAAATCTCATTCATCAGTATTTCTAGACTGGTTCTGCCCCACCAAGAGCACTGAGGGCTGCAGCTAGTTGTTGGCTGCAGTGTGGAACTTACTCATTTCTTCAGTCATTTCCATCTTCATGTTTTCTTTCTGGAAATTCTGCATAGTTTGTAGCGTCTTTTGTGGATCCATTTTCTTATTAACTGCTTGCATCGTCTATTAATATTGAAAAAACCCTTAGTGATGAGACATTAGTAAGTGTCAGCAAACAGAGTAAGAACGAGTAAGACTGTTAATGAAAAACACCTTCAGTCCAAATTCCCCTTCCCTTGCCTTGCTACATCCTCTAGATACACAACAGATCAATAGCACAGTCAGCACCTAGTAAGAAACCTTGTTATCTACTACTCTAATAGATGTGCTTTGAAACGTATCCATCTTTCTGGTGCTGTGACCCTTCTCCTGGCCTTGTATTAGGAAAAATCTGCCTGATCTAAATGAAAAGAATGGGACAATATTTCCCAGCTTGCAGGATATAGGCTTTGAAGAGGTAAATGGCTGCAGGTACTGTATTCTGCAAGGAACATTTATTTGAATCACCACTAGAGACCACGCACTAAATGGTAGTTGTCTCTTTATGTTATAATTTAGTGTAAAAAGTTATTTTCTTTGAAAAACAAATGCTGAACTGTGCAGGGAGCACATATTAGCTTAGGGTCAACCTTTGTAATGGGTAGAGATCTTTCTGTGGCAGGGTAATGAACTTCATCTGTTTTACTACAAGTATCCAACACCGGCTTTGCAGACATCGGTATTTAACACTTTCTTCTTTCCTAAGCAGCACGTGGCTGGAGCTCTCATGGGATGGCAAAACCTAAATATAGACACGAGCAATTTGCACGTAAAGTCTAATCATTTTTAAGAAGATAAAAGAGTTGCTTAATTAGAAGGGATGCTACCAGCTTCATGGAAGCTCTTCTGCCTTCATGTCGGAGTTTGTTTAAAGCGATAATGGTTTATGCTTCTAACGTTAGTTGAGTTTCAAAGGCTGCATTGATAGCCACTGTACGTGAATCTAAACAGCTGTTCTGGACTTACAGGGTGTTGGCTCTTCAGAATTCTTTTATGGGAGTTAGAGATGGACGTTAAAAAAAATCCGCACTAAAATGATACAGACTTTCTTATCTTCTGAAAATAAGGGTCAGGTGTATGATTAAAAGAAATAGGTAGCTATTAACTGGACTTTACTATAGCCAAAATTAATGCCATGCATGTTATAAAAAGCATACAGAAAATACTTCAAAAGCTTCGTGTTCATGTATTTGTCTTGTCGAGGTAATTGATTTCATATATTTTCACTGATGGTTGTGTGAGGTAAGAATAATTTATAAGCTTCTGGATGCTTGTTAGTTTATTTTTGAATAGTTATGGGTATTTTTGTACTGACTTTACCTTCATAATTAGTCTAGTGACACTTTGGTTTTGAGAAATTTAATCCAAGATGTCTTCCAGGTAAGAACAAGTCAACCACATAATAATTAAAAAGCAAAACCAACCTGTTCACGTGAAACACTGTTGTGGGAATATTGAGCAGACTGTTTACTGTCATTGACTGTAGAGTCAGACAAACCCTCTCCTTTGCGAGTTAGTGGTGGAGGATGGAAAGTTTGCTGTAGAGCCACAACTTTGTATCACTGAACCGCTGGTATCTGCCAGGGCACTGCTGCTACCTGATACCTGACAGCAAAGCCTTAGCACTAATGACTTTCTGCACTACAGTGCGTTGCATCACTCTGTTTAACTGGCACATAACTGGATTTAACCTGGACTCTGATAAAAGCAGAACTTGTCTACAGTGATGTCATACACCTCAAGGTGAGCGATCCTCCCTGCCAAAAGCAAGCCCTGTACTTGTCAGTGCAGGGAAACAGAGGAAGTTCACAACTCAGAAAGCTGAGGTTTTTCAGACTCTTACGAGATTTGTGGGAAAACTTAATGCAATACTGTTACCTCATGCATGGAGAGTGAAAATGACAGGGAACTCCAGATTACATTTCCTTAGGAACTTAAGGACTGAAGCAATAACCTACTTTTTGCAGGAGCCATAAAGCTACTGTGACACACTGCCTTGATTTCTAAACAAAGCATGCCCTAGTTTTTCCCAGTAAAAACTGCTTGTGACAGGATATACAGGCAAGACCCTGGAACAGAACAGTTGGGGGTTTTTGATGTACTAAAAAAATTCTTCCCCTGTCACTAGAGTTTATTTTTATCATGCAAACACTTGACAGATACCTAGCCCAAGAAAATCCGCTTATATAGGTGCTACCTGGCTGGATCACGGAGGTAAAAATGTCATAACACAAATCAAATTACATTTCCCTACTGTATCCTCAACATCATTTGAGGCATTAAGTGGTAAGTTTTACCCCTTCAATTACCTTATACAAAATAACACACCTTAACTTTTTCAACCACATTCTGTGCTTTAATATAAAAGAATGTCTTGTAACACCTTACTTTTGCTGTAGTTGACATCGCTCCTGCCATTTTCATCTGAGAGTTCATGACCTTTGTTTGAGTCGACATAGAAGTGACTTTAGAGCTGACAGCGTATGTTCGGTTCTTCTGCTTCCGCAGCTGGACCAGCTGTTTTGCCAGCACTTTACAGGCTTCTTTGTTACCAGTCTTGGCCATTTTCTTTATTTCTAGTTCCTGTTAGAAAAGATATACGATTAATTTTACTGAATTTTCAATCCAACAGACTATAATTAAGTCTCATTAAATTCCGAAAGTTAACTATTCTCTCGATTTATTTTTTTAAGGCGTTTAAGCTTATGTAAATAGTCTTCCTTGCTTTTCTTCCAAGGCTATTTAGTAGAATGAATGCAATGTAGTTATGATTTGACCAGAAGAAAAAAACATGCCACAAAACCAAATTACTAATATGGCAGTGCACGGTTCCCCAAAAAGCTTCAACTTCTGCATAATATCACGTCCACTTATATGTGCACAGTATCTGGAAAGGGAGGAGGAACACTTACAAAATCCCAACCCAAACCAGACCCAAAAGTGAAGAAATTATGGCCAGCCAACTCTTGGTGCCATGACTCGAAGCATCCTTGATGTCCTGCATTCACAGGCCATCAAACCTCATTGCCCACGGAATAAATGGGGAGCTCGGACGTTCTTTTTAACACTTTTTCAGCCTAGAGAGATTCTCATAACCCTTTTGAGGAAGAATGAGATAAATTTATATGAGCCATAATTATAGGCTGTTTGCCTGCCTAATTTAGTGGGCATTGGCACATAATAGAAGTGGAATAATTTGTCTACAAAAACATGTGCTTAAACCTTAAGACAAACACATCTGGCTTACAAACACACCCCAACCCCCAATCTATCGATTCAGGGAGACACAGCAAGCTATTTAGCCCAAAGGTACCAGGAAAATTTTGGCACAAATAATCTTGTCAGCTGGAATTTTTTCAAAGTACAACTTTCGATTTGTGACTTTGTAATGTAAACTTTTTAACTAATTTTACCGTTTCAACCTGTGTAAGGAGGGCTTGTCACAGTACATTGGCTCTTTGTATACATCCAATCATACGTTTTGATTTACCATTAAGCAAAATCGGCCTTTAAAAACCAGATGTCTACTGTGGCTCTTCAGGAGCGACAGGAACACAGTTGCTTCACTTTGTGTGTATTGGTAGTCCAGAAACCACACTTTTAAGAAGATATGTTCCTCTGAAAAGGTAAATGCTGATCACCAGGACATGCAAACAGTCATGTTTAATTAATGGCAAGTGTAAACTGACCCGCTGCACTAGCTTCACTATTAGGGAAGATCGTGGTTAAGTTTACTGTAGAGAAGGCACTGGCACAAGCTCATCTCTGTACATCCCTAATTTCTGAAATTTTTCATCCACAAAGGCACAGATCAACAAATAAGGAGCACAAGACTGTTCAAACATTAGAAGCCTGGACTTTACGTAAAGCTGTCCTCTGTGTAAGTAGTTTTCTGAGACAACAAGAACAAATTATACGGAGCATACCCAGAACATTATGTCCTTTTTCCATACCTCAAGTACTGTGAAGGGTAGGAGGGATTAGCTTACAGTCTAGCAAGCTCTAGCTTGCACCCTAGTTTTAACAGCAAACATTTGAGAATAGGACAGTTTTCAAAGCAAAATACAAACCCACACCAACCATTGCTAAATAACTGTGGATATCAAACCCTACATAGAGATCATTTAATTCTTAATTAAGAAGAATTTGCGTAGAGAGACGCAATATATTATTCGCTTTTGGGAGGTCTGGGGCAAAGGTACTGAAGTCAGTTATATTCTTCTGGTAAAAAATAATCAAAATGCATATAGTCATACAGGGTTACTGAACTGAAACTGAACTCTTTGCATACTTGAAGGTGTTTTTATGCATAGAGTTAATGTAATGAGGTTTCCTCAGAGTACACCTCATAGCTAAGGAAGGAGGGAAAAAAAAAAGGGGCCTTTCTGAAGAAAGTACCGAACAAAATGTTCTGAGATTGACTGACAAGCCCTTGGTCCTTTTTCACCTGATCTGAAAACTAATATTTATTTTTCATTGACTCTCTCATCCTAATAGCAAATTTAAAGTTTTTTAAGAGCATTTTTCATTTCTTTCTTTTCCTTAGAGATCCATCATTTCTGAAACAATTTACGGTAGTAAGTAACCAAAACTTCAGTAGTCATGGAAATTAAGGTTATTTCCAGAGTCATACTAAAAATGTCTTATCTGTGTAACCTATTATATCTTAGGCCTTCAAGGCTTCCAGAAACAATTTGTCTGACCTCTTCTAGTTTCTTATTCTCAGCTCTCAGGTTTCTTATTCTCAGCTCACACAACCTGCTGCCATGAAACACCACCTCATCAGCTACTGAAACAGTGGCTGGATTTGCACAGTTTTTCCCACAGGCTGAGCATGTCTTCATGCATCAAACCCCACCATCTGTCACATCCATTTATCCAATTATACTGCCACACAGGTCCAGCATCCATTCCCCTAATACTTGGTAGCTCAGGCGCACTAAGTTTTAAATTGATCTTAATTTAGGCAGATGGTTTTAGGGAAGTTCTATATGAATGAAAATAACAACCTTATGGAGTATTCGTGATACCCTATGGTTTTTCAAGTACTCTCTGCCACTGGAGAGTCGTGATAACATAAAATAGCCTTGACATTAAGTTGTTCTACCACAAAACCACTTATTTACAAGCCTGTTAGAAAAAAAACCCAACTTCTGAAGGATAGAGAATGCTAAGGACGGAAGGGAAAAATGAATGTGGTTATTCAATCTAAAGACAGTTTCACGCTTTTCCTATATTAAAGACTGAGAAACACCTTTAGATAGTACGTTTCTTAGAACGTGGTTTTAATAACTGAGAAGTCAAAAAGGGAAAGACCACTTTTTTTTAGTCTTCATTTATGAAAGCCAGAGTCCTATCTTCAGCATTTTGCAAGTTTTCTGTTAGATTGGGGGGCGGGGGGGTGTTTGTTATTAGGCAGTAAAGTAAAATTCCCAGCTCTACTTACCAGTTGTTTTTCCTGTTTTTCGAGTGCTGCTCTATCTCTGGTTATAGCCCTCTGTGTTCCTCTTAACTCTCGGTTTTGCTCCTTTATTATATCTGTAAAGAAAATACTTACAGCTGTGAAAAGTTCTCAGTACTACATAAACATTTTGTCTGCCAAGTACTCTGCAGACATGCAGCAGGTTTGACAGGGTTCCTTTGTTCAGAATCAGTTTTACACAATTATACAATTTTATGTATACAACATGATTGTATTTCAGCATCACAGGCCACAACCCATAACAAAAAAGGCTATTTTAGCTAGTATATTCACCGTAACTGTAGCAAGAGCCTTAACTGCTCAGAGAGATTTAGGAACACATGCCTTCCTGCAAGTTCAACCCTAACTCAGCAATATCCCACTCGCTGTGATGCCTTTTCAACCAGTCAGATGTAACTGCAACAGATAGATCAGCTGCAGAAGCCTCATGTATGACACCTCAGAGCAGTTAGGGCATTCCCAAGCCCATTAAAACAGTGATGATGTTCCTAGATGTAAGTCCTGTTGCTCTCCGTCCTTATTCTGTTTCAACGGAGATTCCTCTCCCCCACAAACGTACTCGATTTGTGCAGCCCAACTTCGTGTCAGACTATAAAGCAACAGCAATCAAACTTTTTCAATTAGCAGGTGCTTAAGAACATAAAGATATGAAAGTGCAGGCCTTCATAGCAAATTTAAGTTTCCTGACAACTGGCAAACGCTGCCTGTCAAGTGAAACTTACCGTCCTTCATCGGAGTTCTGTCCCCTGTACTATTTAAAAGTTATTTACTGGTCACATCCTTTTATTAAAGCAAGTATCACTTATGATATAGCCATCAGACATGCCAGTTGCAATTAACTTTGCTTAGAATTTACAGTACGTGCTTAGGTGTGATTCACCTGGGCAAAGGTAAAGAGGTCTGCATCTGACTCAGCATCCCCTGACCTTCATAGATGAAACAAGTTAGTACTTTTAGGAAGAGATTCACCTACTCCTAACCTGTGTCTACACGACATTAGATAAGCTTTGGATGGGTGTTTAAAAGGAGCAGACTGCCACATCAATTTCGTTTAGGGCTCTTCCCACATAAGTGACATCATGGCAGGGCACCCATATATTATACTTACAAACTTTGCAGCACATGAAAATCAACATCAACAGAGAGTTACTAGCAGAAATAAAGGCATCAAGTACACATTCTAGAAACTGCAGCCATCCTTTTCATTTTTAAGGCTTCCAAAAAATCTTTTTACAAACAGAGAGGAGCATTCGTGTACTTCATCCCAGTGATCATAAATACTGTGAAACATCCACTGCTGGATTTATTTCAGCCTTGATAGGTCTGAATCAGGAAAGCCCTACACCTTCAGTAGCATTTCCAAGAGGGCATATACAGTACCCCCTCCCACCAATTGTTTTTTGCCAAATGCAGCCATATTCCAAACAAACCCTGTGAAAGAGAGACCTGTTTTTACAGTGCTGCTGCTGTTGCGAGAACTACACAAAGAGCACCATCAGGAGATGTGGACTTTTCACTGGACAATAATGACGAGCTGAAAGACAACACAGAATAAAACACTGCCGTTCTTCACACTGGCAAAGCAGCAGGGAAAAGTCCTCTGAAAACAATGCTACAGGCAAGTAATTTTGAAGGTAGACAAACATTTATTACTTGCACAGCTGTGCTTGAGAGAAGAAAAAGCTTAATAGCTACAAGACCGTCTCCTCTAACTACAATAACTATTAAAAAAATCCTTACTTTAGAAAGCTTGAGAAGTAGGAACTTCAAGATGATAAGAAACAAGAACTGTATTTAAGTCAGAAGACAGTAAGTATGAGCACAGCGATCATTTCTGTTAGTCTGAGCCACTACATGAGGTCATAAACAAGGATAGCAATAATCTGAAAAATATGACTATCCACAGTTATAGGGTCTTTCATTTGTTTTTGCAACCGAAGGCCAAGATAGTAACTGGTTCCTGTTTCTCTGTGATAACTGACGCACATTCCTAGCGTTGCTCCAGCAGGCAGAGGATGACGTGGTATTCCATAGACAGGCTTTTGCCAACGGCCATTCCTGTGTGGTCATCTCAGAACGCCAGGGTAAGGAGGAAGTACCTCTGTTCCTTAAAACAGGTTGGACAGGAGACACCCAACAGGGTTTGACCTGGCTCCTACAGTCTGCCTTGGTCATGGAAGCTTAGTGCCATCTCCCCCTTCCTTCCCTCTTTGCTGCTGCACCAAAAATGGGAAGAGCCAAGTGGGAACCATACGTATTCTCCCTCGGTGACATACAATTGGTTGATGCACTGCGTCACTTTCAGTGTGCCGTTTTCAAACAAGGTCCCACCCGACTTGACACAGGGCACCCAACGTGCCAGACAGACAGCTCTGGGGCTCCTGCCAACCCCTGGCTAGGCTCTGCCCCACAGCCACGAGTGGGGCACACCGATCTGGAGGGCTGACTGTCACCCACAGGACTGCTGTCAGGTAAGCGAGCTTTTCTTTGGCTTAACTCAGGAGAACGCTATTTCTGTGTTGCGTGTAAGCACTGTGGCAACAGACTGACTACAGAATCATCAAGGGTGGCTCGTCTTAAGACCCGCGTTGAAAGCCAAGGGGTGCCAGCGGTGGAGGCGCGGCAGCTGCTCTTCGCGCAGCCGGGCAGAGGCTCCCGGAGCCTGCGGCTGTGCTGGGCCACCTTCTCCCCGCAGCAGAAAGCTGGCTCCCGCACACCAGCACCCCCCGCGTCCCTGTTTCCCCGTTCGTTCTCGGCTCCAGCAACTCTTCGCGGGCCTGTTTTGTTCCCTTGCTGCCAATGAGAGGCGTTCCTCCTCCCTCACCCACATCCCAGCGTCGCCAGGGCCCAGCTCCCACTGCACCGCGGCCCGGGCCCCCCCACGGGGCCCGAGGCCCCAAGAAAGCCCCGCGCCTTGCTGGGCCAGGCGGCCGGCCTGGCCCAGCCCAGGGACTCTCCCCACCGCCTCATCTGGCCCGAGCGCGGCCGGTGAGTCACTCTGCGCGGGCTGTGGCCTCCTCCGTTCCCTACGAGTTCCTGCTCCGCCGGGACACAGGGCCCGGGGCCGCCCCGCAGGCATCGCCATATCACCCCCGGGCTCCCGCTCCCCATGAGCCTAGGCCGGGGCAAGCTCCGAGCCCGGGACCGCACCAAGGCTGAGGACAACCGCCCCCGGGCTGCGAGAGGGGTGGCGGGGCCCTGCCACGGGCGCCGATAGCCTCACGCTCCACTCACCGTCCACCGTCTTCTTCTTGAAGAGCGAGGCCATGGCTACAGCCAGACCCGGAGCTGCCAAAGCCCCCCACGGCTGCCTCCGCGGGCTCCTGCCTCCTCCTCAGGTGACCAGGAAGCGGACGGGCCGCACAGACCCGCCGAGCTCCGCCTCCCTGTCGGCGAGGGGCGGAACGGGGCTGCGACGGGCCGGGCCACAGAACTGCCCCCGCCTATCCCGCGAGCCCTGCGGGGCCGGGACAGCGCTGCCTGTTAGGGAGGCTTCTCTCCCTGGGCAGTAGTAGCAGCTTCTTGCTGTTTTCTCTCCGCGCACGGCTTGGTCACGCCGAGACGTGGGAAGGGCGCGCTGGGACCGTCCCGGCACCGGAGGGGACGGTGTAGCGTGTGTGTGTGTGGGGCAAGCCTGGGAGCTGGCCCAGGGCAGGGGGGCCCACCCGGTGGCGGTGGTGGAAGAAGAACGGCGTAGTTCTTCTTCGAGTATATTTAATTATTAAAAATGAATCGCGTTCGGCAGTGCGGTGCCTTTCGGGCGCAGCTCCCGCGCCTCGTCTCCCCGCGCAGCTTCGCCCGCGGGCAGCTGTGGGGATCCGGGCTGGCTGAGGTGGCGCAAGGGGTCACGCGTGGGGTCTGCTCCCGCCTGAGGGACAGCCAGCACGCGCGTCTGCCTCAGAGCGGGGCGGGTCGAGCGCAGCGCTCCAGCGGGTACACCGCGGGGAGGGGAGGGGAGGGGAGGGGAGAGGAGAGGAGAGGAGAGGAGAGGAGAGGAGGGAGAGGGGTCGTTAAGGAGCTGCCCCCTCTTTGAGCCGTCGCCCTGAGGCGTTGCGGTGCCGAGGACACCGAAAACACGGTCTCAGATAAACCTTTGTCCGGGGATCGCAGCTGCCGTGGTCTGCAAGATGTAAGGGTATGGCAGAAGGAGTCATCGTCGCCTTGGGTTCGGCGCCTAATTACAATCCTCAATTTTTAATAAGGTAGTTATAATGTAGCTGTGGTTTCATCACCGGCAGTTACCCGCCTACAGATCGTGACCTTCGAGAATAAAAAATGGAGCTATGGGAGAAAATGAAGAGCTATTGGTTTGAGTTCTAGCTAGATATACCTTCGCTCCCTTTCAAGTGTTGGGGGTTTATGATAATTTGTAAGGAAAAAAACCTAAGTGATTGGGAGGTAGTAGTGCATTTTGACAGCTAGATGTAAATTTAACCTGAGGAAGAACTGTAAGTTTATGGTGGCAGTACCCTAATAAACCACGCTTTTATAACCTTGCATGGAAAAACAATCTATTTAGAATATTATAATAGCAGTGTAAAGATGTCCTACAGGGACATAAGAAGCTACAATCTCTGTATTTGGTGTCAGTATTTCAATTTTCTGAAAATACTAATTTTGCTGCAAACAGTGAGTTTGCGTTGTTTTTCATGTGGCTTCTTTATTTATTTTTCACCCACTGTGCTAACCTGAAATCCAGATCGTATGCAATGGTATAGATACTATGGGGGTTTAGTGACTCACTATGAGATAAGTTAAATAAAATGCCCTTTACATGTTTATTCCTGTATGTCTGTTAGTTCAGATCAGTCAGAGATGAGTTGGTAAGCAAAATTGAAATCCTGGCTTTGAAAACGCACAGATGAAGGGGAGGAGAGTGCCTGTAATTTAGATTCAGTTCTCCACTTCATTTGAAAGAGGGGTGGGTCAGCTTAACTGTGGGGTATTCTTAAATTGCACTAATTAGCTACAAGAGCAGAAGAGCATTTTTTCCACAATTATTTCTTCGTGACTGTTTACTTGTGCTGAGGTAAGCAAAGATGTCTGTAATGGGCTTCGTGATTGCAATACACTATGCCTGAGCTATTGCTTGCCAAGACTTCCTTGTGCTGTAAGTCTGAATGCTGGGATGCTCATACAATTCATTTGCAACTTTTTGGCACCAGTGACAGGGTAAAAGAAGCTCTTGAATTTATCTTCCACAAGAATAATGCTTAAACTTCAGTGCTTCTTTTAGATCCTCAATGTCCGGTTTCAGGATCGATTTGCTAATCAAAATGTATAAATAACATCTTGATCCTTTATGCTATAGCCAAACTTTAAAAATCAATGAGGTGGAATAAATAACCTTTCCGTAGTGATGATGTGCAAATATTAGTGGCAAACAAAAGCAAGAACTCTGTTGGATATTGAATAAAGCAGGACACAAAAGCTGGCTCAGAAGATTGGTATGATATCCTGTATCAGCACCTTCAAATCAAAGCATGAAAAGTGAATTTGGATAAGAAAGGCAGTTTAGCTATAGGAAAGCTGGTCTGTGTTCCAGAGCTGTACTTAGAAAAAGGTGGTGCTTTTTTTGAGAGACATGTATAAGCTACTCGTGGGTTGGGCCATTGGAGCGTTTAAGTGTGCTGTTAATTTAAACCAGGAGGCCAGGTTTGGTCTGCTTAAAGTTAAGTATGTTCAGGTGTGTGGATGAAATGGCTGCTGTGAAGAGGCTATTACAAATCAGCTCTTTAGGTACTGGTCTGTGGAATGGTTGGGATGGTGGCTGACTTGCAAAAATACTTTTTTGATGTGCTCACAGGAGAAAGAGAGGTGAGCTTTCAGGGATGAGTCTTGAAGAAAGTCTCAAGGTTATGCTTTAAGTTTCTTCAAGCTTTCTGGCGATACCAGCTGATCTAATGAAAGTTATCAGTCTTCCTCATCTCCCTTTCTAGGGTGAGGGAAACATAAGTGAACTTTAGCTGACAAGCTAAGCAGGCTGTCTTGGGATGCTTTGTGGATAGTGACCCAAATTCAGTACTCTGATCTACTCTGGGCCTGTCTAATTTCTTACCTGCAGACAAAAGGAAATGAAATGAGGCCACGTGCAGTGAAGAATGAAGTGGGTAAGTTGAAAGTTAAAGGAGTTTGCATGAGATAAAGGATCAAAGATTGGTATAAATGTAATGTTATATGAAACACACAGCACTTAATGTGTGAAATAAGGTTATGAGGAGATGTGCTTCTGGGTCCTCAGCAACTGGCCGACTCACTAACACTTTATCCCAGAGGAGCTCCACTCAAACCAAAAGACACAGCACTTATGTGTGTGAGAGTTGTGAGATCGTACGGTACGAGCTACATGACCTGACACCTTGTTCTATAAAGGTAGGCTGAGTTGGGCAGGGGCAGAAAGGAAAAGGCAGGGACTGTCACAGACTCTGTTGAAGCTTGGGGTGCAGTTCAGTGCGATGCCTGAAATTCATTCCTGGGTAAGAGTCTGCTGTGGCACAAGCTGATCGTTATGGCTGCGTTTAAACGTATGGCTCTGCTGAAGTCTGCATGTGTGTGCTGATGTTCTCTCTAATTGCGTTCTTTAGTAATGGTAGTTGGAAATGAGAGTGAGCTCTGCAGGGTGGAGATGTGATGGCAAATGCGCTCTGTGGACGTTTGAGGTGCTGGGGAGAAGGGGAAGCAGAAAGGGGTAGAGAAAGATCAGTGGTCACCACAAACGGTGTGTGTGAAATTGTGAAGAAGAAGAAAGAGTTAGAAACAATAGAAATAAGAAAAGACCCTAGAGGTGAGGATAAAGAGGATGGAGGAGAGCAGTGGAAGCCTCGTAGCTGTAAGATGCTGGATATTCCCTCCAGTACTGTGGTTTATTCTCTCTGCTTTGTTCAAAATGAAATCATTTATTTGTGTCTGTGAGTATAAAAAAGTGGTTTATACAGTGTATTTCCTCCTCACCTTGCAGGTTAGAGACCTTTCCAGAAGCTTTTATGGAAAGCAGGTGAGAACTGAAAAATACTTCATTGATGGGAGGACGGGAGAGTCACATCTAGCAAATACACAGGTATGAAATAACCATTAGAGATACTGCAAGCAAAATTATGAGATGGATTTCATAAGGAAAAACTTAACTGTCTACAAATAACAGCAGTAGTGAATTGGTGTCGAGTAAGAATAATGCCAAAATAAATGAGCTTGCAATGGGAATCAAGTCCGTGAGCTAAGATCAGTCAGTGGACTATCTAATTGGAAATAGTTTGTAAGGCTAGAGATCATAATTACAAAAAAGGTATTTTTCACCAATTAGGAAATATTGAGGAATGGGGTAAACATGAAATAGGAGTGAATGTCTTTCTTTACATCTGTTCACAACTTAAGTTGAATGGGGCTTGTATGTGAAGCAGAAATTTATTGTTTGCCTTATAACTTAATTGTTTCTTGCTTTCTGTGTCTAAAAAAGGTCAATTGCCAATAGACAGCTACTCATCTGTGCCTTACAGCATACAAGGTGTACAAGATAGAGGAAAATACACATTTAGGTGTGGAAGCGTGGTTTTATTTAATTGTTCTGAGGACTGTGAGACATCTATGAAAACTGAAATTGTCTTTTTATGTGAAAAGGGCTTTGTGATGCATGTGTTTTGCCTGATAATCCACTAATTTCACTTGGCAGACTTTTGAGTAAGTAAACCCAAAACAAGCAAACCCAAACCAACCCAGCAAGAACGAGTTGGAGAAAAAAATGATGTATCTTAATGTAAAATGTTTTCTGAAGAATTTTTAGTGACCTCAAACTCTGAACACTTAAAGGATGCTGTTTTCATCTTTATTTTTTATTGCTGGATATACTTGTGAACAATTTGGGATGGGGGTGGGGGAAACACAACAAAAACTGCAGCACAAACCCAACCATCTTTAATATGTGTAACTATGCAGGTTTAGGATTTTTTTTTGTTGTGTGGAGCTTGCATACATAATCATCTTACTTTGATTTGCAGGATTACACCTTAGTTTCAGTCACTGTCAGTGCTTTCTTGTAAGTACTTTGAACCATTTAGTATGTGTGTGAAGTTCAGTAGTTTGTAAAACCCTCGGAATGTTCAACCCCTACTTATGGAAATCTGGTTTTAATTATTACCTTGATTGGTGATAATAAGGTACTTTTGAGTTTCAGACTGCATCTTTTATAACCTTCACCTCTGATTGCAAGGTTCTTCCTTGGTGAAAGAGTGAACACTTCATTATAAAATAGTGCCATTACTTGGTACAAGCAGATTTAGTTTTGCTTCAGTAATCAAGTACAGTAGGGCATCATATTTCTGTAGGGCATTCATGAAATCAGGGTTTATATTTTTAAAAGCATTTGCTTGCAAATATCGTATCTTTAAATGACTTTGCCCAAGGAGAAAAGGAAAGCCAGGCTAGCAACGAAATAGGTAAATACTGTTAGCATTTTATCACAAGCTTCAAGAACTCCTCAAGGCATCAAGTTTAGAAAAAAGAGGGAGAGATTATGGGGAGGATATTTATTATTACAAACCGCAAAGTCAACAGGGACTGCTAAATGTTCTTACAGTCATAATAGGCTATCTCATGTTAATTCTAGCCCCAAGCTCTGTGACTCTTTATGTGCAGAGATAATGGGGGGTAAAACTGTATTTTTAGTTTAGCAGCAGATTCCTCCCAACCATGGAAAATAAATTAGAGCTCTGCAAACTAAAAATGATTTGGGCTTTGAAGGAATTCCCAGCAATAATATACAAGACTTATTACCCTGGGTAGTTAGAGTCCTGTATGTTTCTCTCTGATAGTAGTCATTTTGATTGAATGTTGCCTCAGCAACTTGTTTTCAAATAATTGGCCTTTAACCCAAATCTGTTGATCCTAAAAAGACAATCTTTTTGGTAATGGTGTTCTTGTTTGTGTATCTTGGATAAAATTTAGTGTATGTTGTACAGGCTGTGTTAGTGGTAAAGTTTTTGTATTTCACTTAGCCTGGAATTCACTATACATCAAGATTTAACACCTTAAGTAGGTTTGGATTAGATAAAGTGTAACGTTTTTTGTTTGTTTTCCCAAGCAAAACACACTACTAGTAGCTGTTCTAAAATAAACTGAATTTCCTAGGTTTGTAATGCATTAAGATTATTATTTTTCACTATTTGTCTTAATATTATTCCAGAACATGACTGCTTTTGTCTAGGACTGCTGTAAAGGTGAAATAAAATCTTTCCATCCCCCAGATAATATATTTTCCTGGAGTAATAAGAAATATTATGTGGACATCAACTGACTGGACAGTGCAAAGAAACCAGAGGTTTTGTCACCTGCTGTTTATGCATAGGGATCAAGGTAAAATGATGTTAAGCATTTGAAAAAAGACTCTTGTGTCAGTTTGTAAAGAAGTCCTTCCAGCAGCAATGAGTAGGTAAGGTGAAGACAAAAGATGATTGTCAGAAGCAAAATTAATAGCTGGTTGCTATAACCTAAAGTTAATGAGAGCTGAATGAAGGAGTCGGTGTGGACTGAAAGTGAGGTGGCACAGAGATTGAGATAGGCTAGGGAACGTCTTGAGTAGAGGTTGAGGCTAGGGAACGTCTTGAGTAGAGGTTGTTAGTGGAGAATAACTGGAGGAACCACTTGGATCACACTGCTGTTTTCATTGCCTCCTTCCAAGTCAAGTTGCTAAGGGGATGGGCTCCTGCGAAGCAGAAGTGTCTCCGTGTTGGGTTCACCAGGGGTGTGAAGAAATTTGTCGCACTCATCCTGCGCTACGGTAAGCAGCATTTGGTCTAAAGCATCAGCTTTCTGGCTCAATAGGAAAGGCTGGTCTAGCAGAACTGCTCTGCAAGAGGAAGTGTGTTTTAGGCAGCTAAACCCATGAGCATCTGCAGATAATGCTCAGCTGACCCGCCTCAGTAATGGAGGTACTGGTGAGTGTATGGATGAGGGAAGGGAGAAGGCTGGAAGCACTGGGTACCTGAAAGATTGGAAACAGCGCGCTATGGAGCTGAGTATCTATAAGCTAACGATGGACAAAGAGACTGATATTTCAATTCATATAGAAAGAAGTCTGGAGAAGGGAGCTCTGAGTTATCAGAATAATTGGGATAGTGGAGGTTTTGCACTAATCCATGAGATTCTTCAGGAAACAGAGTAGAGAGAAAGGAAACCAAGGACAGAGCCTCAGAAAAATAAAAGGATGTGGTCTTAATATATGTGTGTGTTTGGGTTTTTTTTGAGCACTTTTGTAATTATGGAGGGGATATTTTCTAGAAGTTTGCTGAAGTGAAAGTACATAATATTAAATTTTATTCTAAATAAATTCTGTATTCTCCATACCTGAATGCAAGATTTTAAAAAATTATTATTTTGCAATATATTAAGATGCATTTTTCAGTCTTTTGATAGCTGTGAGAAGCAAATGTTTATTTAGTGGAGTTGTGATAATCTTGCATCCACATGAAGATATCTTTATATTTTTAGAAAAGTTAATGTTTCTTTTATATTTAAAAGGAATAAAAAAATTCTTCTTAACACTGGAAATGAGAAATCCTTCATTTGACATCTTGATCTTTTTGTTAATGATCTATGTTTTCACTGGGGTTCAGAATGCTTGTCACTTGCTCTACCCTTTGAGAATAGCTATAGCTACCTAAGGTCCAATACAACAAAAAATATGTTCAGTTCCTGTGTTGCAAAGGTGTATATAAAACTCAAAGTCACTAGAACCTGCTGCCAAAGCATATACTGCCAGAAAGCCAGATATATTTTATATTGCATTGGGCCCTCAAGTGTTATAAAAAATGGCACATCCCTCTCTTTTCCACAGCTTTATGACCAGCAAGACAGCATCAAGCGGTTTATTGCAGACCCTGTTTATACCTTGCAAGAGTGCAGTGTAGTAGACCCATGTGCATGCTTTGTTTTCAGCATCAACTCTGGAAACAATTTTGAATCTCATTTGATTTTTCGTTGAATCTGTGTTCTCTTTGTTGTCAGTCTGTGAATCAGTGTTGAAAAAATTAGATCAATGTCTTTCTTGCTGCTTAAAAAGGCATTCAGTTTATTTTAGATTAGTTCAAACTCTATTTTTACCTCATGCTTAACAATTTCTTTCTTACCACTTCGATGCCATCATCACTTTATACATCTAGGTTAAAACATGTGCCTTTTCCAGGGATGGGGCAAGGAGGGACCTCAGCCACATGTAAGTGAGGATTCAGTTCTACAAAGGCAGGAAAAACATTTGGCCACATTAATTTCAGTGAGAATCTGTATGGATAATCCCTTTATAAGTTAATTGGGATGTCTCACTGTTAAATGAGATAGCCAGGATCTGCGCGCAAGTGTCTGTAGCCTTTTGGGAGGCTTGGCTGTCACCGATGGAAACAATGTTGAGCAGCTTATCCTTTGCTCCTACAACAAAGGCTGAGCCTTTGGATCTAATTAGATCCCTATTTGAGAGACTACTCTGGCTTAACCTTTAAGTTGAATCTGAGAAAATGTGTCTCTACTGTGGCTCTTTTTTTCCTCAGCTTGTATCAAGTTCTTGAAGTTACTAATTTAGCAACTCTTTGCTTGTAAAATAGTTAACTTACTCCTTGATTCTGGTATATCTGTGGTTGCCAAAAACCTGTGTGTGTGACAATTAGAGATCTTGGCCTAACGTTAAGAGGGAGAGTGTGAACCACGGGTGGTTTTGATGTCCCAGTTCAGCCACTTTCTTCTGAACAGCTTGCCTGCAAGAGAGCACACGATCCTGACCGCAGCAGGAAAAGTCCTTTTATCAGGACTTGCTCCAGTTTTGGAAAGGAATTAGACACAGCTATTCTGCTGAGAACAAAGTACTGGTGACTCCCTCAGGTTTTTAGTGTTTTTTATAATGCATAGCAAACTGCAGGCGGAAGAAATCATGTTCTGAATAGCAGAGGGAAAAGAAACTCAACTACATTTTTCTGATGCCTGGGTGAGCTAAGTCGTTGTTGCCCCCCACACCTCAAGTAGGAGGGGATCCTGTGGATGGGGGAGATAACAGCTGGCTGGGAAGGCAGGGAAGAGCAGCTCTGTGTGATGTGCCTTTCTTTTTTTGCAGTAGTGGTTTCTGATTGTAGCTGCTTCTGGAAATTACGGATATTTTAGGTTTAGGAATAGCCCCTGCATACAGGATATGTTACGTGATGGTAACAGAATCCCGAAGCAGGCTGTTTTGTTCAGTGCTCTGTTGGCTACATCGCTTCATAAAAAGGGATCTCATTTATTAAGTACCTGATCAGAACTACTGAAGTTTGTGATGTTAGTCAAATCCACCAAGTGGCCATTTAGCTCTGACTTTGGTATCAATTGCAGCTGATTCTTGTGTTAGTTGTTGCCATTGATATTCACGAAATGCCTTAATAAAGGAAATAGAGGATTACCATGAGCTTTCCTCTTGTACAGGAATAGATGCTGCAAGCACACCATTTCTGTCTCACTTATAAATAGCTCCCGGAAATAGTGGTCTGTGAGGGAATAGGGCTGATTGACTCGTTCGGTGTGAATAATTTAGCCTGAAGAATTTGCATTTTTTACATGTATTATCCATGGAGCACTGAATTTACATTCATCTATTTGTTATTCATAATCTTCCACTTAATAGTTTATGAACTGCTCTCTGAATATTTTGGAGACGCGCTTACTGCACTGTTTTGTTATATGTTGTATATGATGGTCCTCAGAGTCATCTTGATGTTTTCTGGGCCTTTACTGGATAGTTACAGACATCTGTGGTTCTTTGTGGCCAACCTGAGAAGATGGTTATAGTCGTCTACAAAGAGGACTTGCATGCCAGCTTTTTTAGGAAATGGACATGGTCAAGGGAGACTTGCAGTGGTTGTGAAGTCTGTTTGAAAGTGGGGTTTGAGTTCAGACTTGTGCAAGATGGTGTAATTTGGGTTTCTTCTCAGAGCAAATTCTCCTTTCTTTTGTGAGAAAGTGGGGGTAATACAGAGTCAGTGTGGGACTGGGAAATATGATGATCACAGCTATAGCTCCCAAGAGTGAAACAGTGTATGTGGAGGTGATGGAGAGCTGCTGAGCCAAGTGTAGTGCAGGTGCCAGAAATGGTGTGCATATTAGCATGGTATTCTACTCATATATATATTAGCTTTCTAGTTTAGGAATTTCTTGGCTATCTCCACTGAATTGTGTGTTGTACGTGTATCTGTACTACATGCAGAATCACAGAATGGTAGGGGTTTGAAGGCACTTCTGGAGATCATCTAGTCCAATCTAGCCCCTGCCAGAGCAGGATCACCTAGAGCAGACCACGCAAGGCAGTATCCAGGTGGGTTTTAAATGCCTGCAGAGGGGGAGAGTCCACAGTGTCTCTGGGCAGCCTGCGCCAGTGCTCTGTCACCCTCACAGTAAAGTTCCTCCTCATGCTTAGGTAAAACTTCCTATATTCAAGTTTGTACCCATTGCCTCTTGTCCTGTCACTGAGCACCACTGAAAAAAAGACTGATGCCATCCTCCTGACACCCACCCCTCAAGTATTTAAAAGCATTGATAAGTTTCCCCCTAGGTCTTCTCTAGGCTAAAAAGTCCTGAGTCCCTCAGCCTCTCCTCATAAGAGAGATGTTCTAGTCCCCAATCACCTTTGTAGCCCTGCATGTCTGTCTGTTGTGTGTATACACACACACACATAATACATATGTGCCTCAGCTTCCCTCTTACTCATTTCTGCTCTGTCTGAGTGGCCCTGCACAGGTCTGTTTCTCATCAGCAAGCAGGAATAGCAAACGTTTCCCACTTCCTTCTCAGGACTGTTGTGTTTTATTAATCCGTGGCTTTGAGGTGCTGTGAGCATGCTAGCTGTTGGTAGGGAAAACCCAATAGTGCCGGTTTGCCAGGTGACCTCCTGAGTGCCAGGAGGAATTAAAGTTATAATCGCACAAGCAAATACACAGAATCACCGCATGTCAGTTTTATGCATGGTTACAATCAACGTCAAAACTATGGGATGTTGTATAATCAAATAATTTATTAGGCACAGCTGGTTAACTGCTTGCAGCAAAACAACCTGTGGCTTAATTGCTCCTTCTACTGCAGTGGTTGTATGCGTGGTCTTTTTGGCCCCAATACCCAAAGCAGAAAACCCTGCCTTAGGCTTCTTGGGAGTTGTGCAAGAAACAGTGGGTCATAACTCATCCATGTCAAATTAATGTTGTTGTCATGGGACATCAATGGCATAATGAAGGGAGAATAAGGGCATTAAGGAGAGTTAGTCCTTCAATAGGACTTCCCTTCTGATTTTGTTGATATGCTAAATGCAATTGTATCTTCTTTCATCCCCCCTCCCCTCTAATATAACACAATGAAGTCTTTAACTGGGGAAAAAATATGAACTTTGCTTTTAAACATTAATAACTTTGCATTCCAAATAGAATTGTTTTATACATTTAGGAGTGCACTAAGGAAAGTTGCTACATGGCATCAATTCTATAATGGGTTTTCCTCTGAAGTAGTTTTTGACAGTTCAGCTATTTTACTCTATAAAGTACAAAGTTAAATATCATCTCCTGCCCATATTCTAGAATGGCAGTTCACTATTTTGATTTTGTTTTCAGGATCTCTCTCCTTTAGCCACGTAGATGAATGGTACCAATTCTTCATTACTAGACGTGTGGGGCTGAGTTTGGACAAACCAGTTCTGTGGGTAAATGAGAGGACTTGAGAAATAGTACTTTGTGTAATCATTGAGGACCTTTATGTGAAGTGTTGGATTTTCAAAGTTGTCCTCTTGATTTAGGGACTATTGGGACAGGTGATACTCAGTCACGCAAGATATCTCTGCATTCAAGTTGTTCCTTTACTGTGTCAACAGAGCTGTTTAGTCACAATCAAAATGATGTGATTTTTTAGTTATTTGCTAATTCCTGTTTTGAAGAGAAAATGGATGATTTTTTGTTGTCTTAATTACGTCAGTGTTAGAAGATTCTATCAGTTTAACTGTTAAGTACTTTGGATTTTGTCAGTAGCTCTAGTGCTAGATTCTGTTAAACGTGTTTGTATGGTATGTCTCCATACTTTTGTGTTCATGTTTAGAAGCAGTGATTTATTGAACAAGTAAATTAAATGCAAATAGAAATAAAGCATAATGAAATTCAGTAGCAGGGTAAGTTACTGTATCAGGTATGTAGTAGTAGTAGTATCGCTGGTTTGCTTTTTATTTATGTGGTGCTCAGTCCAAAGAGTCCATACTTATTCAATGAGACTGTTGAGTTCCTACTGCTTTATGCATAAAGAAATACACATGGGAATTTCTTCTGCTACTTAATGTTGGGATTGGGCATAAGCAGTTTACCCCTTACTTGCCTATACTGCATTGCCTACACCTCCCTGCATGGCTTTTTGTAGGTATCTTAACTATAAGAAAGTTCATGCTCCGTGCAGACCGTTTAGCACCTTCTTCACATGTGTCCTTCAGTGACCCTCTGCGTCATGGCAGGTGTTGTAGTGTCATTTTTAAGTCACATCAGTTATCACTATTTGCTTTCCTCTGGAGATCTAGAGGTGAGAAGCCATGAACTCTACTGTATCTCAACACTTCCAAGTTCTATTTTGCACCTACTGCTCCGGTAGAGGTGTCTACCTTGACAGAACGTAGCTGTCTCCTTGAGCATTTAGTGAGTTTCTAGTTTTC
This sequence comes from Hypotaenidia okinawae, assembly GCA_027925045.1. NCBI lineage: Eukaryota > Metazoa > Chordata > Aves > Gruiformes > Rallidae > Hypotaenidia > Hypotaenidia okinawae. The sequence goes on from BSDF01000001.1 coordinate 102,444,695, forward strand.
ATGTATACATTTGAATGGAGTGAAAAATAAATTGAAAATTCAGCTTTTCATTTGTGTGTTTGGCTCTCAGATCTTGTTTAAATTGTTCAATACAGCTAAGGTGCTCTCAGCTTGTCAAATATTTCTCTCTGGTAATTTCTTCCAAGATAAGTAGCCACCTTTGCTTTTTTTTTTTTTTTTTCATTCCTGGCAGGTTTCTTTGTTTTATTTTAATTAAGGGCAACAGAAAAGTGGAAGAAAATCCTTTTGCTCACCTGTGTGGTGAGCTGTCACTGGAGTGATTTTTGTAAGCAAAAGTGAGATAGGCTTAATTAACAGTTTGCAACTTTATTCTACTGAGCTTTCAATATATTGAAGGCCTTTTTCTAACAGGTCCATGACAAGCCAGTCAAAAAAAACCCCAAAACTTTGCAGTGGGCCTCAGTTGGTTTTTGCAGGTATTCACACTTCCATAGTAAAATTCTTATTGTGGCTTGTGAACAAAAACCAGCTGCCTATCAGTGCTATACGGTGGTTTAGCACACAAAAAGCTGTGTGCATATTGTTTATCTGTACAATTTCTGCAGCTAACTGAATGGCAGTATCAGACAGGGATCATTTTTATTCCTACCATTCTTGTTTAACCTTAAACCTTTCTCAGTTGGGGACTTAGTTTCCCAGTTTTTCAGAGTACTTTACCAAGGGTACATATTTCAAGGAAATCAAGCTATAGATTTCTCAAAACACTTGGCCACTATTCCGGTTGCAATTTTCTAAAAAGGTAGATGGTTTACAGAGCACTAAGCTCAGGGTGCCACCAGTGCTCCTCAACAAAACTGCCTTAAAAATCACATGAAAGGGGGATCGCATCTGTTCACTGTGTACATCAATCTGTTACATGCTAGGAAGGAGAGACAAGGTTAAGAAATACTATAACCAGTCCTGAACCACAATCCCTGTGCTTAATGACTTTTAAAACTAGATTAGAGAAAACACAGGGAAGTAAACAAGAGCTAAAGGGAGCAATCTGCTGCATGGGAGGATGGGCCCACATGATCCTTTCCCTCCCTGTATGAATGAGGGTAGAAACAGTGCCATATATTCAGTGCGCTAACATTTGCATTACAAATGCTCGTACCGGGTTTAGAAAAGAGCTAACAGATTGTCATTGCCCAGAGCACTGGCATTACAATGATTGCTCCAATATAACATGGCAGTTAAACTTTTTCTTAACCCTTGCGCTACCTTCACCCAGCTTGAGAGAGAGTTATTTGCCTAGACTTAGCAGCCTTAGACAAATGCACATTTTAATGCCTGTTGAGATGTGGAGAAAAGAATCATGTGTTTTACTCACTAGCATCCGAGATACATACATCTCAAAACCTGCAGTGTTTTCTAAAGCGTAAAAGAGTAATAGATGATGGGCAGCTCACACCCTTCAGAGCACTGCTGAGGTTGCATCCTTGGCTGGTGGGGAAAATGAAGGATTATGCAAGGCTTTTCACACATTTATTTTTCTTGTATCCTCTACAGTTTTTTTTAAAAAAAGCTGTAGGCGATAAAATTAACACCCTTTTGTCATTTTACACCATTGTTGCAGTGCTGTCATTCAGGTTAATTTCAGCTGTCTTGATTTAGATTGGTGGAAGTTGGAAGAAAATTTTGTCCTCGGGTTACTTAGCAAATCCTCTATAATGAGTAGATCTGGAAAATGGTGAAAGCTTCTTTTGTAAATGTTTTATTAAAAAAAAATAATTCTTCTGTAAATGAAAGAAAATTCCTAAATTTTATTTGTCTTGAAGTTCCATAGGTAATTGAAAAACTGAGTATCACTTTTTAAAATTAGTCTTTTTGGATTTAGGCTTTGATATAAAAGTTATCGCTACTCCTAAATGGGCTTTACACTGGGGACAGAATTAATGGGAACTCTTACAGGAAAAAAACGGAGGATTCTTGGCACTCTTTCCATAGAATCATAGAATGCTTTTGGTTGGAAGGGACCTCAAAGGTCATCTAGTTCCAGCCCCCTGCCATGGGCAGGAACACCCTCACTAGACCTGGTTGCCCAACAACCTTTCTGAGCAGCCTGTGTCAGGGCCTCACCACCCTCATAGTAAAGACTTTCTTCCTAACATCTAACCTAAGCCTGCCCTCTCTCCGCTTGAGGCCGTTGTCCCTTGTCCTATCACTACACTCCCTGGTGAACAGTCCCTCTCCCTGTTTCCTCTATGACCCCTTTAAGTATCAGTAGGCTGCAATTAGGTTACCCTGGAGCCTTCTCCAGGCTGAACAAGCACAACTCTTGCAGCCTGTCTTCAGAGGAGAGGTGCTTCAGCCCCCTGATCATCTTTGGGCCCTCCTCTGGACTCACTCCAACAGCTCTCTGTCTTTCCCGTATGGGGCACCCCAGAACTGGACACAGCACTCCAGGTGGGGTCGCAGGAGAGCAGAGCAGAGGGGCACAATCACCTCCCTCAACCTGCTGGTTTTGATGCAGCCCAGGACATGGTCAGCCTTTTAAGCTGCTAGCACACGCTGATGGCTCATGTTGAGCTTTTGTTAAATATAGTCACAAGAAGATATTTTTATGACATTTGAGTTTTATGTTCTTGTCTGATTATTCTTAATTGCTCGTAGTCTTCTGGTTCTATCTAGTCAATGCTCCTAAGCTTTTTAGTGGGTAATTATTAGGGTTTTTTCTGTCCCACTAAAGAAAATCAGATCTGTGTAGCAATCTGTCAGCCCCAAGCATGGTCCTGAAAGTTATTAATCATCTCAGCAAAGCGTAGATGACAAATGCTAAAGTGTTCCTGTTCCTATCAGTGCAAAAAGTGTGTATTTGAGAGAATAATCTCATTAAAGTAAAATAAGGCTAAACTGTGCTCTTCTCTGTAGAAGTAGATTAAGGGTAACTAAATCAACTTAAGAGTTGGCAAAGGAATTTCTATTTAAAAGTTAGCGAATCCCCTTTTATCAGTAACAAAGTGCAGCAGTGGGAAAAAGGTAGCAGTCTTATTACACCCTGAAAACCCAACACGAGTATTTAAATTTTGTTGCTTAAAAACAGCTCCTCAGGGTCTCATCCTAAACCACCCAAACAACTGGTATTAAGATGCTTGTATTCAAAATCAATTCCACTGATTATTGCTCTTTAACAAGGTCAATTCACCTATCTCTTCCAGGAAATGGACTGAATAATCTGGTCTGTGCTAGGACAATGTGTTAGCATTGTAAGTTTTAGCATAGTAAGTTTTAACAGATCTTCAACTTGCTTAAAATAAGTCTCTTATGCTTCTAGAAGCTTCATCTTATGATTGGCCCTGAATTATTAGTCTTTGCAGAAGTGTCTCTTCAGATGAATATATATATATATATATTTCTGATTCAAGGACTCTTGGGTGGTGAAAGACCATTTCTTTCAATACTGCTTCAGTTCAGGTACCACTGTCATCTTGTATTGAGCTCACAGGTGTCATAGGATTGTTTTACTACTGGCTCCAGCTCAAGAACTTGTAGGAAGGGGATAAGTCTTCAACTTTCTACTTCCTTTTGTTTTGTCTGTTGGTCAGTAAGATCTAAGATGAACTTTTAAGTTTTGCCTCACTTTTGAAATATTAACTCAGCTCCAGGAAAGTTTTGGTATGATGAAAAAAAACCCAAAACAAGCCAAATCAAACCACTTTTTTTGTTCAATTAAATAAATTAGGCTTTTATATTTGAACAAATACTAGTCGTGAAATTTAAATACTTTGAAATGTAATCATTTAGTGGTTAGTATTGTGATGTCATCTTCCCTTTACAACCCTTCTCATTAGCATACAAAATATCCTTGACACTGTGATAAGTTGCATCAAGCAGCTTGCTAGCAGGCACCATGCACCTAGATGAAAAATTTCTTAAACAATTATCTGAAAGAAGATTAAATCTCTGTAACATTTAGTGGACAACAATGATGTTTACTTTGAAGTAGAGACATAAAAATAGCCAATATTCTCTGTAAGCATTGACCTTATATGAAGGATCTTCATGGCATTTGAAGAATGAGAACCTCAGAAAATTTGCAAAATAATTAAGTGCAGAATGATCTCTTCCTGTTCTTATCTCGACTCCTAAACCTCTCAATGTATATTTTCTCCCTTGTCTAGCTGAGAAGGGGAGTGATAGAGTGGCTTTGGTAAGCATCTGGCTTCCAGCCAGGGTAAAACCACCACATTATCTTATTTGAGAAGGTAGTATTTTGTGGGGGCTGGTTTTTGGCTCTTGGTGTTACAGTCTACCATTATTAATTAATTTATGACTTGTGGTTTGAAATCTTCTATAAATATTCTATGTGGAGCACAAAATTATCTAACATGCATGTGTTTCAAAACACTGTGTGAAAGAGGATATAATGGCACAGTGAAAAAAAAAAAAAATAGCATCATAAAGCTGCATTCCAGAATTTGTGCAAATGTTCAAAGAGACAATAGATTAGGGATGGTGGTTGTATCTTTTTTTTTTCATCTGTGAGAGAAACGAGCTGTTTCTGCAATCATCTTGACTATTTCATCAACCCAAACCAACCTATCATTCTGAATTTTAAGAATGGGTTTTGGCTGAAAGAAAAGGACAGATTTGTGATTATCTAAATTGTCAAGAGACATAATATTTTATTAGCAGTCTTGGCAGCAGTACTCATGTATGCATGCTGTAGCACAAGCCATGGCATTTGTTACAGTAAAATCTAATTAAAATTTAAACTCAGCTGATGGCATTCAAACTGCCTTTGGAGAGGGAGGATTGCATTCTATGGGTCTCTTTCTATGTATGTGTATTTGCCTTTTTGTTCATTTGTAGCTGTGCAGCTTCTGTCTGCGCTCAAAAATATGCCTGTCTGCTGTTGTCAGAAATAATATTTGTAGCCTGTTACTTGCTTCAGGTTTGTGTGATCTTGGTAACGTCTCTGGCCAGGCTTTTTCAGCTGTCAAGGGCTTGACCCCTGTTTTGGTCTGCAGTTATACTCAGTGCCATTATAATGAAGATTTAGATATGCAAAATGTTTTTTTTTTCTTTGAGTTTATTAGCTAAGTCAAGACAGTTAACCACCCGCTGCTGTGATTGCTGTTCTAGTTCACTGAGGATGTCAGTAGTAAATCTTGTGTTTCTTCTTTTTTTTTTGTATGAAGAATGGCAGCTCACTGCAATGTTTTACTGTATGATATGTCAGTCTGGCATACAAATGTGCCCCTCTTCTTGAGGCTCACCAAAGGCTTGAGAGAAGATTACAGAAGCTGAATAAAGAGTGGTGCGTGCCACAGCTTGCTTTTACTGATGAATGCAGCTTGGACTGTCAGCAGGGCTTACAGAGAACTCTCTTAAGTCAGGACTGATCTATATACCTGGTGAGCTGCTTGCCCTTCTGAAAATTAGCAGTTATTCTATGCAGGGTGCTTACTGAATTCAGCTCCTACTGTTTGAGCTGGATGCAATCAACAAATTATTAATTTCCTTCCCTGTTTTCTGTAGTAGTATTTTCTTCAGAAAAACCATAATGGTGGTGGAAGGTCTGTTGCTTTGTGGTGTTTATCCCTTCTCTTTGGTACTTAGCCAGAAAAGACTAATCCAGAGTTATCAGCTGGTGAATTCCACATGGCAAGTGGAGGCAAACTGTATGGAAAAAGCAGTGAATCTGCCAAAGATTGGTTGCTCGATCCTTTCTTGTAGGTACGTAACAGGCTTTTTAAAATACAAGCTTTGTGGGGTTTTTTTCTTGAGTGAAGTTTAAAAGGAAGAAAACACCTCTGAAATTTTCCAGGATTCTTAGTCGATACAAAGTGCTGCAATAATTTCTGTACCATCATTTGAGTCTCATAGGTAGTTGGTGACAGTGTCTTGTAGACACTGGAGAAGTGATTATCAAAGACTTGAAACAGCCTTACACTGCAAAGCTGAGAGAAAATTTGTAAAGAAGTAGTGAAATAAAACAGGTATGTCTATTCACTATTTACTACTTTTTTTTTGCCTGTTTGTCTCTACCTCAGTGAAGTTTTCACTCTGCAAAATTCTTATAGTGCTTTAATTTAGAGGGGGCTTGTGTTTAATGTTTTTCTGAAAAGTTTCTTTTGTAATAATTAGCAGACACAGTAGATTGGGAGAAGACATGGAGTATTAATGAAATTATGGTGTACTCTGAAATTCCTTTCCAATGGAAACTTCTTATCTAATACAGTGCAGCTCTTTCCTGCTGTCCCTAAGGAGATTCTCCATCTCCCTAGAAGTATATAACATCTTTGCATCTATTAAGGTGATTGGCAGAATTTTCAATACATTTTGCAATTATATCTGCAAACAGTTTGGAAAGCCAATTGCCCAAAGCACCTGCCCCTACACCCCCCCCCCCCCCATTATGCTACTCCTTATTTAAATACATTAAAAAGTGAAATAAATATTTAGTAAGAGACCACGTCTTTGCTACGACAAGCATAAAAGGTCAGATTCTTATTGAATGTGAACAGAATTAAGTGAAACTGCACAAACAATTTTTGCAATAATTTATGTCCTTTGATCTGACCAAAAGCTGTTATGGAGTGTAATGTGCTGCTGGAATAAAGACTTAGTCACAACAGGCTACATGACAATTTCATGTGCAAGAGGTCATGTGTATTATGGAGTAAACAGTTCTGAGGTAGGACAGTGGTTTTAATTCTCAACCCAAAGTACATGTGGTCAAGAAACTTTTATAGAGTGTTTTCCTCCCCCTCTCCCCACAAGGACTTAATTACATATGAACAGGCTTGCTGATAGTCACAGTCGTTGTTCTTTAGCATAAATCTGCTTTTTTGTGAGTGGACATGAAATCCATAATCTGTTAAGGACCGTTTCATTCCCTGGCTACCCCCCACCCCCTTGGTCAGTGGCTTAGCAGCAAAAATTAGCTGTCAGTGGAAAAAAGGACCAGAACCAAAGGTAAATCTAAATATGTAAATGTATTTCAAAAGTGATGTCCCTGACATTAAATCTGTGAAAGACCTTTGCTGTGTCTTCATATCATGCTGTTGCTCAGCATCCCATCTAAGCCTATTATTGCTCCTACTTGCTGCCAGCATATTCATTAGCTATTTAATCTTTTAATTTCTGTGTGAGGATTCATAGAGAAGTAATCTTTGTCTGTATGCATATATGTGCATGTGGGTTGTGTGCCCATATAAACCAAGTTTTAGTTCTGTTCCTGCTTGTGATCTTGCCATACTTCTGTCCCTGCATCTTGACAAATGGCACCATGGCGCCTACTGCTCAAGCCCCTTCTGATGCTGAGTCTTGTCACTGGGTAAACAGAAGTGCTCTCTGGCAAAATGCTTCTTCCTTCTGAGGCTTTGACAGCTATTCTGAAATGCATACACTCCCCCCCACCCCTCCAAAAAAAAGATTCTCTCTATCCTAGATGTCCTGTTGTGTAGTGATCAGTAACAGTCTGGAAAGTCCTTGTCCAGAGATTCTTGTGTCCTCAAGTTGAAGGAAGTTGTGGGCCTGGGCAATGTGTTTGGTACTGGAGGACCACATAATCCTTGTGATTTGAGGAAAACAAGAGTGCATGCAGTAATTTGAGGCACAGTAAATGCTGTCTCCTGTGAGCTGGCACCAGAGCTGGAGCACGGTCAGATGCCATTTCAGGAACCCTTTTCTGTGTTTGAAATGCGCTGCTATGGCACATCAGAGGCCAGCTATGATGACCTAGGTGCCACCTGACTTTTTTACATGGCATAAGAACTACTTTGGGAAGTCGTATGAGCTCTCAGCAGTTTGAGAGCAGTCTGTTGCATCCGGCAAGCTGGGAACATGCTGGAGGCCTTCATGGCTGTATGGCCTGCTCATTAGTTCATACGCTTTTCACCCTGTTAGCTCCCAGAGTGCACTAACCTGGCCCACAGCTATATGAGCTCTGTTCAGCCCGCTGCACCTGTGTGCGGCTAGCAGGGAGGGTCGTAGGATTTCCTTCAGGTGGCCTAAAACAGTAACGAAGCCCCGCTTTGAAAAGCTTGCCTTCCGATGCCTGCTCTACGTGGTGTGCCAATCCAAAACACTGCTTTTAAACGTTTCTTGAGGTCGGCTGTGCCCGTCCGAGCAGAACTCCGATTCCCTGTCCCTGTGACGGGGTGTTGCAGCCCCACCATGCTCCGCACACACCACCGTGAGCTGAGCACAGCGCGGCTCGCTATTAAGGCTATACAGGTGACGATACAAGTGTAATAATACCTGGCTGATGTTACATTATACGTCATAGATGGTAGTACGGCAGGCGACAAACCCCCGTGGAATGCTGGCCATTGTATATCGACCAACAGATGGCAGTATCGGTCTCCTTTTCTCTTCTGCCTGAGCAGCGGATCACAAGCAAACTGCTGTCCGGGTCTCTCTGCTGCTAAATCCAGTCATTTCTTTCTAATGAATATTTCATTTAAATTCCTAATGCCTTATAATAGTATTTAAAACCTGTGCATGCCTCCGTGTGCAATGAAACAAATTATGAGGATACATATTCATAAATTTAACCTTTAATGTGCCTGCTGGTGTATAAAATGACTCTTGATTTTCAAGGGGGTTTATAATTCAAGGCTGAATTTGAATAATTTAAGTAGAAAAGGCACTGCATGTGATCATCTCAGTTTAACAGATGCATACAGTCGTGAAGAGCTAAAAAGCAGTTTGAAAATTGATGGAACAATTGGATGAAAACTACACTGTGCTAACTTTTGGAAGTTCTGACTTTCTCTCTTCTCAAATTTATAGCAAGCTTTGATAGTTTTGTAACTTTAAGGTGACTCTTCAGGCTCAGTATAAAACACCATCAACTGATAAAAATGATGCCTTAAATTCAAATAATATAGGAGAACATAGCTTCTATATCTGGATCACTAATGAGACTTTCAGAATGAGACATTACTGAGAAGGTGTTGGAAATAAGACCTGTCTGGACAATTCAGAAAAGAAAGATAAAGACACAAGTAAAGAGAGGGCATTGTAGAGTTTAAAGGAATTATTACCTGTTTTTGAAGGGATGTATGCTGTGCAGCATAGACATCTAGCTTTGATTAGCTACTGTGAGAGAGACTGCTTGAGGCTACACTGTATGCTACCACCCTCACAATACAGAAAAGGATTTTTTTTCTTATGTTTAAATGGGATTTTCTGTAATTCATTGTGTGCCAGTTGTCTTTTGTCCCTCCACCAGGCACCACCAAGAAGTGTCTACCTCCCTCATTTTAAATGCCCTCCTATTTATAGATATTGATAAGATCTTCCTAGAGCCTTCTCCAGGCTAAATAATCCCAGGTCTCTCAGCATCTCTTTGTAGGAGAGATGCTCCAAGTCGCTTAGTCATCTTTTTGGCCCTTTGCTGGACTTGCTCCAGTATACCCCTGTCATGTACTGGGGAGCACAGAGCTGAACACAGCACTCCAGATGTTTTCTCACCAGGGTTGGCAGGGGGAAGCATCACCTCCCTGTGTTCACAGATAGAACACCATTTTTCTTTCATGGTAGTCGGAACTACCTGAGATGTTACTTTAGGAAGATAGAAAGGTTGCTTTTGAGTTTTACTATTTATTATTTTATCCTGACAGGTGTTAATTGCTCTTAGAACATAGCCCGTTTTCTGAAAGGCCAGCCCTAGCACAAAGATGTTTATCAGCTTGAGTACTCAGGGCAGCCCTAGGCCAGCTTCTCCACAGTGTCCTCCCTGGATCATCAGTAGGTACCTTTTGCAAAGCGTCTCTGAAGTATCACACTCTGATCAACCAGTTGTTGGCTGATTTTGCACAAACGTATTTGAGTAAATAAAACATTGGTAACATCTGAAGACAGGTTTTATTTGCTAATCAAAGAATGGCCGTATTGTTCCAGATTCCTTATGGTGGCTGAGCACAAATGTGTGCTTACCTTGCAGAGCACCAAGGCAAAGTCTGCTACGAGGGTGCGAGAAGGCAGGCACAGGGTCTAGTAGCAAATGTGAAGTGAATGAAGTGAGTTTCCTTTCTACTCAAGCCTTGTATTTCTTTTCTTTTTTTTTTCTTTTCTTTTTTCTCCTAGAGGTATTTTTATCACTGCGGGTATTTAAGTTATGTTTTAATTAAGCTGTACAACTACAGGTGCTTGTCAACAGAGGACATTTATCTGGGTAATTAGAATGATGGTGTAAGGAATAATTATAGAATATAAAGACTAGCTAAAAATGAGTCTGTTGTGGTGCAGTTAAATCCTGCACAGATGCCTAGCTTTCCTTACCCACCTCACTTGATGCCTCAGTTACTGGCTTGCTGTCCGCTTGCACTACATCACTTTAAACTGGATTAGGGAATTGTTTAATGTGAAATCCAGCAGAGATGTGAATGGGAGGAAAACAACCAGCGCACCATCCAAAGCCTCTCCTGTATAATATAGCATGTTCCATGACAGAAATCCTTCTTCAGCAGATGCTAAATAAATGTATATCATTGGACAACAAGTCCTGTTTAGACATCCCCAAGACCCGTGTCGACATGTCATTTAAGCACATGCTCAAAACCAGTTAGATTTCGTGAAGCACTTAAGCTTTAGTCAGGCTGGGTTATGTGCATGGAAAGATTACAAAATCAGAACCCATCTATTTTATTAAGCTAGGGTTTGTTAGCCCATTTCCATCAATGCTTTGCTTGCGTAGGGTTTAATTTATCAGTGTAGTTTTTTTTTTAATATATATGTATTTTTCCTTTTTGAGTGGCTATAAGCTGCTGGAAATTAGTAGTAATATATAAACAATAGAGTTTAGGTCTTGTTTCAAAGACACAATGGAAGCTAATGGAACTTTTCTTTAAAGTCAACAGAGAGCAGCATCAGGCTTTTCCATTCTTAAAGATTTTCCCAAAAGCCTTAGATTTCCTCCAGCAGACAGAGCTTTATATTTTACACTCCCTAAGAACACCTATGAAGAAGCCCAAAAGAAGTGGATACAAGTCAAAATTTTAATGCAGAATTCTGAAATCCATCACCTCTTAGTCATGCTATTAACAGAATAAAACCTAGGGGTTAGAGCAAATGCTTCAGAAACACTGTTTCTAAATTCTAAAAAAATCCTGCTTCACAAAAAAGTGCCAAAATACCCCCACCCTATCCAGCTTCCATCAGAGTTTGTAGATTTTTTGACGTGTCTGTTCTTTTTAGTCTTAGTTATTTTCCTTAAGCTGACTATCTGAAAAGGGAAGAAGCCAGCAGTTCTCTCGTATGCACTCCTTTATCATCTGAGAATGCAGTAGGAGAAAAAAAGTGCAGCTGTTCCTTTCCCTCTGAATGTAAAGGGAAGGTCCTGTGTTAAGGGCTTGCTGTGCAGCCTCAGGCAGGCAGTGGTAGCTGCTTGGCTTTGCTGGGCTTTGCGTGACATTGTATTCTGTTGATTTATGGTGAGTAGAGATAATTCTATAAGATACAAAGTACTGTATCTTAATTTGTGTGTTGGAACCTCACTGTAAATTTGTTGTCCAAGACGTTTCCCTTTCATAATTAAATTGCAGTAGCTAGTTTTATTGCTGTTCCCAGGGATAAATCTTTGATTTGAGAGCTTTCATGCTCCCTATCTCTATTGCTTACCTTTTTATTACGGGTAAGGGATTATTTTTTACTGTCTTCCTAGCAGTCTTGACAGAAACTTAACTTATATTGGTCTGTGCCTTCTAATTTATTTGTTGATTGGAGAAACCTTGTATTAATAAGCTTTTTTACATATTGCCTGGTACAGTTACGTTCTCTCCAGCTTACTTGCAGGTACATTCTGGGTTCCTGTGGAATTTTTAACCTGTTCTTCAGGACATCTGTCACGCTGTCTTCAGGCAGCACGTGTAACTGCTAGTGCTGTTAAAGGACTCCCTCTAACCTCTCGTACAGTAACAAACCCCAAAAATTCTAGAAAGCAGATGATCAAGTTGAGTTCGGTTGTAGCAGCAAACCCAGAACTCCTGTTGTGGAATTGCTGTCTAGTACATTTGGGGTTTTTCTTGGAAGGCAGAAGAACAATGGTAAACTCATAAATGCTATTTGGTAGAGGGATTTTCTAGAGGCGAGCTTGAATGGCCGAAACATTTGTGAAAATGCAGCTGATAGCCGTGTCTGTAAATATAAAATGAAGCTCCAGATACAGGAATTAGAACAGCAAACTAAAGCAACACACAAGAATTATAAACAGCGTAAAATGTAATTGCAGCATTTAACATTTATGCTGTCATGCCATAAACATCAGCCAACGGTGCCTTCGGCGGCGATTAAACTCCCTCGTTTCGCCAGCGGGATGGGCACGTGTAGTAATCATTCCAGTTGTGGCTCATGCACAGCTGTCCCAAGATCTCTCTTGGCAAAGAGGATGCTCTTCGCTACCTTTGAGTGTCTCTTCTCCCCTCTCGGGACTTGTTGGAGTTGTACCCAGGATTTATGTTAATTGGGGAGCCACGGTGTTGCCACAGCAATCTCAGTTGTTTATAGCTTTTTTGATATATAAGCATCAGTTGTCATTGTGCTGCCTCTAAAAATAAAAGAGGTGTGTTAATAACATAAGCATGCGATGCAATGTGCTGTCTTTCAGCCTTTACTGGAAAGACTAAAGGAAATGAAACCTGATTTCCTGCACGTTCCTGGGATTCTGTATACTGAAGTCAGAGTGAAACCTGGATTGCGCTTTGAGCCCTGCAACTGTCTGTGCTAAAATATGTTAACTTTCAAGTGTGTTTCTCTCTCTCAGTCTTTGTCGCTTTGGATTGTATTTATGAAGCTGGAGATGCTCCCTCTGGTGGGTAACTCATCTCCCAGCATTTTGGGCATCTTCAGAAGCTGGGCTCTGGGTAGTCTGGTGGATAAAATACTGGGAAGCACAAAGCATCAGTTCAAATGCTGTTGGAAATGTAACAGTGTTTTCCAGTTTACACTGAGCAGAGAGACATTAGTGGGTACTAACGGGAATTGTTCATCAAACACGCACAAATGTTGCTATATGTTTACCTGCAGGTCTTCAAACACGACTTTCAACCCCTGGAAAATTAGTTTGGCTGTCTCTTGACAGAGGGTGCTGGCATTGCTGAAGCCTAGAAAAGCTGTAGGGTATGCTAAATCCAAAGATCATCTTGCCCAGCATCGCTATGATGTATGTATGTATGTTTTATGGTCTTTCCTGAAAGAAAAGAAGACCTATGTTTATGTTACGTTGTGAAAGAGAGGGAGAATAGTGTGAATACCTTTTTAATTAGAGTGTCTTTTCCTTTCAAATCTTGTGATGGGGATAAAATACTGTTTCTAGAGGAGAAAACCCCCACACCTAGATTTCAGCAATAATCATTCCACATTATCTCTGGGTTAGAGACTTCTGGAGCTGGGGATCCTTGCCAGGCAAGCCAGTTTTGCCAAGAGGATGCCCACAACAGTGAGTGGGTATTTAGCAATATACAGGGTGTGCAAGGAGGTTTTTTCAGTCTTTTAAAATAGCAATAACATTTTTTTCCCCTGTTCCAAACAGTTGGATTCAAGGGAATTAATATACTGGTTTTATGATGTGCAACTTTAAAAAGCAAGTGTACCAGCTTAGAGAACTTGTATAGGAGGGATACTTCCAAGGATATTAAAGTTATTTTGAAAGAAGCCATAGTTTCATATGCAAATATAGGGTTTTGAAGTAGTTTAATGAATCAGTTTTCCCTAATAAGTGATATAAACACAATAGGCAATGCTGTCCAGCTTTTGGACTAGCTTTTGTTGTCGGGTCAGTGATGTGATTCCAATGCTGTTAAACTTTTGATAATGTTACCCTCTACTTGTGTTTTCTTTGTGGAAGCATTTATAAAACCGAGTAATTTTTTTTTTAAAAAAATAGATGTTCTTTTCAGCTTTGATGACAACTTGCATAAGTTTTGTGATTTGGATGTTTTCCCAAAAGGCTCAACTACTGGAATCAATAAATTGTACTGAGAACATTGGCTTTCATTAAAACTAAATACCATAAGAAAATCTGCAGTCTGCCTTTGCAGAGAAATACTTTAAAATGTTGAACTGATTGTAGGCTGTTGATTCCAAAGTGAAAAGCCAAAGCTAAGTAATCACAAATTTCATGACACTGAAACTTGTCTAAGAGTCTTGGAAGCCAGATTGCTGGTTCTCCTTGAATTTCAAAATAGTGATATTTGGAACAAGTAAAGAACATCTGCTGAAAATAAAAATGTGTTATGATTATAGTGAACAAAAAAAGAGCTGATCCAGAAACTGCTCCAGCTAGTTCAGAAACACTTGTTGACCAAAGAATTAATTTCTTTCCTGTTTTCTGTGCAATTCCATGCCTTTACTTTCAGTTTTAATGAATGTGTGTTTTTCCTTCATCTGTCAGGCAATTGATAGTATTCCAAACACTGACTGTTTATGTGGTCAGTATGGCGAAGTACAGCCCTCCAAAATTTAGATCTTGCTCCTGTCCCCTTTCCTGAGGGAAATCAGTTGCTGGGTCATAGCGACATGATATGAGAAACTAAGGGAATATATTTCTCTCTAAAAGAAAGATTTTCTTCGTGCTTTTGAGGACAGAAAGTTCCTTTCTAGGCAGCAAGAAAACCTAAGGTTCTTAATGTTGGTGTCTGAATCAAATGCTTAAGGATTAAGAAGTAATTACAATCTTGTCAGATTTACTTAAAATGGCATGCCAGCTAGTAGTGATGTGGAGTTTCAGTCTGTAGTCCAGTGCCCTTATTGTACTGGGACAGGAAAATAAACTTGTAGGTCTTTTTTTGGACGTAACATTGCTAGCCTGATGCAACCTCTGAAATCCAAATGTCTGTTTGCACCTGGATGTCTGAAGTTTCCGCAGCATGTTGTAAGTCTGTTGGCTGATGTTGAGAAAATTTGATAAAGGATGAGAAATTTTTGATGTATTTATGGTTGTAAGCTTATTTTAACCTCAAGAAAATGGTAGGCTGTTCCTGGAAAGAACATCGCTGTTTCCTCCCTTGTGTTGCTCTAGGAGTCTGCGGTCACCAGAGCCACTGGCTGATCTGGGTCAAAATCAGTCACATCTAGGTGAGGCCAACTCACAGGCACAGAAGCAAGCTGACCATGCAGCCACAAGCCTGCTCTCACAGGCCAAATGGCAATAGCAAGCAAGCAATAGCAGGTTGATGTTAAGAGTGGCAGAGAGAAGGACGGAGAGTTTGAGATTACCTACTTCATTAGCAGCATGTGGTTAGATTGAGCCACAAATCTGTGGAGACTCATGCCTCCCTTTGTTCTGATATACAGATAGATTTACTTGGTTTTTTTCAAGCTTTATGCACCACAGTGGGACAAAAGATAAAGAGAAGGCTGGGGAAGTATCTCCATCTACAAACTTCCCCCTAGTGGACTACAACGAGGAGATTAATTTTTATTGGTGTGTTTTTTTTTTTTTCTATTATCTTCCTGTTCTCACATGGGACCAGGTCACTGAGACTCCTGCAGCAAAATAATAAATTGCTCTGAGCTGGTGGCCTGTTGTGTTTCAAGAAGGAAGGAGAGGAGGGAGGAGGGATAAGGAAGGGAAAGCTATATATAAAGAAAATTCTGCCTCTGCCTTGTCTGAAATTCCCTTTAAGCTTGCTGTAGGCAGAATTGAAGAGAAACATTTCCCTTTTGCTCAGTATTTAACCACAAGCCTGAAACAGCCTAATATGATGAAGCAGGTTAACTAATTAATTCATACTAGCACTTGGTGGTTTAAGCTTTTAGCTTTCTTCGTGAGAACTCTCAGAGCACTTGTGGAAACGGAACAGTCTTGGTAGTCTCACAGGTTTTAGAGATGCTTCAGGGTTGCTTTTGTTTTAACAAATCTTTCAGCAACACAGCGGCAGTAGAATAGCAAAAAGATAGCCTAACAAGGTGGTCTTCAGTGGTAACAAAGCAGAGATGTACCTTATATTTGTATTTCATTTGGATATTGATTGCTGTTAACCACTGCCAGGTACGGTTCCTTCTGTATGGAACATGGAAGTGTGCATGTGCAAAGTTACATGGGGCCTTTGTAGTTGGGTCGAGACGTGCACTTATGTGCTTTACTGGATCTGGATTGTGGATTGTGAAGGTTTAGAAGTAATCTTCAGATTTTGTTTTTAATAAGCTGTGTGAGGAGACACAGAATTAAGTTTAAAAGAGTAACAATCGCAGAACACAAGAGTAAGAACACAACAAATGTTTTAAGAAGATAGATAATTATTCTTAATCATTATGAATACATGCCTAAACTGATCTTCCATTGCTTCCAAGGCTTATCTATTACTGTTGGAGAGACATTTATAAAAGGTCCCTTCCAACCCAGACCATTCTATGATTCTATCAGGAGACATTTGTTTACCGGGAGTGTGAGCAAGCAGTGGCACAGGTTGCCTGGAGTGGTTGTGGTCTCTATTCTTGGTGATCAAAAGTTGTCTGGACATGGTCCTGGGCAACCATCTCTAGGTGGCTCTGCTTGAGTAGTGGATTTGGAACAGATGAACTCCAGAAATCACTTCCAGCCTTTACCATTTTCTCACATTTTTTCTGTACCTGTATTTTTATACCCTAGTTATGCTTTGAATTGGAACTTCATTGTGCATAAATTCACACTTAACAGTGCTGATTATCCCCTTGATGTCCTGCGTGGTGACAAGCATGTTAATACCCAAAAGTTATAATTCTCTTTGTGTCATCTCTTGGGCATAGGTGGCATACCCTTGAAGGTGCTAATAAGATGGGTAATAACTTTTTTTGGATCTATGACACGTGGTCACCTGCATTTAAGTATTTGATTGCAGACGCAATGAACAATCGGTCAACTGATTATTCTAAAATGGGCCTCACAATGGTTGCTGAGCAGAACTATGCCTGCAATTCCTTGTTCATGGGAAACTATTGGAAAACACCTATCTTGAAAGTCAGGCCTTTAAAAAATACTGTGAATTGGAAGATTGTTAACACTAAAAATGAGAGGTCCTTAACACTGAGTGTTGTGTGGGGTATAACTCACTCTGTCAGGTATTCTAATTTACAGGTTTCTATTTTATTATAATTTAAGGAGAGGGGTCGTAAATGAAAAGATAGCATTCCATGAAGCAAATAAGATAGAAGAATGAATATATATATCACTTCCATAACTTCTCCTCAATTTATTTCCATGTCATCTTTTTTGAGTGATCATTAATGTTGATCACCCCCAGCCCAGAGCTGATAAAATAATAAAGAGAATATTGTTCCCATGGGTGCTATTACTATTTATATATCACAGACATAACCAAAGAATTGTATCTCATTTTTTCATAAATTGTAGTTAAGTCACAGGGATTTTGGAGAGAACAAAGAGATAGGGAGGGAGAGATTGGCCAATGACTTAAAAATTATCCATTTAGTACATCTCTAAACCGCTTTCCTGTTTACAACTTTTAGATCCAACTGGAGTGAAGATGGGCATTTGCAAAGAATGTTAAATTCTGGCTTCAGCTTAGGGTTGAGGGTTCATTTCCTAGTCACACTTATTTGCCATTTTTTCAGAATGCTGCAGTGAAGGAAGGGGCACTAACTCTGTAATGAGATTTGCTGCCACTATTGAGAAATATAAACAGTTCTGCAAAGCCTCCCAGTAATGAGAATAAAGAACATACTTCCTGCAAATGCTTTTACACTTGCACTTGTACCCTGTTTTGACATTGGGTAGGAAAGAATATAGTTAGCCCAAACTGGTTTTGATCTAAAATAGGAGAGAATCTCTGGTTTAGGTTTCATTGGCTTTTTGCAGCTTGGCAAACGGTATGGGCAAATTCATAATTTCTCTCTTTTTTTCTTTCTTTTCTTTTTACTTGTGTAACCTGGAAACTGTAACTTTGTATGGTATTCCATTGCTCTATGCTTTATAGCCTCTTGGGCTCCCTTAATTTTAACCAGTTTGTGTATATCCAGTTTACTTGGAGATAATTGAGAGGAAAAGGTGTGAGGGAATGGTTGAGAGAGAAAATAACAGAAAATTTTCAGATGCAGTGTGTATGTGTATAAGTGAGAAGGCAAGGCAGGGATGATCTTAGAATGTCTAAGATTTTTTCATGAGTGAAAGAATTTGAGGCATCAAGACTGATACCAAATTATATAAACATGCTGTGTATACAAGGACTTCACTATTTATCCTGGAAGCATTCTCTTGTTAGAAGTAAAAGGTGAGATAGTTTAGGATCCCTATTTGTACTTAGTATCTTCCATCCAGTGACATCATTTACTAAGTCCCATCTAATGATTTTTCTCCCTAACATCTGAACACATGGTAAGTCACGTCTCTGTTTCCAGTTTACATCTCTTATGATGGCAGCTGTCTTGAACTAACCAGGTCTCGCACGGATTAAACCCAACAGGCTGTATTGGTAGCTATTCTCTCCCAGTTGAACAGGCAGCATGCTGATAGCTACCTACTCTTGCTAAATGAGTAAGTTGAAATAAGTATATTAAAAAATGTTTCTTGCCCTCTTCTGTTGCTAAAACTTTTACCTTGTTACTTGGCATATCGAGCTGTCAGCCATATGGATGCCATTCAGCCATGTTTTGCTTCTCAGAATACCACTGCACGGGGCCCACACAGCCAAATGTCCGTGCGTTCTGCAGTTCAGCGTGACTCAATAAAGACAAGAGAAAGACCACGGTTTTCTCAAGTGGCATCAGGCACCTGTGTCTCTGCTTTAGTCATCTTCCTGTCAAAAAAACCAAACAACCCTTATGTACATCAATTCAAGTTCTGTCTACTGGGCTGCAAGGTTGCATAGCTTCCTGCCTTACTGATGGTGCTTTCCAGCTCTGGGATATGAGCAACGTTAAAGATAGAACGTTTCAGATTATATATTTTGTCTTTTTTTTTAAAAGTACAGGTATTAGCTGTTTGAAATAACTTCGGTCAGGCTGCAGCAGAAAGCTGCAGAGTTGTCTACTGGTGTGGAGATGCTGTTATTAAAATAGTAATATTACAGAAAAGTCATGGCTCAGACGAGCTAGTAAGACCTTTCCAAGCAGCCATAAAATCTTAGGCTTACATTGCACTGTTAGTTTACTATTACACTCCTTAGCTCTAATAGCTGCTAACCAGCAAAATCTTCCTAGGAAAATTTTCCCAAATATGTTGTATCACTGACTTAGTTACGTAAAAATGCCCAGGAAACCACAGGCTGCCAGTCACAGCTATTGACTGCACAGTGTTTCCAGGAGGGGCAAGGGGACCCATACTGGGTCCCTTTTACTTTGATTTCATGGCCCCAACTGTCTGGAGTTTTAGACCCTGGCGATAAAAGGACAGGAGTCATGTCTAAAAATTACACGTAATTCTGAATTTCCACATTAGGTTAACATTTTCTGAGAAGGTCCAAGGCATACAGAAATACCAACCTCAGTTCAGTCTCTAATCCTGAGTCATGTAGTTGAGCTAAACCCTATTTGGCCATCAGTTGGCCTCTCTAATAACAATAAGGATATTTTAAACCATTCAAAATTATCACAGCTTTGGTTAGCTGCCTACACTTTGCCATGGTTACATGAAGAAGTTACTTTGTGACACATGGTTGGCATTTTTTTGCATTTGTTTGTTTGTTCAAGCTCCAGGAAGGCTATCTGTGATATACATCTGAGAGCGGAGGTTTGAGTTTACATCCCTCTAGCCCCCAGACTGTTAATTTTAACAATATGAGTAAACTTGACAGAGTTTCCACATTCAGCCTGTTTGGGGCATGCCAGGATGGGGGTGGTATGAGTGGGGGAGGGCTACAAAACAGCAGATGAGGGTAGTTTCATTGCCATGGGAACCAGACCGCCCGTGGGGAAGGGAGCAGATCTGGTGAGCTGGGGAGGGGGCACAGAAGAGACACGTTATTATGTTGTTGTATTTATTTTTAAAATTGTTTGTGTCGTGGAAATGTCATTGATGCAGATGCTTAACTCAGAGAGGACTGGCAGCAACCTTCATTTAAAGTGTGATGCTTTGCACCTACTGGGATTGTCCATACAAAGTTTGTGGCCAAAAGGTTTTCCTCTGATACATCAGTGTGTTAAAATCAGTGATCCTGTGGTAATACATCCTTATATCTGACAGCGGTTTGGTCTGTTGGGAACTTCATGGTGTGGATCCTGCCTGAAAATGCAAGCTAATAATTTTGGTTCTTGTGAGAATTAAGATCACATCAAAGCCTGACCATCTTTGGCATTGCTTGTGTTATCCTCATAGCTCCATAGGATAACACGTTGCTTGTGTTATCCCCATAGCTCCTAAACACTCTGCTGTCCTCCTTTGTTAGGGCCCTTTCAGTTCCCTGACCATTGATACCTGACATCTTCGCACTGCAGTATCACGGTTGTGATGTGTTCAACAGCACTTTCAGTGCAATGAAAACTGCAGCTCAAGTGATTAAGTCATCAGCACTCTTTATGATTCTAATCAACCGACAGGAAGGCTAATATCAAATAATAGCTCTAAACTCGCCTTGCCTTTGCACTGAGTTAGTTTGTTCTATGAAGGGGAGGTGATTCCCTCTCTTTGGCAGACATTAAAAATGTTGATTGCAAGTGACTCTAAAGCTCGTCTTTCCACTAGGAAATATGCTATAGGAAATATTATGAAAACTTCTCAAAGAAATTATACAATACAGTACATTTATTTGGATTTTTTTAAAAAAACATTTTATTAGACAGCAGTGAATCACAGACTCATCGAAAAGAGCATCTATCATTGAATGGTTGTTAACTTAGTTTTCACCCAATCAGGTCTTGGTGCAAAATTAAACCGTACAAAAGCATTAAAGAGTAATATCACATCAATAAAACTTTAAAAAGGTGCTATTGAATTGCAACTTTTTATGCTATGCTTCTAAAGCAAAGGCAACATCACACGTGATTAGTAAACACACATATTGTGGTTACCATATGGGTTCACTTCTCAGAATCACAAGATCTTACTGCACTTTTTGGAGTAAAAAAAGAAAAGTAAGTTCTGATGAACCTATTTCCCAATTATTCCGTAACATTGTAGGAGCTAGGAATGCAGTAATTTCACTGAATGCATGTTCTTTACACCTGC
This sequence comes from Hypotaenidia okinawae, assembly GCA_027925045.1. Lineage (NCBI taxonomy): Eukaryota > Metazoa > Chordata > Aves > Gruiformes > Rallidae > Hypotaenidia > Hypotaenidia okinawae. The sequence goes on from BSDF01000001.1 coordinate 102,465,750, forward strand.
AAGTGAACATACAGCTGCCAAAACCTGAAATATTACTTCAATAAACTCATAGTCTATTTAATGACTTCTCCTATCAATCTGTGGTCTGGCCTGTTTTGAAACTTCAACAAAACATCAAGTGCTTAAGATACTAAATGTTAGATTGCGTTTTGAGGGTTTTAATAAGTTGTGGTAAATGTAGAGATTAATGTACAGTGTCTTGCTTTAATTTTAAATAGGCTTATTTTATGAGACACATGCACAAATGTAGGATTTAAAAAAAAGAATTTATACACCTTTGGAATGCTGATTTATCTGGTTTTGCACTTCACTGTGTCCACAGATTTCAAATACCACTGGACGGGCTCCTGTGTATTCTCTAAAATCATCTTTTCAGTGATTATTAATTATATCTATTAAAATGCAATGAAAGTCCTTGTTAATAGGATGAAATTATTTTCAAGCTCTCAGCAGGGCTAATGAAAGCCATGTTGTTGCTTTCCAAGTTACATGGGAGAACTTTCCAGCCAAGTGGACAACTCGAAGTTAAGGACCTGTGGCAACATCTTCTGATTCTACTTGGCATTTGTTTAAGAAGTGTGATGTACATTGCTGAAAGCCATTTACCCTGACAAGAAATGAAAAATAAACTGAAGATAGTTTACAGTCCTCTTTCCTTTTTTTGATACTTTGGCAAGGTAAGTGGTTTGTAGGCTACTGAAATTCAAAAGACTGGTCATATATGTTTTGTTTCTTTTTTTTTAATTAGGAAAATTCTGTAAATTTAAGTATCTCAACATGTCATGAAAGTTATTCTTAATTACATATTTTTATGTAACTAGATAGTAGTATGAACATTTGGGTTTATATATTCAGCATTAACAGTTTCTTTTCAAATTAACCTTTTTTTCCCCTTACGTAGTTCTATAATACTGTAAAACGTTTGTCATGAGGATATGTATGTCTGATGCGTATGCCTTTTATAATATAGTTCCCTTCCTTGCTATTGACAGATGTTAACAATTTGGTTAAAAAACTGGTCAGTTAGTGTACTTGCTATTTTGACCCCGAAGCTTATTATTAGCTACATTGGATTATATGACCACATTAGATCAAGGAGAATTAAATTTCTACTTACTTATTAAGATTTTTTTTTTATATTTACTGATTACCTTTTGTCCCCCCACTATTCTTAAAAAAAATTAAAAGTGAAAAGAAAACAAGAAAACATTTTGCTTCTCAGCAGCCAGTTCTGTTAATACACTGTTTTCATCATATCTTTCCATTTGTTTTTGATTACTAAGTACATTTCCCTGTGTATTAAATGACTGGAATAACTATTTAGAAATTTACTTATTCTAGTGGGTGGATATGAGCCTGTGTGGGATCACCCCCTCCAGCCCTCCTCTGAAGTAACCAGGTTTTTGTCACCAATTAACCATTCGGTGACCATTTCATAGAAGACAAAGCAGAAAGTCCTCCACTGTTTTGCACTTGGTCACAGTTGCAGTTTTACACAGGGTGCAGTCCACAAGATGACCAAAAAATGGACAGGCTTTGACAATACTAAGTGGCTTTTGGTTGAGCTGGACACACCTACAGGAGCTTCAGTAAAGTTTTCTCCTTTAGAGCAGCAGGTAAGTTAGCCTATTATTTACAGAAATTCTGATTTTTAGAAGTGTCAATACTTCCATTATATATTTATATCTTTATAAAGGTGTAAAAATAATTTGGTAGACTGAAGTAATGTGAAAAATATTTGTCACATGCTGTGTGTGATTAAGTACGGGATTATTTCCTGGTTTCACAGTATTTTTTTCAAAAAGAACAACTTCTATAACAAATTAGAAAGGATAACAGAAAGTGAAGATCATGGTTTTCACAGCTGCTTAAAAATCATCAGAATTTTTAGTTTGCTAATGAGATAATGAAATATTTTGAAAAACACAGAGCTGATAAAATAGTTCAAAGAGAGGCAAGAAGTTTTGTAACAGGAAGAGTCATCCCAATGTGTAAGGAGAGCAAAAGAGCAGCTTTATTTAAAATGCAAGACTTAAGAGAATACTTTAAAATATATTTATGAAGTAAATCTCTGTGGGAGTTTTGACTCGTTTGTGCATGCATTTTAATGGTGTTCATTAATTTTTTTTGTACCAAAAAAAGAAGAAATGCACAGTAGTGTAATATGGTGTTTGAATGTTGGAAGAAACAGAAAAATGTAGTAGTTTTTAGGTGAATATAGAATAATAGACTCTACATGTCTTGACAATATCATGTCAATTTTTATATTGTGACACTCTGTTCTTCTTCTTCCCTAAGCAAATCATAGCCTTTTACCTCAGCTCTGCTACCTATTGTCATGTCCATTAACTCATGTAATTTAAAAACTAAATTGTTTAAAACTGCTGGTAAAAAGTGAAAAGAAAACAAGAAAACATTTTGCTTCTCAGCAGCCAGTTCTGTTAATACACTGTTTTCATCATATCTTTCCATTTGTTTTTGATTAAAAAGTACATTTCCCTGAAAAAATATGATCTTTTGTGGGTTAAGGGTTCCTCTGCTCCTGCTGCTTCTCTCTTTCAAGCAGACATAACTTCAGTGTTTCTGGCAACCAGATTATCTTTAAAGCAGCACATGGTAATGTTGCAAACAGTGAATACCGACTTCAAGTGTGAAATGAGCAAGCTTTTGAGCAACGCAAAACCTGGATCAAATCTTGAGGTGCTGCAAACTGATAGAGTTCTGACTTGAGCCAGAATTTGAGTTTTCTGCTATCTGAGGATCTTATCTGTACATTTCCTCGTGTACAGGTCTTCAATAGCCAGTGAGAGAGGTGAAAACTGGAATTATATTGTGGCAGAACCTCTGTAAATAATAAAATTTCAAGCCTGCCATACAGCATTCCTTTGGGTTTTGTGGTTGCCTTTGTACATATAATATAAATCTAATGAGTGTATGAGGTGGGTTTCAATGAGAGTGATATCTGTATTGCATGAATTAACAGTAGTTGTATCAGGGTTGGATAAAATCTTGATCTAAATGGGAATGCTACAAGTCGTGACCACATCATATGTGAGGAGATAGTGCATTTTACTTAATGGTGCTAGTAAGGCTGGAAGGGAGTATTAAATCACTTCAAGTAATAATTACTACATAACTTGATTCATCATTTATCATCTCTTTCAGACTTGAAAGTGGCAGTGCTGCAGACCAAGCTTTCTCCCAAAACTGGAAAAAAAAAAGGTGGCAAAACCTATCCCCGCCCAACTCTTTTTAATGTACTCCTTTCCTTAGGAATTGTGCTAATTATGTGCTAATGTAGCCATAATTTTTCATTACAAAAAGTTAGGTGGCATTAGGCAGTGTTAGGCAGCTGGCTTCCCCAGCTCGTTTCCACTTCTGTGGCACAGACCCTGCATCTCCCTTCCAAGCTCTGCTGGCACGACCACTTGTGGGGCAATCCTGTGAACGAGATCGAGGTACTTACTGTCTGTGTTAAAGTGATGCAACAGGTATGATTTAGAAAGTGTCACCTCACCAAATACTACCGGTGCTGCAGACTGACTGTGCTTCGACAAATTCGGTAATCTCACTTAGCAAAACAGTCCTACTAAAGACAGTTCAGGTGAGACCACAAAATAGCCCTACTACGGACAGTTCAGTGAGACCAGCCACATCAAGCTGGTTTATTCTTTATCAGTGCCTAATTCATTTGTATTAAAAGCTGGGTAGATAGCTGGGAATGTTGGGAAGCCTGTATGCTAATTGCCTTTAAAAATAAATGCATCGGAGCCACCGGGGCATTTCTGTTGTATTTTTAGATTATTCATATAAATTATGAGGTTATCAAATGTGAATGTGAAATTGTCAGGCATATGCTCGGATATCATCTTCCTAAGCTGTGCAATTACTCAGGATGTCATCTCAGTCTTCAAGCAACCAGAAACTTCTGTTTCTACATAAAACATCATCAAGGTATTAGAAAGCCTTTGGCAACAGAACACAATTAAAATACCTCAAGCAGTGAAATCCATTAATATAAAAGAGGTTAAGTTCAAGAGAAATAGTTAGGGCATGTCTGCTTGACAGTGACAGCAGCAGCACAGAGCCCTTGAGGATTAATTCACCCTGCTGAGAACCTGGGGTCTCTGCTTGATAACGGCTCCAGTGCAGTGCCTGATCCGCTAGGCTTAGAGCTCATTTGGACATCTCCCTGCTACCCTTCAGTGGCTACAGGCACCACTGGTCCTTCTTTCGTAACAGCAAATCATCTCAAGGCAGGCATAGTACAACGCAGTCCAGATGTTACCGGCTTCAAACCTGCCTGTATTAGATTTGCGTGTCCTGTTCTACCAGTGACTCCCTCTGGTACCACGGCTGGGTCCTTGCAGCACCTGCTGAATGGACACATACAGTTCGAGCAGCTTGGATGCCAGCCGCCCCTGCTTGGGAAGTCAATGAAGCTGTGGTTATTACAGGGCAAAACCTTCTCTAATGTGTTCTACAGGACCAATAAAACTAAGGAAACGTTCCCTCAAGCCACAATTAACCATATCCTTTGAGATCAAGAATTCTCTGTCAACATATCGAGTTATGAAAACAAATTATACAGGCTGCTGCTTAGCATTTATGAGCCACTTTGTTGCAGAAAACCAAAGGAGATAATGAAGTTTTCCACTTTGCAGCATGGAAAGGATGAGGTACACTGCACTGTAGAGAAACAGCTTTACCATAGATGTTTTGCTAAGCTGTGTTCATAGATGATTTTGGAAAACAATAGTTAAATGTTCAGAGTGGCATCCAGATAGTTAAAATTCACATACAAAAATTATGTGCTGGAAACTTTCACTTCACTGTTCCTGCATTTACACTATGCACAGTTTACATTATGCACATAAAGAAAACATCTGTATTTTCTAATTATAGAAGCTTTAATAAACACCAGATTCAAACCATGACTTTATATCTGTGGAAGCACAGAATGCACAACTGCGATGTGTTTCCATGTGCTACCTTTCTCATGTGTATGGAACCTGACCCCAAACAAGAATATCTCTGCAGATCAAGGTGGGCATCTGTGTACACTTAATTCCTGAACTCTACTGAAACTGCCAGCTGTGATGATTTCTGCAATGGCAACATCCCACCATTGGAAAAAGAGCAATTTATTTCATGTAAACTAATTTAAAGAGCTTACAGATGAAAATCACTCCCAGTCATTACTTGCATGGCCTGGCCTTGAAAGGATCATCAATTTTCATTTCTTTCTACATCATAACTGAATTACTCATCTCTCAATTAATGGACTGCATCCTTAAAAAAATAGTGGAGCAGATCTGTCAGTGTCATCCCACCTCATGAGGCTCTGCTTTTCAAGAGGGCAACTTCTCCTCCCATCACAACACTTAGAAAGGTTTGAGCTCTCAGTGGTGCTGTCCAGATGTATGCTTTATGGTTTTGTCCAGGTAAACTATAGCTATATATCCTTGATCAGTGAAATGATATATTCTAATTTAGAACTTCACCTTTCATTTTTCTGATGGAGGCCTGTCTGCTGTGGGAAATCAATTTGTTGTTGAAATTTAGCAGTGATAATTGTATCTGTAAAGTTTTCCTCTGTTAGCCTCTGTCATTAACTGAAAAATAGGTTTTTGTATACTGTCACAGTTGTGCATAGTTGGGTGCTGTGTGAGAGAGGGCTGGGGGCTGCAGAAAATGGCTGCTGGAATCTTCTACCAGCCTGCTGATAGCGCCTCTGAGAATCACATATTGGAGAGAAAAAGACTCGGGAGTAGCTGCATTTTGCCACCAGAGAACAAACTGCCAAGAAGACCACAATGTTGGCCCGTTAAGGGCATTGTGATATATTTGCATAATAAATGTAAGCAGTTGACAGACACAAAAGGCCGGGAAGGCTGGGGGAGGAGACGCCCCAGTTCACGGAGAAGAGAGATGTCCCTGCAGCCTAGGGAGTAGCTGGTGGAGAGGACCCATGGAAGAGGCAGAGACCCGACCTGCCCGGTGGAGAGGCTCCACTCTGGATGGAGCCGGTGGAGACATAGAGAAGATGCCGTGACTTACGTTGGGATGAGCCCCTGCCAGCACAAGCGACCTACAGAGATGAGCCAAACAGGTTTGCTGGAGGAGGCATCATAGCCCCGTGGAGGACTGGGTCTGAGAGACACTGTGATTTGTTGCTGCCTGCCAGAGCAGAGATGAAGGCCGGCGGGAAGAGATTTGCCTTGGAGAAAGTTCGTGGAGGACTGGCTCTTGTGGGTGAGATCCTAGGGTGCAGCAGGGGGAGGCTGTGTGGAATGGATGCCCCCATCCCGGCCGAGAAGGAAACCATCTTGCAAGGGACTGACCGAAGCCCCCATCTCCTAGTCCCTGCCCCCCATCCTGTGCTGCGAGCAGGAGGGGAAGAAGGGAGCAAAATCATGGCTCAAAGGAAGTCTGCTTTAGAATGGAGGGGTGGGGGGAAGGTGTTACCGAGACCCCCACTTTCCCCAGTCCCTGCCCCTCCTGGGCTGCGACCGGGAGGCAAGAAGGGAGCAAACTTCTAACTAAAGCCTGCTAAGGAGGGAGTGGGGGGGGGAAAGTGTTTGCCTGGTTGCATTTGTTTCAAGATTGTTGGTTGCACTCCTGATTCTGTTTTTTCACTGTTTTAAGTGTAGTGTAATAAATTAGATAACTTTCTCTTCAGCACTCTGTGTTGAGTCTGTTTTGCCCGCGTCATTAACGAGTTTGACTCTTGAGCCGCCCAATTATGTTATTTCTCCCCTGTCCAACTAAGAAGGGGAGTAATAGACTGATTTTGGTGGGCATCTGGCCTTTAGCCAGGGCTCAACCACCACATATATAAAATGTTATGAAGCTGTGTACCAGGTACTTTAATGAAATACACTTATAATATGAGCTATACTTCCATCTCAGAAACTTATGATTTGATGAAATAACTAGTTAGCATCTCCAACATGATTTAGTAGCTGATTAATATTCATAACTACAGTTTCCTATAAGTACTTAACAGGCCTTCTCATTAATATCTGTAAAGCTATTACAATTGATACTGACCAGATGACACTTGCCAAAATCCTTTTGCCCCTAGGAAGATAGACTGGCATCCTGCGGGTCTCCATGCTCTCACGCAGCTCTGAGAGCTGCTGCTTATATCGCGGTTCCTTGTGCCCCCAGCTGAGAGCTCGTCTCACCAGTTGTACTCTGCAAAGCACCTTTTAGTCATCACCATATAGGCTTGGGCTCTCTTACATTTCTTAAGGAATTCCTACCTATTAATTTTTATTTCAGATAAATAGAAGATATTTATTTTCAAAGTACGACTACTGATTTGGTAAATAAGCAGTATTATAACTGAATGCTTGAAATAACATGGCAAACAATGTTTTGAATGGCTCAAAACTTCTTTTCATGCGATGTGAGTAATCTTTGTGTGAGATGGCATCCTTAGCTTCAGCGAAGAAGTTTGTGTTTCCTCAGAGGTTCTCACTGTTTGTCCTAAAATAAACTCAGGGAAAAAGCCTCAGCTTCCAGTATGTTTCTAGAAATCTGCATATTGTACTCCTGCATCTTTATTGCATACCACTTCTTCACAGACCCCTTTTCTTGTAGGTTTCCCTTTGAAACCTGGAGACCAGGCTACCTACAACAATAGAATTCCCTGCTTCCCAACCTGAGCAGGGGTAAGGAGGAGGAAAAACAAACCCTGCCATGTAATGTCTGTGAATTATAACCTCATTAGTAAACACGCTGGTTTTAGATTGACTGAAATCTGTTGCTTTGGTTGGAATTTGTTTTAGCTGTACAAATTACGGTTGTTAGGATCCTTGGATTTGTGAAAGTGAACAAGAAACCGCTACACATGGTTTAAAGCGTGTCATCTAAATTTTATGCTTGGTTAATTACCATTTGGTAATGACACTGAGGCTTAGCAAGTACAGCAGAGAGGAGAGGATAGAGGACAGAGTGTGGATGTGCTGTCATTACATCCTGGAATCTATAGGGAGTGGGAGTGTGAGCCCTGAATGGCAGTTAACTGGACAGTAGGTGAAAACAGTGAATGCATGTCGGGGCAGCATTAAACTTATCACTGCAGAGTGTTAGACACACAGGTATGTACAGGCCCCATGTTCTAGGAGGCCTCAGGCTAGGGCAATGTTTGCTGAATGCAAGTAGCCCCTCCACAGATTCATCTTCAGGTGCCCTTCGCACAGGCAGGGGCCAGGCTATCAGCAGAACTGCTGTGTGTATGCGGCAAATCAGTTGCTTCAGTCATAAGCCAGGCATGTTCCAGTAGATCCGCGGAAGTATTGCGTGGGCTGAGCATGTCCACAGTAAGTCCAGATTTGCTGTATCTTTGTGGTAGGCACGGACATATTTCATGAAAGAAGCCACTTAAGGCCCTCAGTGGCCCTGTGTTTGCAAAAGCCAGCCTGTAAAGGGCTGTAGGCGAGAGGTATTGGTTTCTTTATACTTCTTCCCATATAAAAAGGCCGCTGTGGTGATGTGTTCCCAAGGGATGACTGAGTTCTTGTGGACCAGAAAAATCATCTGTGAAATTACTAAGAAAAATTTAGTTGAATTTCCCAAAGCCCAAAACAGAAGAATGCTTATGTCAAAAGATAGACAGAATCCAGCACTTCTGTTGTAGGGAACTAGCAGCAGAGTTGCTTTTTGATGGGGAATCCTGTTGTTTGACTTCAACATCCCATTGTGGGGAACCCATCCTTCCTTTAAAGGAATGTTTTCTTAGGATTATGTTAATGTTGATTAGGTTATGATTAACTGTATCAAAATACATCTGGCTGTATGGCATAAGTCAAGCAAGGTACAGACTCTTGCCCTCTCCTCAGACACAGGCAACCCATGTCACTGTCATCAGGTAAACAAGGGGCATACATGCCACAGCAAGGCAAGATTCTTGAGTTAATCTGGAATCTGCAACTGATGTTCTGGTTGACTTTTCAGAAGCTTCTTCGCATTTCTTGGATTCTGTAAAACCGAGAGTGATAACATGATAGACTTTGATCTTGAGGATTTAAATGCTACTTGTTCCCCCAGATTCTTTGTTTTTGTGCAGTAAATGCATTAGCTAATTTCTTTAAAACCACAGCCAGCTGACTGGTTATATTCCTGTCAATGTTAGTCACTTACCCGACTTTTAAGATGACTTATTACTCTTATAACTGATCTCCTATTATGTGCCACTTTGCCTGAATTCCTTTCCTGAAATTGCCATTAGTGCTCAGGTAATAAAAGCACAGCAACCTGAACATATTTCACATCCCCCCAAAATCTAGCTGTCAGGGCTGTTATTCTTTGTAGCTTTTGTACGGGTAAAAACGGCAGCATCTTAGAGGCTTTTATCAATGATTATCCTATTGCGGAATATATTTAATATACCAGGAGACATGCTGTATACCATTTCAGAATGGCATCGTGGTTTCATAACATCCTATCAGCATGGAGATTCTGCAGTAAGAAGTGCCTGATTCTGAGTTGGTTCTGCTTTGTGTAACTCCATTGTTTAAAAATGGGCAGAAGTGAAATCAGGGACAGGCCAGAGTTGCACAGATGTCCTGGTGGGCTAAGCAGAAACTTTTGGACTTTGTTGGAAGCTATAAACACTCTTAATTCTGCTGGTAAATTGTAATTAATCTTCCTAGGCTTGTCCATAAATGTCTTGTGGTTTTGGGGCTTGTAGGCCCCAAGTCTTTTGTCTGGCAGGTGGGGTTTTTTATGCGTCCTCTTACCCAGCACAAGGGGAGCAATGAGTAGAGCAGTACCAAACATCACTCATAGCATGACTGCTGCTTTCATGATGTTACTGCTGCTCATGTAGCTTTTCCCAAATTAGCTTTAAACTAGCTGTTTGGGTTGCTTGAAGAAAATAGCTGCAACTGCAGAGAATGTAGTGTAGCTGCCAGAGAGGTTAGGTACCTTTCTGGCCCATCAGTCTGTGCTGCAGCTATACAATTGTCAGCACCCGACCTACTTAAATTTAAGTCAGTTTGAGCAGGTAATTACTCAAGCTGCAGCCAACCCTCTTTGTTCACCGTAGATGAAGTCTCAGGTCCAAGTGTCTGTCATTGCTGTGCAAAGCACAACGTTATCCATATGCTCATACATTTCTATGCAATTATGCATAATTTCCTGTCTATACTACCACTCATTTAAGTCTTAGTTAATGAGATGATTATACGTTGGCAACTGTTCACAGGTATTATTTTTTTAGAAATACAAACATTTTCTTTCTCAAAGTTGTTTTTTTTTTTTAATTGTCTAAAGGTTAGTGAAGTTTGTAATACGTTTTTATATACTGTTCCTCCTTTATGGTGGCTAAAACTGAATTATCCAATCATAGATGTGAGTCCCTATTTTACACTTTGTGGAATCCTATAGTCAATGAACTTTACAATATACAAATTATTCTCAGAAAGTTAAGAGTTAAAAAGATGCATCTGAAAGTATTTCCTGGAACTAACTTGTCTGCACACCCGGCTTCAGATCTTTTCTTCCCCTTTTTCTACAGTTGAAAGTCTTTTCTGGCCCATATCAAGGAACTGTGGTACTGTCTTCAGCTGCTGTTTCTGCGCTGGATGTCCTGATAATGACTTCCATGACTATCCTTAATTAGAAGCGCAGCCAATTTAATGAGTTACCTGCTGTCTATGTTGGCCTACTCATCTACCCTCCTCCTTGTAGAGCTCACGGCTTTGTCCTTGACAGAATAAACAAATAATGCAGCCATAAGGGTTTTTAAAGTGTCGGAGAAGCTCGCCTCTCCTCTGCGTTACAAGCAGTAACAGACCCTTAGGTGAACCAGCACAGCAGTACCCACAGCAGGAGGTGCGTGGCTGAGATTGCTTGCTTGCTTCCATCCTCATCTCTTTGATTGTGTTCACTTTACTCAGCATTCAAGGCCTATTAGAGGAAGCAACAGTAGTTTAGGTAGTGTGGTCCAGCAGTGTGTTGTGTCTGGCTGGGGCAGTCGAAGTGGATGTCTGGGGAGAACCCATGAGCCTGCCCACATCCTGTTGTCTGTTCCCTTTCTGCTGCCCCAGAGTCAAAGTTTTTTATAAGGGATATCAAGGAAAATTCCTCTCAGTTCCTCTTAGTATCCCTTTATAGACCTGTCATACATGAATTCGTGCAGCTACTTTTTGTACCTAATGATACTCTCTGCTTCTGCAAGCTCCCATGGTGAGTCTAGAAGGGAAAAATTCAGCTTAGAATACCATGGTTACACAAGATTAGCAAACTTTTTGAGTGTTTTATGAAGGGTAATCTGTGCCATAAATGTAATTGGTTGATAATTTTACTTTTTACTCTAGTAGGTAGCTGCAGAAACCATGAAATCAGCAGAATAATACTTTTATCTGGGACAAGACAGTGAAACACGAGAAAGGCAGTGAAGGACCATGACAAAGGTACAGCCAGTAGTGAGTTTCATCCAGTCTCCCTTTTCCAACACTGGCCTTGGTGCTTAAGGTAGATCATAAGTAGAGAGAATACCTATAAGATTACTTTTTGAGCACTTATCTGATGCCTTCAGTGATTTGCAGCTCAAAGCCATCCTGATCCAGAAGTGGTGGTCGTTGGGTTTCATAGCAACTCGCTGGATTGTTCTTTCACAAAATCATCCCATTGATTTCTGACTCCCCACAGTCTGGACATCTCTGACACCTTGTGTGACAGTATGTTCGTTCCATTGGAATTCTGAAGCTCAAGTATTTCCACTGAGTTATTGTGAGCCTTCTGCCTGTGTGTGAAAACATACAGATTAGCCACAATTATTTTGAATAGCAAATTCAAAGTGTGTTTACAAGCTGTGAACAGAAAGAGGGAATGATTTATTTATTCATTTCAATTTTTTAATAATTCTATTGACATCACATACATGAACCTACTGCCTGTAATAATAATGAAAGACAAAAAAAAATATGGTTGCAAGTATATATGCGAGCTGTATCAGATATACAGCTATAGGCATATGTAGCTTTATCTTTACATATATGTGGAATCCAAGGTCCTAGGCACACTCACTTGTTTGGGTGGATCCAAAAGTAGAGTAGCAGACTAAACTTTTGAAAACAAGAGCCCTGATTCTGCCAGACCATTGAGGATATGCTGCCTTTTAAGTGAGGGCTGCTCCCCACTGCAGCCCATGGTTCTGCTTGTCTGAGCAAGCCAGGCTTGAGCCTTAAGCCCAGGTGCTGAACTGGAGCCTGTCGATGAAGCTGGGATGGTGCAGGAGTGTGGTGAAGATTTATAAACAGCTGAAGTGGAGCCTTCTGGGTTTAATGTGTTCCATAGCCAGTTCAAACAGGGCAGCAACTAAAAATCCCAGATGTCAGAGTTACACAACAGCTCCTTCAGAAAAGCAGCTTTAAGTTTTCAGTGGGCTTTATAATAGAGAGCATGCACGAAATGTTCACCCACAGGTAGTGAAGTGTTTGCTTTGCTAGCAGTACTCACCCACCATCAGCTCTCAGCTCATCCTTTCATAGGGGGAGAGAGGGAACTAATATTCTTCTTCATCCCTAATGCATGTTTTTACATTACCCTTATGTTGTGCGTGGGTTGTGTATAGCAGACTTAATGCAGCAATTTGTAGACCTGCATCAATTTAGTGCTTTTTTTTTTTTTTTTTTCCTTAAAGAAATGCTATATTGAGTGCAAAGTTTGAGGCTTTTTTCCACCTGGGTTAAGGTTAAGGACTTTGAAGGAGAGGTTAGTTTATTTTGAAACTAACAGAAGTTTAGTATTTTCTATTCATACCTGTAGCTTCCTATCCCTGCAGCATTCAATTGCATCTCCTAATTCAGCTGCCTACCATGGGACTTGACAAGCTGCATCCTATAAGCAGCTGTTTCTTCCCTCCTCTGAAAGGCATTGAGACTGCAAGCATGGATGTCAACTCTTGATGTACTGAAGCTGTTTAGAGAATCTAAGAACAGGTAGTGAGGTTTTAAATTTCCAATATTTCTAACATTTTCCTATTAAGCTGTGGAAATGTAGTTTCCAGTTGACTATGAGGTTAGGAGTCTTCCACGCCAACACCTGTATTGGCAGAATATTCTTCTTTTGTACCATGTTATGGGGATACAACAGCACTGCTATTTGCTTTACTGTCTTCCAATGACTGAATTTAAAGCCTCTAGTCTTTTTAAATAGAAGGTTGTTTTCATCCTGAGGAATGATTTGAAAGGACCAACACTGATCTATGTATTCTTATTTTGGTTAAGACTAGTGCTTTAATTTTGTTAAGAATCTAAACCACAGTGAACTATCACAAAAATGGACTTATGAGGACTCTGGCATCAGTTTAGATAACTAACTTTACTTTAGTGCAGCCTTTTCATGCAAGGAAAGAGGTCTGTAGCTCAGCATCCTTTCAAATCCAGGCTGCCATCTGCCATCTCCTCAATTCTCACAGTGCTGGGGCTACTTAAAAGTGGAATACTCCTGGTTCTGAATCCTGTAGGACAAAGATCGTTACCTGATATTCATTGCAAGGCTCAATGTGCCTCTGCTGCATCATAAATTATAAGATTATCTCTATATTATTTATTATAATATAATGAATAATCATTATAATCTCATAATGCACAAGATCCTTCATCTTTAACGGAGATGTTTCCTGTCTACTTAGACCAACTTCAGACTGCCTGGATGTTTTTGGCACAGTCAGGACTTAGAGCACTATCTGGTCTCTTTTGCTTTGTATTTCTCACTGGCTTTTCCCTCCCCTCTTTGACTCTTTCTGTCACTTGCCATCAGTGTGCTGATCTGTACCCATGTGTGCTAGTGACTCTACCCTGGTGTTTTCAGGTGACAAAAGTGAAAAGAGAGAAGTTAGTCAGGGTGACACATCTCTCCTTCTCACACCTCAGTATTTGTCTTACCTCGACTCTGCCTCACTAAAATAAGTACTAATGCCAACATATAGAAAACCTATGCAGCAGTAAAAAACTTCTGCTGAGAAGAACTGTGTCTAATTGCTCACTGGTCTCCACTGAAGGACTCTAAGACATTTTTAATAGGGTTTCTTTTCCTCTCAAGGCTCGGTCCTTGACACAGTATTTTTATTAATGAGGCGTCTGGTTGTTCCACAGGCTGTTTGTTTTTCACACTGTACGCACAGAACAGTGTAATAGTCTAAAAACTGAGAGGACACATGAGATGCTGATTTGATCTTATCACAGATTAGGAATCTGTACTCATATCGTCTTACCTTATTCTGCCAGGGAACATGAGCAATATAACAGGAATGCAAGTTCTGTTTCCACAGATGTGAGGGAACACTTCATTAAATGACAATGTCCTGGGTGACTTTTCCACCTTCTGCATTTGATCAGCTCTACAACGCACTGCTTTCTCTTAAATGCCCTGGACTCTGGGAAGTAAGAGCAGAAGAATCAAACAGCTGTCCCTAGCTAGTGACAAGCCCTGCTGTGACAGAACATGAAGAAACCAACTATCTGGGGTCTGTTTCTGCAGTGTTCAGGCAAGAAAGGCACTCACAGTAATTCCTGCAGAGGGTCTCTGCACACAGGTTCTGAACTGCTTGGTTAGTGAGTGTTGATGTGAGGCTATTTCACATGGTTCTTCACAGAGTACTGGGTCCTACCCTGTGCCCAGGCATCAGAAGCAGCAACGTATTAGGGTGAAACCTACCCTATCCCATGCAGACTTCAGGGCACAAAGTCAGAATGAGCCTCCATGGCCCATTAAAGCTTCACATTTTTAATATAGAGAAGGACTTCCATGTATTAGAGTCAACATCTTCTTCTACAGCATCTATACAGGCATACTCACCGATTGAATGTCACTCATTTGGGCATTGAATTTGGGATTGAATTGAATCTGTCAGTCATCTAAGGATGATGGAGAGGTTAGGAAAAGTATGTTGCAGAGAGTATGATGCACTTTAACAGTATGTTGTATGCTTAGAACAAACCCAATGCTTTTTGAGGTGAAAAGGTGTTAACCTGTATTTAGCACAGCCCACAGTTAAGAGGTACCCTAAACTATCCTGGCTATGACTAGGAAAACCACAAATCTTTACCTGTTTTCAACAAACTTCTAGTTACTCCATCATCTCTGTTTCCTACTACAAATTAGGGCTAATATACCATAGGTGCTAATTTAAAAGCAAGCTCATTTTTCTTCATAGCAAGACCAAAACTTTTCTTTTTATATGGAGTTCTCTTCAGTGTCTTTGATGCAGGAGTGTGAAACCTTTTTTTTGTAAACAGATGGGTTGAACTTGGCACTGTAGTATACTGATGGCTGCTGCTTTAACCAGGTGTTCAGGACCCTCTTCTCTGGAGGAGACTGATGACAGCAGATGATGCTGGTGAAGATCTAAAAGGATTGAGAAAGGTGATGAATTGCCCATTCTTTTCCCTCCCATGTTATGCCTTTTCTTCTGGACTCTTTTCTCGGGGTGGGGGGAAAGACTGTAATTTGGGAAGGAACAGTGTAATTCATCACATTTTTTCAACAGTCTCTGTTAGCAAGGTCCGAGGGGTCCACACACAAAAACTAACGGGATATTCTTGCTCTAACTGAGCTGGCAGGATTTCTTTGCTGGAGCTGAGGTCCTTGTAGTGTCTAATTTGCTTTCATTTTTGGACAGTGAGTGCTGCTTCGCACTGGGGCAATGCAAATGTTCCTGCTTCTTTTGAGCACATAGTGCTTATACTGACTGAGTGTATCCCCTTTCAAATGCAAGGAACCTTTACCAGGGAAGACAAACTTAGTTTGTTACTATTACTTGGCTTTCCAGTGCCTACATGATTTATTGTGATTTTTCTGTCAGAATTTTTATTTTACAGAGAGAGCAGCTGAATATAACTGCAGAAATGACTGTATTGCAGTAAGGAGCTTGCAGAGCTTGCACCCAAGGGTATTTTGAAAGTGTTGAATTTTCCAAGAGGCACCTAAAGGCAGTAAGGGCTTACTTGAAGATTTCAAAAGTGGAGCTGTGATAGCTTAGACTAGCTATCAGTCCACTTTTGAAATCTTCAAGTAAGCTCTCCAGCTGACAAAGTTGTCTTCAGACTTATGTGAACATACTTTGGGAAACAGCATAGAACTCTGCATGATCTAGTGTTGGAATATTTATACTGGGTGAAGGTGTTGGAAGAGAAATGGGGAGGGAAAAGCAAGTTTTGCAACTCCCTCTGAACACCGTGTTGTTGCAGTGGTGCCCAGCGTAACTGCTGTGCAAGGCAACCTGGATGTGTTCACACTAGCTTTCGTTAACACTGTTGGATTTCAGTTTCACATCTGAACTGTGGTAGCTAGTACATTTTGCTCTGGTTTTTTTCAGACTTGAAGACCACATAAGACGATGTCATATGTCCTAGCAACAGTCTTATTTCAGTGCCTGAGCTCATCTTCTGGGCAGATTAAAACTGACACTCCATTGGGAAGAAAGCTCTAGAAGATATGGTTATTTTGACAAAGCAGCCCATCATCCAAGAGAATAACGTGAACTATTATTACCACTAACGATCTCTCCAATCTGCAGTTTATCCAGCATTCTCCAGGTTCAAAGTATGGTCTCATTTGGACTCCAAAAAATGCAATTCTTGTATTTTGTAATAATTTTCTAATAAGCTACAGTTTCAATAATTTAGCATGGTAAGCAGTCTTATTTCATGAACTGTGTTTTATTTTGAAGGTCTAACTTTCATGTAAATTATGAGAAGTATATGAAAATAGCATCCTCTACTTAACAACATGTAGGTGTTTTTTTTCCATAATTCTTGTGAAATAAAAATAGAAATAAGGTAAAAGATCTGACAGAGTTAATGTACTACATAACTCTGGAGGCATAGCTATCAGGCTGAAAAAAACCCCTAATGAAGTCATTATTCAAAGGAAACCTTGCTTCAAGTTACAGAATGGATATGAAAATGATAGATTAATATGCTTAAAGAGAAGTATATAAATAGACAGGTGGCACGACTGAATAAAATTCAGCTAACGTGGGTAGCTTGCATTTCGTTTTGTACTTATAAATTCCTGTTATAGATGCCTAGCAGAGGCTTGGTATTTATCTCTTGCTTTCCATTAATAAGTCATCACTGTGGATTTCTCTGCTGTGCCTCTGATTGATATCATATCACTGACTATCCTGGGGCAACTACTCCCTAGCAATTTGGCACATCCATATTACTCACTTTTAATCAGATACTTTCTTCAGCACTTGCTCTCACCTGCCGTGGGCTTTCTTTAAACTTAATGAACGTTACTAAGAACTGATTTAAGACCAGTGTGGTAATAAAGGCATCCCCACTAAAAAAGAAATAGTCATTTTCTTGCAATGTAGAATAAAACTTACGCACAGTTTTAATACATTAAGGATGTGTTTTGTGATGACATTTGATGGGTTAAACCCATTTCACTGGAAGTGTCTTTATCTACCGATGTCCAAAAAGTCCCAGCCTCATTCCTGAAGTCTGGCACATCCTGCAATTTGGGCTGTCCTATCAAGATTGAAATCAGATGATTTTTCAGGTGTTACATGCAGTTGGCCAGAGACAGATACTTTGCTAAGCTTCCTTTTCTGTGATGCTTGTAGTTTCCATGCTCCCAGAAAAAGGCAGGTTTGACTTAGAAGACTGCTGGTGTGGTGCCTGAGGAGTTTGCATCAATTACTTTACAGCTCCTCTGAACTCCATGGGTTAGGGTCAACGTATGAATTTTTTCTCTCGTGATAAGCAACTGCTTCTCACCAAGTGTGGAAAGGTGTAATTCAACATCATTCTGGACTTACAGCCAGGAATGGTATTTTTATTTGCCTCGAGGAAAAGTTGTCATATTCCCCAGGTAAAATAGTTCAGGTTTTGATTTTTCATTTGAGAAACAAAATTATTCATGGCCAGCCTGATGTGCTGGCTTTGGCTGGGATAGAATTAGTTTTCTTCATAGTAGTTGGCATGGGGCTGTGGTTTGGATTTGTGCTGAGAACAGTGGTCATAACAGGGGGATGTTGTCGTTACTGCTGAGCAGCGCTCACACAGAGCTGAGGCCTGTGTTGCTTCTCACACCGCCTCACTAGTGAATGGAGCTGAGGGTGCACAAGGAGCTGGGGGGACACAGCTGGGACAGCTGACCCCTACTGACCAAAGGGATATCCCATACCACATGATGTCATGCTCAGCATAGAAAGCTGGGGGAAAAAGAATGAATAAAGGGATGTTGGGAATGATCGCATTTGTTTTCCCTAGTCACTGTTAAGCTTGATGGAGCCTGGCTTTCCTGGGGATGGCTGAGCACCTGCCCACCCATGGGAAACGGGGAATTAATTCCTTGTCTTCCTTTGCTTACATGTGTGGCTTCTGCTTTACCTATTAAACTGTCTCACTTTTACCCTTCAGATTCTCTTCTCCATCCACTGTGGGGCAGGGGGATGAGTGAGTGGCTGTGTGGGGCTTAACTGCTGACAGGGCTAAAACCACAACATCCAAGTTAGGAAAGGTTTACTTTAAAGAACAAGACGAAAGGTCTGATGCAACTAAAATGAAAATATTATTCAGAGGTAAGACTGTCGAAAGAACAGGGATATATAAAAGCAATTTAATTTCATGGGTTTTTGAAGCATTGCCCTTCCTCTGTTTAAGATCTATTTTTATTAAAAAATTGCAGCAGATCTTATAAATATGTTTGTCTTGCAGAACCTTATCTATTCAAGTATCTGTTTGTATGGCAGTGGTCTAGAAATACTAATTTACATGCACTATATTTCCTCTACAAGCTACGCAAGTGGCTTTTTATCAAAGCTTCCTTCACTTGGTCACTTTTTTTGGAAAACTATGCTAAATGCAGATCGGTCCACTAATGAATTATTCCAAGATCCTTAAGATAATGCAATCTGATTATTCAGGTCTGTGCCTTGTCCTCTTCATGTGTCCTATTAGGATCTTTCCCATTCCCTCCCATGTAGTATCCTCAGATTGTGTGCTCCACTGTCCTCTTATTTCCATCTCTTGTACCTCAAAAATGACAGGTGTCACTATGGGCCTTGCCTTCCTTCAGGGACTTGCTGGCTGAACCAGAGGCAGAAAGGCTGCCTAGCTAGAAACAACAACATCTCAAGTAAGTAGTAGTCTATAGTGTTAATTAACAGGTTATTAATCTAATTCATACACAATGGCAGCTCATGCTGCAGGCCAAATTTTTGATAGACAGAATCTTGTGTAGCTCTGGCTATTCTAAGCACTTTGTTGATTTAAACCAGAACCTAATCCTTAAAGTGGAAGTAGTAGTCGTGTAAGGGTGATCTAGTAAACTGAATCTATCACGTCTCTGATCCTGAAGTTTTCTACGGGTTTCTATACTAATTCATTCTTACTTTGGGCCTGCCCTGGACTTCTGTGTTGCTGTTGAAAAATGCCTCTTTCAGAGGTTCGGTATGTCCCAGGTTTTCTTGGAGAAATCCATTTATGGCTTTAGCTCTGTTGTTGAAGCCAGGTGGCATTCAGATCCAGAAGAAAGTAGGCTTATTTTGTAGGTTTAAATCTCTTAGATCTAAAATGAATCTTTTATAGCTCAAGCCTTGGTTTAAAAATATGTATGGTTTCAAGCAGAGACATGTGTTTACATATGTTTACCAAAGTGCTTGAATGTATAATGCCAAATATGAACCTAAAATGGTAAGAAAAAGAAATATGTTTCTTCCAGTTTTGCCAAAACTTGTTATTCTTGTTGCAAACCACACAATATTTGCTGGGCTTACATATCTATTCTTTGAGTCATCTGATTATTATTTTTTACATTCCTTGCTGTTCATTTAAAATGCAAACCAAATTTTGTTCTTCCAGTTACTGAGAAGCAAGAAAATACAAGAATGGTGTTTTTCAAACAATCCAAACCAAGTAAGACCCAAGGCAGAGTAAAACCAGAATGAACCCAAAAGCTCAGAAGCCCAAAGCCTAACAGTGGGCTCATTCTTAAAATCTCAAAGTCAATTTTTTAAAAGTTGTTTTTAAGTTAGGATTTTAGGGGCACTCTGACTCAGGAATTTTGATTGCAGAAGATGAAAAATAGCACCTTATTGTAGTTGGGTTATCAAAATGGAGAAAATAACCAACAGTTCTTCCCTCATGGGCAAGCCTTCCAGGTCACAGTCAATGCCTATGTTTCCTAAGCTGATCATAACATGGAAATGGACATATGAGATCATCAGTGGAGATCGTTCTATTCTGCTGTCGCCACTCAAGTCTTAGTTAAATGTTAACCAGAAAAGAAGAGAGCACTGTATGGGGTTGTTAAATTGAGCCCTGGGGCGCAGTGCAGACCCAGGCTTTCCAGCTTCTTGAAAATGACGTCCATCTAGTGGACACGACTCGATATTACAGCAGCAAAACCCAACGGCTTCGTAGAAGGTACGTTAACATTGTATATATATGTGTATATATGTGTGTGTGTGTGCGCAAACGTAATTTAAAATATTTATTTTTTTATTTTTAAGGCGAGAGGTTTATTTGGCTATTCTTGAAGCTTGTGAGAGAGTTTCTCAATAAACCTATTGTTCTTAACAGAGATATCTTCTCTTTTTTTTTTTTTCCCTCAGATTCTTACCCACACCCTGATGAGGCTGTTGGCGTTTTCTTCAAGTTCAAAATCTGTGTTTTGGCTGGTTTCTTGCTGATAAATTTACTACCAGAGAACAAGTGAAAATTTTGGAGAAGAATGGTTGATCACTGCCTGAGGGATCCAAACCGTACAAATGAATTAAAGGTGCAGTTCTGCAGTCCCTCTCTGTTTGCTTCAGCAGACATTACACCAGGAGAACTCCTGAGAGACTTAAATGTGTCCTCTTACTTGTGTGCACTAGATCTTGCTGCCTAGGAGATGTACAGCTGGCATATGTAGTAGCACAGTGCACCTGAACTGTGTTTAAAAATAGAAACCCAGTGAAACAGAAAGATAAAGTCTTGAATTAGCATGATTAGCAAACAGGTTTTCATGTCAGTTTTATTTATGAAGAATAATTGAGGGTATCTCAAGTCCCTCATCATCTTCACGATCAAGACCCATGGAAGTAATCATAGGTTAGAGAATAAGAAACAAATGACAGCACCCCTTTGAAAATGTCATGTGATTTTGAGACCATATTCTCAACATTATTAAAAAGTAAAGTGTTTTGTAGTACCAAACCAAAGGGCTGAATTGCCTGAAATGGGAATCCTTCTGCATTTCACTTCCTCCCCTCATGTCAACATGGAAAGGTAGCCCTGGTGGTGCCTATAAGCTGCAATCGTCTACTTCCTGGAGCCTCCCCTTACCTGTGCTGCCCTTGAGAGGTGAGTAACCGATAGACCCGTGTCTCCGAATACCGGTCAAAGGAGTTGCTTAACAGAAGGGTTGTGACCACAGCGTAACTGGGAAGCGATTGCAAGTCTTGCTTTGATGGCCTCTGAGCACTGAGTGTCCTGCTGTGCGTGCTCTTTTTCTCCCTCAAGTGCCCCTATCAGCCTCACTAATTTCCCAGTGAGCTGTGTTGTCCCTAATGTTTGCAGAGTGAGTGGGGCAGCACTGGTGACTGTTAGCTTCTCTTAAATTGATGTTTGCAATTTAACAAGGAATTTTCATTTTGTGATGTGTTTCTCATGCTTGTTACAGCAAAGAAGTTCCACTGAAACGAAATACCTCTAGCAAGAAGCTTCAGGGTTATTAACTCAGCAGTTCTGTATAAAAACACACATTCTCAACAAGTTTTCATTCTAGCAGCCGTCTAAGATTACTCTAAACAGAGAAAGTCAATGAAACCCTCAAGCTGTCATGTGGACAATTTAAAAGCCTAAAGACGGTTGGTAAGTGACATGCTGGTGCGTGCTGGGGCTTAACTCTATGCAATGGCTTTCTGATTTGACAAACCTACAACTCACTGTGTACACTCAACGTTCTTTTTCTTTGAGAGGGATAGCCAAGAATGAATGTAACAACTTCATTCTCCTTTGCACATCAAAAATGTTAGTTATTGCTGCTAATACCAGTATTCATGGAGCACCATTTCTATTCCTTGCATATAGCAATAGAAAAAGCCATCTGAGCAGCTTCCAGCTGTGGATGGTAATGTTTACATTCCCTTCAGAGAGGTGCAGGTGTGAAAGGAAAGAGCTGGTTCACTACTAAGACAGCTACACGTGTTGCTGTGTACGTTTTAGAAAGAGCAATACCTTATATCTGATGGCAGCAATCCTAAAGTCTGCAAGGACTCTGGGGGAGGCTGTCCCCTTTTTATCTGTGGAAAGTTCTGTAGAGACATGTGTCACCTTCGCTCTAGAGCTCTGGGAGCTCTACCCTCACTCTGGAGAGGCAGCAACCTCGGGCCAAACAGGCTTTGTTTCCAACTAGTTCCCAGAATGGAGCATTAGGCAGGCTTTCCAGTGTCCTGCATTGACCTCCAGGTGCTGACTATGACAGCAGGTGGAACTGCTCTTAGCCCTTAGGACCCATTTTGATATTGCTTTGCTCTATAGATGCTATTCAGAAAAAGGGGACTATCTCTGTCAAGGTTAAATATCCTGAGAAAAGAGGAATTACCTTTATGAATATTGTGGTATGCCTAAAGGACATTTTTTTTCTTACACAGCGTTAATTTTAAAAGTAATCAAATCTCCAAGGAGTGCAATGTCACCTGAAGTGCCAGAAGATGAACAGAAAAGTTTACACTACCGTTCTATCTTTGCCATTTTTCTCTGTTATGCCAAACTTTACAAAATGCAGTAATGCACATAAGAGATCTGGTAGTCTGGTGTCCATCCATCCTGAGGCACAATGGAGGGAATCAGGAATAGAGCAGCTGCCTGATCTCTGAACCATCTCGTTTTCAGAGGCTCTTACATAAGCCTTTTTTCTTCCAACTCTGTATTTACCAAGTCAAGGGTCTATCTCATTGTTCCATTAGTGCACTACCTGAATTCACAGCAAACTAATGAAATATGGCAATAAATCTTATTAAATGCTGTATGTGGAACATAGCTCAGTCCCAAATGCTCTCCTGAGAGAGCCCCATCCTTCTCAAGCACATATCAATGAGAGTAAGACTATACAGCAGAAGAGAACAACAAACTTTTTCAAAATGGTGATATCTAAATTGCATGGTGCAAATGCCATTCTTTGGGAAAGAGAGATTTTTCAAATGGTCTACATATAAAACCGCTGATGGGATGTGAGAGTAGAGTCTTTGAAGTGCTCCAGTCCTCCTTCCTGTCTGTCCCTCCTTGCTCCTGGCAAGATGGTAAATGGGGCAAGGCTACAGGGGCTGCCTCCCTGCTCTCTCAGATGCCACAACTGATGAGCTTCAGAAGTTAGTCTGACCTGGGTCCAACTCACTGAAAGGATTAATTTTCACATTTTGGTCTGAAGGGAGAATCATAGAATCATAGAATCATAGAATTGTAGGGGTTGGAAGGGACCTCGAGAGATCATCGGGTCCAACCCCCCTGCCAAAGCAGCTCCCTAGGACATTTCACTGAGATAGGCGTCCAGATGGGTCTTGAATATCTCCAGAGAAGGAGACTCCACCACCTCCCTGGGCAGCCTGTCCCAGGGCTCTGTCACCCTCATTGGGAAAAAGTTCTTCCGCATGTTGGTGCAGAACTTCCTGTACTCCAACTTGAGGCCATTGCCCCTTGTCCTGTCCCCACAGACCACTGAAAAGGGGCTGGCTGATTCCTCCTGCATCCCCTGCTTAAGATAATTGTAAACATTAATTAGGTCCCCCCTTAGTCTTCTCTTCTCAAGGCTGAACACTCCCAATTTTCTCAGCCTTTCCTCATAGGGGAGATGCTCCAGGCTCTTAATCATCTTCGTAGCCCTTCTTTGGACTCTTTCCAGGAGATCCCTGTCCTTTTTATACCAGGGAGCCCAGAACTGGACACAATACTCCAGGTGGGGCCTGACCAGGGCAGAGTAGAGGGGGAGGATCACCTCCTTTGACTTGCTGGCCACACTCCACCGGATGCACCCCAGGATCCCATTAGCTCTCTTAGCCACCGAGGCACACTGCTGGCTCATGGCCAACCTGTCATCCACCAGGACCCCCAGGTCCTTCTCCACTGAGCTCTTCTCCAGCAGGTCATCCCCCAGCCTGTACTGATAGAAACGGTTGTTCCTTCCCGGGTGCAAGACTCTACACTTGCTTTTGTTGAACCTCATCTGGTTTCTCCCTGCCCAGCTCTCCAGCCTGTCCAGGTCTCGCTGGATGGCAGCGCAGTGTTCCTGGGTATCAGGATGGAGGATAAGGGAGGATTTAAAAAGCATGTTTCTTGACTTGCTATGGGTACCTGGTTCATTTGCCCTTCATAATTGGCAGCTCTGAGCATTTGTGAGAGCATCAGGATTCTGGTGTATTGCTTCCTGCCATGTAACTGCTGGATCTGTGGTGTCTCTTTGAGCAGGCCTGTTTGCTTGCCACATTAAAATTTATAATTAGGCTGACTTTACTTATAACCCATTGAAAAGATAGAGGTAGGCTTTCAGATGCTTCTGTCTGCCAGACAAATGTTCATCGCAGCTGAAACCTCTGAGGTGTCTCCTGGCTCAGCTCCAGGCTGACATGAGCCTCCTCAGCACTGTCAGGAATGAAGTGTTTCTTGGCACGTGCAGAAGCTGAATGCTAGGCACCTGGAGAACTTTAAAACTCAAATAGGTACCTACTTAGGTTTAAGAGCCTTCAGAGTTGGGCGGCAGCTGAGCAGAAGGTTTTAGTACCACTGTTTGTAATGGCAGCTGAATTCAGCCTAGCTGCCTGCTTATGTACCTTAATACCGTTTTGGGATCTGGCCCTAAATAATTAAATAAGAAAGAGCAGGCAATTAAGAAGTCGTGCTTAGCTGGGTTAGCCTCTTGAAGAGAGCAACAAATCAGCCTCGTTTCCTCCTCCTGAGAATCGTTAGATCGTTTGTTACAAGGGCGAAGGGAGCCCCTGCAGCATTCGGTTGTAGAAGTGTGTGGGGCTGCTCTATGGAGTGCTCTGTTTGCCTGTTTACAAACTGCTTGTGCCTGATTGAGCATCCCAGGTCGATGTTTAGTTTGAAAAGCGATATATCAACTGCTCTTTAATTAGGACCCTGCAGCCCACCTTTCTCAGATGCTGCTGCATCATAAAGTGTTCCCTGATTGGGAATATGCAGATGCTGTTGGTGGAAGAAATAGTTGTCTTTAGCCAGAGTGAAAGGGCTTTGCCACCTCTAACTTGGAGTTATGGCAGCAGGTTTGAACCCCAGGGCTTAGGTGTAAGGACAGGAGACAAACAGACCTCTATTCTCCTTCCAAGGAAAATGCTGTCAGCGAGGGCTGTTGCTGTGCTCTGTGGCCTAAGAGAGGAAATGTTTCTCCATCGCTGCCTGTGTATCCTGCCCATGTTGCTTCCTGGGGCTTCTCTGCAAGAATTTCAAGAACAGGTGAGCAACTTCTCTGTGCTGCTTTCTTGTTTGGGCTGGGATGAGGAACGAGGCTGGAGCACTTCACCCGCTCCACTTGAACATGGCAGTCAAAACTGTTGGTGTTTGATACCGCTGAGAGAGGCCTGCAAAGGATAAGCTGCTTACAGTGAAAGAGAATGTTTCACTCTGCGGTGATGCAGCCTCCTCTTATTTGGAAGGTAATTAGTACTTCTTTAAAAAAGCAAAGACTTTGAGGCTGAATTTCTCCAACGAATCTCTGCAGTGTGCTCTACAGAAATTGTGAAGATACCTCTGAAATAAACTGTAATATTCTGTTAAAGTGCCCTGGTTTAGGCTGGTGGTGTGAACTGCTTCCAGTCCAGCTTATTGCGGCAAGCCTAATGAAAACCAACCAAAAACTTCAAGCCCTCACCAAAACTGTTGGTGCTTGTAGGAACTGTGGTATTGATACCCTTGAAGAGGTAAGTTATTTATCCATACTGAACTATAGTAGCTAAGCCAGTGCTTTTAGCCCACATGCTTTGTTTGCCTCAGATGTTCCTTGCCAGATGTTACGATTCTCTGTCTCACCCTGAAATATGAAAGCTGGGTTTGCAAGAAAGCATTTAACAGTTGGTTTTTTTTTTTTAAGAAAAGCTAACATTATTGAAATGAAACACCAAGCATTGTTGTGTCGGACCCATCTCTTCCAAAAAAAAAAGTGAAATACATTGTGTGTTGTACCTACCTTTAAGACAGAAGCATAGTATTTCTTCCTGATCCTGAGGGTAATGCGTGTGTGTATAGGGGTAAGGACTGTTCAATAAGTGAGAAAGTTCCATTATGGGGGGAGGGAATGGAGTTTAATCTTCAGTTCTCTTATCACTGGCTTTGGGATTACTATCTCTATTCACTAGTTTGCTTTAGCTTTGGTGCAAGATGAAGCCATTCTACTGTATTTTCCTCTTCCTCTGGCTTCTGGGAAGTGAAGATCCATGACCATGAGCGATATATTTCCTCTTCACGTTGCTTTTTCCAGGATGCCAGTTTTTCTCGCTTAAAGGCCTCCTTAAGGCAATCACATCCTGTAAGATAAAGATGCCCATGGAGAGGGAAATACTCGTGTCAATGAATCTTGCTGCCTACAAGAATCTAAATGAACTGCATGACTTATGCCCATGCCTGAATGGCAACACTTCTGGCCCATGATCTTGAGCTGATTAAGCCCACAGCCTTTAAAAGAAATAGTGGTGACAGCTCATGTGGCCATTGTGGAAATTAGTTTATTTGTATATAAATGTTTTATACATTTTACTATGCAACATAATCCTTGAAGAATTAACTGCTTGTTTTTCCACTCATACAGAGTATTCCAGGTTTGTAATTGAAAAGAGTGATGCCACAGACAACTGAGGAGAGCTGGTTAAGTGTTATTGATAGCTGTATTTTATTTACCAAGAGACTGGTAATACTTTAGTATTTTTCTAGCCATTCCCTTCACCATATGTGCATGTTCCTTTGATGAGCAAAGAAAAGCTAACGAAAAGACTATCAAAATGAGATTACAAGAGCAATATGAGAAGAAACTGTGAAATGCTGGCAGTCTTCATTATTATATTAATGTAGTATAGGAACAAATTACATGACTACTCTAATATAGACCCTTGGAAAAAGGAGTAAAAAAACCCAACCACAAGCCCCAAGCAATTGTTAAATTGTTAAAGGCATTTATGAAACTGCAGCAGCAAAACAACTTTTCACCTGCACTTGACATATATACATATATATATTTAGTCAAGAAATGGTGTGTGGTATTAAAAATGTGGCAGTTTCTTGTAGTAAATGCTTTCTGTCATTTAAGCCAAAGAAAGGATTTGCATTGCCCCATTTATGCAAACAGGAGTGTTCATCAAATGCTCCTATAGTCACTCATCACACCTAATAAAACATGAGGAGTGTTACTACCTGAACTCATATAGAAGCCAGTTCTTCTGAGTGGAGGGAAATGAGGAGGAAGTAAAATGAGCGCAGCTCAACTGGATGCAGCACTGCAGTTACTTTCATAGAATCATAGAATGTTTTGGACTGGAAGGGACCTTACAGATCATCTAGTTCCAACCCCTCTGCCATGGGCAGGGACACCTCTCACTAGACCAGGCTGCTCAAGGCCCCATCCAACCTGGCCCAGAATGCCTCCAGGGATGGGGCATCCAACACTTCCCTGGGCAACCTGTTCCAGTATCTCACCACCCTTGTAGTGAAGAATTTTTCCCCTAATATCTAATCTAAATCTACCCCCTTCCAATTTAAAACCACCCTCCCCCTCCATCCTATCACGATGTGCCCTTGTAAATAGTCCCTTCTGCTTCCCTGTAGGCCCCTTCAGGGACTGGAAGGCCACTATTAGGTCTCCCCAGAGCCTTCTCTTCTCTAGGCTGAACAACCCTGACTCTCAGCCTGTCTTCATAGGAGAGGTGCTCCAGCCCTCTAAACATCTTTGTGGCCCTCCTGTGTTCCTGTTCCAACAGTTCTATGTCCTTCTTATGCTGGGGACTGCAGAACTGGACACAGTACTCCAGGTAGGGTCTCACAAGAGCAGAGCAGAGGGGCAGAATCCCCTCCCTTGACTTGCTGGCCATGCTCCTTTTGACGCAGCCCAGGATACGGTTGGTCTTCTGGGCTGCAAGCACGCATTATCAGCTCATGTCGAGCTTCTCATCCATCAGCACCCCCAAGTCCTCCTCTGCAGGGCTGCTCTCTATCACACCATCTCTCAGGCTGTATTGGTGAAGAGGATTGCCCCAACCCAGGTGCAGGACCTAACTTTCATGAGGAGTTATCTGAAACTCCTAGGGAAGGTGGATTTGCTATGTCTGGTTGCAGAACTGTATGATGGAGACAGAGGTCTGAGGGTGCAGCAGCAGTGAGAATCATTACTGTTCTCCTGCAGACTGCAATATCTGAATGCAAGACTTTGGGGGAGAGTATTAGCTATGCCAGCGGGGATGGTTGTAAAGAATCTAGGTGTAATTTGGGTGTGGGTAAGTCAGACTCTAAGAATTGGGGTGAAACTAAGAATTAATGCAAAATAAAACTCATCAGTATTTTACAGTGTTAGTCCCAGCTTGGACTGGTGTCCCTTTGCTTGTACCCTTACAGCCAGACGTCTGCCCTGACATGAGGGGAAGTGAGGGTAAACAAGGAGATGGGATTTCTTATTTGCTTTAATAGGAATTATGGCTCAGTTGTCATCAGAAGCCTTAGCCCTACTTTAGTGCTTGTTGGACTGGATCAAAACCTTTGCCGTTAGCTGATGCAGACGCGCTCTGCTACAAACTCCCTTTGCTGGTTCAGATTTGCTCTAAATGTGCTGCTGGACTAACATTTTGCTATGGGCATTGAGCCAGGCCAGGCATTGTCAGCTTGCCCCCAGCTGCATAAAACTGGCAGGCGCTCTGTATCGTATTCTGGCTAATTCATTGAAGAAGCGTTTGTACGCTTGCCACTCGGCAGTCACAGGTGGTGGATCAGAAACCAGAATATCCCATGAGTGGCTAATCTGGTGACCACGGGACTAATTTCAGAGCAAAGTGCTGGTCAGTGTCCCCATTCTGGAGAACAATAAAACCAATAAACAATAAAACAGGCTTTGCATCTTCCAGGAACTGCAGGGCTTCGTCCTGGCTCACTCCATATTTGCTGCTTTTGCTGCAACCCCAGAGTTTGGGGTGGGGTGAGGAGGGGTGGAGCAGACAGTGAGACTACGCTCAACCCGTGGCCGGTTAGGGACCAAAGAAACCTTCAGGGTAACTGGGAACAGCCTTGGGCTGGCTGCTGCTGCTGGGCCAGCTGCAAGTTTGAAGGAGCACCCAAATGTGGTTGGTTTTTTTTCCTGTGAGGAGGAGGATGGAAGAGAAAGGCATCATCCAGCATCGGAAGGTTTCCATCAGTTTTCTGCTTCTCCTTTGCTGTTACTCCCCAGCTGCTTTGCGCTTCCCTCACAGATGCAACAGGGCCCCAAAATTCAACTGCTGAGATGGAAACATGTTTAATAACATATTATGAAAAAGACATGGTGAAAAAATCCGATATAGATGGAGGATTTTAGTGCCAGATTGTGTCCTGGGATTTCAATGCATATCTTTCATTAAAGCCATTAAAAATGTTCGTGTTTCAAGGAAGAATTTGGACTTTTGACACAATTCCCTCTTTTTCTCTGGGAGCCAAACATTTTCTGTGGTAACAGAAAATATTATAACAAGAATAAATGTAACTCATTTAGGCATTAAAATGAATAACAGTCCTTGATCTATTTGCTGAAGATTACAGGCATGAGATGTGAAAGCTGTTAGTGGATTGAAGAAAGATATTTGCTGCGATTGGCACTGCAGCTTTGCTTATTCTACAAAACAATGAAGGAGATGACTGGAGAGGTATCCAGATCCTCACATCCTACAGAGAGATTGCTGTGCATCTTGTGATCAGAACTTTGGCCGGTGGTCTGCTGTATTTCATTGCCTTTGGAATTAAGCAATCCTAAAATCTCAGTGTAAAGTCCTTGCTACCCATGAGCTTCTGCCTCCCACTCCAGAGGGGTCAAAACCTCAGTGGTGAGAGCATAACTGCTGTATTTATAAGGGAAGTGTTAAGCCTCTCCTGTGCTCCAAAGGTGCTGTATGAATGGACATGGCATTGTATGAACAGAACGCTTCTTTTCCCCAAACACCCAACCCTTCTATTTCCATATTGTTTCAAATTGGAGCAATAGAAGTATGTATAGAGGAAACTTTGTTCTTGGAAAAGGAAATAACTCTCATCCTTCTCTCTCCCCTCAGATGTTTGGGGCAGTCTAAGTATGTTTCCACACCTTCAGGATTGAAAGGGACTGCCTGCCTGGCTGCATCTTGTGCATCTTTCATGGGGAATAGAGAGAACCTGAGCTCAACCCAGGAGTTTTGGAGATCTCTGTTGCCTCCTGTGCTTCTGGGTCTGGCACTGTATCAGCTGGAAATGTAGATCGTGGTGGTGGCACTGCAGCTTTACAGGAACGTGCCCAGCAGCTCTTGAGTCCTTGGTCAAGTTAAACTCACCAGCTGAGCTGCCCAAGATCGCATAACTTGGTGTGACACCTTTGGAAAGGTTTGTGGCAAATTCCACCAAAAACCAAACTTGCCTTAGAGGGTGGTCGTCCAAATTGAGGCATCTCCACAAAAAAGATCTTTATTCAAAGTTGACTTTTTATATATTTTTTTTGTGTCCATCTAGTCAGAGAATTCCCAGCCAGTTGAGAACAAGCGTGACTTTACCCTTCCTATTCCTTTACATATAAGGCGTAGATAATGCTCGGTGCTCGCTTCCTGGGGATGTAGTGTGTATCTTCAGATCTGGTCCCCTCTTTTTGGAAAAACTAACGTATTGCATTTTTGGCTGTTGACTGGACAATAACAACAAAGCCAAGGGGCTTTGCCTGTAACTACTAGCCACAGCGATCTAGGGTGTGGTTTCCCATGATTTAAATACTTAATAGAATGCCAGCAGAGGGTGAAATAAGGAGGGGTGGGGAAATAAAGGGGAGGACTTGGATTATTTTTTTTGTGTGTGTTAATCTCTGTGGATTTGCTAACTGCACAGGGTTGTCTCCTTGAAGAAATATTTGGAAATAATTGCATAGTGGTGAGAAGGGAGGAGGACCCTTACTTCTTGTTATTGCTCAAAAGGTTTGAAAGGCTTACAACTGCTTTCCAGCATTTATTCAGACCTCCTCTCCTTCCTGATCTGTGGAAGTGGCAAGCATCCACAGCTCCAACAGGAAAAGCTCACCTTGAAACAGACAAATGAGAGCTTGTGCAGAGACTGCTCCCACCACATTGTTGTACCCTTCCCCTTACCCCTGAAACTACAGGATACTAGGCAAGTTGTGTCCCCTTGATGTTAAAACCCACACAGCTGCTGTCAAGTCTGTGGTGCTTGCCTAGTGTTCCATGAGGATTTCCTGGTCTTTATCTCCTAGGGTTGCCCTCAGCATTGCTGAAGTTCAGCTGGTCCAGGAATCAATGTAGCCTGGTGGGCTTAAGGAGCTAGAATACACGGGAAAAATGAATGAACTTTGCTTAAAATACAGCCAGATGGTTCTTTGCCTGATTAAAGAAACAGACTATGACAGGAAACCCTAGTGGTTCCCCTCTGTACAGAAGGTCTTGCACTGGGTGTACCTTGGCCTGTTCCCTTCTTCTCCCTTTTCCAGCATGATGCGTCTGCATTCGCAAGCTGTGCTTTCCATCCCGAGCGGTGAAAGGGGACAATGATAAATTGCAATGCCTCTTAAGAAATCTCCAAGTCACATCAGATCTCTCATGGCATGAAGGAGCAGCCAGGATGAAATCCTTTTACTGCTATGCTGCTGAATTGCTGCAGAAAATTTACAGTGTGTCGCTGTCCTTTGGCACCCGGCGCTTGAAGCTGCTGTTCTCAAACTGTATGGAGGTGGAGGGAAGCAGAGATCCTCTCTCATTTTCCCCCCTCCTTTTTTTTTTAAATTTCTGTTCCTTGTGAAATGCCCAAATTCAACACTTGCCATGCTCTGAAGAGAGGGTGACTGCCTACATATTCTGGGGTCTTGTTGTGCTGCTAAAAATGGGAATTTGCCGCTGCTTCTTGTGGGGTGGAGGGAAAAGAGTGGGCAAAGATGGTGGTTTTACCCCAGCTGTCTCGTGATTCGTGAATGCTGGGAGTAGAAGGCAATATAAGATGTATCTGAAAATGCAGCCACTTACCCCTCTTTTATGTAAATTCCAGCTTACGTGCCAGACTCACTGTTGACACAAGCAGATGCAAATCTAATGAAGTCACCACAGTTACTTCTACTTATGCCAGAGGTGAATTTGTCCCTATTTTTGGAGCATGCTAGTTTTGTACCACAGCATTGGCACACTGTATCATGTCAGAATCCTCTTCAGCAGTGGCCTGTGTGCCACTGGCTGACTGACACAATGCATCGTGTCAAACATCTGCCTGATAATGGTCCCGTTATGCTTTTTGACATGATGCATTATACCACTGTATCTTGTCTGAAAGCATCTGATGGGAATTGTGGCAGGATCTGATAATAAGGAATGTGTGCTAATTGAATATCAGAGCGTTTTGGTATCCTGTGGAAAACAGGGATATCTACATTGGCACACCTGTAAACCTCTTGCAAATGCCTCATACTTGGGTGTGAGATGATCTTTATGTAGTCCCACCTCTGTGTATCACATTAGCCTAGTAGATGACAAATCAGTTTCTGTTTTGATCTAGTTCTGCTTTAAGGGTTGATAGCAGACTTTCTCCTAAAAGCGATTAATTGGCATTGAAATAATTGTTTCTGCTCGTGATTTTACAGACTTGATTTGCCACTGTTCATTAAGCATGGGGAGCAGTTGCTTTGGGTTTGATTTTCTTTTTTTTTTTTTCCCCCCTCTCTTTTTTTCTTTTTTGGATAAACTAGGATCGGGCCTTATTGCCGTTGCATCTGAAAGCATTTTATCTCAGACAGAATGGTGCTGAACAACATCATCCCTAAAACAGGAAACATGTTTCACAATCCTCTGTGGCAAGCAGCGCGGCTTCCCTGAGAGGATCTGCGAGGGTGAATAGCAGCCAGTTGTCCAAATGTGAGGAGGCCGGGTGCCAGGAGACGGAGCGGCCGGAGGAATGTCTGGAGGCAGCCCGACCCTATGCTATCGCCTAAAAATCTCCAGGTCAGGATCAGGCGAGTGTCCAGGAAGGGTGAACTTTGGAAGGTGGTACTTGTTATTGCTGATCGGCGGCTGCTGGCTCCTGCAAACGTTGCTGCCGGGTGGATGTTCTGCCTTGGGCTTGTTGTTGCAGTAGGAAACGAGGGGGAATAGATTTTGGAAATCAATAGGGCCCAAATCGACCAGAGGTTCGTAGATAGCGATTGGCACGTGGGTTTTCTGTTTCCCCAAAGGAATGGTTCAGCAGAGCGCGTGCTGTGTGTCGTACCCCCGTGGAAACTTCTGAGTGGCTGCAAATGTTCACACTGGAGATTGAATCTGTTGAGGTAGATGTACGAAACGTATGGGGAACAAATTACCTGAGTGCTATTTAAAGAGTCTTATAGCTGCCTTAAAACCTGTGTGAGCACAACTTTAAAAAAATAAAAAAATAAAGGTGCCTGCAGGAAATTGGATCTTTTTCCAAAGTATTGCAGTTGAATGTTTCAGAGAAATGCTTTCTATAAACAGGGAATCCTACTGGGGTCAGACAGAGCTATTTTAACCTCCTGTATTCATCTAACTGTTCTGGCCAAGGAGCTCTGTGTGTGTGTGTGTGTGTTTGCCTGTGTATATATATACAGAGAGAAGAGTGAGAGTATAAATTTAGAACATTTGATTGAAAGCTTTGATTTTTAGCCACTATTAAATGTAGATAAGCTTCAAACCAGATTTTTTTTTCTTTTTTTAATAAGAAACTTGAAATAATTTGTCTTGGGCCAAATGAGAAGAAATCAAGAGCAAACAAGTGCAGTCGGTCCCGGGCTCATAATCTGGGGTAATGCTAACAAGCCATATGTGTAGTCTTTTCCATGCGAGGAATGGCGTCAAAAGCCTTCAAGGGGGGACTGCAGTAGGACAGAGGTAAGCCATGGGTATATTTAAGTAGGACTGGAGACATTGCAACCAGATCCTGGTTTTCTGCATATTTTTCAAGTAGAGCACTGCTCCTGTGATTTTTTTTTTTTTTAATTTTAATTTTTATTTTTTTTTAAACACTGTGTAGCAAATGTGGGGAGGGAAGCGAGGCGTTCCAGGCTAGCTGAAAACACATCCAACCTGCCGCCTCCAACGGGACAAGTGGTTTCCTCCTTCCTCCCAGGTGAATTTCCAGGATGAATCCCCCGGGGCCGTGAAGCGCGGCACCGGCAGGTGACACTTACCTAAGGGAAGAGGTTCTGGCTGCTTAATCTCACGGACCGACATCCCTCCCCTCGCCAGAAGCGTTGGGGGGGCTCGCACCAAAGGAGAGTAACTCTCCACGGAGCCCAAAACCAGCCTCACGGAGAGGGACAGGAGAGGAATGGGGGTGGGTGGTGGTGGCGGCGGCGCAGGTGCTGCGCGGCTGCGGAGCCGCTGCGAGGGGGGCGGGCGGGGTGCGGTCCCCGCCCCCGCGATCGCGCCGCCGTTGCCGCAGCCGCCGCCGCCGGGGCGCCCCGCGCTGCCGCCGCCGCTCTATAAGTGAGGGCGAGGGGCGCGGCGGCCGCCGAAGATGCGCTGGCAGCCGGGGCTGCGCGGCGCCCCGCCGCGGCCGCCCTACGCGGAGGAGAGGGGGAGAAGAAGAAGCAGAAGGCGGCGAAGGAGGAAGAAGGGGAAGGCGGTGGCGGCGGTGGCAGCGCGGAGTGGCCGCGGCCATGAGCTGCTCGGACGTGGCCATGCAGCAGCCCGCCCCGGCGGCGTGCGGGGCTCCCCGTTATCTGGCCGGCGCCCCGGTGGCGGCCGCGCCCGCGGCGGGATGCCCGCAGGTGAGCAGCGGAGAGGGAAGGGTTGAGCGTAGTACCGCGCAAGTGGTAGCGGTGGGGCGGACTGGGAGGTTGGGGGGGCTTTTTGGGGAGCTTCCCCCCGCCTCCTCCTAAGCGGGCTGCAGAGCGCATCGCTGGCTGGCCGGGGCGGAGACCTCCGCCCCGGCCAGCCAGCGATGCGCTCTGCAGCCCCCGGCCTGATTTGGAGATGCGGGGAGCTGGTGAGGGTGCCCTGGAGCAGTGGAGCCTGGTAAGACTTTTTTTTAAATAAGAAAAAGTATTTTTCCCCAAAATCGTGTTGTGTTTTTTTTTTTCCGGGGGGGATGTGGGGTGTGGGGGTTGTGGGGGTGAGCGCTTGCTCTGCTGGAGCGGGGAAGGGGGAGAAACTACTTTCGTTGCCTTCTCTCTCCCCTCCCTCTCTGCCGTCGCTCCTTACTTTGACTATCCTCCCCGCTTTGCCGGCACGGAGCTGCACTTTTACCGTCCGCCGGTGCGGTACCGTCCGCGCACACGGGCGGAACGTCCGCCGGCGGGAGGGGACCCGCACCGTTCCCCGCTGACCGGGCGCGCCGCTCCGCTCTGCTCCTCGCCGCTCAGTCCCGGCTCTCCTGGAAGATCATCTCCTGCGAGTTTCCAGCTGAATTTGGTGATCAGATGTTTTGCTGGGCTTGGTGGTTTTGTTTTTTGTTGTTGTTGTTGGTTTTTGATTATTTTTTTTTTAAGTGAATCAGGAAATTCTTATCAGGCTGACAGCATTTTTAGACTATGCGGTGCGTGGGTGAAGTGGGACTAATATTGACTTGGCCCTAATGTAGTCATCTGAGAATACATTTTTTGGTTGTTGCTGCATTCCATAAGGTTTTATCATTATTATCCATGAAGATTGTTTTCTCCGTACATGGGAAGTGACCCCTAATATCAGCTTGCCTGGGAGACACGAATATGGGCTAAATCATTAAAATTCCTATCGTGTGTCACTGTCTTTTTTGGGGTGGTTTTTCTGGGTTTTTTTTCTTTTTTCTTTTTTTCTTTCCCTTTATTGTTGGGAGAGAGTGCCTGTTTGCAGAAACGATAACCGGGCAAACTTTTCCAGGTCGCTCACGTTGTTCACTGTAAACACAGGGTCTGGAAAGCTTGTGAGTTTTGTCTGTTGCAGCATGGCTTTGCTATGATTTCTTCTCTCATCTAGGTCACGGCTTGCAGAACTCTGCATCTATTCACTAATTTTAGTTCCCAACTTTTTATTTGAATATCTGGAGCTCCAGCTGTTAGCCCGCAGGAGTTGGAGGGGAAATAAATAAATAGCCTCGAATAACTTGACTCTTTGACCAAGGGACCTAGAAGCAGAAAGCCACAACTGAAACTTTGGTGAACTTTTTTGGCATTTACCTGTAGGTGATTTGGCTGTATTTCCCTTCCAGAGCTGGGGTGTAGAACACCTAGTATGTGAAAATCTATTAAATGATCATTAGCAGCTGTGTCACGCTCAAGTGCAGTTGCTTTGTATTTTTAAACAGAATCTTGAAGTTTCACCATCAGCTGAAAGTAGCATGTGTATGAAATATCCCAGAGGCACCCTAATGAACGCCAAGATTTCCTGAAATTTCATTTTAAATAAACTGAGTTCTTGTGGGTTGTGCTATTTAAGAGAAGTGGAGCTAGATGTGCAAGGCAAGAAACATAGTTAGCTCTGGTGAGCCAATACAGCTCCTGAGTCGTGGCCAGCGCGTTATATCCCGTTTCCATCAAAAAGCATTCTAAACCTTGCTGTCCTACATGTCATTGACAATTTGTTTTAGTTAATCCCCCTTGCGCCAATT
The DNA here is from genome assembly GCA_027925045.1 of Hypotaenidia okinawae. Classification (NCBI taxonomy): domain Eukaryota; kingdom Metazoa; phylum Chordata; class Aves; order Gruiformes; family Rallidae; genus Hypotaenidia; species Hypotaenidia okinawae. Next base: position 102,502,496 of record BSDF01000001.1, read on the forward strand.
TTCCTGAAAATATTTGGGAGCTGGAGGGTCTTCACAAACCAGTCAGATGTCAGGCCGGGGAACCAAGCTGTTGTTGCTGAACTGAGAACGTTGCGCGCTCTAATTCGAGCAGCTGCTCAACTTTGGAGCATTTGGTGTATTTCTCTCCTGCAACCAATGCTTTTTAAAATAAAAACCCGAAGTAAACATCAAGCGAGCTCCCCGCGGGTCTGCAGCCGTAGCGGAAAGGTTCGTTGTTCGGGTAACGTAGGACACTCTGCAAGTCTCAGCTTCTTCAGAATTGTCCCGTCAGGGGCGTTTAATCAGCTGGCAAAAAAAAAAAAGTGTACAAAAGAAGGGTGAAAGAATCTGTTGCCAAGTTTTTTTGTTTCTTCTGACACATGTGCTCAACATGTAAAAGGCTCCTGCGCTCTTCGCGAGGATGATGACCGTTTTAAAGAATGTTCCTCTTCTGCAATCCGGAATTAAAACCGCGGTTTAAAAATAACAGCGAGGGAGGATGAATTAGGGAGAGATCCTAAAACATAAAGCTCTGCGCTGGAGCTGATAAAGTGGGGCTCACCCTTAAAACATCCACAGAAGCATTTTTTCGGTGTCGTCGTGCCTTTTGGTACCCAGTAAAATGACTTGTTTTCGGAGAGAGAAAGCTCCTCCGTGTTGTGCTCCTGTCGGCTTTCCCTTCCTCCTCAGTGCAAGGAGATGTAGGTGTGTTGTTTGAACTGAAGCTTTGTGCCTCTTCATAGGTGTTTGTTAAAGGGTCTGTCATGAGCATGCAATACGTGACGCTAGCCTTTGGTACAGGCATTGTACCTCTTAGAGAGCACAGCAATCTCCTTTGCTGTGGGGCTGCTGTTGCAGAGGTATAGACTCAGGTTCCTGGCTGTGGTGCCTCCCTGGAGAGGTAACCTCAGTGTGTTTCTATAGGTTGCGTGATGCATACGTGGGTCAGGAGAAGTGTCTCCAGCAAGTGGCTGGCATTGTGACACTGCTCTGTATGTAGCAGAAGGGGTTTGGATGGACTGTCTCCTTTTGTTATTTTTTTACTTTTTTGTGTTTTTAAATAACAGATTCTGGATAGCTTTTACATGATGCACTGGCATGCACCCAGAATGTGCAGAGGTGACATTTTATTAAAAAATATTTTTTAGGGGTGATGGTCCATCACACTTCTTTATCCGCTCTGAAGTTATTCTCACGTGTCTGTATCTGTAGCTTTCATTCCCTTAAAATCACTGCAGAACTGATTTTTGCCTTGCACACCAATGCAGAGTTTTTAGAAGTTTAGCTTTCACCAATCCATAGCCAATGAAAGGCTTGCTGGCAAATTAATTTAGATAGGATTTATTTTTATTATTTTTTTTTTTCAAAAGTGTTTGATGGACCAAAGCCTGAATTCCTATTGAATGTTAATGGTGGTGGAGGCTTAGCACCTTAGATCTTTGAGATTGCTGAAGTCCAGGGTGTTTGCCGGAGGGAAGTGAGTGGAGCAGGGATATGTGCATGCTCCTAGAATGCCAGAAGGAGCTGATGAAAACGGGGTGTGGCCCTAATGCTACAGATAACCCGGGGTTTCCGTGTTCCTCTGCCAAAAGGACTGAGTGAGTGCAGGCCAGGGTTAAAATAGGAGCGTGTTCCCGTGCGTGGTACGGAGCCGTGCCTGCGTGTGTGTAAAGCCCTGCTGAACAGCGAAATCAAACCTCTCTTCGTCGTGTGCTTTCCTGAGGGGCTGTGCAGCTGTAGCAGTGAGTTTTGGCTTCCCCGTGGGTTGGGTGAGGGTGTAACAGAGCGGCTCCTTCAAAGAGGCCCTGGGAACATGCAACCAGCGAAGAATCCCGTTGTGTTCTTGGGGCACATGAGATGTCGTGATGGCTTGCTGTGCCCCCGCTGATGTAAGTGGATAGCAAGCTGCAGAGCTGAGCCTGAGGTAGGGCTCGCCCTGGCTCACAATGGGCTGCGCTTAACGTCTTTGAAATGGGAAATTACAGTAAATGCCAGCGTTGGATTTTCTCTGTGGTGTATAGAGGTAGCGAGCTAACCCAACGTCATCCTCACTGTATTGAGTCTTGCATAAAGAGTTGTGATGTGCTCAAGTCAGGCTTTTGGCTGACAGTGCTGTAGGCAGGCTTTTTCCAGATAAGGGCTTGTCTCAGTTAGAAAATTAGGTCACTAACTCGGCTCTTCCTTCCAAACTAACATTGCAGACAAGGACAAGTCGTGGTGAACATCCTGTCAGCTCGCTGCAGCTAAACCCCAATTCATGCTCTGTAACTTAGTTTTTCAGCAAAGTTCTTTGTATCACGTGCCACATGGCTTTGAGGACAGGCTTGTTATAGCGCTTATGCCATGGGGCAGTTTCTAACACAGCAGGTAGCAACAGAAGGTGGCGTCACACCTGGGGTTTGTAGATTAGATGCTCTCACAAAGCTTGTTCTGAAGCCTGGCTCTCGCCCTGTTATTACTGACTTCACTAGAAACTGAATCAGACCATTATAACTTACCTCCGAAGTCTACTCTCAGAATTACAGGATGCACAGCTTGGATTAAGTCTTACCCTCTGCAGGGGATTTTCTTGTTTTGCTTTGCTTTGTCTTTGTTTAATCTCATGGGACACTGCTGATTCTAAAAAAAAAAAAAAAAAAAAAAAGGGGAGGGGGTCTTGCTTTCCTTTGTTGTTCTGATTGGGACCAAATTCTATGATCTTCCTCTACATACAGAAGGAGATTTAGACTGTCAGGGTACACCTCTGTTTAGATATAGAGTGAAAAATGTATATGTAACTCTTTCTCCACTGCTTCCCTCCATCAGCAGAGCACAGCAGGAGCTCCAGGTTCCGCTGCCACAAGCCCAGTGGCTCACCTGGAAGGCAGCATGGTGTGGCTTTGCTCTGGGCTTGCCCGCCTGCAAGGGCAGAAGCGAGCGTTTTTGTGTTCTCAGGGCATGCCGTAAATACTGCTTCCAGGCCCAGCATTCCACGCTCGCTGATTGCTTGAAATTGTCTTCTTCCTTGAATGCTTTCTGTGTTATCAATAGGAGCCTGCTTGGCAGACGGCTCCACAAGTGGAGGACTGTGCACGCTTTGCCCGGAGTTTGTTGCTGAAATTCCTTCTCAGAAGCTGATGTCAAATGACAGCCTTTTTCTCAGGATAGGGTCATATAGTGTTTCCTCAGTGTAGTTATCCTTTATTTTTGGTTCCCGTTCTTTCTCTCGTAATGGAAAATCTGTAACAGGTGGCCACAGGCACACCAGACTTCCATGCTTGGGAACATAAAGGACCATATGCTGCATGATGGCATGTATGGACATAATAACTTGGAGGAATAGGCGACTGGCTTATACGTAAAATAAGAGCTGGCCTGAATTTTCCATCCAAACTTGGCTAAACTAAAACTTTCTCCATTCTCTGCCCTGCTCGGCAGTTTTTGTCTGGTTTGCTGCCTACTCACTGGTTTCAGCTGGAAGTGAATTTTTTCAATCTGCGAAGAGGAATGTTCTGACATTTTTACCAGACGCCCTAGGTGAGATCCGGGACCCTTGAGGTCAGTTGGACTTTTGCCATTGCCTTTAATGTGGCCAGAATTTTGCTGCATGAGAACCATTTTGCTTGGTTCTGGGTAGGGTATGTCAGAAAATAACAGGCTGGGGTTGGGATTTTTTTTGGTGAGACTTTTGGACCACGTGCTTTCTTGGTCTGAAAGTGGTGCTTCTTCCTCCAGAAGGCAGGATGATGCTTATCCGTTAAACCTCCTCTTTAATATTGCTGTATTAGTGCTGATTTGCCGTTGACCTTTAGCTTCGTTTGCTAGACAACTTGCAGTAAGAGCTCTTTGGAACAGCCTGTTTGTGAATACATGAAACTTAAAAAAAAAATACTGTTGGTTTAGGCTGAATTAAGCCTTGTGCTGCACAGCATTATTTATCCCAGGGTTGTTCCATTCATCCTTCAGCTGTGAACTTGGGTCTGTTATCTAATCTGGCATCAGGTGCTACAGCCGTTGGATTTCCCTATTTCCCGGTACGCTAAACTGACTTTCAGTTCGGTGTTCTGGGTCTTGGCCAGAATGAGGTTTTGTGTGTTTAGTTTGGTTTTGTTTTTCAGAGGCTGCTTAATCTCAGTCTCTGGTTTTTAAGGAAGAGAGAGGTGGAATTCATAAATATGTGAAAATATTGGAGAGCTGAGCATAGGGAAGAAATAACTCTTTTTTTTTTTTTTTTTTTTAATCAGAAAATACTCTTCGTTGAGATCTTACAGATACTGTTGGCTGTTTATATGTGTGTGTGTATGTGTATATATATACACACACCAGAACTGTTGGTATGAAAAGAGTGCAAGGGAAAATGGGCTAGCCCAAGTGAGTTACCAGAAACCCAACCTGGGGTGTCTGGCGTTTGTTTTGGTTTGGTTTTGTTCCCCTACCCCACGATGGTAGGACAAATCCATTTAGCTCTTGATCTTGCATACTTTTCCACACACATGAGTGCTCAGAAATGCTGTGAGAGGATTACTGTTAAGGGCAGAGCAAGTAAGACAGAGCCTGTGTAGGCAGGGTTTTTGAAGGGAGTTAGAGGGAGAAATAGCATCTTAAAGGAGGTGTATGGTGGGAAGGATGTATCTATGTTAAGAACATGGGAAACTCCTTGGGTCAGTTTATCTTGCTGTAATCTCTTACTTAGAGTCCTGTAATTACAGGCTGATAATTTCTTCCTGAAATACAATTGAAGTAGATCTGTATCACAGGCTTGATGAAGTTTTGAAAAGTCCTTTTAATTTAGAACTCCCATCCTTTGCAAAAAACTTGCTGCAAAACACAACTTTTCCCTGTAAATAACCTCTTGCTTTACGTAAGGCCTTGTACTGGTCTGTCAGTATTACAATTTTTTTTTTTTTTAATGTAGGGAATAAAAAAAAGTCAGATTTGGTGTTTTCAAAACTAACAAATGCTTGGAATATCTTGTAATGACTACCCATGGACTGGAGGGGAGGGAAGAGAGTAAAATGGAAAATGAATTAGATTCTTAGGCTGTGGAAAGGGGAACATTCCTGCACAAAGAAGCGACTCTGGAGATAAGTTTTAATTTCCTGAGCTCCAGTCTCTATATGGGAACATTGAAGGACTTCCTTCCTGATAACCAAGTCAAGCCAGGGGCTGTATTAAATGATGTGTTTCTGTATATAATTGCGTGCTTGCATGTGTATTTGCATACTCACAGTATAAATACAAATCGCGTACCTGAAATGTGAAAAATCAATAAGGTCTGGTGTATGCGCTGCGCCAGAGAGGTGGTGATACATCGATGTCTACTTAGACTTCTGTAAAGGATTGATTTCATACTTTGTCTCGAAATAAAAACCAAAACCCGACCAAAAGCCAAGATGGAAGGAAAAACCCCACAAACTCAAACTGCTTTGTCTTGCATTTGAAAGAGGGTTGGGGTTATGGTGCACCCTTGAGAACGCCCAAGTCGCTGAGGTAGATGTGTTAGAGATTTTTAATGCGTGCATCTCCTGTATATGTGATATTGTTGTAACCATTTCTGTGACACTAAGGCCTCATCGATCTGTGATTATTGAAGCAAAAACATGAAGCTCGCTAAGAGTGAGTCTTAGTGAGCACTTCAGGAACAAGTGTTAGAAGACTTTTTATTATTTGTTTACAGAAGGCACAAAGCATTTACCAAAAAGTATAAGTCACCTCAGATTCTTCACTTGTAAAAACTAGTTTTAGGGCCTCAGACTACGTTTCCTTGTAGCAGTTAGCTTCTAGTGAAAATGTTTTAATTTGCTGTTTCTGTCTTTAGGGTGGGAGGTTTTTTTTGTTGTTTTGGTTGGTTTGTTGTTTGGTTTTTTATTTTAAATGAATACAGCAGTTTTTTGCTACGTATTATAGGACTTTGGGATAGGACTGTATGTTTAAGTAAGTAATGCTGTGCTGAGCAGAGCCACGGTACAACTTGCTTTGTGAAGCACAGGTTTGCTTGAATTCCAGACCATTGTCTAGATATCCCAAACTGTACAATAGAATTACTTACATCCCTTGTTGCAGTTTGTGTGACAGTATCATATTAAAGGTATTACTGAGCTGGTCTGTGTTCATCCTTTATTACTGTAATGTCAGATACGTTGTTTAATTTCTATGAGCTTTTAGTATTACAGGTTTTAGTTCCACTTGTCAATAGCTCTTTCTTGCAATGAATTTTTTTCGTAAACATTCATAATTAAGAATTAGCCCCGGAGCATCTCTCTTGCATCACAATGAGAGAGTTTGTATTGGCTTGTATGATTTTCAGAAAGCATCAGAAGTAAATCTCTTGATGGGATGTGAGATTGGAAAACTACTTTCAATTAATTCTAAATCAGACGAGTCTGTCTATTGTGCAAATGGAACTTTATAGACTGTGTAGTTGTTTAACTTCTTCTTTGGAACAGCTTTGGAGAAAGGGGAAAAAAGCCGTAAACTTAAAGAGATTCTGCTGGCGCTAAAGTGTTGCCAAGCAAGCCATAAAAGATAAGTCAAACTGTAATTCTATAGAAAAACTATGAAATACTTTTACATATGTGCTGTGCTTGTTTTCAGGTTCCTGAAACTGCTTGTGTGTAAAGTCAGCTGTGGAAATGGCTAGCTAGCTGAAAGCTGTGATTCCTGCAGCTTGACTCTTGTGGGGAGATTTTTTTCTTTTTTTTTTTTTTTTTTTTCAGTGAAAACAGTTGTAAAGTGGAACATCTGAAAAATATGTTCCATGCAAAATGGATCTTCACACACATTTATTTTGACATTTAGGTTTGATTTGAGGGAGAGAGAAGATTCTGAAATAGCCATTCACAGATGGGTTGTGCGGGTTTGGGTGGCGCTTTTTTTTTTTCCTATATGCTTCCCTGTGTTTTTGGTTTGGGGTGGATTCTTTTGCATGTGTTTGCAGACTTGTCAATCCCTCTCTTCCCCCAAATCACATGTTTCATTTTTTTATTACTTGAATTTTTGCCCTTTTTTCCAGCAGTTGCTTAAAAAAAGAGGGAGTGGGGGGAGCTTTCACCCCCACCCCAAAACAATAAAAAACCCACCCTAAACCAACCAAAAATACTCCCCTCCCCAACCACCCCTACTTCCCCACCCCCTCCAAGCCCTCCTCAAACAAAGCTATAGCTTCCTATGATAAAAAATTTCGTGATGGTGAGTGAGAATTTTGTGGACATTGGGGTTTTTTTTTTGTGGGAAACTCTTCAGGAAGCACCAAATTCTTCCATCTTTGCACCTTCAGCAGGGAATAGATGTTGGGTGCCCAGAGGACCGTGTGCTCTCGATGCGGGGAGAGCAGCTGGCAGGACCTGGTGCGTGTTCAGCTCGACTGGTGAAGTGCAGACGTCGTTTATCTGGCCAACCCTTCTGCAGCGCTGGACTCAACCTCTGTAGCCTTTCCTGAGCAAACTATTCCAGCCTGACTGTTCTCTTTGTAAGGTGTTGAGTGAGAGCCGTTACCATTAACTTGTGGGTGTGAAGCATGCCTGAGAAGCAGGGCCCTCTCTGTGTGAGGAATAAAAACTCTTAAGTGGCATGTGGTCATCACTACTTTGTGAAATATCAGTGCGAAATATCCCTGTGTTCCACCTGTAATTCTGAAATGAAAATTCAGTGTTTCCGGTTATTTTGTTTCTTTAATGAAATGGGCTGTTGAGCTCACACTGAATGCCATCAGTGATGCATCTCATGTTTGTTTTGTTGTTTGTTTATTGTTTGGTTTTTTTTTTTTAATCCCAGAAGAAATTAGCTGTATACAACAAGATGCAAGAGTCTCTGGAAGTGACCCTTCCCAGCAAGCAAGAGGAGGATGAGAAAGACCAGCCTGCTGAGATGGAGTACCTTAACTCTCGCTGCGTCCTTTTCACTTACTTCCAGGGAGACATTGGTTCAGTAGTGGATGAACACTTCTCAAGAGCTTTGAGCCAAGCCAGTAGCTTCAATCCAGAAACTGCCATTACCAAGAGCAAGGCAGGTCTGAGTCCTCTGTGGAGAGGTAAGAGGTTCTTCTGGGTATGGCTTACTCGGTCTGCGTTGTGGTAACGTATACTGCATTGCAGCTGAAATTTTGCTCTGCTGTGGACATGGGAAAAAACCCTCAAATTTGAAAGAACCGAGGAGCTTCTGAAGTGTTAAAGGGGGAAAGAGGTGTTAAAGGCATGGGAGAAGCCAGTGTTGGTGTCTCCCTCTCATAGCCCGTGGCTCCGCCAAGGCCTGGAAAGAACAGGGTAGAGCTCAGATGGCTTCACAAACGTCTGCTGCAAGGTTGGAGGCTTATTTTTAAGCTCTAAGTGTGAAACTTGGCCTGTGAGGCAAGAGCAGAGCTGTTAGGGATGCTGGCCTTGGACGTGAGGAGACCCGTGCAGCCTTCTTGCTTGATTTTGCCAGGTGATGGAAGTTCATCTATGGCTGCTTTCCAGGTAGGGAGGAGCCAGCATAGGCTGGAACAGGTTCGGGTGCAAGCTCTGGCCCATGCAGTGTGTTACAGCCTGCCTGGGGCAGAGCTCACATGAGGACTATGGCCACTGGGTTCCCCTGCATAAAATGTGGGTGGTGTTACTCTTTTTCCTAGCAGGGGGTAGCCATGTGGTAGGTGCTTGCAAGGCATTTGAATGGTGCCATAATGCTTGTGTTTCACAATGCCTATAAGCACTATCACTGTAACAAAGAGGAGACCTTGCCAGGTAAACTAGGTAGTCCTTCCAGGCAAGATTTTGAAATTGCTGACTGGAGAAAGCATGATGGTAAAACGCTTGTTTGCGTTTTGTAGAACGGGCTGATCTGGGTAGTTTCTCAGATCCACAGCTGCGTTATTTCTGACCGTGTCCTTATGTGGACAGGCAGAGGGACATGAACTAAGTGTTGTGAGCAGTGGCTTTGCATTGGGTCAAGTGAGAGAGAGATACTGCGAGGATCCTTGTCAGAGTGGTGGTGTTCATACTCAGTGACGTTGAGGTGAGAGTATAGTGATGAAAGTCACAGATAATAGAGACGGGGTTTTTTTTAAACCACTGTGAAGAAAAAACTAGTGCAGGAGGACTTGCTTTCCAGAAGGATGATGACAAATCTGAGGAAGTTTAAGCAAAGGTCAGCACAAGTGGCTAGGGAGCTAGAGGAATTTATAGCTTGAGCCGGGACCATTAACATTAATGGGAAATTTTCCGTCGACTCGACTGAGAGCAGGATTGAACCTATGCTTACTAAAAAGGAGACAGGAGCATTTATAAATGGCCCAGACAGGCTATAAATGTTTTAGAGATGGGATCAAGGCAGTCTCCAGAGACTCCATGCCCACAGCAAGCCCTCTTTGCTGAGCTTGGAGACATACCATGGGTGGGGTTGTGTGTCTTCTCTTTGGCCTCAGACATACTCTGCTGTCTGACATTTTCCTTGCTCCCCCCATGGTGGCACAGCCCTCCCCAGAGGGCTCTGCAGGGGAACAGGCTGGCCTGGCATGAGGGTCCTTCAGCCACGCTGCCTCCTGACCTAGTGTGCCCCTTGCCATCGGCTGGGAATGGAGGTCTGCATGTCCTGAAAGTCTTCTGGGAATGAAGTAAGGGGATATGCCCTCTGCCTGCACTGCACCTGCCGATGCGCAATGAAAATCCCCAGGAAGGCTGCTGGGCAGAGCTGCTTGGTCCTGTGCTGTGGACACTGGGAAAGCTGAGGGTATTTGCCTCTCCAGAAAAGAGGCAGACAAGGGTTTTATCAAGCCCAAATGAGGTTCTGAAACATGCCTGCTTGAAAAAAGTGGGGAAGGAGTGATGCTAACACCTTGGTCTTGTGATTCATACATAGTTGATGAAGACGCTGTTACAGAAAATCAAATCTGTATCCCATTACCTAGAGAAGTTAAAATATCGTTAGCTTGAAGATCTTTTGTAAATAACCTTCATGGGTCAATAAACTACTCAAAGAGAAATAATTAAAAAAAAAAATATTTTGTGTTAGCGATAGCTGTTTGGGAAGGTGCAGATGTAAACGGAAAGCGTGTGGACATGAACTGCTCACTCTGTTATTTCTCCTTTACCTGAAAGGAGGATTAGTGATGTTCTCTACTTCGTTTTTTTTCTTTTCTTTTCCATCTTGTTGTGGGGTATTTTAGTGTCCTGATGGAAGAGCAAACTAATCTCATCATTAAGGTGATATTGCTAGGTTTTTTGTTCCCAGGAGGGGTTTTGCTAATGTAGAGAAAATAGAACCTGTTGTCCTGAAAAGAGTAAATTTGTGTCTTTTGTATGTTAAAAATACTGGTTGGTTTAAGCTACAATGAACTTCAAAATGGACTTTTTATAAAATGTAGTTCAACAGGCTCAAATAATATGGGCTTTGACTATTCAATTTTAGGTGTTGCTACCTGAAACCTTTTTCAAGGGGTAATGTAACTAATGATAGCTTGAAACTAATGTTACCTTAATGGTATCTTTGTCCCTGCTGAAAGTGTGGGGTGATTCGGGGTTTTCGTTGTGGGTTTTTTTTTATATTTGGGGTTTTTTAAATTTTTCTCCCTTCCTGCCTTAACTGAGAAGTAATGCTGTACTACTGGAAATTCCATACATTGTCATCTTTGCAGCATGTGCGCTTTGGCACATTTTCAGTGTGTGTTGATCAGCCATCACGAACATTTGCATTAGTCACCACTTTGTGGTATCTGAGATGCTGCCATCTCCCTGCCTCCCTGTACTTAGAATAGGAAATTGTGGTTACTCTAGTATCTTTCCTGGCAGACAATTTTTGTTAAAGATCTCCTTCCCTATTCCTGAAAGCCCATGGAAGCTACTCAGATTTTTAATAATTTATTTATTTATCAGGGACAGTGCTGAAATGTCTGTTTCTCCATTACCATGTCCCATGAGGGCCAGGTGTCTAACCTTACGGTATCTGTAAAGATAATTAGTTGTGCTTGATGTTGTAAAGGTGGGAAAGAAAGGAGAAGACTCTTCAAACACTCTGGAAATTGTTGGGGATTATGGTTCAACACAGAGATGGTTCTTATTGATGGGGTTGCTAAACACTTAATATTAAGTAGCATACTCTGTGAGCGCTCATTTCCTGCATGGAAACCTGAGTGGACCCTATATCTCCAGGGACGTGACTTGACCTTGACCGGTGAGGTTGGCCTTTGCAGTTACACTCAACTGTTTTGATGGAGGCTGACCATGATGGTTGGTGCCAGTGCTAATGACTGTGTGAAACGTGCACAGACTTGAAAAAGGGAGATGGCCAAACATGCTTTGTGTGTCCTAGACCTTCTGCATGATTGGTAAAGTCACCCTGGTATGCAATCTGGGATGAATTGGCAACTCCAGTGGTTTCAAGTGCTCTCTCCTGGTATTAAAGTTGTCCTGCATTTACTCTGTGGTTTTCTGTGCTTTTTTTTTTTGAAGTGAGATGGTTTGGATTTAGGGCTTTTCCATGCAGATAGCAGCCAGATAGTTTCCAAAAACTCTCGATTACAGAAATTAATTTCCCAGAATACTGGCAATGCATTGTCAAGCTCTGCTCCTCTGTTAAGCAATGAGGAAAACAACAGACTGGACATGAAGAAGCTTGGTTTTGCTTATTTCTTTTTTTTTCCTCTCAGCCCTGCTGTCAATGCTGTAAGCCACATGCGCTCTCCATCTCAGCCTAATCCCTTGTAACAAGGAACAATTTACAAACAAGGAACAATACCAATTTCGGAGGGGTGCTGAGGCTTCTGTTTTATGCTTGAAGCTCTCTCGTGTCTTCTAGCATGAATTACAATAGAAATGCATTACTAAAAAAAGCAGCAACCTTTTTAAGAAAGCCATGTTGGAGTACAGGCTGTTAGATAAGCTTGCAGCCTCCGAGGCAGTTTGGCATGACGAGGAGTTCTCTATGCATGTCCGTGGTACGTTTGCAAAGTTTGTTTCCAAGATTGAAAGTTAATCAGGCTCAATAAGCTGCCTAAATCAAAGCCAATATATGTGTGGAAAAAATTTATATGGTTTTAATGGATTTTAAACCAGATATATAAGCGTCCTAGTGATGCAGTTGGAAAACACTTCTACAGCTTTTGTTTCCAAAATATTTTTGTGTAAGCAAAGTTTAGAGGCAGGAGCGTTTGAAGAATCTGTTCATTCTCAATGGTGTCTTCACCCAAGTCTCATTCCAGTTGCTTGTTAAACAAAGCAAAACAAAAGGTCACTTTAAAAAAAATAATATAAATATTTTTGTAAATGTTATATGAGGAACACAAGATTCCTTGCCTCGTCATATATTAAACTTCCCTGGCTTTATATCTCTGTGGGTTATTTTTATGACTGTTCTTTCAGCAGAGGTAAAGTCCTGTATTTTTATGATTCCATTTCTGACCAACCCCCCCCCCCCAATTTTAGCTGAGACATATTGCATGAAGCAATGCTTTCAAACATGACCTGAGATGAGGATTGTGAGAAAGGAGATGCCAATACTTTCCTACACATCAAAAACACTAACCGCTCCTTCAAAAGAGGAATTTTTAGAATGTGATTTCATAATGTAGAGGTATTTGAATCCATTTAAATATAAGTTGAGCCCTAGTTGTGAGAAGCAGCGAATCTTTTGTTCCTGGCAAAAGCTTGTTTTCAGTTACGTAGATGATTCTGCTTGTCTGATCCCATCGGTACGGGGCAGCGTGAGATGGTCTGTAAGGGAGTAATGTAAGATGCGTTAGCTGCGATCTTTATCCCATCTAAGCATGCAATTAGTTTGAGTAGATCTGGTATTCCTTCTTTGGCCAAATGTCTCATATTTTGCAGTGTGACCTGATTCTCTGTCCTCAGAAGCATTTACAGCCACAACAGCTGCCTTTCTAAATGATGTGTTCTGGTCTGCTCAGGAGTTAGTCTCTCCTTGTAATTCCTGTACCGAGATCCTGAGAGAGCTGTGACTTCTCTGCCTGGAGAAGAGAAATCTTCTCAGGGGAATCTAATCAATATGTGTACCTGATGGGAGGGAATTAAAAGGGGGGCAGTCAGGATATCCTCAGCAGTGCTCACTGACAGGGAAGGAAGCATGAATTAGAAAACAGTAAATTTCATCTCAACACAAGTTCGGTGGGGTTTCTTTTGTTTATTCAGTTTGTTGTTTGGGTTTTTTTTTTTTAAATGTTGAAGGTGGCTGAACACTGAAACAAGGTTGCCCAGAAAGGTTGTGTATTTTGTGACTCAGTCAAAAATCTGGCTGGACATGATTCTGGACAGCCAATTCCAGGTGACTCCACTTGGGAAGGGCGGTTGGACTAGATGGTCTCAAGAGGCCCCCTCCTCCCTCAGCTGTCCTGTGATTCTGTAATTGCTGAGGAATCTTTGAGTTCAGAGTTACAGATTTCAGAGACTAGAAAGTCACTGTGGGTTTTTTGTCATTAAATTCATTGTTCAGTTTCAGTCATGCTTTGTTTCTCTTCTCTTTACCAGAAAGCTCAACAATTTCAAGCCAAAGGAGCAGTTTCCCAACTTCGTTTTGGACCAGCTCTTATCAGCCTCCCCCTCCACCATGCTTAAGTGGAGTACACCCTGATTTCCCCGTTACTGCACCAGGCACCTTCCCAACACCAGATCCCAGCAGCTGGCCAGGACATGGCCTTCATCAGACTGCCCCACCTCCTCCCCCTGCTGCATCTGAATCCTGGCATTATCCTTTAGCATCTCAGGTGAGCCCTTCGTATGCACACATGCATGACGTGTACATGCATCGCCATCACCCTCATCCACACATGCACCATCACCATCCCAGCTCGCACCGAGACCCCCGGTACGGGTCCCTGCTGATGCCTTCAGTCCGTGCAGCCAGGATTCCTGCTCCCCAGTGTGACGTGACAAAGACAGATCCCACTGCTGTCACCAGCGCTACCTCAGCATGGGCTGGAGCCTTTCATGGAACAGTGGACATTGTGCCAAGTTTTGGGTTTGACACAGGTAAGATTGCTCGATTGTGTCTGTGACTTGTTTTAGCAGGAAGAATTTAAGCAAACCAGTGGACTTCCTGCAGCTGAAGCAGGGCTTATTCTCAGAGCCTTCTTCAACTATATTTTCAAATGGGAACCCCTCCTGAAGTTGCTGTCAGGGCAGATGAGCTGTGAAACATCGAGCTCTCGCTGCCTTTTGCTGAGAGACCTTTGTCTCCCTTGGTCCCATTCAAGCCAAATGAGTTGTGACATGATATGTGGGGTTTTGTTTGGGTTTTTTTTTTAAATCTTATGGGAAATGGTTAATTAAACATCCATGTGGACGCTTCCAGCTTGTTCAGCTAGTTCATATGTATATTCATCAAAATACAGCTCCAGTGAGGACTGAACTAATTACTTGTCAGTTCATAAGGATTGTGTCTTACTCATTGAAATTGGAACAGATCAGCATTTCCTTCCTGTGTAGTATCCAGGTGTCTCACAGGGAGTAGAGATGCTGGTTGAGCTGTGCTTGCCATCAAACTAAACTTTTTGCTAGGTCTTAGGCAGAGGTCTGTGAATTAGATTCATTTAACCATGAGGTCTGTAGCCATGGGACAGATAGCCTCCATAGACCACTTCTGCACCTGTGAGCTTTGACTGGCTGGCGCTTTCTCATCTCGATGTTAGGAGAGGTCTGGCAGCCCTCACTGTTTGTAGTTGCTTGCCATCAGGTGATGGGTGACTAACAGTTCCCATGACATCCATCCTGGATCTTATACGTGCTATTGAGGTCTCAATTTTCTGATGGGTGTTTATCTGACCAGCAGCAATCCTTGCAGATTACTAGCACTTAAGTGTGTCATGTTATTTATTAAAGAAATGCTAGCTTTGCATCTTTCTTCCTTTTTCCTTAAGGTCTCTGTTTGTCTGTCGTCTTGATAGCCCTGGCTAACCAATTCAATGTGTGAGAAGCACTTCCTTGCTTTGATCAGTGTGCAGGGGAACAAAGAATTGGTAGAGAGAAAAATGCTCTTTTTAAAGCATGAAATAATAGGAATGCCAAATCTGATTATAACTGAGCCAACCCAACAAAATCTCTCTCCCTTTTCCCTTAATAACTGGGAACCAATGGTCTCTTCTAAATACTATGCTGCTTGCTTCCTCGAGATACTATCAGAGAACATAATAGAATTCTTAATACTGGACAATTTTAGATCTATTACTGACATTTCCAGTCACA
Organism: Hypotaenidia okinawae; assembly: GCA_027925045.1. Classification (NCBI taxonomy): domain Eukaryota; kingdom Metazoa; phylum Chordata; class Aves; order Gruiformes; family Rallidae; genus Hypotaenidia; species Hypotaenidia okinawae. The sequence continues at coordinate 102,517,639 of BSDF01000001.1, forward strand.
CTAATGATACAAGAGGAACTGCACTTTGTGCTTTTGTGTGTAAAATGATAATCTGACAAGACTGGGATCTCAACTTTTGCCTTTCTGACAAATTCACCGTCACAGGTAGAGGAGATGAGCCCCCTGGTCTGACAGTAGCCCCAGCAGACCAGCTGCAGAGCTCTGGTATCTGACTTACTTTTTGGGGATGGAGCCTAGAACTGTGTAAGGGATTGTGAGTCAGGAGAAACCACTACCTGACTTAGGTGTGACTCTGGCCTAGACTGTGAATTGTTTCAGTGCTGGACAAAGCGGTCTGTTCACTGCTACTCTGTTGGTAGTAGTACATCTAATAAACCAGCAGCTTTCTTTTTGCTGTGAGACCACAGTACCTCAGAAAGGAGCATGGGTCCTAGAACTGCCTTACAGAACTCGCACAGGCTTTACTTGGTGCTTCCTACTCCATGTGAAAACCCCTGTGGAAGGCTACAGTTGGATGTAACTTTTGTCAGGATGCTGATTTGGTGTTGCTGAACATTGGCTCGTGTGTCTTGTAGTTGCCTACTGGGCATGGGAGGCACTGGAATAGGCCCGAGCTGTTGGTTTCTGGCCTGTGCCTGGTGCGTGGGGTTTTGTCCGTGAGTTCCTATGGGAGAAAAGGAAGAAGGGGAACGTGTGACTGGGTTGCAGCAGCAGAGGATCTCAGCAGATTAATGCCTGGCTTGTTTGTGACCATTCAGAATGGCCATGTGATGGAACAAGACAGCAAAACCTCACCAGGCAGCCCCAGCTTGGCACATAAGGCTTTGGAAACAAGGGAGCAAGTAATGGAACCCAGCAGGTAGTGGTAGCCTGTGGCATTACAGTTATTTCCTCTGTTTCCCTGCATAGTCACTGTTCCTGTGCTCACTGAGCAGAGGCTCGCTGGGAAGGGCAGGAAGGTTCCAGGCTCTCATTTCAGCTCTGCCTGCATCCTGTAGATTTGGGATAAATGCTTTGGTGACAGGCATGATCATGGTCAAAAAGAGGGATCTTAGTTACCCCGGTGTTATGCCTGCATGCCAAATGGTGTCATTCCAAGGGGGGTGTGTTGTGCTGCTACAGAGAGGAGGGGGCTGCTGGAGCACCACACTGAGTCTCATCCAGCATTTACCAGAACAGGTGAAGATTTTGTTGCTCTGTGTCTGCTCCAGGGAAGGATTATACTGGATGAGTCTCCTCATCACACAGAATTTCATTACAATTAATTCTAATGCGAGACAGCAACCTCAACAGAGAAGCTAAAAACTGAAGGGCCTGGGAGAGCATACTGGTTTTCTGTGGCATAGAACTGGTTTCTCCAGAGTAGGGAACACCTTAGTGGGTATAAAGCTTCAGTTCTGGAAGTCTTTGTTCACGTGGCCCCGGAGAATAAAGGACATAAACCTGTGGAGCTGTCATTGTATCAGATTATTTGAGCCTCAGACCACTCATAGGAAAAACTCATTTAGTATGTACCTAGATGTTTCTTTCCAGAGACCTTCAGATCCAAAATTTATCCATCCATATCCCCCCTCCCCACTTACTGTAGGGTCATGTATCTTGTGCTACTGTCACATGCAATTATAGAAACATTTGCAAAATTCCTCACGCTGAATTATATGGAATGACAGGGTTGGGATCAGGGCAGGCTGGCTGTAACCTTGCCCTCCTCCAGCTACATTGTTGCATCTCTGCCATACTAAGCCAGATACTCCATCTCATGAATGGATGATGCTGAATCACTTCAAAGGGTACGAAGGGGTTCCCCTTGCATGCCCGGTATAGTTTGGGAATTTATGTTTTGGAGCAGATTGTGTGGGACATCAGCGTAACGCCATTCACAGAGCTAACAAAGTATCGATCTGCCTTGCACATCTGTTTGAACTTACATGGTCCTGTTTTAGAGGATGAAGAAGGATTTAGCTACCTGATTTGCATTAAATGTGGCTTAATCCTCATATTGTGTGCTGCAAATTAACCCTTTTAGAAGCTTCTTTATTGGTACAAGGGGGATTAAAGAAAATGCTAGTCTACATCAAAATCTATCAAAGCCCGTTATGGTTGTGGCTGATGGTATGCAGTGTCTTTCCGAAGCTGGTGTCAGAGGTACACCGCCAAACATAATAGTAAATTTTATATCAAGCATTGATGTAAACACGTTGGTATAAGCACAACATGTTTATGCTTTAGGCCACAACTCCCTGCCCTACCGATGTCAGGCAAAGCAAGGTCAGCCTCTTAACAGCATCAACGAGTAACACAGTCACACTTTGCTGGGCTAAATCCTCCTGTTTATGTTAAGGATGCTGAAGTCGAGTTGAACGCTTAAGTGTGTGGGACGGGAAACTGTTGTCTTGCAGTAGAGCTGATGGTTATGGCCATCAGCATTGTCCTCGGGAGCAGGGCAGGAGGCTGCCCTGCACACTGGGCACCTTAGGTGATGGGTCTGATCCAGCTGTGCTGAGTTTAAGCACATAGAATCATAGAATTGTAGGAGTTGGAAGGGACCTCGAGAGATCATCGGGTCCAACCCCCAAGCTGGCAGTTGCTTGGTCTGCTGGAAGCCCTGTGGGAAGGAGAAGCAGGGAAACTTGTCCTGCTCCTGCAAAGCCTGTGAGGGCATCCTGTCCTGCTGCTGGACAGATGTGCTGGAGGAGGCTTCCTGTAGCCCTAGCGCATTAAAAGCAGTCCAAAATCTTGGCATATCTGAGGGTCTGTCTTAAAATCGAAGTGTACATCCTTTAGTATGCAAAATTATGCACATTGAGGTTTTTAACTTTAAAATTAGGTTACTTAATTGACATCCTCTAGTCCTGGGTAACTATGGAAAGTCCTGCTTGAGTGGCAGTTAGCTGTGATGGTGACATCCCCAAGATGGGGAGTTGTGCTGGTGTGGCAATACTGCCTTGGAGAACACAGGTGAGGATATCTTTGCTAAGAGGAAATTGTTCTTGCAGCACGCTGCGTGTGAAAGCTTTTGGGTCGTAGCAGTGTTGTGCTAGGATAACACAGTAGGACTGCAGGTAGCCTTGCTACAAAGGCGATGGGAATGTAATGGGGAAGAGGCATGGAAAGCATTCCACATTCAGTTCTGTAACTTCAGGGGGTTTATTTTTGCAACCTTGGGGTATTAAAAATTATTTTTCCTGGCTGTTTAGACTTAGTAGCTATACCTTAAACCTTGTTGTTGGAGATATTTGTTTGTTGCAAAGACACTTAACTAGGAAGGTGTCAGCTCAGCTGGTTATTCCCTTTCTACTAGCTGCTACGTTCAGGAGGACATCATCTTAGACAGGTGTACGTGCCTGTGGCAGGGTGTTTTTAAGTTTTTAAAAGTCACGTTTCCCTTCTTCATTAGCTACTGTTGCTTCTGGTAGCCTTTAGTACTCCACTGATGAACCTAAATGACTTTATTAGACTCTGAAAGGTTTCAGCTGCCTGACTCCCTCTTTTATTTTGTGTGTTGTTTTTGACCAATTGTAAGCACTAGGGTAAAAACAACACAAAATTATCATCACTATTTATGAGGGAGCTTTGCAAGAAACTAACAGCAGTTTGTGATGACTCTGCCTGTGAAGGCTGCTGCCAGGAAAAGAAGTAGCTCTTGATCAACAAGATGACATTCTCATTGAGCCCCTAAACATGCTTTCCTAGGCATGCTTTGGTGAGGGATATCCCAGTCTTTCCAGTCTACAAAGAAACAGGTGAAAGTGCATGTGAGATGGAACATAAAGCTAGTGAGCTTTGACGTGCTATACCTGTGTGCTCTGCTTTCCCGAGCTGCTCACTGCTGGGTTCACAAGCTTTTGGATGCTGCTTGGGCTCCTGTGTGACTGTCACTTGCTTTGTAGCTCAACTCTGAAATTATGTTGATCATCGTTCAGCCTTGAGAGAAGAAGACTGAGAGGGGATCTGATCAATGTTTGTAAATATCTCAAGTGTGGGACACAGGGGGAAATGGCCAGCCTCTTCTCAGTGGTCTGTGGGGACAGGACAAGGGGCAATGGCCTCAAGTTGGAGCCCAGAAAGTTCCGCACCAACATGCGGAAGAACTTTTTCCCAGTGAGGGTGACAGAACCCTGGGACAGGCTGCCCAGGGGGTGTGGAGTCTCCTTCTCTGGAGATATTCAAGACCCATCTGTATGACCTGTCTCAGGGAATCTGCGTTGGCAGGGGATTTGGTCTTGATGATCTCTGGAGGTCCCTTCCAACCCTTACACTTCTGTGATTCTGTGATCATAGAAGATTTAAGTGTTTTTACACCTGAAACAAGGTGTTGGTGGTCAGATCAGAACCCATCATGCCTGTTACGGCTTTTGAAAATATACGGGTCTTCCTTTGGGTTTCACTGTATGATTAGATATGGCAACGAGATCCATGCTTAGCACATGGATCTGTCAGTTTTCACAGGTTAGCAATGAAATGAACATGGAGCTTCAATGGCTACAATATCATTGAGGTCTGGAGTTGCACTTACTTGCATTAGTGATAAAATTGGCTCTAAATTCTTTGCAGACCAGATAGTTAATGTATTGGTCTTGGTCACCATGGACCAGGGCAGGATATAGTACGATGCAGTGTGGTGAACTACTGTCTATATAGTAATGATGATTTATATTGGGAAGTACAGTTTCACAAAATGTGATTTGCTTAGCTTAAAACATCAAGGGAAAGGTTTTAAATCAGTGAGTCCTAAGTGCCTTGATGCCTCTTAAAATGTGTTCCTGCACCTTTCTCCTTTCTACTTTCCCCATAAATGAGCAAGAATGTATCTTCTTTGGGAAGTTTCATCCACACCTCTCCCTCTATTGTCTGGATTTTAGGTATACGCCCCGTTGGGTGTAAATGTAGTGAAGATTGAATCCCTCTGGAGCAGAGAAAGCTCTGATTATAACATGGGTTCCAAGTCTATAATGCTAAAGCCACAACATAGCACCACATTTATTAGATAGTCCTCACTTTTTATAAAGGAAAACGTTAGAGGAACTCGTAACAAATGCAAGCTGAAAATCAGTAATTTTTCCCATGTGGAAGTACTAGCCCTTCTTGGCTAAAAATCTGACACACTGTAGGTGAAATTACTTGAATTTTTTTACTTGCTGCAGGAACATTTTCCCTCCTTCCTCTGCAAGGTGAAATGCTGTATCAACTCTGAGATCTTTTCTAAAGATCTTTTCTAAAACAGCAAGGGTATGTGTCTGGCCCCCATGAGTTAAAAATGAACCCTGTTGCATGCTGGATTGTCTGCACAGAACTTGCTAGATGAGTTTATCATGCCATGCTGTGTTATGCTGTGAAGGAGGCCAAAAGAAGGAAGCACAGACAGGGTTCTATGAGCATTCCTGAACCACTTTAGCCATTTTAAAACTTAAGCGTAGATTTAAGTTTATCCCATATAAACTATAAAATTGGGAGCAATAGTAATGTTGCTAACAGGTCCACTGGGCTGGTAAGTTGTGGTTGGGTGTTTTTGTGTTTGTTTTTTGCAGTTGGTTGTTGGGGTGTTTTAAAAATCAAAACCTGTTTATCCTTCAGTTGCTTGGGGAGGAAAAAGCTGTACCAAGTTGTAAACTTGATACTTATCTATTTATTTTTCTCCTTTTCTGAAACGTAGGTCTACAGCATCAGGACAAGAACAAGGAAACTTCTTGGTTCTGAAGTTCAGATAAATTAGGACCAGCTAGAGCTGGAGTCAGCGCAGCTGGGCAGGCAATGTAACAGTGGTTGACTCCTCCTGCACGGGACAAAGGACACACATGAAGATGAAGAGACAACCATTCTGGTTTTTCCTATTGAGCCTTTTGTTCGTAAGGCCATTAATGGGTCCCACAGTGTTTGGAAAAAACCAAAAACCTAACTTTTTCTCTCTTTCCTCATCTGAGCCTGCTGCAGCTGGGCAACCTAACTCCTTTCTGCTCCTTTAACAGTGTTTTGTTCAGCTTGATATTTTTATGAACGGTCTCAATTGTCAGGAAAAAGACTCTCCCTTGACTACAGTGCGCCTCCTTTCAGGAATACAGTTTTTTGTAGCTCTTTGTGCATCTATTTTTGTAGAAATACAGAAAGTTTGGGTAAGGATTGGTGGGCTATTTTAGGATGACATATTTTTTTAAAAAAATTGTAAAATTGTTAAGTTCTGTTTAAAGAACTTGCTCTCAGAGAAGCACTGGCAAAAAAATGTATAAAATGCTATTTTTAGATGTCTGTGATGTGTTTGTGCATTTTATTTTTTTTTGTTTTGTTACCTCAAATGTCTATCTTTCCTTTCTTTTTGAAATTGAGCTAAACTTTCCTTGTTTCCACATTACTAGATCTTGATGTTTTTGTCCTTTTTTGCTAGCTTAAGCAAGTATATTTCGCACCTAAAGTTTCAGCCAAATGTTTTTCCTGATGGTGTTAGACTGTGTAGTAAGGGTGTTCTTGTTTTCTTGCTTCTAGAGGTGGCTTTGTGCAGTGTTGACTGTCAGAAACTTGCAAACAAATTTAGCAAGGAGCAAAGCCTGGCGTTACAGGAACTGCATTTCCAACCCATCCATTCTTTCAAAATGGACCAAATACTCTTACGGATTTAAATCCGACATGAATTTGGGCCTCATCCATGATCCATTGATGCTGTTGAATGCAGTCCCCTATGGGTTATGCTTCAGGCCCACACAGTGCTCATAAATATCAGTATACTCTTATTTTAACTCACGAGGCAGGACTTTCAGTGAAGCCACTTCAGGGGTGGTAACTCACAACATCCATAATCAGGAATGAAATGTCAGCCTTATAAAAAATGTGTGACTTGTGGAAAGAAAATGTTTTCGACTGGCCTGATCTGCCTGCTGAGCCCTGCAAGGAAGGCGCTGAAATTTTCCAGTCCTGTTGACTTCAAAAACCTGTTTATGTAAGGCCTGCAGCAAGTCTGAGCTTAGGAAGACCCCAGCCACAGCTCTGGAATTTCGTAAGGAGATGCACATGCTCAGCGTGCGCTAACTCAGGCTCGGCTGCGGTCTGGGTAAGAATCTCAGCTTGGAAACAGCATGGCCACAGCATATCTGCAAGGTGTTTGGGAAACACCATTTCCGGCCTGGGCCTTGGGTCTGACTTGCATAACAAGGACTTTAGTTGAAGCACGAACCAACCCTGACTCAGGGCTGCATGATCACCCTTGATAGCCCCTGTCCTGCCATGGGCTGGGTCAGTCACCATGCCCATTACTTAGTGACTCCAGTGTGAGCACGTGCTCAGGTTGCCAGATCCTAGCTGTTGCTTGCTGAGGATGTTGCCTTTCTGCTCTGTGCACCCAGGGTCCCTCTATAGAATGTCCCAAGGCTCCATAAACTACTGCACTTCTGATAGTGCTGTTCTCAGACATCTCTGTCTGAAAGACAAACCAGCTGAGTGGAAACCAAGGCATAGGCACATGGCAGAGATAAGAAACAGTTTAATTTCAAGGCAATGAGCATTTTAAACGTGGGCTTGTCAGGTGGAGACCACATGGATCAGTGTGTGAAAGAGGAGGGGGTGTTGGGGTATGCATGCCATTTAGGCCTGCCTCCCTGTGCTGCTGCTTCTCTCCAGGCTGTTTGAACTTGATCCCTTGAGGTGTTGTATTGCCCCTTGCCATGTGAGAGGGCTTGACATGCTGGCACTAGAGGCATTAGGATTATGTCACAATTTGGCAAGACCCTTAAGTGTGTACTTTGCTGATTTGAAGTTTAAGACGGCATAAAAATGCTGAATGGACTGTACTTAAATACTACTTTAAAACAGTAAGGTTGTAGTTCCTGTGTTGGGGTGCAGAATTTAATTGGGGGGGTGGGGTGTCCCCATCTTCATAGTCCATCAGCATTTCTTTCTCTTAATACTAAGTTCCCTCTCATGACAGTTCTGTATATTATCGCTGCTCTGATGGAGCTAGCTCCTCGATTTGTAACACAATGGGAAAACTCTGTGAGGGAACATAGTGACAGCTGCCACATCTCATTTTCTTATCAGTATAGTTCAGGAAATAGCTCAGAATGAGAGCTGTGGTTTAGGAAACTTGACAGTATTAGAGATACTGGTAGGAAAGAAGTTCCAATATTCTTTTTGTAAAATTTTCCAAAAGATTTTCTTTCTGGACTTGGTAAAGCTGTAAGTCAAAGAGGCAATGCATCCTCTTCGAGCTTTAGAGCTGGAGAGTTTGGTTGGCAGGGGGAGCTAAAGAAAAGGCAACACTTCTTTTTGAGGTGTTGTGTGGTTGATTGTGTGAAATAAAGTCCATCCAGCAAGAGCAGCCAGTTCATTGCCTTCCTCTTTACAAGTTCAGGTGATGAGGGACCTCCTGCTGTTCCCTAGAGATGTCAAAGCAGAATGGGACGGGGAAAAAAACAGGCCTACAGTTTGCACTGGAATCCTTCTGTGGATTGTTTTAGTGATTTGGTGGGTAGTGGGGATGAATATGTGGTGAAGCTATTGCCTCTTCCACTTCAAGGACTACTGTTATGTGCCCAGTTTCCACTGCTGAACCTGGGAGTCTGCTGAAGGAACTTCTGTTGCTCTGCAGGCTCTGAGAGACAAGTGCCAATAACAACCTATCATCTATATCCATGCATTGACAGGTCAGTCAATTTCCAAAGTCAAATAAATTCTTTATTTTTTTTTTCTTCCCCTCAGCCACTGACCATCCCTTGTACTAACAACTGAGTTGAAAGCCAAAATACAAGTGCAGAACAGTAACCCTACTTCTATGTTCTCCAGCTGTAAGGATGGGAAAGAAAAAAATTCTTCCCTGTGACAAACTTTTAGGTTAAACCCAACAGATTTACTTCTTTCTCATTCTCTCTCTCTCTCATGTATATGCACACTTAGACACACGCACAAATGTGCTTATGAGAAGCAGATGCTGTGATGGTTTTATTCCTGAAAGAGGAGGGGAGCACTTGCTTGCAATGTTGCAGTTAGAATTGATGGCAGTGAGAAAGAAACAGAAATGTTAAGACTGTTCATGTTTCCACAGATAGGAAAAAAGGCCCTTAAAAATCAGGTCACAGACAAGTTATGTGGCTTAACACATTACTAAAGGAGTCGCTTCATTATTTTTGTCTGTGGTGAGTTCTGATGGTGTCCCAAGAAAGTGGATGATTCACTTTGTGAGAACTTACAAAACATGATGTACTCTTGTCTCTATTTCTGGGAGAACACAGGGAAATTATTGTTTTATTTCAAGAAAATCTACATGCTAAACTCAAAGTTTTCCAGGATTTCATTGTATTCCTATTAATCCTGAGAAGTCCGCTGTCAGTTTTTGTGTCTTCATTTGAAGATGGGGAGTGTTCGAGCTGTCCACTAGTTTTTGAAATGCAGATACTGGTTTGTTTCAGCTGGGCATTTCCCCTCCAATGAGATGATGGAATCGTGCAACTACTGACTGCCCGGCAGGCTTGATTTCCAGAAAGCTGAATAAGCTACAGTTGGTGATAGCGAAGTGCACTTTGTTCTGATCCCTCTCCTCACCAATACCAGTTGATCTGATACCTCTTTCACAGCTTGCAGGTCTTCAGTGAATGGCAGTATTCTCCCAGTCATCTGCTTCTGCCTCAAAACATGTTTTCGAGGACAAATCTCTCCTCACAGCTTTCAGAGGGAGCAGAGGTTGCAGGAGGGGAGTGTCACGTTTCCTGCTCCACCTGCACTTAGGATCAAGTTGCCTGTGTCCAGCCTTTCTGTTTCCAGGCTATTGTGTGCGTGTCTTGCACCCCTCCTCCCACAATTCGTTATATGTGTGTATGTATATATATACATACAGGTGTGTATATATATGTATGGATATATTTATATACATACATCTATACACACACACACACACAAATACATGTGTAGCTATATCTGATTCCCTCCAGTCCACCCTCATGCTTCACTGCATGTCCTATGGAAGTGAAGCCAATGACAGCACTAAATCTCATCTGAGACTGAGAAAAATGTGGGTGGTTTATTGCATTCTTTGTAACCTCAGGAGTGAATGGAATTTTTCCATACTTGCAAAAGGCAAAAACAAATGACGACGACAACAACAACAACAAAAAAAAACCCCAACCAGGCCCAAACCACCTTTCAAAACCCCTGATTTGTTGTATCTGACCATGGAGTCAGCAGAGTTACGTAGGGAGGTGCAATATATATTGCCTTTCAGAAGACAAGCATATTTTTTTTGGAATATGATTTAAGTGATTTCAGGTACAGGCTTTTTCTCTGTATCAATGGACCAGCAATGTGCATTTCTTATAAACGGTTTAGAAATATGTATATTTTTTAAACTGACTTCTTGGCTTCAATATGTCCGTCTCTGATCTTTTAAAGAGTATTTGGATGATAAATAGTTTTATGTGTGGATTTTTCAAAAAGCTGATGCGTGTTGTTTAGAACTGAAATCTCATGTAAAGCAGGAAGGTATTTAAAAATGAATACTGCTTTTATGTGTTAGCCCTATGGGCACAACCTGACAGCTGTGGTGCAGGAAAACGTCCCATCTGAAGACTAAAGGACTCTCACCTGAGTAAGGACAAAATCCAGCCCCTGTGACAGGAGAGGCAGGAGTAGTCGTCTCACAAAGGTTGAGCTGTGAGCAGAGATGATCCTCACCAGCATCATATGTCAATGGTTGGGCAGCCACTGGTCAGCATATTAAATATTGCCCCACCTTATGGGAAGAACTGGTTGCCAGGGGAAATTAGGGATGTCCCTGGAAACCTGGGTTTCAGCTGCCCTTGGTCTGCACAGTGCCTGTGACCCTCTCGCTGTTCGTGCTGTGTTCTCCTTGGCACTGTGCTGGGACCTGTGAAAGGTGGGCTGGAGTTGCTGTGAAATGCAGGATGCTCTTAGCTCCCAATAGAGATAGTTTAGGGACAGGGATTAAAACATAGCAGTTATCTCATGCATCTGCTCAAAGACTCAAGCCTTCAAGATGGATCAGCTGTGCATCACTAATGATGGCCGTTGGCGTACAGGAGCCCAGTATACTGCTTCCTCCCCTGAGTGTCATTGGAAGTCTTTGATGGCATTGAGATCATTGGGACCAGCCTTGAATGCCCAAATTGGGGTCCAGTGTTGGCTGACACAGTGTGGGGGCTTGGGGTGTGATCTAACGTTGATAGACATCAGTTGGCATCGGCACTGCTTCTGGTGAGCTTGGGCTCAGGTAACTAGTACTTATAAACAACTGATATTTATGGCAGTTAAGGTTTACAGTAATCAAGTAAAATATCTGCAGAACTATGCTGCACTTTCCCTGCTAGCTGTTTGTAGCTGTTATTTGAAACCATCAGGCAAATCAGGGTCCCTCTCCTCCCCCTACCTGTTCTCCAGCCCTGCTTCCCTTAAAAACCCATTGAACGTTTTTTGTGCCTCTCATCAAAACTGGGAGGGGGGCTTTGTATTAAGAAAAGTGTCACTGTTTTAATTACTGAATAAATAATATAATGTGAATTTTATTGTTACATTTTTTATGTAGCATTTTCAGTTTGATCTGTATTTCTCAACAATTAGCTAATGCTTTCTTTTTATTCTTATGCAACTGAAGAACTCATAAATCTCTTTGTAAATTACAGCATCCTGAGTTTCTTTTTTTTTTTTTTTCCATGAGATTAAGTTTTAGAGCCAAGGGTTTGTCTCTGCTGGAAAACACTGTGAAACAAGTGTTCTGAACTGCTTCTCTGCTAAAATTGGATGGAGTGAAAGCCTAGCATCAAAGGGATTTCAAATAGGGCTCTCACGAAGGCTTTAGCTTTCAATTTCAATTGCTTCTGCTACAGTATCGTGGATTTTTTAAAGATTGTTTTTCTAAATATCTTTTTAAGATGCATTAACACTAGAGGCTGGTTTATGATCAGACCTTGTAGAATCACTACCTGACACCTCTTAGTGTAACGCCCATCTCTGTGTTACCATTTTCTGGCAGTTTTGACAGCCATCAAACAGAGACTTTTCCGTGCAAGTTATTTATCTCAAATTGACCTTTTTTTTTTCTTGGCAAAGTTGAGTGACTTCCACTAAGGAGGTAACTTTGCCCTTGCTAAAATTGTTTTATAGCTGTTTAATTAAGAAAAGTTTGCATGTCTGTGTTCTGGCTCGAAGGCTGAAGGTTTGGTGTTTTGGTCACAGATACGTCATTTACTGTTCCAACAGAGGGGGAAAAACCTCCAAACTTTGGCCAAGCTCAGCTTTTGAAAAATTGCCACTTGCACGCACTCTGCAGGGAGCTGTTAAGAGTTTAGTTGCAAAATCCTGTCAAGATCCTGACCATATGGGCTATACTGTCTCAGAACATCAGGAGATGAACAGGATTTTCCCCATACGTCCTCCTCCAGGTCCCTGTTTCCAGGACCAGACAGCAAACCAGGGTGCTTTTTCTCTGCCCCAAAACACTGTGTACTGCTTTCTTAGGTCATGAGGATGAGATGGAGAGAAATGTAAGGAGAGGAAGGGAAGAAAGGATGACACTGGGTTCAAAAGCTTTTTAGGAGGGAGTAGGATTGGGAGCTACCAGGAGAGAAATAGTCTCCATGGACACTTGGGGATGAAGATGGGATGGGGGCTGCTGAAAAAATGAGGAAATAATGCTGAACAATCACTTGGTTAATACATGACACAGAGGGGGATGTGACAGCCATCAAAAAATACCAGAATAATACGAGGTCTCCAGAAATTTGGTATAAACTAATTGTCAAGGAAAGCTTGGTATGAACATTGCAGGAAATATCTTTCTTTGAAGTGAGCTGTGTGGGCTGCGTTTTAATCTATGAGAAAAGACGTGGGAGCACGGTTGCTTTAGGACAATCACAGTTATCCTCGGCAAAGCAATTGTATTTTAGGAAGCAAGAGTGCGTTAAGCTAGGGGGTGAGCTAGCAGAAGTGCTTTTTCTTCTCCCCATAGCTTCTGCTCTCATCAGAGTAGGGCTCCAACTGTGTTGACCCACACCTGGGTTTCCAGGCGCTCATGGGGGTTATTTCCACGTGCTCTCACTGCATTAAGGAATGAGAGCAGGGACAGTGATGGCCAATCACAAGCATTATTTTGTGACCCATTTTATTCATGATGGCTTGAGACCTCTGTTAATGGAAATTGGTGTCACTCAGTTGACTTCAGTGACCTTAACACCCATAGAGAATATCACTGGATACGTCCAGATAAATCTCATTTGGGGTGTTATCAGCTGGAAACAGAGTCCCAGCCTGGAGTTGTGGGGAGGTGCTTCCCTCTGAGCCAGAATCCAGCCTCGTTACCTCAGCGGTGCTCAGCGTGCCTGGTGCGGGGGAGACGCCACAAAAATGTGAGGAGTGGGTCTGGTATCCTCTATGCTGGCGGAGGAGGTGAGTGTGGCTGGGGGCCAGCTGCTGGGGCTGGGTCTGGTTGGCCCCCAGTGGGACGGGAGTGCCATCAGTCCTTTGTGAAGATCCCAGGCGCAATGGGGTCAGTTGTCCTGGCAGGACCTTGGGCTCTGAGGGGTTATGCTGCCTGCGTGACGTGGGAGGCCGGGTGGGGACCAAGACATCTGGTGAGAATTCCTCACGGCTGAGCTGTGCGTTGGGCTGGGATGCCGATTAATTTAGCTGATTTCTTTTTTGGGGTTGTTGGGAGGAGGAGGTGGGGGGGCTGGATGCCGCAGCCTTCCAGTAATTGTCTCTCTTTCAGAATATCACTTTTGCTTTCTTTGAAGACAAGTGAGAAATTATTTCTTTTTTTTTTTTTTTTTTAAATAAAAAGCAAACCCCGAAAACAGCAAAACCCCAGCAGGAACTCCAGCAATGTCTTTGCCTTCACAGTAACCGTACATGTGCAACGGTTTATCACCACGGGAAAATGAGTGGGTAATAAAGTTTTGATGTCGGCCGTTGCATGTACAGAAGTATCACAGGCTTTGAAAATGATTTGTGATGTGAATGCCCATAGTAGCACCAAGGTTCAAAGGGAGGTGGTTTGTTCTTCATGCCCATTTAGTTATGAATAACACCAGCTCTAATTTCCTCCTCCCACCAGCAAGCAGAGAGTCCTACATTGGAAGCCAGATATAGCAACAAAGATTTCTATATCTGGCCAAAACCAAAAAATCTGTTCCCTTTTAAGAATAACACTCTATTCTTTTCTGATGGAGATGGATAAAGAGAAAATTCAACTTTAAGGAAGCCAGTTTCCCAGTGGGGAAACTCCCTTGTCTCTCTCGAACGCCCAGCGTAAAAGATACAGGCTTATTTTTTGGTATGTGTGTAGAAGCCAATGGAGAGACTTCTGTAGAGCCACACCAGTAAGGTGCTTTTGGGGTGGCAGTCAGGATAAATCTTGCCTTCTTGCCAGTGTGTTTTCTCTACCCTGCTTTGTCTGTCTTTTGAGCAACACAGCCAGTGCTGAATGGGAGCTCCAGGAGTTGCACAACTACTGCTTCTTTTTCACCTTTTTATTTCTGGTTTGCTTTTGTGGAGAAGTTCATTCCTTGGCTCTGAGGGACAGACCCCTGCTCCACCTGGCAAGTAAGCTCGATGAGGGAGAGTGGAGCAGCAGCATCACCCTGTGCTCCCCTTCTCCTCGTCTTTCTTGTCAGGGGAGTATGTGGGCAGCCAGCCCTGTGCTCTTTCACATGGCCAGACTTCGGTGTGCGGTGCCCACAGGGCAAGACTAAGGACAGTGGGGCCATCGTGTTCCCTGCCTGGCTGGCTGGCTGGGCTGGAAGAGAAGGGATGTCCTACAAATAAAATCCAGAAATGTTCATGGCAAAATTCTTCCTCTGATAATCATTGGACCTTTTCTGAATTGGAGCTGATGCCACTCGGAGATGAGCATGTATATGGATATCACTCTAGCAGTTTTTAGGTTTGAATACGTTTTTAGGAGGAGGCAACACCCCACACCCCTCTACCTCTTCTTTTCTACACCATCTGAGGAAAGATATTCAGCCTTTCCTTCGAGGATTTACTCCCATTCCAACCCACTCCCACCACCCACCCGTAAGCAACTGGCATCTGTGACATGTGAGCAAAAAAATCCCTTTCTCTAATGTACCGGCTGTCATTGTTTCAGTGTTGCCTCATTCATTTTCAGAGCGTTTGGCTGAAGGTCTTTGTAAGGTGAATACTTCAGGATTCTAGAGTTCGCTCTTCCTCCCTTGGAAACCTGAGATGTTGGGGTTTTTTGACTTCAGTAGAAGCAGCCTTGGATCCTTGATGCATTTTAAAACCAGTGCAGGGAAGTGTCATCCAGTGAATATGTTTGCACTGGATCTGTTCTGCCAGACATGTTGCTGATAGGTTTTTAAATAAACACAGGGATGTTTGGAAATATTTTTGTGTATGTAAATATGTAAAATATGCACAGCAATCTAACAGCTGTGGGGTGTACTCGTTGCTCACGTGAGGAGGCTTTGTGCAATGTTTTTTTCCATCATCCCCTCTTTTTTCAAGCATCTGTGTCTGTTCCAAGATAATCACTTCTCTGTGATTCCCAGTGGACAAAGAGGGAGGAGGCTGGATGGGCCTGCACGATGCCCTAAAGACTGCCTGAACTTCTGTGAAGAACCTCCTGCTGTACAGTGAAACCTGCTTTCCATGGGGCACAGGAGCATGTACGTGCCCTGAGGACAGCACACAGTAATTGCTTTTCATTAGAGATAGGATGGTACCCAGGTCCAGCTGGACTTGGCTTTTCAAGAACAGTAACGTAAGACACAAGATGTAGCACACAGCATTCATGGCTGTCCTCAGGTGCTTCAGAACTAATTTGGCAACAGCATTACTCACCGGTATATGAGTCTTAATTTCCTGAACTGAATCTGTTGCTTAGCAAAGAGTGACAGCACTGCAGCCTCAAGTCCTTTGTTTGGCCAGGGAGAGCTGAAGCCTACGAATGCGTGCGGTTCTACTGAAGAACAGGAAGGCACCAAGAGCAAATTTGGTCTATAGTGTTACTAGACTCTCCACATTATTTTTTAAAATTCAACTGTCCTTCATTTTAGACATTCTTTCGGAGGGAGTAATTCATCCTCTAAGCACAGCAAGCCTCTGCACTGCTTCTGAATTCTACAGGATGTTTTGTGTGACTTAGCTACCTGTTGTTTTTAATGATTTTTTCCACCCTTATCCTTACTCTCGTTTTCCAGTTCCGCTGCTTTAAGGGCAGTCTTCCAAACCCCTGGGCTCTCTGGCGATATGGGTGTCATGAGACATGGCAGAGCGACTCTGCTTTACACAGTTAACATCTACGTGCACAATGAGTTTGACCTGTCTGTGAGAAGTGATACTTGGACTTGTGGATGTCAGAAGGTGCAATACAATTATAAGCTCCATTTTTGTGTTTGATGGATCCAGCCACAGTGAATGGAAGTTCTTGGAATGAGCAACAGCCCTGGATAGAAGGCAAAGTGGACCATCATTCAGCAGGATCCCAGGGGACAGTTTGGCTCCCTCACAAAAAGCTGCACATACTCTGGTGAAGGAAATAGCTGAAGTGCCGCCTACAGAGACCTGCTGCTGCTGATTTTCCTTGTTCCCAGTTAGCCTAGCTGGTCTTTTTTGCCTTGCTGTCAATGAAGAGGCCTGAGGTGATCTTTATGAGATCTAGTACTGTCAGGATCTTCACTCTCACCTTACCCCTGTCCTAATGCAAAGAAATCACCACCATGGGGACAGGACACTCCAGCAATTCATTGCGTTTTCCAATGCCTTAGTGGTGTGTTCTTCCAGTTTAGAAATTGCCAGGTTCCTTAACTCTTGTTTCCCCAGCTGGCCAGTGGCTGTGTCTATTCTACCACCAGTTTCCCCTTGCAGCAATTACAACTTTCTATCAGCCTGGGGGATGCAGTAAAGTCTTTGAGGCTGCTGTTAAAGCCCAAAGCTTGGGGAAAAAAAAGAAAAATAAAAAGTTATGTGGCTCATATGTGGCCTGGCTAGTTTTCTGGTCTCTGCGATGGAGAAACAGCTGCTTTTTGTATGAAAGTAGATACCAAAACACCAGAACACCTTACTTGTGCAGAGCACCCCAGACACAGGCGAGGCAAATGGAGACATAGTGGCAGAAACAACTCAAGAACAGGGCACTGCACTTCTTACTATCCCCACTCATGGCTTTGCTTCTGTGTTGCCTGGAATTGATCAGCATGACAAGAGATGCCCTTTCATTTACACAGTGAGGGTGACAGAGCACTGGAATAGGCTGCCCGGGAGGGTGTGGAGTCTCCATCTCTGGAGGTATTCAAGACCCATCTGGATGCCTATCTGTGCAATATGAGCTAGGGAGCTGCTTTGGCAGGGGGTTGGACCCGATGATCTCTTGAGGTCCCTTCCGATCCCTACGATTCTGTGATTCTTCTCTACCATCTCCTCAGGCAGAAAGTAATTCATTTCTGCTGCTTTGCATTTATGATACTTTGCAGCATGTGCTGGTTTCATCAAGTATGTGGACGGCAAGCAGGGAAAACAGTTGGCTAGTGGTTTTCCTGCAATAGCTGATGTCCTCTGTGAACAAATTGAATCAGTCACAATGTGCACTTGCAGAGAAGTGTTTGCAGTGTGGAGCATTGGTAACAAGCAGGGAATGACATAATTTTCTTGTATTTGGATTTGAAACAGAGAGAAGCTTGGGGGAAGACTGAAATTAAGCAGGATCCCCAAGCTCCAGAACTTACTCCCTTTTAATATTTTGGATGGTATTTCAGTGATTCTTAGCTAAGGTTCTCCTTAGTAAAGGAGAAAATGTAGCTGTCATCCAAGACAGACATTGCTGATTGGTTTTCCTGTGGCTGTTTGCTGATTTGAAAAGGTCTGAGAGGAAACATGGAGAAACCAAGTCACCTTGTAATACCTCCAGCTCTCCCATTCACAGTTTAATTCATCATTAAATGCGAATCTCAAACTTGATATTTTCTTTATATGAGATCAGCAATCATTACAATTTCATCTCAGCTGGAATATTATTCCCCCCACATTTTTTTTTCTTCATCTTTTGATGGGTCAGATTTAAACCATCTGCAGGCAGATGGAAAGGAAAAGTGGAATTATTGTTTTCACCAAAAAATTTTGCAGCTGTCAGGGTGTGTTTGACACAAGCCTGTTGGCTGAAAACAACAACAGGACGAATTGTCCCGGCTGGATATCAGAGAGCACAAGAACTCTTCATGGCCAGCTCTTACTTGGAGAACTTGGGGCTAAATGAGGTAAAGACGATCATTACTTAGCCATGCTCAAGGGCTTTTCAGAGGGAATTCACAGAATTAGATGCCGCTTTTCCTGAGCCTCATTGAGTCCCTGTTGTTTTCAGCCTGAGCGAGGAGACTCCTTAAGTGATAGTCACCATATATGATATATACCACTGCTTTGTGACTGATCTACCACATGGCAGAGGCTATAGCCATCTTTTCCAGTACATGTCATGACGTATTGCTTTTATAACTCAGTTTAATTTATGACCCCATCATTAACAATTGCGGCCAAAAAAAGAGGTTAAAGCAGAGCTTTCGAGGAGGGCCATCAGGAGCTATGACTCAAACCCTCCCAGCGTGGACTAGAAGATTACTTCACCTCTTTGTGTCCGAACACTAGTGGATCCTTGGCAACACCAGCACTGCTTCTTTTCAAAGCAGGCCTTTCTGCGGGAGCTTTGTCCGTGTAAAAGCCAGACTCACCACTGGGAGCTTGTGCATCTTGCTGTGGTGTTCTTCTTGCTAGGGTTTGTAAGAATAACTGTTCCTTCTGCTTCCACCAAGCTAGCCTTCTTCAAAAAATGTAAATGAGTTTTCAAAATGGACTAAAACTCAAAAAAACTATGTGCTTGTAGGTGTCTTTGCCTGTAGAAGTGTGATTTTTCATTAGCAATGTGAAGTTTATAACTGCAAGGCCTTCCTGATACAATTTTTTTTCCATTTAATGGCAGACTTTTGCAGTAATTTCATATGTTTAGTGTTTTATTAGAAAAAAACTACTACCATCAACATTAGCAATGCGGGCTAAGACAGTTAAGAATAAAATTTCTGTCCTTTTCATCATGAGTTTTGAGAGTGCTAATCCTATGAAGTCATTGGGAGGTGTATTTTTCTGCTCTGAAGTGATAACCATTCATCACTTCCATCTCCCAGGGGTGAAACTGTCGTGTTTGTATTTATTCATGCTGTCTTTTTTCCCCAAAATCAATTGTCCATAAACATCTGTAGAAGAACGTGCTTGAGCTAAACTAAAACTAAGAGAATAGACATTCATGAGCTGTGAGCTATTGTCTATCACTCAGTTATTTGAATCCCTGCAGTACAGTTGTTTTGAGTTGCACTCTCACTGTTCTGTGGTTACTGAATGCGTTGTATGACTGCTCAGATTGAAAGCAGTTTTGGAAGTAGTTCATCAGATAGCTGATTTTCTGAAATAGGTTAGAAGACCCAGCTTCACACCCACCTTGAATCAAGATAAAATGGGACTGTGTTGCAGCCATTCTAATATTTTGGCTAGTCTGGGAGTCCTGAAGATGTTTCAGTTCGTTTATTTCACTTGTTCTGGGAGCCAGAGTCCTAACTTCAACAAGAAAACCAAGAAATCAGAAATCTATTAGCAGTATAATTACAGGATGGTCAGAGAAGGTAGATCACACAGTCTAGAGGCCAAATCCCATTCATGTCACTCTCATGAGCCCAGCATTCGCTTTATGCATCAAAACTGCCTTTCACAAAGGGAATGTTTCCTCTTCCCAGACTTGATACACATTGCTTGGACATGCACTGGTTGCAGCCTTAGCAGGAGGATGTAAGGAGCCACTTACTGGGTACTCTGCCTGGTTATTCACACCTGCACGAAGTGGGTGTGAGATGTTGCCCCTCAGCACTGGTTAGGCTCTTTCCCACCCACCTAACACTGATGCCAAGGAGCACATAAGTGGACGACCAGCAGAAAACTACCCCCAGCCTACTACTGTCTCTGTCTGGGCCAGGTTCCTCCAGACAAGCTGTGACATTGCTGCAGGGTGGGTCTCCCCAAAGTCCCACAGGGAGCAGCCTGACACCACAGCAAAGGACCCACACCTAGCCAGCCCAGATTTGCTCCTCTGGCAACTGTGCAGCAGCAGGAGAACTGGTTTCTGCATTGCTTTCTCTGGAGGTTGGAAAAAAGCAGCCAGTGCTCACTTGTGCATTCATTCTTTTGCTGCCCATTGATATCTTTGTGAACAGAAAAGAGGATACAAAACGGTCTCAAGAAGCTGAGGCTGTCCTGGTTTCTCAGAGCCATTAATTTTCCTGTGGTTTTCTGCTGTCTGTGGGTTTAAGAGATTAATTCCCACATGGCAGATCCAGTTGCAAGTGCCTCACTGTGATCTCTGAGCAGGTGCATCTGTAGCAATCCTTGCCCCTCCTCGAGAGAAGGAGGAAAGCAGGCTCAGATAACGAGAGAACCTGAAATAAAACCGAGAGAGAAAGTGGTGTGAGGGCTGCTAACCTACGGAGCTCTGAACTGGTCTGTGGGACGTTTTAAAGAGAGGAAAACCCGAGGCCATCCAAAAGCAGTTAGTAAAAAGTAACAGCACTTAGTAAAAGCATTGTGGGATACAAATACAGCTGCTAAAAGCAGTTCCTGCCTCTCAGGAAAAAAAGCATAGATTTACACAAGCCCTGCAACCAGCCAGATGTAGAGGCATGCTGCAGTTCTGCCTGTTGCTCAACTCTGATCCTGTATTATATTCTTACCCCTATACTGCTACTTCAACCACAGTCTCTAGAAGTTTAAATGGGAATGAAAAAGCAGTTTTCAGGTTATGTTTTTCTTCTGTTCTGCTCACAAGTTGATTTACTAGGAGGAAGTTTCATAGAAGTTCAAAAAAACAGTTCCTTCGCTTTGTTCTTGCTGTCCTATTGTAGAAGTATTTTAATATGAATACATTATCCCAAAGCAGTGACACCATTGATTCTGGCTGCTTTGTACCCATAGGAGTCTTGCAACAGGTGTTGCCTTTCTCAAAACACAGCTGAATATGGTCTGACTTCTTAGCATAGTGATATAACATCTGGAGTGGGGAGAAGACAGGTTAGGACACGTGGTGTGATGGATGTTGCTCTGTTTTTATAAGACTCACTTCACTGAAGGGGCATTGCTAAAGGAGACATCACTTCCAGGGTGGTGATGAGTGCTGTATTTTCTAATAATCATGCTATTCAAACATAAGGTAAAGTAGTGAATAAAGAAATTGGCATAAAATTAAGTGATTTTATATAACCTTAGAGTTATTTTAATAAAAAGAGCTGCATAGTTGAACTGCAGAAATGGAACAACCTTAGAGATAAGGAACTAACAAGTTAACATAATTTTGTACAGTAGCACAAAGTTTCTCATGACTCTATTGTAAACCAGTAGCCAATCAAAGGAAGGGTAATATGCTGGAATTGTTCAGGTGCATCCTGCTTGAAGTTGAAACTAGTTTTAACAGAGTGATGCTTATGGACCATGAAGAAAAGTATAAAGAGCAAGTGCTGGCAGAAGAGGTGAAAATTTCATCAAGTGGAAGACATCCAGCCTTCATCCCTGATGACCACCAGAAGATCACCTGAGTGTTACTGGGCATGCTCTATCTGGGAGGCATCAATGTAAATGACTTATCAGAAATGATTTGCATAACCCTGCCTTTTCATAGAACTATAATGAACATGTAAAACTAGTTTGTAGAAAATGAGGATATTTTGCCTTGAACACATTAGGAGGAGAGATCCCCTGTGTGCCCAGTGCTGCAATAAAGAATACCTGCTTAATAGTCACCAAGGCTATTGAGTTTTGATTTTGGCTTTTCATGGCATCAGTAGCTTGATTAGCTAATTAAAGGTCAGGGTAAGAGCATAGAAATTCACAGCTGAGCTGAGCATACTGTTGACTGGACTGAGGGAAGAGATAAGAAGTTTTGCTGTTTTTCACCAGACTGTTGCTGACTAAGATTAGAAACTCAGGTAGGCTATCATCTGTTTTTTTCCTTTCAAACTGCCTTCTCTGGTTTTTGTAGGGACTGATCTAGAGCACTGAAGTCAGCTAAATGAGTGATACCAGTCTGAGTGGATCTTATGTTTTCTGTGGTTCTGTTCCTGAAATCAAAGAAGTTGCCTGCTTTCTCAGTAACTGTCCTACAACTGTTGACTTAGTAAAATTTGGAGGTGGAGCATGGTACAACTATGAGTGTGTTTCTTGTTTTTTGAGGTATGGTTATTACTTAATTGTTTAGTTTTCTTGAGAGAATCATGTAGTTCTCTATATTTGAAGGTTTCCCTTTTTTTTTTTTTCTGGGGGTGGCATGTGGGAATTTTTAGAGGCACTTGCATTTGAATTAAACTTTTCAAGGGGTGCAGTGTCTTATTTCACTGGATGCACAACCTGTGTGCTTCTGGAAACAGGTGTGACAGCACAAAGTCTCCTGTTGTCAAAGTCCTTGAATAAAGTAGTAGTCCAGCTGAAGATAGGTGGGTTTTTTGTTATTGATTTTGACATAGTCTTTTTTAAAAATTATTATTATTTATCTTAGGTTAGATATGAGGAAGAATTTCTTTACTGAAAGGGTTGTCAGGCATTGGAACAGGCTGCCCAGGGAGATGGTGGAGACACCATCCCTGGAGGTATTTAAAAGGCATGTAGGTGATGTGCTTAAGGATATGATTTAGAGGTGGGCAAGTCAGGGTTAGGCTATGACTAGACTCAATGATTTAAAGGGTCTCTTCTAATCCAGGTGATTCTGTGATTCTATCTACTTTTCCAAACTTCTCACATCTAGTTATGAGAAGCATGAGCTTTCTGTTCACTCCTGCAGTAAAGCAACACACGTAACTTAAGACTTCAAGCTTGTGATGAGGGCTGCGATTGCTTGCTCCTGTATTAACATAGGTGTCATGCAGGCAAAAGTAGGTTTAAATACGTTAGTGGACAACATAATTAATATCAGTTCTTGCATTGCAGTTTTAGATGAAGGGCTCTAGTATGAGCAGAGGCGCATTCTACGTTAACCGACACATATAAGCGCGGTTCTTTGTATTAGGAAAATCGCCTTCTGCCTGTCAACGTAGCTGAGAGGAGCTGGGGGAACAGGGAGGTCCCCCTCCTGTTAGGATGCAGGTGAATGCAGACCAGGGTGGTATTGCAGAATTGTGCGTTATAGCACCCTGGGAAACAAGTGTCTCGTTGAAAGGCAGCGATGGATAACGTTAATTATGAAGGCAGGAGACTTAAACTAAACAAGCAGATTGGGATCCTGAGAAAGGATTATTCAGAATTTACCTCTGTCAATTTTTGTGTGGATGGTTGTAATTGTAGCCATGAGGCATGGCCTGGCCAACAGCTTGGCTGTTGCCATTTACAGGCAATTATTAATGACACTGTTTAATTACAAGCTAATTTCCTCTAAGGCGGCTTATGCTTGAAGCTTCTGTGATTTAAATGTGGAATGACCCCATTATTCCTTTATTTAATTGATATTAACTGAGACTAATTAACATACAAAAGTTAAATCAGCTTTAATTAGAGAATCATTACTGGCACCTCTCTAATTACTATTGGAGGCAGTAATGTTTTCTGTGGCACCGAACTGTTAATGTGAAAAGTAGCTGAAAGAACCACACTGAAAGCAAAAGACTTTGGACAGAATATAACTATAGAGGTTTTGTCATTTTTGGTTTTTTTAAGAGATGGAAATTTAAACTGTAAATCTACCCTTGAAGGCTATGTAACAAGGCTGTTGTATTTATAAAGTCCTTTGAAGATACCTTTATGCATATTTAGCTTTTGTGGGACGCTATTACAGGAGGCTCCTTTTCTGTCCTTCACAGAGAAGTTAAGACTGAACTAATTTTCCCCAGTTAAACAAACAAAGTCTCATTCACAGCAGGGTAAATTTCTTCAGCTGTTTATGGACCGGGTATGAACAGCTGACCTCATCTAAAGAAGTCAAGCTGGGAAACAAGGGGGGGAAAAATTGCTGTTGTGTGGGAGGTGACATTGATAATGATGTAACTTGCTATGAAATTGGTCATTCAAGAAAGCTGCGTGCTTTAACTGTACCTGCATTTACAGTACTATCCAGTTTGCTTTTAATTTTGGGGGGTTTAACACAATCTTTTTACCACTGTAGAATAAATCTGTGCTATTATGTCCACCTTGATATACCAATAGAAGCCCACAGTGTGGTGTCAGATGTGGCCTTTTAAAAAGTAAGTTTTTACATGGGTTAGAAATGGAGCACTTGTGCGGGAAGGGGAATGCAGCAGGAAAATGAATGGAAGCTGTATAGCTTTTTGAAGCAAGGAAAGAGCTTGCTATGCGGGAGAGCATCTCTACACTAGACACACAGTGCTGGGCAGAGCTGTGTCTGTCTGTAACCAGCCTGTCCACAGCTGACCACCAAAAGCCTCCCGGCCCTGCTGTCAGGGAAGGCTGAGGGCAAAGGCTAAAGCACAGACTGGTGTTGCCATTGGTACCGTCACTTTGGGACTCTGGATCGCAGGCAATGCACCCTCCGTGTGCTGTTGCTCACTGTGATGCCAGCCTTTTCCGGTGATGGTTTCACTGAACACATTCAGACCCACTCTGAAGTGTCATTTCTGTGAGCAGTGTTGTTCAGCACTGTTGAGTTTTTCCCTGTAAAAAACCACTTTTTTTTCCTGTTCTGGCAGAATCCTATTTAAACCTCTTTCTCTGAGTACTGCAGCCATTCAAAAATCAGCAGATCAGGTTCTCTCTTTGACACTGTTGTGGGTTTTTTGATGTATCTCCACCTGTATGGAACAGATAGAAAACATGATGTAATCTGTTGCATGGAAATTTCACGTCTCCAGGAGGTGAAGTGGAAAGACCCAGCCCTATGGATGCGTATAAAGAGTGGAAAAGGTACCTTTTCCATATGTCTCCCTTGGTTCCCTTGTATTTTGTTCATGTTGGAGTATCACCTCTTACATAAGAGTTGGATCTGAAGCTTAAAAAGGTTGAGTGACATTAGAAATGTTTTCTGCTCTAGATAAGTATTAGTTAGTAAATAAGCCCAGTTAAACTGATGTGCATGGCTCTGTGGGCATGCTAGGCTGTGGCATACAGCATGTCTCCAGTGAGTCAGGCAGGCGGTGGCAAGCAGCAGTTTGCTGAGCCGCAGAATCTGTGTGGTCACGAAGTTCCCCTGGGGCTGCCAGTGACTTTGTACAAGTCTGCCTTGTAGCTGTTGCGGGTTTACCTTTTGCCATTTACATTCTTGTGCTTTAAAATTGTAATGGTAGATGGATTGTGGTGATTGACTTCAGCTTCCTTCGCAGTCAAGGACTTGATAAAACCAAGCTCTCCCTTTGATAAAGAAAAGGGGTTCACTCTTGTGCCCCGCAAACCGTTGCACGTGAATCACCGTTGCCGGGCTGCATGCAAGCAGAAAAGAAGGTGAGGAGTGTGAAAGAATACTATGTTAGTTTGAAGGCAATTTCAATCTGCTCCAGTAAAATACTTAGTGGGAAAAACTACAATTCCTAATTAACTACATTCAACAAACTAGGCTTGTGAAAGACTTAGTCTTCACATTGAGAACTGGAAAGTATGTGGAATGCATCTTGATAAGCTCTAAGGTTCTTGAAAATACTTTTAAATCCCTGTTGCAAAATAAGAGGAAATCTAAGCAATTTTAGGGATGCATCCTCCAAATGCTACTTACTCGGGTGTTAAGAAAATATTCTGAATCATTAAAAATTAGTATCATATACTCGTAAATTTCTGTGACTCCTTTCAATAGATGTCTTCCATCACTACAGTTGCAGAAATAAATACAAGAATTTTGGTGACCAAATGAACGCCATGAAGAGAAATGGAGCAAAATTGAACATCTGCTTCATGATAGTAGCTGGGCCAATGAGACAATCTGACTGACAATACAAATGATGTAACTTTGATAGCAAATTATATATTGTAGTACGTATTAACATTACATTCCCATCTCTTGTATGCATTCTTTTTTATTAGGTGTACTAAAAGTACTGACAATAACTTTGTATGCCTTTAAAAGGACACTATTATAGGTTTTTATTATAAGGTATTCAAAGATGTCTGTGTTATCACAAGACAAATGGTGAAGGAAATTCTGTGAAACATGCAGCTATTAAAGGATCAGTGGGCAGAAAATCTTAATAGAAAAGCCATCTCCAGAGAGCAATTCAGTTATTCCTGTAAGCTTCAGGTTTTGAGAAGTATTTGAGTATAAACTATAAGCATATTCCCATTTTTCAAGTCCACATCTTTTCAGCCTATCTTCTAAACTTGGAGGGAAGTTGTAGAGTTAAAATGAGTGCTTGCGTTTAGACACCACAGGTTATTGGTGGAATTGGGACATTTGCTCTTAGCTAAAGGTAGGGTTAAGCTCCTGCAAAACCAACCACCCAACAAACTGAAAAGAGGAACCTCCCCTCTCAACACTCATGCTTGTAAATGTTAAATTAGAAGGTATCCGTCCTTTGGATATGGAGCCAAAAAATGACTCGTGTGCTGTGTGTGAACACAGGTAAATAATTCTTGCTTGAACCATCTCAATTTGAAACGACAGACTTATAACACTGAGTACAGCACTCTCTCCAGCTGAGGCTCCGATCGTGCAGCTGTCACAAAGGAGAGCTTCTGGGTACAAATAGCCTCAATGTGGGGATTTAAAAGTAAAAAATGCCTGTACAGACTTGGCTTTCTTTGGCTTTGAACTGAACTACTTCGGCAAGTCTTGTCTGTGGAAAAACATCCTGAAAATTGAATTGCCCGGTATTGTAGAAGAGATTCAGGCAAGCATCAAAACTGAGGCCCCAAAACATTTGAAAAGCTTAATTGACCTCACCTAAATGGGACTTGAAGTCACATACTGTTGCGCTAATGTAGTGGAAATGTAGTTCAAGTTTAAAATGTGAACAGGAGCATGGTGGAAAAGAGAAGATATGGATGCTAGTGCAGTGTAAAAAGAAATGGAGCTGAGGCAAAAAGCTCATTTATTTTCATTACACAGAAAATAGTTTAGGCCAAATTCAATGGCACTGAAGTGAGGGGAAAAATCCCCATTAACTTCATGCAGCTGGATTAAGCCTTCAACTGGTACAACTGGCTTCCTTAGTGGATTGTATTCTACACCTCACCCTGTATGTTGTCAAGCTTTTTCAGCTGCATGCTGCTTTAAATCACATCGATGGTACTCAACAGTTTGTCTAATTGATTTTTATTCTTTTTTTCCTTGAGCATGGGAGTTGTCACTGAGTCTGAGAGAGAAGAAATCCATCACCAGGGGATAGAGCTTGGATCAGTGCATTGAAAACCTGTTTCTGAATGCTCTGGAAGTTAGATCCTTTTGTACAAATGTACGTAGAGCCACTGACTTAAACCCTTCAGATTGATCATGGACTTCTAGAAATCAGAGTAAATTCATTCATCATCAGGAATTCATGCAAAGATTCACAGCAGGTTTAAATGTATAGAAAACAAGGAATATAATTGAAACTTCCTCCTTCCTCCCTCCCCCCCGCCCCTCCCCCTTGCAAAAAAAACCCAGAAAAGAAGTGCTGACTGGAAAAAAGATCTTTAATTTTTTTCATATATCATGAACGTGACCTAGAGTTGCATCAGCTAAAGAGGGCTAGGGTTTTTTTGTAGACCAAAAAAATAATTTGCAATAAAAATAGGTTCATATCCCATCACTGAGTGGCCATTAGTGTTTTACAAGTTGCTTCCTTTTTCCAGATTCTAATTGGTGGCCTGTTGGGAGTCCTGAGTGCAGACCTGTCAAAACAACTCCCTTTTTTACTTTTTTGTCACATTCCAGTATAATTAGACAGATGATTATGGTAACAAACACAGTACCAGCTGTTTGGAGCTTAATACTATTTAAGTATTACCATGCCTTTTTTTAAAGGTACTGAAACATATGGGAATAATAAGGCATTTCTCTCTCTCTCTCTCCTTTCTCAGCTAAGCTAGAATTTTGTATTCAGATGCTAAGCCTGTGCTTGAAGAAAAGGGGGGAAATAAATACTATTTCTTGAATACCCTGTAATAAGTCCAACTCATCAGTCCATTCATGCAGCTCCAATTCCCCTTTCTACTCCATCTCTTCACTGACTTTATTTCTCCAGGCTCAGAAGAGTGAAAATAATACAGTAACAGGTTTGTGCAGCTTTAGCAGCCTAAGACTAAATTAATGGCAATAAAAAGTATAATAACAGTAATAAAGATTTTTGGAATGCTCTTTTCCTTGAAAAACTTCTCGAGGCAGCAGATGGATCCTTTCTAGATGGGGCTACATCACTGCCTGGGTGGCTACTGGAACTAATTTCTCTCCCAGGATTCAAATTTTCTCCAGTGGAAGTTGTCATCTTTTCAGATAGAGAAGTGTGTGGAGGGGGAAGTATCTGTTTTAAAAGGAAAGCTTATATAAAAGACCAAAAAGACAAGAAAGGAAAATACAGCAGTAAGTAATTTAAAGATATCAAAAAATTACAGCCAAACTCACCCTGTGCAATATTACTGAGAAATCTGCAGAGCTGTTCCAGGGATTAAACTAACCACAGAGCTCGCATTCTTGGTTACACAGAGCTAGCTTTCTGCCAAAGCACTTTAAGACTTTGGCATCTTTCGCTTTCATGTAACTGGGAATCGGGTCCTCTAGCTTTATCCCCTCCACTCAGAGCTCTGTTCAGTGACAGCCTGGGGCTTCGCTTTCCGTGTTTATGATGGGTGGGAGGAATGTGCAGCAGGAGGCTTGGAGGAAGAGCGAAGCCAAGGACAGCAGCGGTTTTGGTATTGCAGTGTATAGTCAGGTTCCTAGGCCGAGCGTGTCACGGGGGCTTCTCGGTGCCTCGCTGCAGTGTAACAATGGGGTGTACTTAGTTTCTGGTGAGTACCGGTCCTACTATTCCTGTCATTCAGAGCAAAACATTTTCTGCCGCTTAAGGTGATTGCAGGCCTTGGTGATTTACTCTCTCGTGTGTATACATACTCAGGTGTGAGCATGCTAACTTGTGCATGCTCACACACACACATTCACAAGCCAGTGAAGTGCCTCCACACTTGGAACCAAATGTCTGGGGTTGTCAGTGAGGTTTTGTGGAGCAACTTTGGCCAGGCTCCCAGGAAAGCTGCACCCATCTTTGGCTTGGGCAGCAGCGTGGGGTTGCCCGTGCTGAGGACGTGCAGCAGGTGCAGTTGCTCCATGTCAGCTGGGTGTCTTGCGGGGTCTCTGAAAGGGTTTGTGGATTTCCTTGAACTGGAGATTAAAAGCTCATTCATTGAGCTCTGCATTTTGGTTTCTTTTAAAGGATTGCGAGGCTGTGGCCAGTCTACTCTTAAATATGGAATGAAAATAAGCATTAAAGCTTCTGCTAGCCCAGCCAGCTGCAGAAAGTAGCGCCCGCTTGTTCTCAGAGGTACCTGACTTCAGACTGTAAAGCAGGGATTACTTCCTGTAAATTCCAATTAAGGATGATTGTATCAACAAATGCTTTATAAATAGTAGCAACAAAGCTGAAAGGAAAGAGGGGTTTAAGATAGCAGGAAAAATATTCTGGTTCATTTTTTTGGGGAAAAAACTTCATTGTATGTCAATGCTTTCAACAGAGCTTTGTGAATGGATATTTGGCTACATAAAGATGAAGTGCTTTTTTGCCTTTTTTTCCCCCCTTTTTTTTCCTCTCCTCACCTCCTTACTACTTGAAGTTTTGAAAATGAATCCTTTCCAACAGACTGATCTTTTTTGATGTTGAATCAGTGGACAACTGAGTTATTTCGCACTTGGGAAGCCAAATTTTGTCTCCTATTGCACATGTTCAAGCCTAAATTTGGGCTTCAGATGTTTCAACAGAGACAAGATTACTGCAGGCACAGTGTGTAGAAATTTACCCTGAAGCTCATGTAGGTATGCTGGGGAGATAATACTTTCAGGATGGGAAATAATTTCACCTTCAGTGAACAGTGCTGGAGAAAGAAATCAGCTTAAACACCCCCACCCCCACCCCCCCCAAGACATAAAAAGTGGTTTAATTGCTCAAGGGAAGGCTGAAGGGAACTTTAAAGTCATCTTCCTTTTACAAGGCCAACCAAGCCTCTATCATAAATCAGAGGAGCTTAAAGAGTGTGTTAGTATTGTTGGTCACCATTGTCCTGATAGCCCTCCCTTACTCCCAGAAGAGGGTGACGCAGTGATCTTAGTACCATTTCATGATGAAAAGTCACACTCTTGCTCCACTGAGACAGAAGTGAGGGAAGATGGGGGTTGTCTGTGGCCAGAGGCAGTACAGATTCTCCTAGTACACTGGACATGTAAGCCCTGTAAGATTATATATTTGAAAATATATATTAATTATTTATACTATATATATTAATTATATATATATACACACATACGCACACACAGAGAGATATGTATTTATTCCTGGATTTAGGTGTGAACTGAATGCCTTTAACCTGTAGTTTGGCCCAAAGCAGCCTCTTTAATGGTGGTACTACAGTGATACCATATGGACAAAGAGAGCTGTCACTATGCCTAGTAGTTGCTCATGCACAGCTCTAAACAAGCAAAAACATTCTCCAGAGATACTGGGAAAGGTGATGAGGTAACACTTATTCTCTCTGCATAAACTCCAATTCCCACAAGACAATAGTCAGCATTGGATGAATAGGTGGACCTCAGTGTGAAATTTTATCTGAATAATGGTGTCTTTGCCAGCTAAATGTTTCTCCCTCTCTTTTTTTCTTTTTATCTTTTTCCTTTTCTTCTTCTTCTTTTCTGAAGCTTCCCTGCTAAGAATAAGATGGTCTCCTACAGGGATGATTAAAAACAGTTGGCTGACTCTGAGGAGAGCGCACTATATAGTATAGCACAACACATGAGATGCTCTAAAAAGCTTTTCCTTGTACATCTCTTCTCCGACTGCAGCAATTAAAAAACAAGCAAACAAACAAACAAAAAGGAGATTTAGCCACCCCTCCCCAACTGTATTTGTCTTTAGAAAGTCATATTGAGCATTGAAGCACTTAAATTATTTTGACATCAGTCTTAAAGGTGAGCAGCGGTCATTTTTGTCTTAATTGAGCTAAAAGATATACTCTCTGTGAAATTTATATTGAAGAATAAAAATCTAAAGCCAAACATGTGGATTGCTGTGAGAGGGTGATGTTTGCTCCAAGTGCAAGTGGGCTAGAAGGATGACAGTACCAGAGAAGTACAAGATTTGGGGGGTGGTGTGGTGAAAGTCCTCATTCTAAGGATATGAAAATACAGGACCACGCATGTTCATGACAGACAGTACTTGGAATGCATAATGTCTGCCAATCAAAAATAAGCAGACAATACTTTCTTCCTAAAGCTTCCTTCTAGAGTTGTATTCTGGCACCTTTTATTGTGGAGTGAAAATCACAGCCAGCCAGTCAGCAGCACTGTGAGTGTAAGGAGGTTAGATGTCAGGTCTGAAGCATAAGACCATATGATTTGTGCAGCTGCTTTAATTAAGCTGCCCAATAACTACTTGTGAGGAAGCTTACAAAATTGGACCTGCACATATGAGAGTGCTAAGGCAAGTGGCTTGTGGCATACCTGACCCTCAGGGAACTAATTTTTTCCAGCTTTGTGAATGATACAAAAGGTATCCATACTTGCTGAGCACTTAGTTGCATTTAGATGGCACAGGTTAGCTTATGAAAGATACATGGAAGCTTAATAATATCCCACCCATTTTCATTACAGCAGTTGCTATTTACCAGTATGAATGTTCTCAGCATTTCTCTTACTGGAAGACAGCTGCTTTTAAGTCTGGATGATAAACCAGACAGATTGAGTTTAGATCATGAAGATGCAACTGAGGCATTAAAATGTCCCTGTCCGGAGGCTGATCACAACGTAGCCAGGACCCAGCCACTGCAGGACCCTATGCACAGCCTAGCATTACCAAGACTAGGCTGAAAATACCAGTGGAGTTTGCTCTACATTGAGCTCTGTGCTGTTTAAATATTTGTACCTGAAATAATCTAGTTAGGTTCAGTATCAATGCAACCTGCAGCTGCACCTGTTTATTGGTGGGCAACAGTTGGTTTGAGGGTAAAACTTGAACTTTTCATTTTGTGTGGAATGTGCTCTGGTCGGAATTCAGAGATGATGTTTTCATGTCTCCCTGTCTCTGAATGATGTTGAAATGCTGTTATGATCTTGATGATAAAATCTGGTATGAGAGCATTGTCAGTCTCTTCAGAAAAGAGGCTGCAATGTAACTCTTCCATTTCAAAGGTATTTGGAATTTTCTGTGGATTAGCTTTGGTCCCACAACTGCCTATTTGAAAGACCAGTATGGTTTTCTCCTCTGTGCTTCTTAGCATGAGACTTGCTCATAGCACAATATATTTTAACCATGAGAGGAAAGAAAAAGACCACTTCTGCTAAGCCACAAGCATTTTGTACAGAGATATGTTTTGATTCAGCTTCCTTCATCCACCCCAGACTATAATTGGCTTTGCTGCAAGCTCTGTAGGGCTGTGCACAACATGTGTAGATTCTCAGCTAGTTATTTCAAAACAATCTTTAAAGCTTATAGAAGACAACTTTGAATTTTACTGGGGTAGAGAGAAAAAGACAATGACTTTACTTGGAAATAATCATAGTACATGCCCAGTTAATCTTTCCTTTCAAAATATTTGGGATGGCTAAGTTTGGCTCTAAAGACCCATATAGATTTGAGTGTATGTGGAACATTGCTACTTCTGTTCCATACAGTATTTAAGGTTGCAAAGGACCTCTGGAGGTCAGCTGGTCCAACTGTCCTACTCAAACAGTATCACCTAGACCAGGTTGCCCAGAAGCTTTTCAGTATCTTCAAAGTGGGAGATTCTGCAT
Organism: Hypotaenidia okinawae; assembly: GCA_027925045.1. Taxonomy (NCBI): domain Eukaryota; kingdom Metazoa; phylum Chordata; class Aves; order Gruiformes; family Rallidae; genus Hypotaenidia; species Hypotaenidia okinawae. The sequence goes on from BSDF01000001.1 coordinate 102,550,466, forward strand.
CCTCTCTGGGCAACCTGTGTCAGTGTTCAGCGACCTTCACAGTAAAATGTGTTTGCTGATTCACATCATTTTCGGCTTGTAATTATTCCATGAGACATCAGTAAAAGTTTTGATTGACTTTAGTGTCATCTCTTGGGTGGACAGTAGGAGGCAGGAAGTCAAGCCCTTGTAGCCCAAGGCTGCTGAGAGTGAGTGCTCAAGACCCGGAGTTTCATACCCTTTGCCTTAGCCTGCTCGGTGGACAGAGACTCAGCAATGACCTCCTTGATCACAGAATCACAGAATCATAGGGGTTGGAAGGGACCTCCAGAGATCATTGGGTCCAACCCCCCTGCCAAAGCAGCTCCCTAGCTCATACTGCACAGATAGGCGTCCAGACGGGTCTTGAATATCTCCAGAGAAGGAGACTCCACACCCCCTGGGCAGCCTGTCCCAGGGCTCTGTCACCCTCACTGTGAAAAAGTTCTTCCGCATGTTGGTGCGGAACTTCCTGTGCTCCAGCTTGAGGCTGTTGTCCCTTGTCCTGTCCCCACAGACCACTGAAAAGGGGCTGGTTATTTTCCCCTGCATTCCATACTTAAGATATTTATAAACATTAATAAGGTTCCCCCTTAGTCTTCTTTTCTCTTGGCTGAACAGTCCCAGCTCACTCAGCCTTTCCTCATAGGGGAGATGCTCCAGGTCCTTAATCATCTTCGTAGCCCTTCTCTGGACTCTCCCCAGGACATCCCTGTCTTTTTTATACCAGGGAGCCCAGAACTGGACACAATGAGTGAGGCTGTCTTGGCAGTCCTGGCTCCCTGCTCTTTCCCCACCTGTCTTCCTCTCCTGTTGCCAGGAAGCAATGCTGATGTTTCTCCACATGGATAAGATTATCCACCTTGCCTAATCATTGTGTATATCCAGTGGTTATTACCCATTTCCAAAACTTCCCTTAGTTTGAAAACAAGTTGGACATAATTTATGTGATAAATACCTTGGCAGGGACAAAGCAGTGATAATGTCTCTCCTCCTTTTGCAGGACTGCGTTCATTTTCCTCTGTGCAGAAGGTGGTGGGAGAGGGGGAAAACAACACATGCATGCAAGTGATTTATGCTCCAGTTTCACAGGCATAAGTAAGAAGGAGGGCTTAAACCTTATTGAAATGTCTACTGTTGCAAAGCAAAGGGAAGACCTGTAAGAGCGAATAACTTTATATTTATACCTGTTTAAGTCTCTGTGCAATTAGAGAGTGAAATGCTCAGTGTCAGAATGGGTCTGGAGGAGGCAAGCAGCTGGGAATCCAGCTTTGATCAGAAGTCAGCTGGCCAAGGTTTTTTTCTGGTTGGGCTTTGTTGTTGTTTTTGTTGTTGGCTGTTTTTGGTTTTTTTTAAATGTGTCCTTCTGCTATGCTTTCAAACTTTTAGGGAATCTGCCTGAGATGCCCATTGCAAAGCATGCCGTGCATGCCCGGGAGCAGCATCAGCAAGTTCAAGCCTATGTGAAATATTTTGGCTACTTGCCATTTTTTCGCTCAAGTATTTAATGGCCTTCTTAATGTCCCAGCTTTCTGGATTAGCAGAGAGTCCTTGCAAATGGAAGCCAAAGAGCTCTGTGTGCATGCTCACGGTTGATAGGCACAAATTAGAAGGGCTGTGGGAAAGAAGTCCCCTGACCAACAGCTGTCATGCCATGTGCATGGCCACGTTCGGAGGGGGAAAGGCAGGTGGTTTTCTGATCAATAACGTTATACTGGTCAGAGCCATCTTGTGGATGCAGTTATGGATTATGTCCCTTTCACATGATATGAATTTATGCCTCTATCCCCATAGGAGGATTGGACTGCAGTGAATTATACTTGCACAGCTACAGTATGGTTCAAATTATATGAGTGGAGAAGACTTATTTCCAGTTTTTAATGAAACAATAGGGACACATCCAAAGACTGTCAAAATTAACGTCAGGATTCCTGTGGGCTGCTTTCCATTTACTCGAGAGCCACCTAAGAGGGCGTTTTATCCTCTAGAAAGAATTTAAAATACAATTTTCTGTAACTCACAGACTTATTTTCCCTCCCAGCCTAGTGGAAAGGACCTTTATTATTGCTTTTGGGAGGTGGCTCAGCCCCTGGTATTGTATGTGAAGTCTTTGAGAATGTAATTAGGAAATACATCACTTCAGCATTTTTTTATTGTAAACATACATCACTGTAATACACCATTGTTATGAAATAAATATCTGATATTCTAGAAATATGGAATGATCCCATTTGTTTTAAGAACAGAAGGAAGGCAACTTTCCTTCAAGATCACAAAAATATGCCTTTTGTTGCTGAAAGCATGCTTTACATTAAATTGTAGTCAGTGGGTCTAGGCCCACGTATGTATTGGCAAGAGTGTGCCTGACTGTTGGATGGATGGAGTTTAAGGACATGGCAGCAGTTTTGTGAGACTGATTGACGAAGACAGGCACAACTTCTGACTCCCCTGAGAAGTCAGACTGTCCTTTTCCTTGTCTGCCTTGTAGATTTTTCAAAGGTATCTGTGGAGCTCCCCTATATGCAGTGTTCTGTGTTGTTTGGGTACACCTCAGTTTGTCCCAGTGGAAGCAAACACCTGATACTGTTGCTGGTGCATTATTTTCCTTCCAGAAGTCAGTTTTCTGTTTCAAACCCTCCAAGAGCAAAAGAAATCATTGCCCTAATTGGAAATCAATGGCGCTTTGCATGTACATAAATGCTTATTTATGTGAATCTCATGGTACTTTTATGAAGTTGGAAGTTCACACTACCCTTTGCCTGATCCAAGACATGGAGTACTTGAACCTGTGTGTTTTTAGCTGTTATACTTGACCTACTATTTTCTCGTTAGCTAGTTTCCACCTTTGTTTTCCTGTTTGTTTTTTTTTTCTCATTTCAGTGCTAGCTACTGATGTAGCTATTATTTTTGAGCAGTGGGTCCCAAGAACATGGTTATGGCTCTTTCTGGCTCAGCTGGTGGCTGACCTTCCCCTGGAAAATGGTCATTTGTCAAAATAAAAGCATTTAGCAGGGATGAGCTTGAAGTGCTGTTGCTTTTTATAGCTTTTTAAACTAAATTAATCTGTTTGCCTAAAACACATTTTCATGGTTTCTTCTTCCCTTTTACCTTCGATAAATCTGTTTCTACTTGAAAAAACCAGCCACAATTCAGGCAAAAGTGGACCTTATTTTGTACAACCAGATATTTAACTTCAGACCAGAGGAACTATTTCGAGAATTTCCTTTTATGAGAAATCAGATTTCCTCCAGTCTAAATTCACACAAATGGCCAATGTCAAAATAGTTGAATTGACATGTGTGCCAACTTCTAGACGCTTTTCTCTGAAAGTCATTTGTCTGGTGCCATGGTGATCTAACTTTAACTGAGGCAACAGTCTAACTGAGATTATGCGGAGCCCAGCATTTGAGGTAAATGGTACCCTCCACACCAGGTGTTGCCATGACAATAGCTGGCTTCCGCAGTTTTGACAAGGAGTGCTCAAAAGATATGCTCCTGTCCAGCCTGGAATACAGATGGTGTTAGTCCTGGAAAAGTGATGTCTCAGCCTATCCCACAACAACTGCTGTGCTGCTTTCTGATATCCTGCATTTTGCTTCTTGGGAATGCTGCTCTGCAAAGTTGTGCTGTTAACAGAGTATCAAGACCCAACTAGAAAAAACATGCTGTGTCCTGTGGGGAAGTTAGGACCAGGACACAGTTTCCTGTTGAGCAATAGTGGATTACGTCCAAGAACAGAGCTGTCGTATCCTGGGCTGCACCCCAGTTGACCATGGCTCTGGGTCCTACATGATGTCCATGTACCAGCATTTCTCATTTGACTGTGGGTCTGTCTCCATTACTTCCTCTGTTTTTTTTATTTATCTTGCATAGCTTTATAGGATGAGGCTGAAAAATGAAGAAAGGTGGCAGGTTTATAATTGCTTTAAACTGACTACAGTCGTGGACCCCTGGGGAAGGACATGGGCCATGGCAGTAGCCTTTGGTCAAGACAAGAGTTTAAATGTAACCACTCTCTTCCCCACACACTTTAAAATTACATTTGAAGTGAGCACTATCACTGACAGTTTAAACAATTCACAGGTCCTCATGCTGCCCTGTGAATTACAACCAAGCTCAGCACCCTGTCTTCTCTTCTGTCCTCCTTGCTGTGCAACCACAGGAAGGTCACAGGGAACAGAGGCAAGAATTAAATGTCCAAAAGGCTTCTTCCTCTGAGGAAAGGTACCACACTGAGATTAGTTTTTGGGGGAATGGGGGAGTTCATCTGCACTGTACCAGGAAGCCACTGTGCTACTTCCTCTGTGTCAGTGTCCACGTCCGCCCACCTCACAAAGAGAAAGGTGTCTGCTCTCCCACTGCTTCAAAAAGCAATAGGAAAAAAACCAACCCCAACGAAACCCAAATAAGCAAATGCCCCTTCTGAAAGACAGCTCAGGAATGAGCTGTACTATAATGCAACTATACAGGCACCCCAAAATGGTATTCGGTTATAGCGAGAATAAGTTTATTTTTAGACCAGTCAGTCCCTCACTTTGTCTATTTATATGCCTTCTCATTAGCTCAGCTTTTACAGTAAAACATAGTGCATAATTCATGGTTTCCAATTAATTTTGGATATAATTTTCATACTGAATTTACCAGTTCACAGTTAAATTTCTTGAAATGTAGGTATGCAGCTCATTTTTGTTGTTGTTTCCTTAGCAATGATGTTTATTAAAGCAGTCCACTGGGAGTGGGATATTCATCATTCAAATTTACAAACAGAAGCTCTTGGGATCACAAGGAAACTCTTCCCTAGAAGCATACAAAATATGTGGTTAACATGTATTCTTATCTTCCTGAGGTCTGTGCTTTAAGATGGGAGAAAAATCTCTGTCAAGACTGTATATTATTTTCTAATTTCATACACACTGTAAAAGTATACATGCACCTTTACTGCATACAACATTAATTACTCTGTCTGTCAAGTCTGGCTGTCCATAGCCATTTCTTTGTGCTTTTAAATCTCATAAAGTGAGTATGCATCAAGTTAAGCATGGGAGTCCTACGTCTCTTCCCCTACTTTAACTTCTTCAGAACAACTACTCGGTGTTTAACAACAAACGTAATTCAGCCTGACAGCCAAGCACCTGAAGCTGTTAAATATCCTGTTCTGTGCAGTGTCTTGTCTTTATCATGGTAGCATCTGAGCACTCTCCACAGCTAGAAATGAAACAGAAGGCTTCTGTTAGTCATTATGAAGTCAATATACTCAATAAACCTTTGTTACCATCTCTTTCCGCAGAAAAGTTCTTGAGATAGTTATTTACCTGGTTGCTTGCTTTTTAAGATCTGAGTATACATCTGTATGGAACACTGAAAGTTTGAGTGCCTTAGGGCTGTCGCCAGTGTTGGTTCAGCTGATGTTGAGTTACATGGGTTTTTGCCATGAACCTGAGAAATGTGAAGTGCCTATATTCAAGAGGTGTCAGTGCAAAATAGAGATAATATAACAAATAAAAACACAGTGCAAGACTTAAATGCATAGATACACCCAAGCCTAACCTTGGAGTCTGTTACCAAGGGGAAGAATTAAAACTGAGGATGCCTGGAGGAGCAACTTCAGAGAATCTTAAATTTTGCATTTTTCTAATTAAGATTGCATATTTCTAATTCAGATTAATTCCAGACCCAGAATCTTGTATGGAAAGGACAAGAAATGGTGTAATTGGAGTCAGATCATCAGCAGTGAGGAGTTGATGGAGTCTGTGACCTGCCATGGTCTATTACAGTTAATGCTGCCTGCGAGTCAGTGAGGAATGCAGATCTTGAACTTGTGGTCTCTCCTTGAAGATCTCTTGGTGCACACCCCTAACCATTGGAGACAGCTCTGTGGCAACTGCCTCCCAGAAATGGTATTTTCATCTGCTTGTAAATGTAACTTTTCTTGCGTGGGTTTAATTCTGGCCAAGAGATTCTGTGCCATGTGATGAGCTCAACCTGGCACTCATGGGTAATGGTGATTAAACTCTGACCGAAGTTACTGAAGTGTTCTAGTAATATACTTGAATCACCATTTAACCTCTTTTCCCATTGCCCCCAAGAGAGCAGTAAAGAAGTTGAGGAAACCAGGAAGGGCCTGAAGTTTCATTCCATCACTCTTTTGTCAAACTGTGCTGGAGTAAGATGGGCAGACACCCGACTGTCTCCTCCTTGTGCCAAGGAAGCAACATTCTCTAGGCAATACTTAGCCATCCTCAGTGGTGCAGGTGTGTTGTGGTGGTGTAGGCATAACAGGATAGCCCAAAAGTGCCACTTGGTTTAAACATCTTGGAGACAGTCACCATTAACGCCCTTGGCAGTTTGTTCCAGTGATTAATTTCTCTGTTGGCTACCCAAATTCTAGTCTAAATTTAGATGGCAACCCTGCTCCTGCAGAGATTAAGCCAGCCCTAGGAACCAGTCTCTGCCACCTTCGCCCATGTTGACTCACACTTTGTAATACACAGAATCTACTCAGGATGATGAAATTCATCAAAAACAGGCCTGGCTGTATATTCACAGGAATCTACAGAAGAGATTTGGCTTCTGGCATTCTCTATCCCAGAAAAGAAGAAAATAGTTGCTTTCATTAAAAATAAAAGCATGTTTATCAATTGCTGCAGTTTTAAGTGAGTCACTAATTTTCCCTGGGATCACAGAGGTCGAACAGTTTTCATTTTCCCTGTACTGGTTTGATGGGAATTAGGAAAATCTTATCCATGGAGAAGGAAATAAAAGGCAGGAGGTGGTTCAGCCTTTACTGGGTTAGCTCCTGGGTGCTGAATTTATGCTGATATTCTTGGATGACATCGCTTCTTATTCAGGGACGTGTGAAATATTCATAGATTACAGTAAAATGTTAATATTTCAATGATAATGCATCCCCTGTAAGTTCTGAAATTTCTAGGCTGAAGCACCTCCTACAGCTCACAAACCCTGCATAGTAGGAGCAAGCTGTTTTATTGGCAGCTAGTCCTTGGTAGGTTCATCAAAGAAAAACTTCTTTCTTCTCTGTTTCTCTGTAACCACACAGACAGAAAGATGGTTTGAACTTCTGATAGTTCCTTCTTGAACAAATTATTGGTCTTTTCCTGTGCCATGAGAAAAGGCCAGAGCAGTGTTAGTGACACACCACATGGACCGAACCCTGCTTTGACTCGATCTAAAGTTTGGTATGTTTTGGTGCATCAGACATCTGTCTGAATGAACTGCAGAGTTTATCTCTGTATCAACGCCACTGGATAAATGAAAAAACTCCCGACCTTTTGCAATGACTTTTCCTTTTTTTGAGTGATTTAAGACAACTAAGATAAATACTCTCTGGGCAATATTTATTAACATTGGAAAGAGTGTCTGAAAATCTTTAGGATACAGTATGCACTTGCACTTTAATAACAGATTCTCCCTCGGCTGTACAGAAACAATATTGATTAAAAGATTTGTTCTGAGTTTTGAGGCAAGTAAAGCTCATTACACTTGTTCAACCAAACAAAGGGTTTACCAGGAAACCGGTCATATAATTCTAGACCACAAATCTACCAAATTAATATAGGATTTATTAAATAATGTGAATTTTTTTTTTAAGAGAAAAAGGCTAATTTTATTTAATTTATTTATAAAGTAAATAATTTACTATCGTTTTAATACTCTGTGAAAGTTACATCAAGATTTAAAGCAGACTGCAAATGAAATACTGCTTTTCTTTATAAAAGTCCTGCAGGTATATTTAAACAAACGCTAGAAATTGATATTTGGAGCTTGTTAGTCAATGAATGCATATTTAGGATTAATGTGAGATGAGTATATGTGTGTGTGGGTATATATAAAAAAAATTTATTATCCACAAAGGTATTTTTTAAATCACATTTGTATATTACTGGCTGATTTTCCACCTTCAGGATTAATTTTGATTAAATCACTGCTGACAGTTACAGAACCTAGTAGTTGTGGAAACATCTCTGAAAGACAGCTAAAGACATACAAGGAATTCATAGTTCTGTAATACAACTGAATTATGTATTCAGAAAGCAGAGATAAGACAATAGTATAGCATAAAGTATTACTCTATACAAGGACCTTCTAACAAGAATTGAATTTGCCATAATTTGATATATTATTTCTTGAACTCTGAACGTTTTATTCACTCAAACTTTATACATACTATTCTTTACTTATCTTATTTTCAACAAATTTAACCTCTGGAATTTTTTAAGGTAAACATTCCTGTATCTAAGTAACTCTCAGATCAGAAGAACTATTACAATACCATGTATGTATTCAGTCAATTTTAGGAAATGTGATTTAGATACCCTCAGTGTTGAGAGTTGGGTTTTTTTGGGTTTTTTACTTCAAGCAGTAGGCCCACATCACACAGTGATACTGCTCTTGGACAACTTCTTCAGTATTTGCAAGAGTTTCCCTGAGTGCCAGAGCTTCCTAACAGCTCTTATCTGCTTGCCAGACCTGGACATCAGTAGTGAAACTCCCCAGTAGTCCAGTGCAAAAAATCTGTGCTGTGGATTGGAATGGCTCTTGGAATAAAACCAGTTGATTTTGCCCATACAATGGAAGTAACTTGTAGACTCCAGCAATTGCCCCGTGCATAATCTACTGGGATTTATTTTTCATTTTTCCTTTGTCTGTATTATCTCTTCAATCACCTACTTAAAAAGTACAGTACGTTCAGTGACACTTCAGTTGTAATGATTCAAAACAGAAGACAAGTAGGCAAATAAGATTTTAGAGTGGCTTGTTTTGTGCTTATGAGGATTTGGGACTTGTATACATGGATGCTTATGGGATTCAGAATAGGTCATTTCATGTTACCAGATGTGTTAAAATAACAATCTCAAAGATGTTTATTTAAGAATCAAAATTAGTTCATTATTTCGGGTTTACTTTAGTAAGTAGGTCTTTAAGCAAGCCAGTTTGCTTATTTTGACTGAAGTGTCCAACTTTCTCCTCTCCTTATGAGAGAATGGAGGGTAATCATGTTGCAGCAACGCCAAGCAAGGTCACCAATATGCCTTCAGAAGGACTTTGCTATTTAGAATATTTTGGAATATGGGTTGAGCCAATGTTTATTTTCTACTTTAAAAGTGCCTGTCCTCAAACACCAGATACTTAAACAGATGATTATAAATACACTAAAAAATATAAATAATGACAACGTCTTTCAGATTAAGCCAGATTCCAAACCATGAGTAACCAGCAAGACAACAAATATCTTCCAATAGTTGTATGATTTGCCTTGTTTCCTTATAGTTTTTTTCCTTATGGAGAATTTCAGCAGGTAAAGTTGTTTCCAGATTTTGGTGTGGACCTGAGATCACTGAGGAGGGGGTGAGTAGTGGGTCACCCGGAATGAAACATCACCCCACCAGCCTCCCCTCTGCAACTGGGAACCTGATAGCATTAGTAGTGTTGTTGGTTTGAACTGTAGCAGTAACTCAAAGATAATTTCACAGGCTACTAAGTTTCAGACCACACAGGTCACGGAAAGCAGGACTGACGAATTGCGTGTTTAGAGTATGCTTTAGTCCCCTAGAAATTCTGCCTGCATTGACTCTGCTTTCCTGTGTGTTAAGGAGAGGACTTCTCCAGATGTACATCTATACTGTGAGGTTACCTCTTGCTATTGTCATAGGAGAGAGCCAACACCTGGATGGCAAAGTTAGAAGGTGCAACAACAGCCTTTAGTATGAATCACCAAACCCCGTTGTGAACTGCTTGATGCAAGCAACGTGAAATATATCCTTCAGCACTGGCTTTTTCTCCCAGTTTCCATAGAGATGGATGATCTGGCTTCTCATTTTTAACTACAACTCTTCTGGAGAAGGAAGAACGCAAATGAAAATGCACAATTATTAGTTTGATCAATGTATTTGAGATGCCTTATTTTTGAGACAAAGTCAAGAGATCACACTGATGATAAGGCAATTCTGGCAATGTTTGTTTTCCACAATCCTGAAGTTGCAGCAAAGGGTTAATTTATGTGTCTTTGTTTTCATTAAATGTAGTTATAAATTACATTTGTCTCTGCTGAAATCAATGGCATTGCAAACTCCACATGCATCAGAGCAGCCAGTGTCTGCCCAAACAGTGACTGAGGGGATTTCTTATCATGAACTTGAGGACGAAAATAAACATTGCCTCAGTGTGTTTTAGGCCTCAAGTAAACAATAATAAAACCTATTTGAGTTAAGTTGGATAAGCTTTGACTGGACTGTGAAAGCCTTTCTAGTTGTCGAAGCTCTGAAATCACAAAGTCTCTCAGTCGCTTCTTCTGCAGTTGACTTGCTATGTCTCAGTGTGCATATTGCTGCTATTCAGTGGTAAAGCGTAGCAGAAACATCCTGTGTGATTGTCAGCTGAATGAAATGAAGTTGTCTGTTGCAGTCAGTCTTTCGATTCTGGGGTTTTTGTTCCTTCTCTTTTTGTCCTTTACCTTTCTGAGCCAGTTAAGCCAGGAACAATCTGAGATCACACCCCTGTACTCATCTCGGGTGAGGCTGCACCTCGAATACTGCATTGAGTTTTGGGCTCCTCACTACAAGAATCGAGACCCTGGATCATGTCCAGAGAAGGGCAAGAAAGCTGGTAAAGGTTCTGGTACAAAAGTCTTATGTGGAGCAGCTGAGGGAATTGGGACTGTTTAGTCAGGAGAAAGGGAAGCTCAGGGGAGACCTTATTGCTCTCCACAACTACCTGAAAGGATGTTGTGGTGAGCTGGGGTTCACCCTCTTCTCACAGATAACTAGCAACATGACAAGAGAGAATAGCTGAAAAATGTGCCAGGGGAGGTTCAGATTAGTTATTAGGAGAAATTTCTTCTCAGAAGGAGTGGTTGGGCATTGGAATGGGTTGCCCAGGGAGGTGGTGGAATCACTGTCCCTTGGGGTGATCAAGGGAAGGTTGGATGAAGTACTTAGAGACATGGTTCAGTAAGTAATACGAGAGGTAGGGAGATGGTTGGAGTAGCTGATCTTGGAGATCTTTTCCAACCTTAATATTCTATGATTTTGATTTTTATCACTGCATCATTTTGGACAGCAGTGAGTGCATGATATAAGTCATCTCATACCATTGCCAGTAAGAGTGTTAGTCTTTTGTGTCACTTGTGACAGTCAAAATGGGTTTATTAAGCTCAGAATTTTAAGATATAATTTTTAATATTTTTTTCTCTAAAATCTGGTACCTGGTTAGAAGTCTTCTGGATTTTGCAGAAGTGGAAGCACAGAAGTTCCTGGCTTTTCTTAGTACCCTGACAAAGTTGAGAAGCTTTGCTAAAATAATGGGTTTCTGATGCATGTTTCTGGTCTTGGAATAAAAGAATTAGACATGCAGCAAACGTATTAGTAGGCTGAATTCAGGTAAAAAGCTCATGCAAAATGAAATTTGTGGTTTTATAAACTCAAGTACAGCTAAAGCAAATTTGGGACAAAATGTAAACTTATTTTTTGCCAAAATTTCTCCAAATGACAAACAAGACATTTTTACTTGGGAAATTTAGAGGAAAGCCAACTCTCTGAGACCTCATTACATACCACTGCAACTTTTTCACCCTACTGTCACTTATAGGGATGTGGCGTGTTCATGCCTGCAAAGTTGGCAGGGGAGGTTTTCTTTTTATAGTTATATAATATTAACCTAAACATAAGCATGTTCTCCTAACTTTTGTTGTTGTTGTTGTTGTTGTTTTGTTTTGTTCCTTTGGTTCATTCTGTGCTTGAATGTGTGATTGTTTCTTGAGATGGAGGAATAAGATCAAAACAGAGGAAAGGCAAGGGGGTTTTAAAAGTTAAAACTGCATCAGGAAGATGAGTCGGAGGAGGACGGGGGAAAAAATGCTCACTGTCCTGGGACAGGCATAGAAAGATTTTTTTTTTGTCAGCCAGTGAGATAATTTGTCTATTGTGAGCCTCTGTCTACTTGGAGACATGCACCTTGCACTGTTTCCATAAGGTCCAGGAAAGAAAAGGAAAACTAATCACATACTTAATTTTCACTATTCCTGACACACTGTTCCTGTGTTCTGCAGAATAAGAATTTTTGAAATGGGGCGAGGCAAGAGCCCAGCATTCAGGAGTATGTACCTGCCAAATCTGAAGCCTTAGAAATGAGAGAGGAGGAGAGCTGATTTATTCCAGCTCAATAAAGAATTTGACCGTACATAACAGCTGGACAACCTATTATTCTTTACATGTGGACAGCCTTCTAAGTGTCCAGAAATAATAATGCAGTTTGGGCATTCAGTGACTATGAGAAATTTTTACCCAAAACTGTAAAGAGGGAGGGGAAACTACAAGGCTTTTAAAATGAGGTTTCACATGAAAATACTGTCACAAAATAGATACTGCATGGCAGCAGTGATGAACTAAGGCCAGGGGACAGCAATTACAAACATTACAGTAACCTCTGACAGGTCCCAAGTGAAATCTCTAAATCAACATCTGCCTTCAGAGGCTACATATTCCCAAAAGGAAAATTCCCTCTCCTGCGCTTATCTCCTGCTCCATCCTCTTCTACCTGCCAACAGCTGTGGAGCCTGGCGAGCTGCCTAGAAGGTTCTGTGCAGTCTAAATTAAAGAGGCATGTTAATTTGGGAAGACGTCTTCAAACCTCCAATAGGTGGTGGATATGCCATGATTCTGCCTCATTCATGCTCTTCATGTGAAGAGATCCTCTTTCAAAACACAGATACATTGAGCCACATCTGATGGTTTAAGGTTCCACGTTGACTATTCTCTGACCAGACACTGTCACTCTGGCACCCAGGGTTGTAGCCATGCACTGATTTTATTTTATTTATTTTCCTGGCACACAATACTGTTGACAGTGTTAGTATGAAGCCGTTTTGCAAAGGCGGGGATAGCTGCTCTCATTTTGGAGAATATGTCTAGAGCCAGAGAAGGTGCAGCCAGGATGGGAATGACAGTCCTCGGTGAGCAAGAAGTCCCCTGGGCACAATTTAGAACAGCCTTGACAGTTTTCTAACCTGTAGTATGGGAAGGTAAAATGTCTTCCAGCTGCCTGCTAGATCTGGAAGCAAGAAACATCAGCAGCGTCCCTTGTGAGGCCCTGCAGAAACTATGTGCAGTAGCACAGCATGCTGCTTAATTTTAAAGGAACCAAATATGAGACTTTTTAGAAAAGTTTCAGAAATTAATTGCTTTAGATTTTGAGGTTCAGAAGAAAGCAAGAGATGGAAACTCTTTGAAAAAAGGGAAAAGAGATCGTGCGAGCCTCAGTTCAGCTTTCCAAAATTTCAGAGTCTGCCAGGGAGGTCTATGCAGGATTGCAGACCCAAGGGAACAACAAACCCAGTTGGCTTAAACTGGCTTTCCTGCCAGCTCGCTAAGACAAGTGGGAAGTCCGAAGCTTGTAATCTCCTTTTAAGTCTTCTCTGGACTGAAGTTGCTTAGAGTTTGTTTGCCTGTTCCCTTCCCCCCGGCGTCCCTACCATTTAATAGGAAGACCAAGGATAAAATGTTAAGTCTCTCCTCTCTTATTAAAATACCCCAAAACAAGTATGGAACAGAGCAGAGAGAAATAACCCCAGTGACCACTAGCCAAAACTCACAAGTAGTATGTGCATATCTGAAATAGTTGGTGCACTCGCATAGGAAATCGCTGGATATTTTACACCTCTTGCAGCGGTTTAGTAACTGGCTGTGGAAGCTCATTCCCCACTTGAGAAAGTCATGAATTATACAGTTTTTACATCTGTTGAGCATGTTGTGCTTCTCAATCATCCAACTATACTGAGCCTTAAGTTTTCAGCCTTTACAATGAGATCACTGTTTTCAAGCACGTTCTAGTGGCATTTTGTCAAGCCATGTGTGCTTTCAGGATGGGGGCAGGGAGGGAGGAACAAAAGTATGCTGCCGTTTCACAGGATTACAATCTACTTTTCAGCCTACATAAAACTGTGACTGACCCATCAACAAAAAATATTCTTTGTTTACTACTTCTCCCTCTTGAAACAGTCTGACTGCTGTAAGGAGGAAGAGCGTAAAAGGGAGGAATACATGTTTTTCACTTTGGATTTCAATACCTGATGATCTAAAACCACCCCAACTCAATAATAAACACCCACCAAAAAAGCCTGAAAACAACAAAGTCAGTCACAAAACTTCAGTCATCCTTGATGTTCCTCTTAACGTATTTGTTTCACTGTGCAAAGACTCATTTTTGCTTCAGCTGCATGGTGTTTTGAGTGAAACGGCTATGAAACAAGGGCTTACCATGTGAACCCTATCGCAGAGATTATGGGAAATACAGTGTTTTAATTTTGCTTAGGCACAGGCATAAGGAAATTGCACACACTAATTAGCAGGTTTTAAATCAAAGTACTCCAGGTTCATAGTAGCAGGAGGGAGAGTCCATAGAACTAAGAAGAAATAACTTGGGAAGGGGCAGAAAGGGAAAGCCTTTGTAGAAATTATCCATGGATAATCTATTGCAGTGGAGACAGAGAAATGAATACATTTATCTTGAGTCACCCAGGACTCATTGAGATTCCTCAGTGTCGAACAATTCATAAACAGATAATAATTCCTTGCACTGAATGAGTTTTATCATTGCCATATAAAGATGTCTCTTTTTTGTATTTTTTTTTTTCCTGGAGACAGTCACTCATCAACAGTCAGCTATGGTAACACTTCCTCTGGCCAAAATTCAGATGCAGAGAACACAAAAGCAGTACATGTGATAAACGTTGAGTATTTGAGGCAGCTTAAGGTTTTATGTATCTTTTTGTACTATCTTTTTGGTTCAGGACTAAAATCCACTTGCTTGTATAGCTTACGTTGCTTGGAAAAGAGGAATAGGAGTTCCCATCTAAATAGGTAACAAGCATGGCACTGATGGAAAAGCACTGGAAATTATAGCTTCACATAAAATAAGCTGGACTAGCAGTTGGATCAAAAACCTTTCTGTGTTCTTGCTGAGAAATAAAGCACGCGGAGAAAACCCCTCTAAAAGCAAAACTCTTCTAAAGCACTTAGACTTTCAGTGCTTAGTTCGGGTAGTCCAAGTGGCTGCAATTCATGTTTTCCCAGTCCTGTGGGTGTGTAGGGCCAGCTGGGCCCAGCTGGGGTGTAGGTCAGCGAGGAGGGAAAAGCTACACTGCTCCCTCCTGTGCCCTGGGACAGATGTCTGTCAGACCTGGCTGCAGAGAGAGGGTTCTTTCCCCACTGCCCCGGGCTGTGCAGAGGAACAATCAGGGAAGAAAGTGGATCAAGAAGGAGCCCAGGACACTGCTACACAGCCCCTACTAATCCACAGAGCCACCGTGCCCATTGCTTCTCGCGAGTTCCTGAGCATGTCCTCAGTCCCGTCTTGGGGTGCTCAAGCTGGATCTGGCTGCTGCCTTACAGTTGTGTTGGCATGCCCGGAGAGTGGTCTCATCTCAAGGACTAATCTTGACAAATAGATCTCCACTTTCCTGAGTGGAATTCATGCGCACCAGATAAGTTCACCAATTTTAGCAGTTTTCTCCATAAAGCTTAGGATAAACCACATTCTGGGTGGACTAGAGGAACTGAAACTGCCTTGTCGTAGTCCTTGTAGTCCATGTCTATAATACTGTTCTTTCTTTCTTTCTTTTTTTCTTTTTTTCTCTTTTTTCTTCCCCTTTTTCTCTCAGTTTTCCCCACTTTTTCTTGGGTTTTTTTTTCCCCTCTTTTTTTTTCACTCTCCTCCCTCCCCCTTTTATTTTTCTTCTTTTTTGGCTCACTAGCATTTTTTAGATAAGTTCAGTGACACTTCTATGAAATTTTTAAGCGATCCAAAGATGAGTTGTCTTTGCCCTGCTCTGAGATGTGACAATAGCCCTCCCAGTGGTAATAAACACTGTATAACTGACAGCCCCCTTCTGCAGGCTGGGCATCAGGTTTTGGCACAACTACCAAGCACTCGCGGGGGCTCTGGGCTGCATGGTTCCGACATGGTGGCCACAAGGTCTAAGCAGGGCACACTGATACATGTAGTATGCTGGTAACCATGTTGTTGATCCATACCTAAAACTATCTCTGCCTACAGAGGAAGAGAGCAACACCAGCAGTTTCCACAGGTGTGTTGGAGAGTGATGGCTTGTTGCCACCCAACAACGTGACCATGGAAGCAAGTGTTAGGCCAAGGTGTAGGAAAAATCCCTCTAGGGACACAATATGGTTGTGGTTAAAGTTCACAAAAATGCTTGCCTACCTGTAGCTAGATGCAAACTGTATGCTTTTTATATTTGAATTAAATAATAAAATCCCTTTCCATACAAAATGAGATGAAGATGAGGTCTCTGCTGGTTCCAACTGCTACAGCTAAGTGTCCTCATGCTGTTTATAAGTTTTGGCTACATAAGCTCACTGTGGGACTCTAATCAAACTTGGAACACCTGTGGTGCCTCTGCCTTTTCTTTTTTTGATCATAACATTCAGTGTTTCCATTATATGTATGGACAATACCCTGTCCCTGGTGCAATTTGTTTATCCTATCACAAAACATCTTATGTACCTAGGATGCAGAAACAGTACTAAAAGTAGGAGAATAATAGTCTGTGACTGGTATCCTATTTCGTGCATAAAAAACAAATGTAGAGTGATGTGCAAAAATCAAATATCTGAGAAGGGAGTGAAGCTCACCAAAGAAATCGTTCACTGCAAGTAACTAAACTGAGTTTTGATGTTATGGTATTGACATTGAGCTCAGTCACCCCAGCAGTTAAGAAAAGGGATGAAGGCTTGAGGTAGGGGGAGCCTACAGGCTAATATTAGCCGCTCTGTTTTGTTTCAGCACACTGTCACAAAGAGGATGAGAAGTTAAAGCATCTTTGGTATTACCACTTGCATGTTAAATGGGATTCCCTCCTTGAAGATATTTTTTTGCGTTGTCAGAGGAAGGAAACGGCAGCTGCGAAGTCGGGCTCCTCTCATGCCGACCGCAGAGCCTGCCCCACCCCCTGGAAATCTATGCCAGATGCGGGAAAGAATGAGCAAGGTTTTCAAAGTGGACACTCAGCATATGGGAGGGAATATTTTAGCAACTAGAAAGCCTTGGATATTTTCAACAGCTCTTAGTACGTGAAGCAGCTCTTTAAGAAAATCTGCTCCGAGGCTCTCGATGGTGTAAAATAAAGAGCAGTATGTCTTCTCCCCGTCTACATGGAAACTTGAGTTTAAATCTGGCCTGCTGAAAGCCTCTTTTTATATGTTGTCTGCATGCTTGCTGTGAAGCAGAGGTAGTAAGTGCTGGGTTTGGAGGAAGAGTAAGCTGAGGGGATGAGGTATTTTTGAGGAAGCAAAGGTCTTTCACCAGCCTCTGAGCCGACTAAGCCTCTTCTAGCTCTCTGCCTCCAGGAGGTACCTCGACCCCTCAGCCCAAAGCCATAGCTGTTATAATTGGGGTTGGTTAGAAAATGGTGAGCATTTTCCATATAACAGAAAAGCTCAATAAATATTTTGTTTAAAAATATGAACAGAAAAGTTCGACTAAAACAGCTGAGCTCCCAGAAGTTCAGCTTTATTTTTTTGAATTTTGTGAAATGTTTTGATAAAATCTTGGCTTTTAGAAACACAGATGAAATATTTTGGGCTCACATAGCAATAGACAAAAGAAAGAAAAACCTGAACAAAGCACAATGTCTCCAAAAGTATCCATTCAGGCCTTTTCTTTCTTTCTTTTTTTTTTCTGAAAAATATTTTGATTGAAAAAATGTGACCATCTACATTTATCACACCAAGTATAGAAAGCTAATACAGGATCACAGAATCACAGAATTACAGAATTGTAGGGGTTGGAAGGGACCTCCAGAGATCATTGGGTCCAACCCCCCTGCCAAAGCAGCTCCCTAGCTCATATTGCACAGATAGGCATCCAGACGAGTCTTGAATATCTCCAGAGAAGGAGACTCCACACCCCCTGGGCAGCCTGTCCCAGGGCTCTGTCACCCTCACTGTGAAAAAGTTCTTCCGCATGTTGGTGCGGAACTTCCTGTGCTCCAACTTGCAGCCATTGCCCCTTGTCCTATCTCCACAGACTACTGAAAAGGGGCTGGCTAATTCCCCCTGCATCCCATACTTAAGATATTTATAAACATTGATTAGGTCCCCCCTCAGTCGTCTTTTCTCCAGCCCCAGCTCACTCAGCCTTTCCTCGTAGGGGAGATGTTCCAGGCCCTTAATCATCTTCGTAGCCCTTCTCTGGACTCTCTCAAGGAGATCCCTGAGGATACCTCAGCTCTGCCATGAGCACTCGTAGTGAATGGGCTTGCTTTGCTATATCCCTCATTTGGGGACAAAACCAGCAAGTGAACATAGCATTTGGTGCTCTGTACAGCCAGAAGCAGACACAAGCTGAAGAAAAAGGTGTATGAGAAGCAGAAAAAGGAAGAATGAGGGCAGGTATGGGGACAAGGTTAGATCTTCTGAGAAAGAAGATTATTCTTTTGCTAGGAACTAAATTACAGGTAGAAAGGAGAGAGATAAAACAAGGTTACATGCTTAAAGGAAAACATATACTTGCTGGTTCCTGAGCTTCAGTAATAGACTTGTGTTCTCTGGCCCTCCGCTACAGCCATCTTTTTAGTGCCCTAATTTCTTGACTCACTAACAGATAAACAATTTTAATGGCATGGTACTAAGGATGTTTTCTGAAGAGCCTTTCATATTTTCTATCTTCCAGTGTTGTAGCAAATTGCAGTTATTTAGGCACAGCTGCTGCCTGCTCCAAGCATGCTTATGGTGTCAAGGTAGGCTGTATGTTCAAATCTGATAGTCGGGTCACAGAGCTCCTTCCATCAGTAATACACTTGTTTTTCTCTTTTGCAATACGCACCTTATTCTTCTTCATGAACAATGGATGGAAGCTATACCCTTCTTTCAATTTACGTCAGCATGGGATGTAAGTGGAAGTATTATATCTCATTGTAAGTGGGGACATTTATTCTTATATTTGGTGTTGTCTGCCTATCATGGATATACTGAACATCTGAGCTGCACACAATATAGAAAATTATATTAGGAATAACTCCTTTCTTGTTTTTCCCAGCTGGAAGCAATAAATCTTTTTTTCTATAACCCATACCCAGGCGTTCCTGGGCACTCAGAATCAGGAGCGTGCTGCAGCTCTCTGGTAGCAGAATAGGTCTTGGTAGAAAAGTTCTGCTTTGCCTTTCATATTCAGCAAGGACAAGTACTACCCCTTTGAAAACTACCCAAGCTAAACTGTGTGTTAGAAACTCTTGATCAAATAGTTCAGAGCAGAGTTCAAATACAGTGCTCAACAAACATTAGCTTTGGTGGGTGCTGTAGCCTGCCAACTGAGAATTGCACTTCCAACAGCCATTTAAACACAAGCTTAAATAGACATAGTCTTTTAATCAAATACAAAGACACTCAGACCATTATCAGAATGATGGAAAATACATGCAGTCTGAGAAAAATTGTTATGGTTGTCCTTGATTGGATACGTGTTTAAATGGATCAGTGAGCATTAAGCATTCAAAATGGTCTGATAAATCACATCCTTCTCTTGGTTTCTATAGGTCATCTCTAATTTGAGTTGTACTCAGTACAAAACCTTTCAGCATCTTCTGGGAGGTGGGTCATTCCTCATCGTTTGGAGGCTTAATTCTATGATGTCAGAACAATGGTACACGTAACTAATCTATAAACAGTGTATTTCTTAAAGGCTGAACTTTAAGGACATCACATACAGGATTCTGCTTTTAACAATCTCTGCTTTGATTTGATCCTGTTCTTTTTAAGTCTTGTTTCTTCCATGCCTTTTGAAATCCCTAGTTTCTTGCCTTAGAATCATAAATGTGATGGAACACTGAATCGAAGCATACAAAAGAACCCTTTTGTTTCTGAAGGATTTTCAGCCTGCAAGGTCTGGACTCTGGAAGTAGACCTAGCAAATCTCTTCTAGATAGTGGAAATAGTGCAGCAGTCAAGTTTTTCATGTCGTAACACTGTATTACACTAGGCCCTGCTTATTTGATCCTTAGATTCAGAGGACAAAGCACTTAACGGCATTAAAATTTAAGCTAGGTGAGGTCTCAAAATAAAAAGTGTATTTTGACCAATGGTATCTAAACATAGACAATTCCATTAAAAAAGAAAGGCAAACCCAAAGAAAAGAGCTGTTTCTCTTTATTTGTACTTCTTTGAGTTTTCTGGGGTTTTTTTTCCCCTTTAGTAGTTTTAAGTTCAAAAACTTAATACCTTTTGCAGAAAAAATCCACAGTATTACAATAGCAAAAACACCATGTCCTTTATAATGGAACACCTATTCAGGATATCGTGGGCTAGATGAGTCTTTCATAAACGCATAACAAAAAAAAGAACTGTGCTTATCATTTATAGGAACACCTCCTAGATAAATTACAAATAAGGGCAGCTCTGATACTGCATTCCATTTCAGTCACTTCCACCAAATATATAGGAAAGGATGTTGAGCATGCTCATGATCTGGATTAAACCAGGAAGGTCATCTAAAGACATATTTAGATCTAAGGAGAGGTAGGACTTAGTAAATTCACTTTAATCTGGCCTGTAATACAGTAACAGCTTTATAAAGAATGTCATTTGAGATACTTCTGAATTCTGCTGCTCAGAAAATGAAACTCTTTGGCATTTCTTCTTCCTGCTAAGCAGAATGCCCCTGCCCTCCTCCCCCTCCCCTATTTTTTATCAGACGGTTTAAAAGAAAAATTGTATTTCAAACCGAAGTATGTAGGACTATTTCTATTAAGACTACTCATGGAAAGGCTACCATTTCCATAGTCTTCTCTCATTCTCTTCTGCCTTCAAAAGAAAAAGAAAATCCCTCTAATGCAACATGACTAAACCAATTCTCCAGGAAGAAGAAAGACTCTGTAGCAAAGGTGACCTTGCATTGCTTTCAACATGAAATTACATGGAGTGGTGTCAGGGATGGAGGAGAGACAGTGATTTCAGCAGACTTTACCCTTCAATTGGCCAGCAGTGGCATTTGCCATAAAGTGAAAGGGCTGAATGTTCTTGGCCGTGGCACTGCAAAACTGAGCAGAGCATACTCACATAAAACCAAATTAGAACCAAAGACCACAACCCAGGACAAACCAAAAAGGAAGATGGTGGAAAGAAAGCTGAGCACCATAATCTGGTTGGATATTTTACCCAATTTATGTGCAATTTCCCCCGTTCCGCAACTACCCCCAAGTCCCTATTCCCAGGATACTTGAAGATTATGAAGAATCAGGCCAAGTGGAAGGCAGATCATTTCTTCATACTCTTCATACAAAGTTACTCCTTTGTTTAACTCCTTTGTGTGTTACAAAATTAACCCTCAGGTGGTGATCTGAGCTATCTCTATAATGCCTTTGTGGCACTGGAATCGTCCAGATGGAGCTATGTAGGGGCCAAGATCTCCATATCACCTAGTTTTTCTTACTTCAAAAGAGCATTATCATTTCTGCATCTGTATTAATGTCCTAGGTATAATTTCTGGATGAAGTCTCATACTCAATTCTCTTTTACTAAGAGAACTGCTCTTCACTGCATTAGCTTCAGCATGATGTCAGCATGAACTAAAGAGCTGTCGTGAATAGGGCCTTTTTCCAGAATAAGGGTCTTCTAGTAACATTCAGAACAGACTTTCTAACTGTCCTCTATAATTACTCTCTTAAGTACAGATAGTTCACCTTATAAAATTGCCAAAATCACGGATATCAGTTTTTGTGACATACTATACTGTTAAATCAGTCCTGCAAATAAAACTGAAGTTCTGCATCCAGATCTGTAGGAACTATAGAGGACAAACTGGATCAAGCTTATTTACTTGGATTTAGGTTTTCTTTTCTTCCTGTTCTTTTGGACTCACACATGTTCTCACATATGCCATATGAGTATGGTAAAGCAGAGCCAGAAGTTAAAGTAGTAGTTATTCTGCCTTTTTTTTTTTTTCTGCCAAAATTAAAGCTGTTCAGTTACATGCATGCTTACACAAGATGTTACTGCTTTTAGTTTAGGCCCACGTTGTGGTTAATGCCTTATCTCTGATCGATAATTCATCCTTGAGGGTATTGAAACTAGGGCTTGCCTATAGAGATGGTCTGAGTCAGTGAAAAGCTACAGGGTTGGTTTAGAGATTAGGTGATGTAAACCTGTATCTTCTGTTATTCAAAGCATGTGATGAGCTGCTCACTGTTGTCATTTCTCATTTAAGCAGCAGGGAAGCTATGAACAGTAATAACATTAAGTGTTCAGTCTGGCTTCAATTGTGTTTCCTACTTGGTCTGCAAGCACACTCATTTACACTTATGTTTTAGATGTGTCAGTCTTTGCATTTTCCCTGCCTAAGAACCGTAGACATCTGCATAACTAAATGCTAACATTCTGTTGTTAGAAATTAAACATCTTAATCTATCTGCTGACATATTCTGCTGACATATTTTGCTTATAATCACAGTGATAGCTCTTCTGAGGAAGACCCCTCCAGTGAGAGCAAGGCAACATCAATATTTCACAGAGTACAGAGTACACTCACATCTTCCCTGTTGAAGTCCTAAGTGATAATCACCAGGAAGAGCATCAATTACTGACAAGTAATGACATTAAACCAAGCCAATAGATCTACCCATTACTCAAAACCCTCTGAGACTACCAGAGAGTTTCCACAGTCTTCATCAGGCTCTAGATCGTGCCTATGTAGGTTTTGGTCTCAAAAAACAATAATACCAGTACCGGTACTACACTATCCAGCTATTCTTCAGGTAGCTATAGCAATATCCTTGTCAGGTGAGTGTTGTTGGGCAAGGAGATGAACATTATAGCTGTCTGCTGCTTGTATCAATTGGAAGGCAATTGGAAGATAATTTCCTGAAGTATACAGAAAATCTGTGCTTCTTAACACCCTTGTTGATTGGACTGTAACTAATATGTTTTAATTAGGCATCGAATAGGTTGCTGTCTGCTCCCGGTGTATTAATCTGTCAACAGAATCTCCCCAGTGGTAGCTGCATCAAGCTGATTTTATCTTCATGGCAGAGGTGTATTGAAAAAAAGGTAGATAAAACCCAAACTAACACAAACTCACAAAAACCTGTCCAACCTTTGCTAAGACTGGATTTGTTGAGGAGTGAAACTCGATAATCAATAAGAACAGAAAACACCGGGTGGGGGAAAAGCATGACGCGTATCCTGAGAGGAATAATAAAATATGCCCAGTTTATATGGTTAATCTTCTCTGTAGGCTTGCTCTGCAAATTTAAGGAAGATTAAATTTCAGATATGCTGTTTCTTGTTTTTTCTGGCAACAATAAACTTCAATTTGAGGGAGGTGGGGGAGGGAAAAGCTGAGTGGGGAGAAAGAGCCACAGTAAAGTGTCTGCTGTCCATGTAGTTTTGCCAGACTGCTGTCTCAATTGAGAGCTGTGATCGAGATTTATTGGGCTTAAAATATGAAACAGACCTTTCATGTTGGAATTCTAAATATCTTCTTAAGCAGTAGTGAGTACCACCAAATGCTTAAAGGCAACACACTAGAGTTCAAACCCACACAACAGTTTCTTTTCTCTCTCGTGAACCAGCAGATTGTAGGAATCTTGCTCCATCTTCTAATTTTTGAACTGAGGAAAGTGTGTGTTGGATGTTATCATCATCATCTGAAAATCACTTAGGGTTTTTTTTTAATATTAGATTTTGGCTCAGATGGTCAAGATTGCTAGTATTTGAACACGTGCTTTGAATGGGCAGATTTATCACTTAAGTTAATAAAGAAAATGCTCAAATGCATGCAAGATGTTTGCATCTTGGTAGCACATTTTATTAAGCTCTTAGTTATGTAGTGGCAGCAGGAACAGCTTGGAAAAGATCTAGATTATTTGTTTCATGCCATTTTGCCAGCCTCCTGTTCCTCTGTTATGCCAACAGCTATGTTCTACAGGAAAAATAAAGCTGTCTGACGGAGAAATAAAACCGGAGCCAAAGTTTTCTCTGTGGACCTCAGGGGTTAGAGAGCAAAATGCAAAACTTGTTTCCTTTCACTACTTTTCCCTCATTATGTTTTAAAAGAATATTCAGAAGTACTCACCTTCAACTTATTTTGGAGGAACAGCAACGAGAATATATTTAGCCCACTAGGCTGTACAGTATCGTCAATAGGTTTGATTATTGCAGAATTTAATTATCAAATAGAGTGCCAACCAGCAATTTGAGCTAGGTTTTTTTAGGGGCTTATATTAAATGGGTGTTCAGTAGCAGCTCCATCAATGATATGTGAACTAAATGACCTGTTGAGTGCCCCCTGCACATTTATGTGCTCAGGGACGTTCTTTTTACCATCTGTTGCAGTGGCACTAAGTGAGAAAATATAGGAGAGAAAGGACTACAAGCCATAGGAAAAATGCAGAGTAGAAATTTCTGTATTTTTCTTCCCTTCATAAAGAATGTCACTCACAAAGAATAGAAGAGATTGAGATGAGTAGGAAAGTCCCTTTCTTTGCTGACTGGTAGATACCATCACTCAGGTTGCTCACCTGAGTTTGATTTCTTCTTTGAAGATGCTATATTTCAGCTATGCTCATAAGGCTTTTACAAGCCTTTTAACTGCAAGCTACATGCTTTTAATTTCTTCAATCTAGGAAATTATACTTTAAACTATGTCTCATGTCGTTAGACTCTTAGTCCCACGGTAGACTAACATGGCTGCAGAATCCCAGTGGCTTTGTCATGTGTAATTCTCTTTTTTGCTCCTGAAGCAAGCAGTTGATGTGTTTCTGTGAGTTGAAAAAGGTACTGAGAAGACTTTGGAGGTGTTATCCAGACCAGTTCTAGCTTGAGTCTGGGAACACATGCAACCCAAGGACAATTTGGAAGTGCTGTGGTCCTCTCATGCATTAGAATTTTGCACCAAAAATCTATCACATTGTTGATCTGTAGTTTACTCTGACTGTTGAAAAATAGTGAGCTGAATTTAGATTTGCTAGAAATGACTTGAGATGTTTTTAGCTGAAGGACGATGATACTTCTGAAGCTGACTAAAATCCTGTGAAGGATCCTTCACTCTGAAGTTCACTTGCCACCACTGCTCCAGAGCCCTGATTTGTTAACATTCCAGGCATGCTGCAAAGCTCATAATTTACACAGTCGTTTGACTTGGAGTGGGTTGAAGAGTGATGAAGACTGAATTGGTTCATTATAATTGTTGTTTATTTTAAGCAGTTACACGTCTCTTCTAGTTTGGATAGTCTTCATTGGGCAGGTCATTTATGGTTTTGCATTGTGAGCTTTCTTCCTCTTCTTTATTTGCTATTGTTTGGCTAGATTTATAGGAAAAAAAAACAACATTGCCCTTAATTAATTGGACAAAACATTCTCCTTGCAGTATCTACTTCAGTTACATCTGTTGTAACTGGTCATTGAAGTTGCATAATAAAATCATCTTGTTTCTCCAAATATCAGTGCATGGTTTTCTTTATACCCTTTTTTAATATGCTGTTTCTCTCAGGCCACAAACAAACAAAAAAAAGCCTGTTTAATAGTTAGCAAATTTGATGTGAAGAAAGAGACAACAAAAATCCAAAGCCCCCACTGATTCCTCTGTGAATGCTATAAAAATGGAGAAATATCAGGGGGTTATGCATAAAAAGTGCTGAAGATGTGCTGCATTATTCACGCACCATCTCTGGAGGAAGGTTTAAGGTTTGTTGCAAAGTAAATAAGTAAATTGCAAGCAAAAGAGAAAAAGTGAAAAAAACTCCATGTGTGTTCGATTTGCTCTCCAATTCGATACGCGCAACAGAATAGCTGGTGGTCCAATTATTGGCCCAAAATCTTAGGTCTGGAAAAACGAGCATACTTTGGAATCATTGCATTCCCCTATGCAATGACCCTGATCCACTTTTCATTTCTTGTATAATGTATGCTGCATGGCACTATAGCTCCACAGTGGTCTGACATTTGCATTGGCAGCAGTAGGATTCCTGGATATAGGAAGAATGACAATAGCTAGTGTGGGAAGGAATGGGTGACAGTCAAGACACTAAACAGATGTAAAATATCTTGTCATTCTTCTTAACAGCTGTCAGTCACAGGCCCTTACTAAACAAGACACCCCTGAGGGTGAGAGCTGGCTACTCTGTTGTCTTGTTATCTTCACAGAAACTTCCCAGCAGGAAGCATGGAGAGACAGCTTACCTGGGAAACCCAGTATTCTGCAACCTATATCTTTTAGACAAGTCTACAAACAAACAAACATGGAAAGTGAGAGCTGCCTGTCCTTGGAAGGCCACTCAGCATGGATGGCCTCACTGGAGAACTAGACACAATGGAATTAGCACCCAATTTGTATCAATTCCCATTAGGGTCAGATCAAACCATGTTATCCCATTAGCTTGCAGCAGTTAGAGAAACACACAGATGTGTCTGTATTCTGAAGACCAAGACAAAGCCTTGTTATGCTTTTTTTCCCCCTTTTCCCTCCAATGGGATTACAATGGTCCCTGTTGTCTCTCTTTGTCTCAGTACTACTTGATTGACAATACCCTGGGAGATGTCACTGTCCTTGCTCCATGCATTGTAATAGCCTAGGGTACCAAGGGTGCTTTAGGACCTCCGTCTCCTCTTTTTTTTTTTCAGGTGTTACAAACGTCTGTCACTGCACCACAATGACGGCCTCTTGTTGAGCTCACATGTCTGATGCTCTATCAGTCGGTGTCTGAGGGAGATGCAAGAGAAAACTTTAGGTAGTGACATGAATAGGGGGCAAAGAAATAGGGCAACTTTATTATGGACTGTCATCAGAAAGTAGCATGTGTGGAATGTCAATTTAATAATAGAATTGACAGCTTTTCTCTGGTTTCCGCAATGCCACAAGTGTCTCTTTGACAGTTTAAAAAATAGGGCCTTTGTAGCAGTCAGTGAGTGGCACTACATACATTTGTGAATGCCCTGCATAACTGAGATCCCCCAAATGCCACTGTCCTAAGACCAGTTCCAAGAATCCTTCTGCATTGACTGAGGGCAGTGGTGTATGGAGACCTGGTGAACCTAAGCAATGTAAAATATGGTGTACAGTAGCTGGGAGGATGCAGCATAGCTAAAAAGATGTTGAGTTACCATTCTGTCAGGAGGGAGTTTCTAAACCAAGGAGTGTGCATGTGTCATGCTAAAACTTGCTACATAACTGACCATAAATTTTCTGATCTCCAAGGAAAATTATTTTCCCATTTTTCATTTGACAAGCATTCACAGAAAGCTTCCACTTGCTCACTGTAGAAAAACACTAACATTTAGTAAAAAGCAAGATGTTTCCATTTTTGAAACAAAATTGAAAGAAATAAAAAAGCAGGAATTTACGTGATTTCTCACTGACTTCCCCACATGATCTGGGGAAGAGATTCTAACTGGTTTCTCTGTCTTACTGATTGTGAGTACAACTGGTTTAGAAAGCAAGGCACATAGTCTAGGGAATAATATTGCTTCTCTAAAAGCTGCAAACACAAGAATAAATTAGAGATATCTCTCTTTTCAATTTGTTCTGTTCAGTGTTGAATTTAACATGAATTCTCTTAGCAGAGGGCAAGGCATATTTCATTACTTGTTTGCAATTATAAAACCATAAACTTGCAGGTAGTTTGGGGTTGTTTTTATTTTTTTTATTACAGCTCTACAATGACAAATAGATACCACACTTTTCTTTAGGTGTCAACAGAGTAATTTTTGTCATCTTTTGAGGAACAGAATCACTCTAGTAATCAAAATCTGACTGAGAAAAGTGAAAGCATTGAATAAAATGAAAACGGTAAACTTTGTATGTTGGAAAGTGAGTTTTATTCCTCTTTCAAATAATCATATGCTAGATCACTCATTTTAAACATTGAACTTTTCTACCAAGGACAAAAATAATCAAAAAATCCCAAACACCTAACCACCAAGGATTTCCAGATGGGAGCTTCAAACATCACAACCATTAAATACATATATAGAGAGTGAGCCTGAGAGAAAATGAAAACACAAAGCATCATTTTACCACAATAAATCAGTAGATACGTTTCTAGAGCAGACAATCTAGTCTACAGGACATATAAATGATGATGATGATAGAAGCTTACAGTGTACTATAAGTAGATACCTACAAAGATGATGCCTCATACCATAATTTACCTTTCTCCGTGGACATGGCATTTGTTGCCTTAGTAAAAATGATTCTATTTCATACATGCAATTGACAGTCACTGGTTGAAATTGAAAAGAAGCAAAGTCAAGGAAAAGGCATTGATACCTCCATATGACAAAGCTAAGCAAGCAATTTTTGTTTATTCCTTCTTATGTGTTCAGAAAAAGCAACAATTTAGTCTGAAACCAATATTACTTCTAATGAAATTTCACTTTTTGGCCAGATCTGCAAAATAGCTTCAAGTTTTCCTCCTGTGGCTCTTTCATGAGGAAAACAACTACTTGACTTTATCATGAGATAGGCTCATTTCTCAAGTGCCAGAGATACATATGCTAAGTCAGACTATGAGGCAACTTTCTTAAATTTTGAATGGAGTGCTATTTGGACTTAAGACAGAAAAATAACTGTTTAAGGATTTCTTCA
Source organism: Hypotaenidia okinawae (assembly GCA_027925045.1). Lineage (NCBI taxonomy): Eukaryota > Metazoa > Chordata > Aves > Gruiformes > Rallidae > Hypotaenidia > Hypotaenidia okinawae. Next base: position 102,579,089 of record BSDF01000001.1, read on the forward strand.
CTCTTCTGGAAGGAAGAAATCTTTCAAAGCCTCTGTGGTGTCACAAGTTGCTAATAGGTATGGTCTCCCTTCCTTCTTGTATCAAGGTTTCATGTATTAGGAAAGAGAAGTCATCCATTACCTGGCTCTCGGAGGTTAACGTGAATGTTCTTCTTTCTCTGATTCTTTCATTTATTATACTTTAGAATTAGAACATTAGTACACTTGTCAAATGTAAACTACATCATTTGTTTCCCTTTTAAACATTCAGTATCTTTGAAGCAAAAGCTTAAGTCAGACAAGCTTAGCTCAGAAAAAAGGCATAGCATTACAGTGCTGTCACTACTAGGAGCTGAACCATGGCCAGTCTAGGCAGTATTATATCATTGGAATTAAACTGGTTTCCTGTCCCCTTGAGAGAACGTCTTTAAAAAAAGAGGGAGAAGAGGAAAACAATATTCTTCTTGTTTGACTTTTCAAGTTTATGGCCCTATGCAGTCCCCCTGTCACTTCCACTATGTGAAGAAGTATGTTTCTTTCTTTGGGCATATAGGGCTTCTAATTGGACGTTGCCTCTGTGCAGCCTTAACAGGCCACATTACATGAAGGAGCCTTGTTGTGTTTAAGGAGAAACCCATCCCCACGGTAGCTGCAGAAGGGGTTTTGTCACTGGGGGATACAAACTCCCTCAGCCTTTTTGTACCTCAAAGGCTGCAGTTGGGCTGGAGGAGCATAGTATTAGACTCATCAAGGCTATGCCCAAGAAGGAAAAAGATACGCCACCAGGAACTGGCAGGCCCTTGACAGCCTTCTTCCTGGGCCATACGAGTTGGTACAGACTGTGCTTGTAAGCCCAACCTGCACATACTGCAATATGATCCTGCCAAAGAGTTAAGATCAAAATGCCCTGTAACGTCTGGATGGATACAAATGCTCTCCAAATTAGCTTTTTTTTTTTTTTTTTTTTAAACTGGAATCTAAAAAGAGAATTAATGTTTGGATCTGATCACATTTTGGGAGGGGGTGGGGAGCTGACAGTACAAAGAAAAACAAGACAGTCCAGCCCTTACTCATGCCTCCGTGGTCACAAACAAAAATGGTTCGATGAACAACTAAGAACACATTTCTGAGAGTTTTAGTCTGCTTCCTGTGGGTAAACAGAAGAAAAAGAAGACTTTATCAGGAATGTTGCTCACAAAACAGTTTGTCCATATCTAGCATGGAGACAAGGTTTCAGTCATCTTGACCTCTCAGTTGAATAAGACTGGTGGTCCCAACCTGACACCTAATTAGTATTTCCCCACCTTGCCATTATAGTGTCTGCAGTTTGGCATGATCTGTGTTTTCTCCTCAGGAGACCCTAAGTTGTGCAATGCTGAGGCTAATATGGGTCAGGAGAGGAGCCTCAGCTGAGCTTCGCCAGGAAGTTTATAGAGACTCTGTCCACTCTCAGCCACCATCATCAGTCCCACATTTTCCCCATTAAACTGAAAAAATAACTAATGAAAGCCCTAAAAATGCAATTTTGGCTTCAGTGAGACAGAACACAGTATGCAATATTTGTGTTGCCTTGTGGAAGCTGAACTCCAAGCGAACTGTGAAAACTTCCAGGGTATAGCTGCTCCCTCACCACCCATTTGCTCTGTGACTAGAACTTTGCTGGACTTCTAACAACTGCTAATTGGTAATGATAGTACAACAAGTATAGCATAGAGACTATGCATTTGTAAAGTTAGTGCCAGTAAAGGCACTATGGAGTAAAATGCAGAACATCCCAATTCACAGAATTAGTTTTGCACATTTTATCTGTGGGGAGAAAGTTTTTTTGAATTAAAGATACTTTTCATATACTTATTCTTTAGTTTTGGGGGCTTATTTTATTTTATTTTAACAATGTCCCTATACTTAAACTCTCCAGGGTACAATCAGAGCTTTTCCTGAAGAATAAAAATTCTTTTAAAATGCTTAAAAGTTTTACATGGCCAAAATGTTAGCAGCTGTCACTTCATGACATAAATTTCCTATATTAGATGACAGGGAAAAACATCCCTTTCAAATAGAGAAGTTTTTGTAATCTAACTCTTAGGATGTGTACAATACTTCAGGCACAGGGTGAGGTGATGACGATTTTAAGTCACTGGAAAATAGGAGAAAGACTTGCCTGAACCAATACAACAGGCAAAATATTCCACCAAAGAATGGCAAATCTAGCCACTGATTAGTCAAAAAGGTATTGCCCCTGATCTATCCAGTGTTAGCTCTTGCTTCCCAAAAATCACACCTAGGAATCACTCCTGTTGGCTGAAGCCAGTCATTAATTTACCTAAGAGCGGAAAAAACTTTTTGTCTTCTCTTTTACCTTCAAGGAGACCTTTACTGTCTTTAGCTGGCATTCCCTTTGCCTTGAGAAAAGCTGTGCACAATTTCTCATTTATCTCCTAGGTCAACCTGAATTCCAATTCTTCACAGCCTTGAAAACATACCTTTCCTGTGTATATTCTGCCATTACCTTGCTCACATCCCCTTTCTCCTCTCCCATATATTTTGGGAGAGGTGTTTGTACAGCCTCGTGTAGTGGAGGGTGCCCCTGCCCATGGCAGGGGGGTTGCAACTAGATGGGCTTTGAGGTCCCTTCCAACCCAAATCATTCTGGGATTCTGGGATTCTATGTTTCATCTTCTAATCCCGCTGATAACAGAATTCAGCTCTGACAATTTCTTGCAGATGTGATGCAGAGACAGCCAAGTAAAGATCCAGCATGCCTGCCAGGTCACTAAACCCCACTGGACTGACTTGTCATACAAGGTCTGGGAGAAAGGAACAGGCTGGGGTTACACAACACTATTGTCACTCGATCAAGTGACTGGGGTAAGGGGGATCAGCTCTTACAGAGAGACTTCTCAAAATCATAAACGCTCCTCAGTCCTGTACTCCCATGCAATTCCTCCATATGCTTCAAATCCCTCGAGTTAGAGAATTTGAGCATTTGCAGTCACAGGGTCCTGTCGGCAGCAGGTAATCACCATGTGCAGGGCTCATGCTGTCACCAAAATCACTGCTCAGCCTGGCGATGACACTGGGACTCACACTGGCATAGACTGAGCTATATCTGCCTAGTTTGCATAGTCTTTGCAAAGCTCTTGGCTATTTTTCCCCTCTGCAACTGATACCCTGGGTATTAGAGGATATTGGGGGCACTTCCAGCTGCACTGGAGAGCAGGATTTCACTTGATGTGAAGAAGGCCAGGCCCTGGTGCAGACCTTGCCATGGACATGCTGCAGAGGCCTGCACCTCCTGCCTAGGGCCCTCCTGCCCCAGGAGCAGCTGGTGAGCAGATCACGGATGAGAGCAATCAGTGTAACATATGAGGTTACAGAGCAGGAGAGTGTCTGCTTTGCTGCACCACGAAAGCTAAATGCCAGGATGACTTTGGTGGGGAGCAGGGAGGATTTACTTAAGGTGGTGCTGGCTGAGAAGGTCTCCAGCACAACATGTACGATTCAACTAAGTGATCCCTTGTACCAAATACTTTGCTCAGAGGAGCTGGTCATCTCTGAAAGTTAAACCCTGGGCAGCACTACGTGTGTAAGCCTCTCCCTTGTTAAAAATGATAATTCTTCTGGATCTTCCTAGCAAAACCACATGGAGACACAATACCAGCTGTGTCCCAAAAAGGTGTTTTACCAAAAAGATGAGTTTCTATTTTAAGTCACTTAGGTACAAACTCTTTTTCTTTAGAGTAAGACATACTACTGCCGCAGTAGACAATGCTTTTATAAAATCCTTGTATTTGTAATGAGTGCTTTGTAACCCTTGGCATATCAGAAGATCCCTGCAAAGTAACAAATCCTGTCATACTTATGTTGACAGGGGTGGTATGAGGCTTAGGCAGTAAAAATGGTGTACCAAAGTTTATCCTCTGCTAGCTTGCTGCTGCCAAAAGTTCTCCCACTCTCCCTGGGCTGGCACTGGCATTTATCTGACCCTGATGGCTGTGGGTGGTTGGATGGTTCTGGTCTCTAAACTGATAGAATTCCTCTTGCTTGTTGAATAATCTTCTGCCAGTGTAAAGGGTTTAGAAAACAGCCAGGATGAGGACAAGAGAGGTGGTGGTATTTTCAAGCAAACATATGCAGGAAATAAGGTTATTTCTGTTACATAAGAAAGATCTTAATAAGAGATTATTTTCTGAAGCTGACCTTTTCTCAGTAATACTGGTACTTGTTGAAAAGCTAAAAACTTTGTAAAATGCTGTTATAAAACTTCACCTTAAGTGCCTTAACTCAGGTTACAGCAGGGCACCGGTGGCTGAATAGACTGGATTTTAGGTTGAATTCATGCCCTCGAGGGTGAGTATAGCACCATACCTATGGGACCACCCTTCCTCCCTCTCCTAAGCTTTTCTTCTGTTTTGTTGTCTTGAATGCCATAAAAGGAGATTACAGGAAGAGAGAATTTTCTCTGCTTGATTATAGTGCCATTAAATACACATGCTCACAACCATGCTTCATTTCTTCTATAGTAATGACTCATCAAGCGTTACAGTAGAAAATAGTTATGTATCACATAAGGCTGCTATGGAAAGCAGGAAAGAATGTGATTGTGCAATTAAAGTCTGTGTGTTAAAGCACTTGAGATGGAGAGCTAAGATAAAATTACATATGAAAACTTAATTTATCCATTTCCTGGCTGTAGATGGTAGCACTAACACAGAGTGGGTGGATTTTTCTCATGTAATGTTGCAAGTTGTTCCTAAAAAATTAATTATTACCGCACCCTTAACCAGATAACATTTCGTTCATTAACTTCAAACTTAGTTTTCCCTAGGACTTTAATATCACTAAGTAGATCACACTTTAATCAAATTTTCTGTCCATTAAAAAAAAAAAAGTACATTTACAAATAATAAAGGTTATTCATTTGAGTCAAGTTTAAAGCTGCTCATCAAAAGTTTCGCATTTGGGTGAACTATCCGTATTTTGGGAAGGAAGGAATCTGATTTGAGTTCAGCTGTTGGGAAATAAATGCCCTCAGATGTTGTCTTTGGTGACTAATAATCAGGTATTTTTGCCATAAGAGAGGCTTCTTTCTTACTAGAAGAAAAATGTTGTCTGAAGCAGAATTTTTCTTGGCAGTATTGCCATTTGTTAAAAAGCAGAACAAAAATATTTAAGTGATTTTAAATGAATCTCACATTTACCTAAAGAAAAACTTCAACTCGCCCATCTGCAGGAAAAGGCCATTATAATTCAAGTTTCTATAAACATGCTGCGATGACAGGATTTTTAATACTGCACCTGAAGGAAAAAGATAGTGTACAAATGTAATGCACCTGCTGGCTTGGGTGTTTATATGATCAGCTAAGCAGGAGCTCTTAATACTTCCCAGCAGATCCCTGCCAGTGGGCCTGCTATAAATCCCTCCACAGCCAGACAAGTTGGCCTTTATTTTTTCATATTGCTCTGGGCATCTCACATGACATTTCCAAATAAGGAATTGTACTACAAGCCTGCTCTGATTGCTAGTAATGACTTAACTGCGGAGGAATTATAACAGTATGAATAACAGAGGTTTGCGCTGTGAATGCCTAAGCTACTCCAAAAATGCCAGAGCGACCAATATAATGTGCTTCTCACTCATAACTTTGAAATGGAAGAGAAAGTCAGGACACTTTACAACTGCTACTAATCTGTAAACACTGATTGTTCATTCAACAGCAGGAAGCGAAAACAAACGGAAAGCAAATAATGGTATTAGCTGTCACTGGGAATTACAGAAGCAGAATTAGGCAAATCATAAAATTAAGAACATAGGAAGGGGAATATGCTTCCCCCGTGTTTAAAATGGGTCATTAAAATGAACAAGTAGTCAGCAAAAAAGTTTATCTGGGTGTGCATGTCTTATTAAACAGCATTAGATTTCTGACTCTTCACTAGAAATACACCAACGCTGTTTGTGTATGGGTTTGACTGCAAACTCCCCAGGGACAGACTCTTCTTAATTGTTTTGCCTCATAGCTTGTTTAAACTGGCCTGTAAATTTGGGCTGTACTTGTAAACCGTGGCTAGAGAGAGTAGATACAGAGCATCTTCCTAATAACTATCTAATACAGCATACCATAAAAAAGGACCAAAAGTCTGATGACTTTCAAAAGGCAACACTCAGATTAAAAAAAAAATAAATTAAAAAAGAATAATCCAAAACGTAGGTTTCTTCAGCAGGATTATGTATTGAGCTGGGGATGCTCACATGTGAGCCCTGACCCTCGGTGTTTGATACTGGAAAAAGCTACAAACTGTTATATGTATGTACAGGGAACATGGGGGATGAGGGGAAATTAAGAACAAAAAGTAAGTTGCAAATCAAGCACAGGGAAATAAGGAAAGCCTGGGTTTAAACTCAGCAATTCACAACCAATTTCGGCCACTCTCCAGGCATGATTTAAGCAAATTCTTTGGAAGGATTTCACCTTGCAACTGCTACTGTGCTGCTAATGAGTAAAGCAGTTTCCTTAGGTGTGGCTGGTGCTGCCTGGCAGCACTGGAGGAATGAAAAGCGGGTACCTAGAAAAGTTGTTTGACCATAGGGGCTGAGGGGAAGAGGGTAGGGTTGTTAGAAAGACTTTGTAGGTGCCTGCGGGAGTTAGGAGCTTGTTGTAGCCGTACTTGCCATGAACCCACTGGTGGGTGGGAATCATGAGGGACTTTGCTAGACTCTTTCTCAAAACCAGACCTCTGAGAGATGAAGGTGCCCTTTTTGTAAGGGGCCCTGTGCAAGAACCTGGGGTTGTTCCCCTGCAGCATGGTGCAGGGGTGCATCACCTGACTGAGGAAGCTGGTGTGCTTGGGCCTGGGAAGCAGCAGGTCTGTTGCCTCAAGGCTAATGCACCCACAGGAAAGGCTCAGTGCCGCTTCTTCTGTGGCTTGCTTGTGATGTCACAGCACCCCGAGTAGCCCCGATGGTGCCTACCGTGCCTCCATGGAGTGCTCTTCAGGGCAGGCCCTTGCCACAGACAGCTTTGGTATTTGGAGCTACAGTGAGAGAGACCAAAAGAATTCCTCTTTCCACGCTATAAAAACCTGCATTCCTTCCTTTGGGCAAAGCAGGCTGGATTTCTCCTTGTCTGAATTCTCTGACTTGGTTGTGCAATTTGCCAAAAAGTCTGCCTCCCTGGAAAAGAGCAGTTACCACTAATTGTTTTGCCTGAGAATCACTCTTTTGAGTTGTCAACCGAAGCTGCCTTCTGGCAGCTGCCCAGGTTGCCATAGTTCTAGACAAAATGAAAATGTTATTGAGTGAGGCATCTGCATCAGAGAGAGAAGCGATGGAAATATAAGTCAGCAAAGCTTGTGATGTTCTGCCTAGGAGGAGCTGTGTCTCTGTACTTTGCACCGTTGTAAGAATGGTGCTTGCAAAAGAGGATGAAACTGTGAGAGCTGGCCATGGATTCATAATGCCATATAAGGAAGAATTCAATTTTTCAGATTTCGTTTTCCTCAAGATGAAGCGTGCCTTGGGCTAGAATCATTCTTTTCTCATATACTTGGCTACCTGAGCAGAAACATGAAGGAAGATCAATGCTCCATAATTCACACATTAGCCTTTGAAAAGTTATTTCTTTTGAGATCTTATCAAATCTTCTAAAACAAAGTCACTTTTATGAGCAAAAATAATAATAAAAAAAAGCTTGCAAATCTAGGATATTGTCTTCTCTGGGGTGACAGTGTGCCCTCAGGCTCGGTACTAATTTGGATTGTGACAGCAGGAAAACGCCCTGAGAGCCAGATGTGCTCGCTAATCTTCTGATCTTGAATTGGAAAGGACTTCTTTACCCTTTAGTTTGTCTGAGCTAACAGAACTATGCACACTTGCTCACTCTCTTTGGTTTGAGAAGAGATGGCCTTTTGCTGCTATCCCTGTGTTTTTGAAGTAATAGGCACTGCTCAACAAGGTGCTTGTGAACGAAGAGGGGAAAGTTGAAAGGCAGAGTTTAGGAAGTGGAATAGCTGGGGAAAAAAAAAAAGGTGGCTAAAATTACAGTCCTGAATGGGGAGAAAGCTCTGTTGGCTTTCTCTATGAGGACTATAAGAAAGCTGAAGTGCCTATAAGAATGCTGGGGCAGAACTGCTCATGAGGGCATGTAGCAATAGGATGAAGAGTAATGGTTTTAAGGGCAGATTTAGGTTGGATATTAGGAAAAAGTTCTTCAATATGAAGCTGGTAGATCCCTGAAACAAGTTGCACAGAGAGGTAGTGGAGGCCCCATGCCTGGAGATGTTCAAGGTCAGGCTTGATGGGGCTCTGAGAAACCTGATCTAGTGAAGATGTCCCTGCTTAATGCAGGGGGTTTGGACTAGATGGCCTTTAAAAGTCCCTTACAACCTAACACATTCTGTGATTCTATGACTCAGAACAGCCTATGCAAATGGAGGTGATATTGCAAATATTTCTGTGTAACCTCCAGAGAAAAATCAGGTTGGTGGCAGATTGGTATTTTCCAAGTATGAGAAGAGATCTTGGTTTTATGTATGTGTGGCTTTTTTTCATGTGTGTGTATATATATATATATATGTACATAAAAAACCTAAATCTTGATTTTACTGGGGGAATCCCTCTAAATTTTTTTTTTGCCTATTTATGTATATCAGGCCCTATATAATTGCAAATTGATTTTGATAGCTATGTTCAAATATGGTATGGAAATATGTCTTTGCCTGTGGTACAATGTATGTGCCATTAAACCGATAAACTTTGTGTAAGAATTTAGTAACAGAATTTTCTAATGTATGATCAACTGCAAATACATTGGTTTGGGCATTGACTTCAGAAATTGCTGCTGCTTGGCATGTAGGCTTTTTAAAAATTACCAATTAATTGCCAAGAACTTCTAAAAAAGGTTTGCCACAATATGGTAAGATATTTAGTAATTAGATATTTTTTTTCCCTGTAAGTTAAGAAAATGACTGGGAAAAAAATGGCTGAAACAATGGAAATATTTTCAACATTAAAAAGTAATTTAGAAAGGAGAAGCAGAGGTTGAATCTAAATTAAAAAATCATTTTTTTAACCACAGAGGAAGATCAGCTGATACTCCTATTTTCCTCTACGGTGATCCAGTTTCTAATGGCTCACATGCAAAGCATTTTTCCAAGTATTTTTACTCTTAGCAAAAATGCTGAGTGATGTAGCGTAGTTTGACTCGTGATACAACCGGTCATAATCAGAAGAGGGGACAGGCTGACCTCGCCTCTGACTCCTATCCAGGATTCTCCTATAGCATATACGTGGCCACATTTCTGAGTTTTTGCAAAGCAGATTTGGTGGTTTTAGTCACCTGCTTAACACTTTGGATTCAGGGATTCCAGGCATCTGTGAAGAAGTAACAAACACAGGTTAATTGGCAGGGGCATGGTAAGGGGAGGTGAGAGCTTCTGGAGAAGTCAAGGAAAGCAGTTCTTTTATTTACTGAGGGAGGTGGCACTGCTTTACTATGCAGCAGAGCAGGGTGTTTTCCTGGCGTGCTCCATGGCAGAGGTGTTCCTCAAGTGGCAGTGCTGAGTGACTCATAAACCACTGGGTATGGTTCCAAGCTTCCTCCTGACTTGACCTAACTTTGAGGTGAGCTCAGATAGCTCAGGATCTCGACCAGGTGAGTTGTGAATATCTTCAATGTTGGAAATACTTCCATATCTCCAGGTGATCTGTTCTTGTGTTTCATCAACATTGTTGACTTCAATCAATGCCTGGGTCTGTGTGTGCAGAACCCAAAAAACCCATGAAGATGTAGGTGGGAGGGGGTGGGTTTTGCTTGCATGCTTTTTTTTATTTTTTTAAAAACACCCTCTAACAGTTTCACATCTCGTTATTTTAATATCTTCTTGATTCTTACATTGTGGTTCTACTATCCCCCAGATATGAGGTAATTAACTATTAACTTTGTTCCTTGTGAATGTATTCTACCACAGCTTCAGCCCCAGACTGGACTCTCTCTTTTGCTGGAGCCTATCATTTGAATCTTGTGGTGATATCTCAGAATTTTTGGCTAGAGGGCAGACTGTGTAATGCATATGATGATGTGTAGTTGAATGCTTGCATGAATAGGCAAGCCTTCTAACATACAGTTCTTGAGATCCATGAAAGTTCCATGGTGACTTTGCAGGCTATAAAGATAATATAAATACTGTAGGTCACATCTAGTTCTATTTTAATTTTTTTAATATATACTATCCTGTCAATTTATTTCTATGCATCAATGTCACTAATGCGATAAGCATTTCTACCTATCTCTGGAGTTGTACTGATTATTTTCTTTTAACAATAGCAATTGTGTGGAGTGCAGTCACAGATAATTTGCATTTGAGTTTTTTAACGTGCATTCTTCAGAGTCCCAAGGCAATAGTGGGATGCAGAGTCTTGTTAGACTATTGGCTTTATTACCGAGCCCATGATTCACTGGAAAATGTTGTAATGACTTCTTGCACCAGCAACTAATTCTATTAAAAGATGAAAGTTATTTCTTCTCCTGGCACAGATATCAGAATCTGCCTTCAAAGAATGATATGGCATTAATAGTACAAGCTGCCCAACACTTCTAAAAGAGTAAAAACTGCAAGACCTTTTTTTTTCAAGTGTATACACAAGCCAGCTGTATTTTTTTTTATCCTGTGCTTCAGAGGCAGAACTGTTTCCTCCTGCTACTCAGACACAGCATATGTTAGCAATAAGTGAATCATATTTAAGATGGAGAAGAGAAGAAAAACAACTCCGACCAGAAGATTGACCCAACTCCCAAATCAAAATTAACCTATAAAACTTGGATTCATTCAGATGACCTTTCACAACTATGCTCTTAGGACAAAATTGCACAGGTTCTTACTCCAGTCTGACGTGTGTACCCCGAATGATCACTTTCAGAGGTCCAGTTTTTGGTGCCATGATCCTTCATGTTGCTTATCCTTTTTTTTTCTGAACTATACTAGTAAATTTTCTCATCCTGGCTGCTTTTGAGAAGTACCTGCTCCAGAATACCACTCTTCCTGTGTTTGACCTGCTTACGTTCGTTGGATGATGTTTTCCCTTAGCTTAGGTGAGTCTACTGTTTCCTTAGTCATTTTATTTCATCTGGATAGATGGCAACCAGCTCATCTTAGCAGGTCTAGTCGATCTTGATCTTTTCTACAGATTGATTGTTACACTGTGTGTTTTACAGACACTTTGAGTGTGGATTTGTAGGAGATGTTCTTATCAAATGCTAAGTGAATGGTCTTTAATTTCATATTCTATTTCACTTCAGTCTGGAAGTTCTTCCAGAGCTTTTTGTTTCAATACCTTTCAATTTGCCCATGAATAACACCGAGTTTCTTCCGCTTACTGTTGCATGTTGTGACACCACCTTTAGTGTATAACACAGAAGTTGGTGGAGCTTCACCCATAACTTTTCTCCACGTCAATAGTTTCCCTGTCAGCAAATACTGTTCTAATTTTTCCCTTAGTGAGTTGTTAACCTTCTTTATCATTTTCTTCTTTTAAGAAATGGTAGGGTTAACAACTACATTTTGTGCTTGTTAGACCATATCAAATGGTCTCAGCATAATTGTTATTAAGGGAACTCCTTTGCTGGTAAAGCTGCGACCTTAATACAAAAATAAGTTGCTTGTGTAAGAGATCTTCAGTGAGAACATGCTGCAATTTCTCCCTTTTTCCTGTGTATGTCTGTTTTTAATTACCTCCTCCAAAACTTGTTCATAGCTCTTGGATATTCTGATTGCAAATAAATGGGTATCTCTTATCTCCTTTTTATGTACAGGTATTATAGGTCCTTGCTATTCTTCTGCTACCTTAGTTTGACATCTTTACCGCAGACCCTTCTTACAGGACCTGTGATTTCAAGTATAAAATCCGTCTGCATTTCAGGAAAGGAAAAGACCCAACTCCTCTGATTTGAATGTATTGGGTGTAAATTTTTGGCAGCATGCTTCTAGTCTACATGTAGTGACTCCTTGTCTCATTAGCTACTTATCTTCCATTCTGCCTTCAAAATGACTTTCTTAGAGATGGAGGCAGAATATTAATCTAGCCTTAGAATCTGAGCGGATTAATTTTTATCTTAAACTCACCCCCTCACCTACACGATTAACTTCTTTCACATTTTCCCCAGTGTATGCCTACTGAACCATTTGTTGTTTTTATTAATTTGCTTCATAAGTTTTGACTCCACTTCTAGCAATGCTTATGTTCTTACACTTGATGGCCAATAATGTGAAGCTCTCCCTAGTGATTAGTCCCTTTGCCAATCTTTGTAACTATATCCTCATTTCTTCTCTCTTAATCCTTTTCTTTTTTTGGAGGCAAGTGTGTTTGGTCTTGTATTAAGTTCATATGAGGATATGGCAACATCACTGATACCCAGTTTCAGGGTGTACTTGGTTAAATTCCAATTTGGATGTTTGAGCTTTCAGACCAGGTGAATTCCCTGACTCTAGATTTGCCTTCTGAAATCATAAACTTGATATGCCTTTATGATAGAAACCTGTGGTAACTCTATTCAGGACCAATTTTTATGATTGTTTTTTCTCTGAGGTCCATGCTACCTTTCAAAATTGCATCTAAAACAGCATTATCTTAACCTAGTGATGCCTTAGTGAATGTCTGAACATAATTTTCTATTGCACTCAAGTGCTTCTGAGCATTTGATTATATTTGCTCTCCATTTGGCATTAGAGAAAGCTAATGTCTTAAAAACAGAATTTCATTGATTGTGTCAAGTTATTGATTCATACCCATCTGTATTTTTGGAGCAAGTTTGTGGTAGATCTCTACCTATGCTGTCTTTGTCTCATGGATCCCTTATGCTAGGTCAGAAAAGCATACTTTTCTGATTCCTTGTTCCTAGAATGTACCTTAGGGTGGCAAAATAATATTGCTAAAACCATTCTGTATCTGAAGACTTAATTAGCTGCTCATGAGGGGAAAGGTAAGAAAAAAGTGACAGCCTTTCTTCCAAAATTATGTATTCTGCGCCTGTAATCATTGACAGGTATCATCTTTATTATGCCTCCATTATTTCTTCTAGTGTGATGCTGAAAACTATGTATTTCAAAACAGGCTTTACCAGTTTGAAAAAATGGTGTAAAGCTAATAGGCTTCCTGTTTATATATCATAGAATGTGTTAGGTTGGAAGGGACCTTTAAAGGTCAACTACTTCAACTCCCCTGCAGTAAGCAGGGACACCTTTAACTAGATCAGGTTGCTCAGGACTTCATATCCTGGGGTCTGTTTTTTGATTCGGTTGTTTTTTGTTGTGTGTTGGTTTGTGTGTTGGTTTTTTTTTTTTTAAAATCAGGTAATCTGCTCTAATCCCAGAGCATCTTCAGCAAAGTTGCTTCCTGACCAGTTTCTCCATCTTGTCATGTGCACTTGAACCTCCCATGCTTGTCAGTTGAAGGAAGTTTTCCACTGAATCATGAAGGCTTTGTTGTTATTTGCCTCAGACTGGTTTCTGCAGTTGGCGTATATTTTTCTTAGTGTTACTTGTATAATTATTTTTGCTTATTTATTTTTCTCATTTTAAGCCCTTGCCTGCATAGTCCTTGTTTCCAAACTGACTAAGGACACTGTCCCTCCTTGTTCAGGTCTCTACAGAAGATTTGCAACAGTACCAAAGCCAGAACACTTCCCTGCACAACACTCCCTTTTTCCTTCTATTTAGAAGACAAATCACTGATAACACCCTTAAGTGATTTTTGTGTGTGTATGTGTTTGCACAACTTTGAACCAGCCCCGCTCCATAATGACAATGTGACACAGGACACCATCATGCCTAACATCAAGATGCGAAGTTTACTTCTCTCTTAGTCCCAAGGCTTGTTACCCATTCTGAGAGAAAAATTAAATAGGCTTGATACGGTTTGTTCTGTACTGATCTGAGGAGCACCTGCAGAGAGGTTGCTAATGAATGTGGGAGCCAGGAGAACTTCAGATGAGGCCATCGCTCCTCTGTTGAACACAGGCTAATTTATAGCCTCTCTGCTGCGGTGGAGTACTAAAATTGCATGCTTTTAAAGTTAATGGCAAAGCAAAACATTTTACCCTTTAGTAATCAATTCTGATGCAAGTGAAGAAAATCTTAAAAAGACATCGTTTTCATTCTGGTTTTGAAAAATAAGTTGATATTTCATGACCTTCTTTCCCTTTGCAACTGAATTAAGCCTATTGGTGCCCTTAGGAGACCGAGGCAGTATAGTATGAAGCTGAGCTCTTGCCTTCCTGGGGATCCACAGTAAATCCATGAAAGGGAAAAACTCGAGATCCTTACATTTACAGAAATGATGGGTTTGCCTATGGTTAGGATCAAAGGCACACGCTGTAAGCAATCAGTAAATGGCAAACACATCTATGTGCATTGCTCCGTAACTGCGAATCTGGCACTTCCAATGCTTCATAGCAGTACTCGTTGAAGTAGCGCTAATGAGAGAATTAAATCCATGTGATTAGAAGCAAAGTACGAATGATGTAATAAAATCCTGGTGAGCATCTGATGATCTGAAGATGGGGGTGGGCAAGGGAAGGAAACCGTCACATCTTGTGCTCTGGGTGTGAGACTCTCCACCATCTCTGGCTTCCCTACCTCTGCTTTCTTTGCTCTCACATATGCTCAGCAGTGACTTTTCTCTCTGGCTGTGAAACACTCACTGACCTGCAGAATGGGGAAGACATGTGGGTGCTCTGCTGTAGTTAAGAGTTGTGCCTCCTGCCTTTGTGGCCTTGTCACACCAAGTGCCTCTGTCCATGTATACACATATGATGACCTTGACCCAGCAGGTCTTTTCTCCTAATCCCAGTATGAAGGGTCAATACTGAATGAGATAAAGTCTGCTTTTGGGGCTGTTGTTCCCACTGCTACCTCGATATTGTTAAAATTGCATTTTGCCTACTGACTTTCTGTTGTTTTAAGGAGAAAACTGACTTTCTGCAGTCACTTCTATTGGTGTGGTCCCTAATGTTGCATGCTATCTTACAGCCATTCTGCAATGACAGATGTGTACGTTTATCACTCGGTCTGTTGGAGGACCATATAATCATTCAGTCTAGTGGAGGATTGAGCAAGCTTGGGAAACTACACTAGAGAGAACCCAGATCAGCCAGAATGTTCCTGAAGTCGTTCCAGCAAAATCTTCTATTTCTGCAGAAAACATGCCTCCCCCACTTATCCCTCCCCACCCCATATTTTTTTTCTTTACCTGATAAAAGGGAGGGAATATTTGAGAAAATATAGTGCAGACTAATTCTCCATTGCACTTATCACTGTCATTTAATTTGAGTGAAATTTTCTAATTACTAAGACACCATCACCTAAGAAGTTTCCTGTTAGCAGCGCATATGTGAATCTCCAGCAGAGCTCTGTCACAGGCTGCCTGTGACGTGGTCTGATCTGCTATCACAGAAGCTTGATACTTGCTAAGCTTTTTGGCTTCCTAAACTTCTCACTGCATATTTGGAATAGCTACATTCTGTGCTGCATATAACAAAAGAGAACTTGTTTACTTCATGTCTCACCTCCTGATGTAACTTGTGTACTGTGGTACTTGTGCTTCTAGAAACAAAAAATTATCATGTAAACATCTGCATAAGTAATGGGATTAGACATTCTGACCCCAGGCTGTCTGTTTACATGAATTACCGACTTCTCCAGAAAAATGTTTTTCGTATTTTTTTCCCTCAAGGCTGGTGTTTTGACTGAACTTGAATAATTTCTCAAAATCTAATTTGTGTTCTACTGGTGCAAAATTTAGGGAACACCATTTAATAATTATTACAAAGCCAGAAAACTTGGTTCACTTTAATTAATGGCTGTTGTCTAACCAGTTTGCAATTCCTGAGAGACTAATCCTTTTTCCTGTGCACAGTGGTTATGAGAGAAAAGGAAAATGTACTGAGTGACAAATAGAGTTTGAAATAATTAAAAGAGGATGAACAAAGCACCAATTCTAGGAAATATGGGCAGAGGCTGGTGGTTTTTTTTTTTTTTTTTAATTACTCATTCTCTTTATTTTTAAGACAAACTAGAGACCAACTTTTTTTCTGTGCAAAACGTAGTATCGTGGCCTGGGCTTTCCTGTTGCAGTTATGCATAAATATGAAAGCACTAAAGAGATTTTTCTGTAAGAAGAGCAGGTATTCTAACGTTCCAGTTTCCAAAGTGTGAACATCAGTGATGGATGGTTTTCAGTGGGGTCACTGATATTATTATTTTTCTTCCTTACCACTGGATTCCTTTAAATTGTTGCCTTTTTGGGTAAGCCAAGTATTGCAAAACCAGTATCGGTAAAATGAAGCTGAAAAAAACCCCCGGAAACTTGGCATAAAAATGAAACGGGACCCTGGGTTTGAACTGCGCTGCTGGGGTGCCGCTGCGGGTCGGATCGGAGGGTGCCTGTAACTACACCTATCGCGTACTCGCAGGCATTAGCTCCAAAAAAGCCAAGTACTCAGCGAGAAGGGTATTTTCACCCCCCGCCCCCCCCACCCCCCACACCCCCCCGTTTTTCAGTGACCCACGTGCAACCCAGACTTTGTCACTTAGGGTGGTGATTCTCGGTGTCCCCCCACTTCCCCCCACCCCTACCCCGAGCTCGCCGAGGGGCTGCCAATTAGCGGGCGCGGTTCCTTACCGGCGCGGCTTCAGTTAGTTACCCTCTCCTGCCACCTCGTGGGCAGCAGCGTAAATTGCTGCCCCTGCTCCGCACCCCTAAAGCCCGCGGAGGAAGAGTGCCGCGCTCGCCCCTGTGATCCATCATCGGCTTGTGACGCTGCCTCAGCGCCCCCGACAGCAGCTTGTCAACCCGCGTTGGGTGCCACCGATTAGAACTCCTTCCCCAGGAAGTTTCTCGAAAACTCTAAGGCTTTTACTGTCTTTGGAGGTCATTAGACTTTGAAAGCTCTGTTCTGTGAGTTCCTGCTACGACAGCGATATTAACAGTTCTACACAATGCTTTATGCAAGCAGCCAGTCAAGGAGGTTAAGTTTAAGATGACTTGATCTTATATCCTGTGCCCACTGACATCAATGGGAAGATTCTTGGCGACCAAAGCCAGAGTGCTTCTATTACGATGACGATACTATTAACAACTGTTATTGTTACTACTACTACTTATGATTACAATTAAGATTACTCTTACTGTTATTCACAGAATCACAGAATGGCATGGGTTGGAAGGGACCCCAAGGATCATAGAGCTCCAACTCCCCTGTCACAGGCAGGGCCACCAACCTCCAGGCCTGGATCTACACAAGATTGCCCAGGGCCCCACCCAACCTGGCCTTGAACACCTCCAGGGACAGGACATCCACCACCTCTCTGGGCAGCCTGTTCCAGCACCTCACCACTCTCTCTGTGAAAAACTTCCCCCTAAATAACTAATCTGAACCGTCCTTCCTTTAGCTTTAATTGATTATTGTCGCTATTGTGCAGATCTCAGGCGAACAGTGAGAGAACAGTCTTTCTCTAAGATGGGGGCATGCCTTTGATTTGGAGCCTTCACTAAGGTACTTGAAAACGGGGGAGGTGATATCAATGCTCTCAATGTGGATTTATTAAACAAAAGATGTCTTACAGTTATGAATTTGAGCCCATGGTTACCTTGTCCTAGCATTAGGCATAGCTGGTTTTAATGGCTGCCTTGTGGTAAATTGCCCTAAAGTAAATGGAAAATACCGTGGAGGGGTAAATGGCAGTGTGGATTTAATGGCAGTCATTACAGTCCTAGAGCCTTGCTGTTTGTGGCACTCACATGCACTTAGGTGCGAAGATACTTTCTGTTCTAAATCTGACCACCATGTTTGAAAGCCGGCTCCTGAAGTGGCATCCAAGGAGAATGTTTGTAGCACTCTGCCAGTGGGAAAAAGCAACTTATTTTTTCTCCTAAGCATCCTGAGTGGCTGTAAGCACTTCTGTTGGTATTATTTGCAATTGACATCATCAGAGGTGCTCTATGGTCTGAAGTCACAACAGTAAATAAACAAGTGCTGTACCAACATGGCTTCTGAATGCATGGATTTTTATTGTTGTTTTGAATTTACTCTGAATTTGTCTCCCTGGGTGACTACATATATTTTATTTTAATATTCCATAGCATCGTGGTTTAGTTTGAATTCTCTTGGTGTGTCTCTAGTGCTGCTCTATTCCAGAAAGACAGTGTCTTAGTTCATACCTGCCAAAGGGTTTTTGCATTTGCCAGTATGTTGCCATGTAGATTAGAAATTGTACTTGCACTCCTAGTGAAATTTTAACAGTGGCTTTATCATCATCTTAGAGAATATTTCCCTGTCATGGATGTTCTTAATTTCCATTGGTTATGGCATTGTCTTTTGTGAAAGACTCAGCAGAAATTTTGAGATGGAAGCACTGAAAGGAACTGACATAATTGTGTTGATCTCCTGTATGACTCGGGCCATAAAACATTATCCTATAAATTACAAGCTTGATGAAGGAATTATATTTGAACTGTGCTCTATGTTGGAGAAAAATAGCCAGACATGAGTGTGTAGCTTTCTTTGGCCCTGTGTCTAAGGGATTGATTTACATGGCTTCAGAGTTACTGACAGAGCAGTTACCTGACTTTTAGGCCAGTGTATCTACAGCTGTCATGGAAATGGAACAGCTGAAACTGAGCTACATAGACGTGGTAGATTTTCCTGCTAAAATTGGTGCTCTTGGAGGAATTAAGTGCTACTTCAACTCAGATTAAACTTGGTAAACAGAAAAGGTAGAAATTATCTTATGTGATATTGTCAAAGTGCAGTGACACAACTCTAAGTTTTCAAAAGCTAGAACAAAACCATGTCTTTTATCACATAAACCTAAACTTTTCTTTTTCAGTAAGCAGGGGAGGATAATAACCTGTTTTCCATGTATTCCTCTTTAGGGATGTGACTTTTAATTTTTCCAGTTTCTGTAGCATGTAACAGTTATACATGTGGAACAACATCCACCTGTGTGATCAGCCAATTGGGAGGCATTTTTCAGTTTCAGAAGTACTACTTTAGGTACAATTACATGTCTTGTCCTTCAATGGATTGGTTAACAAGCTTTGGTGTCAAAGGCCTCCTTGGAAAGTTTTATAGCTCACGTAATGAAAATATACTTGGTGAAACATGTGTGAGGAGATGTGCTAAACAGAAATTGCTCTCTTTATAAGGCTCTGCCAAAAGAAAAACAGTTTGAAAACACAAAAATACATGTTGAGTCTGTTTTTATCATTGGGAGACAGAGACGGCTAGTGTGGCAGGAAAAAGGGGTGGAAAAAGGCGTAGAAAAACTACTAGGTGTCACAAAACCAGAAAGAAGTCTGAGCTGAAAACCAATCTCAGACCTTGATTTCTGGCCTCATGATTCAGCATCAGAACCTTACTACCTTACTATTTATCATGAGATTCCTCAAATACAGTACTATAGCATGTACCTTGCCATTCCATAAGCTTCTTCCTAACGTTAGCATTTGTGTGAACCAAGCCTTAACACAGATAAAAGATCCTCTTTTGGCTTCAGTGGTGTTTTTAGCTCGCAAGTGCACTGCTGTGGGAAGTCTTCAGTTCTGTAATCCCAAACGTGAATTCTAGATTCAAAATCTATAATTCTCTCTACATGAATACACTGAGATTAAGATCTGTACTGTCACTTTAAGGGATTAAAATCAAATGAACCTGAGGATTTAAGACCATACTTGATTCCAACATACCGTTAGGAGCCCTTGTTGGAGTGGAGTTATGGGGTCAGAGCTGCAGCCGGGGCTGAGAGATACCTTGAATTCTTTGCCATTCTTTTAAAGATGCTTTTATTTTTTTCCCTCTGAAAGATGTAATGATGGTATATCTGTAAGAAACAGGCATTACACTGTGCAGAAGAGTTCTTTTTTATTTATGTTCTCTATGTTAAGCCATTTCTGACAGTAATGCAGAAATAAATAGATCAGGTGTTTGAAACATGCTAGGTCACTTTCTTTTTTGCGACAAAAACATGGGGCAAGAAGGAAACAAACTAAAGAGCTCTCAGTTTTATGGTCACTACAATTTTTATCAAGTGAAAGTTGCTTTTCTCTGATTTAAAAAAAAAAAAAACAGAACAACTTTTCTTGGCTCCCTGCCCATCTGCAGAGACATGATGTGACAAGGCACACATCCCTGCTGTTCCTGGCTCTTCCTCTCAGCCTGCAGTCCAAAGATCTGCAAACTTCATGCTTGAGTTGTTGAGCTGCACTTGAGGAATCTGGATTTGAAAACTGATTCCAGTTTCCACAGAGGCCAGCATCCTTACTCACTTCCATCTTTCAGAATTTAAGTTTTCTCACCTCAGATGAAATGTATGGCTTTGGAGGTTTGCATCCCAAAACCCTACAGATGCAGTGCATGAGTGATGTGAGAGAACACTGCAGTCTTACCATGTGACATAATGCCATAGTGTTTGTTGGCATTATTCTGTCACTACGTAACATTTGTATTAGTCAGTAAAGAAGGAAACAGGGAGAATTTTATGTGTAGTTGACTATTAAAACTGTCAAATAAAATATTTTAAGAAGCTTTGTCTCCTAGCAAGAGCCACTTGAAATTAACGTTATGGGAAGCAAGCTTTGCAGTTCTCCTGTGATACTGAGAACATAGAAAACAGATTGTATTTCCTCAAAACCACTCTGATATGTGAATTGAAAAAGGCATTTAATGCTCAAATGAGACAGCATTCCAGATTAGGGCTTACCTTGCTGCCTTCTACAGTTGCTTAAAGCAATTAAAAAAAAAAAAAATTACTGCAGCTTTCCATTGAAATATATGACTAGTATTGTCTACATCTGCTTCCTCCTCGTGCTTTACAAATATATTTCTTCCCAGTGGCACACACGACACATTAGAAAATACATGGAAATTTTTCTGTATTCAGTAAACAGTGTATTTGCACATTTTTCGTGCTAATATAATATATTGTGTCAGTTACCAAAGTGTATAGCTTTGTTTAGAAGAATTTCAAAGCTGTTTGCATAAGGATTAATCCTGTCAGTCAGTTACAAGGCCAGTGCAGTGTCAAAGGGATATTTAACTATTACCAGTCTAGAAATGCCTGCGTATCATTGTTGGTAGTGCTCTCTTGCAGGGGACAAATATGCTTTGATAGGGAGATGCATTCATATCAGGACAATGACGTTAAAGGGTCTGTATTACATTAGTTAAAATTATGTAGATTTTATCTGAGGATAAGATCTAGGATATCCTGGCTGTCAAACCCCACAGCACAAAGGATGAAGGTGAAAAACCCAGATCTCTCTCATGCCTTAGTACACCTTTGACTAAAAGGTATTGGAAGAGTAGCAACCATCAAGCTGAACATTTTCTTCACAAAAAGGTTCAACGGACAGGAAAGAAAAAGAGCATTTTGGTTGAAGGGAAAGAAGAATACAAACACAAACTATGCCATACCTGCACACCCTCTGTATTGGTAAGCATACAAGATCCTGTTGAGGAGAGTACTTGGAATGAGGCCTTCTTGCTTTAGGAAGTGCATGTATAGGTGCACAGGAAAAACTCCCTATTCAAAAGACTCCTCTGATAGGACATAGAAAGAAGAGACTTATGAAAGGCCGAAACAGTAGATGTATATCTGTTCTTAATGTACTGATTACATTTTACTGCTCCTTTTCATGAAGTGATCTGGATTAGGTGTTGTTAAACATAATTTATCTGGGCACGACCAAAGCAGTCAGGTACCTGCTGCAGCGTTTGGATGAGCTTAGTTGCAAGCTTGCATCTAGGAATGTGAGACAAAGCTGTTTCCACTTCTCTCCCCTGCCACAGGGTTCACCTCTCTGTCCTCACCAGTCATGCCAAGGCAACATCTCTCACCTGAAAGAAAACCAGCACAGGTAGCTTAAAACCCTAGTTATAAACGTATGCCTCCAGAGGATGCTTCTGAGGGAAATAAAAAGAAGAGTGATGTTGAATGAGAAGTAGTAAAAAGATTTCACTTTGAAATGCTGGTCTAGATGGTGTGTGCTGAAGTGTTGCTCTTCAGCTGGCCTCCCCATGGCATGCTGGCTGGCACTGGGGGCTGCAGCCTGAGGGCTGCTGTGGTCTCTGTGTCCTGCAGGTGTAGAAGTTCTGGTGGAGAAGGCAAGACCTGGTCTGTGGTCCTACTGGGACCGCACCACGAAAACCAGAGTGTATTCTTAGGGGTGGGAGAAGATTGCTAGAAGAGGTTAACTGCTTTTAAGATGGACCCCTGGAAGCTGCCTGGATTCCCACTGTGGCCTCCACCTGGGTTCTGATGGTTATTTGGTCAAATGTTTTTGTATAGCAACATCTTTTAATAAAAGTGTGGGCTTTTTTCTAGTCTCTGTCAGCATAAGAAAGTGGGGCTTGATTTGCCATGGATGGCAGAAGAGCAAAACCAATTTTTGTTTTCATCATTTGCTTAAATGTTTCTTTTTCCAGGTCTACTTTCTGCAAATTGAAAGTGTAATATGCCTCCAATGTCCTCCCTCTCCCATTATGGCCAAAAAGAGTTTCTCTTTATTATTCCTAACAATAAGATCTATAATAGAAATTATCAAGTTGTTGAGCAGACAGCCTCCAGATTCATTTATTCTTTCATCCCCACCTGAGCCTGAGCAATACAAATATCCTGCCTTTTCAGTACAGTTTAATGAAAAATAATCTCAGTGTATGATGGATAGAGCCAAGAAATAAAACTTACTGGAGCAGAAGAGGGAGGGAAGGATAGATAAATGCAGAGAAGCAAAAAAAGGGAGAGAAGAGCTAGGGGATAAGAACCGCCTACATCCAGCTCCTGTTTTTCTCCCATGGCCAGACAAAACAAAGCAGTAGGCAAAAGTGAAGCGACAGTGACACTGTACCCATTGAGCAGTTGCAACTTAAATGAGCCAAATGGTTTATCCTGTGCTTCATTTTTTGGCCAAGGGGTGATCCAACTGCTACTTTCTTTTCCATCACAGACTCCAACACAGGCCATGGTAGCAGGGCAGCCTTCCCCTTCTCTGTGTATTTCTAAATGATGGTTATACCGCTCCCTTTCAAGTCTTTCCCCTGCAATGCAGATGTTATCCTCACAGATGCTACCTCCTTGTGCAGCAAACTGACTTTATGCCTACATTTCTGAAACCCTGCTAAAGTACGTGCCCCTCTTTATGAGCATATTGTTGTATAGTGACCAGCAGAGAAAGAGAGAGAGAGAGGTCAGTTTGTTTTGTCCTTGTAGGGATGTGCTTGCTTAGGGATCCCACACGTGAATGGGTTTGTAGCACAGATGCCTTGATTGCCAACTAAAAAGGTCTTGGAACCATCCTTTCTGCTTAGTGAACTTGCAAGTCAGTGCATGCAGCTTCGTTTTATTCATGCTTATGCCTCGTAGAATCAAACTGAGTGAGACAGATTTTCTAATTAAAAGCGAGACTATGTTTATCTGTTGCCAGAATGTTAGATATATTTGGTCTGGATGCAGTTAGTCTCTTATATCAGCAGCATTTACTGATTCCCAGTTTTCATTAGCTATCTTGAGCGGGGATGGATTATTGCACATTTCCTGTAAGCAGCTTAATTTTATTGTTATATGACATTCCTTACTTAGCATAAAAAGTGAATAACTGAACAGCATTAAAAAATCTGAGAACTCTCATTGGTAGCTCTGGGGGACTGTTTTCAATCCTAACATGACAAAGATGCCATGTATATGAAATCATGTGTAAACTTTCAGATTTTTTTCCATAAAGCAAACTTTCTTCTAAGCAGTAGTTTCAAGGGCCACTTCACTTCATCAAGGGAGAAAAATCCTAAAGGCATAGTGATTTCAGAGACAGACAATGCACGACTTCTCTACTAATATAATGAGCCATTTACAAAAAGCAAATCATCAACAGCTTGCTGTTCTGCAGCAAAAGGAGACATAACATAACCTTTGTGGTATTGATTTGCTGTTCTGGATCAGCCTAGAAGGGAAAGTAATTCCTGGTAAAGCTGTTGAAAGTTATCTGTCCTTGTCTTTAAAAATTGATCTAAGATTACAGATGTCCTAGAAGTTTTCTAACTTGTAGCTAAGCATTAAACAAATAACTAACTTTGTGTGAATTGTAATTATTAGCTAAAGAAACACATCTGTAAATAATTTCATATACTGAAGTAATTTTAGATGTGACCAAATAATTTAGGATGAGTAATGACTAATTTTGGCATTTAGTTTCCTGCTTGTAGAATGCAAAGAGCCAGAAAACAGCTTAATTTAATTTTGCTATTTGCAGCATCTGATGAAGTTCATTAATTATTTTAACTGCCTTTAGTTTACTGAATTTTCTAAAGACAATTCAAGGAAAGAATCACTCTATATGTTATCTGTAGATATCCACTACTTGTTCCTATCAAAAACTGATAGTGGATGGATTTTTGATCTGGCTTGGTATGATTGTCTTCTATTCTTGTATGGCTTTGAACACTGCATTATATAGTGGTTAAATAAATATGCCATCATTTCTGACTTGAATACATGTGCATAAGATTTTACACTTTTGTCTGCAGGAATTCTGCATGGGGCATTGAAAATTGCATTTTGTCAATTCTTCTAGTGAAATTAAATATATATTTTTTTTCTGGCTTTAAATTTCCATTCTTTTAGTAGCCAGCTCCACAGATCCAATATACCCAGCATAAGAATTACAGTTCTTAAGGAGACTAACTATAGGATACCTCTTCCCCTTCTATCTCTAAACATGGTGGGGAAAAAAAGAAAAGAAAAGGAAAAAAATGTGTTTGGATGGATGTGACAGTTTAAGCTTTTCTCAGAATGATAATCCCCATGCCAAGTGAGCTAGATCTGTGGATTTTCCCACTCAAAGAAAATCCATTTTCAGATAAGATAAATTTTCTCACCCTTCTTCACAGGGAGTATCTGCAAAGCTATTAAATAAGGTGTCCAATGGCAGCTTGTCACCAGAGAGGAAAGAATAACAGATATGTTTGTATTTAAAATATCTCAGTTCTTGTATGAGCAGAATATGGAGATTCCACCTTTTAATAAGCAATCCCTTATACCCATGTTGATTTTACTGATGTTAACGAAGGCCTGTTTGGCATTAAAAGAAATCCATTTGCATGTATCCCTTTCCAAAGAATCTGTTTCAGAGCTGATTATTTCTGAAGAAAAGGGAGGAGGGAAAAGAGTTATTGGTGGCTTTTGGACCAGACCTGCTGTTCAGATAGTATCAAATTCACAAAGTCTAATTGGAACAGATGTTGTCTGGCTAGGGGTGTGAAGAAATGCTGTCAATTACTCCTTTTTCCATGAGCTCTTGTTTTTTGTTGTTGTTGTCATCAGGCAAGTCCTCCAAGGGCCATACATTAAAATATTACCCTAATTACTCTTCACAGCCCCATTATTGGGGTGTGTGGAGTATTACTCCGCCATATGCAACCTTACAGGAGAACATGTAATGAAATTCCCAGACTGCATTTCACAACAGAAGAAGGTTAAAAGACATGGAATAGAAGTGTCCTTGGAGGCTAGATATTGCAAGCAGTGTGTCAGGAATAACTATCAATCTGTACTCCTTTTCTGGGATAGGCAATGAATCTCTTACTGACTCAAATTAGCACTGAATTAAAGGCTACCATTGCGGTAGGATAAACAACAGAAACAGTCAAACTGTAGTCCGACTACTTAAAAATACTCTTTTTTAATGCCCATGAAAGGGAGGTAGCATGTGTCTCACCTTGGTGTGTGACGTGTATCTGAGAATGTAATTTAGATAATCGAAATATGCAAAAGAAATGCTTGAATTCTACTCCTATTTTTGGCTTTGGCCCCAGACCTGTCGCTTTGGCCTGGATCCACCAGTGAGCATGAGAGTAGTTGTACTGAGCATTGCTATGCTTCAATTTCAGGCAGCTGCTTCTGTGAGTGGAATTAAAAAACCTCATCTGGGGTTGAAACTGCCTGCAGGGGGAGGTACGGGCCCCAAAAGCTGACTGGGGCACATGCTTCAGACGATCCACAGGATGTGCAGGAGAGTTCAGCTGTGTAGTTTGTGACTATGTGATTTGTTTGCATTAGAGTCCCAGGATGTGTTGCCTGAACAGTGTCTTGTGCAAGTGGCTTAGGGAATCCCAGGTTTGGTTTGTAACCTCCTTTTTTGCTATCCATATGGAAAGTTTCCTCTAGGCAGAGAGCAGAGCCTCTCCTCAGAAGTCTGGATGACACACTTAGTCACATGCTCTGACTTGTCTGGCCCTGTGTGGAGCCAGGATTTGGACTGGATGATCCTTATGGGTGCCTTAGGAGATTCTGTGATTCTGTGATTCTGTAAGTGCCTTTACCACTTGGCTGCTGCATAATTCTCCAGGCTATTTGCTTGATGAATGCTTCAGCTCCTCAAAGCACCAGCACTTCAGGAGGACTTGTGGCCAAACCCTTCTTCAGGGAGGCAGCTGGCATGGCTATGAAGGAATCTCAAGCTGAGCATGGTGGAGAATTCAGGACTGCAAGAGATGAAGCCTCTGACACCTCCAAACATTTCCTTTTAACAGGGAGATGCCTGTAGTTGCTGTGTAGTTGTGTTTTAGGGACTCTCCGCAAGTTGTAGCCCAGAAGGAGAAGATATGCAGAGCAAAACAGTAGGTGCAGAGGATCCTGTAGTCACACAGCAGGTGTTTAATGGGTTTTCCTCTGGACTAGCACTAGTCTGAGCCAGTGTGTGGAGAGCTCATTAGCAGTTGGAGAGCATCTGGTGAACATCTGCCCCTGCCTTTTTGGGACAGAGTGTCCTGAAGGCCACCACTGGTGTGTGCACACACACATGCTGTGACTAGTCCACAATGTGAACTTAAGTACCATAAGTGGGAATACTTTCAATAGTCATTCCTGGTCTGGAGTGAAACATTGAGCTGTTGAAACAGCTAGAAGCAAAGCATGCTCATCAGACAGTATTCCCTAGGTAGAAGATAAGATGACTACGTGACCTCACCAGTGCACAAAGATGCTTGTAGTATCCTAGGTCCTTGAGCATTCAAACTGCATGTCTGGACTTCACTGTGCAATGGCTTGACACAAGTGGCACTTTCAGTGCTTCTTTGGGATGTAGTCCTTACCTTCTTCATACTTTGGTTCACTTGTCTATAAAATGCGTGTATATTTCTGTCGTGATCTCAGGAGTTGCCTGGGAGGGATATAAATAAAAACCAATCCAACCCAACCAACAAAAAAAACAGCTAGGGTTACTGAGTTATGCTTTTCTTAAACTCTATATAGGAGATGAGTATCTTTCCAGCAAGAAAATCTGAACTACTGGTATAACCAAATGGTTTTCAACTGTGCATTTTCTGTTGTGGCAGATTGCCAGTAAGTTATGACCTTGGGTTGGCATGGTACACTGGCCTTGGCCTTTTCCCAGAATTGAAAGCATGCTGGGCATCCTATTTCTTTGCTGAGATATCAACAATTACAAGGGCATATCCTGCTTCACTCTAACAAATCAAAAAAGGATGAAGAAAGACTGCCACTATTTCTTCCATCACAGATTCCCTCTCCTGCATTGCAAACCAAAGGTTTAAATCTAATTCCTACACAGCTAAACCAGAAAAATCTTAAACCATCAATTCAGGAAAGTAGGAGACCAAGAACTCAGTTTTCTTCTTATTGCAGAGGGGACTGAAGGCAATTGCTCTGTGCTGTAATGTCTATAAATGTAGGAGGAGGAATCCCTCCATCCTCTTGCCCCCAGCTCTCCTGCAACACATCCACCCTGCACTTACCTGCCTCTGTGACTAACAAGACAAAGGCTTGACCTCCATGATCCAACACTTCCGTACCCAAATATGTTCTAAACCTCCAGTATTGTGCCCCATCTTCTTCCCTCACCTGTAGTACCTGCTGCTTACCAGCCCTGTGCTCCCTTTCTCCAATGGCTGGATTAGGAAGTGTGGGGTCAACACTGGCTAGCTTCCTCTAGTTTATATATACTGGAAGAACCCGCATAGCAAGGAACTGGGCCTATACGCAAATTTAAGTGGCACAGCCTTTCCCTTTGTCTGGAGATGTTGACCTTTATGGCTCAAGTAGCCTCAAGATAGCTACCTAGGAACTTTCTGTGTGGAAGTGCTTGAAGACACATACCTCCTGTAACAGCAATAGCTGTAGTGTAAGTAATTGTCTGCTAACAGCCAGGATTAGAACCTGACAGTAGTCCTGAAACTGTATGCGACAGTCTGTCACACATTAATCAGACATAGCTAAGGTAGAGTTGTAGGACAGATCTAAAGCAGTGAATTAAAATAAAAACAAGGACTGATGAAAAAGTTGATGCTATGAAAAGACAAAATCCAAACTCAATAGCCTTGGTGACTATTAAGCAGGTATTCCTTATTGCAGCGCTGGGAGCATAGGGGATCACTCCTCCTAATGTGCAAGCCAAACGAGTTAGTCGCACAGCTTATATGCAGGTTATACACACATATTCATGACCTTTCTGAGAAATTATTAACATATTCATTACTTTTCCAAGAATTCATTATCATAGGTTCCAACTCTTTCCCACATGTGTGCTATAGTCTCTGGGTGGTCTCCAAGGACCCTGGTGGTCATTTACTTCACTCACTCATCTTCATCACTGTGTTTTTACTATGAACGATAGCCCTTATCTTCCTCTTCTTGTTTACCAGAGAAGCAAATTTATTTTTTCAAAGTATGAGTTATCATTAATGTAGCCACAGTCCTCATTTATAATTTATAAGCAACTTCTTAAATTAAGTATTAAGCTGGTCCTCCTTAGTTTCCCTTCAGCTGCTCTAACTCAGAATCCAGGAAGTAGTTGCACCCCTTGTATGAGGAAGATGCAACCATAGATACTTTATTCTATGAACACAAGTGCAGGTACCTCCTCCCCTCATGTTCTTTTTGACTCTGGTATGGTAAAAAGCTTGGCACAAAGACTGTGTGTTTTAATGGGGTAGGTGTCAGTATCTTTCTCAGGAGCTGACGTGTGCACTCTTCTGTGGATTATTGCTTGCGAGCTGCTGAAAAACTCAGTTGGTCCACACTCAGAGCAAATAATTCCTTTTATTTGGCAGACTTTAAAAAATAGAGGGAGAGAGAAATAGAGGCCATCAGACTGTTCCTAAACAAGAACATCCAGAATGGTAACGAAAAATGTTGCTGCTGGTTACACAACCATTAGAATCGCTTACCATCAAAGGTCAAAAGCATTAACCACATGTTGGCAATGTCTGTAAATAGAGCCTCTATGGAGCTTTACCTAAAGTGGAATGGATAAAACACTTTGACTCAGGAAAACCAATTAGAACCAGCAGGATCTTTCAATTTAATAGATGCATTAGGGAAGATGCATGAATGTTGGTACACACAGACATAAAAAACTAGACAGTTTCACTGTTTATGGTGTCTGAAATAGAATACAGTTTCAACTTGACTCACAGAAGGCCATGGTACAGCTGGCCCTGGTGTGGCTATGTAGAAGGAAAGCATAGAAAGATTTTTCTAGTGTCTGCAGGGCCTTGTGACTCTTGTTATTGTTAATATGTGGACCCATGCTGTTTGTATCCATAAGGATAAAGTGACCCCAAAAATGACTGAGAGCTCAGACTTCCTGTACAAATGGCAGCCATCAGTGGAGTCCAGACCACCCTCTCCCAGGAGCTCAGGATGCAGGTATTTCTAACATATAATTTGTAATGTTTAGCATTACGTGCTGATTAATGACGTTTGCCAAATATTAAAAAAGGAGGAAATGCTAGAATTAAGTGTGCTTTGGACATTTTAATTTGTTCCACTGTGTCCCTGTCTAGCATGCATAAATTATATGAGTATATGCAACCTTTTTCACAAGCGGGTAGGATGGTCTGGGTTTGAACTAGCTGTTGCCTAGTGGGAAATGACTAACAGGTAAGAGCTGGTCACTAGGATAAATTGTTTTTGAATCCAGGTAGTGCAAGTCTCTCTTGACTGTCCAGACTGATTTCTTGTAATGGGAGCTGAGGTGTCAGCTATTTCAAGGTATCACATGCCAATATCTCCTTTCTCAGAGCAAACAGGAGGTGAACGGTTCTGTTCTGTGCTAGGAAGACCATCCCCTGATTTACTGGCTTGTCAGGTGGAAGGCAAAGCTCAGGTCTATCCCATCATAATTTTGATTGCAGTTTCTTCATTGTTGTGAGGAAAAGTAGTCTGACTTTATGCTCCTAAATGTTCTCTTTCTCATTTGTCCTCCTTAAGGTTTTCGGTGAGGAATCCTGTGATGAAGATGCACAGCCATTCCCGGTTCTGCATTCTCCCCAACACTGTTGGATGCTGAGAGGGTAGGAGGAAGCTACTTAGAGAGGTATGTTTGGAGGCATTGGTTAATTTTGGCCATGTGGAGAACAGGAAATATGCTCTAAACACAAAGATAAACTTGTAACAGTCCAAATACTCTGAGTTGCATACTTTTAAAGGCCAAGGAAGTGCTTCAGAAATCCTTTTTCCTCTAATTTTTCAGGTTTGGGGGAGGTTACAGGTACTTCTTTTTAACTCTTTTATTGGGCAGAAGGCAAATTCCTGAGTAAGGCATAGCTGATATGCTGTGCACATGGGAATTAAAAGTGTCCTAGCAATGGTAATTTTGAAATGTTCATTTTTTCCCCATTGGTTCTTCAAATTCCATTAACATGGGTCAGTAAAAAGGATCATAAATTGGGAGATGATAGCAGAATGCAGACATTACCTTGATGCCAGCAGTTGACTTGCCTTAATTTGCTTAAATATTCTTCTTGTAGATAAGCAATTGCAAATAGAATTTAAAAATAATCTTAATCACTCCAGGAGCATGGTGATTATCTTTTGATTGCCGGAAAGGAAGCACAGTGGGTTATCAGGTGCAATACCTTTCAAGCTTATTCATGAAGCAGGTGTTTCCTAGCTTATTTGTATACATGCCAGGGTCTTCCCTTAGGGACTTTGCTTTTATTTACTCATAGCCATCAGGTGTCTCTCAACTGTCTTCATTTCTATTCTTTGCTCTCTCTCTCCCCTGCAAAAGCAAGGACATTAGTCCCTGCAACAACACTTCATAGGCTGCCAGTTATGTTTCCCACCTTGTAAGGTATGTATAGGACTGGAAGTTATGGCTGTGCTGGGTTGCATGCTCCTCAGATGTCTACCTGCTGGTAGCGTAGCCTCTTCATTCTGTGTCTTTTCACTGTGTTGTGCTAATGCTAGGTAATCTTTTGTAAGAAACAAAGGCAAGACTAAATGTTTGGAGAAACAAAAACTACAGGTAAATAGATACAAGCTGTTTTAAGCCTTATGTGATCTCCTAATTGTTCTAGTAGAATTTCATATACAGCACAGTCTTTCAGATGCCAAATGGTCTTCAGAGCTGATCATTAACTTGCAGAAATGTACCTGAAGCTTCAAAATTTACTTGACCTTAAGATAGCTTTGCTGTATTTTGTCATCTACGTTGTATTGTATTCCATTTAATTTGTAACTTTGAGGGATGATATTTTTTCTATTCAGAGTGTTTTCTGGTTTTCATTATCCTCCATTTCTAGTCAGTTTTCCCTTGTGCTTTCATTTATTTATCTTGAAATTCTGTCTTCCCTTTGAGTTTTTCCAAGAGCAGCTTGCTTATCTGTGCAGGCCTCTTGCATCCTTTGCTTGATTACCTATAAGGAGGCACTGCTTTTGAGCTTGGAGGAAATGGTGCTGTCTTGTATGATTCTATGTGCTATAGTCCTAACCTGCGGGATTCTCCCAGGCTTGTCTTTGAAGAGGCCAAAGTTCTCTCTCCTCAAGTCCAGGGTTGTAATCCTACTTACTGCTTTGCTCCTTCCTTGTAGGACCCTGAACTCCACCATCTCATCGTCACTAGCATCATTGTAGCCAAGGCTGCCTCCAACCTTCACATCTCCAACCAGTCCTCCTTTCTTTGTTAGTACAAGGTCCAGCAGCACCCTCCTCCTCTTTGGCTCCTTCACCACCTGTGTCAAAAAGTTACCATCAGTGCTCTGCAGGAACCTCCTGGGCTGTGTGTGCTTGTCTGAGTCACCTTTCCAGTGACTATCAGGGATGAGTGGCATCGCCTATGAGAACCAGAGTGTGCAATTGTGAGGGTACTTTCAGCTGTTTGTAGAAGGCCTCACTGACATTCTCTTCCTGATCAGGGGGCCTATAGTAAACACCCACAATCGTGTCACCAATATTAGCCTGCCCCTTAATTTTTAGTCATAATTTCTCGACTTGTTCTTCATTCGTGGCTAGATTGTAGGCATCCATCCTAGGCAGGACTTGATATTTTTCAGTTGGTCTCTCATGTAAAGAACAAATCTATCATCTTGCCTTGCTGGCCTGTTTTTCCTAAAATGTATGTAGCTATCCATGACAGCTTTCCAGTCATGTGAGCTATTCCACCATGTCTCTGTAATTACACATTCTCGCAATAATATTGGAGAGTAAGTTCCCCTTTTCTTGCACTTCCTCTCAGCTTTGAAGGTTCCCAAGTCACTGGAGGGGTGTCATAGTCTTGTAGAAAACCATATTTAATGCACATTTGTTCATCTGTTTTGATGCTATTTCAAAATTAAAATACAAGACACAACCGACTGTCTCTTGTTTTTCCAGCCATAGGTTATATTCAGACTTGAAATTTAGATAGTAGATTACAGCCCAGCGCCAGTGCTTGTAAGTATGTAGGCCATTTTAAGAAGGATAATTGGTTCTGAGAATTTCTGTTTTAATTACTTTTTAGTCTAAGCTTTCAAAACAGCTAATTATTTTTACCTCCAGACTTGAGAAACTGAAGAGGACTGTAATTTTCCAGAAAATGTGAAGCACCTCCACTCTGAAAGTGAGGTGTGTTTACATGTATCTTAAGGCAGGTGTTTCAAGATGAATTGGCATTTGGACTACCATTCTCTTTTAATAATACATGTCCTGCCACAGCATCCTGCAGATATCCTTGTTCAGATTTCAGAACTGACTTAATAAGGGTTACTTGGTTACTTACATAGTTAAGACAGGTGACAAAATATTCAACCCGAACTGATGGGCTCAAACTTGTCTCCTAAACAACCAAGAGAATGAATTAGGGAGTGACATAATCTTCTAAATTACATCTATTATGATATAATAATGTTACATGCCAGAAGGACTGTGAAACTCTCATAAAGGCTCTTAATTTGTTTTGAAATGGCAAAACACACACAAAATCAACATACTCCATTTAACTCATTTAAACAATGTCAGCATTTAATTAGAATATGAGGATAAAATGAAGGGGTATTACAGTCCAGATTTCCATGAAAAGTTACTAATCTAGGGCAAGGACTTACAGCACTTGCTGTATAAAATAAGGTGCTAAATTTAAAATATGACCCCATGCATATTAGCATAATTAGAATACCAAACTTTAAAATGCAATTATCAAGTAATAGGAATGCCATGCATCTGTAATGCTAGAATTTCCTTATAGCACATTAAAGACGTGTAACACTCAGCATATTCCTAACTACTACTTAATTGCCCTTATCACTTATTTCTGCAGAGATGCAGAGCATGGAAAAGATACACATTTGCCTAACCAAAAGACACATTAAGGATTCTTCTTTTGCAGTTTTAGCACAGAGAGCCTTTTAAAGCCTAGTGTGTATCTTTCTCGGTGGGCAACTAATGAAATAATCTTAAAAATAAATTTTGAAAGTGTCATTTGAATACTTCGTTCAGCATCAAGTGCACCCTATTGCACGAATCTCTGTTGCCGTTGTAGAAAGCCCAAGGGGTGCAAGAGTTTGAGTGCTCTTTAAAAGCTCCTTTGTTTTTGTAGACACCAACCTGTTGCCTGTCAAAAGAAAGGCTTACCTTTAATGCATTTGTTCTCTTGACAGCATCTCCTTTATAACCAATTTTACAGTTCTTAAGAAGACAGTTGAGGTTTTCAGAACACTCTAGTTCCTTTCATGTAACTATTGTAGGGCTTCAAGTTTATTTAGAAGTTGACTCTCTTATGTAAATCTTTTAAAGGGAGTTGTTATGTTTGATTCTTGTGTTGCCTTTTTTCCCCCCTCTGAAAATAATGAAAACAAATGGAAATCTGATGCTTTGCTTGTGCAGCCTTTAAGATTGCCAATAGCTACTGAAACTAAGCCTAGTTTAAGCTGTCACTCTAGTCTGAGATACTTTTCATTGCCAAAAGCTTATTTTGCACAGGGTGGCTGTACCACGCTGCTCTGGAAGTGGGAAGGGGAAAGGTGTCCTGAGCAAATGCAACTGCCAGTACTTCATGCAGTGCCTTCCCCCTTTGGTGTCCCTGGACAGTTTATAGACTACCTGTGGATAGCTTGTCAGAGACTGCCTGGAGCAGGACAGTTGGAATCTATGGGTCACACAGAGAGCATCCTGGTTTGATGCAGGTGTGAACTTTCAGGATGCCCTATTGATTGTAGCTGAGGCATAATTGGGTTTCAGATTCTCTTATTCTCAATTTGGATGCCTTCACATATGTGCTGTTTATAAGGGAAATCAGGCCAATCTTGCTATAATAAGGAAAAGGGTATAAAGTCCTTATTCATGAGGATTAAAGAGAAATAAAAAAAAATAGAGAAAAAAGAATTATAGGAAAGAAAGAAAGAAAACCTTTGTAAAGAAACAACACACCAGAAACTCCAATAGAAGAATATCACTGAGGTGAAATATTTTTTGTGAAGAAAAGGATAATAGCATCTGGGGAATGGAGTTTACCACAAAATGTAACTCCCTCTGAACACTTCTTAAAGTATCTGTGTCTCTCCTGTACTGTCTCCACTTTGAATAGAGACAGTTGAGGGTAGGAGGCTGAGTTATCTTCTTCAACACAAGCCCAGAGGCTCCCGTGCTGGTCTCAGCCTCTGGGGCACGCTCTGCACTTTCAGGCAAGGCATGAGGCTTTGCTTTCAAGAGACAGGGGTCTTATGTCTTGGTGCTGTTGTGTTTTGCTTTGGCTTTGTTTTTCTTCTATCACAAATCCTGGGCATAAGAAACGTTGAAAAACTTACACAGGTTCAAAAAGGAGTAACAGTATTAATGACTCAGAACCTGCCACAAGCGTGCCATTTCAGTGCAGGCACCCGGAACTGTTACAGTGCATGACAGTGGAAGGAAAAAATTCTCCAAAGAGTAGTTGGTCAGGAGTTCATTTAATTTTCCTCTATGTTCACTGGACAATTAACAGCTGCTTCACTTGGAAGAGTTTTCACCTAGTTATTACCTTCATCACAGACATGGACTGTTTTTGTATGCCAGCTTTCCCACCATTGACCATTCTTCCCAACCTTGCACAGTAGTGACAAAAAGAATTATAGTACAGTCATGTCATTGTTTTTTACTTTTCCCTTGCTATGGGCCTGTTTTTCTTACAAGTGGAGTAATTTCCCCTGCCGTGCTGAGATGTGTGCTATATCTTTCTTAGGACAATGCACGTATCTGATGAAATAAATCAGCGGGGTAAGTTGGATGACAAATCTACTGCTGTTCAGAAAATAAATTCTGCATCAAACTAACTACTAGAAAAGCAAATCTATGTTACTTCAAAGAACAGTAAGATTGCCCTCAGTACTCATTTCCTATCTGTATGGGATGGAAGAAACATCAAAGTGGAATTCGGAAATCTATCAAATGGCTCTTTGACCTTGGACAACTTGGATTGCTCATCCTTGCGCTTCTTAATTGTGTGCTTACTTCTGTACCATGCCAACTCTGTGGAGGAGGAACCATTCCTGTACTTGTTTATACGACCTCTGTTTCACTTAGAGTCTCCATGTAACTTAAAATATTCCTCACTTAAAAAAAAAAAAAAGTTGTGAAACAGGGCGGTTTCCACTTGTTCCCTCCCAATTCCACGGGAGTAAATAGCTTCACCTGACAGCAAGTGAACTACTGCAGTTTGGACTGAAATGACATGCAGTTCCAGTAGTCATAGCATGTCACCTCAGGAGGTATTTCTTTGGGAACTACTTCTCTAAGGTTTCTAAAGCAAAAAAAATGCTCCAGTTCAGCCAATGGGCTGAAAGCCAACCAATGGGAAGGTGAATTAGTCCAGGCAAAATGGGTTAACCACATGTCATGATATTAAGGTGGGAAAACAGTTGACACATGAGCAAAAATTAGTGGATTGATGGTGGTATGCTGGGCATTCAATTGCAGAGAACCCAGAGTAATGAAAGCTTAAGTTATTTTGTCTATCATCCCTTCTTCATGTCCAGAAAGCAACAGTGCATCTGGAGAGTGACAGAGGTCTTACATCAAAAAAATATGGCACTAGTGGGGACAACATCCTCCTCTTGAACCATGATCTTATTGCACCAGGTAACTGAAAGGAACCCATGTGTCATCACTGTCTCCACTGGCTTCCACAAAATCCTAATCAGTGCCAGACTATGAGGCCTGAAGTCCTGTTGTCCTGCTCTTACTTCCCTGTATTTCTTTTTTCCTATTTCCCAGTGTGTTGTGTATTTCTTCCTTTTCTTCCCCTCCTTTTACTGTTGCTGCAAAGTTGGGCTTAGGTAGCCAGGACTGTTCTGTAGTATGTCAGAGAGTCTGTGATCACAAAGGCTGCTCAAGCAAAGTTATAAATAGCCTGACTTGTAGAGGTTTGTTAGATCTCAGTGAGACAGGTAAGACCCTGTGCTGAGAACTTGCCACTATCTGATAGCAAGTGAGAGACAGCCTCAGAAACTGAACGTGCATTTTTTTTAATCTCTGTAGTTCTTTTTATTTTCTGCTCTTTGCAAGCTTGTCTTTGAGAAAAGAGGATCAAGCTACAACAGAATCAGCAGTAGCAAGAATAATTCCAGCTCACTTCAGTGTCTGTTTTTCTTTTTCATCAAAAGGCCTGTTTTTTTCCTTGTTAACACCCTCTGAAAGATTTGCCAAACAGTATGCTTTGTGTGTTAAAACTCTGGTGGCAAAAGAGAAAGGAATTGACAGAAGCTGATAAAAACCATGAACATTTTATTTAATTCTGTAACTTCCACTTGCTTTTCCTTATTTTATTTTGTTGTCTTGCCCTTATGATAATCACCTATGAAAATTATTATTCTGTAATTGTTTTCCCATGTGATTAAGGAGGCTAAAGTCTTTGCTTTTGGAACCCTGGATCATTGCAAGAGTTTAATGCTGCGCAAAAAAAGATCATGGAAACACCTTTGACTCTTTTGGCCCATTTCTCTAGCTGACCATATCAAAGCACAGCTTAGATGCTGGTCTCATAAAAAAGTTTCTTCAACAGAGAACCAGACAAATGGTAGAAAAAAAGACATGGCCCACCTCCTCTCAGTTGGACTGTCATTACAAATAATAACGATGATAATAATATAATAGAAGAAGTTATATTTGGCCTTTGTGAAGATTTTGGGAAGGGACAGGTAATTTTGGGTTCTGTTTAAATCATGCAAAACATTTAATAATATTTAAGACTCCTTCTCATGGTATGAGTCTAGATCCACCAAGGCTTCTAAGTGCATTTGATAAGAGAAACCTATAGAGATGGAAATGGCTTCCTCTAAGCCCATGGTAAAGAAATAAAAGGGAGACTGTGGGCTTTTTAACCACTGTGATGAACCACAATGTACTTGGCTTTGATGTTTATGAGTTAAACCAGTGTATTTTGCTAAAAGATGAGGTGAATTGGCCCAATTCACTAGATGCTTGATGAGAGCTGGCACCATGGAGCCCACATGGCTGTAAGCTTGCGATGTGACCTGTATCTCTAGCTACAGCAACAGCATCTGCCTTTGAGGCGCAGCTTCCCAGGGTGAGGGTGGTTAGCCTGTGACTGCCTTATCAAACAGAGAAGGCGGCTTTTGTCAGGAGCTGCTAGAGGTGGTTCTCTTATAGACCTTTCAGCCCATTTCCAAGTAATAGTGAACTCCTTTAACAAAGGCTCTTTATGCAAATTATACAGTGATTTTAATTTGCATGTGAGGAGTAATTTGCACAGAATGGTAAATAAGTATTTTTAGCATTCCTTGTTCTGAGCACTGGGTTTGAATATGAAGCTGAGCAGAATTTGTTGCATGCATTTGCAGTACATATTTGAAAATGTTGCTGGTGATTAGGGTAAGAATTGATAAAGATTTACAGTTACTTCCAAAGCAGAAGTTTCCTTTTGGGATTTGGTGGAATAGGTGAACTGACAATATGTACTGAACATGGGAATTCATGAAGAATGTTAGTCACATCAGGGAAAACATGAATCTAGCACAAAGTGGGACAAGGTACCTGTGAAACAAGTTGAGAACCAAATATATAATAAAAATGTTATAGGGTTCTTTCTGAATGGATAAGAATATAAACCAGTAACAAGCAGGTGTGTAAAGCTGTTTTCTCCCCACATGCGATGTTTCCAGTGTTACAATACTAGCAACAGATTTAGTAACCACATTTTGAAAAGTCTTTTTAGAAGCCAGAGTGGATGTGGAAAAAGCCAAGAAAATAATTTGAAAGCCAGAGAAAAGTGTCTTTGTTTAGCTTTCCAAGGAAAGACAACTGAATTGTGATGTGACTACAGCCCCGAAAGCCATATGAGAACAAATGCTTGCAAGAGAGAGCTAGAGAATGTCCAGGTAGAAACACAGCATGGCAAGCAGCAGAACAGAGACTCCATCCATCCATCTATCTACCCATCCTAGTAAATGGATGCGTTTTGCGGGGGTGTAGAATCAAAATATCTCTTAATGGCAAAAGCCCAGAGGGCATGAACATATAAGCTAGAAAACAACTTCACTGAAGATCAATGTCATTAGGCATCATGCAGATCAAAATGTTGAACAGCGCGTTCACGGTCCAGAGGCTCAATTACCCATTAGCATCAAGTCCATCACCCTCCAAATGCTCTTTTATTATTTTTTTTTTTTTTGCCTTTTAAAGAACCAGACTTGCTAAAGAACTGTGTAACTTCCAAATGGCAACCAGGGCTTCTAAATGGGTTCAACATACAAGCTTAAGATTAATAATTTTTTTAAAGTGATGATGGCAAGTTTTCAGACATCACATCTGAATTTGAAATAGTCAATATCTAGATTTTTGAAAGATCAAAAATTCTGAGTCTGAAGAAAAAACCCCAAATCAACACAGATTTTGTTGCCCTTTTTATGGATTTTTTTAAAATGTTTGTCAATGCTGGAAATTATTGTGACTATTGAGTGACATCTAGTGGATGCGATGCTGAGTACCAACAGCTCGAAGGCAAAACCCCTTTGAAATAAGTCAGAGTTGTACTGCTAGCAGAGTAACCATGTAGTTAAAGTGTTAGACAATGTACGAACATGTAGGTCACCAGCCAGGGAGACAGATGCTAACTCTTCACGGAAATGGGAACTTGAGCGAATCTGAATGTGTCAGATTTCTCTTTTTTAGATCCCTCTAATTGTGATGTTAAAAAAAAAAGAAAAACTAAAAAAAAGTATGCTACTTGATGGATCTTCTATTGTACTTTCATATAATCTACATTTTAATCTACATACATATAGTTTTTACCAGCCTACTGACTGTGAATCACAATCTGTCACATCATAGCATCGTACACTCAAGAGCAGCTTCTGATGAGTTTTGGATGGATATTTGTTCTTTTTCATTTTCATTTCATTTTTCACAATTCAATATGAACTTATCCTTGAGGCTTACTGGCTAAAATAAGGCTGGAGTTGATATTCCAGGTTGCTTTACAGTGAGTTGATGACAGAAAAATTGTAGTTTTTCAGAAGGGATTGTTGAGGAAGAATACCTGAAATGCTTGTATGGATTAGTTCTCTTTTTGGGAAAAATGTATTTCTGGGAAGACCACATTTCAGAAGTTGAGATACAAAGACTCGATTTTTTTTAAAGTGAAAAGAAAACAAACCGTGAAAAAAAGTTTTTATTTTCTGAAGGTGTGATTCATCAGATGCCTTATCTCTTGCTTAACTTTACTGATCATTGAGCATGTAATTGTGAACTCCGTATTTTTCACCTTGGCTGCAGAACCCTCAAAGGGCTCTGTAGCACCTTTTTAAGCACCAACTTATTAGTGTTACTTTACCCAAGTTTGCAAATATTTTTTTGCACATTTATCACATGCACTTTAAACAAGCCTCTGGACTGCTTTCCACCGATAAGCTGAATCCAAAAGTCACTAACATGGGATTTAAGGGAGAAGTGGTAAAGAGTGATATGTTTTGATTACTCCAGGATCATTATAGACAAATACAAATTATACATAGTCAGAATGTTGAGATAAATAATCTATTCTACAGATGAGATAATGGAAACACAGTAGATGGATATGGTCAGTAAAGAATACACTAAACATAAAGAATGCAGTGCAGTGAGATCAGTGATTTTTATACTGACTTCGTTGCTTTATAGAGGGTTTTTTATTAATAATTTAGATTTGAGAGATGTGTGTTGCTTTAGTGTATCTATTGTTGGATTTGCGTGCTGTAAACTCATTGTACCCACTAGTTGCTTATTCACACCTCCTCCCACCCACGCTTTTGTTCTCCCCAAGTCCAGTAAGATGTTTGTTGCACAGACTGCAGATATTTCATGATACATCCCTGCTGGAGATGCTGTTCTGCGTCCTCCACCCTCCCGTCTTTATCTGCTGCTCCCTTGGTGCAGTCAGAAGGGAGAGCTGGAGCTGCAGCAGTTGCTTCCTCCTCCAAGGAGAGCTAGAAGGGCTCAGTCTTGTGGCAGGTGGTTTGCAAAGCTGCAGCCATCTGGTAACAAAATTTCAAATAATTGCACATTCCTACCAATGAGTGTGTCAGAGTGCGGCAGTGCTTCATCCATAATGGTCTATTAAGACTGGGAAATCAATACCAAATATCCAAAAGAGGTGGAAGAGTGGACTGCAGATGGCAAGGAAGGATTTAAAGGTTGTTCAGATTTTAAAACTTTTTCCCAATCCTCCCTGATATCCCTCCCCAACTGGAATGCAGTGAAGTTTTATGTTTGTATGGGATTTCATTTGATTTATTCTTACCTTTCCATAAAATCTGCACCATATTTGCATGCAGATATACCTCATTCTAATAACTAACTGTCTTTCTGTGACATCTTGTACTTGTGTGTAGGCTGGGGCTAAGCTTCTATTTTAGAAGAAATGTCGTTTAGAAGAAATGTCGTTTAGAAGACACAAGACTGTTTTTCATTGTGTGCTACATTCAGGTGTGCAAAATTAATGTACGGCATAGCCTAATATCTAGAAAAGTTACATGTTACAGATAAACAAATTCCATCAGTACCAAACTTACTTTTGTAATACAGGCACAAAGTTTTATAAAAAAGTTGTTAAAAAGTATCCCAATCCAGGGGCTCCTGATTGTAAGCAAAACTTCTTTCCACATTTTCAGTGTCAAACTATAAGGAAGATTTATGATTCAATAGTGAGCTGCTTCTCCCTTGGGAAATAAATTAGTGCCATACTCTATTTTATTCAAAATATGTACCAAAATCATACTCCAGTGCAGTCTACACTTAATATTTTATCTTCTGTCTTGTGATACCTTTTGTTTGTATTCAACCTTGTCATGTTTTTGTCCCTGTCAGCAGCTAAGCACCAGCCAGCTGCTCACTCACTCCCCAAACGCAGGATGAGGGAGAGAATCAGAAGGGTAAAAGTGAGAAAAATCATGGGTTAAGACAGTTTACTTGGTAAAGCAAAACAAAACAAGGAATTTTTTTCTCACTTCCCACAGGCAGGCAGGTGCTCAGCCATACCCAGGAAAGCTGGGCTCCATCACGTGCAACAGTGTCTTAGATAAACAAATGCCATCACTCTGAATGCCCCTGTCTTTCTTCCTTCTTCCCCCCGCATTCTATGCTGAGCATGACATCATATGGTATGGACTGTTCCTTTGGTCAGTTGGGGTCAGCTGTCCCAGCTGTGTCCCCTGCCCCTGCAATTCCTTGTGCATCCCCAGCCTACTGGTTGGTGAGGCAGTGTGAGAAGCAGCAAATGCCCCATACAGCATCAAATGCCTGAGCTCTGTGTGAGAACTGCTCGGCAGTAGCGACAACAACCCAGCACTGTTCAGCACAAATCCAAACCACAGCCTCATGCCAGCTACTGTGAAGAAAATATTTTGAGGAAGAAACTTGTGACCATTTTAGAGGCAAGCTTAAAAAGAAATGTGTGAGTCTCCTGATGTTGACAAATGAGAAAGCAAGCAAGCAGGACCCAAACTTCTGAGCCAGCCTGGGGAGAGCTGGGCAGGCAGCTTAGGTGACTCGTGTTAGTAGCTGCTTTGCCCAGTGCCACTGAAAAATGTTTGAGATCCAAGACTGTGGCAGGAGCCT
Organism: Hypotaenidia okinawae; assembly: GCA_027925045.1. Lineage (NCBI taxonomy): Eukaryota > Metazoa > Chordata > Aves > Gruiformes > Rallidae > Hypotaenidia > Hypotaenidia okinawae. The sequence goes on from BSDF01000001.1 coordinate 102,621,416, forward strand.
GCCCTTCACCACCATCACCTCTCCCCACTCACACCAGGCCACACATTTTGTGCTATTGCACTGCTAGTGCAGGAAATCAGAGGGCTTTGCTGGAGCTGATGCAAGAAGAGATTAGTTTCAAACCCAGTGTCTGCTGTAGCCATAGCTGAAATACTCCTGCAGCCCTTTAGTGACAAAATAAACCTGGGAGGATTCATCTACCCTTTTGACTCATCTGTGCAGGACGTCCCTTTCAAATTTCTAAGCAGTACATGCAGGAGGGTTTGGGTCTTTTTTCCTCCCAGCCCTCAAGTCTCATCTGAACTTTGGTACGTATCTGGGGGCATTTCTGCAGATGTGCTTGGAGCTTGCGGAGGCCTTCAGGGCAGGTAGGACGTGGTACTCTGCAGCATGTGGCCAGCTGCAACCTACACTGTGGGTTTCAAATCAGTGCTGCTCCTGGTTTGAAACCACTGCTCAGCTGCAGGCAGAGCTGTTGCACACAAACAGGGCAGCCTCTGGTAAAAAAAATGCTAAAGAAATAAAATACTGCTGCCACAAGCCAGGGCAGCTGGATACCCTGGATAACGACAGCATCTTTTTAGCCTTGCAGCCTGAGGACATGGAACCTAATACACAGTACAAGGTACTGCTGAATGGCAAGGTACATTGGGTTGGGGCCTGGAGCTGTGTTTATGTGACTTGTGGACAGGAGCTGACTTGCACCTGAACAGCCGGGAACGTGCAGCGCTGTTTAGACCTATTAATCTGAAGACATCTCTTTGTGGGTTTGATCAAGTGCATGATACCAAATTAACAGCATTAATATATGGGAGCAGTCCAGGGAAAAAGATGGAGCTCCAAAATTAAATGAGGTTTGCTGGAGGGTTGGGATTTTTTTTTTCTGTTATTGCTGTATTTTAACAGCCAATCTGGGCACTGACTGTGTGGGCTTGGTTTTTTTTTAATATCTCTTTATCACATTGGATAGGCCTGGACCACAAAGTCCTAAAGTTGTGCACGTTTCCTCCTGCCACATCCAAACACAGGCATACAGTTGTCCTCAGAAAGCAAAAGCAAGAAAAGTCCTGCTTCACAGCAGTTTTATAGAAAAGGGATTAAAAAAATACTAGTTTTCTGAATGTGATGTTGTTAACTTGTCAGATGCTTGAAGTTTAAAAGGTTTGGGCATATTTACTTATTTATGAATTTATTTATTTATTTTAGGGATCAATATCTCATCTCCTTCAAGTACGGTTGGAGTCATACTTGCCAAAAATTTTCCACTCCAAATCTATCTTTTTTCTCTTCACGTATATAAAGAATTTCTACTTTCAGATATTTAGCTATTGATGATTCAGAATAAAAATGAAAAATAATAGATTTTTTTTTTTTTACTTCTTCTGAGCTTGCAGTACCTGTGATTGTAACTGTTGTCTCAAACAGCATAGTTGAAACATTAGTTGGATGCTCATTCACAGAGTGTAAATCTGTGAAGGTACAAGACTCACAATGTCTCGAGTCCCTGTTTTCAGACTGGGAGTAAGTGACATCTTTCTTATTAAGCACAGTTTGGTATTGAAATAATTGAAATTTGCTATTGAAATAATTTCCCCAATCTAATTTTGGTGATTTTTTTTTTTTTTTATTTGGCTGATTGGTTAGTTTTTGGGGCTCTTTTTGGTCTGATTCTGCAAATTAACCTTTGCAGGAGAATTCTTGTAGTTGTGCCAGGTCCTGCTATCATTAAATCCAGACAGCCATCAAGATGTGGTGGTCATCCATTTCTGATCTCAGCAAACCTGATTTCATTTGCTGATAATGTCTTGCTAAAAGCAACTTTTCTAAAGCTCAGAAACGCCATGGCAGTGCTTTTCGATGCATTGCTATCCTTTTTGCTGCAGATAGCCTGTCACACAGAAAAAGAGCCCCACTGAGACCAATGTTACACTGTTACAAGTGCAACAGGGGTAGCTGATGCAGTGCTGAGATTGCATCACTAATCCACTCTTTGGAGGGGCACAGAAGGTCTGCCCTTGTACATGACAGAGAGTTTTTGCAAAAGTTTTATACCAAAAATCAAGTGAGAGGCACGCTTATCAACAACACACTGGAATATTAAAAGACATAAACATTATTCTGCTTGTGAAGGTCAGAAATAATTTCCTTGTTAGTTAGTAAAAGGTGTCTTTGAAAACGAATATATATGTGTGTGCTTGTGTGTGTGTATGGTTTATGGTATATTTTGTTTTTTAGTAGTTGCCAGACTGGCATCTTCCCCTTTTAGCTATGTTTTACAATGATATAGTGGTCACTTTTATTTAGTGAAGGTATGAGTGAAACAAGACAGGCCATTAAGACCTGAAAATGAGACAGGGATAGAAGTTAGTAATACTTATTTTATTTTGTCCAGAATAAGCAACGAGCTTCTTTCTTTCATTTCAATATACTTCAGAAAGTCAGCATTCCCACAGCAACTGGCTTTTTTTGTTTGGTCATAGTAAAGAGCCTTTGCTGTCTCTCTGAGTTCTGCTAGAACTACAATTCAGGCAGGCTCAGGCCCTCAACTTTCACGGTTATTAATATAAACAGTTTGGAAGTCTTTAAAAATATATGCCATAAAGAAAAGAAGAGTAAGAGGCTTTCCAGGTGAGCTATACCAAGTGTCACGGTCCCGGGCGGCAGTCTCGTGCATGTGAATTATCCCAGTGAGTTTGCTGAGATTTACTTATTTGGGCAGAGCTGCCCACAAAGAGAGGGTATTTGTGCTTCTGGAGCCATGGTTACTTCTTCCCTGCAGAGAGAAAGAGAAGAAAGTTGGTAACCCTTAGCTGTGGCTGTACAATGTGCCAAAAGTAAAAACGTGTTATTTGCAGACTGATCAATGATAATAAATCATTACAAGAAAATCAATTGTTTCATTGAATTAGGATTAAGGACAGCTAGAATTACTTGCACAAATGCCACAAGCAGACAAGAAATGCCAGCAGCGTAAGCAGATGAACAAATTAACATCAAGTGCTATAATGCCCTTCCTATTTTGTGATAGACAGCAAATAAAAATACAGAAACAACGTAGCAACTAGTTTTTCTGTGTCAAGTCTCTCCAACTTTAAAATTAGGTTCATAAATTAAATTAGACATGTTTTTCTGCACTAGCTGTTGTTAAAATCGAATACTGCTTACTGCTCCTATCAATATACTATGCAATTCCATCTGTGGCTTCACCAGTTGTCTTTAGTTTGCCTTTGGCATGCCCCGTGGGATTTTTACACAAAAGCTGTTTAAAACATGGACCTTCCCCTATAAAGTCTGACCATGAAACTAGTGATTTGAAAGTATAACCTGCCAGAATTGCTTTTAAGAATAGCATCCTGACAATTTGCCACCTGTCAAAGTCCAATTACAAAGTTACAATCAATGAATATGAGTCTTGTCTAGGCTTTATTCTGTGAAGGGAGAATTCTTGTACATCTAAATCCTATCAATGTGTAGTGTTCTGGTATTCACTACAGCTCTCTGTGTCTCTGCTTTGCTTACATGGTGGTTGGATCTCACTGTGATCTCCTGAGGACTCTAAGAATTTATTGCAACAGTACAAGGTGATCATGTGAAAAATCCCTGGGCAAACCTCTGGCTGCTGTCACAGCTTCCTCCTCCATATGTTGCCAATTTTCAGGTTGATTGGAAAAGTTCTATTATTTATTTATAATTGGGATTTTAAAACCATATATAATAAAAGAATTTTGCTTGCTTAGTTGTGTTTGCCTTTCCTTCCTCTCTCATTCCTCTTCCCTTTCCCTATTTCCCTTTCTTTCTTTTTTTTTATCTTTCCCCCTCTATTCTTTTCCCCTTTCCCTTTTTATCTGCTCCCTTTCCCTTTTCCCCTTTTTCACTTTCCTTTTTTTCTCTTCCTCCTGCCCCCCCCCCCCCCCCGCTTCTTTTCTTCCCCTCCCGCCCCCTCACCTTTTACCACAGCAAAGAACAAATCAAGTTTTGGGGGGAGGTTGTAGGGTCTCTGGCTCTTGTGACAATGTTCATCATGGAGGCTCAGGAAATGCTTTCTGTAAGAACTCACACTGTAATTGATGGTGGTTGTTGGGCTTTTGGTGATGGCAATCCTTATCTTCAGGATTCATTATTTGGTGAATTCAAATGTGTTTTAAGAATGTCACTCAAAGGGCTTTGTCTGAGGTTAGAAAAAGTGGGCAAGGCATATTAAAGGCATGGGAGTCCATCTCAGCAAACCCACACCTAATCACAAGAACTTTCTTAGTCCAGACAAAGCTCATAGTTTTAAACAACAAATTTTATTTTATTTTATTTTATTTTCTCCTGCTTTGTTCAGGTTCTTTTAACATCTTCATCAGCATTTTCCAGAGTGCAGTAAGTCACTGTACATCTGTTGCAGTGATTTTTTTCTCTCACCATTTCCACAGGGAAGAATAGCAAACAGTATTTATTCAAGTACTTTTTTTGGAAAGGACTTGGGTTCGTTCTGTATTTATTTTAAAACGTATATGTGATTGTGTATTTATGTGAGAGAAGGCAAGGTCAAAGAAAATTGTGGCTTGCATAAGTAGCACTAGATGGTGCTGTGAAGAAAAATATCTAAGCTGGCTCTCAGCAGTCTAACTTGGGTGCTGAAATCAGGATAACTGCATTTGCAAGCTGTATAAAGCAGATACACATGGCTGTTGAGGACTGAATTGGATTGTTTCTTTTATGATTGGAAAGTGGTGAGAACCATAATCTGATCAGTACCCAGGAGAGGTCAAGTTCTCCAGCCAAATGCCAGAAAAATGTAGATGTCATGTATGACCTTTATCTCAGAGTCCCAGGTGGCTCCTGAGGCGTGTGCTCAGCCAAGAACCAAAAGGTACGATGAGATTTTAAAATCTATGGAAAATCACTGTAGAGAGTGAAACAAAACGTTCTTATGGATCTCTTGCAACCAAAGAGATGCATGATAGTTCTGAACTAATTCAGGCATCGAGGGTTTCACAGCCTGTTGTAGATGCTGCGAAAGCAGTACCTGCACTTGCTGCTAAGAGGTTGCTACGCATCAGGAAGAAGAGTCCTTCTCCACCCTCTTTCTTGAGAGACATGATCAGCTGCTCAGATGCAATGAAGAACTTAGCCATCCTCCAGCCTTTGTCTCCTTTTGGGAATTTTTCCTTTGTTCCAGATCTCAGTGTGGAGCATAAACAGAGGAAAAAGATCTGAAAGTGCAGCTGTGGTTTCTAGGGTTGGACAGGCTGATCTGCTTTGGCAGGCAGTGGTACTGGCTGCATGCCTTCCAGGCTGGACCAATGTGGCAAAGTGCTGCAATTTATATCTCCAAGGCGTCTGTCTTGAAAACAATCCAGTCACAAGCTCACCATGAGATGTCTGTATACCCCTTCATCCACTCTCAACTTTACAAGTAGTCAAGTCCTGATCAGACAGCAAAGAGTTTTCCTTCAGCACAAACCCTGCATTGGCTTATCTCCTGAGAGGTGATAAGGCAAGGCCTGCCCCTCTGCAACCACGCTGGACATTTCTAGTGGCATTGTTATCTCCACTGTCACCATGGGTTGGTTTAGAGCAAGCTCCTTCTATCCTTTTTCTCCCTCACTGCTTAGGGCTAGCAGTTGAGTCCAGATCTATGAAAAATGGATTAACGCCATTTCATTTTATGTTGGTGTTATTCCTAAACTTCAAGGACTATAATTTATTTTGCCATCTTTATGGTGTTCCCACTTCTTCTTAAGGCACTTCTAAACACAGAAGATATACAGAAAGGCACTTAAATGTCTGGTGAGTGGGGTTTTTAACTTAAAATTATAGCATTTTAATACTTCACATGCAATGATCTCTTTGTAAAGTTTTCATAATGTCAGAGAAGTTTATAGAGTAAATTAGTTTGACTTCACTCAGAGTGCTAACATTTATAAATCTACAGTGCTGCCTTTCTGAATATATTTACTGCTGCAGAGAGGAAGGGGGGATCAAAGGGCTCTAACACTTATTTCTGCCATCATTTCTCATCTTCAGCACAGTTTGAGTTTTGTATACATAGCAGTTTCCTACTCCAGAGATGCCAGAAATTATCTAGAGCCTGTTTACAGGACATTCGAAGAGGATATGGACAAACCTGCAAAAGAGTAGGTACTGCATATATTAAATATTAATGGCCCGCATAAGTCACGAATCCAGGTTCACTCACGGATTTATTGTGTGCTGTATTTTGCAGTGTGGGCGTGGGAATAAAACTAGAATCTGTCTTTTCTGAGTGCATTTCTCCCCCACATCTTATTTTAGCCTTGACAGTAATAAAAGGAGCGAAATAAACAGTGCGATATTAGTGATCAAAAGCATCAAAACACATGAGGAAAATGTCTAATTGTAAAAGATCACCAAAGGAACAGCAACAGTAATTTCTGTTTCTGTGTGGCTTGATGCTGTGAGATGTTAAATTCCCAGAGCTTGGGAGGGGTTTTGTATTCTTAGTGCATTGCACCCATGAATTGCCAAAACACCCAACAACGTGCCCTTTTCCCCCTCAGTCACAAGAGAATCTATTTTTTTTTTAATTCATCAGCAGCATTGGCTACCCTAAGATATTGCTATTTGGGAAGCTCAACCAGGCTGAATCATATGCTGTCAGAAGAACCTCGTGGTTTTGACAAAAAAGTTGATGCAACCTTTAGAAGTTAAGCCTCCCCCCAAAAAACCCCAAATAAATAGAACCAACAATTTCTTGGCTTGATGTTCATTGCTTTTTGAGTATTTGGGGTTGGTAGTATCATGAAGAACACATCCTGCTCTTACTGTCTCAGAAATTTCTATGTGTTTGGCAATCTGAAGAATCATAGATGCTGTATTTCCCCCTCCCCACCTTACTTCTGGTTTTGGGCAGTATGAAGTATGCCTGCAGTTAAACATTGAATAAACAAATGCTGTGACATATCCTGTGAATTTGGGGTTGTTTGGGATAATTTCAGACATTTGGTTTGACATTTTCTGTAGCACAGAGTGAAAATTTACCCGCTTGTCTGTTCCTGGAGCCCAGCATACCTGAAGCACAGCATTCCTTCTGCAAGATACCTAGTCTTGGCTTGAGTCCTTCCAGTGTTTACAGAAAAAGAACAAGTCTGTTCATGCAATTATTATTGAACTCTGTTAAGTAAAACCAGAATTCTAATGATGGGAGCGACCTCCTGAGGTGATTGACATCTGGGCTGTTCCCTTGACCGTAGCTATGCCTGCCTACGTCACCCCAGATGTCTCTAGCTAACCTGTTTTTTAAAGATTTTCAGAGATGGAAGCTCCACTGCTTCCTTAGGAATTATAGAATCATAGAATGGTCTGGGTTGGAAGGGAACCCGAGGATCACAGAGCTCCAACCCCCTGCCACAGGCAGGACCACCAACCTCCAGGCCTGGATCTACACAAGGTTGCCCAGGGCCCCATCCAACCTGGCCTTGAACACCTGCAGGGATGGGGCATCCACCACCTCTCTGGGAAGCCTGTTCCAGCACCTCACCACTCTCTCTGTAAAAATATCCCCCTAATATCTAATTTAAACCTTTCTTCCTTTAGCTTTAATCCGTTCCCCCTTGTCCTGCCATTGTCTACCCTTTTACAAAGTTGATTTCCCTCCTGTTTGTATGCTCCCTTCAGGTACTGGAAGGCTGCAATGAGGTCCCCCCACAGCCTTCTCTTCTCCAGGCTGAACAAGCCCAGCTCCCTCAGCCTCTCTTTGTAGGGGAGGTGCTCCAGTCCTCTAATCATCTTCATGGCTCTCCTCTGGACCCTCTCCAACAGTTCTACATCTTTCTTGTATTGCAGGCCCCAGCTCTGGACACAGTACTCCAGATGGGGCCTCACAAGAGCAGAGTAGAGAGGGACAGTCACCTCCCTGTCCCTGCTGGCCACCCCTCTCCTGATGGAGCCCAGGATACCATTGGCCTTCCGAGCTGCAAGAGCACACTGCTGGCTCATGTTAAGTTTCTCATCTACCAGAATCCCCAAGTCCTTCTCAGCAGGGCTACTCTCAAGTTGCTCTTCTCCCAGTCTGTATCTCTGTCTGGGATTCTTCTAGCCCAAGTGCAACACCTTGCACTTCGCAATAAGGCTCTATCTTGTTTTGCAAGAGTTACAGAATAGAGCACTGTAATCACTGACCCACTTATTTTGTCATTACCAAGAGGTATTAAACAAATGTTAAATGCTTTCTTCTGATCTTCCTGTACCTGTACAGCCATGACCTGCTGGTTTCATGCCATCAGCCAAAAGAGGCCGTTTAGAAAGCAAATGAACAAGCATTGGATACTTGTAAAAACCAGTCATGTTTCAGAAAGTCACTGCACATATATTTGGGGAGGTGGGAATTTCACTTTTGAACACAGCTCCCTAGGCAGCTTTCTGCACAATCTGGCATTGCCAGAGAGCAAGAAGGGATTTTAGGGGCTGTCTCACACAACTGCTATATTTCTTTAGCCGTAGAAGTACTCATAAATCAACAAAACCGTGGCATTTACAAGCATCCTACCACCTTCAGTAGCACTTCCAATGTCAGCATAGAAGGCAGAAGTGAACTTGTTAATCCTCATAAAATTGGAAAGAAATGGCTTTGTAACAGAAATTTGCAACGTGAGGAAATGAGCAGATACACTTGTAAAACTACAGCACAGTGGGGTTTTGTTCCTTCCTCTTTTTAATTATAATTTCTATTGTCTGCGTTAAATTTTAACAAGTAATTTAGTCGAGCACTGTGGTATTTTATTCATTACTGAATTATGATCCTATCAACAGTGTTACATTTGTTATTATTGTTATTGTTATTATTATATTCCTTTATCTTCATGACCACACAACACAGCTTCTGGAAAATAAGCGGATGTTAGCACTGCACCACTAGCAAAATATATACATGGAACTGCGACTAATATTTAAACATATTCACCTCTGTTCCACACCACACTTTAATACCATTTGTTTTTCTAGTTTATGTGGTAATTTTATTTCTGTCCACTGATAATTTAGAATTGCTTCCTACTTACATCATTAAACTCAGCCTGAATTACGCAGCTGGTGGCTGAGATCACCTGCATACTCACTTTACGGTTTCACTGACTCTTCTTACAACACCAACATATTTTTAAGGAGGGAGTGCAAAATATTTACTTGTAAACTCACTTGGCATCTTCTGTGACATGGTCACAGAAAGAAAAAAAGTGCATGCTACATAAGAATCTTCCCAAGGATATTGCTGTAGCTGGACTGCAATACAGAGGACAGACTGAAACCACTAAAATGCAAGACTTAATATCAGAATTGGAATTTAGTTTTGAAAAAAAAAAGTGTTTTTCAGTCTCCTGGTATCAGAAAATAGTTACCAAGCAACACTGTAGATATTGGTAACGCAGGCAGATCTGTTCAAATAAAAAATATTCAAACCATTGTCATTATCAGGGGAGCTATGTTATTGCCGGATTCATAACATTTGGTATCTGGATATTTTCATATTCTACTCCTTGACAAAAATCTGCTTTTCCTGAAGAAGGCGCCCTTAATGTTACTTCTGTTAGATTAAGCTTGCAGGGATACGCTACCATCTGCTGTAGTTCCACCTGTATTTTGCGGGGCTGATACAGTAACGAATGCCAACCGCTGAAGGGCAAATAGACAGCAAATACATACACAGGATGTTTGAAAAGCAGCAAAGGAACAGCTTTTTCCTAAGAGCATTTTTGCAGTGATTGGCAAGGGATTTCAGCAAAAACCCCTGTCTTCAATTGTCCACTTATTCCTCAGGAAAACAGCAAATAAATGGGTTAGATCCAGAGCTGTCTCCTTGCTACCTGGAATCGGTCTACATTTTAGAGGAAGTAGAGCAAAATTGCCAAGAGTGTGTCTTGCAATTACAAGTGTCTTGCAATTACAAGAGTGTGTCTGTGGCTGCAGTATGGGTAAGAGTCGTGTTGCAGAGCCAGGGACTACTATTCCCTTACCATGTGGCTTTGGGCAGATGCACCTGGGATGTTGTTACTGATTGGAAAAAGCTGTTAAGAGAAAAAAATACAGTCCTTACGGTCAGCTGCAAGAAGTTCTAGAGCTCCTGAAAGCAGATTGCTGTATCAATGGTTATCTCCAAACCCCAGAAAATAATCCTTCTCCCCATTAGATCCAAAGATGTGTGAGGTTGGAGCCCCACGGGTGAGAACTATGGACTTTCATATCAATACCATATTGAGCTGGAGTGTGTAGGTGGCACAAAGACCTGCTGTAGGCAGACAGCGGTGATTTTTTTCATTTGCAACCCAAGTAAGGTAAGTCTAGCCCAAGGCAAGGCCTCGGGAGGCCCTTTCAGAAAGGAGAGTTCATTCTGACAGCACTGAAGCGAGTCTGTGTCTTTCAGTTCCTTGTGAAGGGATAAAAAGAGAGACTTTGCCTCTTCTTGAGAAAGAGCATTATTATCTACAAGTTATCCGGTTTCTTCATCAGGTTCTCCTCCTCCAGACACTACAACCCTGCATCTTTTGTTTGCCTGCTAGAGCCAAGTGGGGAAATGGTCCTGAGACTTGTGATAGAAGGAAGATAAAGTAGGAAGAATTCTGGGAAGAGCTATAAAAAAAATGAAAGCTGTTTGGAAGGTCTGATTTACAGCAACAATACCCAATCTTCCCAAACCTGTGAGTCGAACAAGTTGCTCTAAAGATTTCCTGAGCTACTCCCTGCACTTCAAAGGAGGATCTCCTGTGCTGGGCTTTTTGTGGTGTGAAACAGCACAAGGAGAGCATTTGTTTGCAGGGCAGGGAGAGAAGGAGGTGGGGGGAGGGTTTGGGCGGTCCCATTTCCAGCTGGCTGCCAATATCTGGAGCCAGTGAAAAAAGCTGGAGGTTGGGCTGAACTGGAGAGTTGTAGCTGCTTGTTTCTGTAAACAGCTCTGGGGCCGGCAATTGTGAAAGGCCGGGGGAGACGGTGAGGGTTGGGGGAGTCGATGTTTCCTGCTGTCGGGCTCCTAATTCAAGCAAAAGAAATGGAGCAGCCAGGGTGGCTCTGCTCGCCTCAGTAGTGCAAAAAGCAGCAGACAGCAGGGAAGGAATATTTGGCTTTCTAGCTCCTCTCTCCTGTGCAGGCAACGGAAGCTGGAGAAACCAGCGACTTCTCTGATCCCCTTCTAAATCTGGGCTGAAGGAGGTATAGCCGTTGTAACATGCAGCTCTGAGAACATCTTTTCAAACGACAGTGGCACCTTTCTCAATGCAAATGCTTGTGAGGGCCGAAGTTTAGATCCTCAAGGGCCGCATGCTGTGGGCAATTAAAAGGTTCTGATAAACATAAAGGAGATATTTTATCTCAGCCATCTCTCTTCATAGGCAGTGGTAAGAGTATCCCTCTTAGAGGATGATAAGCATGCTAAACTGATGATTACAATTTTTAAAGGCAAACCCTGTGACAGAAAGCCACGCTGCTGATCTTATCTTGTAAAGATGCTACATGCTGTATGTGCCTGAACTTCTGCCTATGCCTATCTTCTTATAGTGTAGAGATAAAATTATTTGCTACAGTATTTGTACCCAATTTAATTTAAGATGAGAAATCAGGGAGTAGGAGGAGAGGGTGGAAGGAGCGGGGGGAGCCAGGACCTGCTCCATTTACAGCTCTTAAAAATAGCATGCGAAGCCAGAAACTCATACAAAACCGAACTAGCCATCATCCACACGCAATGCATTTCCAAACAGAGGATATCTGCAGTACTTCCCAATTATGTTCAGTTCACTGCAGCAGGTGACCCCAATTTCTTTGAAAAATCTTTATAACAGTTCTTTTCAGAAAACCTGCATGGGGTGCTGAGGATAAAAGTCAAGGCCGTAGAGTTTCACTTACTTGGGCTTCCTTCAAATAAAAGTGTGTGTATTATGTGGCCAGGGAGAGAGCTGGAGGACAAAGATGTGACACCTGCACACGGGCATTTAAAGCCAGTGACAAGACGAGTTGAAGATTATCAAAATGAAATTCTGAGACTTCTGTTGTATACACCACCTGTACGGCCTATGCCCTGCCTCTATTTCTTTCTCTTATTGCTCCCATACAACCCCGCCTTTTGTAGCCTGGTGGGGCCAATGTTGCCCAGAGTCCCTGGCAGTGGTCTTGTGGTCCTGGTGGCTGCTGCACGAGAGGGTACATCATCACCCCTGGTCTGCGGGGGACTCAGCAGCCCTGGTGCAGCAGGCAGGCCTGTGCGTACCCTAACAGTGCACAGTCATGCTCTATGGCAGCTCTTCTGAATGCTTTGGCTCCTGCCTTGCATGTCCATAGAGTGGGCTGCATGGTGTGTAGCCTTCTTGGAGTGGGCTTCCAACGGAGTTTTATGGAGAGATCCTTGATGGGGATGGAGCTCTAATGGCAGGGGCTGGGGGTGTGTGTGGGGGTGTTTATAGGATGTCTGTACTTGGCTTATTACTTTTCTAGCTGTACATCTCTTCCCTTTCTAAAAGACCAGGTATGCTTTAGTTTCATGGGTGTTTTCAGAAGAACACAATAGAGAACATGACTGTTTACTTAATGTTTATTTTAGTCATGTTGGCATGAAAACTACACAGTGTAGCACAAAGGGTACACATGAAATTTGGTGACAACACTGTGAGAAGGCACCAGTGTAAAGAGCATCAGGCTGTCATGGTGAGGGAACTGGATGACCTCAGCGAGGGGGAAGATAATAGCAGTAGAATTAAATTTTATAGCACAGAGTGTAAATGGGTTTGGGCTTGGGGACTATTATCACTCTTTTGCTTTATACTGGGAGCTCATTAGGTAGGGATGACCGACTCTGAGGAGGATCTGGGTGTATTGGCCATGAGACAACTGAGAACCACCAGTGCTGTGAAAGTCAATGGTAATCCAAAAAGCCTCTGACAGGGTATTTTCAGTAGCGATGAGAGAGAGTTCCTGACATTTTACAAGGTACTGCTGAGACCTCATATGCAATGCTGTCTTCAGTTTTAACCAGCCATATCCAAGAAAGATGAATTCAAATGGGAGCAGTTTGCAATGAAGGGCTAGGAGGTGTCTGAAAATGGAGGAAAAAAGGTTGAAATTCACCATGCTGGAAGAAAGTGTGAAACTGAGCTGGAATTAATCTTATTCATTACTTCATCTATTTTTGTTTGTTGGTTTGTTTGTTTGTTTGTTTGTTTTGCTTTAGCACTGGGCATTGAAATGCTAGATAAACAAAATACAATTTGTTTTACAGCAGCGATTGTCTCCTCTATCAGTTTGCAATAAAAACAATGGTAGTAGCTTTGCACTAAAATGGCCAATTTAAATTGGATTCCAAAGTTATAGTTCAGCCATCAGCCTGAAGTTTGTTGCAACATGGGCCTGAATATCTAAAATAATTTCCAGTGGTCAATAAATCACTTTATGGAATTTGGAAGTATGTGCAGGAATGGTTCCCAAGCCAGAAGTTGTAATGGAAATTAAGAAAAAAAGAAAAGAAGAAAGGAGAGAAAAGGGAAAAAGAGAATTTATTTTCATAGCAGCCTTAGTTCATTGTTATTCCTACTAGAACATATAGTATTCTTATGCAACCATGACTGTACTTCATCACCCTTGTTATGCAGTTTCTGGCCAATTTATCCTCTTTTCACTGCTTTCCACACAGATGCCATCTGCATGCCATGGTAGACTCATGCTCTGTGACCTGAAGCTGGAACAGGACATCTTGGTCATAAACTGAAAAGAAGCAGGAGCCAAAATCTCACAGCTGTCTCCTCCCTGGCCCTTTGCCCTGTCCCTCTCTGGAGGCCTGGAGCTGAGGGGTACAGGGTGCGAGGGCTCAGCCATGCCGCAATCTCTCCCCAGCTGCCCTGTGGTCACTGCAAGATCACAGCTGCTCATGGCGGTGCCTGTCTGGAGACATGTACCAGTGGGTGACTTGCAGGTTTGTCGCCATAATATCCGGGGCCTGGAGGGAGTTGAACTGTTGCTGTTGAATGAGCACAGTTTCCCCAAATCTCTTTCCTTTTTCCACAGACTGGTTGAGGAGGGAAAGCCTCTGAGGATGATCTCGCTAGTTTTCTTTTCCATAGCTCTTCACAGGAAGAGTGAATTTTACTATTTTTGCACAGAGATCCTGTTGTGAATTCTGAAAACTGCTGCACTTCCTCATTTTTGGCCATCTGTTTACAATAAGAAAGGTAATGGGTATTAAAGTCAAGTAAAGGGTGATCTTTTCTTGGAAGTTGCTTGATTTCTCCATTTTTGCATCCACCCTCTCTCTCTCCACACAAACCTTGGACACGAGTGATGGTTCCTATGAGATGCACCACAGTCACTTGCTCTTTTCGCTTACTGCCAAAATACTCTGTGTTAAAAGGAATTCCAGGAAATTTTGATGGAAAGCTTTAATGAACTAAGGGGCTGAAGTACTATTTTATTAAATAAACAATGGAGGATTAAACTTTTTTTTTAAAGGAATCTCAGGGCGGAGAGCAGGCTGTAGCCCCTCCCCGTGTCCTGCTCTCCCCTGCCTTTTTCCTGAGGCACCCTCAGAGCCTCTCCCTTCTCACATAACCTGATGTGCGTCTGCTGATTGACTAAAATTTGGGTATTCCAGTTGTGTGACAGGTGTGAGAGTGGCTGTGTGTAAGGAGCGCCTGTTTTCTTCATAGTACTGAATGGTGAGTTTCTTCCATGTGTTGTTACCTGTGCAGATGTCTTGCCCAAATTTACTGGATACACTTTGAGTATGTAAATACCTGCATTTTGACGAGCTATCAGCAGATGCCCTGTCCTATAACAGAGGATAGGAATGGTCGGTCAACCTTCCCATACCTTCAAATCCACTGGACAAACTAAGGAGCGCTGCTGATTGTTTAAGACAGAAAAAAAGTTTCAAGGCATTAGCTAGGTGATGCAGGGAAATATTTGCATTGAGTATCACTGTGCATAGTCTAGAAACCACCTGCTGCAACATTTTGTAAAATATGTTTTGAGACTGAAATGCCAAATGGTATACAGATGCTAATCAGCTAAAACCATCAATATCTGTTTTCTGAGCATGGATCAGAGAACAGTATCTTGGATACAGCACAAACTGACAGACAATATTATTGTCAAGCAGAGAAACTATCAGGTCATACTTTAATTCTTCTCAGCTGTCCAGGGAGTTTATTTAATCTCCAGCGCAAAGGGAGGATTCACAGATATATCTAGCTGAGGCGGGAAGGATGTTGTAAAGGCATATTTAATGGCATGTTGTTAAGATTTTATCATGCCCGCATGTGAGCTTCTGGAAATGTGGAAGGTGCAACCATTCTTTTCCCACAGCAAAGAAGATACTTTTTTTTTTTAACATAGTTTGTGATCTGTAATACATAATCTTTACTGCAGATACCATCCCAAAGATTACAGGGCTTTATCTATTTCTTGGTCAATTTGAACTCTTATTTTGTCACCTGTGAAGATACCTGTATGCACTTTTGTACATGTCAGCCAAGGGTGTTTATAATGTGCAGGAGCACTGTCTTTTTTGCTTTCAGGAGCATCAGGGATCTTTCTGTGCTAGAAGATGAGCCTAAAATAGCTCTAATCTGAATCATACCTATATAAGCCAGCCTCAGATCATCTCTTGATACATGCCTTTCCACCTCAGAGGTGTCAGAGAGCTGATTTTGATTGAGAATGGCCTAGTTGTCTTCTCCAGCTTTGTGATGTTCAGACATTATCCTGGAGACAATCTGTGATATTTTGCAAGGTTCAGTCTCAAACTGCAAAATTTGGCTATTGGCACAAAGAAAAGTGAAGGTGCTTTTGGGGGATAGCACCGAATACTTAAAAGCCAGTTAGTTTTTACTACCAAGTTTTGTAAAACGTCCCTGCAGGCATGCCACCAGTTCCTTTCCCTCAAGAATTTGCTCTCAGTATTGAAAACAGATGCTCCTTTTGTGTGGGTCTGTTTTTCTATGCAGAAAGAGGGTTATCTGGTGCTATTTCAAACTACTTGGAAGCAGTATCTTTGTTGTTGTTACGTGTTATCCTGGTCCATGACTGAAGCCCATAGGCATTGCCACACTAAAACTAAGCTAATAACAAATGTAAAAATATCCTTTGAAGACCTGCTTCTTCAATGGTGTGCACTGGCTGAACTGTTTCCATTTCCTCAAATATCTTTCAGTCCTGTCACAATGCTAAAAAGAGGTTGTTGGTTTTCTTTTTAGCTACAAGCTGTTTCAAATTCTTCTGTTACATCAGGCATAGAGGTTTACCATCTCTTTAACAGTGAAAATAGCGATAATTTGGCAGGAACAAAAGAGATACCAAGGTCTCTAGATTTTTGGACATGATGCATCAATCACGCAGGTTGCCAGCAATTTGATTCAGCTATGAGCTGTGAGTGAAACCTCATGTTCAGACATGTGTTTTCGCTCTTCCATGGTTTCCCTTCTGATTAAATGCCGATTGTATCCTACTAGAGCTGGACAAAACCCTGTACTGCCTATTGCTCTTCCTATATGTTGTCATCCCAGTTAAGATGGAGATGTTCGGTGTTGCCCATTCCTATTTTATGGCTTCGCTCCTGTCTTGAAAAACAACCCCTTTGATGACAACCTACCAAAATAACACCCGCTGATGACATAGGTGCATTGCACATCACTTTCTTTTTGGATACTTATGCAATGCACATATGCACTCTCCTCTGAATGAATCTGATGTATTAGGACTTGATCTTTGCAGTCCCTCTCTGCCTGAGAAGCTTCCTGCTTGTAGAAAGGCTCTTTCAGTTTAATGGGACAGCTCATGTTTGTAGGGCCAAGGCCTTGCAGTGCATGGGTAACTTTCACTTCATTTATCGACCTAAATCTTTCAGGCAGCTATGGACAAAGGGAAAACAGTGGTACATTGAAAAAATGAATATCGAATATGTTTCTGATTAAAGTGACAGCTCACACAGTATGAAACAATAAACCCCACATAGAGTCTAAACAGTTACTTCAAACTCAAATCGGCTCATTTGACCATGAAATAATATAATCGATATCAATTGGTTCACACCATTGTTGACTTTGTGACCATAACACTTTTCACAGGGAGGAAGGTTTCCATCTGACATTAAAAGACAAAATGGACTGTTGAGTTTTTTAAGAGAATTTGGTGGAACAAGAGAGCCAATGTTAATTATTCCATGTACTGCTAAATCATATGTTTTGTTTTCTTGGAGTTTTTCCCTTAGAAATCTGCAAGTTCAGACACTCACACAAAAATGGGTAGAATTTTAAAGGGCGGCCTTTTGGGCTTCTCACTTCACCACCGTCCAATCTGTGGCAGGGCAGGTGTAGCAAAAAAACGTAATTCTAGAGGTGATCAGTTAATTTGTTTTTATTTCAAAAATTTCAAAGGGCAAACTTTGTTGGGTATTTGTTTGTTGTGCTTGTCTAGGTTTGTATGTTTGTTCAAGCCTTTAATATAGCATTAAAGGTACAACAAGCAAGCTGCTGTCACTGCTCCTCCCCCACATCAGTACAATGCCATTACAAACATTTCCTTATTATATTAACATCTCCTTCTATGTCACTTGCATCAAGTCACATCTATCGCAGCACTTAATGGAGTAGCACTGAGTTATTGCTCAGTTATTGCTGTTATTGCTACTTAACCTTGCAGATAGCTAGCCAAACTTTCAACTACTAAACCCAGACATATCAAAGGAACAAGCCCACTTCATACACAGTTTCCCAAATATCACACTGTCTTCTTGGCTAAAATAAAAGACAAAAAACCCCCCAAACCCAACGCATGCTCACAGTGATTATAAAATCACTATGTCAAGTCATCATCTTGGGAATAAATTGCTTGGCTTGCATTTCTCTAAAGTCACAAATCTCATGAATTAGTATGCTAATCTGGTGCAAATTCAGTACAGGACTCCTGTGGGGAAGCCAAACACAACAAAAGCCGTGTGTATCTGAGTAGTCCTCTCAGATTATCAGTAAGAGCAGCATTAAAGCTGGGTGGGACAGCATTGTCTCTGGTTCCACATTGTCTAAGGTATCTGCTTTGTGGAGACAAAATAAGACCACAACCGACAGGTCTATCATGCCAGCTTGTTTCTCAAATCCTTGTGCTTGAGGGAAGAAAAAAGTGCAGAGAATATTGTTGATAGTTCTGTTGCATAATACTGCAAATGCTGTCCCTAGCTTTTCTGTAATCACCTCTGCCTTTAAACATATGATTTAGCTATAAATTATCACCCTAGCCATGAGCATTCCCTTCATAAACTCACTGAAAAGCAAATTAACCTTTTCTCTCTCAAATGAACTCTCCTATTAATATGAAAATCAATTCAGTCCTGTTTGTTTTGGTTACCCCAGCCTGTTTGCACTTTCCAAGCTGAATAGTCACTGTCTAGTTAGTCACTTAAGCAGCATTAATTTTAAGAACCAATTAAAATAACCCCACCCAATATAATAGTAAGTGATGTTCTGGAGAGCTTTTCATTACTTCAGCTGTGGTTTCTAATTGCAAAACATAATGTCTAATTATTGCCCTGATTCTTCTGTCCTGACCTTGGACTGGATCCACAGGTGGAGAACACCAGTGCAGTTTAATAGCAGTTCATGTCATCTATGCGCTTTTCAGCTGCCTGCAACTCTAGCCCCTACATATTCCTGGGTGTATCTTTAAGGCAATTTTTTCAGTTGATGCCTTTTTTAGGATCAAACTTGCCTTTTCAGGTTGTGAGCATTATTTAGCACCTGTCCTCAAGTGGTATGCATAAAATTGTACTCTGAGAAACACGCGGAATTTTTATCACCCAAGGAAAAATTCACCCAAACAGAAGTCCACCAGGATTAAAGGAACAAAGCTTGTGTGCAGTGAAGAAAGAACTGTAACAGAATCCAAGTGTTGTATGGTTATGGACATACAGGGTAACAGGAAAGGTTATACAGGATTTTCCTTTGTTCTCACTTTCCGGCAGTCATAGCAGATGGTAAGGAGCATTTTCTCCTCTGCTTTTTGGGCTTTGTATGCTTATACAAAGAATTTCATCACCCTATTTTACACTATCATCTCTCTCACCGACAGGCAAACATGGTTAGTATAAAGCCATTTCTCCTTACTATATTGTCAGGTTTTTTTCTAGACTAAGTAATGTATCTTTAGTTCTCCTACCCCCACCACAATCAATGAATTCCTCTTTTGTGAGGAAGAATAAAGAGCAAGATGCAGCTATATCCTGTGTCACTAAGGAACAGGCCCTAAAAAATTAAAATGCATGTAGTCTTCTCACAGTAGCAAAATAATTAAATCTGCAGCAAAACACTAACTCATGTGGTACCTTAGCAAAATATCAGATTTCACAGTGCCACAGCATCCATTTTGTCCCCTGGCTCTCAGGAGAACTGTTTCAGGGTCTTTGATGACTCAAAGGAGATTGAAGGCATATGTTTTTAGGACACTTTCAGATACATGGAAAAGACAAAATAAAAAAGCTGAAATTCCCTGGCAAAGGCTAAAGGCTCCTGAAAGTGAGAAAAGCTGAGGGAGCTCTGTCACACGACTCCTGCCTACCTGCAGACTCAGGGACAGGATTCAGAGCTACAAGCTGCAACCCTTGAACATATCCACTGATTAAGTGTCCTAATTTTGGAGTCGCCTAAACACCGCATTCAACTTCCCTGTGTCTCTGGAAGTATCTGAGCTGCTTCATTTCTCAATGGCTCACAGCAAACCTCAGCTCATGTCATCTGAGACCTGGAAACAGAGCCTTCCTCCAGATGAGGGCTGATCTGTAGTGTTTTTGGAGGACATGTAGAAGATAGAGAGGCAACAGGCAACAGCTGTTTTCTTTTAAAATATGGCCAAAGGAGGAGGAAGGCCCACTTTTCACACAACAGCCTTGTTGTCTGGGCAGCCACCCAACAGTCAAGAAAGTGAGCCTTGAGCCCAGAGCTGCTTCAGTGTTTTAAACACTTTGGAATAAGTCTGCATTAATGAAACATCCTTGGAAGTGAGGTATCTTCTTTTTCTTTTCTGGCCCAGTGCAACTTGGGTTCAGTTCTGAGGCACACGCACTCCGTGACTCACTAAGGTATTTGTAAGAGCTCTTCTGACTGTACATAACAGCGCACACGTATGTGGGGTCATGACAACTGCCAGCACAAATGTCTGCTGCCAGGGATGTACAACGTTTTTAAGGACAGTCAAGTATGCACGAAGGCCTGGATCAATTTACTTGGTGGTTGGGAAAAGGAGAGGGTACCTGGGTGCCGAACAGCAAGCTGGCAAAGAGAGAGTGGGAGGGAAAAGGCAAGAATGTGTCTTCTCCCCATCTCTAATAATTGTACACCTGCATACTGCTGAATTTCAGTCAGAAATGCTACTTATAGGAGTCCTTTTTTATTATAGTTGTTTCCTGAAAAAAACAGCCCATCAATTCTCTACTTTAAAAGAAATCATTACTTGTTTGCCAATGTGTACATTTATGAAGGGAACAGATAATTCTTTCCAGAGATATAATTTTAGTATCTGTAAATCTACTGCTGGCCTCTTTATCTTCTTGTTCCACCACTTGTCGTGTGCCCCAGGCTCTAACAGCCGTGTTGAGTAGTACAAACTGAGTACAAGCTTTAAGGTGGTTTTGTGTCTGTCCACTTGCTAAATGTGTACTCTTCTTTTTTTTATTTTTTTTCCTTTTTTCTTTTTTTTCTTTTTTTTTTTCTTTTTCCCTATTGGTGTTAAACCAAACTCTCTAGAAAAGGCTGTTAATATAGGACAAAGGTAGTCCTTCAGGGATGGGGCAGACTCTGCTCACTACTCCCATTACCTGCCAGGTTAAGCTGTGGTATTTGTCTCCTTGTTTAAATTCTGTGATGTGGATGAGTTCTTTCCAGTATGTTCAAATACTAGTGGCAGCTGTGCTAAAAGCAGCTCTCTCTAAACTTCCTTTTTAATATGTTGCTGCTTCATTTCTAAAATTTTACACAAATTCAGGCCTACATTATTAGGAATGCCTACACATCTCCTTTGCCCTCCTGAATAGAAAGACCTTCTTAAAGCTTTGAAAGCTGCCCTGCATAGTGCGATAAAGAGGGTGAAATGGAATATATGATGAAATGTCATACACAGTCCAAAATGGATGAGCAATTAGTGAACTAATAATAAGGTTAGAGTACTGTTTCTTCTGAAACCTTTAATTTTTACATCAGTAGGCATCATACGTATATCAGAGTGAAGTAACTTTATAGCTTTGGTTGGTCTTATGATAGCAGTGCTTAGAAAACAAAATAAAGGCATCTATGGCATCCTTAATGGAACAATTAAATCTGCAGATGAAAATGCACAGAAGTCAGGATAAAAAATGTAACATCAGCTAATTTTTCATTTTCATACTGTCTACTGTGTGACTCTGTTGAAATCTAGATTTGTTTTCACAAGTGTTGAAGGACTGCTGCCTTGCCACTAGTTGTATTTATCTCCTTAGGCTGCCTCTATAGTCAGTGAGGAGGCAGAAGCCTTGTTTTGCCTCTCCGAATTGCCCTGTCTCACGAGGCAGAAGTTAGCCTTTGTGAATTAACCCTTGCTGACTCCCTGCATATTAGTTTACTGGATAAGCTGATGTTATTACAACTAATCCTCACTATTTCAATTCCTGATATTTGCACATGGAAATTGAAAGGCTTTGTTTTGTACTAACATGAGCTCTTGCATATAACTTCTTGGTTTGTTGTGGGTTTTGGTTTTTGGGAGGGGGGTTGTATGGGTTTTTTTTTTTTAAGGGAAAAAAAGGGGACGTTGCCCAAGTTCGAGGCAGTTTAGCTTTACAGGCTTCAGTACAGCATCCATCATTAAAATTAAGCATGTGCTTAATTGGGTTTCTGAATATGGATGGATTTAAGCACATGCTTAAATGCCTTGCTCACTTGAGGCCCTAATGGACCATGCAAACTTAAAAGATCACATCTCATTGAGATAAATGGAGTAGATAATCATAAATTTATCAGATTAGAAGCTGCTGCTTGCTGTATATGTAGACAGCAACTTGTAGTGTTGTCCTTCCTCTCCAGGAAGATATCTAGGTCTTACTGACATCAACACTGGGAATGCTGTAGCAGGACAGTTGAAGACAGAAACTTAAAAGATTTTCAAAACCCTATATCCATATCTTATTCTTTAGTCTTCCTTATTACTCTTTATTCTCATTTATCAAGATTTTCTTTTTTTCCACCTGGACAAGAGTTCTTGTAATGGCTAGTGCTGAGCACCCTGACCACCAAGGCATTAACTGGACACTGAAATAAGCCATTCCATAAGCCCAGCAAAGACCAGGAAGATGCAGACTTGTGTCTGGGTTCTCTATGGGATTTTTTTATGAGGCTGGTTGAAACTCATGATTGCCTCACTAAGAAATTAGTATTCTCTGAGATGAGTTTCCCTTGTGTTGAATTAGATCAAATGTGGGAAATGCTACAAAAAATTTTGAAAGAGAAACCGACGAAAATAAAATATTCATATAGATATCATGATCCCAAATGTCATTCCTTAGGAAATAAGGCTATGATATTTCATTAAAGCTAATTATAGTGGACATGTGCTGGATAACCCAGTAATAGGATCTGGATATGTGATGCTTTTTAAAATAAAGGATACTGAACAGTCCCAATAGTGTTTGATTTTGCTTATACAAGGTTCTGCACCAAACAGTCTTTTCTTTTTCTCTCTATATTGCACCTTCTAGTTTTATTTTGAGCCATGTTAGATTTTAGAATTAAAATTGCTGGAGGCTAAATGAGCATGAAGCAGTTTCTGGACAGGTAACAGCCAGAAAATATAACACCTTCTCCTTGATGATGAATTCCGCTAACGTCTACACATTACATTATGTAACTATTTTGTTTTTTCAGATAAATATTTTGCTGAATATCACAAAAGAATATGAGGTATGTAAAAAACCTACAGAATTACCTGGGGGGGTTGAAGTTCGTGTCTTACAGCAAAAGCCTGAAGAAGGGGTATGTGTGTTGCATGTCTCTAAGAAAGGTGAGAAGATGCTGATCTGTAATGCAGTATCACCATGGCTGGTGGCATGTCGTCATCTTTGCACTGAGTTTGCAATGTGTCATGAGTTGCCCTGTCTGAACTGCCCTTGACCTGTCTTCAGCCTTCTTTTACTCTGTTTGGTTGTGACAGCAGTTTCTGTTACTCTTTGGGACTGTGTGGCTGATTTGCTTTACTTCTGTTTATCTCTGTGTGGTACCACCATGGTTTTACAGACAGATACAGGGCAGGCAGGATAAGAGAGACACAAGATGCAGTGTGGAGGGCTACAGGCTGGGGAGCAAGAAGATATGGAGCACAGACTCAGCACCAGAGACCTCACTGCTGTAAATAACTCACCGGTGACTAGTTAAAGAAATGCAGACCTAAAATTGGACAAATCTGGTTTTTAGAATAACAAATGGAACAAAGAAATCATATCTAACATAACCATAAACCCATCATAAAAAATTGGCTGTAATGTGAAGGTGCAGATCAATGGACTAAAAACTAGGTGTAAAAACATGTTACCAGACATGAAAAAGGGACGTCGAGAGAAAAAGGGAAACATCAACATGAACATTACATTCTTCACAGCAAAGGAGTCCAGTGCTGACAACTTGCTGTTAACACTGCCAACACCAGAATGAAACCTGTGACTTTAGGAATCAGAAGGACACCAGAAGGGTGAGTGTAATGTCAGGAAAAGGGGTAGAAACTCATGTGTGTGTGTGTGTGTGTGTGTGTGTGTAAAAATGTAACTGTATTAGTACTGTTTTTACTGAAACATTTTCTGCATAGGCATATTCTTTCTCTTTTCACAGTAACTATACCTGGACAAATAATGATTCTTGCATTAGACTGTTAGGATTTCAATTACATTAATGATATTTTTTTACGTTATGTGTAAGGTATGTTTCCTTTTTGCCCGCAAACAGGACTTTTACCTACCCAAGGAAGAAATTTTAAAAGCATACAGCTCTTTTGCACTATTAGAAAATAGTATAATAAGATCCAGTGGTCTGAAATTGATGTGGATGAAATGACGAAATGGCATTTGTTATACGCTGCCAGCAATAATAAATACATATCAAAATAAAAAGCAAACCGTACAAAACAGGAAAATGGTCTTAATGGGGAACTGTTAATCAGGAATGTGAATTTCACCGCAGGAGTTTGTTTTGGCTTTGTGTTTTTGCCAATGGCAAGCTTTAGGCAAGAGGGAAATAATGTACTATCGCTCATGGAAACAGTCTGCCCTCCCTTCTACGTTTGCCAGGGTGGTGTTGTTGCACTGGCTGTTAGCACTGTTATGCTACCCTGCTTGTGCTCCCACAGGCTTTTCAAAAGAAGCAGCACTTGTTTGGGCTCATGGAGGTTTTCCATTAGGAGAGCGGAAGGGGAGATCATCTACATGCTTCTTCACTCTCTCTTGAACTTAGAAAAAAGTGCTCTGTGCAACGTTTGCTGAAAGACCTTGGCTTTTCAGGGGTTGTGAAAGCTGTATGTAAAATGAATTTTTACTGCCAAAATGGATCTTATTATTTGGAGTGTTTTAAGGCTACATTTGTACAAAGCAGCAAGTAACTGTTCTTTGGAGAGCTACGGCGAGGCTTTATAAGAGCATGGAATGGAAGCAAAGAGGTCTCATTAATTTATGCTTTCATAATATCGAGACTGAAAGGAAATATATTTTAAATAAGAATTGACATAGGAGACCTCCATGATAACAGCTTATAGTGAAGGAAATCATTCTTATACAATATATTTCTCAAGGCTCATAAAAGATAGCAATAACAAACAACATTATGCAGTATCTGGGAAATTCTATTTACTTAAAATGCTTTCTGCTTTTATTATTATCCAGGCTCATTCCTTCAGTGGAAGTTCTGATTGCAGCTTGAGCAATGTGTATGATCTCATTACAACAGGTCTGTATTAGAAAATCTGATACTGATAGTTCCAACAATGGCACCTTTCTCTTATTATCTGTTACTTGGCTACAACAAGAGCCGTGCAAATTTCCTGCCATCAAATTCTGGCAGGTGGCTGAAAACCAATCTAATATGCTGTGCGTATCCCACACAGACCCTATTGCATGGGGAAAAAAAGCACTTCCAATATCCTGACTGTGGCTGGTTTGGAGCACAGCCTGCTGCGCAGGCAGTGTTGGGAAGCAGGCAGGTCTATGCTTTTCTGGGAAGCATACAAAAGGGCCATCACATAGGCCGTAATACAGATACTCATCAACATGAATCTTATGACCATACACCCTGAAGTAAGTCACAGGCAGCTTTCAGGGCAACCATTCATTGATTTCTAGAAACCAATTCCTGATTTCCTCATCATCACTTTTCTACTGCATGCTCATGTCCAAGCCCAGCTAGATTTTTTCCTTTGAAAGGTCTCAGAGGCTAGATAGTGTCACTTAGCCATAAGGGATCACAATTATTCAAAACATATGCTCCTAGATTTTGGTGCTGCAATGAGAAAGGGAAGGAGGAAGAGCGGCCTCTCTCTGTCCCTGTGCAGCTCTCCTACAGTGTTTTGGCACTATTCCTTAGTAATCCTCTACTTTTGTAGGTTTTTGTCAGTACAACTGGTGGTGTAGGGTGAGCCACTCACAAGCCCTGCACCATGCAACAGAAAACCAGTCCTTCCCATCAATCCAAAGTTGATGGTTTTTCAGCCTTTTAAATTAAGATCTATTGTAGAAAGAATAAAAACAAATTTAAAAAATCTAAAATTCCACACACAGTAAAACAACCATCTAAGCAGGGAAAATTCAGAACCTACAAAGTGAGAAATAAAACACGGGAAAAGCTGGAAAACCAATATTACTCGTGAGGAGGAGGGGTTCTTTTCTCCAGGCTTTCATTGAAGTTTAGCAACTTGCAGTGTTTCAGTAGTTGAGAGACAGCATCCTCACCCCTAACTCCTTTGTGCAATCTTCAAGAAGGTAACTTTCTGTCACTTCTGAGGCTTGGTGTAGGTCTGCCCTCTACTGCATATAGCCTCCTGCTTCCTTCAGAAGTCCTCCAGTCCGCACTTCTACAGGCATTTCCCTGCTTTCCTCCTGTCCCACTGCTTGTCTTGCCCTTCAGAAGGACTGGCAGTCTGGCTTGCTTGGATGCTCTTTCAGAAGACATGGATTCCCTTCTGCCCTTCTTTCTAGTGTGTTCCACTTCAAACCACAGTACAGCCACCAGTACTATCCTTCCTCTCTGCTGCCCCTCTTCACAGCATTCCTGTAAAAATATAGCATGATATAAACGCAATATGCCATTGCGCTAGTACCTGCTCAGGAACTATAATCACATCAACCAGCCTGGTCTGCTCTGAAGTCTGTTTGTGACAAGGGCAGCACAAAGCCCGGCTGAAGGAAGCACATGCCATCCACTCCCCAGATCCTTTCCAAAACAGACCATAATGTGTTGGGGTTTTTTTTGTTGTTGTTACTCTGTTGTTGATGGAAGAACTTGGTGGAAGTCTCATGCTGGCCGTTTTGAAGACATTTCCTGACAATATGGTAGACAGTCCTGCTGAAATAGAAAATGTCCGTTTTAAGAATGTTCAGTATCACAGTAAAGTTGCTAAGGAAAACCTCATGCCTTCCCTTTGTTTATGAATGCACATCTTGATGAAATCCTGTGACTAGTTAGTTGCTGACATTTAACATTATGAATTAATAAAGCCATGAATTTTGTATAAGTTGTTTTCTGGAAGGTCTTTCATGTTGCTGATTGCTATATTTCTTAATGGAATAAATCCTTCTGCTTGGGGTTGTTTCAGTCTTCACAGATGACATCTCAAAGTAGCTCATTTATTCGGGGAGTAAAACAGATTTAACGAACCATGAGAAACACATGATTTTTCACAAGTGACCATAATGACAACGGTTCATAGATAATAACAGGCTATTTACCTGTGCCTGAATTGCTTCAAATTTATTTCCTTCAGACATTTTCCTAACCTTGGCTACAGTAGCAATATGATAGAGCTATAGGTCCACCAGCAACGTGTTAATTAAAATTAATGTTTCTTATTGAGTTGTTGCATTAAGCACATAGGTCTTCTCAAAGAAAATATGACCAGCTAACCAAACAAATCTTTGGGCCTGACCAGCTTAAGAGGTTAAGGATTTCTCTGTTTAGCTGCCTACAACTTTCCTGGCAGTTGTATGAACTTCTAATAAGCATATCCTTATGGTTATTGACTCACCTCTGTAAAGTGTAAAGCTTGTTTCTGTTGCCGTTAGGCTGTTGGACTGATGTGCTTACCCCAAGGAGCAAGAAACACTTTTAGATTCTTATGTATGTGAGCGAGTCAGATTTACATATGGTCTGATCAGGTATTATGGATTAGATGGATAGATGATTACTGAAGACAGAATCAACACTAGGCCTTTTCCTACCTGGAGTTTACTGAAGTCTGGGAGTGAAGAGAAGGTATAGAGGAATTCAGTCTCACCTGTGTCAAAAGTTAAAGCGATACATAACACGACAGCAGTTGCAGGGTTAACATGCATACATATATAAAAGTAACCAGGAGAAAACCGGGAAACAAAATGGATTCAGTGGACGCAGTTGGATATCCCAGGTAGGTTTTATGTGAGATTTAGACACTTGAATCCAAGAACACAACTAACAAACCCCTTATTTAACCTCCTCAGCATCAAAAAGGCTAAACATAACTTGGGTTTTCATTGGGTTACAGGGCTGTGCTCCACCTTCTCTCCCCACACGTTGGCCTCCCTATTATATGCCTCTGTAAAAAAGTTGTCCATCCTCAGGTGGCAGATTTAGGTACCTGCATCTGTGAGACTCCTTGGCTGCTAAGATCCTTGCAGAATCCAAGAATTGGAGGAACCCATGTCATTGTCTTTCATTGGGCAGACAAGATTTGGTCTCGGGCATCATTAAAGTGCTTTAATAATTCCTGTCTTAGATCTAATTATGCACTTGAGCTTGGATTTAATTTACATTAATAATTTTATATAAGCATAAATACCAAAATGCATAATATAGCTTTCACAGACAAGCTTCCAGGTCAAAATAAACTCCAGGATCTACATGGCAGAATATGAACTTTAAACATTTTTAAGAGAAAATTTTGGCATTTATGTAACAAGAAAAGAGGTAGAGAAAAGAGCTGCAGTGATAATTTCCCATGAGCCAAGTAATCCTGATACCTTTTTTCACATGCATCCCACATCTTTGAAAGGATATGTACTGCATCTTCTATAAGTGGAGAGTTTTGAGATGTGCAACATTTCCTGTGTAACAACATATCAGTTTCAGGTTGTGATGAGAAAAAATTGCTTTCAAATATCACAGGTTCAAAAGTGCAGCTGAAATTTTAAAGTATTAGTTTCACATTCTGCTTAAGAAAAACTGTGAAAAGAGAAGCAGAGAGGAGACTGGGGATAAAATTCCAATAAAAATATCTATATCTAGACAGACAGTCAGCATTATATATGTCTATATAATACTGTGTGCATGACAAATATGGTAACGGAGCACTGAGGCTGCATGGTTAGGCAGTCAAAAGTTTGGAAACAGCCTAGTTAAGGTTGCTCACTGTGCTGCTCTGCTCCCTCACATTGTGAACACATTATGCCTTTTTTAACTGCAGTGCCTCTCAGCATTCTCTTTCTCCAATAGAATAAATATTTCTTTTATATAACCTCTGGAAACTTGAAACACTGTTTATTCCTCTAAGCATTTGTGGATTTTCATTATCATAGTGGTGTAGACAGTAACACAGATGCTCAAGCTGGTTTTTAGCCTTTTGTACCATTCAGATGGCACAGAAGGGCCATAAACCAGACAGCATCAACCTACCTCTCCGCCCTCCTCCCATATTTCCTTCTGCTGTGTCTGCTGTGGGTGCTTTTCTCCCACCTCGCGCCTTCTGCCAGTTTTGCCTGGTTAAGTAAAATGAAACACAGCAGCACAGATTTTCAAAAGAGGAAAAAGAGCTGGTAAGAACCTTCCTCCATCTTCACTCCTAGGTGTAACAAAAGATGCAAGACAGCATGTCCTGCAAGTCTTCACGTGTTTTGTCCTTGTCTGTCTCTAAGGCCAGGGTGAAAACCCACCAAACCGAGAAGTCTGGATGTAGGCCTAGCTTTTTTTTTTAATATACCTGTCACGGTCATGTTTTGCTTCTCCTACCCTCCTCCCACAGACACTTGGTATTTCTCTGTTTGGAAGGCCTACCAAGCCTGAAGAGAGCAACCTTTTCCCACCTGACTTCTAAAGTGGCTTTCTTGTCTCAGTGCTGTCAAGTCAACACCCTCCTCCCCACCCCCAAGCCACTGTATGGCTAGGAGTCAGTTCACCTACAAAATCAACTGCCTGATAAATAAGCAAGCTTTAAACTGCTACTCTCTGGAGTTTTCTCTTGACATAGAATAGGTCTCTAAAGATGATTCCTTTAATTTTCATGCTGGTGACTTGTATGTCTTCTAAGCCGTCATTCTTGAAACAGCACATAGCATTTCAAATCCTGTACCCACCAAAAAGGGGGTCAGTCTATTGTCTCTTTAAAAAAAATGTATGCAATAAAACTACAGCATCTACTGAAATCCCTTCGATGCTCATCCAGCCCACAGATATCAATGGTGTCACAACAGAGTCATCCTGATACACACCTGGACAAGGACTTCTGATGACAATCTAACCCAGACAGTCCAAATAATTGCTGCAGCATCTTATGGAGAAAGTGAGATATTTATAATAAAGATAGCAAATACTTTGCTGTATAGTTCTATATATTCTATATGTTCTATATAGTTGGACAGTCTAGCAGGCAAAATCACAGCTGTGTGCATAGCCCTTCGCTTTCTAGTTAGGAAGTGGGCAAGCACATGGTTTTGGATGTGGTTAATAACTTTACTATCTCCAGTTTATTGTCAGGACTCCCCTGCTGGAGATCACTGCCCTCATTTCTGAAACTGCAGAACACAGATGCTTCAGGAAGCATCTTTTCATGTTAAATCTGCAAGGTTGAAGTCATCTTCATCATCAGTTTAAGTTAAGAAGGAAGTCTTGGCACTGAGGCAGATGAGGAGTAGCCACAAGTAGCTTTCTACCAGGCTTTCTGTTGGTGTGTAACCTCCAGTGGAGAAACAGGGACAAATGGGGAGGGGTGCATGTGGCTGCAAAGCAAAGGGATTTGCATGCCTTTATTGTACCTGCTGGAAGCTTCTTATTCCCATATTTGTGTTCCCAGAGCTAAGTCTTCAGCATTAGCCTGATTCTTACTCATTCTCTGTAATGGGTGTGCCATGGATTCAAACCTACTTTACTGCACGGCTGTCAAAGAGACCAGGGGACAAAATAGAGACTGTTCGCATGAGGTGGAAGCAGCACAGAAACATTTCTCATATTAAACCTTTTCAGCTTCTATTTCATTTTGGAGGATAGCATAAAATTCTTACCTGGAGTGATGGTTTTACAGCTTAAGGAACGCAACATGATTCTGTAATGCAACTCCATCATAATTTTCTTCTTCTACAAACCTGATCTTAGCTTAATAGATTTCTATTATGAAGTTGTGTTAGGATAAAGAAGAAAACATGGTGTGCTACAAATTCAGAGCAAGATCAGAAGGCTGTATGAGAAAAAAGGTTTAACCGGGAAGGTCAGCCACTCTTTAGCAATTTTATTATAAATAACTCAATTATATTGCATAATTCCCATGATTGCCAGAGACCCCATTGATTACTCACAATGGTACTGCATTAGGATGCTGATAATGAGATGTTTATTTTAATAACTATTCTCTATGTAGATGTACTAGTTTGCAGAAGCACTAGGTTAAGGATACTTCAGTTAAGTGACTCCTGAATGAATTTAACATAATAAGGAGGACAGATGGGCTTTCAACTCCGTAGCAACAGTAAAGAAAACAAGACATCACTGGAGCATGGATGCTTTCATGCTGTTCTTTTTGCAAATGCAATGTACTGCCTTTCAGCACATTAGCTATTTCTGCTTAGGATGGTTATATCATATAAAAACTCAGAACTTGAATCAATAAAGGCTAGACACGTCTGACACTTACGTTAAGCAGCAGCTTACCCTGGGAAGAACAATTATCTGTTTCTTTGACACATACATACTCTAATAAATGGAATTGCACTGGAAGCAAGGTAATGGATACCTTCAGCAACAGTTGCAGATCCTGACCTAAAATTAATGATGAAAATAATGGGGTTTGATTTTTACCAGAACTTCCATGAGAAAATAGATTCTTTCTACCTGGTCCCGTCTCTCCTCTCCACTTTGCAGGCAAATCTTGGTTCCCTTTACTGCCCCCATAACACCTCTTTGATGAGCACATTTCAATATGTGAGCTATTACCCGGTGTAGAAAGCTCTCCTGAGAATCCAGATGCAATTCCATTTCTATGCTCAAAGCCATTATCACTCTGGATCCAAAGGTATTCGTAACATCTACAAACAATCAAGGAAGAACTGAAGATGCAGTTCCAGCAACTGAAATTTAAAAATCCATTTCAAATACAGAGGCACTGTAATCTGTACAGAATGATTAGATTTCACACAACTACTGAACTATTTTGACAATTTAGTCCTTAAAAATCTGTACCAATAACTATACTGCAAAACACAGAGGCATCAGCACAGCATGATGCAAGTCTCTGATCTCAAGTTAATCTTTAAAAATAAAATGACCTAGAAAGAATTTATTTCATTCCTTACGTAGCTGAGGGTTTTGTGTTACACTCTGCAGAGAGGAAAGGCCTGGAAGGAATTTCATTTGCTACATCTCATTGTCATTTCTGTTGAGCTGTCACTTACCCTCACTAATCTTGCAACAGTCTCTGCCCAGCATCTTCCCATGTAAGCAAGACTCCCCTGTTGAGAAGCCTGCGCAGGATGCTTGGTATAGCTTCCAACATTTGGGCCAACATGTCGCATGTGATGTATTAAAGTTTTTCTAGACAGCTTTCAGAGTTGTAGCTGCAGCCATGCTCTTCCACTGATGGTTTGCCAAAGACCTTTGGAGAGAGTGCCCAGTACTCTGTTATCCTAGCGTAGCCTGTGTTGTGGTTTGTGGAGGACCAAGACTTTCCTTGCCCAACCCTTCATGCTCTATCAGTATCAATGCTGCTCCACAGACCCTCTGCTTTGTGTCTTTGATGCAGTGGGGTGTGGGTGAACCTGACTGGAGGCTCTCAAATCACAGACAGTGGTATTCATCACAGCTGCCCTTTAGACAA
This sequence comes from Hypotaenidia okinawae, assembly GCA_027925045.1. Taxonomy (NCBI): domain Eukaryota; kingdom Metazoa; phylum Chordata; class Aves; order Gruiformes; family Rallidae; genus Hypotaenidia; species Hypotaenidia okinawae. The sequence goes on from BSDF01000001.1 coordinate 102,653,672, forward strand.
CACAACCACTTAGTCTCTACTCTGGATAGATCTGTTCATAATCCAGATGTAATATTACTTCTCAGCAGCAAAATGAAACAAATTCATTAACATAAATACAAGTAAGAACTTGGGCAGGGCCACAGAAAGACCTCGCTGAAGCGAAATACATTCACATATACATGTATACCTTTGTGTGTATGGTTATGGGTGCATAGAGAAATGAGTTAGAGAATGTGCTGCTTTTATATACTTTCATGTCTGACAAACAAAGGAACTGTCACATGTATGCCTGTCCTGTTAATAGAAAAGGGGTTATAAGGGGATTCTGATGATTATTACAATCTGTCATGCTTTCACATAAAAAAAAATAAATTACACCAAACATATAATGAAAATATTTTAGTGGATGCTCAGTCATTTTGAACCAAGTTATCCATCATGCTTTACAAATACAAGCTGTAATATAGGGGAATTTTCTCATCTTTTCTCCAGAAGAGAAAAAGAAGTACCAAACCACAGGTTATGGGTGTTCATCTTCTTGTACAAAGATGAAGGAATTAAACTATACAAGGACCAATTCTGGTTCATGATATCTGTTTCATAACTGCTAACAAAACTAAATTTTCAGTCACAAATTTTTACCTTGAATCTAAGGGGTTCCCTGGAATCTCTGCATTAACATGCTTTGTAGATTATAAAACATATAGGTAATATTATTTGGTATTAATTTGAAATAAAAATAATTTCCCATGGTTTAAATACATACTGGTTTTGGCTGGGTTAGTCTTATTTTCTACATAGTAGCTATCATGGGGCTGTGTTTTGGATTTGTGTTGAAAACACAGGGATCTTGTCGTTACTGCTGAGCAGTGCTGACACAGAGCTGAGGCCTTTGCTGCTTCTCACACCACCCCACTGGTGAGTGGGCTGTTCAAAGATCTTGGGTGGGGAGCAGGGATGTCTGTCAGGACATCTGACCACAGCTGACCAAAGGGATATCGCATACCACATGATGTCATAGAATCACAGAATGCATTAGTTTGGAAAGCACCTTTAAAGGTCATCTAGTCTGATCCCCTTTTGGCAAGCTGGGACATCTTCACTAGATCAGGTTGGTCAGAGCCCCATCAAGCCTGACCGTGAACATCTCCAGGCATGGGGCCTCCACTACCTCTCTGTGCAACCTGTTCCAGGGATCTACCACTCTCATATTGAAGAACTTTTTCCTAATATCCAACCAAATTCTCCCTTTTCTAGTTTAAAACCATTACCCCTCATCCTAGTGCTACATGCTCTTTTGAACAGTTCTGTTCCAGCTTTCTTATAGGCACCTTTCAGGTATTGGAAGGCCACTATAGGGTCCCTCCAGAGCCAAAATGAACAAGTCCAACTTTCTCAGCCTGTCTTCATAGGAGAGCTGCTCTAGCCCTTTGATCGTTTCTGTGTCCCTCCTCTGGATGCGCTTCAACAGGTCCATGTCCTTCTTGCGTTGAGGGCTCCAAAGCTGGACAATCCTTTTCCTGAGGGCTGCTTTCAAGTACGTATCTCATAACCTGTATGGATAATGGGGACTGTCCTGACCCAGGTGTGGGTTCCTGCACTTGGCTTTGTTAAACCTCATGAGGTTCACCTGGGCCCAATTCTCCAGCCTGTCCAGGTCCCTCTGGGTGGCATCTCATTCCTCTGACATATTAACCTGACCACTCAGCTTGGTGTCATCAGCAAACTTGCTAGGGGTGCCTTCAATCCCACGGTCAATATCATCAATAAAGATATTAAACTGCATTGTTCCCAGCACAGACCCCTGAGGAACACCACTTGCCACAGTTTTCCATCTTCAAGCCATTGACCACCACCCTCTGGATGCGACCATCCAGCCAATTCCTTATCCACTAAACATTCTACACATCAAATCCATATCTCTCCAAGTTACAGAGAAAAAGGTTGATCATGTCATAGACCTTGCAGAAATCCAGACAGATGACATCTGTAGCTCTTCCCTTGTCTACTGATGTAGTTACTCCATTGTAGAAAGCCACCAGATTGGTCAGGCAGGGTTTGACCCTAGTAAAGCCATTCTAGCTATCTTGAATCACCTCCCTGTCCTCCATGTGCCTCAGCATAGCTTCTAGGAGGATCTGTTCCATGATCTTCCCAGGCACAGAGGTGAGTGACAGGTCAGCAGTTCCCAGGGTCCTCTTTCCTACCCTTTTTAAAAGTAGTCGTGATGTTTTGTCTCTTCCAGTCACCAGGGACTACACCTGACCGGCATGACTTTTCAAATATCATGGGGAGTGGCTTACCAACTGCATCAGCTGATTCCTTCAGGACTCTGGGATGCATCTCTTCAGGTCCCATGGACTTGTATACATTCATGTTCATGATCAGCATGTAAAGCTGCAGAAAGAAGTAGGAGTGGGTTTTTAGGAATGATGGTGTTCATCTTTCCAAGTCTCCATTACGCATGATGGATCCCTGGTTTCATGGGGATAGCTGAACACCTGCCTGCCCATGGGAAGTGGGGAATGAATTCTTCATTTTGTTTTGCTTGCATGTGTGGCTTCTGCTTTCCCTATTAAACTGTCTTATCTCAACCCACGCGTTTTCTCACTTTTACCCTTGTGATTCTCTCCACCATCCCATCGGGGGCTGAGTGAATGAGTGGCTGCACAGTGCTTAGTTGCCATCTGGGATTAGACCACAAAAAAATTTTGCCTTCCTATTATGTTAGATAAAAGCATTAACTCTATTTTCTATATAATTCTTTTAAATCTTATTTGTTGGGGTTTGGGTTTTTTTGTAAGTTTTGGGGTTTTTTTTCAACTTTCTAATACTAACAATCCTATGGGAAATCTGGAACTCTAATTTAATCCCATATACAGATTTGTCTTTAACCCTACCCAATTCTCTCTCTTGCATACCATAACACTGTGCAGTGAATATTTTCATGCAAAGACGCTATCTGAAAAATAGGGCCAGTTTTCACTCAAGTCTAAAAGAGAAGCTACCATAATAATAGCTGCTCATATGATATATTAAAAGAGCAATTTTTTTTTTAACGGTGCAAGAACAAACAAATTAACAACAGCAGAAAACCCATACAACCAGGGTAGAGGGAGTATTTAAAGAAAAGAAAACTCATTGCTATTTTGCTTAGTTCCACATTTTTTAATGTGGTGTCCAGACTTTTCATATGCTTCTATGCAAAATTGACATGATTAGATATCTCTTTTCGTCTTTACTTCAATTATTGGAGCTGTAGGTACCTTAACAGGGAAATGAGGACCACAACATTTCTCTGCTTCACCAACCAGTCCAGTTTTTAATTACTGAGGTATGGGAAAAGACTTTCTACCTCTGCATTCAGTATAAGCCTCATTTTTATAGTCTGTAAGCATTTCTTCCCTAAAGTTTCTCTTTACATGAAAAAGGCAGTTGGTTCATTGGATGTGTTTCTCAGCCCTTCTGTCCCCTGTCCCACTTGATGATCTCTGCAGCCAATATTTAAAGACTTTAACACAGGAAATTCATCCTATGTGCTCAGAAAAAAAAAGGTAAGCTAAATCTGTGCTTGCTTCCTATCCCACTTTGAGTATAACACAGCCGGTATGTGGCATGAATAAGAGTGTGTGCAAGGCAGGGTGGAAGGAGAAGCAAGACTGGGAAATAAAATGGCTCTTGAAAAGCAGGAAAAGATGCTGTTTGGTAGTCACAAAATACCAGAAGGCTAAATGCAAATTTGCCCTTGCAGAAAGAAATGGAAAAGGGGAAGACACTGGAAGCAAGTTGAGTTCAAGTTTTCTTTAAAGTTTCAAGTTTGTCTGTAACAGAGACAGAGTTTGACTCTCAGTGCTGCTGACATTGCATAAAGTGAACCCACCAGTGAGGTTTAGATGAAACCTAGGTAAACAGCGGCAGATTTCATGCTGTTCTAATACAGACCCCTGTGAAAGCACAACTGTTCAGAAAAATGTGTAATATACTTCAAGTACGTGGGCCTACAAACCTCAAGAGGCACCACTGCAATGGTTCTAGCCGAATGACTTCTAATTTGACACAGAAGAGGCAACCTACCAAGTAATAACTATGAAAACTGTACAGGGACAATAATTCAGCTTACGGTAGCTGTATTTTAAGCACAAGGAGATCTGCTGTATATTAGTGCTAACCTTAACACAAAGCTTACCTTGCAATCAGATGATTGCTCCTTTTTTAAAAAAAATGTGTGTGATTGAAACAAAAAACAAACCATAGAACATGTTGTAAACACTGACACTTCCTATGTGCCACATTGCATACACTAAAAGACAAAATAGAAGCATTTGTAGCAGAGGAACTACCAGCATGAAAACCAACATGAGTCTTCCTCTGAGATCACTGGCAAGCCACCCGTGATTTCACTGGGCAGGACAGGTAAATTCACTCTATAGGTCTCTTCTTAGCCAAGGATAATTTCTGAAGCTCTTTTCCATTACAAACATAAACCGTCCTTCCCATATAGTACATTGTTATTCAAAGAACTGCTTGAGCAGTAGCTGATCAGCATGACAGCTCAACGCTAAGTGCCAGGATTTTGTCTGTTTTCCAGAGGCACAGTGTAGTTCAGCAGTACCAATACAGGCCTGAACAGGAATAAAAAATCATGGGTTCTGGCCTGGCACTAGTTCCTTCTAGTCCCCATGAAGCTAAAAGCAAATGTTGAAGAAAATAGTTATTTATTGATGCTGTTCTGCACTACTATGCATAAGACACATACTTAATTCCCAGCCCCTTGCTCTGCAGAGATCACGAGCACTTAAACCAGAATGTCTCATCACTTCGGTAATGACATCTCCAGGGATCTCTGGTGTTGGGCGGATAGGCTACAAAATCTGAGAAGGTGACTGATACTGTCTTGGTGCAAATGCTGAGTCCCTAAAATAAGAGCACAAGAAGCTGCTGCAAGAAGGTGTTGTTAAAATTCTCAAATATACATTTATTAATTAACACATGAATTTTATTAATCAACTACATCCCTCTTGTTGTGACAAATCCTTTTTATAAAGCGTGACACGGGCGTAGCAAAGTGAAGAAGCAGGAAAACTCCTGGTGTGTTCTGGCTTAAAGAGAAACGCAAGACGTCAGGTATGGAGAGGCGCTGCAGAGGCACAGCAAAAACACCCCATAGCTACCTCTCCGCGTAATCAGTTTACTAATCCGGCCATCAGTCAGGACTAATAGGAGCTGTACATTTTTATTTCACAGTGCTTCGAAATCTGGGTCAGCCAAAACCGCGTCGTCCCCGCCTCGTCCTCCTCTCCGCCCTCCCTCCCCCTCCCCGGCTGCCTGAGGGAGCCCCGGCGTTGCCTCGGCAGAGGGAGGCACTGCCAGCGCCGGCCGCTCCGAGGAGCCAGAAGGCAGCAAAAAGCTGCCTCAAAGAGATGAGAAATCCAAGCGCCGGTGATGTCCATTTTGTTTCGAGCACAATCTCTTTGAGGATTATGAAACTTCAGAAATGCTTAACGCCTTCCGGAAAGTCAAAAGGCTGATGCTATTTATCACGTCTCAGTGTAAAATAGCTGACCTGTCCTGAAATTATTGGGGTGCTCTCAGCAGGTTAAAAAAATCGTCAAGGTATTTGCAGGCTGTGGTGTAAGCGCCTCTTAGGAGAGTCACATGCAGGCATCTGTGCAGGTGGGGAACGGTGGGACACCAGCACCTTTACCTGGCTAGAGCCCAAGGCCCTAACCTGGGCTGCGCTGTAACGCTTTATGGGAAGAACACCCAGAAAGGTGGGGTGTGCTGCTGCCTCTCAGAGCCTCAGTACAAGGGCACTACAAAAAAGAAGACAAGGACCAGCAGAGCGAGCGAGTGCTTCAAATGGGACAGGGTTGGGACCAGCAACCGGCTCTGCCACCAGCCTTCACGCCAGTCACCGCTTCTGGGCTGGGGCCACCTCTCACCTGTGTTTTTGGGTCCTGGGTCAGGTGGCCAGGACATTCAGCCTGGGTATAAAAGCATATCCCTATGTACACATAAGAAACATACACCATACCACATCCACCAGAGGCAGCAATGCCTCTCCTTTCCTTGAGGAAATGGGTTGGAAGGGGAAAGAAGATGCAGCCGTAGCTTTGCTCTGGGAACATGTGCAACCCCCATGGGGACTCAAAATCCACTTAATGGCTGTGGGTTTCCTTCCTTTTTCATCGAGGACGTTTTGCCCAGCTCGTGTCAAAGGCTTTGCGAGTTTTCCCAGACATCTGAGAGGTTCAGCTGTGCGGAGGCTCTACCATGTCTCTGGGCCTCTCAGACATGTTACATCTCTACTTTGGCCATGGTCCAGGTGTGTGCCGAGGGTTTCTGTAGCTGTGCTGTGTAGCTCTGATCAACAATGCCGACGCTTCTGGGATGTGTTTTTGGGATCTGCTGTAAATGAGCTTGGTGTGTGATACATCCCCGAGACATTATCTTTAACGCTTGTGCACAGAACAAGTGTTTGGCACATAGATACATGCTTTTGCCTGGGAAATCCTTTGTAACTATGGATGTGTAGAAAGGCGAGAGTAAGCATGTTTTGGATATATCAAGGAAAAGAAAGCTTTGAAGGAAACTTGCCCCAGAGGAATGACTTGAGTGCAGTGACTTCCTCGTGTTTTCAAATCCACCATGCTTAAATACATAAACTTGGGCATTACAGTGCAAGCCACTCTCCTACAGACACCTGCATGTCTTTAGCATTTCATACTTTCTAATATAAATAGCAGTGACGCCTTGCTTTTGTGGCAGGACTGTGAATAAAATCTTTTATAAAATCAGCCAGCGCTGTGCAGACAGCTCCAGCCCCCTGCAATCAATACTTTATGGATAAGTTGATGCGTGCACTCTGCAGAAAATGAAACGAAATGTACCATGTCAGTTTACATAATCCAAGAGCCGATAGCCTTCATTTTCTGAGCCACCAAAACAAAGATATAAAATAAGGAGATTCAGAGGCTGGAGTTTAATCTCTGTGTATTTTGCCTTTTTTTTTTACCTTTCCCCCAAAATGTCTCAAAATTTTTTGAAAGGGAGAAGAAAAATCTGAGACTGCTGCAGCATTTCAGACATAGGCTGGAAAAACAGTGTAAGTTGGGGAAAATGTTGCATAAACACCCTTCTTTTTGTATTATGCTGGCTGCCTGACACATCAGATAAGTCTGTGAAAGGCAAAAGCTTTTAGGATCTTTCATCTGAATTTACCTCAGGACTTCAATTTTCAACTTTTTTTCCTTCCTGTATCACCCAAAAAGAGTACAGGGGGAACACTCCTGGAACCATAGTGAAGGAGAACAAAGCCCGTGCTGTAAGAGTGGGGTCTCATGGTCCCCTGCTCTCCCTGTCCTCTCCTTTGTGGCTTTGAGGGTGTTACATTCATGTTCATGTGCAACAGTAACATGTCGTTTCAATGATGAGCACTCTTCAGGATCCCTTCTTTAAGCACCAGGACTTTCACATGCAGGTGATGGCTTCTGCAAGTCCTGTCGGCTTCAGGTTCTGATTGTTCATCCAAACATGCACAGGTCTTATGCGTATGGCTGGATTTGCACAAAATTGATGCCTAGGTTGGAAAATATTGGCTTGTATTAAACATGGCACCATTCCCTGTTCATGTTCTTACTCCCAATTGTTTGAAAAAGGTTTCACATATGAGTCAATTTCTTCCCATTGAATGATTTCAGACAGTAGCTGATAATAAGACTTATCAGATGTATTTATGCAAGAGACATACTTGGCAGTCACATGAAAATGAAAAAAGAAATATTATTTTTTAAACTCATGACAATTGTCATATAAATAAATAAATGTTAAAAAATAAACAGAGACATAACCATGTCTGCCAAGTTGGCAGTTAGGTGCCTAAATACCCTTACAAATCTGGAACACTATAGTGCTACAGCTGGTCCTGCCTCTCCAAGCTTCTATTGATTTTCAGGGAGAATCAACCCAAAAGAGCTAAGATCTTTGAGAAAGGAAAAAGAAATAGGTTGCCCTTTCTGCAGACGCTCATGCCTGTAGTGGAATTATTTGCATACATACCTGCAAGTTTGCAGATTTTTACATTTACTTTTCACATTCCCACAGAGCTTTGTCAACTGATACGATTTACAACATAAAATAAAAAGTTAAAAAGATAACAATAAAGTAAGCACTACAAAGCCCTTGGTTTGGACACCAATACAGCTGACACGTTACTCAAATCTAGTACTTCTTAGACATTATTTGTGTTCCATTTAATCAGATAAGGTCTCAAGTAGTCTCTTTCCAACCTAGGGCATCATCCAAGTTACCTTAAATCCTTTAGATTTTCTGCTACGATCTGTAGTAAGTGCCCAAGACTTGTAAGGGATGGACTTCACTATCTAGGGGACACTGTGGGAAGGGCGGTGGCCCTTGCCAGGAAAGCAAATTTAGAACATGCATGGAAGGTCCACCTTTCAACTCAGTTGAACCAAGGGTCAAGGAAGAAGAAAGTGTTTTAGTGTAACTGTAGATGTCAAAATCAACAAAGAAAAGTCAAAACAAAGCCATCCACAGCAATCAACGTAGTACCAGTTATTCAAGAACAGAATCTGTTGCTAGGTGCTGGCCAGGAAGAAAATAAATGCGCTGTCTTCTCTGCTATCCTCTCCCCTGCCAGCTATCCCCACTAAGTTATTTCTGTACTACTTTGTCTCCTCGCTTTAGTCTTCATTCTTGCGTTTTTCATCACAGTGCCTCCCTAGAGCATTTTCCTCATCCTGGGCTACTAATCTGTGGGATGATAAACCCAGGAGACAAAGCTTTTTCCTGCTGTTGCAGTCAGCTACTTTTCCTTTTACTTTTTTTCTTCTTTATTTTTTGTTCTTGCTCTGTCTGTTCTCCTATTCTTACTGATCTCCTCTGAAACACACAGGGCAGAGGACAGGAAAGAAGGAAGTATAAGTGAAGTTATTGCCCAACGCAGAAGAAGGCTCAAGTTACAACATCCTTAGCTAGAAAAACTATCAGAAGCAAGGTTTTAGAAGAAGAAATGTCTTCCCTGCTGACAGCACCATGAGATATAGCTTCAGGGCAGAATTTTAAAAACAGAGGTTGTCTTGACCTCTCTCTAGCCTTGCATGGTGCTCAGCATGATAGAGCAGGGGAAAAAAATTACACTGGGTCAGATGCAAAGACACATTGCATTGCAGCGGACATGTAATCACTCCCTTGATTTTTCTGTGGCTCTAGATGGCGAGAACTGGGATACTCTATTCAGCATGACCACAGGAAAGATTTGAAAACAGAGAGTTCAGAAAAGAGCAACAAAATAATTAAGGGGCTGGAGGGATTTATGTATGAGGAAGATTAAAAGAACTAAATAAATATGTATAGTTTGGCTAAGCGATAACTAAGGAGAGGCATGCTAACCATCTACAAATATTTGACTGGCATACACACTAGGGAGGGAAAGGAATTACTTAGCATGAAACAAGCAGGTATATCAGCGAGTAATGGGATGAAATTAAGAAATGGAAAATTGAGGCAGAATTTAAAGCAAATCCTCCTGACAATGAATTCTAATAGTCTGTGGAAAACATACCAGCATATGTGCAAGAGGGAACAGTCCCGCATTGATAAGAAGGGGGACTTAAATGACTTGCTGGGCCTTTCCAATCTCAAATATTTATGATTCTATAATTAAGTATTATTAAATTTAATGACATGTGGCTTTTTTTTTTTTTGAGTGAGTTCTGGCTGTTGCCTCAGGTCAGAAGTGTGCAATTATTTCCTAACTAAAGGTCTTATATTTTAACTCATGAATTCTCCTGAAATTAACTAGGGTGGTCTGTCTCTCTTCTCTCTCTCTCTTTTTTTTTTTAACCTAAATTGAATTTCTGTTAATGCATTTTCTCTTATTTTCAAATAACAGCTATCTGCCCCTACAAGCAACTCACAAATCCTTCTTTATGCAAGGCAAGCATGCATACTTATGGTTGCATGGCCCAGGCTGAACCTGGTCAACCTCAGGTTAAATGCCTTCTGTGTTCAAGAGAACCACTGCCCCAAAGCCCAGATGAGCACAGAGGCTCTTCTTACTTGGAGGATGAACTCTGTGAAACCAAGGGAAAAAAAAGTTACATGGTATTGCCAATTAAGAGCTTCTGCGAGTGCTTTGCACCTAGCTCATGTCCATATGAAGAGCTTCATGTCATTGCTTAATCCTGTGCCACAGCCTCATTCATTAAATGCAAACAGGTGCTTACATGGTAGTTGATGGAGCTCCTGGCCAGTATCACAGCTCTATTTTACATTAGCAAACTCCTTCATTTTGATGCACATGCCTGCTCTTGCCAACGTATGCTTCGAAATGTGTCCAGAAATGGGTTTAAATCTAGGAAGTGATCAGCAGATTGTGATTTCACATAAGTAGTCATTTTGGGGGGTGCAAGTGGCTTGTTCTGATCTGTCTCAGCATGTGCTGCCTGAGGGAGTTGTGGAAGACAGCACTGTAGTTTTTGCGAAAATTCTACCATTGTATGTTTTATATGCACAGGCTGAGTTTATGCAGTCTAATTCTTTGTGAATTATTATATAAACATAACTTTTGTCCAGGCAGCATCGCTGTTCACCTCTTGCTGTGGAAGCGCAACTGTTACGCTTTGCATTGTTGTGACGCTTGCTTTTGGTTTCCCCGTGTCCTGCAGCTGCAGAGTGGATAATTTTCCAACACTTCACCAACAATTTTTGACATTAATATTCACTTCATTCTTGACTGCTTGCTTCAAGCTCCCCTTTATTATATGTCCTGGACTTCAGCCTCATCCAAGGCAGTAAATGACAGCAGAGTTTCATCTGGAATTAGGATGTGGTGACAGTAATGCCTACTAACATGCTGGTGTAGCACAGCGAGCATGGGCTTTGCCACGCGGGATGAAATGTATCTCTCTCCAGCCCTGACACATAGTCTCCTCGTCTTTACCTGTCACAGGAGCTCCTCTGATCTGTGAGCCTGCTGCGCTTGCCTGCCTGCACGTCCGATGGCTGGTCCACTGAGGAGATCAGAGAATGCGAGACTCTGAGTATGTCTTTCTAGTGTGAATAAATCCTCAGCAAAAGATCCCAGGTGCTAGCATTACAATATTCTGAACGCTAATTACCAGAAATCTATTTGCCAAATCTTTGCACTTTTAAGATAACGCTGTAGCAATCAAGCTGAAGTAGGATAATTAAACAAACCACTCTCTCTCTTCTCCTATCTTTCCTCAGTAACTCTGCACCCTTGCCTGTCATTTCTCAGCACCGAACTGGTACGGCTGCAGCACCACTCCCTCCCAAGGTAGTAGCCATGAGGGGCCCTGGCTGCCCACGTGGAGACCTGAGCACTGGGCAGTGTCCAGCCGAAGTAGGTGGAAAAGCTGTAGGCGAAGGAAGAGAGGAAAGAATGAAAAGATTTGCCGCCTTTCCCAAAGCAAGCACAGGCACAGTCTTGTGCTGTGCTTTTTTTGGAAATGAAAGGATTGTGAATGTGGTGTTGGCAGCAGCGCTAAATGTCCTGAAGGATTGAGACATTTGGGGTGCAAGAACTGGATTGCTGCTTGTCAGAACTTGCTTGTCTTTCCAATGTTCTGTCCAAAGCAGTAAGCAGTTCTGTTATAACATGCTACTGACAGCTCTTCAGGAAGGTGTGTCAAGATTTAGCCATCAGTTAAGCACACAGACCTTGCCTTGCCTCCACAGCTTCTACCAAAACAGCTTCTGAGACTCTTCATATGTTGCAGTTTTGGTCTCAAACCCATGAACAGAGGAACTGTCCTTCCACTTCTAGTCCCTAAACACAAAATCCTTCTCCAGATGTGGATTTTTCAGGAACCTCTAGCTTTCCCATTCTGGAAAGTCTTTTAGAGTATGTATTACAGTGAACATCAGCTTAACCAATGCATTACTGAATAAGAGGGAGAAAAGATCTTACATTTTTAGATTTAAAAGCTTAAACAAGACTCGTGGCTACTGAATATGCACTGTTCTGTGCTTTTTATAGACTGTATTTTAGTTTTGCGTGTGATTTTGCCTTGGGTAGCTAGGTGTTTGGTTTTGGGTTTTTTTCCCAAAAAATTCATTGTTACAAAATGCCTTCCACTAGGTAGTCCACATTCTTATCTTCTAGATTTTAGGCCATAGTTGCTTCTTGCACATGCCCAGCCCTAGGAAACCCAACCCAACCAAATGCAACCCAATGCAAACCAAACCCCCAAAACATATTTTTATGCCATTCTGCTTGGCACTCACAGAAAATAAAAGGAAAAAATATAATAATGCACTTCTTGTATTTTCTATTTGCCTAACTTCTTATTCAGTTACATTTTTCTGAACTTTTCTGTGGTATTGTTGCTTGTGTCTTCAATTTATTGATTATTTCCATAGTTCTTAGCTGAGACACTGTTCAGGAAAAATACTAACATAAAATGAAGAGGCTTCTTTTTCAGGCTTCTGGACTGTAAGTCGGGAGCTTGCTATAGTTAACATACAGAGCTAGAAGTAATTTATATATTTCTTTTCACACAGAGTTTCCATTGAGCAGGAAACAAAATACATACTTCTGGAGATGCACAAAACAAAGTAGCAGTTTACTCATGCATAGAGAGAAAATTACTTTTGGGTAGAATAAGAATGTTACAGACCAGAATTGATGTGGTTTTCATGTTATCTTAAAGAATAATGTGAAATCTTTCCTCACTGCATTTTTTTAAATGAAGCTGAGAAATAACTTTGTACCACTGAGGTACTCTTGGATTCAGGACATTTCCACACTCTATGACTCCTAGCAGAGCTCCTAGCTTACTTCTGTGAAGGTAATTTCACTGTGACAGCTGTGAGATAGCATCTATAGATTGTTCTGCAAAATGTAACTTTCCATTAGGAGCAGGGGTGACTATTCTCTTGTAATCAGAACTCTTTGATAAACATTTATTTTTTTTTTCTTTTTCACTTAGACAAGGCTTTGCCACATCTGCTGTGCTGGATCTAGCTGTATTTCTTGAAGCTACTGGAAATCTATATAGTGACAGTTGCTAGCAGCAATAACAGTGGCCAGACAAGCAATGCCATTTTTTGTAAAGCATCCTGTTTACTGTATCCCACCTCCTGGTGAACTTGTCTCCTTATCACTCAGGCATAGCTGGGAAGGGCCTGGTGAAGGAGGACAGGGCACCCTGCAATTTCACTGAGAGCTGTGCTTTTGGTATGATCTTGTGTGCATCAGAGCAATTCCTATCCACCATGGCTTTCTGATCTCTCTGTGACCTAATGGTAGTGGCGGGCTGAGTTTGAGGTTACTTTCTCCATGTTAATCCTTCTACTGTGAGAGGCCAAAAGATCTGGCTTTATCAGCTCCATCAGTTTCTTCTCAGCAAGTAGTTCACCTTGGGATGGGGAAATTCTGGACCAGCCATGTGCAAGAACTTCAAATTCATACATCTCCACTCGGGCAATGCACAGTCAGTGCAGTAAAACTGCTATTTATTTCTAATAAAATCCTCATTTGATATGAATTAACTCTTTTGCAGGAAGGAAGGCATCTCATTTCACTGAGCCAGCAGTCAGTTTGGTGTTTTGCACCACTTGTTAATCTTCAGGCTTACCATGCCAGCAATACACTTATTAAGAAGCACATACAGTTGTGGGGTTTCCAACTCCATAATTTCTATTCTTCCTCCACTGCTGCTGTTTGCAAAGGAGCTGATTTTCATTCCATGGATGGAGTACAGAGCAGCCCGCTGGTTAACACAAGAGGCGGCCATCTGACAAAGACTGGGAAAGGACTTGGGCTTTCTGTTCTAATAATCACAAGTGTCAGTAACAGGACGGGAGGAGAGACTCAAACACAAATAAATTAATTAGCAAGGACATTATTTATACACTGGGAATTCCTAGTGTATGTGGTGTCTGCTCTAATAACCCATGGTTCCTCCCTGTGCTATAACACCTTAGGGAGGGGGCCAGCAGAGAAACACAACTCTACGTTCCCATTTAAAGGGAAGACGATAAGAAACAGCTTGAAAATCTACAGGAAAAGACCCTGCATATGCATAAAGAGCAGAGTGATCTGTACGGACACCTGCACCTCACAACAGCTACTCTTGCTCCTGGCTAGATGTGTTGCAGAGTGATCTGTGGTTACTATTAACAGGATTGTGGTACGTGGGGATTTGAGCGCTCCAGGCTTGTTTTTCCTAATGCAATGAAGCACAGGTGAATATGGAGCTTTTAGGAGAAAAGACAGCCTTCTACGAAGGTCAAGGAAAAAAAGTAAGGATCTCTTCCTTGCTTTTGTGTTCTTTGTAGAAAACAATCTAGCTTTCATGCACCATATGAAAATGAATTTAAATAAATCTATGGTAAGAACCCTTCCTCCTTTATGACCTACTGTATTTGTGCCAGATTCTTAAGTATTAAGGGGAAAGTGTGCCAGATTCTTAAGTATTAAGGGGAAAAACACCATCAGGAGAGACCAAATGATTATTTCTGGCCCATACTAACTGACCCTTTTTATTAGGCACTATACTTGGTTACTTCTTATAAAAGAAGAACAAAAACGATAAACTACTTGATTTCTTTACTATAATTCTGCACATGCTGTATCACAAAACTCCGACCTTTAGCCCTTGCTTAAGAAAAATACAAAAATAAGGTATTCATTAAACATTTGACATTTATGACACCCTTACCTAAGAACAATGCATGCTTCCTGTGTTGCTGAGTCCCTCCAGTAGGCAGTACTGTTCAGAATAGCACTCGAGCTTTTCTCGGGAGGTTAAATTCATCTGCTATTTGGTAAAGAAATAACATTTTTTTTGCACACGGTTTTGTCCTCTCTTATTGACCAATGAACACATAGGAGCCAAGTGTTTAGTTACATGATGTAATTTGTCAGGTTTGTTGCTGCAATAGCGGTAGCCCAGGATGGTATGAAGCTATGATATTTAAGATAGAAAAGGGTGATGATGTTGAAACCCACAGTACTTTAAAGCATCTGAAGTTTTAAGAAGGAAAGAAAAAAAAAAAGAAAAACTTTCCACAGTGTTTTTTAAAGACAAACATAACCATATAATTTATGGTACATGGTAATTACTTCTCTGTTTGAGATGTTCACTATTTTCTCCCATTGTAATTTCACATACTGGATAATGAGTATCCTCTGCACAGAAACAACAGTAATGGCTATGCGGCAGGAGAACGGTTACTTGATCGTTCTACAATAAAATGTTGTCTCACTTCTTCTCAGTGCATGACTCAAATACAGGTGTGCAGAGGAGTAAAACTGAAAGGCCAGAATATTAAGTTAAAAAACTCAAGCAGATACTTTGTCTAGCAGTCCAGCAGAGCAAAACAAAGCCATATTGTACAAAATTGATATGAACATGAACATCGGTTCATGAACTGCTACGAGCATGAGCATGAAATTCACGTTTTCAAACAATCCCCTGCCGATGACCCTTAGAATATAGCCACTGACTGTATGGAGGTAAAAGTCTGCCTCTTTTTGTTTCTGAAGGATCAGGTGAAAAATTTGAAAAAACAAATCTGTGTAGAGTTTTGGCTGAAATACAGATTTTAAAAACCCATCTAATGATTCAGTGAAAGAGAGATAGTTGTACCCAAACTCCCTTTCAGTTCTCTGGAAGCAGAGCATGACCTGGAAACATTGTTTCCTTTCTAATATCAATTATTTGATGGATAATTATATCGTGGAAATTTTAGACTGTTCAGGGAAAAGCTAGATATTAAGTTAGTGCTGTGTTATTTGGGTTTTTTTTAAAACATTTGTTAAACTCTTCTTTGTATCAGGCTTTAAATACATCTCAACAAACTTTTGGAATAAAAGGTGCTAAACATATTTGGTAATGGATAACTCAGCACAGGTGAGCTGAGTTAGCCTGGACAGTTTCCACCTGACACTACTTCCCCATTAAAGCAGCTGGTTGGGGAAAGGTATGGGCTTGGTGCTTACAGGATGGTCTGAGGGTTCGCTGGGCAGCCCTTTGTAATTGTTTGGTCTGTAAGGTACTCTGTGTTAGCACTGGGTGTGAGTGTAATTGGCTGTTATTATTCTATGTTCATGGTGATTTTTGTAAGTAAACTGTCCTTAGCCCAACCCATGGAAGCTCTGTCTGTCTTTCCTGTGGGAGTGAGTGAGCAGCATGTGGTGCTCAGCCACTGTCTGGGGCTGAACTATCACAATAAGGAATTTATGTTTCTTACTATGTCACTGAATTTTTTACAGAATTTGTATAAGCATAACCAATGTAAATACTGCCAAACACAAGGTAAAGCCTAATGCTTCAACAGGGCATGAGCTTACTATGATAGAAAGATTGATGCCAGCGTATGTTGGGGGAAGGGGAAAGTTTCCATAACTTTTGAGTGATAAAGTTTACATTTACAAATATTCACAAAGATCTGAATGAATACTTCAATCCTTAGATGAAGATACCTTTCTCTTAGGCTGTATTTTAAACAGGGACAAATGCTTTTCCTCATGGAGATGACTGCTGAAAAATGGAAGTGAAAACAGAAAGGAGGTGATTCCTAATAGTTATTATTGGTAGGTAAAAAACCTACTTACTCTTACAGCCATTTTTCCACAGGTAAATACACAATCCCAGTCAGAGTGAGACAACGGCCTAGAACAGTAACTACGTGTAATCTCAGACAAACCCGAGAAAGAATTTCTGTCATGGAGCCAAAAGGAAATAAAAATCCCCCAAACATTACCAGTCAAAAAAGGATATAGCACAGTCTCATAAGTTGGAGAATCCAAACATCAATATTTAAATACAATGACATCATCCTATTTCTAGTAAAGTGTAATTTCTATAATACATTAAAATGCAATGAATTTAGAATGCATTAGAATTTAGAAGTAGAATGCACTTTGAATTTGAAGTGCAAACTAGTTCCCAATTCTAAGTTAAAACTTAAAGAGGAAAACCAAATCTTATAGAATCCTCCCAGAATTAATATTGGATTTCTCCAAGTTCAAATTACAATAATACCATCATCAAGTGAGTCCTCAATTAACCTCATCTGACATTCCAAGCAGAATATTTTAGGGGTTGTGAAGCATGCAAATAGAAACTTCAATTAAAGCCCAGCTTCATACATTGGACAGCTTGTGAGAATAATGTGAAAAATTATGTAACCAGCCCAGCGCTTCGATAAACACCCACAGATGATGGAGAGAAACCTGACAAAATTGACGATCAGCATCCTAATTCCTTTCTCAGGTAGAGCCTAGAAAGATTAAGAACTTGTTTATATGGTGGAGCAGGGGCTCCCTTTGCATTCACTCTCAGCTCGGCTGCTGCACATTCAGGAGGCCTGCGTTCACTTCGCACAAACCTTACCATGCATTAACTGCGGAAATAAAATGTATCCTGTGCTGCTTTGGAAGCATAGCAGATTCGCAGTGCATTAACTGGAGGCACACTGATATTCACTGGGTGCAGATGGCCCACACGTGGTCCTGGAGAGCAGCCAAGTGCTTTCGCGGGGGACAGACCTGTGTGCCCGCTCCTGCCCTTGCATCTTGCCATCAGCTGCTGCTGCCCAGTTAAATGCTGGTGTGCGGCTGAAGCGAACCCCTTGCTGGTGGCAAACACAGCCTGGCCGTACTCTCTAATTAATATAACTGTGCTCTGGTGTAAGAGCATTGCCTGCCTAGGGTGGGACAGACATCCTAGAAGGGG
Organism: Hypotaenidia okinawae; assembly: GCA_027925045.1. NCBI lineage: Eukaryota > Metazoa > Chordata > Aves > Gruiformes > Rallidae > Hypotaenidia > Hypotaenidia okinawae. Next base: position 102,671,383 of record BSDF01000001.1, read on the forward strand.
AAAGGTGACCGTTTGGGCTGTTGTGTGATGAAATGTAGCAAGAAAGATATCTCTTCTGGTGGCTCATTTGCTGATGGGTCAGAGATGAGTTTTTTCTGTTGTTTTGGACTGACATGAGGGGCCAGCATTACCGCTAGAGTAAACCCTGTCAGCATGTTGCATAGGCAGCTTGTTAGTACCAAGAAAGTCATCTGGCCTTGTGATTATGTTTTTCCTTGACTGTTCTGACTTTTACCTTTTCTTTTGCTTCCATTAGATGTAACCAGCATTATATATTTTTGATACAACTCCAGGACCTGCTTTTTCCATGTACCTGCTGGAGACTTGTAGCTGTTTGAATTTTTAACCTTTCCTCATGTGCTGAATACAATGACTGTGGCAGAGAAAAAGCTACTCAGACTCACTGCTTGCTGTGTAGATTTAAAATTCCGTGCTCCCAATCTGACTATCAAACAGGTATTTGTATGTATTTGCACAAGCTCTATTTTCCTTCCTGCATGCTGATAACCCTTTCCCCTAAATGTTCAGAAGGGTAACTTATTTTCCCTGCTCAACCCCAGAAATACTGTTTAAAGGAGAATTGTGAGAATGGAGTAGTTCATTGCATCTCAGTGATCTGTTCCTAACTGTTCCCCCTTTCTTTTCTGCCATCTGACACACACGTTTTTTCCTTCCACTTCTCTTTGGCTTGTCCCAGCAGGAAAGCTCCTCCTCTCATAGCACTCTCAAAATGGTGACTGCCGGCTCCTGCCTCTTGATGCAGAGAAAAAGAAAGATAAACACTGTTCCTCTACCCCCCACCCAAAAAACCCTATTAAGAAAAGTTTACTTACTGTGCACAGTGCAAACTATAAGAATAGTATGAAGACTATATCCTAATTATCAGGGTATAGTGATGTTCTGTTTTTAATCAATGGGTTTTTGAAGTTTCAGCTTTTACGGTATGTAATGAAGTTCATTTCATAGTGCTGTACCATAGACCTCTATAGCATAATTTACAGGCGTTTTCTCCTCTAATTACAAAGGGCGGAATTTCTGTAGCAGAAACATGTTTTTCAGGCTTTTTTGCAGGATCAAACTTGGCAATGAAGCTCTGTATCAGCACTGCATGAGAAATGCATAGATATATCAAGTGGTGAGGCAGGAGGCTGCAGATGTCATTAACCCCAGATGTTCTGGACAGTTCTTTCAAAACACTGTTGCTGCCACCGCGTGAGTTTTGCCTGTCCTCAAGAGGTATGACATGGACACAGCAAAACCAAGGTGGGAAGCAGCAGGAAAATATTTATGGCAACACAAGGCTTAAAGGCTGCAGGCTTTTCTCTCTGCCTTTTTGTGAACTCATCCTTTAAATCCAATGCAATATTATGGCCCTTACTATTGCTTTCTTACCTTCAGCTTGGCTGGTTTTCTTGAGAAATGAGACTTATACAGGAAAGCTTTCTGTGTACCTGTGTACCAGTCTGTCTTCCTTCCCATTCAATAACTTTTAAAATGACAGGAGAATTTCAGACACACATGACAAAAACCTCAGGTTTAAAATAATAAGGCAGTCCAAGAAACTTTGGTAAGATGTGTGGCTGGGTGGAAGGACAGAAATGTGCTGAAAGACAGGCAGGATTGGCTCTCCCAGCAGCCCAGGGCTGTGGCTGGCCAGGAAGGCTCCGTGCACAGCTCCCAACCATTGATGTCATACGGTGCTTCTTGCATACCTCATGTACGTAGAGGTGAGGGCTTATTGCAGTTGGAATATTGGGAACACAGAGGGGAAGTAAGAATACGTTAGGTGAGGGATCTGGGGAAGAGAGAGGGATGTTGCTGTGATGTGGTCTGTGTGTGGGAGGGGGAATTGTAAGAGGAGGTATGGGTTTATTGCAGGTGTGGGAGCTGCGGAGTGAAGGGATGTAGGGCACAGATCTGTGGGAAATCTAGCTTCATTTCTACCCATGGATAGAGAACAACACACTGGTTGCAACATGTGTAATTTCTCACAGTTTCTTGAAACAGTAGTTAAATAGTTATATCTTCTTACTTGTATTTTGCAAAAATAAAGATTTGCTTTATTCATCTGAGATGTTTTTTATGAAGCTCGTAATACTAGCTACATAAAAGTACACTTCTCATACTTAAGATTTTTTCATGGCTCAATAGACTAAGTTTAAAATAAAATGGAATAACAGTGGGAACATAACCATAGCACACACAGTGAAAGCAGTGTTTCCCCACTTTAAAAGGTCTTTGTTCCATACCCTTGCAACATTCACAAAACAGTCTGTGAACTCTTTAAGAAATGATCTACTAAATGTTCATGTAATACACAAGAAAGTACCACACACCAAAAAAGGGCGAAGTCATACAATCCCATAACTCTGAATTTTAAGGCATCACTGTTTATCCTCCATGTAGATAACAAAATTCTCCTTTGATTAAGCAAACATTGGAAATGTGATTTTGAAGAGGGAGTTTCTCTTTATTTCTTTGCTCTCTTAGTTCCACAAAGTGTAGTATGCAATTATGTGAGAAGTGCAAGTGCTGCCCAGCAGCTGATAGCACTACTTACAGGGCAGTACCTCCTGCCCTCGGTTTCCAAAACCTTCTCTCATCCTCTGATAACTAAGGTGATAATTAAAACACTCCTGCTTGAAATTTTTATTATTTAGGAAAAGGCAGGAGGGAGTTAGCAGAGTCTCCCAGGGTAAACGTTCTGTCATCTCTATTAATGTGATCAAGGCAGTGGGAATAGCGCTATCTGTTCCACGAAAGAAAATAGGTAGGGCTTGCTGGCAAGCAGTGCACCTTGTGCATTTGCTAATCATTCTGCACTGATATTGATAAAGTTGCCATAATAACATACGAGGCTGAAAGTGCTACAAAAGTGGGTTTGACTCTGAGCTCTGAATTGCAGAGCTGTGGCCAGCAGCTGTCATATGCATCCTCTTCCCCAAACCTGATGCATATTGGTAAAGACCAGTAAGGCAACACTAGGCATTTTTTTATTCAGAGCAGTTTGAAAAGATATCAGACTGTCAAAACGGGCAGATCCAGGAATGGGTATGTGGGAATTTGGTCTCAGAATTGCAGTTGCAGGGAGGTAAGGTTCACAGCACACCAAAAGGAAAAAAATATTCACAATGCTTATCGCCTACACACACACACACACACACACAAAAAATAGAACAGTGTGGGTAGGGTGGAGGAAGCAAGCTCACTGAGATGAATATAGTGCAGTTCTGAATATGCAACTGCTAAAGGGGTCATGCTTTTGTGCAACCCAAACAGGTCACATAGGCGAGTCTGGGGGAAGCTATTTCTGCTGATATTCAAAGCCACCTGTCCCTATCAGAACGTCATTCCCTTGCTCTTCCTTGTACGCATTTGCACCGTGACTCTGTCCTGTATTCTGTACTTTTAATTGTTTGTTGTTTGATATCATCAACTATGCACTAAAAATAACAATAAATAGCATAGTTAGATAAAAATCAAGAGTATTAAACCTAGGTTTAATTTAGGTTAAATTTAAATTAGGTTAAAAAGAAGTGTTCGAGATAAGCGCCAAGGCAAATTAGATGAAAGCCAAGCTCTGCTCCAGAGATTGCTTCCACATCCTAGAAAAAGGAGCGACAACTCTCTTCCTCAGATGGGGAATCAGCACTTATATAGTGGCCAATATCTCAAAGAAATTTCATTTTTCTGTCTACTCATTAGGAAGATCCTCACCACATCCCACTGGGCACAGATGCAACCGGGGAAGTATGAATTGTTTCCTGTAAGCCAGTCCCCTCGGTAATCACTGGTGTTGCATTTCTTTGAATTCCCTTGTAACTGCTCTGCAGCTTTATGGAAGAGGTTGTCTAGTGCCGTGGAGTCACTTCCACATCAGAGGGATGCCAGGGCATTCTGTAGGAAACATTAAGCGTCTTGAGGGATCAGGAAAGACTTTGCATTTCACCATTCTCAAACAAAAAGTGATTATTGTTCCTTCCTGACTAAAGGTGTGATGGTCTGCAGACTGAAAAAATAAAAAAAGAGAATAAAATTTTTAAAATGTCCCTTTTGCTGTGATACTGCATTGCAGATTTGCATCTAATTTTCTGCCAATGTTATCCACTCAGTCTCTTTGAACATTGCTGTTTTCCAAATTTTTCCTCCCACTGAATCTGTATGTTTGATTAATGTTTTCCCAGATGTCTGAACCTGGGGAGAAAAAGCACTTTCAGTCTCATTTTGTTAAGTGCTAGGAATCTCTTTGATGATCCATAACTAATTTTACTGTACTTGTCACAAAGCAGATGTGTGGCAATAGTCCCCTAAGCATGCTGCATTCAATCATTACAAAGTCCAGAACGCTCTTTTGTTTCCCCCTCCCCTGTTTTTTTGTGTTTATTTCTCATTAGTAATTAACCTTCACAGTTTATCATATTCTCTTTCACTGGTTTAATAAGCACATTTGACACACAAGCTATACAGTTGGTCCAAACACAGTTTATCCCTCTCTTTTTAGTTTCATCCCTTTGTACAATAGCAGATTAGGATGCAATTTCAGGATTGAAACAAGTCTTCATTTAGGCTATTTTGTCTCAATCACGTAGTGCATTAAAGCTTCATATTTCTAATTTACCTGAAAGATTTTTGCATTCAAAGGATTGGGAGTCTTTAAACATTAGGCAGAGGAACTATTAAAATGAAAGTCTGTAAATAATTCCTACTTAAAGAAGGTGTAATCTGTTATCTCTAACTCAGCATCCATAATTTGCAAGATCTTAAAAGCTCACCTTTGTTTCAGCCTTCTCTCTTGGAAAGGTAAAATTTGCCTCTGAGTTGTCCCTCTTATGTCTGATAAGCTTCAGCTATAACAAAGAGATGACTGATGCTATTGAATCTGACAATGAGAGGAATTCATGGAACTATCTAAAAAGAAACAACCCATTTGTGACTGCATAGAAAACTCAACAATTTAGAATCACAGAGCATCTGAGGCTGGAAGGAAAGCATCTCTGGAAATCTTGTAGACCAACTTCTTCGCTCAAAGCAGTGTCACCTAGTGAGCAGATTGGTCAGGGCCATGCCCAGTCAGGGATTGAATATCTCCAATGATAGAGACTTGACAACCTCTCTGGGCAACCTGTACCAGTGTTTAATCACTCTCAGAGTAAAAAAAGATTTTGGTTTTTTTCCTTTGGTTTAAAAGGAATTTCTATATTTTGATTTGTGCCCATTTATTGCTTTTAAAAGTCGCACCTCATTACACTGACAGAACATGTTTCTTGCCAGGGTATTTTCTACAGGAAAAATAAATCAACTACAAATATGCATCTATTTTTCTGCAGAAGTTGTCAAAGTGAAATTGTAATACCAACCTAGATATTTGTGCTACTAGACATATCAAAATCCTTATGAAACAAAAGTAGCATCTTATTCACCGTAATACATATGACAAATACACTAGCTACGTACAGAAGTAAAAGAGATATTTGCCAGTGAATGTTGGAATAGGAACCATAGAATATTTTTTATCATAGAAATATCAGTAGGTATTAAGACAGAAATTGCAGTATTGTTTTTGTCCCTTTTTCTAAAACTATAGAATTATCTTGTTTACTTCTTACTGTTAGATTCTGGTTTAGTGTGAAATGTGTGTGTATGCATGTGTGTGAATTATTGCACATTAGGTCTCTGAAGAAAACATTAAGGGCAAACTTATATGAATTTTGTGTTTGAATCTCAGAAGTGATTGTTGGAGAATCCATCAGAAGTTTGTGGTATAGAGTTTGAGCGGGAGCATCACAGAGAGTATCTGGACAATGCACTTAAGTCACATGCCCTGTGTAGATCCAGGAGTTGGACTTGATGATCCTTATGGGTCCCTTCTGACTCACTATATTCTATGATTCTATTTCAAAACTAAAACTTCATGAACATCAATGCTGTCACAGAAAGACCTTGGTGCTCAGCTGGCCACATACATGACTTGTATTCAAAGTAATTTACGTAAAGGTAGGGTTCTCCTTCCCTTAGGGGAGATGAAATACAAAATACTGACTGTCTGATGAAGTGAAGTGAACCTGAATTTTTGTCAAGGGTCATTCTGCTGACCTTCCACAGATGGATCACATTGGGCAGAACATTTGAAGTAAATGCCCAAAAATCCTGTCTGGTCATATACCAAGCAAAGTTGGTTTTCTGTTTAAGGTTCACATGAAGTAACTTACTGGTGTCTCTAGGAAAGAGTACTGATGACATTAGTGTTATTGTCTACAACTTTTTCTTTACTATGGTTGGTAAATCTATGTCTAACCTGGGGAGCACTCCGGGCTGACTAGTCATGTTCCATATTTGGGTAATCCAACAGTTCCATCCTCTACACAGCAATACTTTGTAGGAAGGGAGCCAATGAGTATTGGCTGTGTACCCCTATCTGGATCACAGAGCAGGAGCTGGACTTTGAAATACGGTATCATGTATACCTGTTTCTCAGTCCAGACATGGCAAATAGCTGGAAATGACTGATCGGTGCAATGGGCAATTTAATTTTGGCAAATTAAATTGCCCATTAAAGGGACCAGGGTGTCATCTTCAGTCTGGAGGTTTGTCAGGTGCAGGATGTTATTTTTCTTCCAAACAGGAAAGCTGAGCCCACAAAGATGCAAGTGGCTAGTTAAAAGATGCTACCTTTTACCAGAAAGAGACTTGCATTTCAGCTCTCTGAAATCAGATAAGTTCCTTGACATGGCTATTTGCAGCTGTATTTATTTCTGACCTTCTATCTCAGAACCCATGGTCCAGGATGCAAAAAATCTACAGAGTTGTGCTCTGAACCTTTTTGACAAAAATATCCTTGAGAAAACATCTTAAAATGGGAAAGCATTACCACATTTTGCTGGCTTTCTTTTTTTCTAGGAGTGGCTTTGACAGTGGGTGGACAGTAGTGCCTTAGATATTGTCACAATGTTGAAACTTATCAGGCTGGAAGGGTGCTCTGCCATATCCTCTGGGAGAAGGGAATGGCATGAGGGAGGGGAGAGGAGAGGACAAGATGCTGTTTCTTGGATTTGAGCTTTTGCAAGCTTCCAGAAGAGAGGAAATTCAGATGTTAAGCTGGCAGCAGTTGGTGGTGAGGGAAAAGCCCTGGCTCAGTTCCCTGTTGGGCACAGGGAGCAGTTTCCCTCCATCTGTTAGGAGCTTCTGATTAGATGAGGTAGGTTAAATCTTTTTTCCCTCTGCTCCCCCTTCCCAATGGTTGTGAAATCACTTATTTGTGTTGCTAGGAGCGAAGAGAAATGAAACCACAAAGCCAGTGCAAGGCTTTTTATGCTCTTTGCAGGCTGCAGAGGCTGGAAGGAGATGATTAGAGTGATTGAAGTTTGATGGAAGTGATAAGATGGGTGAAAGTGTACTGAAGGGAGCAAGGAACGATGCATTACTTAATGAGATACCTTAAGTTTCTCTGTCAGGCTGCCTTGTTTGCAACCTGTATAATATTTGCTCTTGCCTTATAAAGAATAAGAGTGGCTGATGGTACATTTTCCAAAGTGGTTTTCAGAAAGGACAAATTCATATCTGCAAGTGTGTGAATTGGTACAGGAAAAAAAGGAGTTACACACTTTCCATGTGCCTATATAACTTGTCCCAAGGCCATGCCAAAGTAAAATCAACTGCATCGTGTTACAGTGATGCTTTCCACCTATAGGCACTTCTTAGCTGACCGCTGTAGTGACTACACTGAGATTGTACAGGACTGTAAATACAGGCCAATGAAAGCTTTTCAGGCAGCAATTCAGTGACATAAAGGTCTGGAAAGTTTCAGAGCAACAAACCAGACAAATTATTACAAAAAAAAATTAAAATAAAAATAGGCCCTGGGAAAAGCCTTTTCAAGCAGGCAGACAGACCAAATCTGAAAGAACAAAAGTAAAACCAATATTAATTCTGAAGGAAAGAAGGAAACTTTCTTCCTCCTTCTTCTAGCCTCTTCTCTCTCTTCAGTTCTTCACCTTCTGTGACTAATCTTCTTGGATTCCTTACCTCTCCCACTGTGATATTGATTCATCCTGTGAGGGCATTAAATTGCACAACACACCAATACAACAGGCTACCCTATTTGTGTAGCAATATCCTATAAATTTTTTCATAGCTGACTGTCCCTGGACAAAGTAGTACAAAAAAACAGTCAAAAGCATCGCAACAGCCCAGGGCAGCGGCTGGGGTGTTGCTTCACCACCTCCCCTCCGCCTTGCCAGCCTGGCAGTGTCAGTCTGCCTGTGTTATCCAGGTGCTATCACAGAAGTGGAAATGACGGCAGTAAGAGGGAAAATAAATTTTGTGATGTGGATTCAACATCAGCAACTAAAACAGCAGCTTTCCCTTTGGGAGTTGACCGGAAGATTAGGCTGAGATTATACAAACCTCAGTTAAAGGTGGTTGCTTCTGCTAAATTTGAATTGGTAAGGTTATTACAGAAAGTCACAAGTTTGCTCAACAAGAAATAAAAACATGCATTTTTTTTTCCATCTTAGTAAGTGGAAAGAGGAACTTGGTCAAAGCCAAATGCTGTTTTCATGCTATCATAGCATCTTGAAACAGTTTGGGTTGGAAGGGACCTCAAAACCTATCTTGTTCCAACCCCCTGCCATGGGCAGTAATACCCTCCACCTGACCAGGTTGCCCAAAGCCCGATCCAGCCTGGCCTTGAACACTGCCAGGGAGGGGGCAGCCACAGCTGCTCTGGGCGGCCTATGCCAGTGCTGCACTGCCCTCACAGAGAAGAATCTTTTCCTTGTAACTGATCTTAACCTGTTATCCTTCAGTTTAAATCCATTACCACTTGTTCTGTCACTGTCCCTCTCCGTCTTTTCTGTAGTCCCCCTTTAAGTAGTGGAAGGCCACTATAAGGTCTCCAAAGATTTTGTAGTTAAGCACCACCTTTCCTCCCCCACCCAGGATTGGAAAACCAAGATGGCCAAGAAAGCTCCCATGAAGCATTTTTCAAACATGCCCATTTATAACCCAAACTAGCTAATTTACATCTCTATTTACATATATCCCACAGTACTTTATTCCATTGATTAGACATCAGTACATTTACATTTCCATCACTTCCACATTAACAGCAGCAGTAGGTCACAGTGACCTTACAAATATCTTGTCAAAGCCTTTTGTGTCAAAACAGCCCAACCTCAGAACTGCACTATCAAAACATCCCCATCATCCAATGTCAAAACAGCTTCATCACAGAGTCTAAGCACATTCAGATCCAACAAATTATCATATCAAGGCTTTATTGCTTTAATATCCAAGCAAAAAACAAAAACCTAATGCCTTCCCTGCAAAAAGAAAATTGTTCTTACTCCCATTTCCCATTGCTAATTAACAAAGTTCCTCTCTACTGGGGTGTCTCAGGAGTGATTTTTTTTTTTTTCTGACAGTACTACTATAGTGACCGACATTCTCATTTAGTCAAACTTGCAAAAGTGGCTGGAAGACACTCCTGGGGACTTAGCCTCAGTGATGGTCAAGTCAGTAAAGTTCCTGGCTAGATACAAGACTATTCAGCAAAGTGAACAGTACAACTGTAAAATTCTGTAAACAAGCCCAGTACACAGTTCTGGACCATGCCCCATTGCATTCTAATTATCTCATTGTTCAATTTTCAGGCCAAACCTATCTCGGTGCTTGGCTTCACTGCAAGTGACTAAATGAATAAGGAAGGAGGAAGCACAGACTAAACTTTTTATTTATTTTCTTTTTAAAATTTAAAATAAATGATATAAATAATCCCCCCAAATGAAATCTGTTTATAAATCATGGTGTCAGTGTTTCCCTTGCCCACCTGCACAGCGGGTTGAAAAATTACCTAACTCTCATGGATACTCACACATTTTCACACATGTGCAACTGAATCTATGAGAATCCCACAATTTGAATTGCAATGTCTTTCCACCTCTGCTTTATGAGCAGGGTGCTTGTAAGTGAGGTTTTCAGGGATGGATCCCCTCATAGGCCAGTGTACTTGCATGTAAATGTACAGGAAACCCAAATATAAAGGCAGTCAGGACATAAATGTTCACCATATTCTTGATTAAGGGGATGCATAAACCATAATCTGGAAATGTAATAATACAGCAAGCTAGTCTGGAGTGTCAGCACTGCAAACATTCATGTTCAGGCAACACGCACAATTTCAGGCAATGACTTTCTTAATAGGTAAAACTTTCAAATATAGAATACATAAATATAAAGTAGCCTGTTACATTATTTCTTTTTTTTTCTTTTTCTTCCTCCCCCCCCCCCAGGATATTACCAAACAACCAAAGTAATTAAATGTACAAGCAAGAAGGTCATAGGCAATCTGCTCTTAACTAACCTTGTAGTGAAGACGTTGTGTCACACCCATTTGTACTAAGGCAGGATCTATTGCATTTTGCTCTCTTTCCCTTGAGTCATTTCTGTGGCAGCACAGGGTGATACCATGAATTCAGATTGATTATTTCAAGGCAGAACAAATCAGAAGCAGCAACTGCAAATTTGTAGAAACAGACCTGACTAGTATATTACTGTTATCCCCAGGAAAAAGCAAGTGGGGACATGACCACATACCTTGATCTTGTATAAATGTTTTCTACTTAATTCTTCAGATTTGGTTCACCCTGAAAGTCTTTTAAAATTCATGATTCTTTTTCTTAAAAGATGTGCAGCAGGTCCCATGTAAGTGCTTTTATTAAAAATGGTGTCTCAGTATAGGAGATATTCCCTCTATTTAATTGAGGATGCTGTTACATAATTCACAAAGTTCTAAAGTGTGACTGATGTGAAGAGGGAAAAAAACAGTTCACTGTGCTCTAATTGTGGCCTTTAGTTTATACTTAACTATGCTTTGATGGATCATTACATTTATTCGTATTTTTCTTTCACTTTCTAAAAAGTAAAATACTGATTTCTAATCTTTTTTTCTCCTGAGAACTAATCTCAAGATTTCAATGATCAGCTTCTCAGTAGTAAAGTCTCTTAATGTAAGCATTTCTTATTTTCATCTGCTTCTTCAAGTTCTTCACTGAAAACAAGATGTACAAAACCAATTTAGAGTCAAGGGGGCAAATTCTTTAGATCTCTCCAGTAGAAACTTCTGCTGCCTGAGAGATGGAGAGGAAATAGGAACTGTTTTCATAGGTGACCTAGGGGATTTATACATAGATGAAACAAAAATATATGGAGAAAGAATATCGCCATGGGGCACTACAGTTGCAGAAGAGAATAGAAAAAAAAAAAGTGAAGTGGAAGGGTGAAGAGTTGGAAGAGCAACACATGTATGAAGGAATAGAAAGACCTCATGAAATGGAAAGTGAGTCCAATTTGTTCTTACATAACTTTGATTCCACTTGATTTCTGCTATCCAAAGCAACCAGGATGGCTGAGGCACCTGAGCAGGCTTGACATGAAGAGCAAGAGGAGGAGCTACCACTGACATAGAGCTGTACCTGTAGAGAGATTTCCAATGAAGGCAGCTGAAATGGTTGCTGATGGTGAAATGGTAAAAAGCTGCTGATACCGTGGCATGGACTTCCCAGAGGAGCACTGAGAGAAAGACTGCCTCAACTAGACAAGAGCTCAGAATATTAGGGACAGTAGAGGAAGAAACTTACTTAAAGTTTACTCAATGTTGTGGTTTTCCCCAAACCAGGAGCTGAGTGCCATACAGTTGCTGTCTCTGGGACTGGGAGGACAGGGTGAGGGAAAAGAAAGCCAAAGGCAAACCTCGCAGGTTGGGATAAGGATATTTTACTGGGACAGCAGAGAGAGAGAATTAACAGTAATAGGACTTTATAGCAAAATATACAAAACTGGTGATATACAATGCAGTTTTACACCAAACCGCAACACTTAGGGCATAGAGCTCAGAGCTGTCCTGAAACTGGACTGTTCCCAAATTTTGGGCACTCCTCCCCCCACCAGCCCCCTTTACGCTGAGCATGATATAATCGGCATGGGATACACTCTTTAGCCAGTTTGGGTCACCTGTCCTGGCTGTGTCCCCTCCCAGCTCCCTGTGTGCCTCCCACCTTCTGATTAGCAGGGCAATAGGGACAACTGAATAGTCCTTGACTGCTTGGCAACATCTAAACCACCAGTGTGTTATCCGCACTGCTCTCATCCTGACTCCCAAACATGGGTAGGGTGGCATTCCACCAACTGCTAGAAAGAAAATTAACTCTATCCTAGCTGAAACCAGAACACATAATCATCTAAATTCTCAAAAAATTTACAGTAGGAGTGCCAGTGCTACTCTGCTGCTGCAGCCCTTAGGCATAATGTTTCAGCAGTGTAGGAACCATTCTCTTATAGCTCTGATGTTTCAGTAGCGACACCAACCTCACAGTGATGTGCCAGAGCATCTCTGAACGTAAGAAACCTTCTTAGCAGCCAGGAGTCTGGCAAGTTGAAGAGACATTTCCAGTGTTCTTGTAATTTGTGGCACAAATGGCTTACACCAGAACTTCTTCCAAGCAGTTGAGAGGCTCTATACACAGGACAGCCATGTGTCGCCCAGTGTGTATATCAATACTGGCACAAAACACCTTAAGATTCACTTTCCAACTACAGGTCATCTTTCTCTGCAGAGCCTGATAATCACAATGGTGGAGAAAGTGAGAAATGACTCTCAGAATAAATAAGCTTTCAAGATCCAGTTTAGATACATCATTGCAAATTACCATTGCTCCTTGGTTTGATCACTAAACTCATAACATAACCGAGAAACTTAGATCCTGTTTCTGACCAGTTCCTCTGGATTACCTTGAAAGTAAAGCAGCAGCCCAAAACTTCTCAGTGGCTGCAGGAAATTATTTCAGTGAGACACAAAGATGGGTGGTATTTCAAATGACTAGCTTTATGCTAGTAAAATACAGCCCCTCCTGTTAAAAGTTGTGTGGGTCACACTTTACATATTATTATTATACAATGTGTTTGCTATTGCTGCCAGCAAAATTCAGTTTGAAACAGCAGCCACGTTATATTACTTCCATGCAGCAGTCCCAAGCAGAGGGAACTGTGCCTGTGCGTGGCACTCATTAAGAGCTAGCTGCATCTCCACCTCTTTATAGATCCAGGCTGTCCCAAAAAACTGGCAATGGCAGTGGGGTGCAGGAATAAGCAGCTTGAAGTAACAAGGAAAAGAAAAAAATCTTAAATACAGAACATGTTTCAGTAACATTCAGCCTTCATCTTAGCTTTTGCAGGAAGTTTCTCTTTTAGTTCCACATTTTAGCTCAACCTGCTTAAGTCTTCAGAGGCTGCACTGACAAGCAAAAAGTCTAATTACCGTGTTTAGTTTCCTCTTTTTAGCATGCTCTGCAGGCCTTGTCATCATTTCACTGTGAAAAGAAGTTGGTGGGTTTTTTCCCTTTTAGCAAATTTTTTCACAACTATTCTTGTTAAAGTCACGCTGCAACAGAGATTCCTTTGATTGTCTGGCCATGTTAAAATTGCCATTAATGCTGTTCTCCTTTGAAACTTCTTCCTATGGGTTTACATTTATACATCTGGCAGAGAACTTTATTTGCTTTTTTGTTTGTTTACTATCGCGCACAAGAAAAGCCTACATAAATCAAATGCTTTGTCCCTCAGGCTTCACTTGTCTGTCTTTATGCTGTATCAAAAATTTCAATAAAACCTGTTAAGTAATAATCCTATAAAGACATGAAAGTAGAATGTGGCACAGTGACAAATTGCTGGAGGTTGAATATACAAATAATCTTTTTTAAAAAGCGAGGAATTCTCACTATAGCTAATTTTTTCCTTTATTTGTTTTTCTAAATTGAAGTTTAAATAGTTTTTATTTACAGAACCACATATTTGTGAAACAAAATCTCTTGCACCACAGTAAAGATGGATAAAATTTGCAAGGAATATAAAAGCATCAGTTGTATCTAACATATCCTGGGTTTTAATCTGATTTCAGTAATCATTTCTTCTTATTGTTACAAAAAAGATATCTTGACAAACACTGACACTTGTTCTGGCAGCAGGCATGGCTCATCACAAGACAGATATCTTACTACCGAAAATGAAGAAAAAGATCACCTAACTGCATATTATTGCAGGTTGCACATCAGTGGGGTACAGAATTGAAGAAAGCAAAATATTATTCATGGAGAAAGCTATGATAAAGAGTATTGTGAAGGGAAGGGAGAAAAAAATCCTAAACTTTTGAAGATATGAAGTAAGAGAGTTGGGAAATAAGAAGCACTAAAATAAATTTGCATTTTCTTCTGTGAAATGAAAAGACCAAAAGCCTAATCACATTGTCAGGCATTAACCAGTCTAGTGCAACAAGGGAAAAGCTGAGATGAAAATGGAAACTTTAACAATGGCACAATGTATTTGTATTTTATGGATACTTTCAATCCACCCTACTTTCACCCGACTCTGTTCTTTCTAATCTCTCTATTTTTGTGGGTGTTCTGTGGGTGTGTGTGCATGGCTTTTCCTTGTCCCAAGCATTTTGCCTCAAATGTAGCATGGCTTTTCTAATCTTGTTGCCTGCTGTATTGGCTGCACGTTTCCTGGCTGTATGGTCCCAAACCACTTCAGTTTCAACTTCCATGCAGCACTGTGGCAGTGACAGCATATGACCCAAGAATCACACAGCAGATAGGGCAATAGTGACTCTGCTGTTGTCATTTGGGACAGGAATAATAAACCTTGAAGAGTCGCTACACATATAGTAGGCTGTTTTCAGTGATATAAAAACCACACACAACTGATCACCTGGTTCTTAATGTCTCTATGGTCAGACATTAGGAAATTATGCAAAGGCATTAAACCCTGCATATACCAAAAGTATCAGAACAGCGCCTTCTTTTCAGTTCAGCCCCAACTTTGATCAAATCATTTCTATTTTCCTCAATGTAAAAAGCTTGCTACAAACAGCCACTTCTATTGCTTCACTGCCATTCAAATCACTTTGAGAAAAGGACTGGGTTATCCAGTCCAAAAAAATGAAAGAAGAATTTTTGCATGGAAATATATTGCAATAAATACATAATGCAAATGCAATGAGAATCTTCAAATGGAAGTCAAAGCACTGAGTACTCAGCATCTGTTGCCAAAAAGGGATCTTGAAAGTTTCGCTCAGATACTTGCACTAAGTTTTCACTGCTTTGCACGTATTTCTTTTAATTTTCCTTCTTAATATGAAGCAGGTGATGTCTTTTTTGTTTGTTTGTTTTTAAACTAGTAGAGATGTCTGCGGATGAGAGAGCTCCTAAGCCCTCTCTGCACCATTTGACACAGTTATTTATGGATTTGCTGATTTGGATGTTTGTGCTTGGAGCGCTTGATTGGTCATCCAGTTGTCACCAACAACACAGTATGAATAAGAAGTGTCAAATGCTCAGAAAGACTCATGCGCATGTGCATATATTTTTAAATGACTGAAATCTTATTTGGAAGCATTCAGCTTCAGAGATCCACTTACCATTCAGTGGTTGCATTCATACGAGCACAGTTTTAAGCAAAAGAGTTCATTCCTTATTTTGATGTAGGATCAGTCTTTCTGTTTCATCTAAGCCTTATCCCTTGTCATATAGTAAAGCTGACAGGATGACAAAAAAAGCTTTTGTGCTAACAAACTTTGTCTGTTCCCCCTTTTGACTTCTCAGAAAACATCTGACAAGTGCCACGGATATTTATTTAAAAGCAGAAGAGATCAAGCACATATTGGATATTTAAAAATAACAAGCTGTTAGAAAACAAACAAACAAACAAACAAAACCCCAACCCAAACCCAAAAGCAGTATTTACAGCACTGCTAAAGAACAGGGATTCAGTTGGGGTGACCCTTCACTGTTTGCAAATACTTCTACCCATTAGCTATGAGACCTGGCCTCAAAAGAGACGATGGTATCATGCTTCTGTGAACCCTTTCACTCTCTGCCTTTGCAAAATGGAAAATTAAATGTTGAAGAGACAAACAAATAAAAGCAAGAGAGAATGCTCCAAGACCTTGCCCTCTTCTCCCTTCCCCCTCTCCCAGCTTGGACTCAACAGAAGAAGCACTTGCACAAGGTGTGCTCACGCCACCCTGGTAGGTGTGGCTGCAGCCCTGGTTTAGCTGCAGTGATCCCACCAGCTCAGCCAGAGAATAGCCCCTAACAGCCCCAGGGACACTCCAAAAAGGTCTTTCCCTTGGAAAGGAGACAAAAGAGTCAGGAGGAGCTATTGCAACACTGTCAGCCCTAGAAGGCAGAGGTGTAGGCATCCTCACTGAAGATGAGTGCCTGATCCCTGTTCTCAGGAGACTGGACCTGAGAGGAGAGTTTTGCAGAGTTCAAAGGTGTTTTAAACTGTCCATGTAGACCAAAGTAGTGAAATGGAAAAGAAGCAACATTCATCACATCAGTTGTGTATTACATCTGCTAGATAGATAGCTGTGAACTCAATCAAATGCCGCAGCCATCTAATGCTTTGATGGCAAGTGTTCCTCATATTCCCCAAGGAAAATGTGGGGGGAAAAGCTTCAAAATGTGACTGATAAACTGCAAGGAGAAATTTCTTTCCCAGCACAAAGTACAGTGAAATATATGAAGGACATCATTAATCCCTATTTCACCTCATCACCGAAGGCCAGTGGGTGACTTTTTCTACAGTCTATACTACTTGAAAATAGAATCTAAATACTGTCTCCTCTGAAGTTAACACAAATTTTGCTGTGAACTTCGATGTGGCCAAGATTCATAAATATGCTTTCTGTTCTGTCAACTAAAGTGTTATCATGGCTTTCAACATGGCAACTTAAGGTTGATGCCTGTGCTACATAACATTAAATGGGCCTCAGCACTTTAAGGAGTATAACTTCTCATTGCTATCTAGATGCTGGTGTCTGTCACATCAGTGATCAGAGAAGTAAGTCATGATATGGAATATTATTTTGTCTCGAATACAAATACATTCAACAGGCAAGATCTTACATGGAATGTGTTTTATTGGGCAAAGGGCCACAACTGAAAAGTGATCAGGTTTTGAAGTACATGAGCTCTTCTTTTGCTCTGATGAGAGCTGGCATTTCTCATGTTTTTAGACAAATATTGCAGCTATGTACAAAATCACAGCATGTAGGAGTAGTTCTACTAAAAAGTAACAAAGCCAAATCACTGTAGATGTGTTGGAAGATTTTGTAAAATAAGCTTAAGATTGTGCCATAGCTTTGCAGTAAGAGAACTCTTAGAATTAAATCTGTGAGCTGAAATTTGGTGACCATCTTAAAGAGAGGCAATACATAAGGGAGATTAACCATTGACTTATTGTTTGCTGGGAGGAGTAGCCTGCAGATCAAAGACTTCAAGTTATTGGAAAAGAACTTTATTTTACAAACAGTCAGGGAATGAGACAGAGGTGAGTTGCTACTGGCCCTAGTTAAGTCCAAGCCCCCAAGAAAATTGCCCAGAGTCCAAAGGAGTGAGAGGCACTTGGCAGCAGCAATCAATATGATGCAGTGCTGCTTTGATTGCTAGACAAAAGTTCAACGATTAAACTTTGATGCAGAATGTTTCAGAAATTTTGATTGTGTTAAAAAGGATCAACTAGAAATACCGTATTAAATTTAAAAAGCACAGAGATGTAGAAGTAGGCTAGAATGTATCTAAGTCAATTTTATTAAAACTGCACTTACAGGCAACTCATTTACTTTTTTTTTTGAGGCAATGTTTTAAGATCCAATTAAATTACTAATCCACGATATGAGTTAAGCGTTCACTTTGCTTTTCTCTTCTATTACTCATATTGCATGTAGAACATGAATTCATTTGGCATCGGTATCAATTCCTGGAAAGGCTCAGATTTCCAATGGCATTCAAATTTGTTTGGTGGACAATTAGTTATATTACCTATGCTACATGTTGCTATTGTATTTGTATATCTGTGTCTACCAAAGCATGTCCTATCTTTTGTTCCTTGTACTTCGCTGGGGTCTCAATTATTTTAATGTACATTCTTAACTTTTAATAAATCAAGGACAATTGTCTACAACCATTAAAGCCAGAACAAAGTAATTTAACTTGACAGCTTCATCACCCATACCACACATTTCAGCTCTGCTTATTTCACATTTGCTTTCCCTGGAACTTTCCCATAAGGAGAATGAAAATTTAAAGGAAGCAATAAAGTAATAATCTTATCAATAGTAAACATTAAAATTTCCATCTGTGATACTGTGCATGTCATAGAAACATTATAATGTTCAATAGTGTAATTTGATTATATTGTAAAGTAATTATACTTAAAAGTTTTCCTTTTTTTGCCATCTGAACATATTGTGGATACATATTCTCTTCATGACAAGGCATATATAATGACAGAAATTATGGCAGTTGTAATAGATATGACGCCAGTACAAAATTAAACACGACTCCCTGCAAGCTCAGGCTGAAGTCTGCAGTTGGCTCTGTGCAAATGTTTCTGCTGGAAGTTGACAGGAAATTCTTAGAATGTAAATATTCAAGTGCAGAGTTTAGCCCTGGTATGAGTAGCTCTGTTGTTTTCCCTACGTAGAAACTAATTACAAATCCCGCCTTTAGTTTCAGCCAATCTTAAAGCTGCACAACACTTCTCATTTTAGACTCATGTTTTCATGCTCATTTACTTTAAAGCTTGCAGGCCTATGCCACTTAATGGGAAGTTTTCCAAGCTGCTTGTACTTCACTTAATCTAATTTTTGGGGTGTTCTTGGGGGTCTCTGGGATGACAATGAGAGGATTTCAGACAAATGAGTGTAACTGTTTCCAGGGGCAAGGCTTTTTCACTGTTGTGTTGAAAAGCTCTAACTTTCATTAGTTCCATAGAAGAAATATGGCAAGGTGGCAGTAGTAGCAGACGGTATAGAGTAGGGCAAGAGAAAGTCACCTTTGTGTCATGGACATTTCCATGGCCAACCATCTTTTAATATCTGAAAAATCTTCGGGTTTTATGTTTGACAAGCAGTTTTTAAGGAGTGGGGTGGGCAAGACAAGAAGACAGAAGCAGAGATAGCACAAAAAGCCTTCAGAGGAGGGGCCAGTTGTTGGGTAACAGTTTACCTGGGTCAAACACTCTCAGGAAGGTCTGACCACTCATGTCGAAACTTTGGAAAGAAACTCTGAAAGCCTCTCCCAGCTTCTACAAGCAAAAACCGTGAAGCAAGGATGAGCCTTGGCAACTTGATTCATGCTGTACGGCAGTGGAGAACTAGCTATTGCCTGGGAGAATGGAGCTGCTCCTACCTATGTAGGACCAGCTTTCTCCAAGCTGTAGGTAGCACTGGAAACTAGGCCTCTGAAAAGCACAGGCAGTGATGCAACGTTTTTTCTGCTTTCTATCCCTCAGTAACCTAAACAACATTCTAGGATGTTCTCATATGCAGACGTGTATGCCTCCTTAGGAAAGCTTACTGCAGACATAGCTCATGAGATCAAATGGCAAGGAAGCTTAAAGTCAGACCCAAGGGTCTCCTTTAACCCATTTTTGAAGTCAGACTGGTAGTCTATTGGCAAAACTACCAGTTCATTATTGTATCATCTTGAATAACGCAAAACAATTTTATTTTCCATCAGTTTTTGATGTGAGGGTTTTTAGATTACATAGACTACTAAGATGATGCTAAAACTTTATATCTGACTAAATAGAATAAAATGTTCTCTTCCTTTTCTCTTGAACTAGAGGTTTTCCACTGCTAATTTTTGCCATTGCTTTTCTCTGTTACACCAATTTCTCAGAAAGTCAGTTCCATATAAATTCTTTGAATAGGTAGTTCTTGGAGGCTCTTGGAATGGGACTCACCATTAGCAACTGTGACTTTATCACAGTTGCAGGCCTTAAAATAATTATTTACAGTATTATAGCTGTGACATAGAATTGAGCAGACTGAAACGGTTCCAACAGAGCCTAACTGGCTATCAATAGGAGTTTTAAAGACGTCTTAAAAAATTTTGTTTCTGGAACATACCATTAAAATTATACAATAAAAAAGGCACAACATCAAAATGGCTTCATTTCATGTGGTTTATATGTGAAACATCTTTGCAATTCTTTTTAATACAAAAGAAGTCTAGGTCCCCATTGACCAGAACAGTCTACAATGAACTAAAGCAGTTTTTCAGATCATCACACTAAATTTCTACCTGACTTTGAATGCTAAACATGTCTCAGTATCATAACTTTGATAACTCATATCCATGGTTTGACTCACTTTTTGATAAAATGTTAGTCCTGTATTGTCATTACTGCATTGTGGCAAACAATAATGAGTTGAAAGGGAGTGAAATGGCATTATCAGAATCCGCTATCTCAGAATCTGTTTCAAATTTGTATACAAAGCAATTTTTGATACCCTGCTCTGACTGACGCAGTAATGTTTTACAGTACAATTTCATCTACAGTTGTTGTTAAAGGACAATATTACACTACACTGACTAATGCATTTCTATGGAAATAACCTTCTGAATTTAGTGGGACTTCATGCTGCTTAAGATGCCATTCAGCATGAATAAAGGTGTCAAAATACGGCCTGGAGTTATTATCCCTATAACCTAAACTTCAGTAAAGCAATGAGATGCTAACACCTGGGATGACATCGCTATCTTAACCCGTGCTGTCTGACCAAAGGTTAGTAATACCATGTGCACAGTGTGCCATCAGACTCTGAAATACAGTCACAATAGAATGAAATTTCAGTATAAATATCTGCCTTCATTCCCTTTTATTCCCCTTGTGGATTTAAGTCAGTTCCTAAAAATATAGTTTAATATGATTTTAGAGATTTAATAACAATCTGTTGACCAGAAGACAACAAATGTCAGGTCTCTCCCCAGCTTGTTCTCTGTGGCGTTAATTTGTTTGAGAATGCTTTTTCTTTTAATCTTATGTTAAGAAACATCGTCTTAATTATCTTTGAAGCCATCAAACAGATTTTCCTAGCTAATGGGAGGTCTTTAATAATACCTAACAACAACATGTTCTATAAATTATTTTTGGATGCCTTGAATGTAACAAGCACTACATCAAGCTGGATTCTATTTCTGTGCTGTCTTGTATCGTTTTCCACACCAGCTGAATTGCTAATAACCACAAAGTCTAACTCACATATGCAGAACATGAGAAAAGTTTGAACAGTGATAATTACAGTAGTATGTAACATTGGATGCTATATGGACATAAAATAAGAATGCATTTTTTTGGAGAGCATGAAGTACACCTGCACTATGAATTTCAATTCAACATATTTTTGAATATTTTAATAGAAAAGAGTATTAAATTAGTTATCATTCCTTTGGTAATTCAGTCTTTCACCATTGCCACTATGGCAAATTTTCCATGCTTGCATCAATACTTAGTGCAACACAGGCAAGTCTGGTAGAAATGACGGTCGTGCCCATTCGGCAATCTGGGCTTCTCATCGCAGTTCCAGTATATGTGTACAGATCAAAGGCTAGAACAAGCTAGTGCCAGATTTTGAATTAACATATCCCGATTAAGTCCAAAATTCTTTCCTAAGTTAACAAGAGACATAAAGACTTCCAAGTAAGAGTGAGATTCACAACAATCCAAACAGCCCTAATATTCCCCAAAGAAGTGCACATTTGAAATGTTGTCCTTGACTCAGGGCTATAACCTATGTAGGACTGGGATATATATCCAAGGGATGTATTCTTCTGTTTAGGTGCAAATTGAGTTTTTGAGAAGGATGACTGGGTTTTAGGACAGTAGGACAAAAAGAAGGCTTCTCATCACTACCTTACAGTTATGCCAAGATAAATTTGTCTGAGATGAAAAGTATAATTTTTGACCTTCCTTAGTCAGAAATAAAGTTCATAGCTTTGACCTTCCTGTAAGTCCTAAGCAGATGACTATGCACTGGACGCAGGAAAAGAAACACCTCATTGACACCGTACTGGAAAAAAAATCCAGAATTCAGAGGGCCAGAGGGAAATGAAACAAACTGACATTCTAATCATTACTTACGATGTTTATCTGGTAGGCAAGTAATATAGGCTTGAACTTAGAAAGTCAGGTCATTCGGTTCCCTCTGCAACTAACCTGGTCAAAAATTAGACAATGACATCATTTCCCTGGTTGCAGTTTTGACAGAAGTGCCCATCACTGTTCTGATTGCAAAGGCAGTACACTGAATTTGCCCAGCAGAAAAAACTTCTCAAAGCATAGAAAATGGTCTTAAGGAGTGAAATCATTGTCATTAGCTCAGGTACAATGCCTGAGCTACTGGGTATATACATTAGTAGAACTCAAACTATTTAGAAGGTAAAAGTTCAGGCAACCTAACTGACTAAAATGGACATTTGGGGATTTATGGTTCATACTGAAGCTTGCAAGTATTCTTTCATTTCACTTGAGGGGGTCCAGCAGGGTACATGGCACAGAGGCAAATGCATTTTAAAAAAATCTGTGAAGGACTTAACAGAGAAAACATAAAATTAGTTCAACTTCGAAGAAATGCATATGTTGACACCTTTTCTTCTGCCATGACTTTATCACAGAAGTGTATCTTATGCAAACACACCCTAATGCTTCCTTGCACTGGCTTCAACTCTGGGAGAGTTGTAGTCAAGAAGCAAAGTCATCCTTCTTTAAATGTGTCAAAATATGCATAGCGATGAACCAAGGTGTACTTAAATAAACATTTGTTTTATCTGTATGTGCATATGTGTGCTTTACTATACTTATATATATGTGTACTAATACACGGTTAAAACTGAAATATTGCAAGCAACTTTGTATACCTAGTCAGTAGATGTGTTGGCAGTAGAATTGCCACATGTGAATAAATGTCCTCCATAATTACAAAATATAAGGAACTCAATAAGAATAAATAACTCCTGCTAAGCTATCCTTTGAAATGAGATATGACTGCAATATGCTGAATGTGTTTGATATTGGTAACTGTGCACTGGTTTTGTCTGGGACAGAACTATCCAATAGATTCATCAACAACCTGGATGAGGGAAAAGAGTGCACCCTCAGCAAGTGTGCTGACGACACAAAACTAGAAGGAGTGGCTGACACACCAGAAGACTGTGCTGCCATCCAGGGAGATATGGACAGGCTGGAGAGTTGGCTGAGGAGAAATTTAATGAAATACAACAAGGGCAAGTGTAAGTCTTGCATCTAGGGAAGAACAAGGTACCAGTACAGGTTGGGGACAGACCTGTTGGAGAACAGCATAGGGCAAAGTGACTTGGGGGTCCTGGTGGACAGCAGAATGACCATGAGCCAGCAGTGTGCCCTCATGGCCAAGGCCAATGGCATCCTGGGGTGTATTAGAAGGGGTGTGGTCAGTAGGTCAAGAGAGGTTCTCGTTCCCCTCTGCCCTGGAGAGGCTGAATCTGGAATATTGTGTTCAGTTCTAGGTCCCTTGGTTCAAGAAGGACAGGGAACTACTTGAAAGACTCCAGTGTAGGGCCACAAAGATGATTAAGAGAGTGGAACACCTTCCTTATGAGGCCAGGCTGAGGGAGCTAGGTCTCTTAAGCCTGAAGGAGACTGAGGGGTGGCCTCATTAATATCTATAAATATGTAAAAGGTGTCAGGAGGATGGAATCAGGCCCTTCTCAGTGATGTCCAAAGATAGGACAAGGGTCAATGGGTGCAAGCTGGAGCATAGGAAGTTCCATGTGAAAATAAGGAAAAACTTTTTCACTGTGAGGGCAACAGAGCACTGGCACGGGCTGCCCAGAGAGGTTGTGGAGTCTCCTTCCCTGGAGACATTCAAAACCCACCTGGATGTGTTCTTGTGTGACTTAATGTAGGTGATCTGACTGACAGGGGATTTGGACTAGCTGATCTTTAGATGTCCCTTCCAACCCTTAACATCCTGTGATTATGTGATTCTGCGATTCACAGTAGTTAGGGACTGTGTTTTGGATTTGTGCTGAAAAAAGTTTTGATAACACAGGGATGTTGTTACTGCTGAGCAGTATTTACAGAAAGCCAAGGAAGGCCTTTGCTGCTTCTCATACCACCCCGCCAGCCAGTGGGCTGGAGGCTCACAGGGAGTTGGAAAGGAACACAGACAAAACATCTGACCCCAGCTGACCAAAAGGATATTCCATACCATATGATGTCTTGGTCAGCAAGAAAGAAGAGGGGGATGTTGAGGGTGATGGCATTTGTCTTGCCAAGTCACCACTACGCATGACGGAGCCCGGCTTTCCTGGGGATGGATGAAACCTGCCTACCCAGGGGAAGTGGGGAATGAATTCGTTGTTTTCTTTTCCTTTGTGCATGTGGGTTTTACTTTACCTGTTAAACTGTCTTTATCTCAACTCATAATTTTATTCACTCCTATTCATTCGATCCTCTCCCCATCCTTCCAGGAGAGCAGTGAGCAAGGTGCTATGTGGTGCTTAGCTGCCGGCTGGAGTTAAACCACAACAAACAAGTGAAATTGCTTGCACCACAGTAGAAAATAAACAATGCTCTAACATTGCAGATTTCAGCTACATCTTGTTTGATCTATAAAGCCTGATATATATTGACAACTCTACCCTTAACTTGGTGGGAAAGTAACTCAAGGCAGTCCTCATTGACTTTTTGCTGTAACACATTAGTCACAGAAGGGAATATTTTGGGTATCTGGGATCAAGCCTGATGGCTGGTCCAACTAGCTGGGATCACTGATTTGTTAGGGTATATTTCAAGGATTTTACTCCTTTTTGTTTTGGATTTTTGGGTTCATTTTTTAATTGACTGACTGATTTGCAAGACTATTTCATACACTTGAGATACAGAATGAGCTTTTGATGTGCAGAACATGGTCATGAAGCTCTGAGGACTTGTTTTAAAAGTAATTATTTAGCTTTTCCTTGAATGGCACTCTGTGAGGGATTATGAAGAAAATCATTATTAGGTTACACATCAGCAAGGATACTTTCTGCCCCTTCTGTTTGATTTAGACATACACTGCCAAACAAATCAAAGGTAGCACTTGGGAGCTGCATGTTACTGTGATGGATCTCTGGAGAGGGTGATAGGAAAATGAAGTTAAAAAAAGGAGATGAGAAACACAAGGAACCAAAAAAAGTTTCAGCAAGTGTGAGCTCTGCTGTCAGTCAAACAAAGGAGAAGGGGAATTTGTTTTTATTGCAAGCTCATAGCCAAGGATGAAGAAAGAGAAGTTATCTCCCTGACAGAAACAAACACACACATGCTAATTTTGATTCATTCAATTGTTCAGATTTTATTTTTCCTTTATAGACAACAGCTTTCTCCCTGTTCAGGTGATATGCCAATGCACCAACATAGCCTCTTGATCACACATAATGCATACATTCCATGACACCAAATTATGTCCTGAAATTGGTAAGGCTGGGAAATGAGAAGCAAATAAGGATGTTCTCCATTCATATCAGAACTATTAAAGGATATAATCTCTTAATGCCTCAAAAGACCTGACTATTGAACTTCAACTACAACTACCACTAATTAGACGTCTGCAATGCTTGATATACCTTCAGAGAAAAAAAATTTCCACAAACCAGCTTATTAAAACTGTGATGCTAGCTCACTGCAAACAGCTGCTACCACGGGCAATTTGAGAGTGCATGTGAAATGAGAGGGGAAAAGCTGCTATAAATGCAGTTAAAAGAAAGGGATGCATCAAAGCAAGCACATTGATTTGCGACAGGGTGAGTTTATGGCAGTTTCTGAAACTTCCATAGCTGGAAATGACAAAAGTAAGTAAGATACCTTGCTTCAGAAGTCACCTCTGGTAATTGCATGACATTTTCCCCTTGTTTAAAGTTTTCTATAGTGACAGGACAAGCATTACTTCAAGCTGTGCTCTTGGAATTACCTGACTTAATTGCATAAAACTGTTTTTACCTGTGACTGTACACAGCATACCTTGTACAAGCTTCACCACAAAATGCTGGAGTGAAGGGGCTGAGCGCAATCTGTGGGACAGATACACGTTCAAGTTCTTTCAATAGAGTATAGACTGAAAGCAATGTTTTCTTCAAGATACCTAAATAACCTTTACAAGATCAATAGTCATTACATTGCCCTCTAAAACCAATGCAAAACTAAAAGTGATGCTAAAAAAGGTATCTCAAAGTTTAGTTTGCCCTAGAGTTGTGATGTTATAGCATGCTCAGATTGATAGTGGAAGCATCTCAATTTCGTTTTTAACAGGCTGCACTATGGATGGAAATCTGTATGTAAGTGACAGAACTCATTAAAAAGTGTAGCAGAGAAAAGTGTTGAATTAAGCCATGAACTTTTATTCATGACTATCTGGCCTCAGAAGATTATTTGACATTGTGTATGGATGTCAAATACTTGCAGACTAAACTCTATTGCATATAACTATGATACTCAGCTTGCAGCTACGATGGACTTACACTAGAATACATTCCTAACTATATGCATAGCTTAACCATACCTTTATGTGTGTAGATCCCACATGCAGAAACAACACTATGACATCATTAAGAAAGTACATGTAAATTTTGAGTACAATTTTTTTCCTGATTTTGAGCATATATCTCCTCAAAAGCAGAACATACGCTTTGAAGTTGAAAGCACTGTTCTCTATGCATCCAGTGATAGAATGCATAAAATGCTAGTATCCAGTGGATGCATGGATCCACTTCTCAGTTTAAAATGATTTAAGAAAAACTGAAAAGGTTTGGGTTTGGTTTTTTTTTTTTCAATGACTGGTGTTTTATTTACATTTTGAAAAAGTAGATGGGGAAATATAATCTAAGGTTTTCTCCTGCACTGAAAGCCACGTAGCCTTTAGGTATATGTGGACTTCACATTCTACTTGTTCCAACTACATGTTACGAATGTACGATCTCAGGATGTTTATTTCCACACATGTAGTCCTATCTTCTAGAATACATTTTTCTTTGAAGGACAAGGCTATTTTTTAGCCTAGTTTGCATGAAATAAATAAGAACATAAGTTAAAAATAAATAGAGATTCAATTCACATAAAGACTTCTGCCAAAACCACAGACAACTGGGAGCAATTTATTTACCAAACATCCTTATATGACTCCACTAGAAAAGAAAAACATATTCTTCTGAAGATATCTGCATTGATTTTAATTATATCAGATTACCATAAGCCAGTTAATTTTCAATAGATACTGGCTTTCAACTATTCCACAACCTATTGATCCTAAATTGTTGTTTGAGCAGTTATAAACAGAAGAGAAAACTGCAACAGAAGCATGCAATACAGTCTGCTCTATGGAACCAGGTAAATCACAGTTTGCAAAGTCATTTTCTCCTCTAATAGAGTCAAAAATGGTTATTATGCTTTAAGGTTGCTGCACTTTATCTAATTTATTCTTCCATTCTCTAACTACCTAAGCTGTTTTTTTCAAATGTTGCTCAGTCCATCATATGTTGCATCTATTTTCTGTATGACAGAAATTGTCCTGATTTCCATAACAAAACAATAACACTTTGTGCTATTGCGATAATAATACTGCAACAATCTGAGATATCCACTAGTGCTTACATCTCTGCCTTTGTACCCAGTAAACTCAGGTTTCATCAGCACCATCCTAATCAAGTAAACTTGGGCTGAAGCACTGGCCAAACAGTATTTTATGTATTAACAGTGCTATTCACATGATAATAGCTCTTCTGTTTAGAAGGACCTCTTTCCTTCTTACAGCAATAATATTTTTGATTGGAAAGATTTGACAACTGATCTTGTAGAATGTGGCTGCTGCCCAACTAGCCATGAACACTCAAAGCAATTTTTTCAGATAGAAAGTCCAGGTGTCTTTATTGGTGTTGCAAAGGGTCAGTAGTGAAAGGAGTTAGCAGGCTAACCAAGTATTTTGCTGGTTGTAGGTATCACATTGAAGCTTGAGGTTTTGTTGTGAGTTGTCCTTCCTAAAATGGCCATTTCTATCTCCGTACCCAGGCCTCTCCTGTGTAGCTGCCTACCAGCCAGCCAGCCATTTTCCTTCTTTCACTTCTATTTCTTTCTACTAAAACTTCACTGCCTCCAAAACTTCACTGCCTTCTTAGGAACATCAAGTCACTTGGCAGGCTAATTGCTTTTCTGCTGGAAGAAGTTATCAAGTGAATACACTATTTTCTATAGTAATTACAGAATGACCCTAGGGCAGAATGTGTACAACAATAAACCTCAGCAAGAAGGCAGATTCCTTCTATTGTAAATGGATAAAACTCCTCTAATGTCAATGGGGTCGTATCTATTTCCATGGGCAGATAATTTGGCTTGCATTAGTAGGCGGTTGGCGGATACTTCCCTTCTCTTTTCGGGAAGTGTTCCTGCCTGAACTTCACCTGTCATTGCAGGAAGGCAATTACACCTTTCTTACCTCCAAGGTTATGATGACCAATACTCTTTGAGAACCAACAGTAGCAAATTTAATTCAAATCGTTCTCTCCTTTGCCAACACAAAGATCAGTCTGTTCACTGTCATTCTGAGAGTATTTCAAACCACTGCTTGATAAAATCCCCAGATGGCAGAGCTTTCCTTTCTCAGTCAATAACAAATTTATGGTCTTTTTATTGTCTTTATTAAAAAGCTCAGGTGCAGTTACACTGGAGAAAATTTTGTTCTCTTTTTCACATAGTCTGTTAAAGATAAAGTTTCTCTGTGTCCATTGTTAATAGGACAGGGACTTTAATGCTATCACAGATGTATCTGTGGCTTGTTCATACTTGACTGTTTCTACCAGTGTGAAGCAATAGCTATTATTGGTCACATCAAATCATGAACGTCGAAGAAGCAAAACCATAAAAAAAGAACCTGTGACCCCAATATGGTTTGTAATTTGTATGTTACAGAGCTAACAAAAAGTAATTGTAAATTTTCTGAAACAACAGCAATCCTAAGAGCTTCTAACCTTGCCCTTCTGCTTTCTTGCTCTTCTCCTTAGTCTTCTTCTATAGTCAAAATGCAAATAACAAATTTTTTCTTTTCTTTTTTTTGGAGTTGGGGGTAGGGGAGGGAGAAGATGTTAGAGAAAAAGGTTTTAAACAATTGTCCATGAGCTCAGGACAGGACACGTATCTGAAGACAAAGCAGGAATGTGTTTTTATCAAACAAGGTCTCAATCCTTTCATAGCTATTGCCTAGAATGTAGCATATCTCATACAAAGATGATTGTTTAATTTTTCAATTCATATTTTTTCCCCTTGCAGTTATTTTTATCTACAGGAAAAAACAATGCTGTGTTTTATGAAGTCTGCTGTTAAGTTTGTCAGTGACATGAGAGACAACAGCAACTGCAAATAGTAACCTGAAGTCAGAGTTCTTAAACTGATTACGGCAAGGGTCTTAATCCATAAACCCATTTTCACAGCAAGGGATGAAGACTACAGGGATAAAGGTGATTGCTGGTGGTCAGATGCCTAAGTGAGATGCCTTGGAAGATGTCCTTCAGGCTGTCAAAAGTAGAGTTAACCCTGAAATTTCAAAAAGTTTTTTTTTCTTTGTACTGGTCTTATTTTTAAAAGTCTTGGAAAAAAACATCACCTGGGAAGATAAATAATTACAGTGTTGGATCTCAAAGTCTATGTCATAGTAAAATATTAACTTATCTGTCCAGTTTATATCCAGAAAATTGTGGAGTGTTTGGAAATCTTGTAAGCAGAAACAGAGGAAGATCTGTTGTGTGAGCTCCTAGACTTATAAACAATTGAATGAACTCTTTGAAGAAACAGAAACCAAGGTCTTTAAAAAGAACCTGTGTTGACTGACATATGTGACTTAGTGATAGGGTCACAACTTTTTTGCAAGGATTTATAAAGTTTAAAACACTGCCAAAGCAGGTCCCAGTATTCACCATCAGAGCCTTGATGTGTTTTCATGCATTTAACTGCTTTTTCTTTTTAGATAATAATGGTACAAAATAGTTCCAAGGGAGACTTATGGCAATACACTGAGGATGAACCAAGAGGTAAATGAATCATGGCCTCTTGTATTAAAATAAATATTAAAACTGAACCTGTGCACATGTTCAAAACCATGTTCTTCCAAATTCTAGATTTGATAACATAACTTCCAATATTCAAATTAAAGTTAAAAATTTCCCCAATGTCAAAGAAAAGGAAATATAATTCCCTAGTGCTTCTCACTCTACCTGAATCTTAAGTAAAATTTTCAGTTTTTACTGAGATTAATGTTGGTAACTATTGCTTCTGAATATTTTTTATAGTCAGCAATCTGCATTGCTGCTTCTCTAACTACAGTCTGAAAATAAGCCTGTCAGATTCATTGTTTTATATTCAAACATCTTCCTTCTGTTCCTCAAGTCAGGTGATACTTGGTTAGCTTTATCTGCATCATGTGTGATAAAATTTAAAAAACCCAAACAACTTCAAGTACAGTATATCTTTATTTTAGTTTTGAATCTGGATATTTTGGTTTTAAGTGTCAAAATTACTGTATGCTTTATTGTGCTATATCTTGTCATGTTAAAATTTCTCGTGTCATTTTAGATACTCTAATTGCCATTTCCCTCAAAGAAAGTTGGCATTTACTTGGAAAAAATGAATTCATTTTCAGCTACCTAGAAGACAAGTATGAATCTGCCATGACTCTGACCAGACCTGTTTGTTTGCGTACACTTCAATTTCTGTCAGTAGTTCTAGGTAAATTTACAGTAAAAAACACTATTATGGTCACCAGAAATGAAAAGTGTGGATGGGCACAGCCAGCATTAGTGAACACCAACAGCATAAATAGTAAACTTGAGAAAAATAAAGAGAAGTGAGAAGAGAGACTTGGCTCAGAGAGTGAAATCCATACAGGAAGAAAAATTCAGCTAGAAGGCCTTGAGCTCATGAGAATGACTGATTTCTTCCCTTGTAACGTTAGTACATTTACCTCAAGATCTCAGCTGCCAGTGGTTGTGAAGCTAAAACTTGGGGAATGCTTTGGCTGTCAACACCAACGTTTACATCAAACTTCACACCAGAAATCCATCTTACATCTCCGTAACAGTAGCGTTCATAGCATCTCAGTCAAATTCATCTATTCACATTGCAGATAGAATCATTGTCCATTATTTCCTTGAGATCACCTTTTAATTTTTGTGTACTTCAGACTCCTGAGTATTCTGCATTGACACTGTGTTTTGAAAGAACGACAGCAAAACGCTTGCTATTTTCATTTTGATTTTCTCAGTGAATTCTATGATAAATAGTAACCTTTTTCTCTATGGTATACACATATGACTATTGAAACATCCGTAATGTTGAAATGAGGAAAGATTTTAGTCTTGCTAGTGGTTTTCCAAGATTTCAAGTGTGCTAGGTAGCAGTCCTCTGCCCAACACTGAAGGTTCACTTCGGTACAGCAAGAAGTCCTTTAATCTTCATAAAAACCCAAACAAATCTAAACAGTTGCCTACTATTTACATTAACCTTTTAAAAAGTCATCTATTTTATTCAAGACATTTTTTGCTGTTATCCTTTATCTGAAAAATTCAGATTGATACTAAAAGCTGCATATTTCCAAAATGATATCATTCCTCATAAATTATCCTTTCCCAACAAAACATCTGTGTCGAGAGTACTGAGATCACAGGAATCATGCCATTTTCAGATACAACAAAACAGAATGAAACAAAACATCAAAAATGAAAATTAAATTAAGACACTATGGTTGCCACTATGCATATATCATCCCATTGTAAGAGACTCTGTCTGAACACCTACATTTAAATGCAAAAGTTTCTAACAAAAATGCCCTTGGGCAAAAATGCCCTGGGTTTCAAAAGTGTCTGAGAGCAATTCCAGGAGATGGGTGTAAATTTCAGTTCAGCATAGTCTGGCATTTCTGATCCTGGGAATAAGATGTTTTTGAAAATTTTATCCATGCATTTTTGTTTCCATACCTTATATAGTTTTGTATCCATACTTTTTTGTTTGCATACTTAGATACTTTTGTGTACATACAGTTTTGTTAGATTCTTCTTTTGTACCTTTCTTTCTCTTCATTTATATTCTCTCCTTTTTTATATTCTGCCTGTTTTGTGTGGTTAGCTTCAGCTTTCAGTGGAGGTTCTAGGAATAGCTTCTTTTACTACCATAAAAAAATAATGGCCTTTGTCAATTCTTATGCCTATATAAGATGATGCCCCAATACAAGCACATAAAGTAATTAACATTGGCTCATTATTGATCAGTTTAACTGCTTCTCAGTGAGTGAACTCTGGATATATCAAAAACTTGTGATGAATTTAATCTGTATTCTAGTGGTTTCCCTAGATGTCTGAAAGCAATTTCCACTTTCTCCCCCTTTATACCAAGATGGAATTCCGAGCCTGTAAGTGAAGAGTGGTCAGAGTAAGAGGCATTAGAGTCCACATTGCTATAAAGGCGTTATGCACGTGGTGAAAATGCAGCTTAGAGAATGCACACTTTGTGCAATTACAGCCGAGATTTTTTTTTTCAGATAGAACATTATTTGTGATGTCTCATGAAATTGACAGTGTCTTAGACAAGAGAGAGGCATTTGAACAAATATCTTATGTGCTAGATATATATTGCCATTTAGTTACTGTATTTCTTAATGAACTAAAATTAAAAGGGACGTTACTTGTGTGTATAGCCACTATGTAGCAAATCTCTGAGACACTGTGTGTATGTGTGTGCAAGAAAGAAAAATGTCTGTTACGAGTAATAGGATATCTTTCGGTATGTTAGCAATTAAACATTTTCATAAGCTTCCAAGTGCATAATGTATAGATTCCTATTGAAATTCCATTGATTAGCTTTTGCTTGCAGTAAAGACTGATAGATTGATGAAGATGTGGTTTGAAGAACTGTACCTTCATGATAACATCATAAACATACACACTAAAAAACCTCAGAATTGCAGTGATTTCATTTATTGCTCCTGCCTAGGGAAATGGTAGGTACGTTTCTTTTACAAGATGCATCTCAATGCATATTTCTTCAAGCTTGTCATGAATGTGTGGTCTATCACCAGAGTAAGCACAGAAGAGAAGGTTTTACTACTTTTCCTGTAATGTCACAATTTTTCAATTTTAATTTCTTATAAAGTTGTTTTGGTTTGGTTTTTAAGAAATAAGGTAGCATCTATAGCCAGCACAAATCTGAAGTATTTGGATACATCTTCCAACACATGACAATTTAATTTAGTCCTTCTTGATTTCCTTTCATGAATCTGAAAAATTCAGAAATAATGCCATACATTGTGCTAATGTCTTATCTGATACATGTTTTTGTCCTTATTACTTTCTTTATTCCAAGCATTTCCCAACTGTAATAAACTTCTGTGTAATGCAATAAAATTCCTGAGAAAAATATGAAGGTTAATTGTTACTTTAATTGCAATGTCAAATGATCTCATGGGACATGTGTCTCTCAGAATTATGACTACACAGTTTTTATTTTAAAACAAACAACAGTAGTTTATATTATAGGCTAGAGGAGGATGTTTATATTTAAACAGATTCACCAGATCTGTTGGAGTACTAGAAAGAAATATGATTTTTCTACTTATTAACATGGTTTACTTAAAGCAACTTCTGCTATCCAGGAATGAAAGTTTATGAAAAGGCCCAGAGAGGAAGAAAAGGATCACAAAAAGATGGTGCTTCCAAAAACCTGTATATAAGTTCTCTTTTATCCTCAAGAGGCTGAGCCTTAAGCTGAGTGCATAGTTATAAAGAAGCTCAGCTGCATTATCCTTACATCCCTATTCTTTCCCAACATGGAGATATTTTGAAATGGCTTTCGATGAGTTTAATATCTTTTTAGGAGAAAAGTTCATTATTGTTTTTTCCTCTATCAGGTGTTTGCTGATTTTATAAAATACAAAATGCTTTTTATATTTTTACAAGAAGCAATTCCTCAGTAAAACATTGCAGGTCTTTGCTGAGTACCCTCTGCAAACCAGGAATTCCCCCAAATTGTGTGGGACATCACTGAATTTTCTAAAGATCTTTCCCTTTCTCAAAATACTGTTTTCTCCATCTGGATGCAACTAAACTAAATATTCTCACTCTGATCTTTCCTTGTCTCCTCAGCTTTTTTCCATTCTTCCACCTCATTTTTCTGTGTTATGCCTCCACTCTCCGCACATCTCTCCTTGCTTTCTTTCTTTCCTTCCTCTTCCCACTTATTCAAAACTAAGGCAGGAGCCATGTAACCCCACAGAACATACCTCACCCTCCTTGAGTACTCTAATAGCTGTTTCCACCAATGCCTTATTTCTGAGCTGAACTTTTCCCGCATCAACTGTCCCACTGAGTTTAGTACATCTGCACACTCAAGTGAAGCTACTGAAAAATGTTTTGAAGCATTTGCTGGATGGGAACCTGCAACCAGATCTAGCTTTTTTTTGGCAGAAATACTCAACATGTGTTCTACTCACTACTTAAATGCCAGGAGAGCCCCTCACAACACAGCTTGTTGGACTGAAGTGATGCACAGACCTGCCTGACCTGCTCTCTTCACTCAGAAAAATGACAAGAAGAGCTGAGCTCTGAACTATGCTCAGAGTGAAAAGTGATAATGACTCAAACAACCTTGGGCAAAATTTGTGAAGACTAATTTAGAAAACTGAATGCTTGCTGATTAAAATGATGAAAAGTACAGAAAAATATAGAAATAACTGGTATTTCTCAGTTCTCTAAACTTCTGGCACATAGTATTATAGAGGAAAAGTTAAAAAAAAAAAGGGATGTGTTTTGCCCTTGAAAGTAATAATATGGTTACAACAAGACAGTTTCATATCTATTGAATATTTTAAACCATTCACTTTAATGTGTGTTTCATTAACTTTGAGGTGGGAATGAAAAGAAGGCTTCTTCGTGTTGTTTTTCATACTGTTCCACTTCATTATTAAGCAATGATGCCAAGCTGTTCACCAGGATTGCTGCTAGCAGGCTTGAACAGCTTCTGCCAAGTGTGATTAATGCAGATCAAACAGAGTTTATTCAGCGGAAGAGATTGGCAGATAACATTTATCATCTCTTAAGAAAGTTGGGATTTCCAGACTGACGTCAGGCTGGTGATAAACTTAGGGGCTGAAGGATGTTTGACCAAGTAGTTTGCATATTCTTTAGAAGAAAGTTGCATCAATTTTGATCAGATTTGAAACCTGAAGAGAACCTCATTTACATGCAAAGCCTCTTCCAGTGGTTAACTTTGTTTTTAAAAGGACAAGGCATATGGAGACTCTTATCAGGGATTATATTTTTTTTTTTTTGTAAGTGTAAGAGGTGTGTGTTAGACTATGTGTCGCTTGATAGTATGGAGTAGCCTACTTGTGGCCAAAACAGAATCCTCAGGCTATATGTAGGGTGGGGAGAATGAGGCAGCCCGGATTTAATTGATGGATTTGCTTTTTTACCCTGGGCAATGAGGTCCTACTGGTTTTTGCTCTTTCTGTCTGCCTGATGTATAAACTTTTCAGGGGCACCAGGCTCAGAGGATGGCTGAAATACAAAACAGCAACTTGCTGTCTTAGGCGAACATCTTTTTAAATAATGAGAAGATTTTAATGAGGAAATTGAAAGATGTTTAGTCTTTATCTTTCTCATAAGTCATTATCTTCATGTCAGTTTTCTGTGTGCTGAGCAACACAAAAGCTCTGTTGAGAAACTCATCCAGTTCCTAAGATCTATTGCTTGGCCTTGAACCTCTGACACACACTTCTGTACAAAGATCTTCTTAGAATAACAGTTTTCCAGTTCCTCCTCTTTCCTCAGACAAACACAGCCCTAATAGCAGTCAGCATAATAAAACCCCTCCAACATATAAAAGCAACTTACTAACTGTAGTCAGCAAATCTCTGAGACACCCTGTGTTGTCTCACCTATTCCGAGGCAGCTAAAAG
Organism: Hypotaenidia okinawae; assembly: GCA_027925045.1. Lineage (NCBI taxonomy): Eukaryota > Metazoa > Chordata > Aves > Gruiformes > Rallidae > Hypotaenidia > Hypotaenidia okinawae. The sequence continues at coordinate 102,707,231 of BSDF01000001.1, forward strand.
CTCATTAGTACCAGATCAATTGCGTCCCCAGGTTCATCCGGATCATCCTGGGGTGGTTATTGCCCATCCAAAGCTCTCTTGGGCAGAAAGACCTTTGCTTCCCTCCCATTTTGGCTGTACACTGACGTAGTCAATTCTGCCAAAGCATATATTTCTCTGCAGGGAGAAAAGGCCTTTATGATATCACTGTGACCTAAGACCTCGTTTCTCATCACTGATTTCCATAGACTTATTCTTTTGAAAGAGTTGCAGTTCTCAAGGCTCCAAATGATAAAGTTTGTTTGGTTTGTCTTTTTACAGAAAGGATTATTCAAAAAAACCCCCAGCAATAATAGTTTAGAACAAGCTTATTTTCTTTTCTATATAGGAAAAGTAAACAGAAGATGATTTTCTTAGCTCACTGTATAGGCATTTTTAGTTGTTGCAGGCAGTATTTTTGGCATAGTCGGTTCCTCAGTAGGGCTGAGGCTATGGCTTAGATGTTCCATTCCTATATGAAAACCTTTTAAAGGTACCCTTTTATTTATTTGTGTATTTTCTGAAACATTCTGAGCATCTCAGTATGTTTAAGAAACACTTATCTATTATTGATAACACAAATTTAGAAATATGCTTTCTCAGATACCCTGTGCTAGTCCTAATTACTTTCTTTTGCTTTGGCAAAAAAGGCATCATTTTAAAAAGAAAATAACAACAAAACCCAACAGCCCAACACATACAGTCTAACACTGGAGTTTGTGCCACAGCTCATCTGGCAGACAGTCTGAAGAGCATGCCTCTGACAATCAGAGCTCTGTTTTCTGTTCCATTCACAAATGATCATTTCTACTTTCCATGGTGGTTGTATGCCAGATCTCTTTGGGCAATGGCAATATGCTCCACTTAGTTTCAGCCTTCACTAGCCCAATATTTTTAAAGTAACAGCAATTTCAGGTTTTGAGCAGAGTGGTAATATGGCTGTATTCAACCTATCTTTGGGGTTGTTTGTGGTCAGCTTAGTCTTGTGCTTACTGCTGAAGAGCCTCAGCTCCAAGGCCTTGCTAACGTCTTCTTCCATGCCACACAGGAGGCTTTGCAATCCTTGTTCTTTGTCTGCTCCTGCACTACCGCGATACAATAGCTATTTCTACCTCTCACATGTGAGGTTTTTTAAAGCTTCCAAATTAAATTTGCTCTTCTTCAGCTCCCTGTAGTGCCACTCTGGGAACTGCTGCAGCTCATCTTGGGCAAATATCCACTGTTCCACTGTGCCTCCAGTAAAGCAGCTATAGGATCTTCTAATTTACATTTCAAGATACAGCTGGAATCAAGCAGCTTCAAGGCTTTCCAGCAGTACAGGTAAAGTCACTTTTGTCACGCGAAGAGTCATGAACATGAGCCACATCAAGCAGTTCCTGGTAAGGACAACTCAGAAGAAAGTATTGGGCTTGCACAAAGGGATGGGATTTTTTGATCCTATTATCTCCAGAGGTGAGATCATGCCTGCCACCCAGTCAGTCACCATCCCCACACTAACCCACCACACCACTGCAGCTGCTATGCTGGGGGCTGCTTGAGCCCCACCATCCTTGAAGGAGGTAGCTGAGACCAGGGATGGCCAGTTGCCCCTTCCCTAGCACACACTCCCCTAAGTACCCTGCCTGGTTTGCCTATGACTACAGCCAAGGCAAAGAACAAGCCCCTTGCTTTCCTCACTAAGCCCGCCTTTAGCGAGGAACTGCTGCAGCCCCTCCTAATGATAAACCAGCACCAAAACACATTTTGACTGTTCATAATCTCCTATATCAGGTTCTCATACCATTAATGCCACCAGTGCTGTGACCTTTTAGCAAGATATCAGGCACTAGCAGCAGGCTCAGAATTGCAAACTTTAATTAAAAAATGTAGTTTAAAATAAAACTCAGTTTAGATGCACTGATAAGTGATTTTTCACCATGTGAAATTTCAGAGTGCTTTGCTGAGAAAAATCATTGCAAGCTTCCTATTAATTTCTGGTCTAGCTGGGTTTCAAGGACAATTTTATTAAAAATGAGCAGAACCTTATATAATAAAACCCTTGCAGTTGTTATGACCACCTGTGCTACCTCCCAGCCTGATCCACCACGTGACACAGCACAGCTAATTTTCCCACTTCCTAGCAAGGAAATTGAGCTGCTACAATTTTAGACTATGAGGCTTACATACACATATATTAGACTTCATTATTTTTCTGCATGGCAAGGCTGGAGCTGGCAGAGGTTGTATCCAAATAACTTTAAGAGCTCTTTCTCTGTGCGAGAACAGTATAAAAGTTCAGATAAAATCATTAAAGCTTCTGAATGGGCATGAAAGCAAGAGACAACAAAACGGAAATAAAAATGGGTTCCTACTTGGAGTACAGAGCACTGAGTGTACAGAAAAGGTCTCACAGGAGACAAGCTTAATGGATTACAGTTAATAAACATTACAGTTTATTAAACAGTTTATAAAACAAACAACAGGATGGCACTCATCTGAACTGAAACACAAACAGGGAAATTATGACTCTTGAGGCTTGCTTACCACAGATAAATTGCTTCCTGCTCTTTCCTTCGCCCCAGGTCTAAGTTTTATGAAAACACTAATTGCTCCACACTCTCATTCTTAACCACTGACAACTCAATGAAAAAAGAAAAAAAAAAACCCAAGCCCTAATCAAAAACGTATACACCAGCTTGATGGGTCCCTATGGATCCACCATTTTGGGTTGTGTCCACCTTTTTTTAATTTCATGGGGAAAACCCCTTATTCTTAGCCACAACCAACCACTACATGGCTGCTCCTTTTCCGCACAGGAAGAGCAGGACAATTCGGCTAGAGGACAAACTTGGCAAGCTGAAAAATGGAACGTAGGGGAGGAGATTATAATTAATGCATGTGGGTAGTTTACATGCTGTCTCCTCTCCATGGTGAGAATGTAGCAAGCTGTCTAATTGGAGCCTGGGTTTTGGCTCCTCTTAAATTCCTTAGAAAACATTGCACTTCACAGCCTGCACAGTTAGATTTTGTGGGTTTTGGCCACAGAAGAATCCTAATAAAAATACTGGGATGAAGAGGGCAAGCTATTTCAGGCATAACATTCTGGAGCAACACAAAGAGGTCACAACTGGTGAGAATCTGCATGAAATTGCATTAGCCACAGATGAAGTGTCCGGTCATCTTTCTGCCCAAACTCATAAATATATTAGCACACACTACTGTCACAGTCACATCCTATTTTTATACGCAGCAACTGCCCTCTTCCCTGGTTTCTGATGATTCTGTTCAAATGCTGCTGCTCTGCAAAAGAATTTTTGATTTTGATTCCAAATCCTGCTTTGGATGTTGCTAGTGGATTTGTGTCTAAGAAGGTGCAGTGACAATCTGGCAGGAGAGTGGATGTAAATCTTTCTTGCTTTTGCTCAGAGCCTGTGAAAGACCTACAAGTGAAAGCTTGATTACCTAAATATTTGCAGTTCAAGTAAATATTTAGGTTTTGAAAAACAAATCCTTAACATGTAATTCTCAATATGCAAAAAGTAATGTTAAAACAGCAACAATGCCTATTAATTTAGCCAAGTAAAGTAAATTATACAGTAAATTGCAAGCTTTGCGAGGCAGATCTTCAAGTTGAAATCCTGGAAGCCCTTCAAGTTTCATCACTGATATTCAGGGCAGTGAATTGATTGAGTGAGGAAACTGAGTCACCTGGCAGGGAAATGAAAAGACATGAGTGCTAACATGAACTATGCCACTGTGGGCACCTGCCCCATCTTTATGACTGTGCCTAGGTGCTCCTGCAGCCTATGGCCAAAGAATAATAAGGTAAAATACAGACTAGAAGAAAACCGCATCTTTTACCAAAATATAGTTAGGTATGCATTTAATTTTCAACTTCGTGTTGTAGCAAAGTGATGCTAGTGGCTGCTTTTGAGTGAAGTTAGAAAGTGGAACTACTAATCAGGTTTAAGGAAAGACCACTCAAAGAAAATGGTGCACACAGAAGGGCAAAGCTACAGTTTCAACCACTTACATGGAAGTATCCCTGCTCTGAAACTGTTTACTGAAGTCACAACCTTTATTAACTGCATTCCTTTCCTCCTGAAAGACAGAATTCAACTATAAACTATTTGGAAAGGCCAGAATCCTCACATTAATTTACTGAGGCTTTCATCCTTCTGCACAGCAGTGTGTTTTTTAATACTGCTCAAAAAATATCAAGTACTTTCTTTCCAACCTATTCACTAGCTCTAAATGGGATTTGACATTACGAGGTCAGATTTGCTTTGCCTCATAGATGACTAACAAATTTGCAGAGGCATAGGTTCACTGTTCTCACATGGATCACTGCTCAACAGACCACCAGTTTTTGATGGCAAACATTTAACTTTCAGCCATTAAGTAGAAGAGGAAATTCAGACTGGAACAAATTACATGGCATCTAAACAAAGTTAAAGCTGGCCATTAGGCGTGCCTTTAGATAGTGGAACAGCACATTAGTTTTAAATTGCAAAGTTCAGTTGATGGAGTGATAGAGTTCAGATCAGAAATGTTTTACCTAGGTATTGAAAGGCCTGCACAGTGCAATGTATTTATAGAGGACAAGAGTAGAATGAAAATCCATTTTTATAGTCAGAAGATTGCAATCCCCTATGTTCTCTCCTTCCTCCTCCCCCACCGCCCTGCAAAGTAAACAAAAATGCTAAAATGCACTGTAAAGTATAATGATAGTTCTAACTTATTTGTCTATAAAGTTGTCATATTAAACTGATTTCCTTGGGCTTTTAAACTGTGTTGCATCCTGAAAAAAAATACATTTCCACCATGATATTATATTGTGTTATTCCTACCTGTCATGGACTACTCTTTTCCCTTTTGTTTTCTATCCTGAATGTGACTGGGAACCTGTATAATGGAGAGGAATAAAAAGAGGAGGAATACAAAGAAGGAATGTGTAAAGAAGGAATACAGATAGCAGTACTGATTGGGTCATGAGTGTAGAAATAAGATCATTTAACACTTTGCAGTTAAAAAAAGTTCAGTAGAAAATGTTTTGGAATATTTGGAATTTTTATTTACTGGATGCTTTTTACTACATCATGGGTGAGGCAGCACAAAGTGTGCCTCTCTCATGAAAGGTTGATGAAGAAAAGGTTAAAGATACTGGTAGAGAACAAGTTTCCAAGAAAAGATGAGGTGTGAGGCTGTTAGTGAACTATCTGGAAATGCAGCTATGAACATGATTCAGGGAGCTCTCAAACAGACCATCTACAGGGATGTGATTGATTCTTGGTGTTTTCCTCCTCATCCATACTCATACTTTTAATTTCTCTACTCCATACTTTTTTGGATCTCAACAGAAACCTCTTCTATTCATCTCCACTTTAAACCAATATTGCGGTTTCTTGAATAACCATGTTTCTGCTGTACCATAGATCCTAAAAGGAAGAGAAATTAATGGTGAATAATCTGATTTTTTAAATATAAATGAAAAGGTGAAAAAAGAATTCATATTGGTTTCAGGCATAATGGAAGAAAATTATGCTTTTCTGTTTCCTAATGCTTGGGCTGACAGCTTGTGCCTTGAAAGGATGATAGCTTAACACTGGGAGGCTGTCTTTGGAGGAAACCTGAGGTGCAAAGAAGAGAAAACAGTGAAGAAGGAGACCAATAAACATAAGAAAAAAGAATATCAGGAATTATGTGGGAAGAACCTCAAGGAACTGTAAGGAGATCATCAGCAAGAAGGGGAAAGAGATAACGGAAATCTATTCAGTTTATTATTTTATGCAGTTCATTTGGTCAGCAGCTCTTTAAATGATTCCACTTCGTTCATAGTGATAGCTGGAAATTCACTAGCTTAACTAGGCAATATTTGGCATCATAGGACTCGTTACAGAGTTGGTTATAAATCTGTCAGAGACACTGGTGGTAAATATATCAGAGACCTCTATGGGTTTTTACTACTCAAGAAAATGTCATAATTTAAAGGATATTGCATTCAGCTATCAGTTAACAGATGAACACCTGAAGCAGAAAACTCTGCCAACTTGGAAGTCCAGTTGAGGTCCTCCTATATGACCACTGCTACTTGCTAAACCTGTTACTTCTCAAGAATGCAGGAAGATATTGTCACATGGAACTCAGTGGAAAAATTTACTTAGCTTCACATTTCTAAAAGCCAAAGGAGATGAATACCATGAATACAATGCCTCATTCTCCTTCTGTAAGGATTGGATATTTATAGACCTCCTGATAGTTTTCTGCAATTATTTTGGCAATCAACCCATTAACACTGACAAGAACTGATCACTTTAGCCATCTAGCATAAATGGTTATATTTCCAGAAGTCAATTGCAAGAAAACTGCATGAGAAAAAAATAATTCTTAAGAAACCCCAGATGAGCAAAACCCACACTTGTAATGAAAATTCAAAACATGGAAATTATGCACTGTATAAATTTTGAAATGAGCCCAAATAATCCCCAAAATGACAAAAAATGTGTAACTACACCTCACTGTGGTTACTTGATGTATCGTCCAATGGTATGAAACATTTCAAAACTGAAGGCCATCAAAGATATACTGAGAAGGATATACTTACAGGAAGTGCTCTGGCTCCTCACTGTTGTTTTTGTGGAAATTATTGTGACAGACAGTTCTGCTCTTTGCTTGTAACTACTGCCACAGCCAGTGCTGCTGAATTAGTGCTCTTGCTTTTATGAAAAGAAAAATATTTTTTCAACTTTTCTTCTGGACTGAGGACACAGTTTCAAATATATGAGGAAGAAAATTGACAGTTTAAACTTTGGCTTCCAACTGACAATGAATTAGAAGAAGAGGAGAATATATGCCCTAAACATCACAGAACATTGTTGCTATACATGCAGTCTTTATTGGTTTACTTTATTTTTTAAGTTAAAAGAATATTAAGACCTCTTTATTAAGATTATTCTGTGCAATTAGAACAAAACCCATCTACCTGAATGAGGCATTTCAAAGACTTTAGAATTACTAGTACGATAATGCCTAAGTACAATATAATCATACTATGGATCCAATCAATGATCTCTTTGTTTTCTTTTTCTGTATACCCAGTATTTTGAATAAAGGCATACAATTTTTGTCTGTTGAACCATGAAGCTAAAAAGTCTTCATTATTTTATATTATTATAAGTAGAGAACAACAATGGACTACGTAAAGAGAGAACTGCCTGGGTTCTTTTATACTTGCTTCTACATCAATATTTCTCTGTCTATTAAACCTGTGTCAATGAAAGTCAATGGCATTTTAACGAATAATCTTGTATAAATTCAGGATGTATTATACTTCTACTTTACTGCATATGGCACTTACTTAATCCCCAATGAATGTGGTCTTTTCTGCACTCATTTTTAAATAGCTAACTTGAAAACTACACTGTGTTTGAGGTGAATAGCCAGCATTCATTCAGAGCATTAAATACTTTTTTCCACGTTACCAGTTCTGTTTTACTTTCCATAGAGGCTAAGTCTTGTTACTGACTGAGCTGTTCAGAACAGCACCGAAGTCTTTTATCTCAGTGCTACGGGGGCACAAGAAGGCTTAAAAAAATTCTTGATGATATTAGGATGTTCAGCAGAGAATAGAGCAACTTGGGAAGATCTGTTGAAGTTCTTCCTCACCGTTTCACACTTGTCAAGGTCAAGTCTTCAATTTCCTAGTTTTTCGTGTCTTCTTATTCTTGATTTCTTCAACTTACACTTCTGCCTTCACAACCACATCATGCTAGATAATTACACCATTCTCTCAAAAAATACTCCAGCAAGGAATGACAAAGCACCCAGTCCCGCTACTGTGAAGTATTTCTCCACCTCTCCCTGCTCTGCAAAGAGAATTTCCATTAGTTCTGTGCAGAGGATGGGAGCAATGAATTTCTGCACTGTTTTCCCAAGTGATACAAGCAATGAAGAAGAATGATAGTGACAAATGTGGCAGAACAATATTTTTCCTATGCTGCTTTCCAGTAAAGCTTACAGTGGTTTGCATAAATTAGAGTTGTTTGACAGTGTGTTGTATTGGGACTGGGTAGCTGAGAGTCTGGGTACCGGATCAGCTTTTGTCTGAAGTTGTAATTCTAAAACCAGTGTACTGGAAAATGTTGCCCCAGTGGTAGAGAATTCAAAGTTGAGACAAGCAGTAAAAAAAAGAAAAAAAAAAAAAAAGCAAAAAAAAAAAAGCGCAATTCTTGTATAGATACACAAATGAGGCAGAAAAAAAAAATCCATTGTCAATTAACACTCAGGGTAGGTTAGAAAAACAGTATATTCTCAGTATTACCTGGAAGGAATCTTATTTTTGGTAATGGCAAGGATGTCTCACCTGAAAATCCATCCCATTTAAGAAGTGTTCCTAGCTAGGCTCAGAAGAAGTAAGTGCTAAACTCACCTCTGCTGACCTTGATATTTGCACTTTAAAACCAAAATTTTTGTCAAGTAAGAAACTCATTCAATTCCTTCCCTTAAGTTTATTCCCTCAGTGGAATCATTTCAACAAAATCCATTTTGACCAGAATTTTCCACAAGTTACAGATATTTCAGCAAAATATCAAACACTAAAATATTTTGGTGAAATTGACAAGGCATCAGTTTGAAACAGCCAAGACACAAGGAACTTATTCAATAACACTGGTAAAACCCAGATCTCTCCATGATGCCAGGGAAAATGCCCCTACTCCAATTTCTTTGAGAGATTTCTCATTTAAGCTGGTTCTTAATATATTTCATGAAAGTTGCAGGGGGTTTTGTACTGTGTTAACTTTTACACATAACAGGAGGCCATATGTCAACTGCTATGGCAGCCCAGTGGGAAATGCGACTTTTAAGAAACCTTCTCTATAATACATATGTTTCCCCAGGATTTAGAGCCAACTGACTAATATAAAGCACCAGAGAATGTAATTTACTGCATAGGTCTTTAGAGGTCGAAACTGACAACGTTATTAATTGTACTACCAAAGAACCCAATGGCACAAGTGATATAAACACCACCAAGCAGTAAGTGAGGAAGAAGAAGGCTTACAGCCAGCATCTATTCATCACGTGTCATCTTTATGGGACAGGTGATGCTTCCAGAAAAGCCTGCCACGCCATCACCTGTGTTTATAACACCCCCAGTTTTTCACATATGCATTTTAGCATGGTGCATTAAAGTTTTGCTGTTCAGCTTTAGAGAACTCATCTACTACACAGTGGTGCTGTCTCATCCAAGTTAAAGCCATATGGTGTTTCCTTACAGATAATATGTTGTACTGTCAGGAAGATAATCATATGTAGAGTGGTGATACAGATCCATTTTTTGAAGTCTCTTAAAACTTACTTGGTTATCAATTTAAACCCACCAAGTTAAACCATCTGTGAGAAATTACAATTGTAATCGACTGCCTTGGATAATGCGCTGTTGCCATTAAATCCTAATGATACTTTCCAATAGAGTAATGCTTCCCAAAGAGAATCAGAATGTTGAAATGAATGATGTGACAAAACTATCAATATTAAAAAAAAAATACAGAAAAGCAAAAATGTTTAAATTCTTAATGTAGAAGCGTGGTTAGTTAAACCTAGATAGTACAAATATACTGAGAGAATATGCACAAAAAGAATGTTTGACACAGATATCTATATATTAGATATATATTTCTGTCCTTTTGAAAAATGTCTGTGTTCAGTGATACAAAATAGTTTTCTTTGTACCCAGCGTTAATCCAATCAAAAATGTCAGGAAAAAGCACAGTCTGCTTCTTACTCTTCAAACCAGGGACCTATACCTCACTGCAAAGTCAACTGCAGTTTTAAATTCAATTCATAGAATAATGCGTTTCCAAGTTTGAAATCTTCCCAGCTTCTGAATAAGTGTTTGAGTAAATAACTCCTTAAACTGATTAAATCCCTTGTCCATGAAACATAAATGTAGATATTTTCATGTCAACTATTGTTTATGTTTGTATATGGACGTATTTGCCAAACTTGAAGCATAAAACTGTAAAAATAACTTTTAAGAAACATTTAGATGAAATGTCCTGTTTCAACCTGTAGTAAAATAAATATTTTTCCATAATGTCTCACAGGTTTGTAAGAAAACTAGCCTAAGTATCATATCTTTCCTTGGCTGCTGAAGGAGATGCCTAAGGAATGTGAAACAATACTGGCAAACGGTCTCGGTAACCTCCCAGGCTGTCAAGTCTTAGGCTGCAGAAGACTAATAACTCTTTTATAGAGCATTTCTCTTAGCAACGCTCCTCAAGCCCAAAGGCTCAGAAGATCAACTTTTTAAGGCAAAGGCAATAAAGGTTCACTTACATTGTTAAGCTGCATTTTGATCCAGAAGCATGTCACAGAACTCCTTAGCAGGTAGAATTATAAAGATAATGGACTAGGGCTCCTATGGCTTTGTCATGCGGAAGCTTAAAGTATTTAAGTTCATTTTGCTTTATTATTATATATTACAGGGTTTATGGTAATTTGTAGTCATGGTCTGCAGATTTGTTCTAAATGCTGCAAAGAACCCAAAGGGAGGCATGAAGAGCCACGGAATTTATTTTAGTTGCTTAAGTTTAAAGCGGGAGTGACCACTCTATGGCTCACATGCCATGAGGGATGCTACATACTCTCAGCTGTGGCAGAACTCATATCTCCAAGAGAGAAATTATAAAGCAGTGTGGCACTTCCAGAAAACAAACCTGTAAAGCAAAAAAATTCAAGTAGCAAATAACCAAAATGAATAATTTGCAGTCAAGAAGACACCCAGTGATGAAAAGTTCTGCATGTAGCCACAGAAGCACAAATCCTTAACAGCTGCCCGCAGGCCTGGCACAGCACAGTGCAAGGTCTGCCTCATCTGTGACTGATGATGCTTCAGAAAAAGAAAATGATAAAAGTCAGAAAGCCCTCAGAGAATGCGGCCAGGGTCTCACATGCCTCATTTTATGGTATAACTTCAAAAGGTGCTTCAAATTTTGTTAAAAATGGGTATATTCTGATCATGAGCAGGAAGACCAAAACATCACTTAAAAAAGAAAAAAAAAGGATGATGACATAGCAAGGAGGAAAATTAATACTATATGGGAAAGACATGTCATTTACAGACTAATTTTCAACCTGTTTGGCTTGTAAGATTACACACAGGAAAAATTCAAAACAGGGTAGCCTTTCATGGAAGCGACAAAGAAATTATTCCACAGTGTTGTGGCAAATGTGTTATCTGATCATCTTTCATACCAGAAAGAACCACCATCACCCAGTGAAACGTTCATTTGAAGTTCATTCATTCTGTACACACACACACACACACACAGACAGACACACATGCATACATATATGTATAGATATAGATGTACAATGGCATAGAATAAATACACACAAGGACATACCTATGTGTATAATAAAATAAGATGTAGTCTAGTTAAAGACATTAAATATTCCTAATTCCAATTAGGAACTGTATTTTCACATAATAAGATGAGAAGGTGCCCAATGATATATCAAGCTAAGTTAAACAGCTGAATATAAATAATTTTCACTTGTAAGTCATGAAAGTTGTGATCCTAATGTCATTACACACCTGAGTGTTTATGCTCAGCATATGCAAGGAGACTTTACTATAATTGAAGAACTGCCTTCACTCACTTTCTTCTACCAACACTGCCCAAATTTTCTTCAAAGAGTCAAAAAAAATGTCCAGAAGGGGTGACAGCTATTGGAAATGGTAGGCTTGATGAGACAGTATATGCTCAAATGCGACATGTACCTTGACTGGTGAGGAGAATGGTTGTGCTGTCTTGCTAGAACATGCAAGAAGAAAGTTTTGTGCTATCTGTGTGAGTTTTTTCAGATACTATTATGCTATTCAACTAAAAGCCCCATCTGAATCAAAGACTTGACATCATTTGTTTATTTTAAAATCAACTATGTGAGAAGATGATGAGAGTATTTTGGATGGAATTCTGAACCTATGTCATGATTTGCTTCCCACAGATACATGGAAGTCAGGTTGAGATTCTGCCTTGAAACAAGACTGCTGAAAGATGAAATAATCTAACCCCCTGTCCAACCTCTGAATGGCTTTGAAATCTTTTACGGAATGTCTCTGCATTAGCATTTCAGTTTGGACCGACTTTTGAATTAAATTTTCGTTGTTCCTATTCCCCATACCTTGGTCTGAACCATAAAGCAGTCTCAGAGTACACAAACCAGTTCCTTTCCCATCAAGCTAAACTGAAGGTGTAGTAAGATCACTATGTGATCTTATTCCACTTGCTTCAACCATGACTGGGTGTCCAGTCCATGGAATCAGTCTAGATCTAACCCAAAGAAAAACACAGGAATGCTCTAGGCATGTCTGCTGGAATCTCAGCACCATCAACTTTTCTACACAGAACCTCTCCATTGTGTAACATACCTTGCTGAGATATACACAACTTTGGGTAGGCCTGTAATTTCCTGCTGTGCCTAAACATATCTGGAGAGAAATATAACCAGCGCACAGTTATACCCTGAATACAATCCAGCCTATAACTAAAATAAATTAGATGGCACTGGCTAGACTGGTGCTGGACTACCAAGAAAAAGACAAAAATATAAATTTAATTCTGAAGTAATGTTTAATTTTGAAATAATTGGTGGATTAAATAAGGACAGCACAATAGAGATCAGTGGAGTTAAAGTTGACTATGCCATCTGCGTACTTGGCTCACAGACTCATATTGCTAGTGGATGTCGGAAATAAAATTGTGATGCACTAATTACCTGCTTCTTAGCATCCCTAAAAATACATTGAATATAGCAACAATATGCTTCAGCACTTAGTTAGTCCACAGATACTGTTAAGATAAGTTATTTTCAATCGGCTCTGGCTCATTATGTGTAAAACAGTGATCAGCTCTAACAACCACATTATATTAACAATACCTGCCATGTGGTGTGTATTTCAGATTATTACCCTTTCTCAATAATCTTTTCCGAAGACCTAATAAAACAATTTAATGATTAAAGTTTGGGATCATAAATTAATGATTGTTTGGGATCAAATTTTTTTTTCTACAAATATTTAATTTGTAAAATTTGTCTTTTTAACTTGTCTTTTAATCATTTAAATTACAGAAAACAGTATAAGATATAACATTTTTTGCCAACGATGTTCCAAGGCTGATAACTGTAAAGTTAAAACAGAATAATTTCCTGCCTCTTATGTTATTGTTTCCTCCCTTTATAATGTTTGTAATGCCACTGAAAAATAATTAATGTTATTTTAGCATTTATGGAATTCCAGGCTCCTGAAGTTTCTTCCATTGAAAAATGAAGCACTTTGTGTCTCACCCTGTACAACTGAAGGGTCTAACATCATCTGGTGAATCCAACTAGCTCTTTCCTCCCTTCCTTGCTTATTTCAATCTAGAATGCTCACAGCTTTTTCCGTATTTGATCTCCAAACCTTTATAGCGCCTGTGATGTTTCAAATGCATAGTTTCCATTCCATGGGGCAAGATTGCTCTTCTAGGATGAAGGGCCAGGGTAAACACATTTCCCATTTCAAAGCTATTTGTTTTGGTAATTCCAGATAGAGAGGCTCTGAAATTGGTATACACTCATTTTTGTGTTTACCAAAAGGCTGTTTCAGGTCAGAATTATTCCCATCACTCTCAACTTTCCAGAGTCCACATGTATAGCATAATGCATAGCAAAGAACTAGAACAAGGGTTTACAAATATTTACTAAAAGGGAAAAAAACCCTGAGCACCCTAAACTCAGCATCCTTAAAATACCACAGACTTTATTCCTCTAAAGAAACAGCTCTTGCTGTATCATAGTTTATTGAGGGTGAAAGAGAAAGTGTGGTCTGAAAGGTAATTTTAACAAGAAAATTGAGAGGAAAAGGATTTTAAACTATGTAAATTGATGATAACTTTGACTCTAATTATCTTTTACATGAAAAGAACATTCAAATTGAAGGACATTTAAGAAACACAGTGGTTTCACATTACTGTGGTAAACTAAACTGCAATCAAGAAGATGCCTTGGATTAGATATTTTGGTTACAAATTTGCAGTGTCTTGTCACAAGTTCTCTGAGGCTATTATCAGTATTATCTGTATAAGAGTGGTACCTAGAAAACTCAGATGAAATCAGATCTCTATTGCTGTAGGCATTTTAGAAGAGCTCTTATACTCACTCTTACATAAATACCAATGAAATACAATGAATGGAAAATGGAAAATGGCAAGAATTGGAAAACCAGTTGCTCTCAGTCAAATAGAGCACCTCTATCCTTCCTTATATTGTTTTAAGGATGGACTTGGGCATGTTGTACCCCGTAGGTACCACGCACCACACTCCCAGGAAGACCACACAGCTAATTCACAGCTTAACCATTTCCTACAACTGGCTGCACACCCTGACTGGGTACAGTAACTCAACAGGTTTATCAAGTCCCCCAGTTGGTGGCAAAGATGAGAAGTTTACTATAAACACTTCAGTGGGTTTTTCATTGAGATATCTAGTTTAGCCCTGTGGGCTGAGCTCTTGATAACATGCTGGAGGGCATCTTCCTGCTTAATTTCATGTCAGGAGAATCCAGTCTGTGTGCTCTGAGGCTGCCTCAGGGTACAAACCAAAGCTCATCACTTAAGTGAGTGAGGATAACTGGAGGATTTCCTTCAAAAGTGCACTCCTGACCCAGACTGCAGCACTTCTGTACACACACACACACACACACTCACAGGGCTCTAGAACATCAGGAAGGTCTGCAGCTTAAAATGGGTCTTTTTATCCAAACTTCCTGGATTTGAATATCTTCTGGGTCAACCATCTACCTCTAGGAGAACAGCCAGAATGAATGAACCCAGCCCTAAGCCCACTGGTTTACCAACAAGAACACATTTTTCCCTCAGTCAACATATGCTCCACAGAAATGGTTGCTGCAGCTCAGTAACTTTACCATTATAGAGGAGCAAATTCATTCCCCTTCCAACATTTTCATGTTGTCCTAAGCTCACATAAACAGCTAGATTTTAGAGCTAGCAATGTGAAATTTTCAGCGGGACCGCTATCTTTAGAAAAGTTATTATACAACAGAAGGAAATGTCACTCTCCAGGTAATTCATGTGTGACTTATAATTTTTATTTTCTCTTGGTAATTTTTTCTCTCATCAGGAAAATGCTTCATGGGTATATCATGTATCATATTTGAAATAACAGATTTTAGTGCATGTTATCCAATAACATATTAATTATTTTATAGAAGACTAGGGAACATAAAAGTGTAAAAACATGTGTCTCATATACCTAATCCATAAAAAGAAAGTTCATTAACTATAGATATAGATATATATAGATATAGATTATATAGATATTTAAAAATAAATGCTATATTGGAATTTTGGGAAATAGTGGATTCTTAAAGTAGTTCTCAAGATCTAAATGGAAGAGCATTACTTATAAATATATCTATAGCCGACCATCTGAAATAGACTGCTAACTGTTCCAGAGAAAACCTCATATTATTTTTCAAAAATTCCTACAAATATTTTTATTTATATATGACTTTTTATATATGTGTACATGCATATTTATGTATGCAGATAAATGCATACATACCTAAAGTTACTTAATATGCATATACTGAGTGTTATGCATATACATGCAAAGCTGGGGCCAAAATGAGAAACTGTGATTTAAATATGTTGTTTCAAAACACATTATTTTAGGCTGTACTCTCTCTTGCTGATTTGAGAAAGTCGTGTCATCTTTAATTCATATGGACCAAAGCAGCAGGAGATAAATACTTTTTTACTTTTCCTCAAAACTTTATGGCTTGTGTCATTTCTGTTCTAACCTTGACAACACTTTAAAACCTTTTATAATAATATTGAAAACATTTCATGAATCCACAGATATGACATCTCCTCCGAAATATGAAAAAGCAATCAGGGAAAACAGAATAGAAATTACAATTACCTGTTTTAAATCAAGGTGCAAGCAGTCAGAGATGGTAAAGTGGTCCATACTTGGGTTCAACAGCCTTTTGATGCAGAATAGGATGTGAAAATCTTTTCTAGAACATAGCAATGGATGGAGTGATGAAAACCAGAAGACTATCAGTTAAAAGGTGTTTATGTATAAAGATACCGTATCACAGTGACTAAAATTGCATAAGTAATTTCTAGTTTCTTGAAAAACAAAACTGGAGCTCTTTAGAATTTGTAATAATAAGAATGCACTTAAAAATGTGTTATTGAATTTAAAAAATTTCTGTCAGTCTAAAATGACTAGTGATACTACCCAGTCTTGTTTACTTCTGACTTGAGAAAAACTCTGTTTAGATTGAATAAGCCCCATTTAGTATGTGAAAATCAAGGGCACATATAGAAGCGGACACATATAAAAGCACGCACATTTGCATGATGCACATGACTGCATGCAATAATTGCCTGAAAGTATTCAACTTTTCTGAGGTTATCCAGTTTAGCCAACACATACCTTTGTTGTCATTGAGCTCTCCAACTGTGATCAACACATAGTGCAAAACTTAATGATGCTGCACTCCAGAATACTAACATGATACCTTGTCTGAAATATTTTGTCTGGTTTAGATAAACTAATCCAGCTAAATCTGTTTACAGTACTTATATCATCCCCATTACTGGAACTCTTGAAGTCCTCGCTGTCTTTTAGTGTGGGCGTCCATTAAGACAATTCTTTTTCACTTGCAGTTCACAGACTATGAATCTCACAGCAGCGCTGCACATTTGGCGAGCTGGTCTGAAAGTCCTCTCTTACTAAAATAGAAAATGCAGAGCGCAACTTCCAAAAGCATCTGATCAGTACCAAAGTTGCATAAAAAGGAGGAAAAAGTGAGCTCACTTCCTATTGGATGAAATGCACAATATCAGAATAGCCACCCACAAAGACACAGCTTCCAACCCCATGCTTTTCCCTGCCTTTATATTCTTCACCATCTACTGCAATTACTTGCTCAGGGTGAGGAAAACATGCAGCACGCAGATGAGATTATTGCCTGTGTGTGTGAGTTTCCAGCCTCAGCTTCCCGAAGGAGTCACCTAATCTAAGCAATGTGAGACACAGAGTTACTCTTCTCCAAGATCTGCAGGTGCTTTATGATTATCTGCAGACAACTGCCCCTCTTTGATCTCCATTTGAGCTTAAGACTTTCTCCATCACCTCAGGATTTCTGTTTCCAAGTGTGTTGTTTGTCACAAGATAGAGTCTGTGGTAATGCCATTTATGTAATGACTGTATGATTAGCCACCAGAGTCCACCATGTAGGCTTTCAGAATCTTCTTCATACCTGACTCCTGGTGTAGAGAAAGTCAGGCTTTTGACATATCCATTGTCCCTCTGAGCAGACTATACAGTTTTCCTTGAGACAAATTATTTTTCCACCCTGCAGAACATGAGGAATTCGACCATCTGAGCAGGAAGCCTGGATGACCCGAAGTGCCAAACACCACTGTAGATTCAGGATCAACTTAGAGTAAATGTGTTCAGAGTCCAGAATGTCTTGGATGCATTGCATAACACACAGATTAGATCTGACACATTCTGGGACTGCTTGCCTCAGCAGATGCACAGCCTTGTAGGTCTGGAGATATTTTAAAGTTTATAGAGAGAAATAGGGAGAATGTCATCTGACATGGTTTGAACCTGTATTCCCTATCTTCTGTGGAAGGTGTTCTAGCAATGAATGACAGGCATTTGGGGGTGATCAGAGGCTTTAACTTTCAATGGTAGAAATTGCTTTGTCTTAATGAGTAATTGGATCAAAAAAAAGGATGGAGGACGCAATAGAGATTCCACTCTTCGGCCTGGTAGTAAGGGAAAATAAAAAAGGGGACAGTATTTCCAACATGATCTGACATTTTTTGTGTAAGAAAGTGTCAGGCAGATATGCTTTGACATGCAGCAGGTTTGGCCACACAGGTGAGCCAAGGAAGGAATCTGTTATTTGTAATGTTTTTAATCAGGATTAGACATTGTGAGGTATACTCACAAATACATGGTGATTGAGTAGTTCCACTCATATTGACATAGACCATCAATGAGCTAAGCATTGTCTGGGCACACTGCTCTTGCAAAAATAGTATGTAACTAAGGGATGCACACATCCTGGTGGCTCTAGCTGCTCACCTGAAACAGATTTGTACTACTGGGACAGAGCACTGAGATTGAGCATCCTGAATGCCAAAATGGCCCTTAAACTACAGAACTAAATCATGGATGCAGCTTCAGCTTTGTAGACAGAGAAATAAAAACCAGATGATAAACATGAACAATTGAGATACTGTAAGAAAAATATAGTCAAATCACAACATTTATGTCAGTTGGCTACTATCTTGTTAATTTATATATTAACTGAATTGGATAACTGTCTGGATTCCATGTAAATATACTATGAGCATTTAAAGACAAAATAAATTAAATTTGAATTAGTTACTTATTATGATCTTAGCATTATGATCTTAGCCTCTGATCCATGAAAACACTGAAACACCTGCTCCAATGCATATTTATTTTACCATAAACTTAAGTATTTGTCCAAATATTCTATTCAATGAAGACATTTTCCTAGAATGAGATTTTTTGTTTTTCTGGGGATGCTTTGGAGCTGGCTAAAACTTCCAACTCTATCTGGCTGCGTTTCACTGTCAGATCTTTTCAGTTGAATCCTACATCCAAATCAAATTACTGCTTAAGGAATAAAATGGGGAAAAAAATGAAAAAAGAAAAAAAATAAGAAAAGTCAAAGAAAAACAGGTCAGACCAGTTATCCTTCCAGTTTTCCATTCATGTGAAAGCCAAGATGCATATATCTTTCCACCATACTCTGTGTATTTAGCAAAACCAGAGACCCTTAAGTCTTAAATCCAAGGAGGAAACTGATTCCTGCCCGACAAAACCAGTTGGAAGACTAGGTTCCAGATGATATTTGAACCCCCTAATGAAACATCTCTACAATTGGAATAGAAAAGTAGTTTTTAAACAGGGGATTTAGCGTGTCCTACCTCATTTTTTTGTTTTTGAACTTTTGCCTGAGATCTTCAGGTTTTATGCCACAGACCATTTAAGACATTTCTGTAAATTCATTTCACATATGAATCACTAAATGCTGGATTTCGAATTTGACTCTTCCACTATCTTATCTTACAGATGAGAAGGCTCAAGGCTTCTCAGCTACAAATTCAGTTTTGTCCTTCCAAAGATCCTTGAAGGAAATTCAATTTTGCAGCATAAGCACCAGGACAGACATGAAGGAGTCACCTGCTGGCACATGAGCATGACTTGGTGATGAGGATATCTGAAAGGTCAGGAAGGACACAAGGAGCTGTAAAACAATATTTGGGAATTGGACTTTATGATCCTTATGAATCCCTTCCAACTTGAAATATTCTGTGATTTTTGTGGTAATGGGAATGCATTAAAATTGAGGCTCTCCATGTGGCAGGAAGGACTCCAGATGAATGAGATAGAGTTGGAGCGTTATTGGGTAAATGAGAGGGAATTGAGGTCCACAACAGAGAGGGAAGAAAAGTAAACTTCAGGCTCTGCATGGAGAAAGGGACCAGAGTGGAAAGAGTTTAGATGAACATTGGTGGAAGAACCTGGTAAGTGAGGGAAGAAGAAAGTCCAACTTGTGAATTTCCCTTACATCTTCTGTTGCCCTTCATCTCCATATGTTATCCAAATAATCCCATCTCAGTTCCTTGCTTACTCCTTCTGTTGCCCCTGAGCTAGAAAAGTAGTGCAGAGTAAAGACTTTGGGATAATAGAGCAATAGCTACCCTCATAACCCAGTGCAAGCTAGTGTCAGCAAAGAGTGAGAATGTAGGAGTACATCAATGCTGATCTACATGTCCTCCAACACAAGCAGGACAGCCTTTCCCTGATATGGCCTGGTTCCTCAATCGGTGCCTATGTTTCCTTTGCCATTTGCTGGCTCTGCTCCAGGCTTAAGCTCTGGCTTCCACAAATAGATCCACTGCAATCAGTGTGACTACTCATGTGAGTAATGGCTCACAGCTGGATGCAAACAAGAGTCATGAGCTCCCTACATTTTTAGGTTCTGAATTTCAGTAGTTTTCTTTTGCTTCTCCCCTCCCTCCCCTGAGAAACTGGATAAATAAATTGCTTTTCCTAAGCTCCTCTATGTTTAGGATCACAATGATCAGCACAGTAAGACAAATAAAAAGGAATGTTATTAAGGAAAGTTATCACAATGCTGCTGCAACTCATAGCTTTAGTTGTTGTTCTATCAAGCTCTTTTGCTGATATTGTCTTTAAAAGCACTGAACAACCCTCCTGGGATTTCAAAGCATCCAGAATTCTACTAAATCCAATTGAGGTGTTCAGAGTTTATCAGTTCAGATGTCTTCTGTGTGATCACACTGAATTCATTTTTCACCAGATACCCCAGTATGTGGGTTCAGGTATGTAGGTATTATTCCCCAATGACAGTACCCTCATCTAGAGAAGAGATTAAAGCTATTTTCTTAGATTCTTTTATTTTAACAAATCTAAACAAAAGCCAAAGAAAAAAAGGAAGTTAGAAATCTCATGACAAAAGAAGGGGATTTTTTGCTGAGGACCTGATTTTTAAATGCTTCTCACTACAGTGAGATGCATTTCCAAAAGTGTTCAGTGTCCAGCCATTAGTGCTGCAAAAATGTCTGGAACTTTGGAGAACTTAAACACCATGCCACTGGCTACTTCATTGATGCCTTAAAATGTCTTTTTTTTTTTTTTTTTTTTTTAAATCTGGACACTACAAACAGGGCAATACTGTCTTCTGAAAATCCTTGTACTTCCTAGTAAGTGTCACAAAACACCTTTTTAGAGGGAAGTGGCACAGAACTTCCTCAATGATTCTTAAAAAAATTAGTATCTAAATTAAATCTATTTGAGCTGGAATCTATCTAAAAGTACGTATTAAAATCTTATTCTTCACTGCATTTCTTCTTTTCACAGACACATTGCTTTGTGATTCACTTCCATCCTCTTTTCCCCTTAGCTACCTCTCTACAGACTACTGCTGTCTGTGGGTTGTATAGCTGATTATTCCTTGTTATTCCTACGGCTAAGCCTGTCCTTTCCTTGACAGTAAATAAAATTCCTCATCCTACTTTCCCCCTCATCTCCTGTCCCTGCCTCCAGGCCAAGTTCATCTTCCTTTCTTGCTGCATCTAGCCAAGTCATATTCCTGTTTTTTAAGCTCTCCCTCTCACCCTATTCAGTTCATGTACTCTGCCCTCACATCTCTATAAAACTCTTCCTCTGACCGGAATTAACCTCTTCTTTCCTCATGGTCTCTTACTACATCTGAAGTTCTGTGAAGAACAAATATTTGTTCTCATGAAACTCATGAAAAAGATGAGTTATGAAATCCACAAAGGCTGCACAGAACATTCCCACTCCAATTTTCAACATTAATGAGTGTTTTTGCTAGTGTTTCCTACTTCAGTGACTCCATAATTCTGCCTTGAATCTGTTTGTGACATCATCACTTCTATTTGTAAAAATTTGTGCATTTGTACAAACATGCATTGAGGTCCACATGAACAATTTCATATGAAACTTTAAGTTAATAAAGCTATAAAACCTGAAAAGCATAGAAACATTTTTTCAGCTACATTCTCCCACCACAGATGTTTAAGCAAATGCACTTTCTGAAAAAATATTTGTTAAATGGTGAGTTTTAGGCCAATAAGGCAGAAAGATGACTATTTGAAAATCTTGTGCCTGTCTGAAGAGGAAAAAAGTTTGGAGAGGTATGTCCATCTAGGTGGAGATGGAGGCAGAGGCATACTGTGTGTTTTAAATCTGCATTTACAACACGTAGCAGTCTTGCAACATAATGAATAGGTAGGCACATGCAAGATAATATCTGCCTTCTTCCAGAATTTGTCTGTACATATCAGGACTGTACTTTTGATGAAGTGATAAGGAAACACAAGCTGCAAGTATCTGCTCAGTGCCTCAGCTGAAAATAACTTCACTTACCACTGTTGGAGACACCTCGATAAACCACACTTAGAATATTAACACACACATGCAAACATCAATTGTACTTGTAAACTTAAGTCATTTTCTCTAGGCTGTTGTTTTTTTCTCCATTTTGTTCAGACACAGCAAAGGGATGTGTCAGCTTTTTGTTGGTTCAGTAACAGAGAATAATCTCTAGAATCCGATTATCCCAATTTATCTATAGTCTTCAGTTATTTAAAATAAGTAGTATGGAGATTTAGCTTTGCTTCAGAAATCAATGAGTATGGCATGAGTCACCCCACTGCAACAGTCCCTTCACATTCCTGTCTTAATTGTCTCTAAATTAAGAAAAGCGTTAGATGCATCTTACTGTGAGAAAATGAATATTTCTGATCCCTACTGCTAAATAACACAGCAGAGAATTCCTCTGAATGTGCACCAGATCAGTTCCCTAATATGAAAACTGTCCCTTGAATGTGTTATTCAATCATTTTCCATTTCAGCAATTATTTATAATTTGTTAAACCCGTAGACTAATTTCACAAACAAAAAGTGAATGTTACTTCTTTATCAAGAGGGGTCCCTGTGAGCTCCCAGCCTTTCTTAGCTCTTGACAGAAACTTGATTGCAATAATGAAGCATTATAGCTACAGTTCTGTTAAAAAACACTGCTTTTGTTTTTGAACTAAGTTGTGACAATTGCCTCCCATTTGAATCAATTTTACACAAGCCTTGTAATAATTTTTTACTCTGTGATTATTTATTATGCATTATTACCTGAGTGCTTAGTGTCTCCCATCACTGTGGAGGACTTGTCCTGCTGAGAGCAGTGTACAAATTGATGGGCAAACAGCCTTTGCTCTAAGGTGTTTGCAGTCAAAGGGACAAACATGCTGTGTGCAGTGACAAGAAGAGTTCTACCCCCCACCCACCCAGCACACAGGGGGGACAACAAGGCCAAGGGTGATGGCACATACCTATCTGTGACAGGTGCTCTGGTTTTGACCCATAAAAATGCACATGTTTTTACACTGAGCACCAAAGTAGTCCATTTTAATAGTACTGAATAGGTAAGTGGTTAGAATCATAGAATCATAGAATGGTTTGGGTTGGAAGGGACCTTACAGATCATCAAGTTCCAACCTCTTCTGCAAGGGCAGGGACATCTCTCACTAGATCAGGCTCCTCAAGGCCCCATCTAATCCAGCCTTGAACACCTCCAGGGAGGGGGCAGCCACCACTTTCCTGGGCAACCTGTTTCAGTGCCTCACCACCCTTGCAGTGATTTTTTTCCCCCTAATATCCAATCTACTTCCTTCCAATTTAAAACCACCCCCCTCATCCTATCACTTCATGCACTTCTAAATAGTCCCTCTCCAGCTTTTCTCTAGGCCCCTTCAGGTACCGGAAGGCTGCTATATGAACTCCTGGAGCCTTCTCTTCTCCAGGCTAAAGGTAGGTAAGCTAGCCTAACTGGCATAATTCACTTAACTTGGAACAGGATCTCCACCTCCACCTCCACACATACATATGATAAGACTTGGATGCATAAATGTTTTCACTTGTTTAAATGGTTGTGCTGGTTTTGACTGGGACGGAGATAATATTCTTCAGAGTAGCTGGCGTGGGGCTGTGGTTTGGATTTGTGCTGAACAGTGCTGATAACACAGGGTTGTCGCTACTGCCGAGCAGTCCTCACACAGAGCCGAGGCCTTTGCTGCTTCTCACACTGCCCCAACAGACAGCTGACCCCAACTGATCAGAGGGATGTTCTATACCACATGATGTCATGATCAGCATAGAAAACTGGAGGGAGAAGAAGGAAGAGGGAAGATGTTGGGAGTAATAGCGTTTGTCTTCCCAAGTCTCCATTATGCGTGACAGAGCCCTGCTTTCCCGGGGGTAGCTGAACACCTGCCTGCCCATGGGAAGTGGGGAAGGAATTCCTCATCATGATTTGCTTGTGTGGCTTTTGATTTACCTATTAAACTGTCTTTATCTCAACCCACAAGTTTTCTTACTTCTAATGTTCTGATTCTCTTTCCCATCCCACCAGGGAGAACTGAACAAGAGGCGGCATGGCCAGCTGGTGTTAAACCACTGCAATGTTTGCAGGAGAGAGACATGGATCTTTATGTAAATACTTCCCCTCATTTCAAAAAACCCTATTTTTGATAGGTTTTTAAAGAAAAGATATACTTTTCATGTATTAATGTGGTTTCCACCTCAGTAAATCAACATAGTTTAGGAAACATCTTATTAAAAACAGGTTTTTTAATATCTAAGAAACCCTGCCTAACAAACTTGAGCTGTATGTGATTTCTTGTTTTCTTAGCTTATTCCATATTATCTAACCTACAAAACATTTCAGAAAGAGTATTTTTGTGTAAACTTGCCCAGAAAAATCAATGCATAAGTGGTAGGAAAATAATTTTGACTACTTCCTGCATTATCTCCAACACATGAAATTTAACCAGCAGAGCTTGAATTCAGTGAAAAAAAACCATATTAAAAATTAAAAATAGCAAGTGCAGAAAATTGAATACTGCCTGGGAAAGCATGTGGAAAATGTTTTATTGCACAGGAGAGTCCAGACGATATTGACCAAGACTCTCTTGACTTTCTCTAAAACATTTGTTGCATTAAAAACAACCCCTAGGAGCAGTGATTTATTTCTGAATCCCCTGGGTATGCAGAGACACACAAAGGTCCTAAATCTGCTGACTAAGATAAATTGCAAGTTGGAATATATTTAAGAAATGATAATGCAAAATGCAGGAAAATATACAGAGAAACAGCAGATAGCAGTGGAACAGAGTACATGACCTGCCTGAAAAGTTGCTACATACAGCCAAAGAGCAGATATAACTGCAGCCGAATTCCCCCAGCTTTCAATCCCTGCAGAAATAAACTACTATTAAGAGAACACATATTTCTCCCTGCAAGTGAATTCTTCAGCTGCTTAGCAAAGATGACTGGAAAGCTGCTATTGCAGAAGGTGAAACAATTTTTTGAAGATGAGGAAAGTTTAGGAGAAAGGACTGTGCTTAAATTCATTTAATGAGTTAAAATTCCAAGTCTGAAACAAGCAGGAAATAAAAAAAATATAAGCAAGTGATTATTAATAGACACACCTCCTGCTACTAGGGCTGCCTGCTGCACAGTGCCTTGTTTCCTGCTTTGAAGAATCTGGCGTGGGCCAGAATTTAGAGTTAGGACAGAGGGCTCAATGGACCAGTGGTCTAATAGGGCATGGCAATTCCTGCTGTCTTGTTTTGTAGACAGGTGCAGTCAACCCTGGTTTTGGTCTGTTTGTTTTTTTAAAATCTCCTCCTGTCCCCTGTTTCTCTTTGCATATAAACACTGAAGAAGCATCTCATCCAGCTGTCACACCAAACCTCTGACAGATCAGGTCCTACCATGGGCTAGGGCCAGCTATCAACTAGCAAGTACAGAGCTACAAGAGCAGCTCATGTATCAGTGCAGGTGAGAGAAAAGAGAACCTGCCATCACCTCACACTCACCTGCCTTCAATCTTCTCACTTCCCCTGCTTCTAGGCACTCAAGAGAGGAATGAGATGGTGTTGGTTCTGGCTTGGACAGAGTTAATTTTCCCTGGAGCAGCCCTCACAGTGTGGGGTTGTGCATTTGTAGCCAACAAGGTGTTGGTGACACACCAGGGTTCTGGCTACTGCTGAGCAGCCCTGGCACCGCACCAGGGCTGTCTCTCTCCAGCATCCCCTCAACTCACTAGCTGGATGGGGGTGGGCAAGATCTAGAAAGGGGGCACAGCCAGGACACTGACCCAAGCTAACCAAAGAGATAATCCATCTGCTCAACTATAAAAGACAAGAGCACAGGGGATGAAGGGGTGGGGTGCATTCATTATTTATGAAGTTTGTCTTCCGGAGCAACTGCTACACATACTGAAGCTCTGCTTCCTGGGAAGAGACAGTTCATCACCTGTGATGGGAAGTACAGAATAAATCTCTCTGTTTTCCTTTACTTCTGTGTGCAGCCTATGCTTTTGGTGTATTAAACTGCCTTTACCTCAACCCATGAGTTTTTTTCTACCTAATTTTTCTCCCTAACCCTGTCCTGCTGAGGAGGGGAGAGATAGAGTGGCTTGGTTGGTGCTTGGTGTTCAGCCAAGATCAACCTACCACAGAGACGCACCAAAGCAACCTTCTGTCTGCTCAAGAAAGCAGCAAAGCAAAGAAGCTGAAAACTGACATAGAGAATCAAGACAGGATATTGGAAGTGGAATTTGTTTTTGATAGCTGGGAAAAATGGTTTAATAATAAAAAAAAAGCTTATGAATTTATGATCTACTGTGACTCCTTTGCATGTTTATTGTTGCATTGTTTGTGCAGCACTACCACAGTGTGGTGCACAAACACTAGAGATGGAAATCATTCTACAGAGGATTTGAGGAATTGTTCTGGAATATGAAGTTCAATTCATAGAATCCATGGTGTGGTAGGGATAACACCATTAAAAGAAAAATAAACTAAAAGAAAGAACTAAATAAAGAAAAAAGACATTAGTATAAAGTTTTCTCCAAGTGAGAATGGCTTCACCAGCAGGGCTAAATTGAAAAGGGATGACACATCTAATTCCATGATGAGCAGATCTTTCCAGATAGGTTTTTAGTCTTTCCATCTTTAGAAAACCAGCCTTAGCACTTCTAAAGTCTAGATTTACTTAGAGAAAAGACCAGGAGTGCAATCAACTGTTGACCTGATGCTGTGAATTTTCCTTCAGAGAAGTGAGGGCTCCAGTTTTCCTCCTGCATGGGTTTTCACAAAGTAGGACTTTCATCTCCAAGATCTCATAACCCATCTAAGTCTTGTCTGAATTGGGGAACTGTTTCAGAAGTGAGGGGAGGCAGGACTGAGACACAACAGTATCACATACTCTTACTCGTCTGGAAAACTATGTCTAAATTATGAGATTTAAGCAAAATAAATATTCTGACACAGATTTATCTAAATAGAAATGTATTGATTTCTTCATTCATTTTTCTATATTTATAACTTAAAGAAAATATATAATCTGTTTTCTCAGCCTGGGAATGTCTGATTCTGCAAAAAAAAAATGCAGATCAGGAAGAGATTCCAGGAAGCTCATCAAGAAAAAAAAACCCACTCTAAAGCCTATCCTCTATAACTAGATGGATATTGTCACTGACTCATAGGAATGTGTTTCATTAACCTTCCTCTTTTATCTTTTACCAGCTCATGTTTATTGTTCTAAAAGAACTACTATTTTTAGCTAATTAAATTCAGTGGGGTCCCCATTTAGGTAAGTGTCTATCTTCAGGTGGAAGCATTCACTCCCACCACATGATTCAAATTTGTAAGGCTGTTCACCCACCCACTGATCAGACTGCTAGCTGTGCAGCCTGCCTCAAAGGCATATATCACAATTTCTTACACGTTCTGTGCTGTAATGACCTACTGCTTTTCTGAAACACAGCAACCACAGAAATTCTCCTGGTATCCATCCCAGGACAGCTCGACACCTTTGACATGTAAGTACACAGGATCACGAAGGGACAAACTACCGCCCCACATAATACCTCAGCTCCAGCACACAGCTCTATTTAGCAGAACATTTAGTCATACTTTTCTTTTAGCACTAAAAGTTTTGTGGTATAGATCCCTCACATTGCTCCACCTGACCTGGGTTTAATAGAAGGAGTGATATCTGGGAAGTCCGAAGGGTAGCCCTCTAGAGACATTAAGTTTTGCTTTTCAGGGACATGACCAAAAGCAATGTCTACCAATTTTTGGCTGAGCAATGCACAATGATGATGCTGTACCCCGTCTATAGCCTCCAAACAGATTTGTTGGGGTGCCCTGCAAATACAGCAGGCAAGAGTTGAGATGTGTGTGGGGAAAGAGAGGAAAATGAGCAAGAATGCAAGGTCTGCTCTCCATCCACATTAACTTCTTCCTGGGCTGCCACTCATGAGTCATGAGTGTGTGCGTGTGTGCACGCATGTTACAATTCCATATTTCAAACCATGCCTCAGTTTTGAAAGAGGTGGAGCACAGGTCACTCAGTGTTACTTGTGACAAGTGTAAGAGCACTACATGCTCAGATGTAATCTACAGGAAAGCAGCTGACCTCCTACAGATGGGATACCTGAATATCTGAACATAACAAGTTGAAGAAAAAACACTGCAACACTCCAGAAAATTCTGAGCAAGAAAAAACAAGAGGTCTGCACTGAGATTACTCCTGGTTTTAGGGGTTTTTTTTCAGCCGTAGAGCCAAGCAGATTTTTTTGATACCCACATCTTGTTTATAGATGAGTCATCTTTGCTCTGCCACTGCTCCTTTCTTCCCCACCTATGGTATTTATTCCATCCTTGACAACTTCTGCTATAAGGTCTGACTAGTCCCAACAACTGATCAAATAAAAAATTGTGAAAAATAATCCAAACCAAGAGAAGATGCTAAAAACTTCCATTTTACTTTTTCCTTCTCCATTCTTCAAGCATGTTAACTCAGCACCTAAAGCTTCTTGTGCTTTATCAAAAGACCAGATCCAGGCTACATTTAGCAAAATGCTAGAGAAACACTCATTATTTATTGGATATGACATCGCATTTCCTACATTCCTGATTTAGTCTTTGATCACTCCTGACTATTTTAAAGAATTTTGCTATCTTAAAGGATTATAATTGGTACATGCTGTCCTTTCAAAAAGAAGGGGTTTTTTTTTAAGAAAAAAATGCCTGAAATATCATTTATGTTCTTTCTGCTTTTAAGAAGTTCAACAAAGTTCATATTTACCAGACAGTTAAGAAATATTTATATTTGTTTTATTTTCCTTCAACAGCAAACCACTAATGCCTTATGACACCTTTATTACAGCATTCTCCTGTGAACTGCTCCTTTCAGTCCTTTGATCATGAGCCAGCGAAGAGCCTCAGCTTGTCATCTTGGTGTCACTGCAAGTCCTGATTGCCGGGCAGGCTGGCATTCTTTTGCTCTTATGCACATTTAGTGACTTGCATGCACGGAAAAAAAAGTTATTTAAAAGCCTTGCCATCAGTTGGGTGGATTTCTTTTGTTTCTCTTGTTCACTGGTTCTCTTTTGCCTTTTCTTCTCTTTTCTTTTCTTGTATGCTACTCTCTAGTAACAAGGAAGGTAAGTTCGATCAGTGCTCTTTTACAGGGTGCTAAAGCATAAGTTAGCATTCTTCTGTGTATTGTAGATCCACATCTCTGCCAAGATCAGACTAATTTACTTCTGGAAGAAACTTCCAGAAGCTTTATTAGTCAATAGTTTTGTGGTTTTAATTCTGTCCATGCATCCTGGGTGCCTATGCTGGCAGTCCTGTATAATTACTGCTATCTAATAAACACGACAAAGGCTCGGTGCCCCAAGACCAGTATCTCTCCGTTCCCCATCTCTTGGGTCACTCTGTGCTCCAGGATTCACTGGGATACAGCTTCAGTGCATAATCACATGTCAGCTGTCAGGTACTTAAATTTTTTTTTTTTTCTGGTCTCCAAGGTTTCCTGAATATTCCTAAAATATTCAGCCATTTGAAAACATCTTAGTGTTTTTTCATACTTTTAGTCTTTCTACCACCTGCATGGACATGGAACAGGTCTGCAGTGTTCTTGTGTCTGATCTATAGACATCCTAGGAAATTCTCTTGCATACACAGAAATTCAAAATGTATAACTAAAACAGCATTTAAGGACATCAGGAAGCAGATACAGAATTTACTGAAGTGAACAAGCAAACAATGCTGGCTAGTTAGTGCATGCATTTATCAGCTACACAAGGAAGCAGGATACTTCAAGGTCTAAGAAACAAATAGTAACTGCTAGGACCGCTCCTTTCAGGCAACTCTGGGACTAGTGGGAAGGGCTGCCACACTTTTGTCCAGGAAGGGTTCAAGCTGGACTACAGCTTAGCAGCTCAGAAACAGAAAGAAGTTCAATGTAGGCAGTGGAAAAGTGGTGAGCATCGCTAGAAGACTGTTAGTCTAGCTTGTGCCAAGTAGATGCTAGTCACTAGGGAATCAGTTTCGGGTCAGAAAATACACAGAGAAAAGGGCTGCCACTCAAGTATGCAAGGCCACTACTTCCATTTTACTGTTGAAAGTCAGAAGGAAATAGGTTCCTGAAGAGCAGTGCAGTCAGAGATAGGACCCATATCCCAATGAGATTTTTTTTTCTATGACTACATAAACTGGAAAGCTGTTAATTTTCCTCAGTTCTGTAAGCACCTGTCTCAAGTGGGAAAATTTCAGAGTATCTGTGCTGACTGATCAAAGATGGTGCGCAGCATAACATTTACTTCACTAGGAACAGATGTCATTTTCAGAAGGTGCAAGCAGTGATCTTTTTCTTCACCCAGCCCCTCGCCATTTCTTGAACTGCAACATCAAGCATAGTTTTATCCTTTGCTTCCATTATTTTTGGGCCCATAAAAGAGACATCTGACCAGCACCTCAAAGAATCAGCTAACATTTGACAACATGCACGGATTATATTTAATATATTTTTATTTTCCTGAAAGGTTATGATAATGTGTCATAAGTCAGACTGATATTAGGAATATTAGTGTTTTTATTATTATTCCTATTTGCAGTATACTGAATCATCTTTGTAAGGTAAGATCACTATTAGCAGCAGAAGTTAGAGCACATTAAAATTAGAAAATTTGCTTGCCAATTTTCAATATCCAGATTCAAAGACAGTTATGAAAATCTGCTAAGACTTTTCAGATCAGAAAGGCCTTAAAAAATCTTAACAGTATGTCTGAGTACTGAATTGTCTGCTTTATTACTGTGTGTTGTGTAGAATATTGCAATTAAATGTTATATAAACAAATGATATGAACAGTTTGGGATAGAAGAGTGCTGTTTGGGCAACTATAATCTTCTAATAAATTTCATAATAAATGTACACTTTTCATTCAGTGCAAGCATCAGAGAAGGAATCAGTGTAAATACTTCACAACAAAGATGAAAAGAACCATACATTCTGTAGATACTCTTTCATAACCTCACCGAGGAGAACACAGTGCATGCATAGCATGATTTAGGGACATGGGGAGTGTCACAGATCTTTCTGATTTACCACTGGCATCCATTTGAAATAGAGAAGGATGCTGGCCATGTGTGTCTGTCATAGCAGGGGTAGTACATGGTCTCTAAAAAGTGGTGAGATAATGCTTTTTTTATTATTCTAGTCCATAATATCCTGCAGTACCACCATCCAATGCTTAGCAGTTTAATAGTGTTTCGGTACCCTGCCATCCTTCCTTCTGAGGCCTGAAAAACCTTTTTTCATAAGTAACCTGAGGGCAATACAGGTCCTCTGACTCTTTGTGAGTCTTCCAGTAAATGGGGAAGTTCTCTGGACGGACAAATCTTCTAGAAAAAAAATCAGTTTTTTAAATCATAGAATTGTATAGTGGTTTGGGTTAGAAGGGACCTCAAAGATCATCTAGTGCCAAGCTCCCCTGCCCAAAGCATCATCCAACCTAGCCTTGAACACTGCCACAGCTTCTCTGGGCAACCTGTGCCAGTGTCTCACCACTCTCACAGTAAAGAATGTCTTCCTTATATCTTATCAAAACCTGCCCTCCTTCAGTTTAAGCCTATTTCCCATCATCCTGTCACTATATGGCCTGATATAGTGGAGTCCCTGTCCTTATTTCCTCTAGGCCCCCTTTATGTACTGGAAGGCTGCAATAAAGTCTTTCTGGAGATTTGTGTTCTCCAGGCTGAATAAGTCCAACTCTCTCACACTGTCTTCATGGGAAAGGTGCTCCAACCCTCTGATTATCTTTGTGGTCCTCTTCTGGACTCACTGCACCAGGTCCACATCCTTTTGTACTGAGGACCTCAGAGTTGGATGCAGTGCTCCCAGTGGGATCTTACCAGAGCAGAGTAGAGGGGCAGAATCACCTCACTCCACCTGGTGGTCATGCTGTCCCAAAAGTGGGGTCACTACAGAGGTACTCAATTTATTCCATGCCTGGCAGAGATGGGTGCTTGGTGGTAATTCCACAAACTAGCCCCCTACACACAGAATTTACAACCTATTCATCTGGTTACAGGATTAAAAACACCCACCTAAATTTACGCTAATTCATCAGTAATTACTGCATCATGTACTATTGGCCAAGCATATTCAAATTAGCATGCATGCTCCTTGAAGGTGTGTGTGTGTGTGTCATTTGCACTATCCTTTAATTAGATGGGTGATCATGATCTCCCCCTGCCACCTTTATCTTCCCGCCCCCCCCCTCCCCGTTCTTGTTGACTTCAGGCCCCTCTGTCAATGCCCCAGCTCCACCTGCTGGGTGGGATGTTTCTTCTTTAACAGCCTTTCAGCTCTTCTCCAAGGATACTATCTAGCAAAACATGATTCTTATCAGGCCTCCATCCCTTCTTCAAAAGCAGAGTTATTAGCAAAGCAAGTTAGCATTTTTAACCCTGGGGGTTATTTGAACTCACAAAAGAGCTGTGGGTAAGGCATCTGTCCACTTAAGGTGTGCTTCTTGACGCATTTTAGAAACTTGTCTCTTGAGAGTCTTGATTCATTCTTTCTACTTTCACACTGGAGTGAGGCCCCCAGGGGGTGAATAGTTCCCACTTAATTTGCAAAATTTTGGAAATTTTCTGTACTATTTCTGCAATAAAATGAGGTCCATTATCAAAGGAGATTGCCTCTGGAATACAAAATCTAGCTATAATTTCTTTTAACAAGATTTTAGTTACTTCTCTAGCTTTATTGGTGCGAGAAGTAAAAGCCTCTGGCCAATCACAGAAGGTATCTACCAATACCAATAAATATTTATTGATTCCATTTAGGTAATTCTGAAAAGTTTATTTGCCAGTTAATCCTTGTCTCACAAATCCTCCCAGAAGCTTCTTCGTAATTTTGGGGTTATTCGTGCAACTGATTGTACATTTCTTTACTACAACACGTTATACTCTTCATTTTAGGCCCTAAACCATTTCTTTTAGCAGTTAATACCAGTACATCTGCTTCTGTATCCGTTTCTTGGTGCAGTCTTTTAAGCAAAATTTCCACCATTCTTTTAGGAATCAATAATTGTTTCAGTGGCGTCACCCACCAGCCTTGATAATTTTTGGAGCAGTCTAATTGTTCTGCCAACTGCTTTTCCTTTTCAATGTATGGATATCAGTCACACTTCTTCCAAAGCAGCCCAGGATATGACCAGCTTTCTGGGCTGCAAGTGTACATTGCCAGCTCACGTTGAGCTTTACATCAATCAGCACTCCCAAGAATGTACTGGTCTGGAGGTTGAAAAGGGGTCAGGTAAGGCAGAAGCTGCAGGAAGCTTAGGGGCACGAGGGCCTCACTGCTGCTCAGTTATTTGCATGAAAGCACGCAGGAGCTAAGGGAAGGATGCAGGGAGATATTTGATCAAGACAGAAGAAATAAAACCTTTATTCCTAGAAACCTCAAGAAAAAGTTTTTGCGCTATTCCTGGAAAATGCTGGTGTTTAACACGAAGTATAAAAAGGACACCTCTGTACAGATCAACACAGCTATCTCACAAGGAAAGATGAGTCATCTTTGGCGCATAACACAGCAAGACAAAAGAAAGCAGAAGTCACGAATCAAGTACATGGCTATTGTAATTGCTCCTTTACCCTTGTGAAAGTACAGTGCAGGTATGAGACATTTGAAACCAGCAAAATTTGATTTTTAAATGGGACTACAGCTTCCTGCAATTTTTACAATTCCAGTGTACTAAAGGATTATGAGAATTTATTCTTAAAAGCTGGGACCTTGGACTGGATCACCACTGCTGTTTGTGAAGCGTGTCTTGATATAGTCTGTTTTACTTTAGTTACATACCTAGGTCTGTAGATTCTTCTTTTTTTGCCATCATCTGCATATTCTGATGTTGTTGTTTTATAACAGCTGAAATTCTACCACTGATATTAAGATGTGGTAGATAACTAGTGACTCTAATATTGTCTTGTTTCATTGCTAGGCCTTTAAGTTAAAAAAAGTTATCTTCAAAATCTATTCGTATGTCTTTTGGCTATGAAATGAACATTATTGTTTGAAGAACGTTTCCAATCTTTTTTGATTGCAAAAATAATCATATGTATTATCTCTACTTTAACTTCCTCTTTTATTTGATTTTGCTGTCTTCCCTAAGTCTGATCCTGATAAATTTCGGAGCACTACAAATACCTAACATAGTCTGGCTTGCATCCCATGTACCTCTTCTTCCTGGCCTTTGGTGAAGTTATCTTTTTATGGTATATTGGTGTATTTACAGCTGCACCCAAGCAGAAGCATGTTCTGCCTTTTACACGTGCAAATACAGTTATATATAACTTGCTATACATATGAAAACACTATTCTTCTTCACCTCTTCCTTCATATGTATGTGTGTGTGTGTGTGTACATGTGTCTCTGTGTGTATTTATAAACACACATTTAGGTAGGAAGGGACC
This sequence comes from Hypotaenidia okinawae, assembly GCA_027925045.1. Classification (NCBI taxonomy): domain Eukaryota; kingdom Metazoa; phylum Chordata; class Aves; order Gruiformes; family Rallidae; genus Hypotaenidia; species Hypotaenidia okinawae. Next base: position 102,741,742 of record BSDF01000001.1, read on the forward strand.
TGTGAGGAGTTAGCAGATGCTGTCCTGGTCTTTTCTGCTGTCTGGTAGGCCTGCCTGAGATCTTTCACCTTTACTTGCTGCTACATTTAATGCCTTTTCTGGCCCTTGACTACTGTCTCTGCAATGCCATTGACCTGAATATCCCTGTTTTCATTTCTACTTCATGGAAAACATCTGCTCAGCCCCTTAAACCACGCAGGGAGTAGGTTTTTATTCAGGTGTCAGAAAGGCAGTAGGATTAAACTACTTCAAATTTGCACATGGGTGCATGCAAGCCTAAAGAGATAAACTGACAACTTTTCACAGAATAGAGGAGGGAATAGGAATTGCTTGGATCATAATGCTTTCAGTGCAGGCAACCATAGACCTCACTACCAAAAGAAAAGTATTTGATATTGGGCACCAACTGTGCATTCAAAATAGAAAAGGCAGCAGGCCTTCTCTTGATGAGTTTAAGCATTCAGGGACACATTCTGTCTCCTTTTGTGCTCACTCTGATTAGTCTCTTACTCCCTTTATATTCCTGCTGTAACTGGGAGGGCAGAATTTGAGCTATACAGTGGCAACATGGATGGCAGAATGCAGTCCGCAATAAGCCACAAAAAATACAATACCCCAAAAGGAAACAAAATTACTAGTATGGCAGTGAAGAGAACTGACACTGCATAATCAAATGGCAGCATATAGGTAAAAAGAAAGGCTGAGATTAGGTTATTATATTTATCACTTACTTGCAGTCCATTATTTTACTGCACCTCCTTCACATATGCTTTATTTCTTAGGGTTTACAATAAAATGATCAGATAACTAATAAGGACTTTGTCACTAAATGATGGAGTCCTGAACACCTCTTTCCTGGCTTCGGCAGTATAAGCAGTTTCCAAAACTCATCTCCTTCACTCTTTCCAGTGTATTTTCAGTGACAGATGTTTGTTTTAAACACACAGAGATACATTGTCTGGCTTCTATGCCATGGGAATTTAACATGCTTTATCTTTTAGGAACAAAGAATTCTCCAGAATTACTTAAGCTGACTTGCCTGAGCCTTCCCCAAATCTGTTATGACATCATTAGACCAAAACGGATGAGTGTGACAGGAACACGAATATTCAGGTCATGGGGTGAATTGAAATAAATTTTAAAGTTCACTCCAAAGTCGTGAGAGCAATCCTATTTAAAACTGTGTGCAAAACTGGGTTACTCTTACAGGGGATAAAGCTATGAAATACTGCCGTCTCTTTACGCACCACAGAGGATGGATGCCAGCATGGCATCCCAAGGAAAGGTAAATTCTTAATATGAAGAATTGGGTAACACATCATTTCCAAAGGTTGGGGGAGTGCTATAAAGGATTGAGAAGCCTTAAAGGACACAGCTGCAAAGCCAGCTACTACATATCCTTGAGATGTTCATACAAGGACTCTGTGATGTACAGTGCCAAAGGAAGAGAGATCTGTGGAGTCTGTTGAGACAAGGTACCTCTGTCAACGTTAATAAGAAGTGAGGTTATCTCACTGCTATGTTTGGGTCACAAAAACACTGAAGTTTCTCAGAAGACTCATGGCTGAAGAGATAATGAAGTAACTGAAGAGCTACCAATTTTTCCATAATCTTTCCCCAGTATGAGAAGATTAATGATAGAATGCTAAATGGCCTCTTCATCTAAAGGAAGTGAGGGAGCCTTTTCTTCTTTTTCCTTTTTCTGTTTTTCTTGCTTAGAATTCAGGCACTATTTTAGGAGATTGTAGAGCTTTCTTGATCTCACCGAGAATGTCATTTTTATGGACATGTGCAGTGCCCAGGCACTTTAAAATAACATACTTTTAAAAAATCTAAGTAAAGAAAGAACAAACACCTCATCTCAAAACCTACTTGGCTATAGAGATGATCTAAAATTTGCTCAGGACTGAGGACTCTGGTTTGGTCAGACCTGTTAAACTCAGGTCTCCATAAAAAGCACATACTGATTGATCCTTATGTTTTAATTTCATGTTGGCACCCATCCTCAGGTGGCCTGACTATGATATTTTTTTTTCCTCCAAGCCACAGAGATAGCACCGTGGGGCACAGAACAGCGGTAGGTTGTCACATTGGTGTACTATCAATAACTGAATAGTAAAAAGGGTCCCTTCCCCTCACAAAAGAAATGCAGTAGTGAAGAGACCTCACAGTTGAGCGTGCCTATTGTAGCAGAACAGTCCCTTTGGGCAGCCACAGTCCAACTACTCTTACTTATCATCATAGCCAAAGACCATGATGAGCAGAGAAACCATATACCCTGCTCCCTCTTCCAACTTCCCTCTCAACCTTTCTTCTCTGTCTTCTGTCCAGTAAGACAAAGAATCAAAAATGTTTTTGCATCAGTCAGGTCCATCTTTGCTTTGGGGTTTTTGGGGTTATTTCCCCCACCTCCTTTTTTTCCTGAAGATTTTCTATTGTGTTTTGCTCAAGTGTAACTTGAGGTTTTTTTAACTTATCTTCAGACTCACACTTTTGCTTTAATACAAGCTGACACAGATGATGATTTTTGAGTGGGTTCTAAATTAAAGATGACATTTGATATTGTCACATGGTGGTCCTAAATTTCTGCCCACTGGATCTGGCCTCATCCTCTAAAGCCCATGAGCACTGTGTAACAATTCTGAACCACAGGGCATATCTCCAAAGCAGTACAAAGGTATAATTGTACTAAGTCTAAATATCTCCTTGCTAGTTGTAACTGGCTAGTACAGTGATACTTATGCAGCAATGATAATGTGCATTTCACCACACAATGAAAGTATGTATAGAAGGTTTCTGAAACATTTACAAGCACAAACCATTGTACATTGTCTACTTGTTTCAGTAAAGAGTTGTCAAAGACTGGTCTAGTCCCTCCTGAGTGTCTTCAACATCCAAAAACTTCAAAAGAACTAGTTTAATTCCTTGCCTTCTAAAACAAGGAGAAACATAAAGAAAATTTGCAGGTAAGCCTTCTATGTATGCAATACAGCAATATTCCTTCCTTAGTAGAATCTCTTCTTTCTCCATAAATAATCTGGCCTTTATTAATCTAGTTTTTCAAGTTAGTTTGATCTAGCAGGTTGTTCCTTGTCACATTTTCCTTCCTGTCACACTCCAAATTGCCAGCACCCATTTTGCACGTCAGCAGAATTATATCTGGTACATTTATGCACTTGGGAAAGACAAGATTCCATCTTCTTACTTGCCTGCCAGTGACATTATGCCATTTTTTTTCCCGATAATCCAAACAATTCCTAATCATGATTGTCATTATTAGTCAAGAAATTCCTGAACTCCTTCCCTGCTAGAGTTCTAGCACACTACAGACTGTGTTTTACCTTACAAGAATACATTTCCTTCCTGCCTTCCTTCCTTCCTTCTTCCCTCCCTCCTTTCTTCCCTCCCTTCCTCCCTTCCTTCCTTCTAAAAATATCACACGCTCCTCTCCATATTTTTTTTTTCTTTTTTTAGCCTATGCAATTCCAGTTTGGCCTCTGATCTCAGATCATTGTTTCTAGGTATCTAGTCATTCTTGTAACTTCCTTTTAAAGTGTCTCCATCTGACCAAGATCTTTCTTTAAGGCAGGACCCCAAAATCAATATAGTCCTTTAGCCTTAAGGCCATCGATTCTCTATCAAAGTTGAGCAGAATGGAAATATTACCTCAACTGCTTTGCTGCCTCCCAGCATGGTATTTGGATTCACCACCATGGCACGGCATTTTTAACTCATGACTCACACGTATTACCTTGTGGTTCAGTACAACCCCTGACCCTTTTCTGTGTAACAGCTTTCTAACCAGCTGCTCCTCATTCTTTATTTATGCAGTTGACTCAGCTTGCCTATGCAAGGCACGATGAACTTCCCCTATTCCATTTCAGCTCATCTTCCCCAGCTTGTCGAGATTTTTTTTGAATTCTGCTCTTGTAGTCCAGGGTATCTAGCTTTCCTCTCAACTTGCTAACACCTTGGGGGTGGTGATCATTAACGAACAACAAGCAGTACGGGCCAACTCCATATATCACTCTATTTTTGGTAAGGAAACTGGTAATGAACCTTCTGTGTAGAAGTTTGAAACAATTTTGTGCACACATTGTTATAGATCTTTGCAGACCATGCTTTCTTTACTTTTGAGGATGTCAGGAGTGACAGAGTTGGAAGACTATCCAGACTCAGGACACAAGGGATCCAGCGCTGCTTCTCTGTCCTGCTGTAGACCAGAAGTAGGTTGGTTTGACAAAGTTGTCTCCCACAAAAAATCATTCTGGAACTATTGGTCTCTATACTAACTACCAAGTGCTTAGTATAGTCAGGCAAGCTTTGGTCTAACATCTTTCTAAAAAATTTGATTGCCCAATACAGCCACACATCACTGGCTCCGTCAGTTTTTGAAGACAGCCATCATGGTATCTCATCATCCTGTGTTAACCACCATCTCTGATAACCTCACATTGGCCTCACTTCCTACAACTGGATTCTGATCTTGGATACTCAATGTGTATTTACTGAAAGAAAGATTATTTGCGATAATAATTGGAATTATTTAGAGGAACACAATAAACTAGTCACCAAATTATGACTCTGACTTGTCAGTAATATTAGGAAATGGTTTGAATTTTTCTCTTTCTATATTCCCTGATGATTTATAATATTTGTAAATAAAAAGCTCAACTTATATGTGGAAATCATCCCCATTTTTCTAAATTTGCTCCAGATCCATTATTATTTCAATGAAAACAAAGGTATTTTTCAGAAAATCTGCCTTTAAGAAAAGAAAAAGCAGGCACTTTTACTCTAAACTGCACAATCTCAGCACATATATAACTTAATTCAGCATGGATCCACAGTACATTCCAGGCCTATCAAGATAACTTTGTTCATAATGTGATTTTCAGTGTTTGTGAGAATAGGTTATTGGTTAAAGAGGAGAGTGAAGAGAACTTTTGAAGTTGTAAGATCATAGAAAATTTATCCTGATGGTCAAATCAAGGGACTTGAAAAACTGGTGAAAAAAAAAGGGATTTTGCAATTTCTCATGTCTAGTTAAATTTGTATCTACTTGGGGTATTGCTCTTATACTGCAGCTGAGAAACCTGTAAGACATCCAAGGTTACACTGCAGCAGGGCAACTTCCCCAGCTTCTAATAAATTTAAACCAAGAGGCCCCCTAAGATACTGAGACTAAATCTGAAATAGTCTTCTGCCTGACAGTTTAAGGAAAAGCAAATGATCCTACCTGAAAGGATGCATTTTGCTGAATGGACCTTGAGGAGTCACTCTGCTAAAATACATTAAAAGTGATGCAGAACAAATATTTTTATTTGTCTCTGCAATTATAATTTATATTCAATATAAAGCACCAGATGCAATATAAGAAAAGTAAACTTTAAAAGCTGGGTCATTCAGAAACTGCAGCACCAAAAGATAACTAAAAGGGTTGTCAGTTAGCAAATAGCTACGAAGAATGAAATTAATTCTTTGGGTCTGACTCAGCCAAGTGACATAGTGATTTACTGTGGGTTATCATGGGTGCTTGCATCTAAAAACCTTCACAGAGTTCAGCCCTGTGTCCTGACAGAGGGAAAGTGCCCAGAGCAAGGGGCGGGGACATCTCCACCTGCCGCCAAGATGCTTTGACTTCAGCTTTCATCTAGCTGCCCACCAGAAACAGCAGATCTCTCCCAAACAGGAGTTCCTCTCTCCCTCAAAAGCTGCCTGTCCTCTCACCCCAAGGATTTCCCTTCCTTCCCCTGGCACAAGGGACACAAGGCTTTATCACTCAGCATCTGAGAGGTTCTCCTGTAAACTTATGGACCACTGTCCCCATGATTATCCTACTTTTCTAAAATTGAGGGTGCACTTAGAGGAAAACAGGCTGTCTGTACCTTTCCCAGGCTGATAGATATATAAGCAATAAACAGACAAGCCTCCCCTGGTTTCCCTAGGGAATTTCCACACAGACTCAGTGGCTATGACTCTACTTGCTTGCCCCATTTATAAGCAAAGCAACCCCTTTTGCCATAAGTCCAGCGTGCTAACGCCGGCTGTCACGACTGTTATCCAGAAACAGAGATATTAAAAAATGGTTCTAGTTTTGGTATGTGCCAATAAATTTGTGTGCCAAAGGTGATAGGGAGCTCTGTGAGAGCTATACAAGTTTAACATTCAAATATTGCTACAGGTATTGAAATATCTAAATTTAGAGGTGCATGCCTCCCTTTTATTATTTCAACAGTTTTGATGTCCACTATTTCACCCCACTTAAAAAGTCAGACCTGCAAATTTATTTAGCCCCACACATCACAGTTTCCCACCAACAGCATCATGGGCATGTGTGGCCTCTAAAACCCACAGACAAAGCTCCTGCTTCTGTCAAAGGGAGTTACGCTTCTGTTAAGCTAGTGGTTTAAGGCTGGGGTTGGTTTTTTTTGACAAAGGATTCTCACTTCTAACCACAGCTTCACTTGGCCACACTAACAGTAAAACAACAATAATAATAATGATAAAATTCAGCAACACATAAAAACTTGTAGAACAGTAATAGTGGTGCTTTTGCCATTTTTATGAGACACTAATCTAGTTGCCTCATAAGGAAGCAGATTATAGTCTCATAAAACAGCACAATGGAGCTACGGTATAATGACTTTAGTAGGTACAGCAGCAGCTTTACTACAGCTCCTCTCTCAACAAATTGTATGATGTAGGATGATAAGTATAAATATAAAATCAATCTAAATTTTATTTGATTGTGATTTCCACCTTATAAGGACAGAAAGAGATCACAGGAGAGCATGAAGTAGCAAAGACAAATGCAAAAACCCAACCTATAATAAAAGATAAGCTAACACTTTCAGCTGCCTAACTGTAAAAACATTTCAGCAGATGCCCAGAACACTAAAGGTATTTACACAATTCATACAAAGCAACAGCTTTAAAAGCAAGTCGTCAGCTATAGAATAGGAAAGAGTAAAAAGGCAGAATTAAGTAAATGGAAGTACCCCTTCAGAAGCTGTCATTTGTATCACATCAGTTTGTTTCATTTCTCTGCATGGAAGAATATTAAAAACATACTTTTTGAACTGCTATATCACACATTTTATGCCAGCCTAGGAAAAAAGGTAAAATAAGAGTTTTTCTTTATTGTGGTTTTTTTTTTCTGTTTTAAGATACTGCAAAGGAGTAATTATGCATATGTTATTTTATATATTTATAAAAAATGAATACTAATGGAATAAGACTTGGTATCCCAGTTCTTTACAGTACGAAGACAATATAGAGTGGCCATATGCATTTACCGAGGGCCTGATCCAATGTTCAAAAAAGTCCACTGAATGCATTTTTGCATCAGATACCAATATAATCTCACAGTATTGCCTCTGTTTTTTGTGTGATTCTGAATTTAAAGATCAGACAAGGACCTGCTTTTATTATAGTTGTTGTATAGTATGTAGCACTGTGAAATCCAGATCCACAATTGCAGTGCCTCAGTCCTAACCACTGCTGCCCTTGTAAATAGAGCCTGAATCTCTGCGATCATCCATGATACAACCATGAAAATTGAAGTTACTCCCAAACTTTTTTAAACTTCTCATTGGATTTACAGTTCTATTTCAGAGCCATTAAAAAGCAGTTTGGAGGGATTGTAACAGAATAGTTATTATTGTGCAGTCTTTCAATAGCAGTGCAATTTTTGACAGCAGCTTATGATGTACAGTCCACAGGTATACGAATATCCTTGAAAAATCAGCCCTACCTGGTTCCATTTAAATGCTGCTTTGAGTTTTGGACTCCCCTGCTGCTTCCAAAAACATTTCCCTTAAACATCTCCCATGGTTGTATAGCAGGCCTTGTATAAGGCATGATTAAGTACACCTCTCCACCCCTCCACACAGCTAAATGGCTATTTGTGCTCTAGGATTAAGACCTTTAGGTGCCAGGATGACAATATGACCAAATGACGGTACCTGCTTTGAAGTCCATAAACTGCAGCTTAAGTTTTGCAAATTTCTAATATACCTTGATCATGCACAACACTGTGCTCTGAAAGCATCATCTTTAGCAGCTAAAAGCTTGCTGTCCTATGTATTTCCTGTGCACAAAGCTATGTCTGCAGAGATAGCTCCTATGGAATTGAGAATTACCGTGCTAAACATGCCAAGTGTTTCACATTGTCTGCAGGATCTCATGGGTGCTCTCTACCTGGATGGATGGATGGAGGGATGGATGGATGGAAAGACAGACATATACATGGTCATCATTTCATTTGTTTCTCTCTTCCATGACTTCATGTCATCCAGCTCCGTAAGTCTACTGCTACCTTGTCTGCTTTCAGCTACACTAGTAACAGCCATTAACCACTGTTGCCTCATACTGCCCAATTCTGTCTTCAGCCAGAGATTTGTTTTTTAAATAGCACCTGAAATTGGTCTTGTGGATGAACTGAAACAGCAACCCAAAAACTCCTTTAGATTACAGATGTTTGCAAGCCCTGCTTCCAGGACTGTGTCTCACACAGATGAGTAAAATCTGGATTTTTGGAGGGGCTGAATATGACGGTTCACGTAGATTTTTAGCAAGGCTTTTATTTACTCAAACTTACAGAGAATCAGCTCAAAGGTGCTGTGATATCTATAGTAATCTGATTAAAGTTCTCGGGTTTTTTTACACAGCCCCTTCTGCTGCTGCAGGTTAAAGACAAAGTGATCATAAAAATGGTAGGTGACACCTAGCAAAGAGTCTCTCAGACATTTTGAGAGTCTTATACTGAGCAGAGTAATTCCAAGTAGCATTGTCCCTGGTGAGACTGAGCAAAACAAGACTCCTTAGTTGGAACTGGACTTGGCAACAGCTGTACATACAGAAGACATGGTAGAACAGGACAAAATGTATCAGGAATGAAAGGGCCAAACACATGGGATGTTAAATTGTGTGTATCCACCAGAATCAGAGAAGTAAACAAACAAGTATGTCTGTTAAGCAAATAGAAATTCAGTTGAATATATATATGCATATGTATATTGATATAAATGAATTAAAAAGTATCTGAAGATGTTTGTATTTTAGCTGATGGATTGCCTCTCTGCCTCTCATCCCTTCCTTACAGCGTCCTCATATTTTGTAAAATCAGAACTAAGGATACACGGCCTGGGCAGCATGATGCTATTGCTGTGACTTGCAACAACCAGGCAGCTGTCTAGCCACAGAGTAAACTGACACAGAAGCAAAGTTATCTTACTTTTATGTAAATTCCATCTTTGACCTGCATGCAGCTGGCAGTGCATTTTTTATTGTGTTCACTGGGTTTTCATTACACTCCTTGTCATATGCTGAAAGGTATTTTAACTTCATTTAAATCTCCTTGTGCCTCAGAAATGTCAATAAATGTCATTGTTATCATCAGTTTTGTCCTGGCTTGGCTTTTCTGAGTTTTCTGTCTTTAGATTTGATTAAAATTGGGAAATAAATAGCGAATAACATATTGATTGTGGGCTGGGAAAGGTTGCAGATAATTTATTATCTGGCGAGCATGATACTGAGGGTTTTTTTCTACCAGAATCTTCAGACTAACAAAATTCATTCTGATGGAAAAGGGGAGCTTGTAACTATTCTTTAGTGCAAAGTAGTTTTGCAAGTCTTTGTTTGGTCATCTATAGACCATAAATCAAGTTAAGATCAATGGTAGTTACCCCATACTGTTAGTTTAGCAGACCTTAAAAAAGAGGCTATTAGAGATTATTAAATCTGAAATAAAAATGCCTTGCTTATGGGGGAGGGGGAGGGGGAAAGAAAAAGATCAACAGACACTGTCTGTGAACACTAATCTAAACCATAATTCATTGTATTAGCAGTAATTTCATTATATTGCTTTATTCAGCCTTACAGAAGAGTGAGTATTTGGAGTTTTATATCCTAAACTGCCATTTTTTCATTCTTCAATACTGCATCACTAACCAAGAGAAGGAAAACTTACCCTGCCAGCACAAGCTTCAGCAGTTTTCATCATACCATTGACCTCTCAAGAATATTCCTACTTTCAAATCTTTCCCTGACTGGGAAAAGCTGAGCAAAACAATAGTGATAATTTAGAGGAAACAAAATGAGATAAACCCAGGTAAGACATCAGTCAGGTTCTTTAGCTTTTCGTGTTTACCTCTCAGAAGGTGCCTGATTGAATGCCCATTCAGTCTGGGCATCTATAATTTCAATTGCAGTTACAATTAGAGCCTTTGCCTCTAACTGCTGTCGCAAAAGCCCCTCTCCTGATGTTGATCTTATGCCCCCTGACACTAATGGCACTGGGAACCACCCTCCATGACAATCATGCTCCGATGACTATAGGGACAAGGGTTTCAGCACATCCTGTTTAACAGCAGATGCCCTTCCACCTGTGGCAGCTCAGGACAATGCCAATTCACAAGTGGAGACTTTAGGTATTGCTGCAACACAAACAGTAGTCAGAAAACACCTTAATATGTCTGGTGAGTAGAAGAATCACCATTATCTTTTATTCTCCTGAAATGCCAATAGTGTTGCTGCTTATCAAGAACGCAGCATGTCTCGGGTAGGAAAATGTTCCAGCACACCAAAAGAAATTGCAGAATGCCAGCAAACCCAAGAGCAGCAGTGTAGTAGCAGAGCTGTTAGTGGAAGCTGGACCCCAACCACAAACCCTCTTACCAGCTTTGATTCCCCCTCTCCCCCACAAATCGCAGTAATTGTTCTGTGGCTCAAGTGGGCTTACAGACTGGATGCCAATGCATGCTGTTAACACTAATCCCCAGTAGCACAGAAGAAATATATGACAGTCTTCCTGAAATATCTGAGACACTCCATTTGCATCACCTCTGAGTACTTGACTGCTTATTCTCACTCCACTGCAGGTAAGGAACAGTCACAATACGCATCTTCAGATTGAATATATTACATCATATGCGATCATTAGCTGAGCAGGTTAAAACAGGGTTTGTGATTACTAGAGCATCAAATTCAAGAGGCCCTGAAGTATTCAAACAGTTCTCCAGAGTGGATAGAAGCAGCTCCCTGTATGGCAAGTGCAGAGTAGCAGCAATGCATAAGCAACCAGCGTGCTAAAAAGAACTACTTCAGGCATGGTACTCTCTGCAAAGCATGCTTAGTGCCTGTTGCTGTTGCCTTGGTATTTGTAGAAGGTAGCAGTAACACATTAATCATTCCATTTAAGAGACATAGATGAACAATGCTCAGCAACACTGATATTATGACTATGTAATATCTGTGTAATAAAAGCTAATACACAGTACCTGTCCCAAGTTTCTGATCAGATTTTGCATGCACCTCCAGAGCCAGGAAAGCTACCATGCTGAAGGGACACCATTAGTGAAACAATGTGTTAATAGGTGATTAGCAGTAATCCAATGTGAGCCATCCTAGTTGAATTGGAAGGTCTGGGTTCAGTACCACCAGAGCATTCAGGACAAAACTAGAATGTGTTAAAATATGAGAGGATAAAGCTTAATATTATATCTGGACGTTTCTAAAGAATAAACATGAATTCATCCACTAACTTTGTGTGCAGTTGGAGAACAGAGGTACCACTTATTACAGGAAATGAGTCTTGCACAAAAGGACTAGCCAGAAGTGCTGTCTGAATGCTAACAAGGATAGAAATGAACTGCTTAGGGATGAGATGTCCTCATGTAAGGTACTGAGCTACTTGAAAAGTTTTGTGTTTTAGTCACTTGTAATATAAGGTGGTCATTGCAATATTAGGGAGAAACTAAGAGCCCAGATGTCTGCATCAGTTGCTCCTGAGCTATTGCTTTTTCAGTAATGTAAAACCAGAAATACAGAGTATGTAGAACAACAGCCCAGATCTGAAGGTGGGCAATATGGCAAACAGAGCACAGAATCATCCTCATGCTTCCATTTTAGGCTGAAGTGTGGCATTAGCCTGTGAAACCCAGTTCCCAACCTCATTGCCTCTGTACCCAGATCCCTTCTACCCACTGGCTGTTAATGGCATTGCTGTTAAAGAAGAAACAGATTCTTACATCAGCTGCAGTCCTTTTGGGTCAGAGACTGTAAAAGCTAAACATTACTTAAGTTACTCTGTTTCTTGCCGCAAATTATTCAATCAGTGCCAATGTCCCTAGCAGCAAAAGACTACTCATTGGCAGTTGCAGTCAACAGGGAAAGATAGACTTGGTGAGTTATTTAGCATAGAAACATATAGTCTGTTTCATCTTCCAGCATTTCTAGCCAAGCCAGAAAGGCATTTTCAAGAACATCTAAGACATTTCAGCAACATGGATTCCACTGAAACTAATAGAACTTTTGCTCCTCATTGCCTCTTACTCTTCTCATTATGTCTAAGGCATTCTTTTTGCCAGATTCATACCTAGATTACAGATGTCTGCAGCATTTCCCAAAGTACAATTAGATTTAGTAGCTTCCTTCACTGCCTAAATATTAATGCAATCTAGCAACTTGGAAAGATTAAGCCCAGATAAACTCGTTTCATGCCCTGACCACTAAGCTGCCCTCAAGCATTCATACATGGGGGAAGTGTATGTCAACATCTTGAAAATGAAACCTCAGTGGTACAGGCAGTACATTTGGCTCATAACAAATCCAGAGAATGATCACTAGAACTTCATTTCTGTGGAGTTCATGTGTATCTCAAGCTGCTACAAATTAATGTAAGACATCTAACTGAAAAGATAAGCAAAGAAAAATCTTGAAATGAGGGATTTTTACATGAGTATTAGTATTCTGTGTTTCCACTACAGCTTCTCATTCTTTCCATCATTGTGCTTCAGGCAATGACAAACCCTTTCACCTTAAAAACAATCAATGGGGTGTTTGAAATGGTATGTAGTGCAGAAGATGTGTATGTATAATTTTTTTTTATTTCCCATGGCACCCACTTAGCAATGATTCCATGACACCCCATTTAGGCATTGAACAGCGTCTGTATTTTAAACTGTAACATTGCACCACTTCAAAGCTAGAATAGATTTGCTCCCTCCACTCCCAATTCTCTGCTAATGCCTGCTGCTGACACGAAGGCAATGCCCAATCAACTGACTGAGCAAAGTGTTGACGGACCCCAGAGATGCTTCTCTGCCCCCGCTGTGATGAGAGGGCAAAAGGAGAAGAAACAGAGTCCATTAGCAACTTGAGGGGTGATGTCAAGGGACTAAATATTGTTCTGAGTTTCAGTGCGAGATGTGGAATGAGTCAGAGCTCCAGCTGATCCACTGGGAAGAGAAGCAGGCTGCGGAGAGAGACAGGGAGGAAGAGGCCACGGAGGGAAGGTGAGCAAATGACACTGCAGAGAAAGCGAGGAAGCCTGGGTCAACCCAAGCCATTAGGTACAGTCCCTGTTGAGAAGAAACATGCAGCTGAGCTGTCTCTCACACAGCCTCTCCTGTGGCCCTTGAAGGGTGTAATTTACACTCTTGTGGTCCCCCCTGTGCCCAGCATCAGGGAAGGACTGATCAGGGACACACAACCTCCCTGTTTCTCTTGTCTGTCCCTTTGCCCGTTGCCAGTGGGAAAACCCAGAGCACAGAGGGGCAGCACCTACTCTGTAAGCAGAAATATCTATCTGCCTGCAGTACAAAGTCCCAATTCAGTTCCTTATGACTATGTGGAGTTTGAAGGTCATGTCAGAAAGGGGATCTGGAAAGGCCCTCATCAGGAAGACTGTCTTTTAAGGTCCAGATGTGGCAGTAAGGAGATTACTTTCCTTACATACTTTATTACAGCAAAAAAACCTGATTATTTACCCTTCTCTGCCTAGATCCCTGTATTTTTTCATTTTTCCTTTCACTAAACCACCTTCTTTTTTTTAAGCTAAGCTGTAGACCAGAAAGCCCTTGTACAACTCTGAGCATTGCAAAGTTTGCTGAAATGACTCAAACTCATTAATCAAGCAGAGAAAAATGCATCATATCTGCACTTAGTGAATGTCACAGAATGTACAACAAAAGGAATGTTTAATTACACTGTCACTAAGGCTTATTCAGCCCCCCATCCTCCTCATCTCAGTACGATGGCAATCATCAAGCTAATCAGGAAGTTGGTGTTTATAAATCAATTAATACATCAATTAATGCACTGCTTAATGTGCTGCCTAGAGCAGCTATTATTGGCAGTACATGTCAGTTAATTGTTTCCTTCCTACTCTACTGGCTCAGTGGGAATGTGTAAGCAGAAGGCGTCTTGTGTTCATTTTGCTGATACTGAGGAGGTTGCTGGACTCCTGCCCTTGTGGGTAGTGGGATGTAATAATTTCCCCAAAATAGTGAGTAGAGGGTGAAACAGGTTCCTTTGCAATGTAAGACAGGTAATCAAGGACGTTGCATTTCAGACTGCATCACACCCAGCCCCTTCTCCCCTGGCAGCAGTATCAAGGGCTGCTGAGGGACTACATATGTCATAATACCAGACTAACAATTGATCCTGTAGGATGTATCTGACATATCAGTAGGGACCCTGCACCTTTCAAAAACTGCTAAATGATTATTCTGTGAAGTAGCTGTGAATAATTGCAACCTGTTTCCCCTCAACACAGCAGCATACTACAAATCAGAAATTAGCCTGAGAGATGTAGTCAGAGAAGTCACAGAAGAAGTTGCTGTCACAGCAAGGCAGAGGACCTAATGGACTCCTGTCCATCAGTCTCCTATTTTAACCCTGCTGCTGTTCCTGAGATTCACTTCCTTTCAACGTCAGTACATAAAACACAGACTTACCAATCAAGATCAATCTTGATTGCTAGTGAAACTTGACAACACAAGCTGTAAAAGTGTACCACTGGTTTAAGATTTTGCCTTACCTTTTATTCTCTGATCTAAAGTACAATGACCTGAAGTTTTAAGCAAAATGGTAACAAATTTTGCACAATAGATTTTCACAGCACCATACAATTGATTCTTCAGCACTAATTACTGCAGCTGTGAATACCCTTTAAGTATAGCCTTGTATTAAAATGGCATGTGAGATGAATTACCCATTTAGGTTGTGGCAGAGGTTTTTCGAGGGACAAGATTAGGATTTGGTTGAATCTTGGGCTTGAACTAGAATTTTGTAGAAAAAAAAGACTCTTGTTGTTTGATTGGTTTCTGTCTGTATATACAGAAAAAAGAAACAGTGTTGGGAAAAAATAGATTTGTTCAGTTCCAATCTCCATCTTGCTTTCCTCTTTGCTTCTTCTGCCTTTTCCTGAAGTGAGAAGATACCATCTTAACTTTCATTATTGCTAAAAAAAGGATAAATAAGACTTTTTTTCCTGCTATGAGAGATTATTATAGGCTAGCAATCAAGTTCTAATTCTACTTAGCTACACAATTGTTCTAGTTAAATTATATTACTTTGAGCGTATGACATCAATTAATGGGCTTTCTATACAATTAGAGTGCAATAAATCAAAGTAATTTGCTGCTATATTACATGCAGACACTTCTGTGAGGGCTTGTTGTCTTCAACTTGCCACAAAAAGTTTTTTACCTGTGTACATTGGAACACTATATAGTAACATACGGAAATAGTTTACCTAATTTTAAATTCTGGGATATCTAAGTTTTCACACACATCTTACAAAAGCCTGTTGCTTTACAGAGAAATACAAATCCCAATGTACTAGAAAACACCAATGAGGAAAAAAGAAATTCTGGAGTAGTGGAATGGATGATACTTTCAAAGGCAGTCTGCATTGCCTGAGCATTGCTTCAAATTAAGGGAAAATAGCTCTCAGCAGCTAAGGAAGCTGAACTGCTTCAGTGTTCCATATCTTTGAAAAGTTCTCTCTGTAGCATGCAAACCCCAGCAGTTTTCATACTTGCAATATAATGAACAATGACATGAACTTCCACTGTCTTGAGCCCTCTGCTTTCAGTACTGGTGCAGTTCGCAGAAGCACTCATGTTTTTAATGGGAGATGCACACCAAAGAATGCTTTTTTTTGTCTCAAATTAGTCACATAAATACAAAACTATTTGAAACATATGTGACTTTTGCAATCTCAGCACAAGAAGGAAAGATGATATTTCAAAACTGAATGAGCATGCCATTCTCCAAGTCAAAATTAAGGTATACAGTTATGGTTTGAAGCACAATAGTTGGCTTCAGATTGCAATAAGAAAAATAGCTTAAAAGCCCCACACCCACTCCCTGTTGGGGAAAACACCTTCTTTTTTTTTTTTTTTTTTCCAGCTGCATAAACAGAAGCTTTCTTTTAATCTAAAACTAAACTCTTTCACAGGAATTGACTGCTTCATGTCATGTGGTTTACTTTGTATTTTTCAAGGGATTTAAACCAAAAGATTCATCACCTTTCAGAAATACACAAGAGCCTTAAACTATACCAAAATCACTCCCCTGAAGAAATTGAGCCACAGCTATCCACAGGTGTGCTTCTTAGAGACAGAGATGTAAAGTCTCAAGGCTGATACTACCTGCTGTGCCATACCAAATAATTCAGTTGAAACCTATGTGAAAAGGAAATTTAACATAGATATTTGCCTTACATGTCTTGACCCCCTGACAAGGTCTAGAAAGAGTTCATTGCTCTTAAGGTCAGGACTCAGCAAAGAAACATAATCAGTTGGAACATAGCGTACACAACCAGAAATATTTTGCTCCTTCGTGGACTATTCATTACTGAACTTCATGGAAGAGCAAGTCCCAAGTCTAGAGATGCAGCTGCTACTTGAATACAGCAAAGAAATACTGGAGGAGATACCGGGCATGATTCACCGATTGCCTCTGAGCCAAGACGTAGAGGGCACATTTCTGGACAGGAACATGAAAGAGTGCTAGCAAGGCGATGCTGAAGTAGGAGAGATAACAGAAGAGAAAAGGAATTTGCCATGTATGATATTTAGAATGGGAGGCTGGAGGACAGGAAAGAAAAAAAGCTAAGAGAAATAAAACTAGTTTGAGCAAATGGAGAAAAAGACAACAGTAACCAAGATTAAGGAAAGAAAGAACAAAAATAAAGCAAGAACTGCCAGACTTAGTGTGACCGTGGGCACCAGTTAGTAAGCCTGTCATCAGTAGAAATGAAGGGAACAGCAGCATACATTTTGCCACTCCGGGGTTAAATTCAACATATAAGGCAAACATAAAGAATTATTCAGATTGTGGCCTTAAAAATACTAGTAAATGTTCATAATTTTATAAATAAAAAAAGCAGCAAAAGATGAGATATGCAGTAAGAAAAGCAGACTGATTAATATGCTCTGCTGAGAAAGCCTCTCTCTGAGGCTGAGGACAAGAAAAGAAAGCACCAGACTGAAAATGGACGTGCCGATTCTGCACAGAAAAGATTTTGAGAGTCATGGACCATTACAGTGCCTTTATGAGTAGAAGCTGAAGTCACACTTTCTTATCAGGCAGAAAAGGTACCAGTCTCCTGGCTGAACTAACAAATTACTTCTGAATAGCTCCAAATCTATCACATCACTCTTACCAAGCAGCTCCAAATCCATCACAAGTTACTACTGAAATGTGAAAAGGTGAGAAAAGTTTGTTGGTAGATCCCGGAAGACAGAAAGAAAGGACTGACAGACTGCACTTTCCGTTAGCAAGAACCAGTTGACATGTCTCCATAGATGACTACTCAGAGATGAGATTGTCCAACAGCACTTCTGGTAAAATGGATCGAGAAAAATATACATGGTAGCCTGTTGAAGAGGTTGCAGGTTTGCAGGGTGGGGCGGGGGAAATGGGAACCCAAATCCACAAACAAAACAACACACAAGAAGAACAACAAAAATAGCATGTATTAATGCCATCCAGAAGGCCTATAGCAGCTAAACCCACTTTTATAAATACAGATTGTTCAGTCTAATGCTTTAAGCCTTTAAAGTGCTGTATAAATGCTAAGAATAGATGACCGGTTACTCTCCCTGTGACAACACTTCTTTCTCCATCAATGCATAGTTATGCCTAAACATATACTCTACAAAATAAGGTGTTTTTATCCCACTCTCTCCTCTTGCGCAGGTAATTATCCAAACATAGTTTTCAAAGGGATCACCATCTCTTATGAAACATCCGTTTAGTGTGTTTAAGTCACTAAACACTCACAATTACAATTATTGCTACTGGGAAAAAGACCTATTTTTTGTTGTTGTTTTCATTTTTACTTTTATTTTTTCTCTCTAAGTGTTGCTTCATATGGAGAAGGATATATATATGGGAACTTTCTCCATTCTTTTCATTATCCAATGTTGTAACAAGTGCTCCAGGGATGTTAATTAAAAGGCTTTGTTGTACCTCCTGCTCCTGACCAAGGGTATTAACCTAGCAGAACACACATTATCTTGTTTGTCTCAGAGTTGGAAAAGCTGTGCTCATAAAACTTTTCCTCTTTCTCAGTTGTTTAACACTATTTCTGTCCCCTAAGAAGTGAGTTATTGAAATATTAAAGCCAATGACCACCATATGTCTATTTTGTGAAGCTGAAAAAGTCCTGCAAAGGATCCTTGAACATGCTCCCTTTGGCACATTAATGCAATCTTTACTGTTAAGCTTCCTAGATGATTTCCTGTGCAACAGATTTAAGATTTTTATGCAATTCCTAGCTTGTTTCCTACAATACATGAATGACAGCATATCTTAAGTGCTATATCTGCAGAGTGTAAGCCACAAAATGTTTTTCAAGTAATCATGAAATCTAAAATGGGTTGCTTACCATGACTGAGTAATGTATTCTAGAGATATGAGTGCTTTTGTATATTTAACATTGTGATTTTCTCTTTGATGTCAGCTATCACATTTAAAAGTATCCTAATCTTGGAGTTTTATAGCCTGTCTTGAAAGTTTATCAAGCAAAGCTTTCACAAAACATACACATTCACTTAGATATATGATATCTCCTTATTTCCTCCTTTTGGCAATCATCAGCCTTCCCCTCTCCTTCATGACATATTCTATCAACTGTCTCATCTCTTAACTGTGCTTCAGACAGCCCGTTTTAAAAACAGTTGCAGGTTTCCTAAACTATTGTGCATTTTCCAGCTTATTTAAGGTAATTAGTAAAAAGGAATGGAACAAACCCCTATCCCTTACAATATTATACATATTGTAATACTTTGCTTAAGGTATGTACCCCTGTAGAAAGCAAGATGTTTGCAACTATTTCAAAATTAAATCATCTTTGAGAAAAGCAGATTAATTGCTTTTAATGAACAAGGAGCATGTCAAAACCACTGTAAATTCAGGTTACCAGAATCTACATTTCAAACTTTCCCCTCTACTTCTTTTAATGATAATGAGTTGATTGACATAGTCCCCAGAGGTGCAGACTTCTGAACACTGATAACATCACCAGCAGCTGAACAGATTCTTTCACTAACTACTTGAAATTGCTGGAACATATAGGGTATTCCTTTGCTAGTGCTGACAGTAATGAATACCTGGTTTTGCACAGCTTCAACCACATGGGGGAATTGCATTTTACTGTCTTCAATTTTCAGCTGGTAATCTCATACATGAGTGTATTTAATACCCTCTTGACTTGTACCAGAACACCCACTAATATCTTCTCAAGCACACAAGTTTTGGAATCCTTGCACTTGAGAACTTCACAGGTAGGGGGTAAATTGCAAGGATTTGCCTTCTAAGGGTTTATCGGAAGTACCTGCTACCTATGGTGCTGTCTGCCCATGCAATATTATAGAATGAGAACTACAGGATCTATAATATATCTTAATTTTCTGGGCTTCCTCATGGGAACAGACCTTGCATCTGAAATCCAAGACACAGCTTCCTGAAAAAAATTAACACCTTTTTCTTCCCCATCACCACCCTCTGTGTGTTTGTGTGTCCAAAGAAATAAAACAATAGGCCTGACAACATCTGGCTTGGTGGCTAAACACCTGGGTTTAGCCAAAAAAAGCCCCAGGTGTTTAGCCACTGAAGTTTTCATTGCTGCTACCAATAAGCTACCAATCCAGGCTTGGTAACTTTCAGTGACGTACGTGTCATTTCATAATGTGAATAGATCACTGAATCTTTAGGCATATCTTTGTCGCAAAGAACCATAGTGACAGTTTGCATGGGCTCTGGGATCTTGATGACACTTTCAACTCCTGTCAAATCACCTTCAAAGAAGTCATGAGGTCTTACCCATTTCTCCAGACCTGTTTTGACAATAATGTGGCACTAACAGCTGATTGTTGCTCTAACTATCTAGATAACATGTCATAACTTTGTTGGAACATCTGTTATTAATTTACATTGGGGAAACAGCCAGCAGGAGCTGCTTTTTTTTTTTTTTTGTTCCTCAGCATAATAGCTGCTGTGTGGATGCTTTGGAAAAATGATGCAAACATTGTTCACCTGGTGTGCATACAGGCCCTTTTTGGTGACTGAACTGAGAGTAGGTAAAGCATCTAATATGAGGGGACAGCTCTCCTGCTTTAATTGCGGTCAACATGTTAACCACATTATCTGTGGTAGCAGATGGGTTCTGACAATACTTTTTCAAGTCTTACTGAAATGCAACACTAGTCAACTCATGAGTGAGGTTGTGATCATTCAGAGCTATCAGAATGATCTGAGTTGTTCAACTATCTCGTTTGCAACACAGTCTTGTCCTGATGTTAGCTGGTTTTGAAATATTTTGTTATTGTCACTCAAGATGCTATGGCTCTAGAAGTTATAAAAGATACATCAGAAGCTTCGCATAGACTTTGGCCTTTGATTTCTACACAGGCTTATAAAAACATTTGTAAATGGTTCCTCCAGGGAATGTAATGCTTGGACTGAATTTTGTATGTAAGCATCCAAATGCTTTCTTTCAACCACTGAAGACAGAAGTGAGCACAATAAAGGGTTTGTCTTCTTTGTGATCAACTTCACAGTTCACTCCTAAGTTCTTGTACCCTCCTTGCCTGAACTATATACAAGTTAATTCAATTGTATGTTCTTTTTTAAAGTCTGAACAGTTTCCACCAAACCAAAACTGAGTTGTTCCAAATACTCCAGGTATTGCGTTGTGGATAGCACTGCCCTGCTTTGGTTCTCTTCACCATATGTAGTCCTCCAATACCTCCTACCACAGCATCCTCTGCATCCAAAAATCTCTCTATGCACCTTCCTGCTGTGTTCCAAAGTGTGTAATGCAGACCTTTGGCTCTTATGCCAGAATAAAACTACTTCTTTTGTCATCTGCTTTAACATTATTTCAGAGAGTTTGAATTAGGCAAGAAACCATACATATACAAATAACCTTGTACATGTGTGCAACAGTGGGGCCCAGATAAAGCCTGGCTCAAGTGCTAAGGCATGTTGAGATGCCCTTAGATAGTGGGGATGAAAGCCATTCTGCACCATTTTTTCTTGATCCAGAATCATTTCCTGGGATGGAGACCTGTAGCAGTGCAAACATAACCGAAGGCAGCTGTAGATTCATCAGTGTGGCCACACGATGATTTCAGCTTACTTTACACCAATACTAGAAGCACTTCTTATAGGGATCTGCAATAGCTTTTTACTTTGGGATTCATCGTCTGTTTCCAGTCTGCCTTCCAGAGCAATTCCACATTTTTCTCTTCAGAGACATCATTACTGCATTGCTGGCTTTAGAACTTATGTTGCCATAGCAAACATTGCACATTGTCTCATTATTATTTATGCCTTGAATGCTTCTGTATGTAATTATTACAAAACTAAGGTATTTGCATTCTTGAGACTGAAATGATGCCATGGATCTTTGAATTATGATCTCAGCGTGTTTCAGCTAAACTAGTTTTTTAATTTGACCACTGTGGAGGTATATACTGGTTGCTAGGATGCTCCTGTTGGCAAGACACTTGAGAGTCACTTCTAAAGGATAGAGACAGTGGGAACTTGGGCCTCCCAGGCCACTTCGAAAAAAAAGAACATGGCAGGAGTTTTTGTCCCCTATAAGAGACAGCAGGAAATCTTGGGATGCTAAACTTCTCCACTAGTAGGAAAAAACCCCAACAAACCCCACAACAAATGTATCCAGTTCAGCATGCCCACAAGTCAACCCTCCTTAGCTCAGCAAGAGTCAATGAATTTAACAGGAGGTTAAGTACCTAATCAAGTGCATTATCATGTGCTGAATAAATGGTGAACAGTTTCTCTGATGCTAGTCAAGCTACATATATTTTAATATCAGCAAACAAAGGTAAAAAAAGTGTTTGTGTTTTAGGATTTCCTAACTTTGTAGCTCCATAAAATTGCTCTTCTCTTGTACTGACTAGACAAGGACCACAGTATCTTGTACCGAGTCCTGGGATCTGCCAATTATTTCTCAAAAACCCCATGGCTATGTGTAAACATCAGGCATTTTCATCACCAGTTTCTTCCACTCAATCCCTCAAGTAGTTCTAATACTAATAATTTCTCCAGGTACTCACTTAATATGCAGTATATTATGTACCACAGGTCCAGGAGAGTGGTCTCCTTATTTGATTTGAGAGCAAAAGCCTCATCTGTCTTCAGTTCCTGTTAACTGCAGCATATTGAGCAGGAACACAACTTGGACCCAGCTTAGGTGTTGTATTCCAGGGTCAGACAATATCTCAGAAGTGAACACAAGACTAGGAAGCAACACCTTTTTCTCGTTCAGCATTTTTGAAGATGTCACATCATCTCATCAGCTTTAAATACAACTGGAACATTAACGACCAAGTGAAAACGAAAATGTACCAGTCTGAGCTTATGCCACGCGTCATAGTAAAATCCATTAGATGATCTTCATTCTTTTTTTTTGGTTTATTTCCAACTTTTACTGTATGTATGATGAGTACAAAACCTATTTTTCATCACTATACGTGGATTGGAAAAAATTATGATTGTAAAGAGTACCTTAAATTTGTACCTAAAGATGTTCAGCTGGTGATTCTAACTATTTCTTGAGGGGAATTTGTTATGCAACTTTTCAAGTGACCCGTAAGAATTTGTGTGTCTATTGGGAAGTGACATGATAAAATAAAATTGTGTTGACAGCTACATACAAATAAATTTCTTTGTCTAAGAATGGATATATAAATGTCTGGGAGAGGTCCTTCATCTCACATTTATCAAAATAATTTAAATTTTTGTAAAATTCTTGTGAGGGAAGAAAGAAAAATCTGCTACTCACAACCACCTATCTGATTTCTGCACCACAAAATTCTTGATGTCATTAGAGCCTTGTCATTTAATTGCCCCTATCTCCTATTTCTCTTTCATGATTTCCCACTATCATAGATGCTAAAAGCATTTGATGTTCATTGTTCATAATAGCTATTTACTGTCCAGAAGTTCGCTTTATATTGAGAGTTAGAATCATTTACTTATTGTATATAGTTTCTTGTTAGTAATACAATTTTAAATAAAGATACCCTTGCAGTGGAAGCACGGATGCTGGGGATTTTTAGTATGCTGGAAAAGCTTTGGCAGAACTGTGGTTACCTGAGTAGCCACAGAAAAATGGCCAGAGTTAAGGCTGGTAGCTAACAGGAATAATCAAAGATGGACAAAATAAATAACTCCTTAGCACTGATAGGTTATTTGTTTGCAAAAGAGAAAACAAGGGTAGGGGGAGAAAATACATTTTTAATAGAAGGTTAGTTGAGTGCACTGCAGCAAGGAATTTGAGTGTAATGCAAAATTGCATATTGTTTCACTTGGCTTCCACATGCTTTCCTGCCATGCTAATGAGGAAAATGTCTTTAAAGCATCAGCAGAGAAATATGAGTTTGTACCAGAGGATTAGATTTTGGACGCAAGGTCATAAAATTTAGGTCACACAGTCCAGTGCACAGAGCAGTGCTGATAAATTCTGACTGAGGTGGTAATCAGTTAGGATGAAAGCAAAATAAAGAATTAAGGAAAACAACAGTTTTCACATGGCTGTAGTGCACTAAGCAGCTTCTATACTCAGATGCAATACAAATAGTTTAAAAGAAAAGGCAGCCTGCAGTGTGCAAGTCATTTAGCCAAATGCTCTGAAAGCTGAAGGGCAATGTTCAGATCCTTTCTGTTTTAATAAATATCACTGGTATGAAACCTAGGAAAAAGAGGATAACCAGGTGAGACCTATATATGCTTAAAACAAAGAGCTCAGATATAAATTAAGCCACGATATTGCAGACTGTACTTTTCTCTCTGCCGTTTACCAATGGCTGCCATTTACCAATATCATGCCAGGGTCTAAATAAGAATACCAATTCCCAGAATAATATATCTGAATTAAAATCCTGAGTAGAATCTAGTACAATCCATGTCCTGTTAATGTTTTCCTTCCTTGTACAAATCTTCTTCTGTCTCACAGTCTTAGAGCCTGGGATCTACAAGCTTAAACATAATCTGAAATAGGAGATATGGTGCAGCATTGGCCAACACTGCTGAAATTCTTTTCTGAAAATAAGGATTTTATCAAATAGCAGAGCCTCAGCCAAAAAAAATATTAAAAGCATGCTGTTTTCAGAATTAAATGCATATTCAAACAATCTGAGTCTTTTAAGGTACTAATTTTTTAAAATTTCCCTTAAAATAGGTGTTTCATCTTATGTAGAAACATGTACATATGAAATGACTTCATTAGTTTTTGAAGTCCTATGATGTAAGAAATTGCTTTATGTTCACCATTGGCATGCTGTCATTGCACACAAGCAGAGAGGCTGTGCTAGGGGCAGAGGAGCAGCATGTCTGTTAAATCCTGATGTGATATGATCCGAAAACTCAGCATTATGATAGGACTTGGTGTGGTAAATAATAAATGCTTTCAGTCTGGCAACAGGAACTTGCACATATTAGGGCTGGGTAATGCGTTGCCTCAGTTTCCCTTCTTGACACAGGAAGCCAAGTTGCAGGCTGTATGAACTGTCCCTTTGAACTTCCTTTTTCCCTACAAAGACTAATTACCTTTTATTTAAGTATTTAAGCTTGGACGAGATTACTTACTCTTTCCAAGATCTACTCTGTTTACACAAAATAGTGGCTTCTTTCAAAGTCAACACCATCCACCATACATTCCTATTTTCATCAGCACCCAAGTTCCACCAAGGGTTCACTAGTTCTTTTATTCTTTACCAATCCTTCACAATTCCCTTTGGAATCCTTCTCAGAAACCTATTACTAATGCTTCACTTGGAGAAGTAATTCTGCATGGGTTGGTTTTGGGATTTTCGCTTTTTGCTTATATTTCACCATGGCCCTTCTAAGTGCCACACAAGGTTGGTATCTTCAATCTGTGAACACTCTAGGGTCTCTTATTGTTCCAATGACAAAGTTATGATGTGAGCCTGTTTTATGTACCTAGATGCAGTCTAGCATCCTTTTCCCCTAGACATCTACATATTCCAGCATCACTTTTTCTCACAAAACAGTAGCTTGAACCACGTTGGCTGGTCCTCAACTCCCACTGTTCCCAAAACAGACAAGCTGGTTTGTGGCAATGATTTGGTAAACAGGCCAGAGAGGAAACCACCAAAATCCTCACATTGACAAAAGTTATATCACTGTTCCCATGTAAAGACCCCATGAAGTGAGCTAAATACACTGTATTGCCAGAGAACAGTTACGGGAAAAACAAGGCCAAAAGTTTAAAGGTGTGTTGTAACAGACAGTGAGCAGCAGCCAAAGACCCAGCCAGACTCTGCTGGCTCTCTCTGCCTTGCTTCTTGCTCAGGGAGTAATTTTTGACAGAAACAGCACTGTGACTCACTGCAGAAGGTGCTACTTATCATAACTATTTGTAGGAGACTGAGGACCCAGTTTGAATAAAGTGTCTGATTTGCATGTTTAATGTATGATAGTTTATATTTTAAGTTATTAATGAGTATGCTGATCTGAAGAAAGAAATTTGCTAAATATTTAATGTTAAACAAGCTTTGGTTAAACAAGCTTTGGTTAAACAAACGAGAACAGAAGAAATTTCTGAAGTAGCAATCGCAGCAATTTTAAGCCACAGGTTTATCAATATTCAGATACATGTAGGAGATGTTCAGGAATCTAAAACCACAGAGTGATCGTACGTTTCTATAACACCTTTAATTCAAAAGGATGTCAGAGTGTTTAATAAACTGTAGGCAAGGATCATTTCAGCTATCATTAAAACGCAGACAAGTCTGCAATGAGTTTTGGAAGTGCTTTTGCAGTGCAGAGGATGACTGCACAAAAATATAGGAAAAGAATAAAGAATGTTGCCGCTTTAGAGGCTCAGTATCAATGGGGATTTAATCCTCAAGGTTTATGAACTTATACTGGCATGTCTGCAACTTTAGGTCCCCATGCAATTAAAGAAAATACGACCCATAATAAATTGAGTGGATCGAAAGCACCTAATCAAATAGGCAGAATACTGTGGTTAGCCTATGGCTATATTTTGAAAAGCAGGATGAGACTGAGCTCAATATTCCTGTATTGAAATACAGCTTTTTCTCTCAGCTGAGAGACAGCGTCTTGGCAACAGACATAGTCTGTGGTTCTGATCACAGTGCAAAGTATTGAGTCCATACTAATCTCCCAAAACAGTGATATTTATTGAGTCATCAACAACACTTTGGTTTTGCTTGCCCATTTATTCACCCCCAAAATACTGCTTCTTATGAGACCTGCTGGAACAATGTCCCTAGAATATTAATGCATAAATATTAATGCATAAATACTGCTGCTGCTCTGTGGCACCCATGGCCCTGAAGTTCTTGAGAACAGTCCTTACAATCAGCTGGGAAACCAGAGACAGGAAGCGCCAAGTGGGGATGATTAGTCAGAAACCATTGCTCAGAAACAGTTTTGCTGAATTCCACTGAATTTGGCTCAGTATCTAATTTGGTTTGACCTTTTGCAGTCTGAGGTATTTTTTATCCTCACTGAATGACACTACAGTTCTGTCTTTAAGAGTGGACGGATTCTTGTTTAAAACCACACAAACAACCGAGCAGCAAAGATAAAGTCAAAGCACCCACTTCTTCAATCTTTGCTTCGAGGAAGGTTGATGGGAAACTACATGGAAGGCAGTCCTTCATAATGCACTCTCGATTCAGTTTTGATTCTTGTCAGCCTATTTTTTACCTCATTCAAAAGTCTCGTGTGGAGCTGTCCCTGCTTCTAAGCACTGCGATCTGATCAGCTCATAGAGATTGAAAACTCCTGGTGCAGTTCTTTGAGCACAGAGTGCACTTCTGAGGGAGACCAGTCCTCGCTGGGTTGTGATGTCAGGTTACCATTTTCTTAATATCTTTTCCTAGCATACTGAATCTTTCACTCTGTGCCACCTCACCCCAGGAAAGATAAAGTCCATACTCCTTTGTCAGCCCAGCTACCCAACAGTGTTGACTTTGCAGCACTTCCGGAGGAACCAGATAGTGAAAATGCAACCTCTTCAGGATGAAATTCTCATTTAAGTCCTCTAATTGTTCCTCCATAAAAGGGCAGCACTAGCAGAAATCTGTTGATAAGTGCATGGATGTAATCTGGTTCTCAGCTCCTGTCGGTAAAACGCAGGTAACAGGGATGTTCCATGCTACTCAAGTTTTGTCAAGGTATTTGCAATAGAGACTGGGAATTTCTCAGCCACCACAGTAATGGGGCAATCATACAGACATGTTAAAGAAAAAAATACAGGGTTGTTCTTTCTTCCTGACTGTTCACCTTCCTGTTCTAGCTGGAAATGGTCAAGAGATATAATTCATGAGAAAGGCAGAGAAAGTGGCTATCCAAGCTGGAAATAGGCAGATCCATCCTGCCCTTGAGTTTACAATTTTATAATAAATTGGAAGTCTGGTCAGCCAACTGAAGAACCGATGAGTCAGTACTGTCTCCTAAAAACATGCTCTCATACAAAAGCACAGTGAAATATCTTGATATAGTTTACGTTTCAGAAAAGTTACATAAGAATGAGTCAGCCTTTTACTCAGTCCCACTGGGAAAGGAAAAAACAACCCTGACTACCAAACCAGCAAAATGGAAAATTCCTTCCCAGCTGCAAACATGACAATTATTTTGGCCTTTATACAAGAAAAGAGGCCCGTGTTTAAGTGTGTAATTCTACGTGCTGTTTCCAGGTGGCAAAGGCCAGGTCCTTCTTTATGTGAAGCTCTCTGATGTGTGTGGGTGCAGGCACATGGGCACACATACATTTCCAGGTGGTAGAGCAGCATTTATTATTAAAACCAAAGAAGCCCCAGAGGAGACTACTAAATTAAACAGTCCACTTAGAAAGCCGCTGCTGAAGGGCTTCTTTTTCATGAAATGTAGGCCTCTGATGGTGATAGATACTGGCTAGGCTGTTCGAATGCGGAATTTTTAAATCTTTTAATTAGCTGAGTTGCTTTGTGAGCGCCATATTATATCAGTCATCTGTATACTTTATATTAAAATTTAAAAATTATTAAGTAAACAATCAGAACTGAAAAGACTGACATATTTCACATTACTACCTCCATAGACATCTTTTGGCCGTGGTTTTGAAAATCACTGCCTAAAATAATTGACAGATTGCAAACTAGTCCTTTTCTCATAGTTGAAAGTATGTGATTTCAACTTCAAAAAGTGCTTACTGATGTTGGAGCTTGATCTTTAAGCAACATTTATTCAGCATGTCAGTGATATGGTACAATTAGTTCCTCATCAAAAAGAAATACGGCATCTCAGAATTCAAATTTTATTATTGCAAAGGTTTGATTTAACATCCTGCATACCTAAGCACTGCCAGGCAGCTGGGATGGAATACATTGCATTGAGATCTATCCTTTTTATTAAAAACATATTATACCTTAAGGCAAGTATGTTTTTCTATAGGGATTGCTCCACAATTTAATTACAGCAGACTATCCTCTCATTTTATGAGATTCATCGGAGCTCAGGAACCACAACGTGATTTATATCAGTATATCCTGCCCTGTCAGAGCAGAATGGGTAGCTGTGCTCTCTTCAGAAAAAAATAGTATGGCTGGCAAAAATTCTTTGGACGAACTGCAGAAATGACAGTACACTGTTGACTCCACAAGGTAACATACATCATTCCACTAACAAACTATTACCCACTAGAAACATCTCAGAAACATGTGCTGGCTGGAGGAATATAGCACCTCACTAAATCTTTTTTTCCTACACAGGTCAGGCAATGGCATTAAATTTCCAGGGTGGCTTTTTCTTTTTTTGGGGGGGGACTATATTTCACAGAAGCAGAAACGCCACAGAAACCCTCAAGAGAACAAAGCATCTTTTTGACATTTTTAATATGTTTGATTTTAAATTTCTTTAAGCACTTACAAACAGTAACACAACACATGATATTCTCATTCTCATACAGACACACACAAAGGGGGTTTAAATATTGCTGCATAAACTAAGTCAGTTGAGGCAGTCTCATACCATTGCAGTCCTCATTTAAGAACAGAAAACAGAGAATTTAATCTGAGACATACAACAAAAATAGGACCAAACTTTCTCACTGCAGAAAACCTGCTCCTACACAGTTTGGCATCCCCATCTTATGAAAAGGAACTGACTACGTAAGTCAACTAGTTCATAGGTAGAGTGGGGAAAAAGGGACTGTCTGCTAGTGGTAAGAAAGATTTCCATAGTGACATGGTATTTAAAACAGTTGCTAATTAAAACTCTGCCATTCTTCTTTTACTGTTGGGCAATACTTTCATTAAATCAGCAAAAGGTCCCTGAATTATAAGCTGAGGGAGTTTAGTCAAGACTGCCAGTCGTGAATCTTGGTTTTCTCATGGAATCTTGAGGGTTGGTAGGCTAGTTGATTGGTTTACTTTTTGTTCCTGTAGGTAGTCCCCGGTGGCAGAATTATCAGAATTTATGAATATATCAGCTATCTTCCTTTTTTTTAAAAAACAGGTTTCCAGCCCGCATATTTTTGAGAGGAATAAAAAATTACCATCATGCAAATTAACAACACAGAAATAAAGAGCAAAGGTATCAAAAAAAAAAAACAAACCTAAAAAAATAGTTACAAGTTCATGTCTTTTAAAGGTAGTTTCAGGATTTTTTGAATATTTGGTTTTTGCAAAAATGATCATTTCTTATCAGCCTTACCAACTATTTTTATTATCAAGCCTTCATCTGGTAGTGATATGCCCAGTAAGAATTATATAGTATATTATGGTTTACAGATGTTACTGTCTTATTGGCAAGAGTGCTGCCGCGGTTTAACCCCAGCCAGCAGCTAAGCAGCATGCAGCTGCTCATTTACTCACCCCACAGCAGGGTGCGGGAAAGAATCAGAAAAGTAAAATTAAGTGTCTTGGTTTTGGCAGGGGTAGAGTTAATTTTCTTCCTAGCAGCAGGTGTAGTGCTGTGTTTTGAATTTAGTATGAGAATACTGTTGATAATACACTGATGCTTTTAGTCGATGCTTTTAGCAGCCGAGGACCTTCCAACTTCTGATACTGCTGGTGAGAAGGGAGGGGATGCCCAAGAAGCTGCTATAGAATATCCCTCTGGTCAGTTGGGGCCAGCTGTACTGGCTGTGTCCCCTCCCAACGCCTTGTGCACCCCCAGCCCATTGGCTAGTGGGATGTTGCTGGAAGCAGCAAAGGCCTCGGCTCTGTGTGAGCGCTGCTCAACAATAATGACATCTCTATATTATCAACACTGCTTTCAGTGAAGAAAACTAATTCTATTCCGGACAAAATCAGCACAAGTACACAAGGAAATGGTCTTCCCCAATTTTCCTCAAGTCAGGCAGCAGGCCTGCAGGAAGGATTGCTTTTGTGCAACTTCCTTCTCCATACTGAACATCTCAGATGGCATTTTAGGGATAAACCAAAAGGAAGAAAAGTGAATGCTAGCTCCTCTGAAGCTGGTTTTCTGAAAGGATGTAGTTGGCTGTTGTATGGACAGTCTTAGCACAGCCAGTAAGCAAGTGCAGAAAAGCCATAGAGAAAGATGGTGGGCTGAGGAGAAATGCTCCTTATCCAGTCCCAAGTAAACACAGAGAACAAAGGGAAGGAACAGAATCTCAATGTCCTTTGGCAATGAGACATTGTGTGGATGGAAGAATTCCTGCTCTTTATCGAGCACAGAGGTTGTGACTGCCGCAACTTGAACAATATATCAGGTCAACACTCCTTTTACCTGTATATATTTCTCCTAAAACACCTCCATAAGGCCCAAAGGCAATCTGGCAAATTTTTAAGTGATCCCAAGGAAGAGGAATAACTCTTGTGAGAGCTCCCATGACTTCCATTCCTGCAACGATAGCATCACTTCTCTATATTTGTCCGTGGGGGCTATCTGATCTGGAATCTGGTCTCCAAGCAATTAAACTGATAGAGGGAAAAATGATGGGGAAATGGCATTAAAAAATAAAAACAACAACAAAAAAGAGCAAGCTTGTATCTGAGTAGCTGTTTTGGCATCATAGGTGTTGAGCTACAGGCTATCAGTGAGACTGATGACATGGGATTTCTCTGGGCAATGACCATGAAATGGTTTATAATTTAGTTAAACTTGCATTATTAAAAAGGGACTCTGTCTCTTTTGAAAGCTATTTGCGTCTGTCAGTCATTCTCTTGATTTTATAACGTACTGGCCTAGTTGGATACCAGGTTATTAAAAAATAATCTTTTTTTGTTGTTGTAGTTATTGAACTGATGCTATCAAAAGGACTGTATGATTTACAGCATCTGTCTCTAGTGAGACTTTAGTCCATATTTTTTTCGGCTTCTCCTCTTGATGTACATTTAAATTTGCCACTCAGTGAAATTCTATTTCTCTCTTTCCTGGTGTGAATGCAGATGCTTGGGCTACTCTTATCATTCACCCTATCTGAATGTAAAATGTGTTTAGGCTGTGAAATATCTTTCTTTCCTGTTTGGAATTTTCTAAAATCTTTCTCACACTTTGGCAATGATATTTCAACCAAAACCAGCCTCATGACTGGTTACACAATTCTCTGTGTTTTCTGAAGCTTTGAAAGCAATATTTGAATGCCTAGGGCAGTTATTCTTCCTGGTTTCCTTTTGCCTGTGAAAAGATCGCATACAACACCAGTGGAGCATGGTGCACACATAGCTGTGGTTGCGCTGACTGCTGCAAGGTCTGCAACTGGAAACAGTGCAACCCCAGCAGCACAGTTAACAGGAAAACTAATCCCACGAAGAGGAAAGGTTTAGCAGTCAGAGCACCAACCACCCACTTGGCTTTTGGGAGCCAGATTAATACCTTATTGTCTTTGCATAGTACTATGCCACACAATAGCTTCTTAAAGCTAGCTCAGGACACGCAATGCAAGGCTCAAAACATAACGAATGCACGCACTCCATACGTCCTCAGCTTACAGGCTAGACATAGAAGGGAACCACCCATTTGCAACCAAATACCAGTTCGCACTAAAAGCATAGCAGGACTTTATTAGTCTGATCAGCATCTGAATCACCAGTAGTGTTGGCTCTTGCTGGCCTCCATGTTGTTCAACAAGTAGAAAGTAGAGCAGCATTCAATGCCATTACTTTAAAAGAAAAAAACCACAATATTTAAAACCTTTCCAGGACTATTGGGTTTTAAGGAGGAGAGAAATGTCTGCAGAAACTCAGAGAGAATTGTTGCCTCGCAGAGACAGATAAGAGTTAGAGGTTTCCTGAGCTCCTCTGGGCACGGTGAAGAAGGCTGCCCAGAGAACTGCTGATTAACAGCATTTTATTCTGTGAGAGGCAGCCCCTCCTGGCTCCCAGTTTCTGATGAGTTCCTGTACCTGGGGAGCTGTTGCCTTTCCTAACAGAAGCTACCGCATACTCCTGTGCAAGGCTCTGTTTCTCATTAAACTGGTAACTATAGCCTCCCCCCTGCCCCCTAACTAGAAGCATTGCTGGCTGGCCACATACTGACCAATCAAATGGGAAAACAGAAGGAAAGCTCCCAGGGAGACATCAGTCATAAAGCTTCTAGTTTTATGTTCAACTCACACTCCTTTCACACAGTATTGGAAACACCAATCTCCCCCAAGTGTCTTGCAAAAGAAGATACATGGAGACTGGCAAGAATTAAAAGAAGACTTCCTATATGTTTTTAGCAAGCCAAATAAACAGATGCATGGAATGAGCAGGGATTGTTTCAGAAAGGTAGAGATGAGAGCCAACATTCAGCTTATAGTTTTTGCCACCATTTTACCAGTAGACATTAGTCTTTAGAGTCAATAATCAGTAATGGGTTGGCTGACTGGTAGCATCACTCACTCTATTAAACATACAGTGATCTCTCATTAACTAGTTCCCAAACCATTTAAGTTGTTTTACTGTGATTTACGTTTTAGAAGATCATTGAAACTACTCAGTGCAACAGCAGGCATGCAACTAAGTCCAATATGAATATATACAGACAAAGCTATTTGGCATGGAACCACAGCTCGGTACAGGTCTACATGGAGATATTCAGTGAGTGTAAAGAACCATTTACTTCTAGGCAGTGGCTCCTTTGATCCAGTTTCTGTCACTTAGAATGAGACAAATAATTTCTTATACTGACATTTCTCTCCCTTGATGATAAATGGAGTCTAGAAAACTAGCACAGATCTAGATATTGTAGAAATATGAAATTAGATGATGTGAAACTCTAATCTTCCCCAGCTTCCTACATAGTCAGTGGTAAAAGTTATGCATTTTAAAAGGGTCTCTAACTCAGACTTACACACTTCTCAGGACAGGTAAATATTTCTATGGGAGGAAATCATCTAGGCCAGAGAAACAAAACAAAAAGAAGCTTTTTGGAAGAAAACCAGACAGAAATATTACAGAAAGAAATACTGTGAGACTAACAGAACACTGTGCCAAGCCTTAGGTAGTTCCTTAGGAAATATTTTTCAAAACATTCTCGTGCCTTTGCTGTAGTCCCTTATCTCTAAGTGTGCTGACTTAAACACAAGCCTAATATATTAGCATGAAAAGAAATCTCAGCAGTTCTCATGACATTAGCAATTAACCCTATACTTATTAGGTTCAGACTTTCAAGGTCAATTGTTTCGACTGGAAACAATAGATTCATCTCTAAGATTTCGTTTTTAATCTCCTTTACAGTATTGGGAAATACAGTAATATTCTGAGAAGCTGTGACCAAAACCTGTATCACTTTTCGGCTGTGGGAACACCTAACCAACAGGCATTATTGTGTTGTTCCTGTCATTCTTTTTTTCTCTGTAGCCCAACAAATTTTACAATGTTTTATGAAATTCAAACAGCTTCACCATGGAGCGTAATGTGGTTTCTTTCCAAAGCACGCCATAAATGACTCGACTAAGGGAAATGGGAAATATGGAATTAAATTTATTTAGGCCAAAAAGGAACTGAAACTGTGTAAAAGCTAGGAAAGAGTTTTCCCAGCTTTCTTTACTATCATTGGCTGCAGCAGTTATCATCACTATTTGCAGTGTGCTTGCTCCCACCTCTGTGTAGATATGCATAAAGACACAAGAGAAGTCTGACTTCTTTTTTCCTCTTTTCCTCTCCTCTCTTTCCAACCTTGCTTCTTTATTCTTCCTACCAGGATAAACCCTCTCCCTCATATTACACCTCAAACTGGGGGCCCCAGTTCATGCTACACCCTGCAGCTCTACCTGATGCCATCCTCCTAAGAGGGTTCCCCAAATCCCTCATAGGAGAGGCCAGAGAGTGAGATGCTACCGCAACCCACAGCAGCAAACCAGAGTGAATTGCCCCTGGGGTATAGTTGCTCACAGCAGCAGCCTTTGCTCCATAGCATAGATGAGAAACTCTGTGCTACACCTGTGTGAAGGGCCTCCTTCTGAGTCGTGAGGGAAGTTTCTGCATGCAGGTCGGTGTTTCCACATCGTCCAACCCAGCAGAGACAAAAAAAAAAAAGCTTTTCAATCATGTCTACAACTTAGGAAAGACAGAAAATGTTACAGTAACAGATGGGAGGTTGAGAATAAAAACCTTAAAAAGCTGGATATTGGCTTCATCACTGGAAAACAACCCTCTTATGCACCAAGTAAAATGGGCCTCGAGACCTCTTTTGTCTGTGGGGGCGAGTGAGCACATGGAGAGTGAGGGGCTGAGGAGGGTGAGAAGGTGAAGGCTGCCGTCTTCTCCCGCTGCGCTTTCTTCTACCACATTCATACTTGAGGGAATGCTTCCATTAATGTACATCTACAGAAGTTAGCAGAGGAAGCAAGCCAGACTGTTCCTCAGCAGGAACTGTCTTTAACAAAGGGACATCCTTTCCTTACAATACTTTTGCTTCAGGGTTATTTTAAACTGAAACTTAACAGAACTTTGGAGCTTTTTTGGTTAAAAAGCCTCGGTGGACTGCAAGTGTGTCAAAGGACCTAAGAAAGATTTTTGTCTCCTCACTTCATCTAAAAACTTTTAAGTCTTCTTTTCTACTTCAACATTCATTTTAGATACCAATGTCTATGTCTGAGCTAATAATAGTTGATGGGTTTGGGCTGGGACCAAAACCTATATTCCTTCCCCTTGACTAAAGTAGCCAAGAATTCCTCTTCAATACCAATCACTGTACAGCAACGGCTTTAACAAGCTGATATCAAACTATAATTAAATTACTAAAATATTAATTCAACAAAACCTAGCAGAATCTATTAAGCATTCTTAGAAAACTGAGTAAGTGGTGCAATGACAAGGTAGGAGAAATGTAGCTTGGATCATAAAAAATATTTGGTATGCTTAAATTGCATTTTTATGTTATCTGACATAGCAGGACTTGTAAAATTAGTTCAAATTTGATCTGTGATCCCATTTACGTTGGCACTGCCTCAATGACTTCTCTAAAGTGTAGGTGTGTGAATGACATAAGCATCAAATCTCCTTTCCAAAATAATTTTTAAGTTTCACTTTCCCCGAATAACGACATCTGCTCAGCATTGTGTAAATATATTTCCTCACCTTGACATTCATGACAGCACACAGAAATCACGATGACAGCACCCACCCCAAATCATTATAATTCATTGTTGTGATTGAACACTCTGATTTCTCTGCCTTCACTCACTGTATGAGTGTGGCTGAATGCCAGCTAAACCACAATGATGCCCAAGACCTAGAGAGATTATGTGGGTAAAGCACGTACTGCAGCTGCGCTGATATACAGGAAGGGGCTGGATCATGCTGAGAGTCACTTCTGCCACACAGTAATTCAGTGGAATAAACAAACGTCTCTTTATCTTCAGCTCCGTGTACCCAGTGCTTTCACAGAGACTGGGGAGGAGGGGGTGTTTGGGTTTTTTTCTTTGGTGGTGTGGGATGGTGCCTTTGCAAAAAAAGAGATAAATCAGTTCATTTAAAAGGCCTGTCTGCATCATTTCTGGAAATGTCATTTGCAACAAAGAAGAAACAAACTGTGCATTGTCAGCACAAATCTGCAAAGCTGTTCCATACAAACGCTATCTTTTAAAACTTCAAAACTTTCCAATTTCCATTGCCTTTTCTCCACTACTACCTTCAGCAATGCATTCACGCTCCACTTCGAGCAGGCTGTTGCTACTGCTGTAAATTTGTAAGCAGGTAATGTTTAGAGACAACCTGAAGGAACATACACATTACAACACCGCATATAAGTAAAATTAAGGCAAGGGGATTCTGCGTACAGCAGCTACAGCATCCAAGGAGGCTGGTACATCACTCATCTGAATCCAGGGCAAACTTTCTATTGACTGCAAGTGCCTACTGGCACTTCTGAGCCAGCAGGCAAGAAGGAACCTATCTACAGAGTGACTATAGCATGGGAAATGACAGTGCAAGATACATCCGCTAGCATTTAGGCTAAAGAAAAGACCGTAACAAGAAAAGATTTTCACAGTAGGACATACATTTAAAAATGGGACTACTTTCAGAATTAGCTTCACCACAGTCAAATGAAATAAGATAATCTTCCCAATAAAGCTGTGATGTTATAGGAATTATGTATTGATTAAATGTCTAGCACTGAGAAAAGGAAACAGTCTAATTTATATAAAATTTACAGTTATTCGCAGGAGAAACTAATGCGAAGAAAACAATAGAAAATAAAGTAAGGCAAATATTTTTGAAATGTAAGATAGTTAGAATTTAATCTGGACAAAATCTCAGTGTTGTATGAAATATGAAGTTACAAAAAAAAGACATTTCAACCCCTGTTTTTATTAAGATTTGAAGAATAACTCAGATGTGATCACAGTCAATGCACTGGGCTGAAGGGACACCTCAGTAGCTACATACTTGTAAGCACAAACACAGGGAACATTTGAACTAATAATAAGAGGAGACTCTTTTTGGAGAGAGAACTCCTTTCTCTCTCAGATGTATGTTTTGAAATTCTCTGTTATGCCCAACTTTGAACAGTTTGAAGGATTAATATGCTGTGGAGACATACAAGGTTC
The DNA here is from genome assembly GCA_027925045.1 of Hypotaenidia okinawae. Classification (NCBI taxonomy): domain Eukaryota; kingdom Metazoa; phylum Chordata; class Aves; order Gruiformes; family Rallidae; genus Hypotaenidia; species Hypotaenidia okinawae. The sequence goes on from BSDF01000001.1 coordinate 102,779,051, forward strand.
CTACATAAAAACAAGAAACAGCCACGCTTTTACAACAGCCATGAGTTGGACAAGGGCACAAAGATATCTGAATCTGCAGAGCACAGAAGGGTTAATGGGTACCAACGAGAATCAGCAGATTATTAAAGAGGGCAAATGAATCTTTTGATCAAAAAATAGTGGTCCATCAGTATAGATTTTAAGTAAGCCAAAAAAACCAGGGTAATACCTAGAGATCTTGATTGCAGGATATATTCTAGACATCAGAATACTCAGCCTTGAAAACAATGTCAGGTGAAGATGAGGTCAATGATTACCTCTTCGTGAACTGTGAACACAGTATTACTGTTAAAAGGCTTAAAGAAGTCCTAGGAATCAGAAGATGATGACTGGTCTCAATGTGTTTGAGACAACTAGTTCCACTGCATACTTCACAGCAGATGTAGAAAAGATAGAGATACCCCAAAGGTATGCGTGTGGGATGCATGACAATCTTTCATATTCATCAGCTAATTTATTTTTGAAAAAAAATATAAGAGCTTACAACTTTTATGAAAATAATAAAGAAAGCGAAACTACTGAAATTCCTGCTGAAAGGTTGTAGTATGGGATCAAGTCACAGTAAACTTCCCAGAATTTATATCACAGCTCTCCATTGTTTCATAAATTGGTGAAACATTAAAGTCAAGGTATATTATGATGGTCAGAGCAGGACATAACAGGGTCTTGACCACTAGTGCAGACCCTGAAGAAGAGAGTTCTACTCAAGTTGAATAAACCTTCTGCTCTCCATGCACCTGTCCACTATAGTCTGCTAAATTAATCACCTTTTTGAAAAATTTGAAATTTCTATTCATACCTCAAAAATTTTTTTGCAGATTTCAGATGTGAATGACATCTGACAGAGAAAAACAATGTGTGGGATTTATAAACTACCTTGACTGCATTTCAGGATAAAATAAAAGCTTTCCTTGTACTCTATTCAGTCAGAATGTAACTGCTGCAAATGGTCTTAGCTGTTCTCCACTGTCTTTGTTATTTCATCATGAACAAAACATCGCTGTCTCGGTAACAATAGTAGCAGTAGTGGCAATAAATGTACTCCAATAAGCAACAGTGATAATAATTAGAGTGCAATAAGATTCAATAAGATTCACCTCTCAGGATGATAGTCAAACTTTTTAATAATAGCAATTTTAAAAATTATTTTATTTTTTTACTCCTCACTATTATCTATAACAACATAACATTGCTTAAAGCTTTTTTCCTTACCAATTTGCTTTCTCATATTGAATGGACACAATGGTTAGTTACCAGAGAGCTGCTCATTAGTGCTGAACTGTTGGCAATGATCATTGAACCATTTGTGTTTTTACTAAAATAAATAATTAGCAACTGTTCTAAAAATATTGGAAGTAGGGGTGAAATGGAACAAAGGAGGATCAATATGTTAAATCTTCAAGAAGCTGATAGGCTGATGAATTTCCTCAGTGCTAGAACATCATTAATTGCCTTATAATATAGCTTGTGCAAACTGGAGCTTAAGTATTTGTTAGTGGAGAGAAGGGGATTTTTAGGAGGGAGGAGCCCACACAAAGTCATGGACAACTACCCTTCAGCATGTCATTAATCTGTTAGTGCTTATTTTTGTCCTAAATATGTATGTCCTGGCTTTATTTTCTAGCCAAATATCTGAGAAGCAAGTTGAAATCAGTGCTGAGCACAAACACTATTAAGCCCCGGTCTTTTTTATTTTAGATCTCCTAGGTTGAATTCCTTATTCTAGACATGCAGACATGTAATGCCTTTTCTTCAACTGAAGTCTAGGCACTCCAACCCTTTATCCTTCCCCTTGCAACTGATAAGGAACAGAGTTTTCTAATCGTATTCTAATCAGTGTAGTGATTTACATCCACACCTCAAATAGAGGAGGTTTAGAAGGTTATCATTCAATGATCACACGTATAATTTCCACATGAAAAAGGAATGGCAACATTCGGGGGATAATCCATGCTTGTCCAATGATTCTTTGTCATTTTAAAGGAGAAGGAGCACAGCAGGTAAATAACCTGAATACACAGAAACAAAGATGGACAAATTAAGTTCAAGTCCTCTTAAAGCACAGGAAAACAGCTACCAAAACAAAACAAAACAGAAAAAGCCAAAGCACCCATGAAGCAGCTTTTAGTCCTTTATCCACTGAAAAACCAGTATGTTGGTTTGCTTTAGTTTTCTTAATATAAAATTCTAGTATTTTATGTGCAGCTGTAGTCACAGAATCAATATATGAGATACGCTAAACCCGATCAAATTTTATGCAGTTAAGGTCAAAACAACACACGCAGGTGTTTTGATCCCATATGAAAAGGATCATTTTCTAACTCCAATTTGACACAAAGAAAGAGAGAGAAATAAAATGTGAGAGAAATGAAATGTGAGGTGAAATATAAAGGTTTTCATTAACTAGTCCTCCATAAGAAGCTAATGGGGCTTCTTGGTCATGACCAGCCTATTGGCCTACCCTTATCAACAGTCTGTGTGAAGGTGACATAAGAACCTTCTCTCCCTCCCACGTTTCTTTCTCCTCTACATCTCCATAATTTTAGATTATAGTATGAATATGAAATTTGTCTTTTTTGCTGAAGAAGCCAGTGAGCATCTTCCTGTGAAGCCTGTCAGGAGACTGTGTAGGAGCCCTCTTTTGAGCCCTGAGCCAATCCTGCCAGTGAAGTTTCAGAACTTTTCCTTTGTAGCTGCAGGTCATCCCAAAAGCACGTGCGTTCTGCCAGGCATCAGAACAAGAGAACCGTGGCTTGCTTCAGTCGAGCATCCTTTCTCCACCAAAGCAGTGCTGTTTGCCAAGTTGCAGTGCCAACAGAGAGTCCTTTTCAGACAAACCGTAGTGTTATCTCTGCGAGCTGCCAATTCTCTGAATTCCTCATTATCTACGCATGAAATCCAATGGGTGCCTAATGCCAGCTTAAACTACAAATCAACACATTACTAGCAACAGGGTAAGTAGGTATCTCAAATGTATACAAACATGGCATTATAGGCAGGCATCCGTTTTATGCTAGTGCTCTGTGTTACTTCTCCAGTTACATCGTTACTTATAAAGAAAGTTAGAAATCCAGAGAAAACCAAAGAAACTGACAGCCTGCCTGATGCTGCCCCTGCAAAAGCGTCACTGGTTACACTATTCATCTTCCAGACAGAAGCACCTTTCCCCAGTATTTTAATTCATTCTTACAGTTCATATTCTTCAGAAGCCTTCGGAGTTCTGAGTTAACGGGTATAAATGTGAAATTACCTCATTCTTTAATGTAACCTTGGCAGGAGGACTTTCCATTGAAACGGGACTCCTTCTTGCTCCTTTACATAAAGTTCCAATGCACGTTACTCCCCTGGGTCTCTCTCCAAGCTGCATTTCAGCTCTTATCTCTTGAATAGCAGAGGAGTGGGATAGAATTGCGCTCTATGAAAAATCTATATTTCTTCTGATTTTATATCATTCACAGATGCTCCCATTAATTATATGCCTTAAAAATACATGTCCCTAAGATTAACCTGCAGGAATGTAGTTTATGCACATACACGAGGCTTTCCTTTACTAATAAAATAAAATAAAATAAAATCAATAAAATGTGGTATCTTGTGCCATGTTAGCAGTTAACTAATGGGCACTTCGCTGACTAACTGCCTTGAGAGTGATTTTGCTTGTCTCTGCTTCTCTTGCTTCCCTCTGTGTTTTGCCTCATTTAAATTTTGCCCTTCTTTCTAAGCAGATTAAATTTAATCCTCTTCTATTATTTGCGCCAGTTTGTGTACGAAGAGAGACCCATAAACTGTTTTGCTCTGGTATCCCCAGTTTTCTCTTTATTTTGTTTTTTACTGAAAATTCTGGGTTTCTTCTTAGGCTTCTAAAAAAATAGCATTTCCAGTGGGGAAACCTGGGAATAATCTTTGCTACAGACACTTATGAGAGTACAAAATTCATGACCTTGGTGACCTTTACCAAAGGATACCTATGCTTTTTAGGCCTTTTTTCAACACTAATTTCCAAGTTAGATACTAATGCTGCTTAGCTTTTCTCATGAAAGCAGCAAAAAAATGCTCTGGTAGGAATTATTTATAAGGCAGTTAGGGCTAATAAAGGCCTCTGTGGCTTCGTTTACAAAAATAGTAATGCTGGTGGTAGCCACCACACACACACAAAACAAAATAGGGACAAAAATGGAGCATCATACAACTTACCCTCTCCACAGCTGAGACCTACGTAGACAATATTTAGCCTTTTCCATATTGCACAGTGAGAGTGATAGCCATTGACAGTCTCCAATAGGAGCCACCAAACATACTGCATGCCAAAAAATAGAATAAATGTGTCTTGATTTCAAGGTGAAATTTTATTCCATGTGTAACAGAGAAGACCTGCAAGTCTTCATCCCAAAGCCACGATTTTCACATACTTGGGTGCTCAATAATCAACATAACCAAAATGAGAATCGATGCCATTATTTACTCGGTGAAAGTGTCGGAATTCACTTTTCATTGAGTAAATTCCCTATCCACAGGCTTGTAAAGTATCTTTCCACTATTCTGTGTCAGAGAAGACGACAAGTAAATGAACTTGAACCAAACAAATCTCAGGCTATGATTGTGGCAGCTTTTGTATCTGGATTGAAGAAAACAGGGATTTCAGATTTAGCCATTCAGATTAAGATAGGCTCATTAATTTGATGTGAAGTCAAAGGAGTCTGAACAACCAGGCTCTGATTTGCTTTTCTGAGAAATGTCTGCAGATAACATGGGGTGGGTGCTGTTGCTACATCTACTTCCATCCCTTTCCTCCCAAGACCATTGGCCTAACTGTCTGTCTCACTTTTCCAGAAGTGATCTGAGAATCTTCCTTCCCAGTTCACTCTCTCTTAACCCGCCCCTATTCTGAGAGCCTTTCCAGACCCTTTGGTCTCACAACCTCACCTCTTCACTGGACTCCATCACTTTTCGCCCCGCTCCTTCTCCCCATTCATTCTCCTGGAATCAAAAATCACAAGCTGGAATTTCATTTGCACTCTGAAGAAATCTTGAACAATTTCAATGACTAACAATATAATATGATGTTCTGATTTACAAAAGCCCCCAAAAGACTCAATACACATTACATATGTTAGGGGAAAAAATGGTACAGTGTGGAGCTGTTAAAGGCATTTGATAATTTTTCAGTCAAGGCAAGACAGGAATTTAACCTTGACAAAATTTATCCTCTTTTAATTAATTTATTTATTTTTAATGGGCGATGAGATGGGTAAGCAACAGAGAAGAAACTGGCATCTTTGCTCTACTGATTTTTTTTACAGAATCTGCACAATGTTCAGGTTTCCATACATTAGCTCCTGTGGGCAATCCGTTCGGAAATCCCTCATGCTTATAGCAATCATAGAAATCTCTGTGGGTCTCCCTTTCTGAATAATTTTCATATCCCTTTTCATTTAAAGCTTGTTTATGTACAGATTCAAATTAACGAGAAATCAACGGATTAGAATTCTAGATACTTTCTTCATGCTATACTACAAATGGATCCATTTGAAAAAAAAAATCCCATAAACAGCAGTTAAAAGCTACTATATATATAGATGATGAAAAAAAAAACTTTTTATTCAGAATTTGTCAACAGATTACCAGAATATTAATGGCAACTAGGTTTCAAATGAACCAAATATCCTAAATATTCAGAACGAATGGGAAAGTAAATACATATCTTTTTCTAAAAAACATATAAACTATCTTAAGAAATACCTCTACAAGAGCAAGAACAGCTCAGAATGTTTAAGGAATAGAGTTTGGGATGTTATAGGAGGTCTTTCAAATAGTCTGAGCTCTACTCATTTAAAAACAACCACACAAAGAAACCCAAATTTAAAAAAAATAATCAAAATGATAAACTCAATAGAAACATGCAACAAAAAAAATAATAACAAATCCTTCTTCCAACATAGAGGGGACAAGGAACCAAAAAAGTCTGTGTGACCAGAAATGATAAGGCTACAAAAAGTACACGCAGGGAAGGTGCAAATACAGCAAAGAAGCCAAATGACTTTTTACTCCTCAGCTAACTATGGGAAGTACTGCAGACTCCTGTGCTGTGATCCTTTTGCCTGGGAGACTTGTCAGAGGATACATATGAAGTTGAAATCATTGTAGAAAAAGTCATGACACAAATGGACAAAATGAACAGTAGGAGCTCACCAGGACCAGATGGTGTCCACCCAGGAGTTTCAAGGGAGCTCGAGGATGAAGCAGACAAATGGTGGGTTATAAATTCCTGCCTGAAAATGTTCTCATACCTGAAGATAAAAAATGTGGTGTCATTAAAAAATAAAAAAAAGATGAAGCAGGAAAAAGATGCCAAAGGAGCAAGATGGAAGTCTGTCACCTTCATGGAGCCAGTGAGTAAAAGCCTTAATAAAAGTTGAATAGAAGTTTGGACAAAACTTGGAAAACACATCTTTTCAAAGGAGAAGAAATGCCTTAAAAACCCATTGGGCTTCCCAGTGTTTGGTTTCAACAGGAATCTAGATACGTATCATCAACTTTGTAAAACCTATTTGGTCTTCCAAAAATTTTCAACAAGTTCTTTTGCTAAAAGGTTTTGGAGAAATAGACAGCCATATGCAAGGGAAAAAAAATCCTGGCTAGATAATTGGCTTAATGACAGGATAAAGAAGATGTAATATGACTGCATCTCAAGCAGGGAAAGAAAATCATCAGTGGAGTATAACTGGGACCCCTACTGTTCTATATGGTCATAAATATAACCTCCCAAAGGGGGTGAAGTGGTGAGCTGACAAAGTTTGCTGACGATACTGAGTTATTAAAGTAGGAAGGACAAGACTCATGAAAAATTGCAGAAGGATCTTATGAGACTAAGAGGCTGAGCAATAAAATGTCAGATGCTGTTCAATATAGGTAAAAGTGCAGTTAGTCAGGTGGAAGAAAAATAATCTCAACTCCACATTTAAAGTGATGGCTGCTGAGCGGAGCGTTACAGCTTCAAATCGCGATCTCTGGATTGTGATCGACAATTCCATGAAAATGCCTGCTAAGTGCTCAATAGTAGTTGAAAAAGACAAATTGTATCTTAGAAACTATTTAAAAATTAAGAGAATAAATGGAGAACTCCATTATGCCATGGTATAACTCCATGATAAGCATGTATCTTGAATTTTGTGTATGTTTTAATCTTAGAACAGATACGGTAATATGAAATAGACACTGAAAAAAACCCAGCAAACAAAAGGTGTTGGGCAGCTTTTGTACGGGGAATAACTAAGCTAATCTTGGGCACAGAAACAAAGTCACTGAGGGGGGAAAGAGAAAAATTTATAAAGCCTTGACTAGTATGAAAAGAGTGGATAGGGATGAACTGTTTTTTTCTCTATAGTATCAGAACTAGAGAGTATCAAATTAAGATATCAGGACCCAAGCTCCACAATGAAAAAGGGAGCCCCACAGTGCTGTGGGCTGTAAAATCTGGGTTCAGAGGGAGACAGAACACAGAAGAGAAACTCACTGATGGCTGCTAAACAGGAGACCAGGTTTTGTAGATAGAGTTCCCTGACTGAAAACAGATCTCCAGGCTGAAATGGCTCTGACTGAAAACAGTTTGAGACGAGCAAAAATTATGAAGGGCAGCATCCTACATCCTTAATCTGCTTTTAATTTTTCTAAATGTTTACTTGTGGATTCCTAAAGAGTCAGAAAACAGCATTAAATGGACCTTTTGTCTGTTCCAATGTGACAGCCTCTATGTATTTACAGCTTTATGATATAAGGCAAGCGACACCTGCAACATATTAATCTTTTCCCCTGTGGATTACACATATTACAACTGAAGAAAGTAAAGTTATTTGTAGCTCCCCTTTACATTCTTGGTACTGGATTCTGTCCCATAACCAGTGTTCCATCTGAAGTAATATTGGACTCACCTGTTGCGGTTGCTATCTGCCATCTCTCTGTGACATATAGCTCAGCAACCTTAATGACAGATCTTTTTCACTTTTACTAGCAGCAGGAATAATACGTTCTTAATCTGTTATTTTTGAATGGAGTATGCCAAAACGTTTACCTTTGTTTTTGTTATATAGTGCAATGACCATTTAGGCGACTGAAAAGAAAGGAAATGCTAGAGATTATGGCTGAACTAGATTTCAAAAACAGTTGCACAAATAAAATATTTATATTGAATAGATTTCACATTGCAGAGCCTGGAATCTGGCAACAGACATTACAAATCATGAGCAATATGGAGGATATAGAATTTAATTAACAAAGCTAAAGATGGAAAAGAAAGCACGCTGATATATGTAATGTGGCTCTCAGCTTCAATATTCAGCAATAAAATAACAAGCCATGCTTCTAAACCAATCTGAAATGAGTAAAAAACAGAAGCAATGTAGTTGGAAGATTATATTTCAAAATGTAATTAGTGTCAGAATATTTCAGATCCACTAAAAGCAAATAAGTCACCAAGTTCAATAGAAAGGGAAGCACACATGACAAAGAAGTAATTTAGAGAAGGAAACATACTTCATTATTTTTATTATTTAAATCTAATCATCATCAGATTAATTTAAAGGAAATGAAATGAAGGTAAAATACTACATCTTCATATTGCCAAATAATTAGTGTCAAAGAAATTTTAATTTACTGGAAACAATCCCTTCTGTGCAATTAAAGAGAAAAAAAACTATTATGTATGTTAACTTGCAGCTTTCACTGTGAAATAAAGCTCTCCAAAGATTAGCCATGGTTTAAATGAATGTCCACAGAACATGATTTCTTATGTTCTATCTTCATGAAATTGAGGATGACTCTAAAAAAAGGCCTATGTGAGTATGCTCAACAAAAATATATAACTGCACATTAAGAGATTGTTTGGACAAAGTTAGTATTTTGTTGTGTAAAATACTGAGATGAACTTTCAAAAAACCATATGTTCCAGCATGAATGCCAGGTGGATGCTCACTTCAAATCAGTATCCAAATATTTCCACAACGTTCCCACAAAGCTGCAACACTGAGCATCGCCAAGATGTCATTTATATGACTGAGCAAGAAGTACCACCTCCCTCCCTTTGGCTGTGATATGCAAAGTGGTCACACCACCAAACTTATGCAGACGTCTGAGCATGATGAGAAAACACTGGCAATGGCATGCATGGCAGTTTTCAGTGCTCCCAGACTAACCTCCTCTACAGAAACTTCACAGGCACTTCAAAAAGCCTTTCAGGGATGTGATGCTACTGGCAGTTTTCTCTTAACAGCTATGGATTGAATACTCTGAAACAGAGCTGGGCAAATGTTCGGATACTCGGATGTGTAGCTGGGTTCAGAGAAAAACATCACTCATCTAGAAATATGTAATAGGAAGAGAGACCAAATGACCTCCTTCCTTTCCAGTTAACCAGGAGATGAGCCACCCTTGAGCTGTCTTTCAGCTGCTTTGCTGCAACACAAACCACAGACAAATGTTAATGCGTAAGAGTGAAGATAATAATAAAAGCTTTGTATGGTTTTGCCCCTTCCAAATTCAGGTTCAGCTTGAGGTCCGTGCACAGTCAGACCAGTTGTTGTTTTATCCAAACCAGTTCATCCATCCCTAATAAAGATGCTAGCAACCAGCTGTGTTGATCCTCTTGTATTCAGCACACAGCCTTTCTGTGCGCCGCAAAAAAAAGGATCTTGCTTTAGACTATGCTCAGTCAAGAGTGTTTTTCCATCAGGAATCCACAGGTGCAAGCTCTCTGGCTTTGGCTTTGCTCCGCATGAAAGCTAATTGCATATCCCTTGGATGACCATTTAGACCTGCACCTCTTAACCTCTGCACCACTGAGAATGAGCCCCGTGTTCAGCACTACAACTCAGAACAGGAGCAAACTCACCTAATTACCCCTCCACGCTTCCTCCTGTAATGACGTCTTCCAAAGCACTGCTCCCTCCTTGGCATTCAGCCTGCAGTCTTTCTGCTAACTACTCCCTCCTACCTCCCCAGGGTAAAGGAGGTACTTTTTGCCAGTCCAAAGGATTCAATGCACACCTCCCTCCTCAGGTTTCTCTTTTCCTATGCCTTCAGGTGGCTTTCCAGCATAACACAGTATCTGTTCCTGTCCCAAGGCTTCAGTCAAGTCATCTAATGGAAAGACAACTGCATCTGGGAAGAAAGGGACCATACAACACCAGTAGAACTACACAGCTCAGTGCAAAGGGCTTCTGCCAAATAGGGCTCAGTATGTACAGCAAAAACTGGAGAACACCAGGGCCAGGTGGAAAATATGCACCTTGGCACTATCTAGGGTCCTGGTGATTTGTCATGCTGGTGAGGACCTTAACCCAGCCCAGTGTGTGTGCCTACTACTCTGTCCAGATGCCTGTATCTCTCTACCGTTAATCAGGATTCAAAAGACCAATGCGCACTTACCCACAACAATGAAGATATCCCTCCTCTTTGCTTTTGATTTAGGCTTAGATAAGAAGTCTGTATTTAATAGACTACCTGGTTAGACCTAGCAGTAGAAATCCATCATGGATTGCAGGTCCCACTGCTAAAAGAATTCTTCTCTGATTAGTATCAGCTGGTGTGACAGAGTCAGAAGGGGTATGGTTAGTAGGTCAAGAGAGGTTCTCCTTCCCCTCTACTCTGCCCTGGTGAAGCTGCATCTGGAATATCATGTCCAGTTCTGGGCTCCTCAGTTCAAGACAGAGAAGGAATTCCTTGAAAGAGTCCAGCGTGGGGCCACAAAGATGATTAACGGAGCAGAACTTCTTCCTTATGAGGCCAGGCTGAGGGAACTGGATCTCTTTAGCCTGAAGAAAAGGTGACAGAGGGGTGACTTCATTAATGTCTATAAGTATGTAAAGGGTGGGTATCAGGACGACTGAGCCAGGCTCTTCCCAGTGATGTCCAGTAATAGGACAAGGGACACTGGGTACAAGCTGGAGCATAGGAGGCTCCATGTAAACATAAGGAAAAGCTTTTTCACTGTGAGAGTGACAGAGCACTGGCACAGGCTGCCCAGAAAGGTTGTGGAGTCTCCTTCCCTGAAGATATTCAAAACCCACCGGGACATTTGCTTGTGTGACTTGATCCAGATGATCATGGATGATCCAGATGATCATGGTGGGGGGTTGGACTAGATGATTTTTTGAGGTCCCTTCAAACCCCTAACATTCTGTGATTCCATGTGTGATTCGTCAACTGTGTCCCCATCACCCTTACAATTACAAAAGCAGATGAAAAGGTTCATTACCAGGCCCTTTGCAAGAAACCATGCCACAGAAACGAATATTTTTTTATTTGCATAGTTACACTGATGTAAAATTTGCTAATATAACCATATGCTTTCTTAACACCTGTCTATCAAAAAAATGTGACTAACTAACAAGATAGTAACCAAAAAGAAAGAAATGAGGGAGCTGGCTGTGACCATCCATACAATGTACATATTATGACATACATATATGATACAGGCAAGATTGCAAAAAAACCCAGTAGGCTCAGTACATCACTCTCTCTTTTTTTTTTTTAAATAAATACTAAAAACCCAGCAGGTAGTCTTCTCCAGGGAGTTAAGGGGTTTCTCATAGATCTCACAGTATGGTGGGCTCTTTATGAAACCCTACAATAGCCCCAGCAGCTATTTTGTTAACCCAGTAAAGGTGGAAAGAAGAAAACAGGCAACCACAAAGCTGTCTTGTGGCTGTAGACTCAATGAAAACAAAATACTTTGCCTTTTTTTCCCTGCAGTAGATTCTAGGGTGTTCCTATGGCAGTGTTTGATTTACCTGCATTTCATGTGGATGTCACAAGCATCCGCTGCCCTTGAACAAGGGCCATGTCGCATGCAGAACTGACAACTTCCACGGGGGTGACTGAAGCCCTTCTTGGAGTTTGGGCTCCTCCAGCAATTACACTGTGATAAGAAATCATGTCTCGTAAACTTCAGCCCCAAGTAGCTGAGCATAGTCCATTTGTGACAGTGTTTGTTTTCCCCCACTGTAATTTTTCAGACAGTGTCATGCTCTATTTACTCACATTGCCGAAGCTTTTGAAAGACCTAATTTTAATTGATATTTTACTGTTCTAAGGTAATTCTACACCACTATTCAAATAATACACATGCACATGATTTTCTTGTAAATCTATGTTCAGACACAGCTGTTATAATATTGACTCCTCCTTAATTAAGTTTTAGATATTTTTAATAGCAAGAATATAATTAATGTGTAGTTATACAAAAAAAGAAATAGTTCAGCCTCAAATCATCTGAAATAAACTATTATTTATTCCTGAAAGCCTTGCTTCCTGCAATAGTTTTTTTAATTAATCGCTCAATGCCTGTGCTCTGGGGATAGTTTTATTTCCCCGATTTTTTAAAAAAAAATCCTGACCAAGCTCTGCTATCTCAGTCACTTTAACACAACACCAGTAGGTGGAGTAATGGTAAAGCAAATATCTGCTCCAGCTATTTATATTTATAAACGGCCATTTTTAATATCTTGTGCTGAGATTTGCATAAACCAGTTGGATATGTCAGAAACATCTCTACATATAAATATGTATTACTTACATGCTCGCACTTAAAAACATATAGATTAAAAAGAACATACCTAATACCTAAGCAAGGAGACACTTTTCTGCCATGGTTCTAACACTCTATGCAGCTTTCTGCAGTTTCTCTCCAGCGGGTAATGCATATTTTGCAAATTGCACTAGAAGCCTGAAACCCTACGTTCCCATCCACTTAGAAACAACTGATCAGTCCCTGAAGGGAGAAAGGACTCACTGGCCAGTTCCACTTTGGTATTGAGGTCAGTTGAGACTTGAGAGACAGCTTTGGCTAACAGTGTCATGTCCTTGCCAACCTGGCGTTGTGCAGTGTGCCCAAAGCCCTCAGTAACACTGGATAGGAGCAGCATTAGCAAGACCTTTGTCCTGTGTCAGGGGGCAGGATGGCTGTTGTGGATGGATGTGTTACGCAAAGGAAAAGTTTCTATGAATGCAACTGCTATTCTTCCTCCTCTCTGTTGCATATAAATTCTCCTAGCTGCTCATCTGGACTTCAGATAAGTGCCAGCAACTTCCAAGCATTCAGGTAGCAACAACACAGAGCTTTAACAAATGCCTAACAGCCCAACATTACTGCAGAAGCTTAGGCTCCTAAAGCAGCAATTTTTAAGCTCAAATTTAAGTCACTCCCATATGTGCTAGCAAAATATAGAAACCTTAGAAAATGAAACAGATATGCACTGAAAGAAATATCATTTGGATGGCAGCCTGTATTCTTTGTTCAGGCAAAACTCCTACCAAAGTGAGCTGAAGGTTTGGGTTTTTCTTTTCTTTCTGATAAAACAAGCAGGCACAAGATCCTCAGTCCCTCTAAGAAGAAAAATGATCAGTTGCTATTAATGTATTTGAGTTACTGCTTTCAGCTAGGGAGTGCAGTACACTTCTGTCTAGCTATCTCTGATGTCTGAACTGTAATGAAGACAATACATTCCCTAATATCAGCATTAATTTTATAAATAAGATGGCTGCAACTGAGCTCTGATTGTGTGCAAAAGTTAAAAAAACCCCCCCAAAAAAAAAAAAACCCACCCAAAAAAAACCTTGGCCAGGTTATCACCATTTTTCTTTAGCTATGAGATTTGCAAGAAAAAACATAAGTGCAGGAGCTTCAGTTTGCTCCTAGTCATCATATTAAATTGCAAATACCAACACAAAGGGAAAAAAAAGGAGGACAAGATTTCCCCTGTAAAATTAATATAGGTCTAAAGAACTGTAAATATCAGTCTCAATATATGTACTACTGAGTATAGGTAAGGTTATTTCCCCATCACCATTTGTTCTGTGCAGCTATGCGGAGATTATTAATATCAAAGAAGCTCATTCTCCCCATCAAATCCACAAGTTCAAAAAATATTTTCTTATATTCATTTTTAAGTAGCGAATCCATCTGTAGTACCTTCTTTAGGATGGTTCAAGCTCATAATCATTTTACCATGATTTTGTTTGTAAATTACTTCTGATTTATTTGGGTATTTCTTTTTTATCCTTTTTGTACGCAGTCGTCAGTAAACCCAAAATATCTGTACTCTTCCCCCATCAATACAAGCATTGCAGTACAATCATCATCTTTTACCTCCCTATTTTTCTCTAGCAGAAAGGGGGGAGGGATGTGTAGAATAACAGATATTTCAAACTAACCACCTATTTTCTGTCAGACAAAATACAGTCATATCCCTGAAAACAAACATAACCTCAACTTATACCAGAGAAAGCAAGTGAGCAAAAAAATGAGTATAAAAAAATACCACAATCATTCAATAAAAAGAGCTGTAAGATGGAGTCATGAATTAGCATGATCTCAAGAGATCACACTAGTAATATCTGACATGTTTTGACATGTACGGAAAGGGTAAATGATTTTTAAAGCTGAAGAAAAAAAGGAACATTATACAGAGCTGTTGCCTAATTAGGGCTGTATTCTTGGAGCTGCACTGCACCTCCATCAGCCCCTGCAGCCTTGCTGGCAAGGGGAGTCACGGTTGGGGTGTGGCCCACACAAGAGGTGAGGCAGCCTTCTGCACCAGCCCCTGTTTGGTAAGTGATGAAGTAGAATATGAGGGCCCCCATGAAAGCCGAGGCAGCTCAGGCAGGTGCAAGGCTGCAAGGATGGGGCCACGGTAAAGGCGGATGTGCTGTGCATGGCCGGCATGCCCTTTTGCTAGAAAGGTAACCCCAATTCACCCTCTGCACTACCCCTCACTGGTTAGTGCATCAGCTGCTCATTTCTTCTGGCTTTGATGCAGTAAAAAGCATAACTGTCTGGGGAGGGAAAAAAAAAGCTCCTTTTGTAGCAGCTGAGTGGATGAAATTCAGTTCGCATCTGAGCCTTTAGAAAAAGGGGGTGTAGGGGGAACAAGCTCATATCTCACACACTACCACTCATTCTTCTGCTGCCTTGCATCTCACACATCTGGCAGAAAACGATCTATTACTCAAATTTCAGACTTCTCTTTTCCAAAGGAGACAAAACCGGCGTTATTCTTCAGCCCTTCCTTCTATCATAACTAAGACCAAAGTTTTTTTCTGCAAAGGTTTTTATTCCCATCTCAGGAGGATTGAGAATGAACAGGAATTCCAGCAATTTTCAAAACTATTTTTTCATATTAATCCAAAGATGCAGATCAAAAGCCCAAGTAATAGAGATCATATTTTCAAATCATATTCTCCACTCTAATCTTATAATTTGTCAATGTACACGTCCCCTTTCTTTCTCTCTCTCTTCTTTTCTTTTTTTTTTCTTTTTTTTTTTTTTTAAAGCTAGCACAGTTTGGATTTTCAGAGATTGCTTGGGACAAAGGCATTGACCCTTTACTGCAACCTTCTTTCTGGTCACAAGGAATTCTCCCTATGGGAAAAAACAAAAAGTAAATAAATCCTGGCTTTCTCCCCTGACGGCAAAAAAAGATGAACTAGGTCAGTTTTGCACTCATCCTTAATCTGACTACACAGTTTTCAGATTAGGTGCTAGCTTGTCATACACAGTTATCCATGGTATAAGGTTAGGGGGTCTGACACAAGGGGTTAGCGGATGATTTAGTGTATGAATTTGCCCTTTTGATATGTTTCTTGACATTTCCGAGTCTAGAGAGACCCTTTGCATAAAACTCACCTGATATTGCCTAGAAAGGTGAATTTACAACACAGTCCCTTCTGTTGGCATTAGTTGTGTAAAATTGTGTCCTGTTCCAGGGCCTGCTGAATGCTCTATCTCTGTGTTACGGTTTGCAGCATTTTATGCACTGCTCCTTGGGTTCAGAGATGTGGAGAAGAGGGAGTTTGGAAAGCAAATCAGAAAGGGAAGTGGGTCTTAGTCAGAAATCAAGGGCAAGTCTGGAATCTCTTGCCAGAAAATGAGACAAGAGAAAGTAAAGTGGTGGCACAAAGGCACAAGTAAAATACAGACCACTTTTGAGAACTTGAATATACTGCAGGTGAAATGCAACATTCACCTGAAATGTTTTGCTTCCCTAAAAGAATTCCAAAAACTAAGAGATCTGCATGCAAATCTTAAATTTCTAGATTAATTCAGATCAGAAACAACCTTGGGAAGTCATCTGCTCTGACCTCCTGCTCAAAGCATAATCAGCACTGAACCAATTCCCCACTATGTATTTGTGAACAGGCATGTAACAAATACTACAGCCTCAACCACATGGTCTGGACTAAGGAACCAACCAACCAACACCACCACCACCACCAAAACAAATAACCCACAAAAAAAGTCGGGTATCACCTCCTAAAATGGCTTGATATCTGTAAGGTAAAGAATGTACCAGCAGTAACTAACATAGGTATTCATTATCCTATTACATCAAAGCACAGCTTTCACATGTTAGTGGCAGCCTTGTTACAGCTTTGCCTTATCTGCATTAGCACTAAATCTCAAGTAGCATGCAGAAAAATGAACTACAGTAATGCTTCAGAGGTAGGAGGATCACAGGAAACCTAAAGAAAGATGTGAAGAAAAACGTCTTTAGAGTCTTCCTAAATTTTCTATATAGAACTACAAAACATGCTATAGTGAGAAATAAGATCCCCACAGAGCTCATGTAAATGAGAAATCTAAAAATGTGTGCTGGGTACCTGAGGATTTGTTCATTATTAAACTTGCATTGTGTTTACCTGTGTAGTGCAAGATTGAGGAAGACTTAATTGCATACTATGTCCTTGCCCTCTGACCTTCCTGTTAATTACATTTTGCTATACTAAGAATTAGATGCACCATTTTCTCTTATTTCCCTAGGACTGAGACAGTTATTAATTCCTAATAAGCTTGCTTTTTCCATCTGCAGAAGGCTATATTTTCTTTTCATTGCATGCACAGTACTCCCAGAAGCTTTTAATTTGCATATATTGAAGATCACACATTTAACACTTCCAAAGCAAACTTGCTTAGAGTCACCATGCAACTGTGCTCTCCTCCTGGTCTGTAATCACAGCATCCATAGAAATTAGCAAGATGAGGAGCAGAGGTGTGTGTATATATATCCTCACACATATATTGTGAGTGCGCACAAGGAACGTGGCTGCCCGGTAGCTTCACTGAGGTTAATTTTTCAATGTGTTAAATGTAAAGACTGATCTTCGACATACTTCCCACTCTCTCTTGTGTGGAGCTGTTATTGCTATGTCATAAGGCTTAGCTTCCAACCAAGATGAGGCTCTTTCCTGGATAAGTGAAGATTTTTTTTTAAATGTTCTTTTTATTTCAGATGGGATATTAATTGAAATTATATTCTACTCCCATCCTCACCTACTAGCTTAATAGTCATCACATTGCACAAATTATTTTTAATACCTTGAAAAATTCATTAAGTGAACAAAAGAGCCTGACATAAGTCATAAGATTTTTTTTCCTCAAATGTGAAGTTGATAAAAAAAGACTCCAGAATATTAAAGTCTACTTTTTAAGCCACCTTTCTTCCCATTTTCAAAAAGGGCCTTTCTGCTTATTTCCAGCAAATGTAGACACTAAGCTCTGACCAAAGATAATCATTAAACCAAAGGATTTTATCATGCATGAACCACACAGAAAAAAATTCAAAAAAACCCAAAAAAAACCCCATTCAGAATAAGACTTGTTTTCTTTGTTAAGAGACTGATCACAGAAGGCAGCAGTTAAACCTCTTCTCAGATTCCAAGCAGGCTAAAAACTGACACTTATAAGAGGACTTCTGGCCTCAGAAAAGTCTCTGCCACATAAGTAAATAAGATTGGATGGAGCAGGAAAGAGAAAGTACAGTCTCTGTGGTGACAGCAGAAGAATCATGCCCTGCTGGAGCATGTAGAAATGCTGGAAGAGCTGAAGACATGTTGACGTCACATGCACAGTTCAATTTCTCCAGACTGTCAAGCATGAAGAACATAACCTGTCTTCCTCAAAGTTCATTGCAGCTCTCCAGTGCTGGGGTATGAAGCTGGGGTTATGTCCATAGGTGTTCCATCTCCTTACCCCAGTGAACCAGAATTATTATCAGGCTCCCCGGTTGATAAGAAAAGGCTTTCTGACTTTTGTTTCAGCTTCTCTCACTATCCAGTTCCAATAAGATCTGGAATTTGAAGGAATTGATCCAGTGAAAGCCCACAATAACATGGACTTGGCATGAGGGACAGTTTCTGGTTTGTGGCTATCTTTGAGAAAGAAGCATCAGAGTAATGGACAGATACATTTATTCTCCCACAAACACATTTTCTCCAGCCTTTCCCAGCACAAAAAGCCATTTTAACACAGTTTCCCCCTCCCCAGTCATTGTCAGTTCTCACACTGATGAGGGTTTGTGGTCAGATATAGATTGTAAGGCGTGCGGGTTCCCATACCAGCAGGAAGGCACCTGGCACCCACTATTATTTTGTCCCGTGGGAAAATATCGGAGCGATTAGGCAGCTATCTGACATGGTGTACCAGTGCATCCCTGGAGAAGGTTTCATGAAATACAGCTGAGCTTAGAGGAAGACCAGGGACTAGTCTCACTTGGGTTCCCCATACACATGATGCCCCTTGGCTCTAGAACTATGTTTTCGTTTGCCTCTAGCCAGATGCCCACTGAAGGAACACTGCCTCCCTGTCCAGACATCCCTGGTGCAGCACCTGGGGATGGCCAGGCTGCAACTGATCCTGTCACCACCTCCTCCCCAGCACAGCTCACCTGGACAGGGCTGGCTGGGAGGTAGGGTACCACACCACCTCACACCCAGGGCCACACCAGCAATGCACCCAGTATGGTCACAGCTTTGTGCACTATTCAAGCCGGTGTTAGGTCAAAGCCATTTCTGAAATTACTGACACTGAGAACTTAGTTTGGACCAATACTTGACAGACTTGCCATAGCAAAAGAAAAAAATATGGTTTTTTTAGAAAGCTGTTTCCCTTTACATTTAAATTTGGTTTTGGACATGCTGTAAGTATCTGAAACTGCATATGCCTACTTGCAAGGTGTCTATTTTCTACTTAGCTGAGATTTTCAAAGATGACTGCATTGGTCAGAAATCAACAGCATTCTCCACAGATGGACATTAGTAAGTCATTATGACAGATCTACTAGTTACTTTTGATGCTGTTTTTCTCAAGTTGCTCTCGATTCATCCATTCTATTCAACTGATATGTAAAATTACCCTTTCCAAGAAGTCATGGGCAACTGCAAGAGAAAACTGCTCATCCTTGCCAAAACAATGCTCTCTCAGTGCATGCTTGACTTGAAGTCTAGTAGGATTGAACATATGTTTAAGTGCTGTTTTATGTTAACTGGCACTCTTGGTAGCTCTCAAAGTTTCATGGCCACATACTCGTCTGGCTGTATAGAGCAGAAGTGGTTGGAAGACTAAATAAACCACAAACACCCAAAACTTCTTTTCCTTTGTTACTTTTAACTGCAACAAACAAACCCTCCACTTAGATGTAACCAAGCCTTGCATAAACAATCACCAGTTGGCTGGTTCTGACACTGTCATGAAAACTGATGCAGCTCATTTAGTGAAGAACCATCTGTATTCAGGGTATTTATCCAACTTTACTAAATGCCCCAGCTTATTACAAATGGTTGATAAACTGAAAGCCAGTTTGTAACACAACAACATCCCAGAAATGCAGTAAATGTAAGGCACCACATAATGCATTGCAGGGCCCTCTGAGGGAGTTAATGGCTGCTTCCAAGAGGCAGCAAAACCAGCAAGTGTTGACAGAGAAAAGTTTTTAGACAAACAGGAAGAAGTGACATGAAACACAGAGCTTCCCCAGGGTTTTTACAGAACTTACTGAATAAACCAGCATACTCTGATAGAGAATAACACCTTTTCTTTATTGACAACTGTCTTCCAGACATTTTAAAAGCATGTATAGTTTTTCATTTAAACCCATGGATTGACAATAAAATTAAAAAAAAAAAAATTCTACAAGGCTTTTTAAAGCATTTGACAAATGTATAGGGATTTTAATCCCTACCTGACCACTTTATGTATATTTTGTTGTGAAGAGCATCTAGCAACAAAACATGATAGAATCTTGAAAATGAATGAAATTGATCTTTTTACTATGACTTCTTATTATTGTCTATCACTGTGATCAAATTCTGATACATGACAAAGAATTCACTGTTTTTCTCCACTAAAACAAATTTCTCCATAGTTAATCAAACCAGGCACACTTGAAGCAGATTTTTTGATTTAGTCTGCAGTCTGAAATGATTTCTGAAAACTTAGATTAAAGAAATTCCCAATAATCTCAGATGTTTCATCCTGGAAATCTATGGCTGAAGCTAACAGTTCAAACAGGCAAGAGAATAACACAAAGTTTGGTATTTGGTACAGCCACTAATGAACATATGGACATTCTATTACCATTCTATTACCATTCTCATTTAAACCCTCCAGGTGTTTTGTTTTGGTGTGGGGATTTTTGGTTTGTTGGGGTTTTTTTAAATTTCATTTGTGAGTGACATCAATGTGAGGCCTTGGCACCAGGTTAAGAATTGCATAATGTAACAAAAACTGTCTCTACTTTTGAAATTTACTGCACACAGTCTTAAATCCAAACAAGGTTGTTAAAGATTAGAAGGAAAACAAATGATCTTTTAGAGCCTGATAAGCTAATTTTTTACAAATTATACATGTCTCAGTTCAAAATCGTTAATGGCTCTCAAAGTAAGAGATTAAAAGACAGACATAACCTAATTAGAAAGGATTTACAGTGAGGAGTTGAATTATTTGTACTCAGAGCAAGGCAGGATTGGATCTAAAGCACAAGACACAACACACTGGTAATAATGAAGATGATCAGGAATGCTAACTAGTACAAGCCCTGCCATAAACCAGTCACAGTTGCGTAAAAAAAATGCAGAAAGCAACTTGGGTACAATCTTCTGTTATCTGAAAAC
Organism: Hypotaenidia okinawae; assembly: GCA_027925045.1. Classification (NCBI taxonomy): domain Eukaryota; kingdom Metazoa; phylum Chordata; class Aves; order Gruiformes; family Rallidae; genus Hypotaenidia; species Hypotaenidia okinawae. The sequence goes on from BSDF01000001.1 coordinate 102,800,027, forward strand.
TTAGCCTACTTTGCATTCTCTGAACAAAAGGAATGGTTAATTATGAGATTTCAGATATTGCTTTCACTATACCTGTAGCATGTAAAGCAGTGAATTTCAACAGCAATTTTAAGCTGAAGCATGTATATTTATAAGCAACCCTTACGTTACATTTGTGAAGGGAATACTGAATAAAAGGTAGCTGTACTACTGGGGTTGGATGATTTCTTAGCCGTCAGCAGGGAAGCTGCAAAATAATTTTAACTGAACTGAGCACTCAAGGGTAAATTCAGCTTTCAGTTACCCATGTGTAATGCCAGTGATTTGCATTCAAGAAACTGTGGGTAGAATTTGGCCTCAAGGAAGTAGCTTGTGTTAGTGGCATAACCTTTGTTTTACAGGGAGTACAATGCTTGGCTCAGAGGAGAAATACACCTCTTGTAAACCAGGTAAGCAAATGGGCAAAAACATCAAGACATCACCAGCATAGATCAGAAATAATTTCATTTCAATTTAAAAAGGAAAGTAGTGCTTTATAAAACAGACATCAGAACAGTTGTTCTGATTCTGATCTTAAAGAGACCAGTTTTGGATTGCACTCCTTGGATGGGTGACCCAGGTCTGTCTGTCTGCATTCAAACTCATTTGTAATTTACCTACTAGATGGTGATGGTTGGCATCTAAAAAATTTATTGCTAGATTTCTTGAGATTAAATTCTCCAGTAATCTACTTCTGCCACACAAGGCTACAGCAACACTACACTATGCTAATATCATCAGCATCTTTGCCTTGGTTAAAAATTTGAGAGTGGTACCAGAGCAAGTCACCTTCCTGATCTCTTTCAGCTCTTTTGATGAAAAACAGAAAGTTGTATGTATTTCCAGAAGAGCATACCCCCATAATATACTCTGTTTGGAATGTATACCTCTTGAGTGCAGGACCTTGGTTGTGGAGCACCTCAGGCCTCAATGTGGTATCTTGTGTTCCCATTAGCACTGGAGATCTTCACACTCCCTCCACCTTCATTCAGCAAAAGGGAAAACATTTTATATGCATCAGAGATACACACAAGGTACTGCATAACATTGAGCTGTGGGTTTCAATGAGGCCTCATATTTAAAAAGAAGCTATCTTGCAAACGAAACTGCTATAGTAAACCAAATAACAAACTTCTACTTGATTAGGGTAGGGTTTCCACATGAATTTCATCATCCTATCAGTAATGTCCTTGCCTACTAATTATTTTAACGTGACACTGTCAAATAGAAAATTCCTGAGGAGTACATAAGTGCATCCTTAAGATGCACACCTTAAATTATTAATGCCAAAAGTGTTTACAAATACATTTTTAAATTCTACTTCAGTGCAAGATTGCATATGTTTCTGGTAGTGTCTATGCATTCACCTCTATTATTTTGTTCTGCATTTTCGTATGTTCAGTGGGTCATTTGCAACCCGAATTCTAAGCACTGCAAAACACTATGGTACTAAAAGACTTAAGAGCAAGGCTGAAGCAGCTCAGTCCACTCTTTGCCCCTTCCTATATAACCAACTGGCAGAATAACTTGACGGTCAGAGGACAGCCAAGCCACATTAAATTTATTATGTATTTTTCTGGCCAGAAGGCACTGTATGAAGATGACATCCATTGCCTTATCTAAGTAAAGCTCCATTAGGAATGAGTAACAGAAATCTCCCTGTGGGCACACTTCCCCTTGCTAGCATGCTGCCTAAAATTCCAACTCAAAATTTAGCTGGTATCACTGTGTTTATCACGTTAACTACAAGTGAAATGCTTATCTAATTATGTTATCACTACTTCCTTATTTCACCTGGTCAAATCACCTGGAAAAAGAAATTGAAAAATCATTTGCTAATCATTCCCTAGTTTTTCTCTAAAAACACTAATATGTGCAAGCCTATGACTTAACTGTCACAAGGATTTTATGCAACCTTAAATGCTGCTATGCACATTTTTCTTCTTTCCCAACTCCTCCCTGATACATAAGTAATACTTTAGGTACTACCATGAGGTATTAATTGGTAACCCATTATACACACAGGGATGAGTCTAAATGTTCCAAAGAGATGTTGATATTCAAACCCTTTTGAGGACAGTGAAAAAAAAAGATATAAAAATATTATATAGTTGTGTTTCTTGTAGAAATTTTTTGGGCAGCAAATTGACATTCTATTAATAGACATGAGAAATCATAATATAGAAAAAAATAGAACCTTTGATTTTATTTTTTTTTTTTTGTAGTTCTGAACTTACACCACATTACAAAAAAATAACAAGAGTCATAGAATCGTTTGGTTTGGAAAAAAACTTTTAAGATCATGAAGTCCAACCATTAACCTGTCACTTCCAAATCCTACCACTAAACCATGTCCCTAAGCACCACATCTATGGACCTTTTAAATATCTCCAGGGATGGTGACTCAAGCACTTCCCTAGGCAGCCTGTTTCAGTGCTTGACAACCCTTTCAGTGAAGAAATCTTTCCTAATATCCTATCTAAACCTCCCCTGGCACAACTTCAGGCTGTTTCCTCTTGTATTATCATTTGTTACTAAGGAGAAAAGACCAATGCTCACCTCGCTACAACCTGCCTTCAGGTAGCTGTAGAGAGTGATAAGGTCTACCCTCAGCCTCCTCCTCTCCAGACTAAACAGCTCCAGTTCCCTCATCTGTTCCTCATAACACTTGCTTCCTAGACCCTTCAACAACTTCATTGCCCTTCTTTACACATGCTTCAGCACTTTAATATCTGAATATCTGTGTGCAAAACTGAACATAACAGTTGAGGTGCAGCCTCACCAGTGCCAAGTACATGGGGACAATCACTTCCCTACTCCTGCTGGCCATACTGTATATGATACAAAATGCTGTTGGCTGCCTTGGCCATCCAGGGAACACTTCTGGCTCCTGTGCCAGATGCCCATGTGCCTCTCTGCTGGACAGCTGTAGTGCTGCATGGGATCCTGTGACCTAAGTGCAGGATGCAGTACTTGGCCTTGCTGAGTTTCATACAGCTGTCCTCAGCCCATTGATCCAGCCTGTCCAGATCCCTCTGTAGAGCCTTCCTATCCTTCAATCCTACTACTATGAATGTAAAGAAACAATAATGCAGTGTTTTCAAGTTATAGTATGGTATTTTCAAGTTGCTGTAAAAAAGACCTCAAACTGACTCTGTTAAAATATCTTCAATACTTCTATCAATATATTCACGAATGACTGAACTTAAGGTAAACAGAAATAAAGTCTGCATTTTAAATTCAAAGGCAAAAGTCAAAAAACAAATTTTGCATAAAATTTCAGCCTCAGAGGCTACATAGATGCATATTCTGCTAAGTTCTGTTACCAAGCCAAGGGCATATCTTGCTTTCAAACTTAAAGTACAAATAAAATATGTTTTAATGAATTCAAATCATAACCATTGAGTCCCTGAAAACTGAGGAAGCATCAATTTGTCTTGTTTAGTCTGTTCTAAAGCCATAATATTCCCATTTGAAGGAGACACTATGTCTGTGAAGAGACCATCTAGTCCTCCTCTAGTTCATCACTCAGGAACAAGAGCATCTTTTCATTTTCACTAGGTTCCACTCTTATACAGCGGCAGCATTCACCCACTTTTTTCCAAACCACAGCTGCCTAACCATTTACTGCTCAGCTCCTGCTTTGAGAGCCCATCCAGGACAGGGTTGTGTCTCCAGCTGGTGGGGGGAACCTAGGCAGCTGCTGCCTCTGAGGGCACTGAGGGACCAACATGTGACCTCAACAGCTTTCTCCCTCGGCGAGGCAGATTAGTCTGAGCTGAGCTCTGGGAAGTTGTACATGCTGGAGGTGGCTAACTTAAAGCTAGTGGGGCCACCTTTGCTTTGCAGGCAATTCACTTGGTGTTGCAGAGCAGAAGTTCTCTGCAGATGATTGTGTTTTTCAGGATGACCGTTATTTTTCTATTCTGGTCATTGATACGTAAATGATAATTGAGCATGAGACAAAACACTTCAAGACCAAAAAAGAAAGCCGTATATCACTTTTATCCAATACAATAAATACAATTAAAAGGAACTATTGCTGTCTCTCTTAGTTTTCCCTCATATATATCAGCTGTCATTCCTTGAGCTTTAAAGTGCTTGAATAATAAACCTGCACAGAATTGAATTACTTCAGTAGCAAGTTGATTAGTTCCCACATCCAATAAAATGTCTGTGGTATCTCATATATTTGGCATTTAATGTTGTAATTAATAAGTCTTGATCATGTGCCTCTTACAGCCACAGGTCAGTGACAACAGTGACATTCCCTTTCTCAGCAGGAAATTGAGCCTCCAAGACATTTTCCTAAGACACTTTCAATTATGATAAATTGTCAGATTTGCTTCAGTCATTTTGAAAACTACTTCAAGTATATCTTCCCAGGTAAAAGCCGAACAAAGATAAAAAGAGGATTTTTTTTTTTTTTCCTTTTGTGCCAATCACATTTTGGAGATTATTTCAGATTTTTTAGGGTCCTTATTGATTCCCAAGTGAAAGGTGTGTTTTGAAATGAACTGATCTCAAATACATATCTTTCCAACTTAATCTAGCATTTCTGATAGAGGGCTAGATAAAAAATTGCTTTAAGTGTTTGTAGCTCCATTGATTTCAATGGGTACATGTTCTATTTATTCCATACAGGGATTTGTCCCTTTAATTTAAAATACTTAAAATGCAATGTTGCAAAAGCATTTATACTCCTTTTTGATGATGTATGCAGGAGATTATTTTTTTTGAACTTAGTCGATTAAATATCAGGATCTAATTTTCTCAATTTTGTCATCGTCCTGTTGACAGTATGCAGAGCTGATGATGAAAAAACTACTAGACATATAAGCATGGAACAGGTATAACCAGGGAAAGCAAAAAGTGGCACTGCCATGAAAGAAACATTACTATTGCTACTACTTTTTCAGCCACAGTAAAGGTACACTGGTTTTTCCTAATGGCAAAGTTACCAACATATCCTTTTTTTACTTACATTTTCTTTAAAATAATGCTCCTGCATATAAAAATTTTAACTACTGAGGGTAAGCAAAGGCTATTAATTTCTAATTGCTAGTAAAAGTGAAAATTTGCAATGAAAAGGGGGAGAAAACTTTGCACCTAATCCCTTTGATGCCATAGGCCAAGGGAAGAGACAGGAGAAGAGGAAACGAAGCATCCTTATTGCTTGTCTCCCTTGCCTGGAATGTTGCTCAGTTACACTTTATGATCAAGAAATGTTTCCTCTGAACTGAAGACAAATTGTTGAAAACTCTCTAATCATCAACCTGGCTTCACATACTCAATGTTTACAGTCCCATCTTGATCTTCAATTATGTAATTCTGTCAAACCTGATGTTCACACCTCATAGCTTAGACTCCAAGATATTATTAATTTTAAGAAGCAGCAATGTTTAGGTCCTCTTAGTTTCTGTCCCATTTTTTCATTTATTCTTCAAAGACTGACTTTATCAAGGTTTTCTTTGGTTGGTTTGGTTTTTATTTTTACACCCACAAGAACTAGGAACTTATTTCACTTAAAGTTGAATTTTTTATGCAGTCCTGTGTCTGCAAGAGCTGGGATGTTAAGAGAAAAAGGAATATGAAATATCATGAGATCTGCTGTTACTGCAATAAACAGTAAGAACTTATAAGACAGTATGATACAACATAAAATAGTCATACTTTCCTCAAAAAGAAGAAACCCCCAAGATTTTTGAAGCAGGTTGTTAGTCTTCTAAGTTTTACAGACTCAAATCTTGTGATAGAGAGCTTAGTGCTTTGCCCAAAATCGTAGAGTCAATAAAAAGTAAAGAAATACTTGGAACTGAAGGTCTTCAGGTTTAGCACCTGCTGACTGGGAGCAAAAAGACTGTCTCCAGCTCTCAGCCTCTTGCTTTAGAAATGGATTCAATATCCCCCGAGGAAATAATATCTGTTACTTGTTTTAGAAGGCAATCGTAGGTGCTGGAGGTACCACGCACTGAGAAATAGCAAGTGAGGAAATCCAACACTTTGCTGCTGAGACTGAGTTACTGTACCCCAGCACAGTTTTGAGGCACCTTCACATGTGTCTTATTTCTTATGGCAACACCATGCAGCAGGGTGCGGGGTGAAGACCTTGTGGTTAGCAGCGGCTGACGCCAGTAACATCACATGGCACAAGCCAAGGCTGGACATGCCAGCCCAGGTTCAACTGCAGCCATTGCCCTAGGCACTGTGCCTATGCGAAAAAAACTGTACTCCTTGTGAATGTTAGATGGGAGACAGTAATTCCACCTTTTCTGACTTTGGAGTGAGCTCATGCAGAGCCACTTCTGACAGCACAGGTATGTCCTCAGCAGTGTATCTCAGAGGACATCACATTTAGCCCAGAAGCCTGTGTATTGCACCTAGGCTTCATGCATTTTTTTAACAGACAGTAAAATCTTATTTTAGACCAACAAGTGCCACCACAATTTCTTCATGTTCTTAGTTTGTAGAAAACAGGCACAAGTTCTTGCATCTTTTGCCTGTCTCAGACCTTTCTCGATATAATACATGGTGACATTTGTTTTGACACAGTTCTCAAGTGGAAAAGTTTACCGGTTATGAGAGTGTTTAAGATGACCTCCCACCTCCTCCAGATTCTGCGGTATATTTACCATAGCTCCTGACAGGTAGTCATTAAACTTTGTAAATGTGAACAGTAATTCATTTAGCAAATTTAAAAATAAATTAAAAAAAAAAATAAAGAAGCTGCTGGGATACTTAAAAAGGAAAATTATTTGTATTACGTATTAGTAAGAAAGATTCAGAAAGTCAGTAGGAGACTGAAAACAACTATCTCCTTGGAAACAAGCAGTAAAGAACAAGGACACCAACATTAAACAATTCCAAAGAAATTAAAACAACAACAAAACTATTTAGAAGGACAATTGCTAAAATGGTTAAAAAGGAAATGAGATAAATATCATAGACTGGCTACAATATCTACTGAGCATATAGCGATGAAAGGCAAATGAGAAAAGTAGAACAATAGCACATGAAAAAAAAAAAAATCACTGTAATAGCAGCAGTGAAATGTCCCCATTCACTCTGATTCTCGTAGATAAACAACCTGACCATGATGCTAAGATCCCACAGTTCTGATCTGCAGCAACTGCACCCGGAGGTACAATTAAAGAAATTCCCATCCTTTGGCTTTATAATGTTCTGCTTACTAATGCATACAATTCTTATTAAGTTCATAAGGGAATCTGAACACGGTAAGTAACTTCTCATGTTAAAAAAAAACCCAACAAACTATAGTAACTGCAAGGCACCAGATCTGCTAACTCTCTAAATGTATTGTTTATTTGCTTTTTTTAAAAAATACACCCACAAATGAAATGGTTTCTTCAAAACAAGGAAAGCAAAAACCATTCAGGCATCCAGACAAACTCTTTAACTTAAAACTAATCAGGTTTAGAAGAAAAGTGGAAAGAAGCTACTTAAAACCATGAGCTATCATAATCCTTGCTGCCTGCACACAAATACTGCCCTTTCTTATGTAAAAAGCTGTTCCTGGGATCATTCAGACACAAGTACTTCTCACAACAAACTTTGTCTACACAAAGTCATTTTGCACCCGTTTCGCCCACACCAGAGATACCTTCATCACATCAATCTTCACTTGCTGCTTTGTCATAAAAGCCCTGACTCACCCCTATTCATCTCACTTGTCTGACTCACTGACTAGCAGGGACTAGGAATTTTACTGTGACAAGCATATTCAGTGGAAATCAAAGTGTCTTGCCTAACCCGGATGCTTTATACAGGAGAAGCTCTATTATGTCCATGTTTTATGTTTTGTCAGGATGGAAGGAAGGATGATTTACTTTGGAGACCACTTCATCTGAAAGAAAACAGTGCTGCCTTTTCAAACCAAACCATACCTCTTCGCTTTGGGCTGGATCCACCACTACTCTGTCTTCTGGAGCAGCGCAGCACCTCAGAGGAGCAGTAGTTTGGTCCTTCCAGAGCACATCTTTTTTGAACTACAGCTACATTTATGCACCACAGCATCCCCTCCGATTAAACTGTTAAACACATCATCTGAGTCACAAGACAACGGTCAGTACCTGATGGAGGATGTAGTTTGAAACCAGATCTGAAACAAAGGACACAAAGAGCTCATTTTCGGTTTTTGGAAGGCACTGGTCCCACTCAGGCAGGCACAATGTAACGTCCAGCCTAAAAGCTTTCAAAAGCTTGAGATATTTTTAATTTTCCAGAATGAGGAATATTTTTTCCCTCTCAATCTGGGAAAAAATGAAACATTGAAATCAAAGTTTTCAAATTCTTTCACACCGCTTTGGTTACCATCCAACTTTCTTGCTCCTACTGCCATTCACACGCTCATCCTTTTCTGTCCCTTCTGCTCATCCAAAATCTAACCATTCACTTCTCTCTCTCACCTTCTCACTCTGCCCAGCAGGGTTCCCTGGGGATCAAAGCATCCAAGGTCAGCAACTGTGCCACACCTTAGCTGAAGTTTGGGCTCAAAGTTAAGTACAGAGTTACAAATCCTGGTCCCAGCCTGCTAGGAGAGAAGGGAAAGCAGTTTTTCCCCCTCCCCCTAGATTTGGGAAGATGGCTGGAACAGAGGAGCTGGAGTACAAGGCAACCTATTAGAGGTACTCTCGCAGCGGGGAAGCAGATGTCCTGTGGGCCAAACCTCAGCTGGTTGCAGTATGAAGAGAAACCAGCACAAAGAAGAGGCAGGAAGGATGAAGTAATTGCTGATCTTTACAAGCCCTATGTAAAATACCATTCATAATGGTGATGACAGTCACTTTCTGCACACAGGCACAAAGGGCTTTTTCTTCCATGGCACTCTGACAGTTTAGGCAGGAAGAGAGAGGTGGCTAGTGGAAGTAAATTGTCAGCGATCTGTCACCGAACAGCAGATTGCTTTTCCCCTCCTGAATTTTCCCTCCTGAGTTAAGATTAGTCTCTATTGAAACCTAGGGTTCTGTTCATCACTGGCCAGCACCCACAGAGATGAAATTTCTTTATCAGATCTCTCTAAATAACTAGTTGAAGCTCAAATAATTCTGACCTTAGGAAGAGGAGGAACGGTTGTTGCCAAATACTAAAGAACAAAGCATGCTGTAAAATAAAGCTCCATAACGAAAAATCATTAAACTTATTTTTCTACATGCAGGCTGCTGTAGTACAAATTAAACCCAATGCAATCACAGGGGAATTAAGGCCAATAAAATTATCGTAAATAAATTACTAGTCTTAAAACTACTTCGATTAGTCTATATTTAGCCACGTGTACAATAACAGAAATTAATCTGAGAAGAAAAGATTCAGTTACACATTAAATGCTGCAGAGTACCAGGAGTTTCTGAAAGCAAGGGGAAGTCTCCTTTGTTTTATTTGACTTTGTTTTGATAATCACTTTGCTGTTTACCCAATTATAATGTCGTCTTCTTTGCAGAATACTAAGATCCATGTGGAAAACAGAAATGTCTGCTAATTATTTCCTTCTAAAAGCAAACAGGAGAATGAAATGTCTTGTATAATTGAATTTGAAGAATGCCAAGAAAGTTTGTTCTCTTTACAGCCAAAGTTAAAACAAATTATTTTGGTGAGGGCTAATGGAGACGGTGAGAGAACCCAAGTTTCCATTTAATTTCCAGGTGCACGCATGTTTTGTCTTTAGTTGTCAAAAGGCAGCCTTTCCATAACAGGCTACAATAAATAGATGAAAAAAAAAGCAGCAAAGCCTCTGTCACAGGGGCTCTGCCTTTGTTCTGTATTTGTGCAATGCCCAGAACACTGAAGCTCTGGCTTCTAAGCCAGATATAAATAAACATGGAAGGAAGTGAAAGAATAACATGAGAGAAATCAAATAAATGGGTAACTTGAAAGAAGAAATAAAATTGTATTTATGCCATTTAACCATTTCCTGACTAGCTCTTTATGCCACCTTAGAAAAAAATCCAGTTTATTACAAGTCAGCAATATTTGCAATAGCCTCCTTTACAGCACTTCAAAGATTGCACCAATGGAACATTACACACATATATATTTATGTAGCAGTCACACTCCATAACATAATAGCTCCATTTTTTTCCCCCTGGAGCATGGCCCACTTTTACACAGCAGAGCCCATGAAAGCCCTGAGCTATATAGGTCAACATATTGAACTTCTCAAAGTATTGACAAGGAATCTTGTCATTTGTTCTCACCAGGTAGCGTGGCAGCCTGTGATAACAATTCATAGCCTCCAGAAACTCAAAATGTCTATTTGATCTCCAGGACAAGAAGGCAAGCCAGGTGCCAACCCAACTGCAGGAGACATCCATGTAGTGACCGATGAGCTGCTGCTCACCGGCCCCGGCCCATCGGCCTCTACAAATACTCTGCCTCACCAACTGGACCCTGCAAAGTAGACACAGACCCTTGTAGTGTGGCACAACTGCGATATACTTTTCTCCCAAAAGTTGCCGATCTTGTTTGTTTCAATACAGAAAAAACAACCACCATAAATAATGTTGGCAATTTTCCTGCACTGGAAGACTCCGGCAACAGCAATACCATTCTCCTGAAAACAATCCCCCATCTACAGAAAGTGAAAGAGAAGCTTGCCCAGCTGGCTTCTTTGCATAGCTATTTGTGTGGTACATAACACTGGGCAGTACCTAGGTACGGATCTGTGCAACCAACCGACCACAACGTGTTGTAATGAAGGAGGGGAAAAAACATTGCAAGCACACTGACTTCTTTTCCATTCAACAGGGAATGTTATGAACTTCTATGTAAGACAGAACAGAAGAATAAATATTGCCCATCCAGAGCAGAGTTTGTCTGATCACATGCTGTATTTATTGGATTAGTACTTTTAAATTGGAGACAGTAGAAGGAATTAATTGTATAACCATTAACTTCATATTTTCTGTCACGTTAAGCAGCGATTTCAGATTTTGCCGTGCTTTAGCTGCTTTGTAGAAAAGATAACTTGAAAATAGAGACATAAGAATGAAAGATGTCAGCATTTGAAGGCTGCATAGATGTGTTTGTGAAAGTATTGCAGGAAATCTTTGCCAGGTAAGTGTACCAACATTTGTAAGAAAGGACGGGGCTACAGAGTACTGGCAGGGCGATTTTAGAATGTCATATCCCCTGACCAAGAAATGCATTCATGGCAACAGTCAAGAGAGGTGGAAAAATACAGTAGTAATTCTGATTTCATCAGATGACTGGAAATGCACAGGAAGGAAAGGTTAAAATGTCACAGTGGTATTTTTTTTCTGCAGGAACCTGGCAGAGGAACTTTCGCTGTTGGTACAATCGCTGATGTGATCTGGAAAAACTGACATGAGGTTCCAATGGAGTTATTCCCAAATCATCCATGTGCAAAGAAAGCATCTGTGTTCTGTTTTCACTAGACCACAGTGCTAGTATGCTAGGCGCCAAAGAAAGGAAAGGCTGTAGCATCATCATGTTGCACTGAAGACAACAAGGCTATTTCAGAAGACAGCAAGCCTGATATTAGTTTGTATTATAATCAAAACAAATCAAGCATGGACAATTTGGATCACCTAACCAGGCTTTATACATGCAAGAGCAAAATTTGGTGGTAGCCAGTGGTTATATGATTCTGATGTGCTGTGCTGAAATGGCTACATTTGTCATTTAGGTACTCAGAGTATCCAGGCTCAAATTCTTCAACATCCTGTGATTGCTGATTGTTTCTGTAGAAGTAGTTAACAACTTTGCTAAATAAAGAGACGATAATACAGGAGCTTTTCAAGCTACAGTTTGTGTTGGATTTCAAGCATTTGGGATGGAAATACCAACCTGTGTGCAGCTGTTGCAAGTGTTGGACAGCAGAGATCAACAAAAAATTAACAGTCACTTGTAACCACACAGCAGCAACAGGAAAGTGAAGATGTCCACCAAAGTGTCATATTAAAAAAAAGGTTATGAAATTTGCTGCAGAAACATAAAATAGACTCAGAAACCTGAATCATGAAACAATTCAATAAGCACAGTTACATAAACAAAGCCAAAAAATCTGTTATAGGAAAAAAAAAAGAGAAAAAACCCAGACATGTAAAATGTAGGTGCTTACATTGATCCCAGATTAAAGCAAAGAGAATAAGCCAATTATTTTAGCCCTGTGGCTTAAGGGGAGTATAACAAATGTCAGTAAAATAACCTATACAACAAAAAGAAACAGAGCTAAAGCAAGAAATTAAGATAGACACAAAAGAAATGAGAGAAGAAGGTAATAAATGAAAGAAAAGGCGAGTCAAAAACTTGTACATGGATCTTTTAGCTTCACAAAATTAATGAATGTCTTTGGGTTTTCTATATTTACCATGGAAATACTGCTGAACATCTGAGATGAAAAGACTTCTAAACTGGGCATATGAAATATATTATAGTACTAAATAGTGTGAAGAAAACAGTAGAGGAAGCCAACAAAAATTCACTAAAATACACACACAATCCTGGTAGGAGCTGCTAAATGGAGCTGGAAGCTTGATCTGATGGCTGTGACACAAAGGCCTTAATCCACATTTATTGATGCAAGTCTTAAATTCTGAGCAGTGAAGGCTCAGATCATTTGTCTGGCTCTTTTAAAATTTGCAGTGCCAGGCTGTGGGCCTCTGATCAGCCAGGGAATGGCACTTTTCCCACTGAATCACTAAGCCAATGACCCGTCATCATGTCAGGGGCAAGGAGGGGCTGGTGCTGATGGAAGGCACGTATGTTTGGATTAAGAAACCCAGCAATTTCCCCTCAAAATAGATAGATTGGCCCAAATGCTCTGGCTAAGTGCAAGAACCATTTCATTCTGCCTGCTTCAATTTTCCCTGTGGTTTTAATTGAAAGCTATACTGCTTACTGCCCATCCTAAAATGTTGGCTAATCCTGCCCTGCCTTGCTGGACAGCTGCTGTGTTATGGCCCAGAGGTAAATGATGAAGTGATCCCTCTGTACCCCACATTAGCTGTTTCACTGGGGTACAGAATGTCTTACTTAATGCTTGTAAAGCACTTGGAGATCCTTAAATGAAAGGCATAAGAGCACAAAATTCCATCATCATTAGCTATAAGGGCCACTGCAGAGCAATGGAAAATAATCCTTTTCCCTGCCCATCTGGGGTTTTGCACACTGCCTAAGCAGTGCTCCCATCCCCTGCCAGCTCAGAGAGCAAGAGATCAAATCTGTGCCTCTGGCATAATAGTGCAGAGTGCTAATTACAGAACTACCATAAAACATCTGCTGTAATGCATAACTATAATTCCTTGGCATGCACAAATACAGCACCTAGATGCTCAGAGCATAGCACTGCAAGCAAACCCTAGGAACCAAGTGCAAGCAGCCCTCAAGCAAGTCTCATCCCAGATGGGAGGCAGAAGAGCATGGAAATTCACTGACCCTCCTGTACATTCCCTTCTTGCAAAGGAATTGTAGGTACAGGCTCTGCACTCAGAGAAAAGGAGGAGCAAAGCCACTGAAGCTGACCTCTATCCACTCCCAGGGCAAGGTCAGTTATCTAAAAGGGAAGGAGGAGGGCTGTACTTAAGAGCAGACTGACAAGCACCTTCCTTTCACAGCCCGTGGGTAACCCAGAATTAGTTGTTCACAAGACACTGTGAAGCCCCACCCTGGGAAGCCTCAGAGAGGTTATATCTGAGAACTACTTATATCTATGACACCACCTCTCCAAGACTGCCCCTGGCCAGGCATAGCTTCCCAGTGCTTCCTCACCACCACTGCACAGAGCAGTGTATAAACAGAATCTCTGCTCCAAGAAAGCACTAGCATAGACAAATGGGACATTAAGAGTTAGTTTTCTGTTCTTACACTTCTGGAACAGGCTACTCCTCCTTTATGCTTTCAGTCAGCACTTACTGACTGCAGGGACCAAGAGTACTTGTACACCAAATACTGTGCTTTATTGCTTTTTAGGATTGGAGGGGTGTAGACACTGCCCCTCTAACATTGCATTCTGCCTAAAAGAATTTGGGATGGCCTGTCTAAAATCTCATGCAATACATCAGGTTTATAAGCTAGATGATAAACTCTGTCAGGAACAGGTTTCAGAGAGTCACCAAATCATAGAATCATAGAATTGTAGGGGTTGGAAGGGACCTCGAGAGATCATCGGGTCCAACCCCCTGCCGAAGCAGGCTCCCTAGGACATTTCACTGAGATAGGCATCCAGACGGGTCTTGAATATCTCCAGAGAAGGAGACTCCACCACCCCTCTGGGCAGCCTATTCCAGTGCTCTGTCACCCTCACTGTGAAAAAGTTTCTCCGCATGTTGGTGCGGAACTTCCTATGCTCCAACTTGCAGCCATTGCCCCTTGTCCTGTCTCCACAGACCACTGAAAAGGGGCTGGCTGATTCCCCTGCATCCCTTGCTTAAGATAATTGTAAACATTAATTAGGTCCCCCCTTAGTCTTCTCTTCTCAAGGCTGAACAGTCCCAATCTTCTCAGCCTTTCCTCATAGGGGAGATGCTCCAGGCCCTTTATCATCTTCGTAGCCCTTCTCTGGACTCTCTCCAGGAGATCCCTGTCCTTTTTATACCAGGGAGCCCAGAACTGGACACAATACTCCAGGTGGGGCCTGACCAGGGCAGAGTAGAGCGGGAGGATCACCTCCCTTGACCTGCTGGCTACACTCCTCCGGATGCACCCCAGGATCCCATTGGCTCTCTTAGCCACCGAGGCACACTGCTGGCTCATGGCCAACCTGTCATCCACCAGGACCCCCAGGTCCTTCTCCACAGAGCTCTTCTCCAGCAGGTCATCCCCCAGCCTGTACTGATAGAAACGGTTGTTCCTTCCCAGGTGCAAGACTTTACACTTGCTTTTGTTAAACCTCATCTGGTTTCTTACTGCCCAGCTCTCCAGCCTGTCCAGGTCTCGCTGGATGGCAGCGCAGTGTTCCTGCGTGTCAGCCACTCCTCCCAGCTTTGTGTCATCGGCGTACTTGCTGAGGGCGGATGCTATTCCCTCATCAAGGTCGTCAATGAAGATGTTAAACAGGACTGGACTCAACACCGAGCCCTGGGGAACACTGCTAGTCACAGGCCTCCAGTCAGATTCCACTCCACGAATCACGACCCTCTGGGCTCGGTCCGACAGCCAATTCTCAACCCACCTCACTGTCCACTCATCAATCCCATGCTTTCTCAGCTTTGCTATCAGGATGTCATGGGAGACAGTATCAAAAGCCTTGCTGAAGTCAAGGTAGATGACATCTACTGCTCTCCCTCCATCTACCCAGCCAGTGATGAGATCGTAGAAGGCTATGAGATTGGTCGAGCACGATTTCCCCTTGGTGAATCCATGCTGACTACTCCTCATGACCTTCTTCTCTTCCAATTGCTTGGAGATGGCATCCAGAGCAAGCTGTTCCATTACCTTTCCGGGGACAGAGGTGAGGCTGACTGGCCTATAGTTGCTGGGATCCTCCTTCTTGCCCTTTTTAAAGACTGGAGTGACATTGGCTATCCTCCAGTCCTCAGGCACTTCTCCTGTTCTCCAGGACCTGTTGAAGATGATAGAGAGCCGCTCAGCAATCACCTCCGCCAGCTCCCTTAGCACACGTGGATGTATCCCATCTGGTCCCATGGATTTGTGTGCGTTTATCCCTTTGAGCCGCTCCTGGACCTCCCCTACCTCAACCAGATGGAAATTCTTCATATCCCAAACACTCCTATTTACATCCAGTGCCTGTGGGTCCCGGGGGCCTTTGAGGTGAAGACCGAAGCAAAGAAGGCATTCAGTATCTCCACCTTCTCAGTATCCCCCGTTACCAGGACACCCTCCTCATTCAGCAAGGGACCTACATTATCCCTGGTCATCCTTTTGCTATTCACGTATCTAAAAAAACCCTTTTTATTATCCTTTATGTCCCTTGCCAGCTTCGTTTCCAAGAGGGCTTTAGCCTTCCTAGTTGCGACCCTACAGGCCCTGACTACATTCCTGTATTCTCCCCATGTGCTCAAACCCTTCTTCCACAATTCATAGATCTTCCTCTTCTCTTTGAGTTTACTCAGCAGCTCCGTGTTCATCCACGCAGGTCTTCTGCCTCTCCTTCCCGATTTCCTGCACAAAGGGATGCATCGTTCCTGTGCTTGGAAGAAGTGCTGTTTGAATGCTAGCCAGCTCTCACAGGCTCCCATTCCTTCAAACAGCGTAGCCCACGGGATAGCCCCTATTAAGTCACGGAGGAGATCAAAGTTAGCTTTTCCAAAATTCAGGGTAGCTATCCTACTTTTTGGCTTGCTTCTTTCACCCAGGATCTTGAACTCAACCATTTCATGGTCACTTAGACCTAAGCTGCCCCCGACCTTCACTTCCCTAACGAGCCCGTCCTTGTTAGTTAAAACAAGGTCCAGCACCCACCCTCCCCTTGTAGGCTCCTGCACCATATTTCCTCATTCTCTGCTGATGTTTGTGGACGTGGAAAAGTGACACAGAAGGTTCCTGCACTCTGCACCAGGGTCACAGGGAGAAATTATCTGTAGGAAACTTTCTGTTAGTCTGAAGTGTCTTTACACTGAGCCCCGATGTGTCAAGAAAATATGTGCTTTAGCACCCGCAGGAAGTACATGTCTTAGCCTATTATATCTCTCTTTTCAAAGAGGAAACACTTGTAGTAATCACTGCCATAATTTTAAAATATTATCATATTTTAAGCATCAACATTTAAGTAAACTTATAATAGGAATCAAACCCAGACCTTGCTTTGCAAGAAAGTAAGGGACAAATGAAGCCATTAACTCCACGGTAATGATTTATGTGCTAATGTGACTAGCCCTGAAGAGAAAGAGAGAAAGTGAGCCAGCCATAGAATGGCTCTGCAGCACTTCTGTGAGCAAGTCCTACTGAAATGCGAAATCTCACTGAGCTGTCCTGCTAATGTCTTTACAGCAGAACTGGAAATGCAGACACTTCACTTATTCATGCACAATGGTACTAGAGGAAATGTATGAGAAAGACTCTTCAGCTTCAAATAGATAAATGGAGATGAAACACTGCTTTTGATGCAAGGCTAACCAGAGAAATTGTGGGCTTTTGTGCTAAGTTGCTTAGATTTGTGTGCATAGAAGCACCTTTAGAAATGTCAATATGAAAATAAGAAGCATTCACAAGGCCAAAATTTGGTGTCAAACAAGACTGACATGTACGCTCTAATCTCTGTGCTGGCTGCATTATGCTAATCTGAAAAATCTAAGTATAAAAATTCCACGTACAAGATCTGATGAGCATATCAGACATGGGAACAGGCCCTTAACTGCTTTACATGGTCAGTGCTTCTAGAGTGGAGGCACTACAGGGAAGACCCAGAAAACCTCAGTATCAAGTTGAAACTCTATTTGCAATTCAATGAACAAACTAAAAATGAGCTTTCTGTAGTTTGCCTCAGTGTTTATCTTCATTCATGTCTCTGATAAATTTAATTTTCATTTAAGAAATGTTATGTTCTCCTTCTCTTTGTATGAATATTTTTAAATAGGATACCTTCATCAAGGCTGGATTTTTGGCCACACCCTGGAAAGAAGCAACCCATGTGCACTGTGAAGAGGCTAAGTCCTTGGAGTAAGCCTATGCCCACAGAACACTTGTCTATGGGGTAAGAGCATGTAGGGAGGAGCTGGACTGCTTTCACAAGACAGTGTTTAGCTCTGGCCCAGTGAAACAGTGTGGTCAGAGCTCTCTGCCTTGCTTACGCTGCCTATCTCAGTGCTTGCCCCTCATCATGCAGCATCTTGGTTGAGCTATGGACATGAAATGGAGACAGCTGATAGTTAAAAACACCAAAAACCACTCAAAATTGTATCTCTTCAACATATTTCTACCATCACAAGAAAAAATACTTAGAAGAAATTTGACACCTTTTTTATAACAAAAAACCCAGTAACGTTCATGAAGGTAAGTTTGTAATGACTGTAGAGAGAAAACAGTAAAATAGAAATGCATTTTTCTGCTTTCCTGAGAGAGAATTATTGGTGCTTCCTGAACACTTCCCAGTTTATTCTGCTGACCCAAAGGTCCTTTCACTTTAGTCTTTTAATATTAGATTTTGGGGGATTCAATTGACCACAGTGCTCCATTGTCTAAACCAGCCAGCAACTTAGTATGAAAGAAGTCAAGAGAAAAAAAATATTTTAAAAGGTGTAGCTTCCATAAAAGCCAGAGATAGAGAATTATTGCTTCTGTCCTCACTACTGACCTGACTCCATTAAAGACCGTAAATGATGGTACATGGGCATAGATGAGGAAAAAAAGAGAAGATCCCTTTTCTTAGAAAATGCATTCAGAAATGGTCATTTGGGACTGTATAGATGCACAGATGTCACTACACAGCTTCTTCTTTTTTAAAATTAATCCCTGAAATTTGGTAAGATCTTCCAAATGAAAGAACATACAAAAGAGAAATAAGAGTACCTTATAAGATAGCTGCCTTAGAGTGAAAAAAGGAAATAATACTTTAAAGTATGTCTTGTAGTGTCTCTGCTCAGTAATACGATGTCAGACTGTTAAGGCCATGGACCATGCTTTGCTTGAGGTCTTTGGCATTCTTCCAGACACAGGAAATTTATCAAACCCTGCAGAAAATGCATATGCAACTTGACACTGAACCCTGTAAACTGCTGAGTATTACAGGAGACCAGTACATTTCCTAAAGTTACTTTTGTGATTTCTTAAAATTTTATTTACAGAATATCAAGAAAACAACTAAAATGGTGACACAACTCTATCCAGCAAGGAAAATCACGTAAATAGAGAGTAATTCCTGACAGGATAAAATGGTAGGATTGACCGTTCTTAGGAAAGGAAGGATTGAGTAGAACAACAAAATAAAACTTGTGAATTTCATGAAGGAGACTAATATATTCAGAGAACTGGTAGATCATAGCCTCATAGGGAAGAGATAAGCCTACAGAAATTCTGGAGAGCTAACAATTCCTTAAAGAAATTATAACGAAGGCACAAAAGCAAACTTACCCAGTGAAAAGGAGGGATAGAAAATTTAATTAGACCCCCATTGGCTAAATCACAGGCTCTTCATTGACCTCATTTTAGAGGGAGCCACACAAGATTACTAAGGATGGGTATAAAAGAATTACATTAGTGTATAGGTACAATGTGAAACATAGCTTACTGGCACAGAATGTAAAATAAGAAAACATTCTAGAAGTACACTAACACAAGGAAAGCTAAAAAAAAATAAAAACATTGACCTCCTCTTTAGAGAGGGAAGATGTTCACAAAGTTGAAGTACTGTACGCCTTCTTCACCATCAGTCTTCACTAGAAGAGTGGTGCCAAATTGATGTCAGCAGCAAAAGACTAGACTAGGGAATAAACAGTTCAGAGAGACTTACAATTTGTTTTCAGACTCCATGAGCCTGATAAACTTCATCTTGGGGAATTTAAACCATCTGAAAGTTCTTTCGCATTAATGGCTGTTTTTAAGAATCTCTGGGAAATGGGTAAAATTCCAGAAAGCTGGAAGAGATGTAGTTTGTGTTTCTGAGACAGAAGTTATATGACAGAAATTATATGACAGAAATTATACATCAGTTGCCTTAACCTAATACCTAAAAAAACAATTGGCATAATGAAACAACTTTAAAAACTAGCAAAAAAACAAGAACATGAGTAATTGTCAAGAATAAAGTTTATAAAATATATCAGGTTGTTTTTTTTATGGTGGGATGAGGTATTCTGACCTTAACCCTTCCAGGAGAGGGCAACTGACACACCTCATACACTGACTGTGATGTTCACGAAGTCATCACAGCCAGCAACAAAGGGAACCAAAGTCTCCATCAACAACATGTATAATATTTCCTGGGCTGTCTTCAGAGCACTCATCAGGTGTTGACTCTCAAAACCAACCAAACAAAAAAAACAAAAACGAGAAAAAGAAATCAAAAGACAAATCAGGATTAGTCCAATGGGTACCAGATTTGATTCAATAGTTTCATTAATGGCTTGAGTGGTGAAACAAAACTGCTCTACTTTTTATACAGCACGACATGAACTTGACAGAGACAGAAATAGAAAAGAGCACGTTTAAAAGTTATCTTACATATTGGAGGGTCTTGTGTATTTTTTTTGAAAGTGACATTCTACACAGCCAGCTACGGTTAGGGGAAAAAAAATTAAAAATGCACAAATACAGGTTGTAGAGCAACCTGCTAAAAGCAGACAAATACATGATATTACAATGGATCAGAGAAAGAACATGAAGCAATAGTATGGTTCTCTGGCAAAAAAAATGGTGGACATAAAAACAGTATTATAGACAACAAAACTATGTACTGCTTCTGTGTTTCCTAGCTTTCATTAATTTTGTTGTAGTAATGGATTTAGCTTTGAGTATTGCCCACAAAACATGTGGGCTGCTTGCAGAGATTCCTGAGGTTCACAGATCTGAGATACATATCCTACAAGGAACGGCTGAACAAATTGTGGTTGCTAACTACAAAAGTCTTCAAGTATATTGAAGGCTATTGCAGAGAAAGAGAAGGAATAATTTATCGCCATGTCCATGAAGGAAAGAACAAGAGATAATAGGCTGAAACTGCAGCCAGGGAAATCCACTTTCCATCACCAGATTTTTTTAAGAACAGGCAAGATAAGCATTTTTCAGGAAATGCAGACAATGTTTGTCTTGTCATTTCTTGCAATGTCTTCCTTCAGGGCATCCTGAAATCCCTTTAAACCCTATAATCTATGATTTGAAGTCAATTCTCTACCCATTGAAATTATTTAGTAAGTCACTATATTTCATTTGGCCACCCTGAAAAAATCTAGTACAAATATTTTTGAAAAGGTTATACTTTTTGGTAACTACTCTAGCCAGTAGGATTGCCAGATATGAATAAGAGACTGTTTGCTAGAAGCACGACTTGGGTCTATGGTCTTGTTCATGATGAGACTTTTCATTTCTATTATGACAGTTTCTAGTTGAGGAAAAACTTCACCAAAAAAAAAAACCACCCAGAAAATTACATCTTTCAAACACCGACCTCATGGACCTCAGAATGCTTTTTGCTCCTTATAAAGGCAAGCACATTGACTCTTTCAACCTCCCGTAACCAAATCTGTTCTTTGTTACAGGAAATACTTTATAATCAAGAGACTTAATTATTTTACTTACTATTTAAAGGGATTCTCCTGTGTTCCATGTAATCACCCCACAGCACTGAATATTTCATGCAGTCACGGAAGCATTGCTTAAATGGAAACATATTTTCTCTTTCCTATCGTTTAGGAGAAGAAATATTAAAAATTTTAAAAAGGTGAGAATTAGGTAAGTCGTTCATATGCAGAAACCTAAGATAGCCAGTAATGCTGTTCTCAGGACAGACTTATCTAGAGATCTGGTTAACTACACAAAATCAAATTTACAAGAAATGGAAAAAATAATCCCACAACACAGTCTATGCCAAATAGCCTATTATATCACTTGCCTTATGTCCTTGTTAGAAATCTTGTGTTCAAGGCTTCTAAAAATTATTAGTGTTTTTATTTCTAGCATATTATTAATAGTTTATTAAAACATATTTATTAATAGCATATTTTATTCCCCCTTCCTGGAGGTTGTCTCAATAGACATTAGTAAACATATCAGGATAATACATCCAAAACATTTTTCATGTGACAAGAAGAAAACGTAGAGTTCTAAGATGAACAGAGTTAGGTCTCTGCACAAGAATGAATGTCTTTCCACACAAGCTTTTAAAGAATTTCTGAATTTAAATGTTCTGGAGAAATTTCTCATATGCAATGCTTTCTTCTTAGAAGGTGAAGAATATATAATCAGTTACATCAGCATGAAACTTTTCAATTCCCTCCTGCCACAAATGTTCTGTTTTAAGAAGATGCCATCTTTTATCACAGTTTATCTATGAGTATACACCATTCTTAAAAACATAAGGTATTTATACATAAAAAGTTCACTTTAAACTATGCCATTCTAAAACTCCTCAGAAACACTTGAACAACAACAAAAATTTCCATTTAATTGTACCAAAATATTTTGTTCAACCCAAAAGAATTGTGCCATGTTGAAACTGTTGGTTATTTAAAAGCTTCACTTTAAAGTCGGAACATGTGCAAAAGTAGCAAGGAGAAAGCTATATGCACTCCTCAAATCTGCAGCTATAAACATAGTAGCCTGCAAATTCAGCAAACCTGCCAGAATCAAGCTGCTCTCAGGCAAGTATAGTAGTTGTCTTGAGCCTTATAAGATGACTCCTGGATGGTGACAACTGTTGGAAAACTTCTTATCCTGCCTGTCATTGAAATACAGCTATTTGGGGAAGAGGTCCTGAAAATGGTGCGCTCCTGTGCTTCGAAGTTTCTGTTCCTACTCACTAACTGAGCATGTCTTCAGAAAAGGACGACTAGCATCCGGAGCCTGCAGCTCCTGCTCCTCAACTCTCACAGTGGTACTGCTCTCAGGATGTCTCCACCAGAAAGTCAACTCACCTTTTTTTATTTTACTGTACCTTGTTACATCGTATGGCACACAGAGGTAGCTGGAATGTAGAGATATGAAAAATCAGCAAAGGGTCTGACAACTGGACTGGGATAAATGTGAGAATTTGTGAAACTGGTGAGATGTGGTGGAAGACTGGTGAATGCTAACAGAAGAATGTATTTGCTGAAAGGATATGCTTGCTGAAACAATGAGTGACAGGATTGCCAAGGATAATTAGAAGGCTGGGTCACTGACCAAACAACAGAAAAGTTCCATGGCTATAAGATTATGCATGACTAATGCTGAGACTGGGATTTGCTCAAGAGAAGCAGCATTAAACAAGCGGGAAATCAAGGAAAACAGCAAGGGCACACCTGTTCAAGTTGTAGGCTCAGAAAAATAGCAACCAACAATTTACTATTTGTTTACCTAAAAAATGAAGCCAAATAATAACCCAGAGGTACTCAGATTAAAGTCAATTTGCAATCTTCTAGTTTCAAGAAACTGTAGGCAAGAAGAAAGAGATGAAGATTAATCTGGCTGCTTTAAGGATGTAAACATATTAAAACAGAAAAGGGAGATCAAGAAATATCAGGCTGCAACTGAAACAACCTACATCCATCTTTGGTATAAACCACTATTAGTTCTGTCAACATCAGCACACACTGACTATGGTGCTCCATTGACTCTTACTGCCCTATAAAAAGTCAATCAGTCAGGCTTTTCTGATGGAGGCTCAATGCAAGAAGGAAACAGAGGTTCCGTTTTAGCCACAAAAAATTAGGTATGTCAGAGAGAACAAGCATATAAAAATCCCTATACTTGCTCTGAAAGAGAGGAAACAAGATAAAAGCCTTGAGCTGGGGACTGTGCTGGTGCTAGAGGTGGTTTGCTTCATTAACCCCTCGATGATGGAAATGGTGGATGATAGCAGAAAAAAAAATGTAAGTTGAAACAGCTCAAGGAAAGATACCAAGAAATCAGAATTAAGATGAAATGTGACAGAGAAGATTTCAGAGAAAGAAAAAAAAAAACAAAACCAACTACAGAGAAGAAGATGCAAATAGGAACTGACAGCAAGGAACTGCTTGGGATCATAAATAAGCTCAGCAGAAAGCAGCGTGGCACTCGCTGGGCTGGAACCACTGAATTACGGGATTACGCCCCCAGAACTCAGCAGCGCAGCACCCACTCCCCGCTACCAGAGCGGCTCTGGATTTATTACGCTGTACAGCTCCCTGTCTTTCCTAGCCTGTCCTTGTAAAAGCATTGAAGTCAATGCTGAATGGAAAATTAACCAACCTCCCTCTCTCCTTGTCTTTTCTTTTCTCATTAAATTAGTGAGAAAATGTAAACGTTATTTTCTTCCTCTCTGCCTCTCTCTTTGCCCATTGTTGACATGCCAGGAGCTAACAGCCAGAAGATTTAATTCAGAGCTTTGTGCTCTTTCTTCAGAAGCCAGTGGCCTTCACAGGTGCTATTGGGACCTGTTCAAACTGCAGCACTTTCCTTTCAACTACTGTTGTGACCACGTCTGTAAACGACAAAGGAAGAACTTAAAATGAAAGGCAACGAGGTACTTATGAAAGTGTTTCTTTCCAGGGAGTGGTAGTATTCTATGCTAAAGTTCATACAAAGGCAAGCCTTTCCTAGGACAATCTCATAAAATTCCAACATAGAAATTGGAAACACAGGCATTCCAGAAGGCTGCAGATGGAGTTTGCACCACGTTATTCAAGAAAAACCTTGGTGAACCCTTCTGTGTTTCAAGGTGGTGGGGAAAAGGGAGGAAACTTGCTTTACTCAGCCTTCAGTGGGCTTCTTTGTTTCAGATTTTGTTGCTGAGTGTGATACTAAAATTACTGAAACTGCTCAAATACAGAAAGCAATGGATTTTTAGGTCCAGATGTTGAATAGAAAAGTTGCAAGGGAGCTGCATTTTGTGGAAGTCAAGACCGTGCTTAGCTTTCCTTTATCTTGTTTTTCTGTTTTTGATGAGGCCTTTGCCCACAGAAATAAAGGGTAGGGAGACCACCTGTGTGGTACTACTGTTTTAGTGCATTATTTGGCCAGAAAAAATAAATGGCATGAGACATCTTTCATACAGCTGGCTACCTTCATTTTCACAGAATAGGGATCATACATTTCAGCATGTAATTTCAGATTAAGAATTCTCACATCCATTCATTGTTTCAAAGAAATCTAGGAGTTAATCAATGTCATTACTCTCAGCCTCAGGCCTGAGGTTTGTATCACGTCTGGACTCCTCCTTTCCCCAAAGACCACATGCTGCAGCATGTTTTAAAACAGACACAAAACCCCTCATCCCTCCCAAAACAAAATTCAACTCGTACAAAAAAGTGCCACATTTGATTTATTGGAGTGCAGGCTGAGACAACCACAGGGCACAGATTTCTACAGCAGCCTGGCTTTTAGCGATATGGTACTTGGCTCTGCTGGTGTCTTTATGTTGCTGTGCAGAGTGCTTGAAGTAGCGCTGTACAGGCTATGGCAAATTACACTTTTTGTTTCATGGCTTTTCAGTGTGAAGCAAGCCAACTCAGAGTTTAGCAGGAGCCTCGGTGCCCACCAAGTCACTACAAACATATTGGATCCAGAGTCATCACCACTGTGGTGACAGTGTCCCAGCCCTGCCAGGGCAAGCCATGCTGTCTTATACTGGGGACCCAGGTGAGATGGCTGACTCCCTACCTTCATGTCCCAACCTATCACTCACTGTCTCTGAAAAAACACCTTCCTCGGCAAAACACTGCCAAGGAGACCCTGGGTTTTGCTAGAAATCAGAGTGCGCCTTGCCTAGTGTAACGATGTGATTCTTTGTTCTATTAAATTGCTGAAAATATGTGCCTGGAAAAGGTTAAAGCCTCCAGATCTGGATCTTCAGCAGGGAATTTCCCAAGGTGGTGGAGCTGGAAACACCTGGATGCCATCCTAGGCTGCCTCACCACCCTCTCAGATATCATTCCTGCCCTTGCCTAGAAAATATGCTGTCTTTTTCTCTTCTATATTTTCCTCTAATTCTATTAAAACTCTCTTCCCTCTGGTTCCTCTCCAGAGCTCTGGAAGGTGTCTTCCTGTGCTGAAGCACACAGAGTAACATTCTGGTACCATGAAAGTCAACAGCTCTCAGTGGCTAATTAGGATTAGCATTTAGTTAAACTTAAATTTTACTTTTAGTAGAGACTAACTCAACTTTTTCAGGGGTGGGGAAAGCAGGGAACACACAATCCTACATTACAGATACTTGCACTGTCTATATCTTGTAGAGTTGGCAACGAAGAAAAATTAACTCCTGTTTTCCTTCTGAATGCATTCCCCTAATTTATTTAATTATATTATTTTGGGGGTGGGGTGGGTGGGTAGGTGGGCTGCGTTTTTTTGTTGGGTTTTTTTTTTCCTCCAGATTGCAAAACCTCTTTTATGTTGTCATAAAAGCTCTTGAAGAGCAAGGCCCTTTATCTTTCCATAGAATTAGTATAACACAGGTTGCTTTCCTATGCAGCTGGAGGCATCCACTTATAAGTGAAAGAGTGGCTCATTCTCCTCAGCCAGCCAGTTCTCAGCCAGGAATCTAACAAAGGAAAATAATTTTTGTGTTTATTTGAAATGTTATTTCCCACGTTGCATCACATATTCACATCGCTCTATAGGAACAATAGAAGACAAACCCTGCCCCAGGGAAGGTAAAAATAATGCTTTCACAGTTGTTCTTCCCCTCCCCAAGAATTGCACACTAGTTATTATAGAAAAATATATTAAGAGCTAAGCATTACAGGGGGAGTCAGGTTGAGGAACAATGCTCTTTCCTCTGCCCACACACCCTTTTTCTGCTTCGGGGCAAGAATACCTACTCCTGTATCTCCTGCTGGCTGTGAAGAGAAGAGGGATATAGGAGGGAAACAGAACCTATGGTATGAACTGAATTGCTCTTTTTCCTCAGCAGAATTACAGGGAGGCTGCTACACTAGAGAACTGGGAGGCAGCTGCAGAGAGAGCCCTTTGCCAGCTGGTCTTTGCTCCCTATGAGCACTCATGCAACCACTGAGGGAGCTGGTGTCCGCAGACACCCACATCAGGTCATCACCCACCTGGGAACAGGGACAGCAAATCTGCAAGGAGCTGGAAGAAAATCTCGAGGGAAAGAAAAAGTGAAGAAGCGGTCGAGGGCTGGGGAAGGACAGTAAGTGGGAAGAGCAGGGAGACTTTTGAGATCAAGGGAGCAGAACAGACTGAGTGAGAATAAGAGGGAAACACAGGTGAAAAAAAGATTTCTATTTAAGAAAGGGTGAGATTTGGATGAAGAAAATGAGAAGAGGCACACCAACCAATCATGAAAACGTTTCAGAGAGTAAAAGGCCTTTCCTCACTATGCCACAATGTAAAAAAAGAGAAAGAAGTAGGAAGAGTCAAAACATGGCTTGAAGAAGATAATGAAAGACAGACTTGTGGAGTGGGCCGGTAGTTCAGGGCTCTTTTTACCTACTGACTGTGTAATACACCCTATTTACTATTTATAAGCAGTTTTGACCAAAATCACTCCACTGATACAAAGTGGTTTATGTGATAGTAGATACTATCTGCACTAAGTTCCGACAACACTTTAACACTACCTAGCCAGCTGCAATCATGCAGTAGATAGGAGTTTACATGTCTGAAGCAGTGACTTGAAAATGTTGGCAGTACTGTACTGGACATCTTTATACTTCTTTTTCTACAGTCTAAGTAATAGCATATAGTTGCAGAAGGGGATTTTCTATCTAACTGCAGAAAAAAAACACAAACATAAACAAATCCCAAAATCAGTAAAAAAAATAATCTACTATGCATTCTCTACTTATTCTTTAAATAAGAAAGTAAGAAAACACAGGACTTTCTCAGTCACACAGTAGTATTTCAAGCTACCTCTAAAACACAGCTCATTTGCTGAATATTCAGATCAATTCCATTGATACTTTCTTGAACAGAGAGATATATTCTTTGATTTCTTGCATCAGGCTACTATTTAATATAAAGAAACCCTATATATCTCAACAAACAATGAGCCCGAGATCGTTATTGACATGCCAAAATTAATGAAAAAGATTGAGTGGGCATGTATCTTTGTGTTATTTTGAAAGTCATAAGCAATTTTGTTATGCTTATTTTCACAATAAGTGAAAGCAAACGTGAAACGCAGTAATAAGTCTCATCTCCGTGCTAATGGAAAAAAAAAGAGTGAATATTCCTTTTATTTGTTTAATCTGTGATTAAGAATTCTGCCTTGTTTTGTTTTTTTTTTCCTGAATGGAATTTATTATCAGCTGTCTTAACAGAACTTTCACTATTGCAGGTTACCTGGTCATGCTATGTTTTACAAATATATTTATGGGGTTTTGACAGATTTCCTTCAGGAAAAAAAAATTAAATATCCTACAAATCAACAATCAACTACAATTTGAATCAGAATATTAACTAGAAACAGAGAATCTTCTCAGACAGCTTATGCTGTAATGATATTTTCCACAATATTTTTAGTATGCAGTACTTGCTAATACTGCATGATACTTTTAAATATGAAAATTTAGAGAGAGAGAGATGACAGATAAAAGTGTTACATGACGGTTGTCCTTGGATTAAAGGTTTCTTATTTGTTTGCAGTGACATGAGAAATGATAATGGCTCCTGAAAAACTGTTATTGTTTGTCATGTCACAGGTCCATTGAGATTTCTTTCTTTTCTGCAACTTTTAATACAAAGGAAGACATAAAATTGCATTGAATAAAATCTTAGAGGCTTAGCTTAAGCCTTAAATGAAAATAGTTGACATGATTCCTGATAGATCTCTAGATGCGGGTAGAGCAATGCATAACAAGCCACAGGTTTGAATCTTGCATTCAACTTACAAAATCGTAGAAGGCGACCAATCTCATAGCCTTCTACGATCTCATCACCGGCTGGGTAGATGGAGGGAGAGCAGTAGATGTCATCTACCTTGACTTCAGCAAGGCTTTTGATACTGTCTCCCATGACATCCTGATAGCAAAGCTGAGAAAGCATGGGATTGATGAGTGGACAGTGAGGTGGGTTGAGAATTGGCTGTCGGACCGAGCCCAGAGGGTCGTGATTCGTGGAGTGGAATCTGACTGGAGGCCTGTGACTAGCGGTGTTCCCCAGGGCTCGGTGTTGGGTCCAGTCCTGTTTAACATCTTCATTGACGACCTTGATGAGGGAATAGCCTCGACCCTCAGCAAGTACGCCGATGACACAAAGCTGGGAGGAGTGGCTGACACGCAGGAACACTGCGCTGCCATCCAGCGAGACCTGGACAGGCTGGAGAGCTGGGCAGTAAGAAACCAGATGAGGTTCAACAAAAGCAAGTGTAAAGTCTTGCACCTGGGAAGGAACAACCGTTTCTATCAGTACAGGCTGGGGGATGACCTGCTGGAGAAGAGCTCAGTGGAGAAGGACCTGGGGGTCCTGGTGGATGACAGGTTGGCCATGAGCCAGCAGTGTGCCTCGGTGGCTAAGAGAGCCAATGGGATCCTGGGGTGCATCCGGAGGAGTGTAGCCAGCAGGTCAAGGGAGGTGATCCTCCCCCTCTACTCTGCCCTGGTCAGGCCCCACCTGGAGTATTGTGTCCAGTTCTGGGCTCCCTGGTATAAAAAGGACAGGGATCTCCTGGAGAGAGTCCAGAGAAGGGCTACGAAGATGATAAAGGGCCTGGAGCATCTCCCCTATGAGGAAAGGCTGAGAAGATTGGGACTGTTCAGCCTTGAGAAGAGAAGACTAAGGGGGGACCTAATTAATGTTTACAATTATCTTAAGCAAGGGATGCAGGGGGAATCAGCCAGCCCCTTTTCAGTGGTCTGTGGAGACAGGACAAGGGGCAATGGCTGCAAGTTGGAGCATAGGAAGTTCCGCACCAACATGCGGAGAAACTTTTTCACAGTGAGGGTGACAGAGCACTGGAATAGGCTGCCCAGAGGGGTGGTGGAGTCTCCTTCTCTGGAGATATTCAAGACCCGTCTGGATGCCTATCTCAGTGAAATGTCCTAGGGAGCCTGCTTCGGCAGGGGGGTTGGACCCGATGATCTCTCGAGGTCCCTTCCAACCCCTACAATTCTATGATTCTATGAATTACTTCAAGGTACAGTCCCATATAGAGTACATTAACATTTAACCTTCAAGTAATAAAGGCACAAAGGCCTTATTCAAAATAAGTTTGGAAAGCACACACGGCAGTTGCCATCTTACAAGGCAAAAGTGGATAAAGCAGTACATTTTGCATGCAGGAGCTCTCATTCTTAATCAGGAAACACATATGCTTAAACTTCAGTTTGCCTTTCCATGCTGGGAAAGAGCACCCCAATTGTAGTAATGCTGACAGAAAAGATGAAAAACTAGCAGTGCCTCACCTGGAAGACCTAAAGGCTGTAAAAGTACTAGAATCTGTCTTTTCCTCTTCTTGTTCCTCACTCTTTCCCTTACTAAACACCCACAAGACTTAGGGGGCACTTGTGGAAATGAAAGCCAGTGTGCTTTGGGTCAAGTCCAGGAAGAGCCTCCTCTGGTCACAAGCCTCAAAGCACTACTACAATCCTCAGAGCTTAACTTTTGGCTACTTAATAATCTTTTATCCAAGCCTGTATCTGGACACTAGTTAATTAATTCTATTAGCTAAACTACAACAACTTGCACACTCTCATTACGTGTTTGCTGCTGAAGGCACCCACAGCACATAAATATCTAGCTGAGGAGATATAGTCTACTGTAACATCTCAAGAGGCAATTTTGGGTGAAGACTGAACCTTGTTCACTGCTGGTTTTGTAGTCTTCCAGGAAGATAAGAATACAAAGTAAAGGCTTATCGGGAAAGCATTCATCCAACTCAGCTAACACAAGACCTGTACTAGCACTTACACAGTCAGTGTAAATTCATCCACAAGCTATCCACACATCTAGAGGAACTAGCAAAATACTTTAGGGTTTTTTTGCAAAGTTAACAAAACATATAATTCTCTACCAAGTCTTTCCATGCATTTATAGGAGCAAAGAAATTAAAGTAATTCAAAAAGATGCCATCCTTGTCCAAGCAACATTATCTCAATGACCTTCTATTAAAAAAAAAAAAAAAGAAAAGATAAAAAAAGAGATATGTGACAGAGGGCAAGAGCCTGCCAGGTTACCGGTATTGAGGCCTGGACCTCATAACACTTTAAGACCTATCAGTGAAGACAGATACCACTTCCCTGTTTCCATGGAAGTGGCTATTCTGCTCCCTGTCTCAGCAGTAACAAGGAAAGCTTCTGTCTTCAGAATAACAAGGGAAAGCCCAACCGTGTAGCCAGGCTAATGATACCAAGGATTTGTCCATCAACCTCTAGGAACAGATGTTAGGGTAAAAGCATAAAAACATTTTTGATTTTTGTGCAGCCATGGCATATAATCTTTAAAAACAATCTATGTTTCACAGCTGGCTGGAGTCAATGCAAGACCCCCATCGCTGACACTTTGCTTGAAGTCAGAGAGACAATGGATGTCTGGAAGACCAACCACATTTCTAACAGTTTGTAAAAAAGACAAACCAACTATGAAAGGGAACAACTTTTGTTTCATAAAACAACTTTTTTTCACAGAAAACAAATTATATGGCTTTTAACAGTATGAATATCAATAATCAGAATATCCTCTTTGAAGTAGGAGGAGGAAGGAAAAAAAAAAAAAAA
Source organism: Hypotaenidia okinawae (assembly GCA_027925045.1). Taxonomy (NCBI): domain Eukaryota; kingdom Metazoa; phylum Chordata; class Aves; order Gruiformes; family Rallidae; genus Hypotaenidia; species Hypotaenidia okinawae. The sequence goes on from BSDF01000001.1 coordinate 102,831,265, forward strand.
GAGGAGAAAACATGTAACAATAGTGGAAGGGTTATTTGCATTGTTTCCTGCAAAACTTTTATTCCATTCAGGTACAGAATCCCACAAACAAAATCCCGCATTTTAGCCGTACTGGAGATGGTCTAACTTTGCTTAACATAAGCATACATACACCAGTCTGAAAAGACTCTTCACAATTAGAAAAAACTGTTCAATAAAAGTCAACCTGGAAACAAATTATAGCTAAAACAATACATACTGCAGGAAAAAATGGCAACATCGTACCTGGTATTAATTGTACCTGTATGAAAGCCCTAGAAACAGGAGTTCCTTAGCCCATAGTTCCACAAAAGTAAACTTGTCAAAATATGATTTTCCATACTACATATTATGTTTCACACTATAATAAAAAAACCCCAAACAACTCCAGCCCTAAATAACCAAGACAAGGTGGAAAAAGCGCTCCATTTTGAAATCCATTCTTGATTAAACAGATATTCTGGAGGTTCACTATTCTTGTAATTACAGCTGAGGTTAGTAGTCTTTGATTTAAGACATGAAAGTGTCATACAATCTGGAAAAATAAAAAACCCGTACCACCAAACCAATCAAAATTAAAAACTACAGAAAATGAACCAACACCCAAACTTATGCTGAATGCTTATTGTTATTGATGAAGTTGAGTAAGGATTATATCACAGTTATATTAATTTTTGCCTCTTAAAAATAATTCTGTGCTAGCTACATGAGTTTTTCTATAACAGAATGAAGAAATAAAGGGGGAAAAAACCCACAACAGGGTTGTGAATGTCTATTTATCAGCCTGACCTGAGATAATATTACTTTAATTTGCTCTCTTTTCCTTGTTGAGAGTTGTTGGGAACAGCCTTCATTTGTGCCCAAATGTCAATGACCCCTAACAGATGTTTTAGTAACTGCAAGAGCACATTAACAAAGCAACCCAGTCATCTTCCCTGCTGGGGATGCTGATGAATGCTGATATAAAACTACTTTAGTCCCACTTCACCTGAGCAGCACAGAACAACAATACTCCATGGACTGATCTCATTCTTCTACTTCCTGAGTTTCTAATGCCATTGCGACATATTTCAGTGTTTTTGAAAGAGCAGAATCTACCACCAGCTAAAAATGAAAAACCCCCAAAAACCCAAACCAGACACAAGGAGGGGTTGACATCAAGAACAATGGGGAAGGAGAATTAACATACTAGTCATTCAGACACAGGAAGGTCAGGAGGAGACTTGAGGAGAAAAATCTCACTGAAATTCATTTCATGACTGCTGTGGGTTTAAGTTGTGTGTGTTTCATACAAGGTACAAGAAGTTCCCTACCTAATCAATACAATAGGCACAAGCAATGGGACAGAATTCGTTGCTCAAATATTATCAGTCTGAGCAGGTTTTGCCTGGAAGAATCTCCATAGGCTTGCTTTAAGTGTCAGCTTGCAAGGACCCTTCTGCCACTATCAGATCTTTGCTGGCTTCTTATGAACATTCGGGCTGCTGCACTGATTTATCCACTCTACCCAAGACCTGTCTCTGATACTGGTACTTGCAACAGATTTTGTCCTTCTGTGACAGTAAGACCCTCTCTGAAGAGTGAGGAACTGCTGGAGAAATTGGCAAGATGCTCCTGGCAAAGTAGGGCAGGCACACCCTGGCTGAACTGGGAAATCCTGCCGAGTCCAGAGGTAAAAAGCAAGCATATGCAAGGTGGAAGCAGGAAGAGTCTATAGAGGAGCAATCACTCACATCGATGGTTGGATTCAGAATCGACAAAGCTTGGCTGGAGGTGAAACAGCCAAGAGTTGAGCAGGACCACAAGAAGGCACCTTGGTAGCAAAATTGAGATGTAGGAAAATGTGAGCTTGCTACTGAATGGGGTGTTGGCCTATATTAAAAAGAAAAAACAAAAAAAACCACCCACCAAAACAAAACATGGAAGAGGCCAGGATACTTAATGCCTTCTTTGCATCAGTCTTTACTGAGGTCTGTCCCAGTTTCCGTGTCAGCTGGGGTAAACAGGAACTATTGGACAGAGAAGAATCAGATTATGGATTGGTTGGATAAGCTATGTCTGTGGAACAGGACAAAGAATACTAAAGCATGCCATGTATCATCTTCAGAATGGTCCCAAATTACTAGAAAAATGCAAAAGTTTTTGCCATCTTAAAAAAAAAAAACCAAACCAAAAAACCCCTGAACAGCAGGACTAGGATCTAGGGAACTACAAGGCACTAAAGCACCCTTAAGTCCCTGGGAAGTTATTTGTTTGGTAAGTCCTCGTGAAAGACACTTCTATGCATGTGAAGGACAGGAAGGTGATTTGGAATAGTCAGTACAGATTTACAAAATTGCACTTGAGCAGCATGATTACCTACTATGATGAAACAACTGGGTCTGTGAACTGAGGGACAGCAGAGAATGTAATTTACTTTTAGTTTCTAAAGACTTTCACCAGTGTCAGCTGGCAGTTAGGTTCTAGTGACTGGCAGTGAATGGGTAGTCAATGAGGTGGCTAGACTGGTGGGACATCAATTTTTTAATCTTAAGTGCCAGTCACAACTGTTCGTTTTTTCTTTTTTAATGACTAGCATACCTTAGAGTTTGATAGTGGAGCTAGTAGTGTTAAATATCACAACCCCTTAACTGGATGGCACAGAAAGAGGACAGGAGTGACCCCTCATGCAGATTGTGGATGGCACCAGCTGGCAGCAGGAAAGGCCAGCACACCAAAGCATAGGGCTTCCAGCATGACAAGGTGAGTGAAAGGACCAAGAGGAAAACTCAGAAGGTTCAACAAGGGCAAAAGGAAAGTGCTGCACCTGGGACAGAATGACCCCAGTGACTGTGCAGGCTGGGGACTGACAGGCTAAAAAGTGGCTTTGCAGTGGAGGCGACTTTCATTATTTACAACAGAGCAAGTGCCTCTTCCATCTACTATCAATAAAGCAGGCCTACTTCATACACCAGCTTTGACTTTTCATTGAATTTCCCAGCCTAAAAATAAGTTGCAGTAATCTGATAAGGTGTCAGAAGGAAAATGAATATCAGAAAAAAAATCTGTCATAATACAGAATAGAAGCAACGGGAGCAATATATTTCCTAGGTTTTCTTCCTCTCTTAATTCTGAGGCTGGTCATCTGAACTAGTCAGAAACAGGGAACAAAAACAAACCACCCAAAACCCAACAAAAACTGATGACCCATGACAACCAGAAAGATAGTGAACGAAACATTTATCAGCTGCTAAATGGTAAATGTGTCAAATACTTATTTGAAAATAGAATTTTATCCTAGTTTTTTCTGTTGATACCATCACTTTTAAAACTTACCATGTCTAATAAGCAATGCATAGCTGTCTTTTACTTTTCATCTGAGGATATTTAATCAACTTTAATATCTCGAAAGAGACTGGGCTGATCAGTTTGTAGTTCATCAGCTCTACTTGGTTTCAGTAGAAATTTTGTAAACTTTATATCTATATTGCACTAAGTTTTGCATGCTAGACAGATTGAGTTCATGTTCTGTAAGTCTTCCAAAACGCAGAACTAGCTTCAAAGTAAAAAGTGCCCAGCTTACTGTTCACTTTGTAGTGGGTTTGCGTTTTCAAGCAGTGCATATTCATCAGTGAAAAAAAAATGCAGTCAGTCAGAATTATTTTTGTAAAAGAGCAAGTTACACACTGAATATCCAATATAAGGAGTTGGAGGAAAAACAAGAAAAAAACGCAAACCAAACAAGCTTTCCTTGTTGTGGAAAAGAGTTCAGTCTAAGAGTTCTTAGAATTCAGCTCTAAGATTTCAAGACATCTATACTTGCATTTATGAGATGCATCTTAATGTGAAGAAAACAGATAAAGAGACTTGACTTGGAAGAGCTGTGAAGCCATGAAGAAAACAAATGACTAACTGCAGCATAGGAACTCGGTTCTTGCAAATACAAATGATTTTTTAAGCATTTTCCACTACAGGTACCTGTGCTTTCCAATTGCTTACAAGTCCAGTAATTTGAATCTTAGACACTATCTATACTTGCATGAGTTCATCTGACTAAATAAACCAACAGAGCTCCAATAAACAAATAAGGCCAAACAAGCCTAAAGCCACAGGGGACTTTGTCTCAAGCTGTGACAATTGGAAAAAAGATGATTTTTTTCCTAATTATCTTTGGAGGCTTGACCACGCCACCCTCACAGGTACTTTTTCTGGATCGTTTAGCAACGTCATTTGCGAGGAGAGACTGCGCTGCAGCCGAAGCCCGCTGACATCCCCAGCCGTGCAGGGCTTGGGCCAGCAGGGCTGGCAGCAGAGAGGTCTCCTGCCCTCCCTGATGGCAGCAGCCAGCTAGGCAGGGGGTGAAGTTTGCCCACAGACTTGCAGCTGCCAGCGGAGGAAAGCAGAGATGTGATGGTTGCTGACTTAGCAGGCATGACTGGCCATCCCTTTACCTCCCACCCTGTGGGCAGTGGCCATGTGTCATTTTATGGCACAGTAGGGGCACACTGTGGCACAACTGTGCAGATACAGGAGGCAGAGGTTGAACAGGAAAGGGAGAGGAAGCTGCTTTTGCCTAGTGCAGCCTCTCTAATCACCTGGGCTTGAAGAAATCCCCTTGAGATCATGGCATTCCCAATTCCAGCTGCTCTCCCACGCGGAAGGACTGTTCTCTCCCTGCCAACATGCAGGGACTACCGAAAGCCACACCAGGCTCCTCTGCTCCAAGGACTGAGCCTCTGCACACTGACTTCCCAGCCTGGCTTGGCCAGGGCAGCAGTCAGACCAGGTGGCACTGCCTCCTGCTGCAGCTCCCAGGGCTTGAGAGGCAACCATCTGACCACAAGCTGGTCTCTTATGGACCATCAGCCACCAAATTTGGATAGTTCCCTGAGTAAACCCAGCAGATATTTTTTTCACCCTTATCACAGGGGCTCTGTAGCTTCCCAGTGAGGTGCTTGTGTTTAACTTAGCCAGAGAAAAATCCTCTGTTTTCCTTTTTAGGAATAGCACATAACATCTGAAACTTTTAAATGCAAACACACACCCACACATTAATCTCTCGAAAGCTGACAGAGGCCTGGAAAACCTTCACCATGACTCCTAAAGTCAGAAGTTATATGCAGGTGGAGACTGGATTTTCTAGCACAAAGCCGTCTGTCCAGTTGATGGGCAGCCCTACCAGCTCTACTCAGAAGTTTCCTTCCTTTCAGTCTGCTTATATTTCATATGTATTGGGCCAAGTCACATTATTTTAGGCTTCAATTACTCACGTCAATTCTTATTCACACAGTCGAACAGTCCTTTTAACAAAAGGAAAGCTTGCAGTCCAGCATGCACACTGAATATTTAACAATCAGAATCAACCTGAGCAAGAGCATGAAAACAGTTGAGGAAGCACCGCAATCTCCTCACTGTGTGTTCAGAACAGGAGTTAATAGAAAAGCAGCTAGAAATGCTCCCTGAGCGGTGCAGTTATGAGCGAGTGCATAAAGGCAGCAGAATGCCAATGCTGTCAGGCGGCTGCTGCTGCAGAAACTCCACCTGTGAAATTCACTACTGAGATCACAGGAGGTCAAGCTTTCACTTGACGACCACAGCTTTAGTCGGTGTACCCCCTAGTCCTTGGAGACGCAACTTCTAAGACACAGGTCTACACAGCCTGAGTCATGTTTACTGTATGACATCTTGGCCAGTCTTGCCTCAGGCCTGTTTATCTCTGTTCTCCTTTCTTGCCTAAGGAATCAGACCGAATGCCTTCTCTGTAATGGGACTTTTGAGAGCTTGCTTTCAAGCAACTAATAAAATTCAAAACAAGTCTTCCTGATTTGTTTCTTTGGTAGAGTATTCCCTCTTCAGCTCCTGCCAAAGCTCCCTTCCCAATGCAGGCAAAAGTTTCTTCTAGACTATCTTCCTCCCATATATTAATAAAGCATTACTCCCAGGTCTGTTCTTGCAGCACGCTTTCTTTTCGCTGACTGCAAAGTAATTGTATACAGATTTCCAGCCAAGTACTGTTGCTAGCTTAATTCTTGTTTTCTCCACTTAGGGATTTCAAATTCACAAAGGTTACACCATGCCTACCACATTATAATGCACACAGTATACTACACTTATTCTGCTAAAAAGTAAGTAATATTAGCATCTATAATTAGCAATCCTTCACATTACCATGTTGTAGAATTAGCAAACTCCGTAATCTAAGATTTTATGGGATTTTTTTGGGGTGTGTCTGGTTCTTTTCAGCCCCTCAGTGTTACAATTAATTACACCAGTGTTTTTTGTTTTGCAAGTATTATTATAGTTAATGATGATTAGTGTAGATAATTTTGTTAGGTTCCCATTTTCCAGCTTAGGGGTATCACTTTCATTCTGAAGTATTGATTGTTTCTTATCTAACTTTGAACACGAGATTAGATACATTTAAAATGATGTTTCTTATGTTGTCTAACTATGTAGATTTATATGGTAATTTAAAATTTGATAAGCTATGAGTGGCATAAGACTGTGTAATAAAGCAATCACAGCAGTTGACACTTTGGAGAGAATTAAATTGAGTCTTACTTCAAAAGAGAGAGACAAAAAATATGTACCACTACATGCTGGGGACCAAAGTGCTGGGGGAAACATTTAGGACTGGAGAGTCATTACTTAACTTACATGCAGTGCCCTCATTTTCTCTGCATGACTGGACAGGTGCATCCATTATGTGTTATTTCAGGAGGAAGAATAAAGGAAATAAACGGTCAAATACCAGGAGCTGCCTAGAATGAGATTGACTCACTGAGGATTTCTGTGATGGGACTTGGATTACAGGCTTCTCCTAATGCAGTTCTCTTTACGTGCTTTTGCACAGGCATGGATGGGAGAATAATAAGGTAGGAGTGACCCCAATCCAGTGGGTGAAGTTTCTTCCAGAAGAAATTAAATTTCTCCTCACAGGTGGGACAAAGCAAAAGAAACTATTTTGCCTTCAGATTTTAAGGCAGTTTCTAAACCAAAATTGGAAATCGAATTATTTATAAGAACTCTGCACAAAAATGCTCTTTTCAGCATATAAAAATGGTAGCCAAGAAGTTAAATGGGTGCTTTTAGGGAAAGGATGGAGACCATAGGGGCAGTTAGGTGGCATGTGATTTTGCAGGTTGGGAAGCTGTACACTGAATTTCTTCTTAAGAATTCATCTAGTATGCATTCTTAGATATTAACTTGTCTGCCATGTTGTAGGAAGAAGACTGTGGGACAGAAGAGATGAGAAGCACAGTCCAGAATGTGCTAGGAGAAACATCTGTTTGAACTACAGCTCTTACATGCTGGAAACACAGTTTGGAGCCTCAGGAAACCATATACATCTGGGCAGTACAGTGACGCAAGCCTGTCACCATCACCATCCCCAGACATCTTCCTCTCCCAGTGAAAGATAGAGATCGCTCTTCTCCATAATTCAGGGCTTCAGTGGAAGCTGGCTCTGCTCTTCACAAAGTAACCTATCACATAGACAAAGCATGTCACTAGGAGGGAAGACTGGTAACCAGAGAAGACTACAATCACAATGTACAACCTTCCTGGAATATGTATTAGGGTGACTTTGAAAATCTGTATTGTGATGACAGAAGCAAGGATGGGGCTGAGCTTTGCATTACAGAAATGATCTAGTTTTTAGCAAGAGAAGAAACGCAGATACGTGTATCAAGGCAATGTTCATTCAAGAGCATCTGAGTCTCAGCCTGAGAAGCAGAGCTGTGATCTACTTGTTTTAGTTATACAATCCATATTTTATGACTGAAGTGTGATCAAACACTATTATAACCATTGTTCATGCAGATTTTACATGTAAATGGTAGAGACTACTGTATCATCAGACAGCTGAGCCACAGAACAAAACATATCCTTTTCCTGGCTGCACAGCATGATTAGCTTTCTGAAATAAAGATGATACAAGCTCTGGGCAAAAGTAGGTGGCAGAGATCCTTTGCTCCGGAACAGGAGCAGGCAGAGAAGCAGAGATAAGATTTTCCTTAGCTTTTAAAAGATAATTTTATGACACTTCCTACTCTCCTTTTCACTCTTAATGTCCTCTGTATGCAGGAATAATTTAAAGAAGGGCCGTTAAGGAAAAAAAAACCAAAACAAAAGACAGGGGCAGACCGGAAGATATTGATGAACTATGGCAGAACCCACATGCTCTCCATTTGCTTTAACTGAAAAAACATTAATCTGAGTTTAACAAAACACATCAAGAGGTAAATTTAAAAAAGAACCCCAAACCCATAAAGCATCTTTTCTATTTTTGAAAGAGTTTAAATGCTTCTGTGCTATCCTCAGTTAACAAGAGTTTTGCCTCTCTTAAAAGCAAACATTAACACAATATTTTATCAGAGCAAACACTAGCTCAAACAGCTCCGGTCTGCCAGTGACAGTTTGGTTGGCAAATCATTTTATTCTTGACTTTTCCTGCACACTGTGCTCTCTTCAGCTGGGCTGGTAGCACAACCATGCTTCTGCTCCCCTAAGCAACTTCTTTACCTTATACTGCTTTTTTCCTTGGGCCACCTGTTTTTCTGCTCCTTATGCAGTCCATCTTCCTCCAGGCAGTCCTGCTGCTCATTGGGGTGAAAACAGCCTCTCACCATCCCTCCAAAAACTACACTGGCAACACAAGGCACTGCAATAGGGCCAGAGCTAGCATCAGACACCTGCCTCCCACCCTAGCTGCTTCCCAACATAAAAAGTGAAAAGCGAACAAACAAAACCAATATTCTTTCTCATTGTCCCAAATAGAGTGTGAGAAACCATAAGATAAAAGACTTCTAGCAGAAACCCTGGAATTATGAAGTAAATATTACCCAGAAAGGGGTAAGCCTCAACTCTTAAATCACTTAATGCCTTCCCTGAAGTTACAAATCTACCATGGACCAGGGAAGTCAAATATCTAGTCTGCTCCAAGGGATGAAGCAAGAGGGAGCACTGCAGGCAGGACTCAACTTCCTGTAGTGTCCTTTCATCTTTAGCAATCCTTGTTTCTCATCCGACACAGCTCTGCTACAGATTGCAGTGCTTTTAATACCAGAGATTCATACAGGATTTTTCAGTGTCAAACCCACAGTGACAGAGAGTTCTCACCGTTTCTGTGAAATCTTTTTCTGCCCCACTCTCCCCCAAACTCTCTTAACAGTTTCAGCTAAACAAAGCTGCCTAAGTGCAATAGAAATCAACTGGTTTATTGTAATTCAGCTTGGAACTCTGTAATATCATGCTTTCATACTGCTCTAACTCAGCCAAGCAGCAACTAGTATCTGCTAGTAGAATGGCTTTATTTTTCTATTTTCTGTGTGGGAGGTGCTCATAGAATATCTCTGCCTAACCAAGAGCAAAAGCAGTTGCACCCCTTCTTTTGGCAAATGATCAGCTAGGCAAGATATTTAGACTAACCAAGCAACGTATACTAACACCACATGCTCAAGAGTATTCATTAGCATGCAAATATCTTTGGCCCATTGACTGAGTTTCCGCAAGTGAACAATTAGTTTCTCCTCTATAAATTTTGATAAGCATAGGGCAAACTATCTATGCTGTAGCTGTTAGCTTTCCCCTCATCTCATTATTACAGAAAAATTCATTTGGCATTTGTCAGCTTTCTCTGTATATCTTCAGAAGCAAATCGTTTTTTGGTATTCAGCTGCTTCCTTTTTTAATACATTGTCATAAACAAAAACATATTCATTGCTCCTCACATTTCTCCACAGGACTTGAGAAGAGAAAGTTTTGCTTGGCAGTTGTCATACTTCAAGATATTTTTCATAAGCAAATCACTCATCATTCATCAGCTTTATGTGGATCTACTAAAAAAAGGAAGTGCTTGCTCCACTTTTCATAGGCACACAGATGCAACCTCATTATAGTCCAAGGATGAGCAACTCTAGATGCATAAACGCATAACCAATTAGCATTACAGGGAGATATTCTGTACTTTGAAAATATGATTTGTGCAAGTAGCTTGGGAAAACTTCCCCATGGATAATTAATTAAAGTGAGTGATTAAGACTATTAATCTTACTGGCTTTTTTTCTATTAATTCATTGCAATTTACTTGGGAATAAATAACCATGATCTTTTGGACAATTGTTCTAGCCTTGAAAAAGGAATTCCTTTTCAGAGGAACAGTTAAGGACAAGGAGTACATTCTCCATAGCCTATACAAACCACAGGTAGCAGCAAGAAACAAAGCCCAAGTTCAACAAAGTTGAACAAAGTTCAAGTGTCTGAATCAGAGACAACTGAAGTAAATTGCAGCTGCAGCAGGTCAGTAGGAACTTCTTCACTGCCCTCATATACATACTTGTTCACTCAACTGATCCCAGGACAGAAAAAAAAAATTTACAGGTAATGAGAGAGAAAGAGGAATTCCCTAATTTTGTCAGTGTGGGGAAAAATACAGCACATAAAGATGCTATACTACATCTTTAGGTTGGCCACTGCTGCACTGGCATGAGGTGCCTGGCATGATAACAATGACTGCCACAGACCCCTGCTGCCAGTTTTTGGAGAGGCTTTCCACTAGCTTGCTTCATACATATATATATATATATATATATATATATATAAAAAGAACTATTGCAACATCCAAAAGAAAAATTATCTTTGCCTCTGGCATTTAGTAAAAACTTTGCATTTTATTTGTGATTTTTTAATTTATTTATTTTTCATACAAGCCTTGTACTACTGTATTGCTTCACACCTTTCAGGAGCACATAAAGCACTATCCATCATAGCCAGCTGTTTCCTTCCTCCACCTTCCCAAGAGAGCCCTGAATGGGGATTTTATTAGCTGGCTCAAAATGTAATAGGCCAGGTGTGGAAAGAATATGACAGCAGACATTCACTAATATAGAGAAACAAACAAATGAAAAAGTGCTGTGATAAACTTCTCTTCAGAAGTCTGAGTTATCGTCGCTATTGCACAGGCAGGAGGGGTGGCACAGAATGATGTGTAGCTGCAGCTCCATCATTGACTATGAGGACCAGGAAGTAAGTTTAGGCACTGGACCCTGATCATCCAGACTAACTATTTCCTAGTTGTTATAACTGTTTGAACTATCCCCCTCCATCCTAGTGCTGAAGTCCATCTAGAGATGTAGCTCACTCCATAGATAATATAGATGAGACTTCACAGGATCCTGATTCCTTTCTCTACACAGTTATTACTGATCCAGAAGGTTCATGACAGAGAAAAAGCACTCTGTTAGGCTGCAACAAAAACCTTTGACATAGTATGAGAGGTTTCAAACTGAGAAAAACCCACAAAATATTTTGTAATAAAACAGACTTAGAGACCCAGAGGAATCCCTGGTTGAAGGACCACTTAAGTGCAGATATGGCCAATCTGCTCATGCAGTCTAGACCTGAATTTGTGGGTACCATATGGTCTCCAGGTGAGGGACTAATACCTCTCATTCACAGCTGTAGATGTAGCATTTACACTCATATACCACCAGGTTGGATGGCAGTTACTCACCTGTAGATACGCTCAGTGCTTTACAGGCACATGTTAAGCCTGAGCTCCATCTCTAAGGGTTTACACTCTGAAAAGCATTTGAAGTTTTGAAACAGAATCCAAATAGCCCTAAGGCTATTTAATTTTCCTTTCAAGGCATTGTGAATTTATACTTAGGCCGCTTTTTAAAAGACCATTTTTGACCCAATGGCCTATGATGGCTTCTTCAAAGCAAGATACACTCTGTCAGTCATCTTCTGTTTAGTTCACAGATCATTGATACAATGGAATTTAACAGCTGTTCAGGAGCTATTATAGTCTTTCATGTCAATCTGGTTGTCAAGGGTGTACAATAAATGTCAAAAATCTTCACAAGTAATTTTAATTGATATTTACTGACCATACACAAGAAGTAAACCTTTATGCCCTAGCCTTTTCTCCAAAGGGTAAATCTAAAATACCCTAAAACCTGGGAATTAGAGCTGCCAGAACAAATTGGTCAACAGAGTAAACATCAGATACGTTCTTAAGCTGTAGGAGCTTAAAAGCATGTTTACTGAATAAATCCCTGCTCTTCGTTTCAGTCCTATAAAACCAGCTAAACTTCAAAAAAGTTAAAAGAGAATACTTTTTATTAAGACTTCACATCTGTTTTACTATAGGTCTGTTTTTACTATCAGCACTTAAAATGCTATCCTCAGAGTTTCATGAATGTATGACGCCTCAGGAACTAAAAAGCTGGGTTAAGTGAAAGAACACTCTTCATAGGCAGCAAAAGAGTTTGTGAGGCCAGATCTATCATTCAAACCACAAAATATATATACACATACATACAGTAATTACTGGGACAGAGAAAACCTTTATGAATCAAATGAAAATAAAAAGTCACTCTTAGTTCTTAAACTGCCTAAGCTCTAGTTTTGCATGAATTAAAATATGACAAACAAAGGAACAGCTCCTGTGGAAGATGCCCCTTTCCAAGCAGATGAGAAAGCTTCTTCATTTTTTAAGCAGGCAGCTACAGTCCCTAATGCCCAGATCACCTTGCCTCCTATTCCCTCTGCAGATAAATCCCCACCCCCACAAAAAAACACCCTTCATTCTCTACCATGATTTTGCAGGTCCATTTTGCCACTATCCCAGACAAAAGCAGACTGCACAGGCTTCTTCTGCTACCAGTACACAAAAAAAAAAGTACTGCAGGTGCTGAGCAGACTGGAGAAAATAATGAGGATGGGTCATTGTGAAAGAAGTGAGGGAGTGATATAGTCCCAAGAAAGGGTCCTGACTAGCAAACACCATCCTGGACTGAAGATACTTTATGTAAGGACATACATGCGATGGGAGAAACAAAGTCTGCAAGATCCTGCTCAATCTCAGGAGATCAGTGGCAGGTAAGAGCGGCAAAGAGAAGTTCTGGAACATGGAAACACAATACAACAGCTGTCTTCCTCTTCTGGAATGGGAAATTCTTAGCTTTGTCTATATTGGTAAGAAGCCTTAAAAAGCCCTTCTCCATCTTCTTAAAAAGAAAAAAAAAAGGAGTTGGAGGTGGAAGGAGTGAAATGCACTAGATTAGTGGCTAAGCCAAAAGAAATGCTTCTGAGTCGTACTTTCAAAAAAAAAAAAAAGCCCACAAAAAACAAAACCAAACAACCCCAAAAAATCCTGCTGTTTCCCTAAAAAGCATCCTAATCAGAAGGCTCTTTGCTGGGAGTTTGTGCAACCTGAGACACCAGTTAGAGTACAATTTATGGAGTAAAAAAACAAGTCTCAAATAAAAAAGGAAAATATTACAATTAATCAGTACTTTGTCCTTCAATGTTCTTAAGGGATGAGCTTATGTGCATGCATGGGTAAGCTCATCTGTACTCTGCAGAAGATGATGACAATGAGTAATTTGTGTATTTCGATGTTTTCTCAAAAGAGTTTTATACTTCATATAATATGCATCAAACAGCCTCTGGCAGGAACCTAGGTCTTTCTACTTCCCCACAGAGTGACAGAGCTTTTTTTCCTGTCCCAATGGACTTTGGAGATGTGTGAAAAGGAATTTGAAGAGTTGTTACTAAACCAGCATTCACATAAAGGTTTGGCACCTGTTTTCATTTCCTCAAAGGATGACAACACATAGTAAGTTACTAAACAGTAGGGAGTGATACCATCCACTTCATCTACACCTCTTCCAGTAGACGCCTGTTCAACTAAGAGCTGTCTTAGTCAAGAGCTGTAAACTAAAGGTTTTAGGAAGTGGACCTTGGTGGTTTGTATACAAATCATCACTCCGGCTCCTTCAGGCACAGAAGGGCTGGGATATAAGGGTTGATCACATCTTCTGAGGTTGCCATTTGCTCATAAAAGGCAAACACATGTCCAGCATACCAATTTCAAGAGACTAAGATACACAGTTGGCTCTGTGCACCCTACTTGGAAGAAGATAACCCTGTCCATTCTCCTGTCCAGGCATCCAAAGGGCTCTAGACTATAGATTCAAGGCTGAGAAGGGAACAATATTCTTAGCTTTCAAGCATATCAGTTACTTATTTAATTTAGCCCTCATTTTCTTTGTAAGGAAAAAAATTGTGGAAATTCAAGTCATTGCTGGGAGACAGCGCCCCTTGCAGAGAAAATGAAGATTGATTAGGTATGTAGGCCAGTTTATTAGGAGGAAACTGTGAGCTCAGTCAGCATTGCCAGAATAACTTAGTCACAGAAGAATGAAAGTAATTTGAGGCAAAGAAAGAGAAAGGAACGGGGAAAACATTACAGATCAGGAAGGCCAGATACAAGAATATACTCTATACTCTTGATACAAAGGAGTACCAGTTAAAATTTGAATAAAGATAAATTCTTAAAGCCGATGTTTTGTTAGCTTCAACGTCTGAATGGACAACCATAGAATCATAGAATTCTCTTGGTTGGAAGGACCCTTTACATCATCATCAGATCCAACCATTACCCTAACCTCCCATACACTACTAAACCATGTCCCTCAACACCACATCTAATCTCCTTTTAAATACCTCCCCTCCCATTCACTAAGACAAAAAAACTAAGACAAAGAAAGTATCTAAATAGTCATGTAGAATGTTGAAAGAACATCAGCCCACCTCAAAACACGACACTTAAAATATTAGTTATAAAAATAACTCTGTGAGCTTCTATTAAAAGTTTCAAAGTGTTTGTTCAAGTACTTAGATCTCTATGTATGCATTACAAAAATGTTGATCTATATAATTGACCTTTTCTCTTCTATAAGGTCAGAAAGACCAGGTAGTTTGCATGTAATTTTTTTTTTTAATTATTCTTGTTCGCTGTGCTATTACAGCTCTCTTGATCTAGGAGTCAAGAAAACATAGCTGCTTAAAAACCTGTCACCTGCTCTTCAAGCTGTCTCCTATGTAGAGGAGTTTCACCCATATCTAAAATGTCTAGGCTCAAAAATAGAGAATCTTCAAAAACATAGAAGTGTGAAAGTACATTGATCTTTTCAGTATTAAACAACAAGAAGAAATGAATAAGGAACAACAGATGAAGACTAAAAGTTTCATACTCACATGCCAGCGCACAGGCAGTTTGAAGCACCGAGTGTCCAGTAGCTAGTAGATGAGAGCTGTCAGTAACTCATGTTAACAAAAATCACTATGAAAGCTGCAAAACTTCCATTGCTTTCAACTCTAAGAAATTTGTG
This sequence comes from Hypotaenidia okinawae, assembly GCA_027925045.1. Lineage (NCBI taxonomy): Eukaryota > Metazoa > Chordata > Aves > Gruiformes > Rallidae > Hypotaenidia > Hypotaenidia okinawae. The sequence goes on from BSDF01000001.1 coordinate 102,846,444, forward strand.
TCTTCAAAACAAGCTGGGGTTTCCAGTTTTTGGCTTCATAGCCCTTTTTGGAGATGAACTTCTGTATCCCTGCAAAATTAACAGGATGCTCTCACTGTTCCATGCTTTCATCCCATTTTCCCTTAAAGGAATGGCTGTCTGGGAGGAATCCAGTGCTTTTATGCTAGCCCTTGGTTCTGTACTAGCCACTATACTCAGCAATCAGGAAACAGCCTTGATTAAGGTATTGGTATTCCTTGGAGGTTTACTAGTGCCTAGGCTCGCTTTATGGTCCTCTAAACGTGATCAGGAACAGCTGAACAACCAGAAAATAGTTCTGGCTGTTATATGCAATTAAGTTATAATGATTGTCTTGTGTGTTGTGGTTCTGTGCTCCTATTTGACTTGAGCAGTGAAGCTTTGGTCTCACTTTTCATTACACTAGTCTACCAGAAAGAGCTGAGTGGGTTTGTAGAGCTCTGATGCACAGATATCCTCAACAGGACACAGAATCCTAAGCTCTCAGAGTTTACGTGTGTCTGTTTCTCCCTTTTAAGTTGTCTTTGGATTTTAGAGATGCCTATCAACTGAAAACATTTCATTAGGGTTTTATAGCACAAATCACTAGCCAAATGTGTAAGACTTTTGGGCTGGAGGAGACAAGTCAACATCAAGAATAAGCTTCTCTCTGAGCAAACAGCGACAGGGTTAGGCAGTATATACTCCAACGATACAATGAGATGCAGCATCTACACAGCCACCTAGCATCAACAATGGCTTGGAAAGCAGGTGACTTTCCAAAACTCCATCGTTCCCTCCTAAGGATTTAACCAGGTATTTCTAGATCACTTATGTTACTTCTGCATTTTTGCAGGTAACAAGGATTATCGTAAACAAAAATAAGTGCAACTGAGGAAGAGACTCTTCAAATAAAGAACCACTCAGTGTTCCAATATAAGAATACAGTTTAAAAAAAAAAGTTTTCTATCTTGTTACTTAATTTACAGGCCCACCCTGAGAGTATTTAAGTTTAATCAGTAAAACGAGCAAATATAGTAATTTGATGAAGTGGGTGAGTAACAGAGTGCCACTCTTATGCAGTCCTGTGTTTAATTAGTTTGAAAAAGCAAGCCTAAAATTATTTTTAAAATGCCTTTACTTTTTTCCTTAGTTCTTTCCTGTTTTAAACAGAGGAAATAATGAACAAATACTATTTAAACTTCAAATACATTCAGGGCAATAGCTAAATCTGTAACTAATTAATGGAAACTCTGGGCCAGAGAGTAGGGTTTAGAAACCACTAACCATGAAAAATACATCTCTAGGTTTCCCTACAACACTTTCCAAAAGAATTTTCATGTGTGTCATTAGGCTCATTATTTCTTAACACTACAGATATTAGCATTAGCATAATACAACCGTTCATTCTTCTCCCTTCTAGTCTGTCTATTCCTTCTCTAAACTTGCTATCCTCTTCAAAGCAAAGTTCTCACACTTTAAAAAAATCCTTCTCTCTTGTCAGCAAAGCACTCTCATTCTTCTCCTTCAAATCCCTCCATATAACCTACATTTCATTAAGATTGACAGCAGTGCTCTAAATGCTGTCAGTATCACACCCTATCTTACAGTTTTACTCTTATCCTGTGTATCATATTCTTCTAAAATCAGATTCTAAATTGCTTGGGGCTTAAAGTTGCCTCTCTACTACCCTTTATCTTGAATCATTCAAAGGTCCAAGCACTTCCCAGCTCGACCAGTTAATTTGTAGGAGCCATGGGACCACTTAATGGCAGCTAGAAGAACAGCTGAGGTTATTCTGCCCCTGAACTAGGAATCAGCTGAGCACATCATATTCCAGCTCCATGTTTTCCACTCTGATGGACTAAATCACTGGCATAGGACTGGTTACGTGGCATTTAGAAAGCAGATCAAGGTCAGCTTGTGTTGCTCACTTTCAGAAAGCTATCCAAAGTTGCTTTTATTTGTTTCCATTTTTGTAATCCAATACTGAGAAAAAAAAATCAAGTGACGCTTAATTATGAACCTCAAATATATGATGGTGTCATTAAAATTATAAAATTAACTGAAAAGTAAGTCCCAAGAGCAAAGGATGTAACCATGGCACGTGAACTAAGCCCATGGCAAACAAGATGCTCTGTGATAAGTGGGGGGCACATATTAACTTCACAACAGCAGAACTTGGCATCTTCTATCCATTCAAAATTCTAAATATAAAATAGATATCTTCAGACAAAAAAGAAGACAAAACTAATTCTTGATGTTTAATGCAATAAAATATTAAGCTTTTTTAATAAAGGAAAACCTTTATTTGGTGCTAATTATATGAAGATAATGGAATTTCTCCCTGTCAAAGTGTTAAACCCAACTCACCCCAGGAGTCCTGACTATCTGAAACATACATCTGTCTCTACCGCTTTTGAAGTATCAGTATATATGAGTAAGCGTTCTAATGGACTTTTCTTTTTTCAAGTATATAAAGTCTTCATAAACATAAAATGAGCCAATTTAGAACCTTCATGGTCTTTGCACTAAAGTGCTAACAAGTTGAAATACAGAAAGCATGTGGTTTTAGAGAAGATACCTCTAAGAAACTATTCAAATAATTTTTGCTTAGTGATTTTCAATTTCAAAAAAGGAACAGACATTTTATACTGGCTTAGTGCTTCCACAAGCCAGAGTATTGCAAGGGTGTCAGTCTGCTTTTATAGCAAAAGAGCTGCATTCAGCTGAGGCACAGGAGGAGGAAGGAAAAGCAGCTTTTAACCACAGCACAGTGCTCTTGTCACCGCAGTGTGGAGACGTTCAGGCTTGCCTTAAGTGGCAATAGCCACATCAGCCCTAACATATCCTGGTGGAACAACTGCACAGCTCTGTAGTGTACAAGCGAGGCTGCTCTTCCTCTGCTGTGTTCTTAACCAGGTGCCTCCCACGGAGACTTGTGGGGGAAAAGAGGGACTGAAGCCTGGCTCTCCAGTGTCGCTGGGAGTTGGTCTCACCCTGGGAGGACCCTAGGCCAAACAGCACTGAGGTGGCACTGGTAAAAATGGGAACCAAGATCTGGTTTGTAGCTTTCATAAATTGGAATCTGGGAGAAAGAATCCATTGTTTGGCATAAAAGGACAAATACACACCTAAGCACAAATTAAAAACTAAGGAACATCTTTTCTTTAATTAAAAGACACAGCAGAGGCAATTTAAAATAAAGAAAAAAAAAGAATACAACTGGGTCATGCTGTTTGGAGAGTAGCTGGAACGCTGAGCATCACAACGGGGATGGCCACCTCAGAGCAACTGAGCACACCACCACACCATCAGCCCATCCATTACCTTACTAGTAGGGCATACACACCCCAACTTCCAGCTCTGTGTTCAGCTCATACTCTGCCTCATGGGAGAAGAGATTTAAAGCCTCAACCCTCAAGAACTACAAGCTCTGAATCCCCAAACTATCCTCAGCCACACTCTAACAAAGATTATCTGCTCTGTTGTGGCTGAGCATGCACCAGCAAACCTCAAGTGCAAAAATACTGGGATATCTTGGAAACTGGTCCAAAAATACAAACTTGTTATCATTTTTCTACAGAACTCAACACCTGTAAGGGACTCTCTAAGAAGTGTCTAAAGCATGGATCAATATTTGAAGCTGGATACGCCCTTGGGTATAGCTTGTTTTCCTGTATTCATCTGCCCTTTATAATCATGTACTCCAAGGAAAAGCTTCATTTCTGCAACATAGAGGCTTCAGCTCCTCGCTGTATTGGGGAGTTATGAATCTGCAAAGCAATTTTAATAGAAATACTGTAGCGTAGCATGGACGTAAGAAAAAAGCTAATCAAGACACTACATCTTAGATGAAAAGTTACTGATCCTAAAAAGAAAAAGCGAGTCGAGAAAGTTACGGTTTAACGTTCTCTTTGATCTGTGTATGACTTTGCTGTTTAATTTGCTTAAGCTTGAAAAAGGTGGACAGGGAAGAGAAGTTTTTAAGAGAGAAATAGTTTCACAGCAATCCAACTTCATTTGAGACTTCTGAAAAAGCATTAACTTATATACTATAAATCTGTCTCTCTTTTGGATTTTTTTCCCCCCACACTTTAACATGAAGTGAAAAAAGGTATTTGATATTCACATGGCCCTCAAAGTGCTTAGATCATCATATTATACAGGAGATGTGTCTCATTAAAGGCGAGAACCTTTTGAATAAGATTACTAATTAAAGCCTTCAAACTCAAGATTTACACGTAAAATTAGCTCTGTATTTATGATTTTTGAAACAACAGGTAACGGATCCGAGATGGACTGACAGGGAACAATGTTAGATATCTGCAAACATTGTATAATAGATCTGTGCTGTATGTAACGCTGCCCAGTGCATTTTCAATGTCCTATCAAGAAAAAGAACAGACAGTAGCTTCACAAATAGCCTGCAGGTCAGAAAGATTTGGATGTCTGTCTACAAAGGCAGACATGGGGAGTGACCCCATTTGGTTGCCTGCACCCAAGCCTGCGTCACACAGCTTCGGGGCTGACAGAGGGATTTGAGAATGAGCCCGAGCTCCCTCTAGCTTCTCCAGCAGGCCACTCTTGCAGACAAACCCTGGCAATAACCATCTTTCTCACTGCTTCTCCACTCTCCCTGGTCAGCGCCGCAAGCGAGGTTGGTTTTCTGCCCCGAATACTAAGCAGTCACCACAGGCAGAGTGCTCCTGCCTTCTCCTGACCAGTCTCCTTGAATGACTTGGGCAAATTCCTTAAAGCAGGGAGCGTGAGGTGTTAATACCGGTACTGGCCACCGCAAGGTTGTGGGGCAGCCCACTGGGACACAGTGCCAGTTTTGTGGACCAACAGCCCCCAGCTTATTGCAGAACCAGTAACTAACTCTGCAGCTGGGGTGCTTTGCTCTCTTTTACTCTCCATCATTACAGGGGAAATCATTAACCCGATCTCCTCAATTCTTTCTTCAGATACACCTTCTACAGTCTAACGCCAGCACAAATGTTACTATGAACATTAGGGAGGTATAATTTGTTCCCCAAAGCCCTTGATCCATTTCCCTCCTTCAACCTCCCAGATAAAGAGTGCATCATGAGGTGTATTGTGTGCACTTTTTTCAGAGAAGCCAGTAAAAGCCAGTCCCATGGTCACATTAAAGGTCCCAGGGCACCTCTTGTTAGAAGAGAATAAGGGTTTTTTTGTGTGTGCACGCTTTCTTCAGCCAAGCTCTCTCCTCCCGGGGCAACGTACTAAGTACCTGCCAGCTGTCTTCCATCTAGCAGAGGGAGTTGAATGCTTTTTTGTAATGAAGGCCACTATATACATCTAAGCTATTAATTCAAAGACAAACAGGCACTTCTTTGATGGAAAGATGTGAGTCTGTGAGGTAAAAACGGGTTAATAAATGTGAAAATGAATCTTCTAAGGATAATGTGCCAGTGTCAAGTAGCAAAACAGCCAAAGCACAGTTCTGACATCTCCTCAGGACACACGATATTCTCATAAAATCTGGGCAAGGGAGAAACATTTGATGTCTGGCCCTACCATTTATATTTTTAGAAGGCTACACAACAATACTCTGACACCCCCTGAGGTATCTAATGGTTCAACAGTCCTGTACAGCTAGGTTCTGCCTCCTTTCTAAGGCACACAAATCCATAAACCTTCACTGACCTGTAGTGTCGGTATGTTCCTGCCTGCGGCCCTTTTTTTCTGCTGTATTAGAAAGCCTGATGAGACTGCTTATTGAATTTCTTCCTTTCAACATCAAAGATACTAGCCATGCTCTCCAATTATTTAATAGATTCTGCTACAGTGGAGATCGCTGATTCATTTTCACTAGAGATATCCAGTCATTGTAAAGAGCAATTATATATAATAACAGCCTAGCAGTTCTCAAGCATTCTTTTATCAAACACACAGGCCAGTGATTACAGAGATGGGCAATGATCTGATATTGAAAATAAAACTTAATGTCTTTGGTGTTAGTTTTACCAAAATATCAGCAGCTTTGCTCTGCAGACCCAGGCACTCAAAATGCAGTGGGACTGTTAGGACTGCCTTTTGCTTTAGAGGTTACATTTATTACATGGCCATTCTCTTTTAGCCTCACAGAAAGGTGTCTCCGTTTTGGCTTTTGCTGCTCAGCAGTGCTGTCTGGAGGAATGACACAGGAAGACGGGAGATGCTGACTTCTGAAGCCAGCTCTGTCACTGGACAGCCTCAAGCAAGATGTTTTGTCTCAGCCTTCCCATCTGTAAAACTTTCTTACTTAACTGTGTGCAGGGGCTGAAGATCAATTTGTTAATGGCTGTGCATTAGCACTGTGCACAGCCCTTTGAACATGTAATGTGTCCTAAAAATACTAACCCTTTTTGCCCTTATTCAGAGATTACTTTCCAGATCTACAGATTAAAGTATTCTTTTTCTAAAACTTTCCCTGAAATAAAAACTCAGTGATAGCTACTTACTGAGCCCTGCCTCTCAATGTCTCTGAGGCAGCAAGTCCCCTACTTGAAGTAAAAACTTTTCCTGACCCTTCCTTTTACAACCGTGACAAAACTAGAAGTAAAATTACAATAGTAAGGTTCATGGGGCCTGCTTGACCTTGGAGTGCAAGTTGTGAAGGGCAAAATGAGAGCACCCACCTTCTCCCAACTGGTTTTAAATTCAGCTGGCTGACAAAAACTGCAGTGATGAAGATAATCAGAGTCTTGAGCAGGTTTTATATCCCCATCGATAGAAGGCAGCAGTATGTGTACAAATTCCCTGCTCTAGAAGGCTATTATGTCTTACAGGCTGTTTTCACACATTTCAAATAATCCTTATTTTAGCTAGGCAACACGGCCCTATACCCCACCCCTTCCCATTTGTAGGGCTACACTAGATCCAAGTTTCCCTTGTCACATTCTCTTTTTTTTTTTTTTAAAAAAAAGAGATCCAGGCATTCTGCAGCCATTTATCATCTGTGTAGGAGACGAGCATCTTTCCCACCAGAACAGGAATGGTGACATTCAGAGATCCTGCCCACAGCACACATATAAGCAAATCCCAGGGGCCACACACCATAAGGAGGACACGCCTGTGCATGAAATAAATTCACGTAGGGCACTTCAACAGCATAGAGTGTATACCCTTCACTCCATGGATCTGGAAGCTGCTGGACACCTCTCTTCAGGATTCCCACACAGAAGTCTTAAAGAGATGAGTGGTCCAGAAGGCACCAAATACACACAAGTACACATGTTAGCAGGAAACAAGGAGCAAGAGCTCTCCTTGGAAGGTCATGTGGATGAGTAGGTTCATGCTTTTATTCTGCCACATTTGTTCAGATCTTGCACTCAGAGCACAGCCATTTACAGTCTGCGTGCTAAGCTAGTATATATCCTGATATATAACCACCAGTGCCCATGGGGGAGAAGCCATATGGGCCCATGATCAGGGTCTCTGGGAGCACAGGGAGTCAGCAGCACTGCTGGCTGCAGCACCCCTAGGTGCCATTTCAGCTCTGTCACCCCTATTTTCAGCAAAGTAACTGGCCTAGTTCACCTATCAACAGCTCCAGCTCTGCCTTTTAATTGGAATTCATATCCTACAAAAGCTAAAGCCTGCAGCTAACAGATACAGCAAATTATTCAGCATTAACCAATGTAATCTGCGCTGGTTTTCATGGTGCCTTTTTCCCACTCCTCCCCAGTCACGCACAAGCTCTCTCCACGGGCACGGTGGAGCACATGTGGAGCAGCCACAGCAGCTGCAAGGGCAGCTGGGGGTGGGAAGGAATTCTGCTTGTCCACATGCTCTCTCTACTTCATATTCTAACTCCACATCCCTTTTTTTTTTTTCCTTCCACACCAGGCAGCTGTGAGGCTTTCTTAATACACCACCTGAAATCTATTTTCATCTAGCATGCAAAACATTACTGTAAATGGTTTATTGTTGTCATACTACTAGATTACTTTAACTTTAGGAGCACTGCCTTTCTCCTCTTCATTTTTTCCTAGCAATACACACTGCTGCTCTTCCCCATAAGGGGAAAGATGTATAGACTGCTAGTTGTCAGTGCTTGCAAGTAGCCATTTAAAAGCAGATATTTTTTGTCAGCATTTTTATTTGTGAAGCTTCTATGACAGATTTGGAAATTGAAGCCCTTGATTTATCTCCAGGCTGAAACCTAGACAGAGGCAAGGACACTGAGAGCCTTAGGAATGAAATTACAAACATGTCATTACCTCCTTTAATCTGCTCTTGTTTCTGTGAAATTGCTCCAGACAACCCCAAAAATCCATGTGCTTTTACAACAACAACAGCAAAAAAATCCTCTTTTCAAGCTATTTTCCACCCGTATTATTTAAGGCCACTCACTGTTCACTTGCGTAAAAACAAAGGCTAGTAAATATATTGCTTTTTAACATGTGTAGGGAGCTTATCCAACAGACCAGACCAACATACAAACCACTTACAACTAAAAACTCCTCCCCACTCCCCCTTTTTTTTTTTTTTGGTGTTAAATCTTGTTTGGCTCACAAGAGAAAATGGTTTGATAGTGAGTCACGCTAGCACTCAGTTCAGGCCACATTTGGCATTACACAACATCACATCTGGCACATTGAAACCATGACTGACAGACTCTGATCAAGATTTGCGTGATGGGAGTAGCGGGGGTTATTGCAAAGCAGAAATGAGAGGCATCGGAGGAGCGATAGTGAGGAAGTGGCGAAAAAGCCCAACTCCCCTCTGCCTGCTCAAGCATTTCTATTAGCTCTTACTTTTCCACTGCACTATAATCCTACCCAGAAATTAGAAGAATGAGTACATGTATTTGCATGCGTTGTTACCTGTGTGACAACATCCAAAAGGATGACTGAAAAGGATCTACTGTGATGAGTACCACTTGAAGGGGGTGCGAATGGTTGTATAAAACATAGCCCCTTTCCTGAGGCAGTCCCCAAGTTGATGCTGGCACAAATAGCCACTCCTCACTAAGCAATGCCAAGTGGAAAATTGCAGCTGCCCAAGCTGGATGCATAAAACTCCCTTCTCAACAGGCTGTTGTGTTTCCCACATGAGAAGTACTCTGGTAACCCTTAAGCTATTCACCACCGAAACAGTTATCTGATGCCAAGAGAATAGCTCATCTTGTGCTTTGTACATTTTGCTGAGGTGAAGAACCAGTGACAGGTCTCATTTTATCAAAAGAATCAAACGAAAAACTACAACAATGGTTCCTTCACATTATATCTAGGTTTAAATGAGTAAAGCAGTCCCCTGCTCCAGAGGGGATCTCATTTTGCTTCAGATTTGGGAGAAGGCCACTCCACCTGGGGCAATTCAAGCTCACATCTCCCAGTACCTCTGCACCTATCACATAACTAAACAAAAAGCAGTGTTGGGGTGGTGGAGGGGGAAGAGGACCAATGTGGTTTTCCATGTTTTTTCCTTTTTTTCCCCCTCCTTCTTCAGGTGATTTGACTTTGCAGAAGAATAGGGTAGATCCCTAGCTATTAACCTCAAGGGTTATTCTCATCATCATTGGCCCAGTAAAGTTGTAGTCTTATTCTTCCAATGGTCGTCAGTGGTGACAAACAGCCCCCAAAATAAAAATGGGTATCTCTACAATCATATCACTGCACAGGAGAGTGGCTGTCCCAGAACTGAAAACGCTGACACTGGGGACCATGCGACCCCATTACCCTTCCTGGTAAATCTGCCTCTTGACCTGATTTCTGAAAGAGGCTCAGGTAAGAGGTTCCAGTACTGAGCCCAAATGAATACCTGATTTATAATAGGCTCAGATAAACTGGCAACGCTCCAGAGTAAGGTGGAAGTTCAGACATAACCCTCTGTAAGCATCTCCTGCTGTCTAATATTCCACATTGATTTTAGATGTCTGTTTTCAGTCAGCTGAGGATCCATATCCTAGATAACCTGGTCCACCTACAGAGATTTAACTTGGAGCTCCATACTCTGCTCTGGCAGGTAGGCACTAAAGTTTATATGTCAAAAGACATAACTTTAATCCTTCAGCTCCTCTACCAGTTCACCTCTTCATGTTCATATTCCTTCCTGTGACATGAGCCTACTAGCCACCCTTTATCACAGGCCTCTCGTAAAAACAAAAGCAGTAGTCTCTAAAAAAATTTGGATAGTGTGCAGAACTCCCTGCCATGCTGGTCAGGTGCTTTTGTCTATCTTCAGGTGTGCTATCATAAAGAGCTGAAAGTGGGGCAAAAGTCCATTAATCAAAGTGGCAGGGAGCAAAAAGAAACTGAAAGTAAAAAAAACCCACACCAAAAAAACCCCAAACCAAACCAAGCCCCCCCAAACAAGTAATGATGTTAAAAAACCCCAAAACCACTAAAAACCCAACAGAGGTCAGGATCCTTACATTTCATCAAGCTGTAGCACATAGTGTTTGAAGAGGAGCAGAGGTAAGAAATAAACAGCTGCTGCTTCCCCCACTCCCCTTTCCCTCTCCTCCCATACCATACCTGCTACCGAGTCAGTGAAAAAGGCAGAACCTAAAGCCAATGGTAGCTAGGCACCAGGCAACATCATGGCAAAGCCGTCCCTCCTGATCAGAGAAGTCGATCAGCCAAATGAGCAAGTGATGGGCAACACCTGTGTGGAGGGGAGGACTGGGCGTTACTGGAGAAGAGAAATGGTGTCCAAATTGTGAAGTTCTCCCCTTTAAAAAAACATATGACTTCTATCAGTATTCTTTTGGGAATTCAAAATTGTGATGGAATCATCAGGGGAAAAAACCCCACGATTGTTGATCACTGAGGATTAACAAAAGTCACATTGTCATTAGCCAATGGGGCCTTCTTAATGATGTTTGCCATTATTAGGTACTTAGGCTGAAAGTTGCCTTCCCACACAAGGAACTTGCCTTCCCACACATCTTTGTGATGAATGTATCAATTTGCTTCATAACTTGACCATAACAATGCAGAATTTTAGCTGTAAATTGCTGGTTTAATCTTTAATTTATGGCATAAATATGCTTTATTGTACAATATGCATAGTTTTGTATATTAACTATGTAGTGGCATTTTACTGTGGGCACATATTTCACCATTTAGATGGTATTTTATATTACTTGGGAACAGGTAAATTTGAAACACGTTGTTACATAACCTCCATTTTGGAGGAGATCTTTCAAGACAAATACATCAGTCTAATTTCAGCGCTTGGTGCTAAAATTAAATCTTCATCTACTTAAATGTGTGGGTTATGAGTGCAGCAGAACCATTCTCGTGTCAGTGAGATGAGAATCAAGTTCACAGTATGGAAAGATTACTTAATCTGAGACTTTTTTTGTGCTCTAGAACTTATGATTGACAGACTACCTTATTACTCTTCCTTTTTTTCTTAACTTTAAGAATATCTAATGAAATTAATCATAGCCTGGAGGAGACAGTTTGAAACCTGCTAAGAATTATACATGTCAGTGCAAGCTTTACAACTCACTTGGACTAATTTGCTACTGGCAAATATATCACTGTCATACACTTCTGTAAACTTTGCATTTGCAATCTTTTGAACTAACTGTGCGAGTTGAAGCACTAGTTTTGAAGTCTGAGAGACTTGATAGAAGCATTGATGCAAAGTTTCTGACTGGGCAGTAGCTCCAATAAAGCTGTAATGTTATGCTCCCTTGTCCTCTAGTAATACTTACTGTTTGGTCCATATCTGAGGCACAGATGAAGTTGAAAAAAATAATTTGTTTCTAAATAAAGCAAGAAACAGCTAGGGTGAAAAACCAGGGAAGCTGGTCTGTACAGGAGCTCATACTGTGCGTAACCAGATTGTACATTAGTTCCAGGCAACATCTTAAAATCGTTACTATCAACTCACACATTAATTCATTTTTCTTAGCTGGACAAATAAGGTTGTGTCACATTACAGCCAGGCTACCCATGTCTTTTATAAAAGCAGCAAAAGTTAGAGGAAAGTCTCCAGTCACTTTTGCCTCTTCAGTACCTGCCACTGCTGCCAGTTCCCTGTAAGTTATTGATTTCTATTTGAAACAAATACCAGAACAATATCTAAGCTATTAAAACTCCTGCACTAAAGCAAAAACCTTAATTACAACCTCCTATTCTCTTGAGTCAAGATATCGACACATCTGACTGTCACACAACCATCTGTTTCCAAAGTTGTTTTCCTTTATGTTGCTGAAGAAGCAGTAGAAGTTACAGCAGGACATGACTTGTCCTGTGGAGGACACACTTTCTCCAGTTTCAAGATTTGGAGATACCTGCTTATTTGCAGACTGTCTACTGCAGTTCCAGCTCTGTCAGATCCCTGAATTGGGATTATTAGCAAATTTAGTACATCCTGATGAATTCAGCTTCTGTCTACATCAGTGGTTGTCACAGACTTTTGTTTTCCTGATTCCAATACAAGTACAAATCTGATGGGATTTACAGTAGGTATAAAATCATAGAGTCATAGAATCCCAGAATGGTTAGGGTTGGAAGGGATCTCACAGACCACTTGGTTCTAACCTCCTGCCATGGGCAGGGACACCTTCACTGGACAAAGTTGCCCCATTCAACTTGGTCTTGAAAACCATCAGGGAGGGGGCAGCCACAGCCGCTCTGAGCAGCCTGTGCCAGGGCCTCACCGCCTTCACAGGGAAGAATTTCTTCCTAGTATCTAATCTAAACCTATCCTCTTTTAGTTTAAACACATTACCCCTTGTCCTCTCAGTACATGCCCTTGTAGACAGCCCCTCTCCAGCTTTCTTGTAGGCCCCTTCAGGTACTGGAAGGCTGCCATAAGTTCTCTCCTGAGCCTTCTCTTCCCCCAGCTGAACAAGCACAACTCTCTCAGCCTTTCTTCATACGAGAGGTGCTCCAGCCCTCTGACCTGCAGGTCTTTGTGGCCTGCCTCTGGTCTCACTCCAGCAGCTCCATGTCTGTCCTGCACTGGGCACCCTGGAACTGGATGCAGTACTCTAGGTGGAGGTCTCACCAGAGCTGAGAAGAGGGGCAGAATCACCTCCCCTGACCTGCTGGTCACTCTTCTTTCAATGCAGCCCAGGATACAATTGGCCTTCTAGGCAAAACTAACATATTAGTAAGAGTCAAAGGCTAAATTTTAACATGACAATCTCAAAGTACTTTTAAAAAGTGGCATAAGTATTACCTTCATTTTCTAGATGGGAAATATGGAATGGATGCCAGACTTGCTCCAAAACCTCAAACCCAGTTAATCCTAGGTATTCTGATTTTGCTTCTGTCAGCTAAAGGTCTTTGAGGACAAAAACACCCCCAAAAGTAAGTCTTCCCCCACTAAAAAAACCCCACCATGTTGCCAACAAATGTGTTTGCACACATATAAAGAGAGTCAGAGACAAAAGGATTTTTCAAAGATGCCTAGGAATTTGAATAAATATATTTAGAGATACCAGGCTATATATCTCAAATACATTTTGAGATCAGATCAGCTAGAGATCTGTATTCTCTAGCTATGCTGCCATGGGAATTTTGGTTGAATTTTGGTTAACAAGAGGCATAGGCACGTTAGTAAGCAAGGCAAACCTTGTCCTCATTCATCACAACTCTAGTCCCATCTGAGATGCTGTTTTACAATAAGCTTTTCATCTGTGTGAATAGACTTTCTAATTCAATACAGTAGGAAGTGATGAGAAACCCACGTACTCCCAGATTGTATTTGTGTTTAAAACACAAGCAAACAAAAAAACCCCAGCCATATAGGAAAAAAACAAAACCCCCCAAAAAACCCAGAGCAAAACTTTGCTTGACATTTAAACCCTTCTTTCCTTCGAGTTTTCTTCCTTTATGAATATCAGATCTTTTCTACGGAATGGTACCTGGTATGAATAAATTTAGAAAAGAGTAGCAAATATCAAGAAAATGAGGGATGAACTCTGATATCTTTTATGCTTTTATTAGTATTTTTATCAGTTCATGGGAAAAACCTCCTGGTAATGGATGATTTGCAAAGGGACCTGTCACAGAGCAGTCTCACAGAGACATTCTTAATTTCAGTTTAAAGCCTGGTTCTCCACTAAGGAAATGCTGCTATAATTCTGTACCAACCAGATGAAGCTGTTAGATCAGTCCTATGGTTTTAGCTGGTTCTTGGTGCCAGCTCTATACCATCAAAGGAGTTAGTTTGTCACAGCAAGCTGTTGGACCAGCAAGGAGCAAAGGGATGTGGGTTAGTCACACTGTACCGTGCTCTGCGTTCCTCAGGAATCAGTAATTTGCCTTTCTTGAAGATTAGCACTGCCAGTAAGAGCAGCTCTTCCCAGTGAATTTTATGAGGACGTTCAATTTCCAGAACTTTCCCTGCAATTTTATCACAAAACAACCTTTTCTTAGCGATATCTGGCCATGGTTTTCCTCTGTCATTTTTTGCCAAATATGCCACAAAACAATCCACCTGCTTTACCATACTTCTCAGTAAACATATAGGCCTTCAGAGGAAATAAACAAACAAGTGAATGCACAGTCCTTCCATTATTTTCCAGTTGTTGGTTTTGGTGTTCTCCCCCTGTCCAGCTGTAATTGCACATTTCCTAACTTGCAACATGGACAATCCACCACCAGTATATGCCTATGCCTTCCCAGTATCCTCCCACTCCTGATTTCTATGCATTAGCTTAGGAACAAGCTGTATAGCTGTCTGCCTTATGGAAGAGGTCAGTGCATTACTGATTTTTTTCTGAGGCTATACGAGGTTTTGGGCAGAGTCAGGAAGACTGTAACACTTTATGCATTTTTTTCGGACATCTATGATACTGCTTAATGAGAACTTTGACATAAGAGGTCAGTGAAATGGGAAAGAAAAAGAAAAAAGAAATAGAAAATTAAACCACCCTGTACTGAGCCTTCCTTCATTCCTTGCCCCAAGACACTACAACCCGCCCTTAGCAGAAGCTGTAATTGGGTTCTATGCTTACTTACATCCACATGAATCAAGAATGATTTTACAGAAGTCCAGGGAGTTAGGCTGATTTTAAACTGAGTTAGCTTTGGTACAATTTGGGGTTATCTTCATGGTTCTCTTTTTTACACAAATGTGATGTCTGCCAAATCTTTGTTAGTTCTTTATTAAAACATTAAATCAAACCATAAATTATCTCACTTGTTAGGGATATGGGGCAGCAAGGGCTTTCCTTTATCTCTGCATATAATGATACCAGTTTCTGCAGACTACTTAATTTCCATTTGCAAGAGAATTTCATGACTTGTGCAATGAACTCTGTGGCTCATGAAACTATGACAATGGTCTTTACTCCTTTCTTCTGGTTAATTGCGAAAAAAAATTTCATTGCCATGTTATAAAAGAGATTATTTCTAGGAAGAAAATTCCTGCCCGAGGTATAAGAAGGTGAGAGATTTCCAAGTTTTGTCTCTTGAGCATATTAATAGTGCATCAAGGTTTAGCCTTTCAGTATGAATTTAATAGAAGGGTTTTAGAGTTGTTTTTAGCAATAAAGAATTGAGAATGCCTCTGCCATGGTCAGAGACTAGCTGTCTGTCTGTCTTTTGGCAAGCACCCAAGTAAGTGTGTGGCAGCTGGTGACAAAAGCTATATGGCTAGTGGCACTCACCATTTTCTCATGATGGCTGAAACAGAGCATTGGCCTGCAGCAGTGGCTATTGGGTTCCTTACGTCTCCAGTATGGCTAGTGGGGGGACCTATGCAGATGTAAATGTTTATATCAAATATGCTCATTCCAATTGAAGCTGCTAGTATAGCTATACCCCTAAACAACAGGGAAATCTGTAGACTGCATGTCATCACTTCCCACTGGGGAAATGGGAGGGGAGAGGGGTCTCCTAGGGCTGCAGGAAACTCAAAAAATTGTATTCAGCTTTACTGTCTGCTACATATTTTATGCTGAAGGTGTTGCCTGGATGTGACCTGCTCTGTCTTGGACTCCTGACTTCAGTGTGTGTTTTTAGCAGTCCCTTTTGATTGGTTCGAAGGACGCCTGTGAGTGACAGTGGAAGTCCTTTCAGTCGGGAACCTGATGTGATGCCTCCACAGTCCCCGCTCTGGGGACTTCAAGGCATATCAGCAGCACTGAGTGACACTCTGTCAGTCTGCCATCATCTTCTTTCAGATGCCTTTTCCTCTCTCTGCCTTTACTTTGAAATTTCTATTGCATTCCCTCCCTAAGCCCTTAACAGTCTTTTTAGTCTTATCTGAATCTTTTGGTACATTCCCTTTCTTTAATTGTGAACCCCACGAGAGCCATGGTGCTAGGCAAGGCATTGCAGCTTTTCATTCCGCCAACACTTTTCTTCTTCTCACTGTTGTTGCATTTCTTGTTCTTCTAGACCTCATGAAGCTTGTGCAATTCTCTTCCCCTTAGATATTTGTTAGCTTTGTGCATTAAAGGGAAATACCATATTGTCTGGTTTTGCCCTGCAGCGAGGAAGGATGATCATGATTCATATACTGAATGAAAACTTAGATTCAAGGCCCTGAGGCATTGAAACAAGCCATACTACCTCTCTCCCCCTCTGACAGAAATAGTGATGTTGACAGAGAAAAGTATGGGATTTGGTTATCAAACAATGCCTTGATCTGGTGTTCCTGCTGATGGCAGACACTCAGCCAAGCTGCCTCAAAACCAAAGAGCAGCAACAAAACCAACAGCTTCCTCCCCATCCTGGGTGTGGCAATGGGCATCTTCAGGGATTGACATTGAAATTCTCTCTCACTTCAGTAAACTCAGTCTAGCTGTACTGAATACACCGGGAAAATCCAAAACATTCATCCACCATCAACTTTATGTATTCTATATATTAGGGCCTCCTTTAGAAAGCCTGATTAAACCTCCCAATGAAAGACTTTCAACCAAAGCTGCTGATTGATGTGTAAAACTAGAGTTAGGTTGCCTGTGCCACACCAAGATTTGATGGCAGCAGTGCAGGTATAAAACAAAAAAGGAAAAGAGAAATCTGGGTCCTGACAGACTATGCAGATGTAAAATCACAAGCTTAGAGTAGCAGAGCAAGTAGAAGTTACCTACTGGGATAAGAAGATGGCACAGAAAAATACACAAAATGAGTGTTGTTCTTATGTGTGTATATGTTTCTGTCTGTGTCTGTGCCTGTGTATTTATCAGCTCAGACAGTCTGAAAAAATAAGAACCTTAAATTATGAACTATTGCTATACGAGAACCAGAAGAAGACCCTGTGTTCATGTATCAGTAACCTGTGACACTAAATGTGAACAGACATCTTAGAATCCCTAAACCACCCATCACAGGAGAAGCTTATGACGTGTAAATGAGTCTGTGTAATGACCCAGTGACCCTCTTCCCTTCTACTCTGTGAAATGATGCAGCTGTCAAAAAGGTTTTTGTGTGCTGCAAAATTAGAAGGTACTGACACGGGCTTTTCTGGCCTGAGGCCCCCAAGAAGTGCTCATGAGAAGCCATACCTCCATCTTGCAGCTGTCCGGTCCTCAGAGATTAATCCTTTCCTACAGCAGCTTCAGCTTCCCCATGCAGGCAGGAGTCTGCAGTCCTGTGCTAGTTGCATAAAGAGGGCACCATCTGCACTCAAGTAAATACCACTTTGGCATCAGTCTGCCTCTGGGGAATGCCAAAACTAGCTCCCAAACTGACAAAGTGGCAGTGCTACCCTCAGCAGCCATGACCAGTGCCTTTACAACATCTAAATGATAAAGGAATTTGAAGATGCTGGCAGCAATTCTTCATCTATGTCACCTCTCAGATGGGCACCAGTGGTTCAACGTCCTTGGCCCTGAAGAATGTCCTCATATACCCGGCATGAAAAGCTTCAATGAGACATCTTAGTAAGAAGCAAGCTCAGATTGCTCCCTGCAGCCTACATTGGCTTCTTACACTCTTTGGAGTCTGCCTTTATTTTAAAGGCCAGATTGGAGTGTCGCTGAAAGGGTCCCTCAAGCTCAT
This sequence comes from Hypotaenidia okinawae, assembly GCA_027925045.1. Taxonomy (NCBI): domain Eukaryota; kingdom Metazoa; phylum Chordata; class Aves; order Gruiformes; family Rallidae; genus Hypotaenidia; species Hypotaenidia okinawae. Next base: position 102,864,371 of record BSDF01000001.1, read on the forward strand.
AAATGTAGACCATCATCAATAATTTTATTCCTATGTGTTGTGGTTTTGGGTGGCTGGGTTATGGTGGAGTAGGGGGTTACAGGGTTAGCTTCTGCAAGAAGCAGCTAGAAGCTCTCAGCAGGTTCAACAGTGTAAAGACCAGTCAGGCTCAAGGCCACACCCACTGCTGACCAAGGCCGAGCCCATCAGTGACAGTCACAGCACCTCTGGGAATCACATTTGGAGAAAGAAATCTGCAAGTGGGTGCTTTTTGCCACCAGAGAAGGGAGTGAGAAGATGTAGGAAACTGTGCAGGCACCAAGGTCAGTGAAGGCGGGGATGGGGGAGGAGGCACCCCAGGAACTGTAGAGAGAAATTCCCCTGCAGCCTGTGCAGAAGCCTGTGGTGGAGCAGCCCTTGGAAGATGATGGGGAGCAGAGATCCCACCTGCAGGCCATGGAGAGGCCCCATGCTGGAACAGGTAGAAACTTGGAAGATGCTGTGACCCATGTTGGAGCAAGGTCCTGGCAGAACCTGAAGCCCAGAGAGACAGAGAGATCCACACCATAGCAGGTTTGCTGGGGAAACTTGTGACTCCACGGAGGACCAGGCTGGAGCAATCTGGACCTGAGAGACTCAGAAACATTCTATGATTTTATGATTGTCCCCCCACAGAATTGACCCACGCTGGGGCAGCTGGTGAAGAGATGAAGCCCTGTGGGAAAGGACTTATGTTGGAGATGTTCCTGAAGGACTGTCTACAATGGGTGGGACCCCACGCTGCAGCAGGGGAAGGGTATGAGGAATGCACCCCCCAGCTAAGAAGGAAAACAACTTGTGAGGAACTGACCAAAACCCCCATTCTCCCATTCCCTGCCCCTGCCTGTGACACAATGCTGGGGGGCGTGGGGAGAGAAGGGAGAGAAGGGAGGGAGAGAAGGGGGAGAGGGGGTAAGAAGGGAGAGAAATCATGACTAAAGTGAAGTCTGCTAAGGAAGGGGTGAGGGGAGGTACTTCTCATTACCTGACTCTGGAGTCACTGAGTGTGCAGTGCAGTGTCATAAATTAGAGAGTTTTCCCTCCTTTCTCCTGTATTGAGTCTGTTTTGTCCATGACACTAATTGCAGAATGATCTCTCCCTGTCCTTATCTCGACTCCTAAGCCTCTCAATATATATTTTCTCCCCTGTCCTGAAAAGTGAAGTGATAAAGTAGCTTTGGTGGGCATCTGGCCTCCAGCCAGGGTCATACTCTATCACACTGAAGATTTTACAGGAAGGAGTTTCTAAAACCCTCACAAATTGTACTACTTTCTTTTCCAAGTAAAAAGCAGTCTTTAATCTTAACTTCTTGCCTAAACATAGGAGAAGCATAAAAATAGATAGATAGATAAATAAATAAATAAATAAACCCCTCACAATGCTTCATTGCACACAGACTCCTCCACAGGGAGCGGATGAGAAAATAAACATGACAGCTCTTAGTCATGTTGCTTACTGCTGTTCTGGAGGGTAATCTCATACTACGTTAGTGAGCACAATATAATGATGTACTTTAACTGGATCACATCATGGTATATGCACTTTTTCTCTGAGGTTACCATTAGATGCTCTGGAAGGAGTGAAAATGCACTGGAAAAATTACAGAGTTATATGCAATATTTTCTTTGTCCTGAGACAGAGCTGTGATACAGAACTAAATGCCCTTGCAATAGGTATTCTTCCCCTTTCAATTACTTGTACTTTCTGTCCAGCTTCATCTGTCAAGGTCCAAATTCTGATTTGCTTGTTTCCTTTACTTCTTCCTTTCTTTGTATCTCATAAATTTCCACCTCCCTATAAGTTAAATCAGCTCAAAGCCCTCAAAAAGGGAAGCACTGCCTGTTTGCCAGGCGTTGGCATCAGTGAGTGGAGAATGCTTCTCACTGTTCAGAAGCTCTGTGATTCTGCTGGTTGGACCCATTTCTTTCTGGACCCCTTGATGCTCTAGAAGTGAATGCAGACTGAAGAGAAGAGTGACAGGCTCCCCTTTTGTCCTGCACCTAGACGTGTCTCCCACGCTCCTGGTGTGTGCACAGCTTTGCCACCACTCTCTGCTCCCCCCAACCCCCACCACAAGGTTTGCTCAGCCAGCTGGCACAAGCCGGAGGATGTACTCCCCCGCAATACACCGAGTAGGGATGGTTACTACCCTCACCAGCTGACATTAGCGCTAATTTCCTGTAAGTTGCCACGGAATAAAGAAGGGGCCTCTTTCTAAAAAATCTTTCCGGCTTGCTTAAAAACACTCTCTGTCTTCTTTTCTTCCTGCGTGCAGCTTGCAGAATCAATAAGGCCCTCGCCTCTTTGCCTTGAGCAGCAGAGAAGCTATTGCTATGAACTCAGCAGGAGCAAGAGCTAGGGCAAGTAAGTAGCCCAGAGCTAATCAAAAATGCCCTCCCGTGGCTCAGGATGTTGCCAAGTGCTTGAAGCAGAACCAGAAGGTAATGTAGGATGACTCTTTTGTCAAGCAAGGAATCATCTTCATTATCCCCACTTGATTATCTCTGAATTTCACTAATTGCACTTACCTTTACCTTACACTTACCAACAGAACTTGGCCAAGTTTTGCTCAATAGCACTACTTTTGAAACAGTGTGTTTATCTCCTTATAGGTGTCTGATGACTATGAAAAGGGGTAAGTAGAATCTCTTTCACAGCAGCATATAATGCCGTGGCAGTCTGGTACAGAGACTTTGTATTCAATGAAATTACTCTTAGTACTCAACAAAATTTCAAGCAACCTTTACAGTTTAAAAGAAATCATGTTTGTTTCTCCTTACAGTATTCCTATTGCAAAAGAAACCTCCACCCCTAAACAACCCCAAATCAAACAAACCTAATCCAAACCCAAAACCCAGACAACAAGGGACTCTTGTCCTTTACTACTACAGAAGCTGGGGAGGAGGGCAGGTATTTTTTTTTGGCTGTTGGTGAAAATGATCCCTTCCTGGTATGTATAGATTTAGGGCTCCTTCTTAAAAAAAAAGAATCGCGCGAGGGATGCATTGGATCGGGGTCATCACTCTCGGCCAGGGAAAGACACAGAGCAAAGCGCAGTTGTTACCTGTGGAGAAACTTCTGGCTGCCGAAGGAAAACAGGACAGTACTAAAAGAATTACAACCTGACTGCAGAAAAACATAAATTTCATTGGGGATTGTGTCATTTGATGTCCTATGTAATTTTCCTTGTGTACACTGTAGATTTCCAGCATGCTTTGCCTTAAATCATGGGTGTACGACTTTGAGGACCACATGGAATTCTGCACCACTGTTGTATTTAGAAAGTATGTTATTGCTCATTAAAAATTGCCTAAGGGGACATATTTTGGTGTAGTGAAAAGAAGCAATTAAGACAAGAACAAATCTGCTGAATCTAACAGGGCTGTACATTTGTCAAGTGTTTGTCAAGCTTAGGTCATAGGAAAGCTCTTGCCATCAGAGATGCACAACAGCACTGAGATATCCTCTGCACAGAGGTACCCAACTATGTTTAGCATCTCTCTCTGTGCGTCTGGGACTTCACAATGGATCTCACAATGGTGGCCCCTCTCAGAATTTCTTCTTCCCTGTGACATCTGTCTCTCTCCCTTTGAGATCAGTGTCCTTCTTGCCCTTTAGAACATCAACTCAAGCATGGTAAATGGCATAGAAAACCTTGCATGAATTCTCTAGCTCCTTCCAGAGGGCTAAGCCACCACTTAAGTCCCACAGGTTTAAATGCTTTTCCAGCATTTGACCTCTTCATAAGGATGAATTTCTCCTACATTGAGGACAGCATCCAGAAAGTGTTACTTTGCCAGTCAGAAGAAAGTATAAAGCAATACACAGTAAACAGTACATAAACATCAAATAAAATAATAGAATTTGTAATTATCTGTAAAATATCAGTGTCTCAGATTATTTCCTTGGATAACTGTTTAAAACCTTGAAGTTATTTAGAGATGTGTATGGTTACAACAATTCTACTGGAAACAGCAAAATCTGCTCAGTGAACAGTCTGTGTACATTCAGCCACTGGTCTAAATCAACTCTGCTGCCAAACTGGCAAGCACCGGGAAATATATTAAATGAATAGACAATTCAGAAATGTCCAACAGATAACTAAAATTGAAATTTTATTTTTTTTTCAATAATATTCATCAGACATTTTTCTGACAAGACTTTTCTGAAAGATGAAGTGCAAATGGGAACCCTGTAAGAATGTTTAGAAGAATTGTACATGACATTTTTTAAGCGCCACCAAGTACACATTGAATACTTTGTAAGTATATAGGCATAGCAACATGCAAGTGTCATGTACCCAACATTACAATATGCATTTTGTCTCCTTAAAGTTATTAATGAGGAAATGAAAGAAAGTAAAGGTGTCTCATCATCAGTGCAATATGTCTAATTCCCAAGGATTTTCTTTACAGGTTGGTGGTTGTATTTCCGAACAACTCGAATACATCCTTCCCAAGGCCTTAAACTGCCAGTGCGGAGCAATGCAGAGTACACCGGAGCTCCTAGGAGAATACGCTTACCCTGGCTATGAATAGATGAAGTTGTTATAGTCCTTTTACAAATTATGCCTTATTATTTATTCTAGGAAATGTCCTGCTGAACTGAAGGGGTTTTGTAGTTATAAAATATCTAGGCTAACGGTAAAGGATGCACAAGGAATGCTTTATAATTCTGTTGGAAAAGAGCTAAATAGCAACTCAAACATGTGCATTAAGGACTCAAGCTTTGTTCTTTTGAAATCAATAGGCATATTGTGCTCAACTTTCATGGAAGCAGGACATATATATGAATCCAGTAATCCATGAGTTCACTCTCTCGGCTCACTGTTTAGGCAGAAGCAGATGATTGTAGGTCATATTTGCATATCTCTATGGAAGCTATATAGGGATACAAGCAAATTTGCTTTCACTGAAAAAGGACAACATGTGCAACTGCATATTTACTAACATTAATCAATATGCATAGAAAGGAGAGAAAGAGGAAGTGATAAAGAATTCAGTCCAGCAATTAAAGATTTTTCTCCTCTTCATAATCAACGTAAACAGCTGATGATGATCATTATTATTTTCCTTACAAGTTATTATTTTAAACCCCCTTCTTTTGAACCTATTATGAAAACCCTTCAATGACTGCATTGTAGAAAAAGACTAAAAAAATGACCATGTTTAGAAGAGAATAGCATCAGTGATTTTTAGCACTACGCATAAGGGCAGGGTAAGGCCATCTGTAGTTTTTGCTGAACGGGGTGATCAGAGCTCACACATGAAACACTGCTGGCTTGACCCTGAACAGAGGGAAAGTGCTAAATTGCTGACCCCAACAGGCTTGTCTTTGCACCTGAAATCTTAAAAAAAAAAAAAAAGAAGAAATAAAAAAATCTTGAACTTTTCCTTAATAGTAACACAGACCGATCCTTTTAGAGGAAGGGCCTATTTTTTCCCCCTTTTTTTCCCCCTACCTCCTTTCCAATTGGACTGCTGCTTTTAGCCCAGCAGAGAATAAATTACTTAAGACACAGAGAATGGAGAGCAGATCGATCGTAAACGCTGAAGCCACAAAGAAGGGTTTTTTTTTTTGGCATCTACTGAGACACTCTGGAATCCCTATTAGCGTGGAGTCATCACAATGGCTTCACATCATCTCCCATCTGGCTGTGAATACATTAAACACCACTGAAGAAAACGAACATGGGTTGGCAACAAGATGATTCCTAGATGCTGGAAGAATTCCCTTAAGGGCTGCTGGAAGCACACAGAGCTTGGAGCATCCCGAGAACATGGAGTGATACAGAAGTGTGCTGTTAAACCATGTTTTTACCCTTATTTCCTCCTGAGTTAAAACAAGTGTGGAGTGCTGGGTTGGATTCACCGGCAGCGGGAAGGAACTGTGCTAGCTTCTGTTAATGCCAAGTAGAAAAATCCCATTTGCTTTAGAGGTACTAGGTCCGCTCTGAAAAACCACGCAGGAAGTCCCACTCTCAATCAGAGCTTCTACTCTGCTCGGTCGGCATCAAAGGCTGCTCTATCCATTTAGTTTCCTCTTGTTGTTTGCGGCAGTTCTTCCCTGTCCCCCATGCATCGAATACTTTTAATGTAAACATGCCCTGGCAATGTTTAAATAAGTAAAAGACATGTCAGGATATCTCGACAGCATCGGTATTGCATATTTAATTCAAAAGCTTGCATGTGCTTTTAAAAGTTTCTCTTCAAACCTGCATTCTTTACGGGGAAGAGCTGTGTCGCAGTTGGACTGCACATCATTATCTAGTGCTGACTAAATATTGACGTGTTATAGCAGTTCATTTTTAAGCTGTTTGGATTGAATCCCCAGCCAGTGTAAATTGGCCCACATTTAAGGCAACAGAGTGAAGCTGATCTATACCAGCTGAGGCTGTGTCTTTATGCCCTGTTTAAAGCTCAAACTATCCCAAAATTCGTAAAAAGCAGGGCAAGAATTACAAACCCAGACGACATATTTTTTTTTCCTCTATTTTTAACAGAAAACATTAAATACAGAGTTCTCATTTCCAGACTACACCAAAGATTCAGTAGTATTTGAAAACGTATACAAATATGTCATAGCTAGTATTTAGACTGAGAGGTAGATGTCATATCCTAGGAATAGAATCGTGTGGAATGATGCTAACAGCAGTTGCTAAAAACATCTATTTGCCTGTGACACAGGGCACAAAGGAGGGTTATAGCAATGGCAACCACAAGAAGGCTTACAGCACCCTCTTCTTTCGCTGCTCTATGTTATCTGCCTTTTGGTGTGTTCCTTCTGGAAGGGTGTGACGGAAAAGCATTGAGAAGCAAAAAGACCAGTAATACAAAACTTCCCATTTACAAAATGTTAGTGTTATCATGACAGGCATCCTCTGTACTTAGTGGAAGCATTTTGTACTTACACTTTGAGATTATCTGGGGTTACTGAACAAGTGGTGAAAATTCCAGGTGAGGTGAGTCAGCAAAATAGGGGTCAGAAGAAGGCAGCTCACTCTCTCTGTTGTTCATGCTAAAAATACCAGGGCATATGGCAGCATATTTCAGCATCTTAACATACTAGGCTCCCTTGAGAACAGAAAAAAAGAGGAAACCTGTGCTGTTGAGCCAGAAATAGATTACAGAACAGTACTGCCAAACGCACAGAGTGCTGGCAGCAAAGCCATTAGCAGAGTCAGTGTCTTCCTTTGCCTAAAGGTGTTTCAGCGATATTTAATGAGCCTCAAAGAAATGGCAAAGCTCATGAGAGCAAGGGGTGGTATAAGAATTTCTATACATTAGTTGTCATTGCAAGAAGAGGAATTACACATATTGCATTAGGACATCCACTGCTTGTGTATGTTCCTTCCATTTTTAGCTTGTGACTGTTAGGGGTTACCCCTCTGCTCGAAATAATCAAAATGCATATTATAATTACACGGTTTTCCAATACCCATACACAGCAAGTACAAGATACTTACATGTAAGTACACTGTATTTACCTATATTTTTGCATAGTTTTTAGTGTGTACTTTGTGCCACTTAATAAAAAGCATTACTCATTATTTTTGTTGCTGCTGCTTGTTTTTCTCTATTAGACAGCATATTCAATTAAAGTTGAAGTAGCTGGATTTTTGGTATGTTCATCACAGATTACCAGTTCCTAGGAGTGTAGAGACTGGACACTTGGAGGAGTCTGGGCAAGCGGTGGGGAAAGCTGCAGTGAGAACATGACGTTTCAAATCGCCTCCTTAATTAAGAAATGCAGTACCAGATCAGTGGTGCTAATTTAAGAAACTTACCTTTAATTTGAATGGAATTGTAAAGGTAAGAGCGCCGTTTTCCTTTTGGTAACACTTTACAATAAGTGGCACTAAATTACACTATAACTGCTATGTTACAGGGAATTACATGTAACTACACTGTAACTGTTGAAATAGCTACTGTACATGTGCGTACATGGTAACTTCAGTGCTGTTACAATCATGAATTACATAATTACAGATGATTCTGTCCTTTCTTTTCATTGAAATAGTTATATATATATATATTATACTTTAATGAAAATACACAAGATGTTAACTTTCATGTCTTATTCAGAGAAGTTGGTTTTCTTCACGTATTCCTTTAAAAAGGGAGTCTCAGTGCAAGACGAACCATCCTTAAGTAACGTGGAAACTTTTTTTAAAGTGTTCTAGCTTAAATTCTGAGCCTCAAGTTAAACATCAGGTTCCTTAAACTATTTCTCGGTTTGTCAGATGATGCTAAAAGAGTGGGAGGATGCACCGCTTGTCTTCCAATGCACCGCTTTCTTGTTCAAATCACAAGAATGTTCTTGAAGCATTAGGAAAAAAAAAAAACCCCCACAAAAAACAGAACCCAAAAAACCCTGCGTCAAAAAGTTTAGAAATAATCAGCAATTGACACTGTAAACAGTACACTGGCAGAAACCGGCTACCTGGTCTTGAGAAAACTACTCTGCAAGTGCGTGTGGGAGAGGATGTCACACACACCTTAGCAAGGGTGATTCCCATTCAGAGCCTCCGTTTTACGCATTCGCTGAGTACCTCACACCATCGCCAAAGTGGTATTGGAGAATGGGACCTTGGGCAAAGGGAACGGACTCCTGGCTTTTAGTCTACTGAACGTCACTAGCCTTGAGCCGTGGTTCTGCTTACAAAAAAAGAGGGATGCCTCTTTACACCGAGTGTAGCGGTTTAAACCCATGAAGAGCAGGCAGGCCTGCGAAGCGCTCTCCAGGCCGAATGCTTGGTGCCGGGTTTTTTCACACCAGCTTTGCCCAGATGCAAGGGACATTGCCAGGCGCAAGAGCATGGAAGATCAACTCTTTTAAAAAACAGGACACGTGAGAAGTTTTAACTGAATACCAATGAAATAAATAACCTGTTTAAACAGGACAATTTATATCTCTTTTTGCAAAGTCGAAATGCTGTTTCTGTGCCACTGGATGAAAATGGTTTGGAATGGTTACCCCAAGGGCAATCCTGTTTTTGAAGGTCCTACCTGTTTGGGCCACGGTTCAAGTAATAACCCTAATACTCAAGCAAGCTGGAGTTAGGAAGAATGAAAATAGCCGTAAACACCGCGCTGGTGGGGAATTCCACGTGAACAAATAAGGCCCTCGCCCAGGGAAGCACTTATTTTTAAGCATATGAATAGTGCCTTACAGTCCTATGGAAGTTCTCCCACACCTGCAGCTGAGCATGAGCTTGAATGCTTAGCTGAACACGGGACCCATGTCCTGAAACAGATCTGTGTCGTATGTGACACTGTGTTGTAGCTAACGTAACTTACTGTTGTGACAAGAACCCATATTTTTGGTATCAAACTGAGCGACTTCCTTTGCCAGCCTTTTACATGTGTATGTTTTGAAAGACATGAATATCTTGTAAACCTATACTAGTTTTCAATGTGTCTAGTAGCACCTACCTGGTTCTCTCAAACTACCATATTATATTAACATATTATTGCATTTTTCCACAGATGGGTATGGAGTGAACTGTAAAAACAAGCATGCAATCACATCAATGCAGACTTATTTCTTTAAAATGTCATACTGTATATGATTTATTATGTTAACACTCAACCACATCATATTATTTATGCCTGTATATTTTGAAAAAAGTGCTGCTTTGATTGACGTCACCCTTTTTTCTTAGAAATTAACAAGATAAATGTTTCAACAAAAACAATTAAAATACTCTAATATTGTCCTTAAAAGGTTTATACTCTTCTGATAAATAATCTGACACAGCACCTTTATCTCCCGTTTCACCATACTACATGATGCCGTATTCCAAATTCTCCCTTCCCCACATAAAAATAAAATCCCAGGAGAAAGTCCTTTACAGCAGACCATCATGCTTTTAGGCTTCACAAGTACAGCAACCAGAGACAAATACTCTTTCATCAAAGGTGCAAAAACTTAGGAGCAAGACAAGCTCCAGCTAGACTAACTTGCGTTCTCCAGTGTAGAATCATTTCCCAGAGCTGTTATGGCAACCTTTTTATTTCATTGGAAGAGGATATAAGCCGATGGGCTTACAGTGTTTTGTTGTCATATTTAAGAGCATGTGATTTTTCAGCTGTCAATTACACAAAAAATTTCAGAAATAATCCAAACAGAGACTTTCACTGTGGAGCTAAAAGCATGGCAGGAATTCTCTATCATTCACGGTGACATAAGTTTGTACCTCACAAAATGCATAGACAGGAATTTAATATAAAGAATTAGTCCATTTACTGTATACACAAAACATATATCTTTTGTTTTAACACCTCTATTTTTTTCTTTTTTTTTTTTTCTTCTTTTTTTCTTTTTTTTTTGGCAAACCAACATAGAGAAGCAGCTCTGGAACTGCCAAATTAAAAATTGAGAATTTTAGCAACTCAATAGTATTTTTAAGGATAGTAATCAAATGTGGTTGTAATTTAAAACCTGAGGCTGTGCACTGGTTGTTAGCTTAAAACTACCTTTCCATATAACATTGTGCTTCCATTGTATAACAAAGAAAAAATTAACAAGAACTAGAAAAGTTTGCTGCTGAACAGTGCTAGGACATACAGACAAAAAGTACTAATACATGTTACCTACTTAGAATATTGATTTGAGTCATATCTAAAGGGATATAATGGACATTAGAAAATGCTTACTTGTGACTGACTTAGCTACTGCCAAAAAAGTTAAATATGTATCAAATAATGTTTAATTGAATTTATTATATGCACTATATACAGATACTAAAATGCCTTGCAGTTGTGCCCCATGAACACTTCAAATTTCAGTAGGCAGGTGAGTTCATGTGAAGCAAATAAATTATAAAAAACAGAAATTACTCAGAAAGATCTCTAATCTTTGTGATTCCAAAAAGCAGTAAAAGGGCAGGACAAATTTGTTTCAAATGAAGCACTAGCATCTAACTTTGCAGAATTTGTATAGCTAGCAATTCAGCATGTTTTTACCACTGAAACATGGCACTGTTGTCAAGGTACCATCTAGAACATAACAAAACAAAGCAAAACAAAACAAAGAGTTTGGTGGAATGATAGGGGTTTTTTTCCCACCAAATCCAAGCATACAAGAAACTACACTAAAAAGATTTCAGTTTGTGTTTCCTAGGGCATGTGTTTCAAAAACAAGTTGCTTTTTTGAATTATAGATAGACATGTATAAAACAGTCTTTGTAAACCTCTAATCTTAGACTTAACATTTTAAGTAAGTAAATTAGGTCCTTACCTAATAGTATTTGTTATGAATATCATTCTATGACATACTAGTAAGGACATGATGAAAGAAAACTGAAAAAGAAGAATGCTGCATCACATTTAAAAATGTAGAAACCTTGGATTAAGATGATGATTAACATTGTTAAGGCTGTATATTCAAGCACTGTATGTTAAGAGAGCAGTGGATATGAATTTTAGGCAATAAGAAATGTCCTGCTTTACGCATGATACTGTAATTATAGAATGATGATGTCAACAGCTGATTGTTGGCATAAACTGGCTACTTAGAGCAAGTATGCAAGTTAATAAAGATAGCAGAAGATGGCAGAAATGAATTCTGAGAAATGATGGCCAGTTTTCTCCAGCAGTCAGCCTGATAAGTAAAACTCCAAGATTCTAGCTCTGCATCTAAATGAAATACTCTTTTTTCTCCTCTGCATTGACTTGGCTGCCTTCTGCATTGATAATGGCTGTGTCGGCATCGGGTGCATCTTCAGCTCCTTTTGCTTCATTTGTTAAATATGTTCCTGTAGGGACCAGTAAAACAAGGAAAGAAAAAAAAAAAAAAAGATTACCTTTTTTTTTAGCTTTATGCTGCATTATAGGAAGCACATTTCTAACAATGCTCCAATTGCTACAAGTACTTTTACACAGTTTTAGTACACATCATGCAGGCATGCTCAGCTTTCTAATTTGTCTAAGAAACATTTACAGTATTAGTACTGATAATGCATGTACACATATTCAAGTACATCCACAACAAAGAACTTTTTAAATAAAAATATGCTTTATCTAACCGCAGTAATATGCAATATATTTTGCAGTTATGGAGTAAGTGGTAAAATCTTGGTTATTTCATGGGACAGATACCCAAAAAACCCAAACCAACACTGAAGATTTGGATATACCTAAATGTGTATTTCTAAAATAAAAAAAAAGGCCATTGATTATTTTTGTATTTCTATTTTTTTTAGTTATTGTATCTATACCTTAATTTTACAGAACTGTGCCATAGTAATTTCCAAGACTCATAAAATTGAGTTATTTTTATTAACTGCACCCACTCACATTGCACTATCATGGAGATTTTGATCTGCAGGATATGAATAAAGAGAATTGCGCATAATAGTCAACTTTGCCATTGTGAAAAGTTTTATGTATGTTGGTATAAGATGTATATATGTTCCTTCAGGACAATAAAACAAAAGATCCACACTTTCAATGGTTCATTTAAAAAAAAATCTTGGTTTTCCAGTGCACAATGCAATCAAGTTAAAAAGATGGTTTTTATTAGCTTGTGTCTGCTAGCTATCCAACCTCAAATAAGACTTAATGAGTTAATACAAACACTAATCCTCTCTTCGCTTTTCTTGGATTTTTGGTAGGGATTTAGCAACTGGTTAACAGCTGTTTAACAACTGGTTAACAGTTTTAACAAACCGAGATTTAACAACTGGTTTACAAACCATTCAGAGGTTAAATCTCTAGAAATGACTTTGTAATTAACAAGGTCAAAACAGGATCATAGAGAAGCACAGTCAGAAGATTGGGTCACTCCATCCCTGTTACCTCTAATGGTGGTGGGGACTGAAAATGAAGGGAGTGGAATTTGTAAGGTTAAATCTCTGAATGAAGTAAAGCTCAGTCCAGGAATGAAACCCTTATTCCAGAGGGATTATTGCTTAAAGGAGTCAGTGATCTGAAAAGTCACCACTGGCCCCTAACACTATCTTGTAAATACACACTCCAAGTATTAGTGCAATTTATTAAAAGGAAAAAAAATATTGTTTCCTCAATGTAAATACATTCTGCTGAGTTGATAGCCTAGTGAAAAATATGAGATCATGTAATCAAATGCCAAGAGCTAAGGATTAAAACCAAAGGGCAATCTTATCTCTCAGTCTCTCTAAATCACTGACTTATGGTATGACCTTGGGCATGTAACTAGATGTCCTTTGCCTTAGCCAGTCCACTGGAAAAGTGGGTAAAATTCAGGCGCTTTGCTGACGACTGGACTGTGAACTGAGCTTTCTTTTCCAAATCATTTAGCAGATGGGGGAAGGCAAAAGGGAACAGCACTCCCACGTGAAATCGTGCCTTGCTTCCAAAAGTGACTGAACTTCCACTAATCCGTCTTACCTTTATGTCTTGCCAGGTATCGCCCGAGGAGAATGATAGAACATAGCGTTACAAAGACAACTACAGCCACTATCCCTCCTATAAGAGCATGGTCAGGTCCGGTCTGTCCAGCCAAAGCATTTGGATCTAGAGGGAGAAGCAAAAAGCAAAAGTGGTCCTACACAGACAAAAACTGACAGGAAAACTCACAATACCAAGTCTTATACTGATCATCCTGAAAATAGGGCATTTCCCTCTTTAATATTCAGCATGGTTATTCCCACTTTTACTACCAGTATCTTATCAACAACATAGTGCTGCTTGTATTCCCAGATTGTTAAAGCCCTGAGGACATCACAGTTATGAAAAATATTACCTTATTCTTCTTTGGCAGAGGTTATTAAATGAAAAAGGTTTCTGGTTTTGTCCTCTCCATTTTACAACTGAAAACCTGGCCATAGCTATTTATAGAAGGAGAAACAAGGAACTGAGAATTGGGGATCAGATAGCATCAGCAGAATAGTGTCTGCATAATACATAATTTATAGAACTGATTCTCAGTGGGGATCCCTTATATATTCTCTTCCTCTCATTCCTATCCGATTGCACCAGAAATAAAAAGGCAGATAAAGCTCAGCCGTGCCAAGTTCCTCTGCACATGGCTGAGTTTGCATGAATTTGGTCAGATAAAGGTATCAGGCAACATGAAAGATCATCATTCAGTCTCGAGCGTCAGTTTGTGAATTAACTACGAATACTCAATTAACACTCAACGTGAGCAAACGGTAACAGATACAACAATGTATTAGCAGGCTCACTTCACTAACTCTGTGCAGACCGCTAGGCACACTGCCAGATCCAAGCTTTCTGTGGTGGTCATTTGCCCATTCTGTTGCCTGGTGCTTCACAAAAGTTGCAAAGAGGCAATCATGGGAAATGGCACTACTGAGGGCTGAGTAATTCTTTGGAGCTTTTGAACAACGATCTAGCAACCTGTGACTGTTGACTCACCTGAAATATGCAAAAGAGGGTAAAAATTCAATCTAAGGATCACGGTAAGATTTCTATTGTAATGAAAATGCCTCTGCTACGAAGTAGTAGTAATTCTCTGAAGACGCTATTAGCATGTACTGTATGTTGCAATCAGTCTACTCTCACTGCTTCAAGGGCATTTGCCTTGTAGGAGCTGTTCATATTGTACAAATAGTTTGCAAACAACTTCTTTGCTTTGCAAAAGGGGAAGGCAAGAAAAAGTATGTACAAAGAAAAGAGGGCAAGGCTGTAAAGATGACAGAAAGGCCTCTGAAAATTAACCATAATTAACAGTCTGCAGACCAGGATCATTGTATAACAGTAAGATGTACAGGTATGCCTACATACACGCAGGTGTACATAAACAGAACATTATATAGATGAAAAAAAAAGAATCATGTTTTTGCCTCCTATTGTAAACTGTTGGGCATGCTGAAACTAAACCTTCAGGTCTGCTGGAGTGCAGAACACTGGCCACTGCTACAAGTGCAGTTCTGCTCTTAAGTCACTGAAGTCACCGGGCATGGCTTTGCTTACTGCCACCTTCCTGAGCTCCCACATCATTCTCTTCTGGCTGCTAAGAAGACTCTGGGGAAGCTTCCCACACCGCTTCTGTGGTCATGGTGGCAAACAGTAGGTACTGGACTCAGAAAAGCTGAAAATACTTTCTGAAGTCAGCTATGTGTGCCCCCTCCTCTGTTTCTGTGGACCTCCTGGCATGGTGCTACTGCCGGCGTATGAGTATACTCATCACTACTGCATGAGTATGCAAAATCAGTCCAAGGGTACATCGGCCCTATTTTGGTGATTAAAAATGACCCTGAGTTCTGTGAGCTACCATTCTCACAGGGAAAAAACAAGACAGCTGAAGTCCTGCCTCCCTGAAGCAAGAGCTTGGAGCATGAAGCCATCCTTTCCCAGGCCTTGCAAAGACCCTGTTTTTCTGAGGGGAGTAAGGAGGAGGCATCTCCTCGCTTGGGAAACTGGGAGGTGACATCTTGATGTGGAATTGTCAGCCTGCTCAAGCCATCTAGCAAATTCCTCCTTGTGTGGCGCCTGTAGCAATGTTACCATAAGCCTCCTCCCTGCAGCAAAGAAGGCAGCACCTATTTGGGCATGAAGGACCAGCAACATCCCCAAGCGCTGCATGCGATCTGCAGGAGATGCTCTTCCCCAGCACTGGGCCAGGAGCAGCATGCACGTTTTCCCGCTAGAAGCTAACTCCTGCTAGTGTGCTAGCAGTAAAATTACAAGAATGAAAGGAGATATTTTAAGGGATAATATACTTCCCAATGCAGAGTATAATCCAGAGGTGGGTTAGTGCAGCATTTTATCTAAAGGCATTTTTTTAAAAGCTGATTGCAGTTGTACAGCTTTAGCGCAATACCCAGATTTACAACGCATCTCCTCCACAAGCTTTAATAAATGTTATAGACAAAAATCTTCACAATACACTGAGATGAATATGCCTCTGTGTTTTCAACCTCAAGTGATTTCCTATATATAGCTACTTGCTCCTCCTCTGCCATATCTGATGCGACTACATGAAGTGACCTAATGTCAGCATAAATACAAGGTCCCAACTTTTTAGTGGGGATTAATGTGATTGTACTGCTGCTATATGTTGAGAGTTTTCACCTTTAAATTAATTAAGGTATTAATTGGAATACAAGGGTAGTATTGCATTTCTGCTATAATCTCTTAACTTTGGTATCAAAGCCAGATTATATTGATACGTATTGCTAGACAGGTTTGTCCCTAGAAAAACTTGTACATGACCTATTACTGTTATGTTACCACTGAATAACTTCTTTGTTAAAAAGAAAAAAGGAAAGGAAGAAGGATGAGATGGAAGGGAAGGAAATAAAGATTCTCAAAGGTGGCCAACATTTTATTGGGAAACAAGTACTCTTTCATCTCAAAATGAAAATCTCTACAACATAAACAATACTCTGAAGAGGAAGTGCACCTCAGAAATATTCTCCTCATAGAAAAATAATGTTAGCATTAAATATAAATATGCTATACATTATGCATACAGAGTAATGCACTACACTTTTGCCTTTCATAAAATGACCTAAGCCTCATGAGTAAATTATAGATCCAGGGCTATCTATCTTCATATAAATAATTAGTATGTCAAAATGTGCCTGAACAGTACCTGAAAGATAGAAATACAGGGGTTTGAAACTATGTCATTTGTGTTTTATATATTTATACAGTGAACATGTATTATCCAAGTGTTCTGGGAATTTGTACTAGCAGCTCCCATTAAAGTTCCTGAAATTGCTAAGTTTGCACTTGAGCACTGACCACTCAACAGTTTGCTTTCCAAAAATAGAGCACTCTTTAGAGTGTTTTTAGATTCCCATTATAAGCTTCATGGACTTTACCAGGTAAACCCTACCCTGCCACAGGCATAACTCCAGCAAATGAAATCTTGAACATGTAACTGTGTAATAAATACTTTTAATCTTAAAATATATCAGCTTAGTCTACTAGTGTTTTAAACATAGACTATTTTCACTGCACGAACACAAGCAGCTGCAGTAGTTATGGCTTGAAACAGTGAAATTAGTATTTTGCCATCAGACTAGATCTTCCTCAAAGATCAGCTCTTCCTCACCCTTTGATAAGAAGAAGGAAATCTTATAGAAAGATGATGACACAGAAGCTCATAATTCTCTTTTGTTAGCTTTTTTGTCTTAGATTTAGGAAGCCTCTTCAAAATATTTATTGCTGATGTTATGAAGTCGCCCCCATTTTCAGCTTCTGGGATTTGAACTGTTTCCTCACAAACTTATCAAATTAAGCTACTTAAAATGACTAAGAGGGAAAAAAATATATCATTCGTTAACAAATAGAACATGCCAGATAATTTTCAGATCTATTAAATAAGTAGATCTGTGCTTTTTGCAACCCGCTGACAAAGTTTCACTGTAGAATATTTTTTATATGAATTCACACATTAGTTAATCAGAGAAATTTCAGAACAGTTTGTCATGCTTTTGCATAAAGTACATGTTAATTATTCATCTAGTTTCATTTTCTTCCTGCATAAGTTTTCTTATTTATGCATAGTTGACTTGACTGAGCAGGCTGCAGGGAAGGGTCAGATAACCCTTTCCTGAGCAAAAGGAGAACAAGCACATTTGTGAATGCTGAAATGGCATATTTTGGAGAATACATGCTCAAGTAGGTGCCTTTATTGCAGAACTTTATTAACAAGTGGTTTTGGCTCAAGTGCTGAAGTTTTAAAAAAATCACTCTGAGCACGAGCTACACCCAGGTTTGAGGTATCCAAAAAATAATTTGTTTTTACCATTTCTACTGAAAGAAAAATTGAAAATAGGGGTCCTAATTTGCTGTGGAGCTTAAATAGCTTTCAAAAAAATGAAGACACATCAAGCAGTTGTATTATTCATAAATTGCTCTTCCTTAATGCTGGGAAAAGGACAGAGATCTCCCATTTCTCAGAGGAGCACTGAAACTACCAGCCTACAGTGATTTTAACTGATTTCTTGACTAACCAATTGCTGCCACAAAGCTGAACTGCTCCAGCAAAGGATGCTGGGGCAACCTCCATGTTACAACTGATGTGGCAGAAAAGAATCTCTTCAGATTATTCCGTTTCTTTCCCCAGAGCTAGAGACTCACTACCACCCCCAGTACAACTTGCCAATACTTCACACCGACTCAAAATCAGATCAGTAAAGCAATGTGTGTTTGAGGGTGGGGAAACACAAAATGCAAAAAAATTCAATAGACTGTTCTGTCCTATTTGAAGGACTATTGAATTGTTGCAGGTGAGGGCAGGGTGAAAATGGGTGGTGGGATCCAGTGAATGTTTACGGAGAAAATCCAGCAAGGAATCACAAATCATGAGACATCTAAAGCTGCACCACTTTTAAGTGCCTCAGCCAGGGGAAAGAGAACTGAAAAATCTATGGGAAGCAACTAGTTTTGGGTTTTCTCAAGTCCACCAGTAAATGTAAGTTAAATTAGCAATACTACCCACTGAAAATTTCTCTGCATTTCAGCTTCATTTCCTAAGGAGAGATAGCTTGTGTGATGATGCTCTTTCACCATCTCCAATTTATTTAAGAACCATGGATCTATTATGATGAGTTTTAAGAGACAGTAAAGTTCTCAAGATTATTGTTTTCCTATAACTAACCTGAGAGGATAGGTTGCTGCAGGAGCTCAGATCTTACCAGACAGCAGAGAACATATAGGAAGGATGCCTTTAGAAAAACCCTAACAGAGACAAAAGCTTCAGTCCAAACCTGTGCTTGAGAATCAATTTTTCATTAGAGGTGTCTCGCCATTTTCAGTACTTTGGTGTCCAATATGACACAGATCCTGTTTGAAGCTTTTTCACATGGTTAGGTGGTATTTAAAACATTCTGAGCCCTTCCCACTTCACCTTTCTCCTCTTCCCCCACACCTTCTCTTCCTTCTTGTCTCATAACAGGTCAGCTCACTCTACAGTATTTGTAGAATTCAGTTTAAAAGGCAGTCAACCATGAGGCACAATCTCATTGGAAACCAGAGATTTCTTCCTGCAGCTTAGGGAACAAACTTGGTTTTACAAATATATTTAGGCTAATATTCACCAGATTTAACTATAGGGTCCATATAATTTTTAACTGTCCCACAAATGTAAGCTGTGGGAAAAACAAAATAACCCAACCAACCAACAAAAAACCCCAAACCAACCAACCAAAGAAAAAAAACAAACCCTCACCCTCAAAAAACTCCAACAGAAACCTCAATTATTTGTCCATTATCAGTAGGAAAGAAGACTAAAATAGGAATTTACTCACAATATGGATAGGAGGTAGGACTGAAGTGATAGCTGACAAGGTATTAGCTTTAGGAAAAGCAGCAGTAGTGCTTTCTGTGATAAATGCTGGTAAGCAGAATTTCCCCATTTTAGCATCTTAATTTGGGCACCCCAGAGTTCAATTTCCCTTGCTTGGCCTGGAGTGCTGAAACAGGTACTTCTAATCTCATTTTTTAATATACGGCTAACCACTAAAATACATGTACGTGAAACTTGTGAAAGTATTGTTAAGGAGGAAAAGAAAGTTTCTGCACCTTCATTTAAATTGCAAAGAGTAGCTGCCCAAAGGGGCTGGTTGTGAAATTTGTTGAAAATGTGTTTTGTTATTAACCAATTCTGAACTTAAAATATGTGGCAAGCTTCTTTTTCCTTCAGTGCCTGAAGCAAAGACGAACAAAACAGTGTACTAATATACAGCATATATAAACTGCTATTTTACTAGTAGAACATCATCAACCATAGAGAAGACAGGCAGAAAAAAAAGTTTCCTTGTAAGCCTTCAAAGGAATTTATAGCCTTTTCTGCCCGTGTTACTGCAGGGGCATATTTGGCCCACTTTGCCTCTAAGTGGTTTTTTCACGGTGCTGAATTATATATACACTCCTATTAAGAAGAGCCCACGCTCCAGAAGGATAAAAGTCCCACGCTAATGTTTCGGCAGCTGAACCTACTGCTCCTTTTGAAGAGTTCGTGTTGTTCTCGTCAATCTAAGGCTTCCTTTGGTGCACAGAAAGCCCTAGATGTCTGCTGATGTGCATTTGTAAGTAGGTGGCCCTTGTCAAAGGTAAATAAAAGCATTACCCATACCTATTTATTTTGTAAATGTATTTTTTGCAATGCTAATAAGAGAGCTGTATACCCACAATGTTAAGATGAAAAATTTAACAGTGTTTTTCAGGGTCCTTAGAGCCTCGTTCCAGATTTTGTGCCTTGTGTCATTGACACACTTTTTTCTCTTTTTTTTTCCCCACTTTTTTTTGTTTTTCTTAAAGCTACTTTAAAAGCTCCAGCTTTCTGAAGGGAACAGTTCCTCTAATTAGAGCACATAAAAGACATTTCTTATTGATGACATTATATTTCTGTTCATCAATAAACTCATTAATTTCTTCAGACTTTGTCTTAGGGAGAAAGAACTAAAATCTGCAAATTTTTGTATTCATCCTATTTTCTGTAGAGGATAATTAAGTCAATTCAGGGTTCGAAAAAATACTTGCAGCCTTTGCAGCTATCAATCATTCCAGGCTACCGAAACAGGAGGCTGTAGGGAAAGAGACAACTGGCACAGATGACAGCAGAATTTTCCTATTAGGTTCTCTCCCCAAAACGAGTAACTGTGGGCTGCAGCAACAGCCAGGTGCTGCCTTAAGTCTGCTTCCAGCATTTTAACGTTCCTCCTCTTGTGAAGTTCTAGAATGGTCAGTGCCTTCTTTGCAGAAAACAAGAGAAAGTGTGAAAAGTTCAGCCTAACAGACAGTTAAAAAAAAAAAAAAAAAGGAGGAGGAAACCATCCCTACCTAGAAAATCAAGGTGCACGGCTTTCTGTTTTGTGAGAAAAACATATCTCCTAAGTGTCATCTTTCTTGTGATGATTTTCCATCAATAAATACAGAAGAATCCCCACTCTGCTTGTTTTTCTTCAGCAAAAAAGGATGGGGACCAGACGGAGTGGGTGTGTGTGTGCATGAGCACTACCCCTTTTCCTGTCATCAGAAGTTAATGATCTATACAAATAATGAAACATTCTCAGTGAACAGAAAGACAGGTAATGACAAGGTATTCTTCTACTCCCTTCCTTGTAGTGCCTTATGCTTGTGACTGGAAGTAACTCTTGGTCACTTCCTACAGACTCTGGTTTGCTAAAGAAAATAGGAACTCAACTCTTCAGCTCTATTTCCTTGTGTGGGAAGAGAGCATGGAGCATGACCTCAGTAGAGTTTTCTGAGCATAGGCATCTACTGCTGCCTGCCATTGTCACAGGGATCTGGGCCAGGAACTCAGATGGTCTCTCACATACCATAAGAAAGCAAGACATTGTCACCACAAATACACATTATGAGCTATGGTGAGATTGCTAAGAGGGTAATCACTCAAAACATTTAAGGAAGTTCTTCTGTTAACCTTAAGGAAGTCCCAAGAGCTCAAGCCTACTAGAAAAGTAGTATAAATGTTTCCACTGTGACTTTTTTTGCCACTTTGTTTTTATGCTGTTATACAAACTCCCTCACAGATTGCTTCTCGGAGTGAATCAGTACCACTGCGGAGCTCAAATAATAAATACTACCATGAGTTAGCAGTGCAAGAAGGACATGCTTTCAACTGAGAAATGATATGAAACAAACGGAGATGTTCGCTGAAGGGTAGAGATAGAGACAAGGCTGTTTCCAATTGCAGAAGCTAGGGAGGACGAGGCTTTCTCACCAGGAAATGAGAGCCACAAGCATAAAGTTATCCAATAACAGGTATGGTTGTATAAGGACCAGAATGAACAGATTCACAGCTGCACAGGGTACAATCTTACTGAATACTTTCATGAGAATTTTAAAACCAAGAAGGGCAGCTTTAATTTAATTGAAGAACAGCTCTAATTAAAACTTACTCTGTGGTGGAAGAAAACCTATTGTTCAAATGAATCCTTCATGCTTGTCATACTAATTTTTTCTTACCAAATCAGATTAGAATAATTATAAGGCTATAATGACATCAAAACACCCCAGTAAACCAGCCACTTACAGCCAGAATCTGACACCCTATTCATGCTGAATAGCGATTTAATCTGTCGTGGGACTACTCAGTGTGAGTAATTGTAACAGAATTTCCTCTTTGGTAGTTAATAGCATATTTTATCTGTCAATATATCTCTAGAAGATTAGCCAGGCATACTTGCGGTTAGGGTTACTGATCCAAAAGAAGCTGTTGAGTGACCCAGCTCCTCTCGGAAACAGAGACTTGAGAGACATCAGCAGAGATACTCTGCTGTAATACACAGAGTAACAGAAGAGTTAATTATTGATAGGAAAGTAGGCACCCCTGTTAATATGTGAGGCATCTCTTACAGCTGTTTTAAGTAGGGTATAAAATCTTATGTAAATTTCTTGGGACAATGGCAATGTCCATTAGTGAAGTTTCTGTCCGAGCAATAAAACTGCCTTCAATTTGCTTGAATTTTTGCCTGTGGTTTAATTGAATGCTATCCATTCTTTACGCCAACTCTGTACTAATGGAAACAACAATATCTTCTCCATTTAATAATGACATGCTTGATGGAATTCAATATCTTAACCAAATTCTCCTCTGGGAACATTAAGACTTTGTTGTTTTCAGATGCCTTAAAGTTAAATACCATCCAGCTATTAGTAAGAGACTGCTCTTAATGCCATTGATTGGTAATGGATTTGCTAAGAATAAGGTTGTTCTTTGCTTTCCCAAAGGCTCTTTGTATTCATAAAAAAATAAAGCCATAGAGGTTTTTTTTGCTTATGGACCCGTTTTGTTTTGGATTTGTTTGGTTTTTTTTTTTAAACTCAGCAGCACACGTTCATTTCCAGCAGCACTCATGATCTCTGTTGTCAGCCCCACTAGCTGCAACACACTCGGATTCTACCAAGGGGGTCACATCCGCCACAGTTTGCAGCTGACAGATTCATTTCCTACCTTCTCTTGAGACGGCAATGAGGACTGGAAAAAAAAAACAGAGGTCCACTGTAATTACTATGTATATTTCAGATTAAATAAATGTGATAAAAGCCTCCATCTGGCTGTTGATCAAACGTGCAGAGGCAAGCTGATTTTCAGTGACATACTACAATATGTCTCTTGTAACAGTCCCTAATGCCGTCCTGTAAATTACTGACATTTGGGATTACTTGACTACAGCAGACAGAAATATTACTCACTGTTTAAGTGCTGCCTATTGGGAGTATGGGAGACGCGGTCTAATCTTAAAGTTGTTAAGCAAGGCATTAAGAAATAATGGGGCCATGTTTATTTTACTAAATGCCAATTGTGATCACACTACTTGAAGATGGCAAACCCAATTTAATAGTAGCCTGAGCCTGTTCCCGATGCTAGGAAGCTGTAAAAAGTCTAACACTGGGGAAATAAGTTTAAGTGGTGTGCTGGAACAGATCTTGAGGAGAAATTTAAAAATCAGAAAAGTCCTGCAAAATATGTCAATAGTTTCAAATTATACTCCATCTGCTGAAAAAAATATGTCTCTCTGAACAGAGATTCAGAGATTCACAGCCTTTCATGAGAGAAAAATCCCAACCAGCTACACAAAAAAGAAACAAAAGAAATTCCAAGGGACAAATAGAAAACCATGCTGCCGTATCTCCATTTACTTTACACCCCTCCTTGCAGTGCTGGTTGCAATGTGCAGAGAGTTAAAATTTGCTACATTACTGAAGGTGGTTTAAAAAACTTACAGTAAGAAAGAAAGGCTGGAAAAAATGTACATGGGGGATTCATAGACCATCTCATTGTGTTTAGAAGGGCTGTTCTTCTGATTCAAAGCTCCTTGAGGCTTACAACTCACAGAACATCAAAATTAATTCAAAATTGAAAATACCAGTGTTTGTTTTGTTGTTTTTTTAAGAAAAGGCAAATCTACACCCCTAGCCAAACTACAGATATTTCTGGTCTACCATATCACATTTCTTCTACTTATTGAATGTTCATTCTGCCCAAAAAGTGTACCAGGATGACTGTGTAAATCAAGGTGCTGCCCAGTACGAAGAGCTTTGGACATTTTAATTCTTATTGTAAAACCCAGCAGAAAAGATTTGTTGCTATACAGCTCTTAAAGGGACAACATCTTTGTACTGAAGGGGTTAAAATAACTTTCCTTCTAGCCATTGGCATGGGAAAAACCACTCTTGGAAGCATGAATTAGCATAGGAAACATTTCATGCCACTCTTTGCTCTAAAAATATTCTGCTCATCTCCTATTTGATCAGTTCAACAAGTAACTTTCCCTTTCTTTCCCTATTCAGTTTTTGTTCTAAGTGCTCAAGATTTGCCATATATTCCCTTCATCCTAAATTGTCTCATTAGCTTACATCACTTGGCATCCACTCTTACTTAACTGAAGTGGTTCATTAAATGACATTTCCTCTTAAAAGGCCTCTAAAAACCTAGTCTTTAGGAAATCATGAACACAAAACATGAAAGCAAAGAAAACAATGTTCCAAACAAAGCTGGCATTCATATGACTCTTCCAATTGCCACTGCTGAGGAACTTTTAACTCTTTTCTTCTTTCCTAATAATCTTTACATTATAGCCATGTAAGGAGCATGGTGTTTGTCTCTTAGGTATTCTGTGTGCTTAAACTGATTAAAAATGCACTCATTATGACATTCTGTTATCATTATAACATTCTGTTCAATGCAGAAGCTATTGTTAGTCAGCAAAAGTTTAGTTATGACTATCTCCCTAACATCTATAACAATATAATCCCCAACATGAACCTAGGAGACACTACATTTAGCTGAATAAAACAGCTCCAAAAAGTCGAGCATATGAAGCTAAATGTAGGTTCTTGAAGTTTTCTGATGTTACAGCCCTTAATTCAATAAAACAGGCCAGTATGCAACTAATGGGTCTTAGATCAAATGTTTTTGCTAAGTTGGATCTGGAGCGTTAGATGCCAGCTTCAGTTTACAAGACCCTGGTTCCAAAAGAAGCCACAGACAAACTGAAGGAACTGGGATTCCTATGACTGTGAGCAGCAGTGCAGTGTTTCCAGCCTTCCTTGCCCGCTGGAAAGCTGAGGCAAGCTGCTCCTCCTCCTGTGGAGGTGAGACTCATGAATCCAGAGCCCACTGCGACAGCTTCTCTCTGACACTAGCATGTCTTGGTCTGATGCTAGATGCAGTGGTGAGCCTGCAGCACAGGGCAGCACATAATCAGCGAGCCCCCTCGCTGATAGCAGCCTCCCATCAAAGCGCTGCTCTTGTCACCTTGGCAAGGAGGCAGCGTGTGGCCTGTTCCTGCAAAATCTATTTCAGTACTTAAGGTGGAAAGGGATTTTTTACACCTCATGACTGAAAAAATCATAAAAATATATGCCTGTTCTACCTAGCAATGACTTAGCCTGCTCACAGCAGTGCGTGAGACCTAGAGGTTGGTGAGGTGTCCCTCCAGGAAACCATGTCAGTGACACTTCTTGAGAGGAAGGTTAATTTTTCCAGGCAGAAGCATGGCAAATCGGGTTTAAATCCTTGCCGTGCAACACATACGTGGGTGTGGCTTTGCAAAACTGCTTTATTTTTTGCCTCGGTTCGCCTAAAATAAAGACTCGTGAACAGTGAATGACCTTGATGCAGGGTGACTCATAGAACAGTAAATGATTTTGAGGTAAGGCAGATTTTTCACCTGTCCTTACAAACAATATTCTATATAATATTTAAAAACATTTGAAATAGACTTTTGTGGGTTTAATTTTTACTGAACTTTTTATTTGATATACTTTTTATTCTCTGGATAAAAGGAAACTGAGTACCTATTATGTATTTGTGTAATGAAGAAATTAATAGCTGGATGAGAGGTGAGATGAAACAAGATAGCCTTACACAGCTACATTGCTAAAAGTAATTCACACCAGGTAATTGATGAAGACCAAAATAAACAGAAATATGAGAATAAGCCAGAAATAGGATGGATCTACTTTCAGATTACGAAAGCACACAGACAACTATTAAGGATGTTGTCAAACATTGCTAAACAAGTTACCATGAACCCTTAGGTTCATAAGCAACCTCTAATTCAACAGGAAGAGTTATTCCATTTTAATAATAGACTCATTAAAGATGTATGTCAGTTGATACAAGAAAGTAGCAGAGAATTACTGCTTAAAAAATGAACAGCTATAGTCTCCTGGCTTCAGTTTTCCTTTTTATCCAGTAACATCTACTTTCTCATAAGTGCTAATTTATACATTACAATTAAACTCAGAAAATTATGACTAAAACTTTATATTTAGTTACATATTCCTAAAATCTCAAGGAAGCATTTAGAGGTTAGTTCCTTTATCTGTATGTTAATCCAATGAAACAATACTGTTTGGAACCTTAAAATTACACGAAGCAAGAGAACCTGTGCCTAGTCATCAAGGTTTCAGTGAACAAGATAATCCCACCAGCAGCAAAATCAATCACAACAGTCACAAGAAAAGACCCAGGAGGTACTGTGATTTCTCCTAATAATGTAGTAACTGTTCAAATACATGAACATGTTAGGTATTTGTGCCTTTTGTTGCTGCCATAAGGTATAAATGGGTAAATCTTCATGGTACTATAGTACAGTTCCAAAAATTACCATGTAAATATAAGCCATAACATAATATAACATAATAACATACTTCACATGTAAAATATGACAAGCCTGATGAATGATACACAAAATTAAGAGAGCGCAGTAAATTCATAGACAGCAGAGGTCAGCTACTTAGTGTCTGCCCAGATTCACAGACAGTAAAGGTCACCAAAGTAGTTGGGAGTTGGAGCAGATAATGTATAAGAAGATGCTGAGAGAATTATAGTTTTTCAGTCTTAAGATGAGAGAGATAAGGGAAGAAACATTTTTGCTGTCTTCAGCTACTACTCGGGAGGGAGAACTGATGATCAAGCCAGACTCTTATTAGAGAAGAGAAGCAATGGACAAAAGCTGGACCATCGCAAATTCCAGCCATATATTAAATTCTTCATTACAAGGATGGTCAAACACTGGAGCAAGCTATCTATAGAGATCTTGTGGGCTCTCCATCCTAGGGCATATGTAAAACTCACCTGAATGAGGCCCTGAGCAACGTGGTGTACAGTAGCCTTGTTCTAAGCTGGGCTTATACCAGATGATCCCCAGAGGTCCCTTATTCTATTCTACAATTCTAGGAAATGGGTCAGAAGCAACCAAAACATGAAAAAAATAAAGATGTTTTTCAGATTTCTGCATCTTAAAAAGAACAGATTTAATAATAACCCAGCACCCAAAAGGTGAATGCTAAGATCCTACTATTGGTTTAAGATATACCTTTCTTTCTGTGTTGTTGCCATCACTGTCACACCCATACTGTCACAAATTCAACAGGCTCTCCAATTACTTTTCTTCTACCTTACAATAATGGACACACTTCAATCAAGGAACAAGAGTTCACATAAAACCTGAGAAATTATACCGCAGAAAGCAGCTGCGTGTTGGCAAAGGAAAACTCTATGTGATATAAAGGGCCTTGTCTTTCTCTAATAATTTATTTTTTCTTGAAGTCATTTTTTTTTTAAATCTCAAAAGCAGGGTTACAGCAGCCACTCTGAAGAAAAAAATCCATACTAGATGATTTCAGATAATGTTTTACAAAGCATTATACATAATAAGAATGTCAAAGATCAGCAAATTGCTCCAATGGACTTTCCATCAAATTATGTTTACAATTACTGAGAGGTTAGATTTGCAAAGAAATGAGCTGACATTTCAGCGTTCAGTGGCAATTGCAGTATTTTCAGTCTGAGGATTTCAGTTTTATGGCCAGCTTGACAAAACTAGTGAAACTGTTTTTCTCAGGTATGGCTGGGCTTGTTTATAGCAAGGTCAATTCATGTGAAATCTCTTGTATCTCTTTACTCACTGGAGAAATTCTCATGCAAGTAAAAGCCTGGGTGGTGTTGTTTCTCTGTAATAGGAGGGAGTAAGAACCAGCAACCACAGAAATTGCTTCTCTGTCTGTCAGACTTGATATTCAATGCACAAAACATTTCATAGATAAAAATATACTGCAGCTTATCTCCATGTAATAACAGTGAGCATGCATCTTTCAAAGTACACTGTAGGCCCTGAACACCGCAGGGGGCTCTGATGGGACTACCACAGGGAAGCCTCTCATCTAACAATCTGACAACTAAACATATGATCCAAATCTCCACAAACCTAGAGAGATAAAATCATGCTGCAAAAATTCTGATCTGAAATTTCCCCCCACCCCCAAATTCTCTGGTAAATCATAATGGAGTGCATCAAACTTTTTTTAATCTCCTGCTCCTGCCCCCCACAATCCCTTCCTCTTTGGTAATTTAATTTCAAGGTGGAGAAAATTTCTCAGAAAATCTGCTAATAATAGAATATCCCAACCATATTTCCGAGTGTGCTTCCACATAGTTTTCTGGGTCTCCTGCCTTCCAAAGCTCTAGCACTATCCTTCTTTGTTACTTTTTCATGAAAGATGCTCTTACAGCTTCAGCAAAGTTGTCATTTGTAACAACTTCCCCAGTGCCAGAAGCACCTGTGTAAATCCTGTTACTGCCTTGCTATTGCATTGTTGGTACTTCCTGCTATTGCTTTGGAAAGGAAGATGTTTTCCCTGTCCCAAAAGTAGGTTCCATGAGATCTCTTGCAATTTTTTTTCTTTTCATTGTTACTGTGTACTCAGATGAGAACCAAATGGATGTTTAAATATCTTTAATATATTTTAAGTCAATTTGAGTAACAAAGTTACAAACTGTGTTCACAAAAGCATGGCTTAAGCCATTTAAGGGACAGTGAGACAAATGTGTCCCTGACGAGCACATCCTTGGATAACTAATATGCTTTACCGTGCATGCCCAGAGGCAGAACTGTTTTGGCTGAGCTGATCATCTGTGTACCTACCTGCCCCATAAAGTTGTTTTAAATTCGCAGAGTAGGAGTCTCTAGCCCAAAGTTGCCTGAGGGCCCAATTGATTTGTTTTACCTCAAGAATGTTAAATATACACTTGAAAACACTGAATTCAGATCAAATTGTACTAGTCACAGACAATTTTATTAAAACATGAAGAGAAGCAGAATCATTATGTCTCACTAGGGGTGTGGGGATTAACAGGGAATATTAAAATAAATACAATTCTGGCATCCGTGAAAGAGGGTGAATCCCCTGAAAATGAGAAGGACAACACCACAACAAAATTACATGCCATGGCAATGACCACCTTTGCCCTGTGAGACAGAAATGAAGTCAAGTCCCCAGAAGCTGAAAGTCATGTTATCTGAGAGGTCTTAAGAAAACACCACTTTTGAATGGAACTGGCTTGGAGCATAGATAGAGTGAACACGTGAGTCACCATACCCAAAGAACAGCTTGAAATGCCTAACTCAGCATTTACCTCCTCTTTCATATCTGACTAACATCACACATGGAGTATCAGATTGTGTCTTCTTTGGCCTTGTTCCCTCTTGACTAGGTGTCCTTAGAAACGTAAATTCCTCTCGGGAAAATAACTCAGAAGATGGATACCGTGACACATCTCCCTTTCATGCATGAGCAAGTGTATCATGACCAGTGATGGTATGATTTGGCTTTGGGCATCATCAAAATGTTCCAGCATTCCTGACGCGATATAAAACTGCTTTCAGCTGGGTTTTTCCTCAACACTTCATCTATGAACGAACTGCAACGCTGTATTTGAATACACCATATATGAAGGACATGGTGTCACTAACATGTTCTGCTGCTTTCTGTAATGATTAATTTGATTCCTGACTGTAAATTCAATAGAATACAGACTCTCCATCTTGCATCTTTTCAGAGGTGTGTACTTCTGACACACCAGTTGATTAGAACACAAAGGGTTTGAGCACATTTACATTTAGTCGATAGGGTACATTACTGATTTACTTTCACGATTATTCAGTTTAAACAATTCCATTTTAACATAGTTCACTGATTCATTCTCTATACTGTTAATGCTTTTATGGGAACATAGAAGAAAATAGCATATATGAAACCTTAGTAGAAATTTTTCTTCTAAGCATTGCCTTTTTTAGAGAATTTAATTTCTAGCTATTAAAAGAAAATTTGTAGAAGATAAGAAGGACTGGTAAACATACATCACATTGTCTAATGTTGCTTAAACCAGTTCTTTGAAACATCTGCTTTTCAGGCTGTATTTACCTGACTGGTGATAATCAGACAAATTACCACAACTTTCTTTTTGGACAGAAGAGATGTCTGTCATTTCACAGAATAGATGCAGAGAAAAGAATTCAACTTGAATTTTTCCTGAAAAATGCTGGAAACAAAACTTGTGCAAACAAAGGCTTTGGTTTTCCACTAAGTCCACGAAGAACATCCAACCCTTTAAATAAGCACTTCAACATTGTGTATGCTTCATCCTTGCTTTACTTCAGTGTCTAAGGATGCAAGTCTTTCTCCCGTCTGACTCAAAGACTATTTCCAGCTTATAAATATTTTAAAAAACTTAAAACTACTACTAAGGATTGTTGGCTGGCAGAGATGTTTCTCAGCCAATACAGACTACTTCTGGGACCTTCTTTGTGTGCAGTATAGTTGAAGATGTGTTTCCTCTTAATATAAGGAATACTGAAACCATTCTGAAAAGCACTAGACAGCTATTTATCTCATGCACCTATTTACATCATGGCCTGGCATGTATTTAGACACAGTATCATCACGAAGACTTCTTGAACCAGATTTACAATCCTTAACGGAAGCCTGTCAACATTAACTCGGAGCAGAGAACAAACTCAAGGAATTATGTGCAGCATGGCAAAGAAGAGCAACCCTTGTTCTTCCCCAGTAACCAAGCCCAAGCTGTAGACTTTCAGGAGGGATACTAGTATGTTTTTTTTATGGACTGGTGATCTTTTAGAGACCAGGCAAGCTTTATAATCAGCTATTACAGAAACCTTAGTTTAAAATGCTGAAATGTGTAGGAAAATATTTTTAAAACCTTTTATTTAGTCCACAGACCCCCTGTCCTCCCTGACATGAATACTGAGGAAAGTGCTAGAGGAAGTATCTCCTTTTAACTCCCAGTTCTAAGAATCTTCAAATTATTCTACCTTTTCATATGGCAAGAGCGATATGGGTAGGATTTCTTGAAGAGGAAAACACCACAAGAACTTCAGAATATTGTCCTTTAAAGAAGCAACAATGTGTATGGGATCCATGACACTTTGAAAGTACCAGTTCGGGGGGTTGCTTAAAAAGAGCAAAATGAATGTTGTGAAACACTGCAATCGAACACTTTGAACTGTCTCATATGTGCTTTTTGAGGAAACATTAAAAAATGGTGCCTGTGATTGCTTTTCATAGCTGACAACAGCATTTTGATATCAGATATTCCTTTTTGAGGTAGAACCTGTGTGAAACAAGCAGCTGTGCATCAAAACCAAAATATTCTTCCAAAGAGCTACAAGAAAGACCTAAGACATAAAAGGACTGATAATTATAACAGCACAAACATAATGAGCTCTGAATGTAATTGATGTTGAGTTGAACTGCTCTTTCAAATCAAAAAATCAAACCCCATTTTCAACATGTTTAGGGAGAGTTATTCTAGTGCTAACATTTTAATAGCGTTTTTACACCTAAATTGTACAGGAACCTTTTATTCCCAGAACACCCTGAAAACCAGATGACTCATTTCAATAGGTTATGCCTCGTGAAACATTTTAAACAAACTTGAAAATCAATTATAACAAAAGAGATGTTATGCTGGTTGCAGAAATCTTGGAAAAAGCAAAACCACACTTTTCTTTACAGCATTCTGAGCTTATTAACATCTTTAACACAAGAACATAAACAATGTATTTTAAGATATTTTAAAGAAACAGAAGAGTCTGGAAAGACTGGGAGAGGAGAAAAGAATCTGTCCTATGAACACAAACCTCTTTCCTTCCATTTCTTCCCGTTTCATTCACTTCTGATTATGACATTGAATTACAGAGTTGCAGCCATGCTTTCTGACTTGTGGGACTTCCTATAAGGCAGAATAGTCTAAAATTCAGCAGGAAGAGCAACTGTGCCTGTGGATTAAACCAACCAGGACAAAAAAAAAAGGCCTGGATACATTTGTTTTCTCCACATAGTAGGGACAGGGAAAAGCAGATTTTTTCAGAGGTTCCCTGGAAGAATAATGAATTTAAATGATCACACCCTACACTAAGCAGAAATAGGAGTACAAGTTTTATTTTAAATATATAGCTCTCTCTATTATTCAGGGAAAATAGAATTAGTGTTTGTCACAGTTTAACCCCATCTGGTACCTAAGCATCTCACGTCCCCTTGCTCACCACACCACCCACTCTGCCCTGCAAGGGGATGGGGAAGAGAATGGAAAAACACCCTTTTGGGTGAGATAAAGACAGTTTAGTAGGATAGCAAAGGAAGAGAGGAATAATAGTAACAGTAACAACAACAGCTATAACATCTATAGAACAAATGATGTGCAAATGCAATTGCTCAGAACACATGGAAGGAAAAACCCCACCCTGATGCTCAGCCTGTTTCTGAACAGCAAATCTGTACACCCCCCTCAGTTATATCTGGAGCATGACGTTATATGGCAGAGAACATCCCTTTGGCCAACCTGGGCCAGCTGTCCTGGCTGTCCTCTCACAGCTTCTCATGCACCTGGCAGGGCTTGAAAAGCTGAAAAGTCCTTTACTTAGTGTAACTACTCCAACTACCTAGTGACAACTAAAACATCAGTTTGTTATCAGTATTATTCTCATCCGAAATCCAAAGGACAGCACTGCACCAGTTACTAGAAGGAAAATGAACTCTATCTCAGCTGAAACCAGGGCAGTATTATAAACTGGTCTTGTGCTTGCTTCCTCCAAATGCTGTCTATTTACACACTGTTTAAAAGAAACTGTAAGGGATTCTTTAAATGGTGATAGGAAGTAATACGCATCTTTCCCCGGATTGCACTGCTGCCCATTTCTGTTCTTATGGTATTGGAAACCAAAACCTACCAACAGAAAGATAAAATGCATGCTTGTACATCTCTGTGCATCTTTGATTTTCAATGTGAACACCACTAAAGGAGAAACGGAGCTTTAGGAAATGCTCCTACTTCCTTGGTGTGCAAAACCCAGCCCGCTGGTGCACAGAACTGGAAGGTCCCTTCCCCACACTTCGAGAGCTAGCCTTTCCTAGTAGGGAGCCAGCTCTGAACCCTGCCCTGTTCATCAGTCCCCACAGTTAGAACAGCAACAGCACAAACAATCTCAAGGGTTCTGCTTTGTACTTTGTCTGTATTCTTAAGTATTTTATGCTATCAAAAAGGGGATGCAGAGACATGAAACACCAAACTCTTTGAGAGGAGTAAGGCTGGAAATAGTGACAACGGTGAAAATCAGCCCCCTATTAAGTCAGCAGGAAACTTCACCTAGCAAAGCCAGATTTCAAGCTAGAATATTAGCCACTGCTGTATGATTAGCAAAAAACAGATGGGCAAAGAATACACACTTTAGGATGTTTTTTTCCTTTTCTTTCCTCAATTAGTTGGTTGCTTTGCTGTTGCTAAATTCCTTTTGTTTTCAAAGAATCTCATTTTCTGTACACTGAAGCAAAACTGAAGAAAAGAGGTGAGAAAATGATGGGGCAACTAGGCAGGTAAAATCCTTGCAAATCCTGCTTCCAACTGCTTAATATTCTGAATCCTTACTTCAGGGAGATGAAAACCCTGTTGGAATAGTCTGAGTTGCACTGATGTCTGAGCAGGAAGAGTTTACTGCAGATTTGGAAGCTTGACTTGTTAAAGAAAAGCGAAGAAAGAGGGAGAAATTAAGATTCCTCTGTTATTCTGGGGTTTTCTACAACACAAGCCTCACTGATAAACAGAAATATAAACAAACAGAAATTAGAAGCATTAGAAGTGGTCACAAACTGCTGAAGGTCTCCATCTAATTAGCATTCAAACTACTAGCAAACCATCTAGCTCATTTTGATTCATTATGAAACATTACTGGAGAAACAGAAAAATAACATAATTCCTAATGATTAAGACTGCCATTATCTATATTTGTATAAGCATCGGATTCTTTTCAAGTTGCTGGGACCAAGCCAGGATTCCGATTTTGCCTGAAGCAGGGAAGAGACTCTACTGAAATGAAACCTAAACATCCCTATTGCAAACCAAAGCATGCCCTGAGAGGGGATGCTCAGTTCAATTGCCTGTGTATACACACGGGCAGAAACTTCCCTGCCTCATTGAGTGGAATAGAGGCGCTGTTACACGTTCACTATATATTCTTTAACATCCTTCAAGCATCTTACGCATTATTACTTCAGTTGTAGCTCTGTATTAAGCTGTGCTATAATGCTTTTGTTTTTCTTTGGAAAAAGAAGAAATAATCACTAAGACATACCTAATGTATGTGCCAGGAATCACCTCTATACCTTCTTCACCCACCCACCCACTCTAACTCCGCCCCAAAATCCAACCCTGAATATTCCCTCATGTATTGAACATAACTTGAATGATATTTCATACATGGGGTTACTAGATTAGACTCACAGTAATCTACTGTTATTCGACAGCCTTCACTGATGCGTAGTAGGAAGGAGCCTGCTTGGAGTGTGTAAAACCAGATCATTTGGATGAAAATGTCTACACAGATCATTAACTTCTACCCGTTGATGCATCTCTTGTTCCCAGTGATTCTTCTCTCACTCATAAACGGGTGAGTATTGACAAAGGAGAGTAAAATCCAGACACTTTTAAATTTCCAGAGCTAAAAGTCACTGTTTCTGACTTATGACTTGATGTGAGTTGACTGTGCTTTCTCTTGCCTAGGTATTGGAGTGAATAGAGAGCACTGACCAGGATATGTGTCCTCTTAGCAGCTAGAATTTCACACCCAGCATTTCAGTAAAAGCAGAATTTGAAAAAGGCATGCTAGTGAGCAACAAGAATGGCAGTAGTTTCATTGCTGGTCTACAGCACAGGGGTACAGTTCAGCTTGGGACCTAGAGAGCAGCATGCCTCTCTCCTTGCTCTCTGCTGGAAGAACCAGCACACTGCTTCAGCTGAGTACCAGTTTCCAGTGTTTACTCTTTCAAGACAAGAAGATGTGAGAGCTCTGTTGATGCACTTTGGTTCTGAAAGAGCATGGACTTCTTAGAAGTACTCTCCTGACCATGAAAATCTGCCTGAGATTTTACAGCGGCCTTCCAGTACTTGAAAGGGCCTACAGGAAATCTGGGGAGGAAATTTTTAGAAGGGCACGTAGTGATAGTATGAGGGGGGGGTGGTGAGGGGGGTGGGGGTGGGGTGTTGGTTTTAAACTGGAAGGACATAGATTTAGATTGGATATTAGGGAAAAAATTCCTCACTGTGAGGGTGGTGAGACACTGGAACAGGTTGCCCAGGGAGGCAGTGGATGCCCCCTCCCTGGAGGTGTTCAAGGCTGAGTTGGATGGGGCCTTGAGCAGCCTGGTCTAGTGAAGGTGTCCCTGCCCCATGGCAGGGGGTTGGAATTAGATGATCTTTAAGGTCACTTCCTACCCAAACCTTTCTATGATTCTTTGAATTTTATGCATATCACCAGATGAAAAAAGGTAATGAAAAGTTTCTAATTGCCTAGCTATTTGTCCTAATTAAAAATTAAACAAGACAAAACCCCATCGCATTAATTATTGTCTTTCAACCACTATATAAAATCCCTGTATTTTTGGGTTCATTCATGGATTTTGTAATTTATTAATATAGAACCATGTGCAATTTTTTTTTGGTGGGAAAGACAATGTATATTGTTCACAATGTACTTCATGCTCATATAAATCTGCCCTCACTGGTACTACACTCAAATTTATATGTGTAATGATCACTAACTTACTCTGATTTCATAAGAATCATACCAAACATTTTACCTGTGTTTGCTGTGGTAAATGAACTCTGATATGGATACCACCATATTATGTTGTTTGTATATCAGTAAGGTTTGAACAGCAAGTTATGCTGATAGAAGGTTTATTTTCGCTATACTGGATTAAGGTAGGGGTTATTACAGTTATGATTTAATCATCCTGCAATTTTTAGTATTTTTTATCCGTGGTTATAAAATCTAAATTTGTATTATCCTTCGATATGTTTTATGTTCCCTGTTCCTACCGTTACTGTAACATATGGTCTTTAGGTTTCCCGTACTACTTTGGTTAATTGTGGAACCATTACTGCTATTACAACCTTAAGCCACCCATACAATATTTCCTTACTCATACATGGTATTTGAGAGTTGTAGGTTTATAGAAGTGTGATTGCCAATTAGTTTGATAGTCATTTTACCACTGAATACACACAGTAGCCAGCTGGGGAGAAACATTACTTTTTTTCCCTTATAGCAGTAAAGAGTCACATCTGATGAGCACGCTCTCTGTTATGGTGCCTTTTTTCTGATAAATTAAACAGTAGGATGAGTAAATGCCTTTTTCATCTGTAATTTGTATTTCCATTACTGGGAAGGAGGAAAACTCGTAACTTGTTTTTTATGATTTTTATAATTTCATTGAAACCGTGGGACTCGTCGATAGAGTGTAAATTTGTAATTCATTTTGTGCTACATCACTATTATTTATGGTAATAATGGAGGAATTAAGCTGCACTCTCAAGGATCTCTGTCTCCTTCATGACCATTAAACTTTTATTGGGCTTGTTTATAAATAAAATCTTCAATTTAGGGGAAAAACTTGCAAATTCTGTAACAGAAAAAAGAAAACACACTTTATTTAAAAGCATCCTTCAGGAAAGCTCAAAGTACTTTACTGTTATGAGTACAGCCATAATAAGTTGCCCATATACTTTTATGTTTTCAGGGTTGAGGTCTAATTAATATACACCCTGGCACCTTTAAAAATTATTTTTCAGTGACAAAATGTTCCAGTATTCACTGTTTTTCACAAGCCTTCAAATATAACCCTGTCTTTAAATTCCACACAGGTATATACATGCAACTTTGTAAAAAAATAATCTTTCAAAGCATTATAGACCATTTACACAGTTTAGCTTTACTAGTTTACATCAAGACAGACTCCAACTGAAACTGTAGCAGGTTCTGGGTTTTTTTTTCCTTTTTACTAGACAATAAGAGAGCAACGGTTTCAGTTAACAAAAACAAACTATGTACTCAAAGTACAGGTACATTTTCCAAGTACAGCTAGAACCACATTGGGCAGGATGACAAAAATATTCTTACAGTATACAAAGATGTTTGTCCAGCAGGCTGTTTCTCCCTGACAAACCTCATTTTGCCAAGAAAGTACAGGAAGCCTCTATACTATCACTAAGTCAATGCAAATTTCAGTTCATGAGAAAAATGGAGGCACGCCAGTTCTTGAAAGTCTTGATGCTTTGTACAAGGTTCACTGACTTGTTCTGATTTTGTAGCAAATTATTTTTACCTACATTTACCATGGTAGGTGGATTCCAACGTGGATAGCATTTATTTATTTATTTACATTGTTTGTACATCAGTAAGGTTTTCAACAGCAAATTATATTGTTAGAAGGTTTATTTAAATTAACTGGGACTGGATTAAGGTAGGGGGATATTACGGTTGTGATTTAGTCATCTTGTGACTTTTAGTATTTTAATCTGTGATTATTAAATTAATACTTTCAAATTTATTTTTCTTAACATGGCAACAAAAATAGTAGTCTAGTTACCTTAGTCAAAAACTTCACAATTAGAAAGACACATTTTGATTTAACAGGTTTTATTACTTTTACTAATATTTAAAGCTATGATTTGAGATTGGTGCATTTTTATTAATTTAAATGATGATGAATATGAGATTTGCAATTTTTTCTTGTGCAGAAAAATCTTAAAACATAGGAATGGCTGGTACTGGATCGGAAAATACCACCATCCGGCCCAATTTCATTTACAACCAGATGAAAAATGGAGTACATAAACTTCCCCTTGTTCACTCACCCATTTTCTGACTCCAGAGTCTACAAACTTTCTGCTTTGGTGATTGTATTCACACAATTCACTTTTTCCATGTCATTTCTAATTTAATTTAACTGCTACAACCTCTCTTTCCAGCTATCTCTTTTCCAAGCTGAAGAGTGCTAGTCTGTTTAATCTCTCTTAGCACAGACACCATTTTCAAACAGCAGCCATCCTCGCATTTTTTCTCATTTCTATCCTATCTTTCTGATGCCGGATAACCAGCATTTCCGACACAGAGGTGCAGCATTAAGCATGCAAGGCATACCATGAGGTGTGCTGTTTAAGGTGCGTCACATTTATGCAATGACACAGCAATGATTTCTATTTGGGTTGCTAGTCCTCTCCTGCCAGTGCCACCAGTTTACCCGCCTTTCTGTGCTGTCATGGGGTCCCCCTTATTTTCAAAGAAGCAGAGGCAATGATCTAACATCTCTTTACAAAGTATTACCAGCAGCTCATTCACACCTCGCATTCACTGTTCCAGCATGCACAGCTGAATCAGTTTCCTAGAACCAAAGCATCACTTGCATGTATTACTTTTGATATTTTTGTTAGATTGCTTCTGCAAGTGTGCATGGCAATTAAACAAAATCCCTATGCCTGTAGTGGTCATGTCTTTTTGTCTAGTGGCCTCTCTTTGCACAGTGTAACTCAGCTCTTCTTTCTCCTCCTCCTCTCTGCTTGGAGGGCATCCTTCCTCTCCCCAGCAAAACATGAGAGAGCTGTGGGGACAGTGCCAATAATACAGTAGGGCCCTATGATTTGTTTCTTGGTAGTGAAATAATTAGTACCACTTCAGATAACAAATGACAGGCTATTGTACTATTCACAGTCACGAAATATTTTAAGTGATTTTACAATCAGGCTGTGAAAATTGCACTACTGGCCAGGAGGGCAAGGAGAGGATCATCCCCTTAGAAAGTGAAGGGAAAATATGCATTATCTCTGGCAGACTTCTATAAATACCTGACATTGAAAATTATGAATCTTTCCTAATTTCATCATAAAATTGATTTCAAAGGTTATGTGCATTGCCAGGTAATCATGTATTTTTTGTTAAATACTCTCGCTAAATGGGGATAAATACTAAATATCTAGTATTTAGCTAAATACTCCCATACTAAATGGGGACCATTAAGCATTGGAGGACATAGTTTTAATTTATTTAAACTTTCTGTCATAAAAATACAGTTGTACTATTGCTGTCTAGTAGCAGTAACATTTAGCATTATCTGCTATGGTACTGCAGATGCTCAGATACTTATATTTTGAAGACAAGTCAAAATTTGAAGTCCCATTACTTTTTGTTTCTTTGAAGCAGATTCTGTGGACGCTTCAGACAGAAATTGGGTCTTATCTTAATATTCACGCCTTATCAAAGTTGTCAAGTGTTACATAAAATAAGCTAACAGAGTAAACACTCGATAAGTGCACAACAATATAAACGCTTTAAACTTATCATAAAAACTATTTATCTATAACATCACACATGGCCAAGAAAAAATAGAACAAATCAAAACTGTAATTTTGTTCTACTTGTCTCAGTATGCAGTGAATAAGTAAAAAAAAAAAAAATCATCAAATTAATGGAATATTTGCGCATGATTACGTCTCAGTGCCCGTTACACAACCTTCCTAAAAAAAAAATTTCTTAAATGAAGCTCAAAGAATGGGGTTTAACCCTAAATTAAACATGGCACTAACCTCCCACAGACACGCTTGCATTTGACTTAAAAACCAGATGTGGCTTTCCTGATTTCCCTGGGATGGCTCGCAAGGCACAAAGCGTGCCTACAAAGCTTTTGTGGGGCAGGGCTGGCCTGTACAGCCTGATGATTGGCATTTGTTCCAGAGACAAGAAATGGCAAATCCTGGGAAGGCACCTATCAGAGTGCCAAAGTTAAAACTGCGCGATGTAGTCACAAACTAATCCAACCGACACACTACTGTAACGTATGCTTAATATCATGTGAAAATGATGAAAGTTCTTAACGTTCCAGTATGGGCCTGACACAAAGCTACCATCTATGGAAGTTCAGACAGAATAACAAATACACTGCTAG
Source organism: Hypotaenidia okinawae (assembly GCA_027925045.1). Lineage (NCBI taxonomy): Eukaryota > Metazoa > Chordata > Aves > Gruiformes > Rallidae > Hypotaenidia > Hypotaenidia okinawae. The sequence continues at coordinate 102,904,403 of BSDF01000001.1, forward strand.
ATTGCAGGCCCCGCTCTTTCTAACGCTTTTGCCCTACTATGTATGTAAGAAGTGCTTCCAATGCAGCACAGCTCTGCTGCTGATACATCATTTTGGGTTTGATTGCTGAAAGAATAGCTGTGGAATGCAGTTAGGATTAGTTCACATTCCTGCAGTGGTTAGTGGCCATCATGCATTTTATGGCACTTATTACTACGATCTTAAAGAACCACTTTTTCCAGTGCTGCGTACTTTTGTTTCTATGGTTTTATCTGTATTTTTTTTTCACTAAGATACAGGCACTGCAAAGACAGTAATTAATGCTAATGAAATAGCAGAGGATAAAACAGAGATCTTAAAATAGAAACTGTTGATGGAAAGAATAAATTCATTGACAAAGGCAAATTAATTACAAATTAAATAAAAACCAGGCTTTTTTTTTGACAGAAAAGAAAATGGGTCCATTCTCAAGGTAATCCTCTTGGAAAAATCCAACACATCTACTTCATTCATAATACGAAAATCATCCGCAGATCTGAAGGCAGAAGTCAAGTTGTAGTTCACAGAATCATAAAATCATTTAGGTTGGAAAAGACCTTTAAGATCACCAAATCCAACCATTAAGTTGATGTTCAGAACTAATTAAGCTGATTTTTGGAACTCTCAACTGAACAAGTATAACTCTGAAAACATTTGACTGTCATTTTCACTTCTATCTTTTATAGAAGACTTCTTTTTAGCCTACTGTTAATACTGCTATACAGCTAAAATAACTGCACTTTTCCAACATTAGTCTTTTGAACACAGTATAAATGATCATCTTCCAACTCTTACAGAGAGAATTAAATTAGCTTTTTGAAGCATTAAATAACCATATATTGAAAGAATCCAGCAGCAGATGGGGACCTTATCATTGTAATACTTCTAAACGTTTGTGTCTTTTTAAAAAATATCTTACAATCTCTCATAACTTGAATCTCTTGATTGTAATTTATTTGGAAGAAAAGATGATCTGGATTTTCATGTGTCATGTTAAACATAAAACTTAAATCTTTTCAGGAACATATCTGAACCAGAGGTTTATGAGTTCTAGTGCAACATCAAGTATGAGACAAGTCTTAAGGAAGAATAGAACAGAACAGAATAGCTGAGGTGGAAAAGACCTAGAAGAACCATCTAGTTCAACTGCCTGAGCAATTCAGGGCCAACCAAAAGTTGAAGCAAGTTTTTAAGGGCATTGACCAAACATGTCTTAAGCACTGGCAAGGATGGGGCATCGACGACCTCTCTAGGAAGCCTGTTCCAAAAGTCTGCCCACCTTCTTGGTGAAGAAATGCTCCCAAATGCTCCAGTCTAAACCTCCCCTGATGCAGCTTTGAACCATTCCCACACATCCTGTCACCAGATCCCAGGGAGAAGAGCTCAGCATGTCCCTCTCCACTTCCCCTCCTCAGGAAGCTGCAGAGAGCTGCAAGACCACCCCTCAGCATTCTTCCCTCCAAACCAGACAAACCCAGAGTCCTTAGCTGCTCCTTAATTTGATTAATTAATGCCAATTCTAAGACTTCGAATGAATAGACCAATTTAATTGTGGGCATATCTAAAATACTTCCCCAAGTAAATCACTTCCTTTTAAAATCAGGTAATCAATAACTAAAGTGATATAAAGTGTGCCATAATAACAAAAAGTACAATATAGAAACATAAGGCTGAAATGGACAACTGTAAATAATCATTAGGGAGTTTGGAGAGGTAAAGAAGATTTTCATTAATATGAAGCCACTCACTTTCTCTCATTTCTCCAGCTTTGTTTCTCCTATTGCCTTCCTAAACCATCTGTTTAGCGAATGACAAACCCATTCAAATTTAGACACCTGTGATTTTAAACACTCATTAAAAGTCTACTCTGCATTCTCCACTAGAGTTTGAGAAAACATGAAGAATTAGGAGCACCACTCTGTACACAGTAAGTCAAAAGAGAGAGAAGGGTTTAAGATATGTCCATTTCTCCAAAATCCCAATCAGATGATCCCCATGGGAAAGCAGACCGTACTGTATATGATCTCTGTTAAAAGCACATGCTACTTGCTGAGCATGTTTAATTTGCATTTACATTTAGATAAAATAATGTGATTTAGGTTTGTGCTTGAATACAGAACTAAGTTCAAATGCTGCCAGACATCCACTATAGTTCAGAGAATTTTTCACAAAATTAACAAATATGTAAGGATTTTGAAAATTTTTCTGACAGACTAGAAACTGGGACCGTGCAAAGAAGGTGAGTAGACTGCAATATAAGACAACTCAGATATAATTTTAGTAGCAAATTAAAAAAAAATTTAAAAAAGAATAAAAGTCCTGGAAGAATTTGAGCATCATTAACATGCATAGCCTGAGAATCTGCTTGTTGTGTTATGTCAGCTTGTGTCAACAGCTCAACAGTTCATAACTTTTCCAATAAAACAGACCCATTAGAAAATATTCTTTGGACTAACACATCTGCTGTTCTTATTATGGACATTACTTATTGTTATATACAAATGCATGCAAGTATTGCCTATAAAACAGAAGAGAAAGTTTCCTGCCCTTGAACTTCCCTGATGTTCTTAGTTTCTCCAGAAAACCTCAGATATATCAACAAGAAGATGCTTCATGCTGCATACAACCCATCTATTTTATTATAGTGCTGAAAGCAACCATACACTACTGTGAATTTCTCTTGTGTATGAGTTATTCCTCTGACTGGTTAGTTGGTTGAGACGGATTTGGAATTATGTAAAAATCCTACAGTTCACTTATATTTTATAATAAATACAGAGAAGCACATGCTGCATGGGAAATTGAAGCTAAAATCTCTAAGTGTCATAGTAGCAATTTCCAGCAAAGTTTTCCACAGAAATTATTTATAAGAATTAGTAGATACTACTCAAAAGCACCAGGAGTTAAAAAAGCAGACATTTCAATCACAGAAAAACAATTAGCGTACTTCCCCACAGTCATGCTATAATACAGGGACTTGTGATAACAATAACAACAAAAAAGTCCCATAGGGACTGGGAATCTATAAAACCACTCGCAAATTACTTGGCACAAGGTCTTGTGGTGGAGGAGAGCCAACCTGATTGTAATAAAAGACTAATTTCTTCTTAGCATTACTAACTCTAGAAATATTGGGAACAGATGCTTCAGAGATGAACTGGAAGGATAGAACCCTGGAATTAAGCAACCTTTAAAAACTTAAATAACCCAGGGCTGCTATTGTTTTGTAAACCACACAGCTTATCTAAAAGAAACCCAAAACAAACCCACAAAAAAAGACAATCTGGCATATGGATGTCCACATACAATAGCAACCCAGCACTCACATTACCAAAACTGCATTGTAGGGGATAAACAAGTTCAGGATTGATGGCAGTAATTGTGCCAAAGAATCTCAAAGTATGCCCAAGAATGCAATTCAGCCCAGAAATAAAGTGAATGTCTGCACTGGAGACAGCAATTGAGTCAAACTCAAATCTAAACATTAAAAATGTTTCTCTATGGTCTGCACTGAAAACTACACCAAAAAACAAACAACCAAAAAAAAAAATGGAAAAAAAAAGTGGAAAGGCTTTACATATTAACCTCCTACAATGTTTTCTTGCTCTAATGAATTAATATAGACATAACAGCTAGCTTCTGTCAAGTATGTCCAGGGACCTGGTCCAAAGTCAATGCTAAAGACCGACAGGGCACTTTGAATTCATTTAAATGAAAGTGGTCTCTTCTCTGTAGAATGCTGAATGCAGTTCATGACCTGATGTGTGTACAGTAGAGACTTGTTAGTCACAAGAAAAGAAGTATATGAAATAAATACAACGGCTTCCTTAAATTGTCAGTCTTGGGGATCTTTCCTTTTTCTTTTTTGTCCGCGCTACCTGTAACATATTGCCAAAAAGATTTACATTCTGGCCTTTGTTGCTCAGGACCCTTGTCTCTTACCCTTTATGCTGGAAAAGGAAATTGTATATTAACGTAAATTGCTACTCCTGATACTTCTTTACCTTGACTGATGGTTTTCTATTACAGGCTTGCAAGAATTCAGGCTGCAAAGAAACCCAAGCATCTTGATTGAAAAGATTTGAAACATTCTTTTCAAATTCATGCTATCTAAGTCACAGCAGGATGACTTATAATCAAAGTTTTTCAAAAAGAACATAAATTTGGGGAAAAGGAAAAGGCCATTCAGCCCATTTCAAGTCATCTTGGTTAACACAGTTCCTCCAGAATAGTATCTCCCTTCTTCTTTAACGACCCCAGTGCCTCCAATTCCAAACTTGGCTCAGTAGGCTATTGAAAAATTGTATTTCTCTTTGAGTGAAGAGTACTTCCTTGTGTTGATTCTGAATTTCATTTTTTCAGTCACTTCCATTTGTGCTTTCCCGTTCAGTCTTTTATACTCAGCCAAACAGTGAGTCAAGTGCTACTGAATAAGGTTTTCCACCCTGTATTTCTGAGAGTAGATGAGTTTGTAATTCTCTCTCTTTCTCAATTTTTATGATGAAAAAAATGAACTCAGCTGTGATTAGGTACAGCCATTTACGATACTGTACACTTCAAACCAGACTTAACGCTTATTTCCTCTGAGGAGTGTTTTAAGTTAATATTTTAAAATGTTGGTATTCAGGTTTTTTCACCTTTTTCACTTCAGCTTTGTTGACTCTCAGCCGACATGATGGCTACACTGCAGCGAAATATAAGCCTTTACATTTTTTTGGTTTAGAGTCTTAAAGTAACAGAACTAAAGCAATGTTCCCTTTACATTTCTAGTCTCTCTCTCACTCTTAGTTGTTAGCAAGGAAACTCATTTTAACCCTGCTCTCAGAAGCACAGTGCAGCCGAGGCATGCACCGCCGCCACAGCGGGCCCTGCACCTTTAGCATTTTGGCGTGGTGAGCTGAGACGTGCAAGCCACACACTTGGCATTCTGCTCTAGGACTACACCCGTGTCATGCTGCTACTCAACCCGTTCATCATTGTGTACACAGGGCATTGACAACAACCCACATAAAATACGGCATCCCAGACGAGGGCTCCAGATTGGTGTGAGACACCTATGCCAAGTACTAGGCCATCCTGATGCTTCTGTTGGCTTCTGAAGGAGCTACCCCCTCCATGAAGCATGCACACAAGCCAACCTCTTCCAGCACTGCAGCACGGTCTCTGAAGTCAACACAGAATAAACACCTCAAGTGCCTAATAGAGGGAAAGAGCAGGATGGCTAGGCAGTTGATTTCAATGCTACAAAATGTGCTAAAATAGTACCTTAAGAATATTTTTTAAAATTCACTGTCTGAATAACCTCTGATGCATTAATAGGTCAGACTAAATCATCTCCAAAGTCACTTGTCGTAGAGTTTGCTTTTATTTTATTGTTCTGTGTAATGCTGTCGCTTTGAGTTTTACCAAGGTCATATCTCATCGAAAAAACTTAATATAATTAGTATCAATACTGTATTTTGTGAGGTTCACACTGGAAGTTATTAACTGTGTTTCAAGTGGAGTGTCAGAGAAACCAAGGGCAGAGAGAGCAATCTTTTCAGCTTCAAAGGCACAGTTGATGACTTTAGTTCACTGGTTAGTGAGACAGACGTGCATTTTTTATTAAAGGTGTTAGTAATAAATTTGAAACTATAAGCATTTTTTCTCTCTTTTTCTTTCCTTTCGTCATTTTCAGACATTCTTGGCACCATTTCAGTCTTTTTCTAACATCCCACATGACATTGGAACAGTTGCTTTGGTTGTCCTTGTTGTTAACTGTAATGATACTTAGTTGTATGCTTTTGCTTTTAACAGTGAAGCACTTCATCAGTATCCTGACAGCACAGACCTTGCCAAAATCTTCCTTACACAGTAACATCAGAAAAATAATCTAGGTTTTCACTAGTACTATCTTTATGTACCATAAATATCTCTCTAAATAAAACTACGTTAGCCTTGTGATCGGATATAAATACAGCAACAAAGGAACATATTCAACAGAAACTATTTGCCTAACCTTTCTCCTTGTTACAAGAAATGCATTTATATTTGCCTTAAAGCTCACCATTGAAGATCTGCCAGACCACACCTTTAAAAAAACCCAACAAGTCAACCCAAAGTCTTAATAAAATCAAGATCATAGATTCACTTCTTTCAAATGAAGTCCAGCAATACATTTTCAAGCTTATTTACAGGATCTTCTTTAAAACAAATATTTGCTTTTGAGAAGAAAATACATATGGAATGCAAAACCTTTTTTCTGGAGAAAGCTTTTACAAGAACCAATGCATGGTTGTTAACTACACAGAAATTTAACTAAGGAGCAAGGCTCAAATTTGTAACAATGAGGATAGTTAACTGCTGAAGAGAAACACCAAGGGAAATCATGGATTCTCCATTTCTTTAGGTCCTAAATTAAGTCTACATATGTTCTGGTGGATGCTTTTTAATAAAATAAAGGTTCCTGTTCCTCATTATAAATCTATGAGAGTGAAATCTATACAAGAATTTAGGCTAACTGACCCAGTGGGTCCCTCTGGATTAGACAGATCACAGATTTTAATCTATTAATAACACACTAAATGACATACAGTCCCACTGAAAATTAATGAGTTTATATAAGGTATTATATAGAGGAAAGGATATTACAACCTGTTTTCCTGTAGAGGATATCCTTCACATATTTGCAGGTCAATCTCAAGCTTAAGGGGCACTGCAGGCAACACTGATGATACCCTGAAAATTGTCTGTCTGTCTGTCTATCCAAACCTCAAAACTACCTGTCAGCCAGGTGGGATAAACTCATTTAATTGATCTGCAAGCTGAACTTCTGGCAGAACTGCAAATACTTGATCCCAAAAGTCTCTTGAAATCAATGAAATTCTAGCTTTTAAAGCAGCAGGTATGAATATATAATTATCTTTGTTTATTATTTTGAAAGTCACAAGACTATTAAGCATGGCTGGAGTAATGAAGTTAGTATGAGTACCATAGCTTTCAGTCACTTTTACATCTGAATGTTGAAAATGACCACACATTAGCAAAATGTAGGAAACGATGACTGAGGTCACCACTCAACTGAGTTGATCTTGTAAGTGAATGTTATGACTGAGGTAGACAAAAGTGGTCAGTATGGTTACATTCCTTAGCACACATTGACTTGGACGTTACGCTTCACACAGAGGTAGGGATACTGATAACTTCAGTCTCTCCCATGTACTTTTTGAATGCCCCGTGTTTCCTTGCTAGTTGCACTCAGGGGCTGGGCAGGAGGACCTCGAAGATCCTGCACTCTCTGGCACCTGAGGGAAAGCCTCAGGATGAATTCAGAGCAAAGGAGTTTCCTTGCAAGAGGTGAGCTAGCATGCTTCCAGCCGAAGGGACTCTTAATTTGGAAAATCTCTCGCACTGCTAGCTTACAATAGAGTGTGTAAGACTGCATAATTCATAGGAGGTAGGAAAAAAACCCAACCCAGTGTGATCAGAGCTCAGGTTAGGAATGTTTGAATTCCTGACAAATTGCTGAAGCCTCTCTGGAGCTCAGCTATATAATGGAATCTTTATCAGACCATCAACCAATTGTGATACTTATCTGTACAGCGTTGCATTTTGGGTTAAGTGATAATCCATCAAGGCTGGAAACCATTGTGTACTTTTTAAGTTGCATACTTCATTATTGCAAGCTGACAGCTGGATAGATTTGTTAGCACTAGAAATATTTGTTCCAGAGACAAAGAGCAGGTTCCTAATATATGATATTACGATATTTCCTTTCTTTCATGTATTCAGCGAGCCTGTGCTGTAATCTATGTCTCGTTTATGATGTTCATTTACATAGCAAACTATTCAGAGTATGAAATCTATCTTTATTTGTTCCAGAATGCAACAGCCTCATCTCATGAATAATATGACCAAATAACATATAATAATGACGACGGCCCTCATCTTACATCATAATAGCTGTTAAGCAGAGAAAATCGCAATTTTCTAAATTGCATATTTCTTTGCTATAGCTTCTAAAAGATAAAAATTGAAAAGCCTGAGTACATTTCATGGCAATTGAGGTAACTAGCGCAATGTGGGTCATGTTGCCAGAATTTTTGTTTGTGGATAGACTGCTTTAGTGCTGTGCATGTTGATTTGAGGATTACTCTTGGATTGATATTAGAGCTATGAAGCATCTTTTGAAGTATTTGAGAACTGGGAAATCCACATGGAAACACTTGGCTTTTATTTTGGTTAGCTCACAATATAAACATCAGGTTACTTCAATTTTTTTTAGGATGTAGTGATAATGGAGCTTCACATTTAGTTTCACACTGCATGAAAACACACTTTCTTTCGTAACTGCATTGTGGTGCTACTTACTGCCCTGCTGTCCTAGTTCCTCTGAGCTGCAGGAAGATATTGTCTGTAGATTTTAGAATATTCAAAATTCCTAGCCTTAATTTCAGAAAATACAGATTATTTTCAAACTATATGTGAACAACCTCTTCCTTGAAGCTAGCATGTTTTTGGTTTGTGGTCACCATGCATGTTTTTCTCTCCAGCAGCTCTGGGAACTAGCAACTTAAACAGCAAGTGAAACCAAAGGAGCTGTAGATCCTGAAGGAGTCAGGAGAAACATTGAGGGATCTACAAAGAAACAGAAAGAACTAATAATAATTCACCTTCCTTGCTCAAGTTGGGCAAAAGTATTCTGGATTTCTCTTTGCATGGCACAGTTCACGTGTATCCTGCAAGTACCACAGGAGAAGACAGGAGCACAGGACAGCCTAATCATTCATTAATACTTTTTTTTTTTTTAAATCTGGGTTCTAAGTTCCTCATATTTCCATAAGCATCCCATTTGAATCTTATAACAATAGGTATATTTTTACATAAAAAAAATTAACCTGTTTTATCCTAAAAGAGCAACTATCAAAACTTGCCATTCTGCTCTCTGGGTACATTGGATCTCTGGTTTGGGTTTGTCACCCCATGTTGTGAAGAAGCCTATGATTTGGCTCAAGAAGCCACATGCTTGCTGATGAGCTGAGGCCATATGCAAACATAGCAGTGAAATTCTTCTTCATATTTTGGAGCCCTTGGTAGCAGAGAACACATGGGAAAGGGTGATGGGCAGTGTTACACTCCTGCATCAAACCTCTGCACTTGTTAGCTAGTATTGGACCTCAGGAACTGAGCACCATTTCTCTTCATGTTGTTCTCTATCCAACCCCTAACAAGTACCAAGGAACTGAAGGACACTTTCTATTCTCAGCCTCTCTATCAGCTGGTTGCAGAGGCAACTAGGAGGGAAGGGAAGTAGCCAGGAAAGGTTTCCCAGCTACTGCTCAGCTGTAGCTTGTGGATATTTTACCTGGGTAAGGGACAGCTCTGACCAGAAACAGCCTTGGAGGTTTCAAGACTTAGGGAAAGAGGCTTAGAAAATAGGTTTGGGATTTCATCATGGTCTAACTTAGGTTTTCCATGATTTATTAGCACACCTTCTAAACAGCTGGGAAACAAGCAGAATGAAAAATAAAGGTAATAAAAAACAGTCATTATAAAATCAAGAGATGGCATTCCTTGCAAGATGGGTGCTAAAGGCTTGCTTGAATGTCTGGTGGGAAAAAAATAATCTATAGAACTGTTGGTTTGTACCTCAAATTGTTTGGCCTCCTGGGAAATCTAGAAGTTGGATAAACCAGTAGGAGCTTATTGTAAGAGAAGGGAAGATGAAAAAGAAGAAATAGATTGGAAAGTCGTAATTATCTTACCTGGTTTGAGTAAAACCAGGCACAAATTAGAATTTATGTTACAGCTACAGCTTTAAAGTAGTATATAAACCAACCAAACTGCTTTTAGCATGCTGTCAGACAAAACCACTTTTAACATTAGGCAACAATCTTGTTTTATTATCAGGGTTGAATGCAACTAAGTATACACAACTATATTTAAGATATGAATCTACCCTCACCTCCCTTGTCCCTCAAATATTCTATACCTTTTCCTTGCTTTGTTGTTTCTTTCTCTGTCAATATCTCAAAGTGCTAAGTTGTATTAATCATGTTATGTGAGGGAAAAATGAAGTAACAACGAAGAAACTGGTAATGATTAACATTTTTTTCTATGATAAAAAAGGACTAAAAGTACTGTCAAAGTAGTTTCTGCATTTAAACTGCCTATAAGGAAACAGGTATTCTAGTTTTGGTTTTTTTCTCACCTTGTTATTGAAACCAAGGTAAAAATGGAAGAAAAAGAAATTAATATAATATTTTAGCTAAGATGGATGAAATCTATGCTATTAAATAGAAATATTCACACTTAAATGAAGTTCACAATAGTTTTCAAAATTATAATATCCTCAAACCCTTACTTAATCCACTGTAAACTCTTCTAAATTTAGCTTCACAGATCTCCTTTGAGAAACCTTTCTTTTATACCAGAGCCAATAACAATAAAAGTGGATTATAATAAATCAGGGATTTCATTCATATAGAAATGTGTACATTCATTGGCTTTGTGATCGCCCTGAATATTAAATAAACCCTTGAACTTCACAGTGCAGCTGCCTGTGAGCAGCATCCTCTCTCTGCCATACGCAATAACTTTTGGAGATGTTTTTAGGTGCTGCTATATAAAGCTTTGAACATTCTGGCACAGTCATTATACAAGTGAGTCAGCTGAGACTGAATCACCCTGATATATCCATTCAGTTCAATTGCATGTATCTTCTGAGTTTGGGATGCTCTTGCAGTGTTACTTCTCTAGTTATTTGGAGGGTGGTGGTGAGATTTTTAATCTTCAACAAAAGTAAAAATTACCAAGTTTTATAACCTCTTTGATTTTTATTTTTTTTCTTGACAGGAAAAGGATTTAAATTTAAAAAAATCGCAGGGTGTTTGTGTGGGGGTGATTAACATAATGCCAGCCTGTTGGGAGGGTTTTCTGTACGTTTGTATGCACAAGCTTTTCTCCTCTGTGAATCTAGAAACATTGAGCTATTCTGACTTGAGGTGGCTTCTCCTAGACTGTTAATCACACTCCCTCTCCACCTACAGGACTTGGAAGGACTGGCACAGAACCATCGAAATTAACTTCATGCTAACGAAGAATTTCTCCAAGGGAGGCATCCCTTCACTACTGGGGGCAAACTCACAACCTTCTTGTACCTCTTCCTAGTCACAAAAGAGAACACTAGCATGGATCTATGCATGGCTCTAACAAATAACATTGCATACATTTGATTGAAAATAAACTACATATACAGTGTATAATTATTACTTCCTTAGTCTGCTAGAATTGCTTCTTCTCATACATTTTATTCTCATTTTTTCATACATTCCTTATCATGGTTATTAGGCTTTAAGATACCCTTGACAAATATATAAAGGGCAACAATCTTACTGCCATCAAACTGTATTTAGGGTTTTTGAGTTAGCAGGTAATGTACCAATAAAAGAATAATTAATTCCTGAAGGACTGAACACAAAAGCAAGCATACGTTTGTCTGAGAAAGTGAAAAGTTTGACTAAACAGGATGCTTATGAATTACCATGCTGTCATCCAACTGGATCAGTAGCTTTTTTCATGTTGTTTACTAAATGCCATGCAAATTAAGACAGAGATGGGCAACACATTTGCAAAATTAAATTAGGATGGTTTGAGGAATTTTTTTCCTCCATTAATTCAGGCTTTTGGTAATCATGATGTAAAATGTCTTAGATTTACAGAGTCTCTGGGCTTTTTATATCCTGTATCATCTTCCTGCAAAGATATGTCCTGTGACTGGATGTGGAGTAACATAACCTAAAGGTGGACTATGTAAAAGTCATGCAGAATAGAAGAATGTCTGGTAAAATTTACCTGAAGTGATTCATAAGTACCAAGTCAGTATTTTAAAACAGAATTAATGTAATACATCCAACAAGACTATTATGTCAGCTATTGGAAATCCAGTTCAAAGATATTATGAATTAGTATGTACTACCCTATGATCTGGGACAAACTTCTGTTTCTTTAAGGCATGATCAAAGAAGATCCAGTAAAGTAAGATAAAGAGAAATCCTGCTTCCAACGTGCCTGGAAGCCAAAACATAACAAGTAAAAAAATGTTTTGAAGGTTGAAAATATATAAATAGATCTCAACTTATGTCCTTATATACTCCATGTCAAAAATCTTCCTGGAGTAAGGAGCAGAAGTGTCAAAGAAAAATATGTTTATATGGCACTTTTTGCTTAGCCAGAAACAGATAATGCTTATAATCTGTTCCTCTGCAAAATGGCTCTTAGATGCTGCTTGTACCTCTGGTGTGTAGATGCTGTGACAACCTAGGTAAGGTTCAGCCTGGGATTTCAGAATAGCAGAACTCTGCCTTCGTAACATTCACTGTAAGGTTGTGAACAGTATTTGTCTATGGGCCAAAGAAAGACATGGGGGAAGAGACCTAAGGAAAGCATCATGTCCATTTCCCTTTGTCATGGGAATCAAGCATTTTTAAAAGAAGTAAGGATGAAAGGTGTCGTAGAACTTCAATAGCTACACCTCGCCACTGCCTCCTGTGCTTCCCCACTAAATGCCTTTACTGCTAATTCAGTGGATTCATTTTTCCCCATTAAATTTGGAAAGTAACTCTTCATCAGAGTCACACTGACTTTTCTTTTTTGAGAGCAAACCCAAACTGGTGCCTTCAACTTCTTTGCAAAGTGTATCTTTAAACTTCCTGTCCTATTTGCTCTTTGATCTGTCTCTATTTGTGTTCCTCTTTCAGTGTGTCACCTCCATTAGAAACAGCACTCCAGTTGTCATCCATTGCTGGATAGATTATTTCAGCCTTGTCCTGATCATTCATGAATGGGATCACTACAATGTTTATTTTTGTCTTTTATCTAATGTGTTTATAAACCCTTTTGTTTTGTTAAATTCCTTGCACATTGCTTGTTGCAATTATTTTACATCTGGTCATTTCCTAGTTTACACCTTCCTGTTTCTTCCCCACTGACATACTCTGACTTAATGCTTATAGTAAACTTCTCTTCATATTTTTGTGGGTTTTGTTTTCATAGATTGTTAAATCAACAACTTCATTAGTCTATTACATGTATCCTATTTTTTCCCCTCTGCATTGTGATAAACTCTCCTTTCAATACAAGCTTTTCACGAAACAATCTTCCCACACTACTTTGTCTCTTAGATTATCTGCCCAAGAGACCACATCTACCAGTTCCTTGAGGCTGAAGAGGTCTCATCCTCTCAGACTTTTTGCTGCATTCAATTCTTTTTTTCTGAGAAAAGCAAATGCTCATGTTTTAGTCATTGATTGCATTTACCCAGATACCCTTCTTTTACTTTCTCTTAAAGCAGAATCTCTGTTACTGTAGAATCAAATCACATGCATTCTTGTACGTGTTAGACCTGACAATTAGAAGAGGGTTCTCTTTTTCCAGATCTTTTTGTTGACGCTGGCCACACAAATGGTTAAAGGAAACACTTCAGGGTAAAGGAAAATGAGGTTCTAAACCACACTTAGGAGGTAACAGAATGCCTTAATATCACTGTTAGACTAAACATACAATCACATCAGCATCACAGTTTAGTTACAACCATATAACAAGGAGAAAGTAATTCATTAAGGACAGCAAACAACAACATGGCACACCAAGCACCCTGTCCTTCCAGTTTACAAGCCCTCAGAAAGCTGTGAAGTTTCTACTGTTTGACCCAAAGCAGTCTTTTATAAAGACATAATCATTCCTGCCATTCTGATCCTTTACAGGAAAGGTTCCTCCTGCAACTGTCTCAGCCCTGTGAGCACTGGGCTGTTTTCCATGGTTTATCTTTTTTTTTTTTTTCCTGCTGTTGGGAAAGGATGACTATAACATCTTTCTTTTTCCTTAAAACAACAATATTTTTTCACACAATAAGTAGTATTAAAGCTTAAGAATGAAATTTCAGGTTTGTTGTCAGTTTATTACATGAAGGCCACAATATTAATGGCCTATGGAGGAAGAAGTTGGGTGTTCTATCACAATCTTTATACTATGGACTTGCATGTAGCTCAGCTTATTCTTGCACATTAGGCAGTTTACTGCAACTGACTTGCAACAAAGCCTCCAGAAAGAAAAGATTTCCAAATTTTGTCTTAAGACATTTTCCTGGGATAATTATACTTGCAGTGTGCTAAGTGGACATTATTTCCTCTCTCTTTGCACAACAAAAGCCTTCAAAAGACCAAAGGCAGGAGCCCTGCGCCATTTCGCTAACCATGAGAGATTACTAGCTACCCAGAAGATAATAATCTGCAAAACCTTATACACATCTTCACTATTGAACAGTTATCTGATTAGTCACTGAAACCACCACTTTATACTTTACTCAACACACCACAAAGCATTACTTGAGACATGAAAAAGCTGTGATGGATGAAAACCCAACAGGATAGGGGATGGGGAAGGAATAGAGACATTTAAGCCCGTTCACTCTAGTTCTGGTAAAATAAAGACACCCCTAATTTAGGAATACCTTGAACTGCAAAAGTCTTAACAAGGGTGATGTAATGAGATGCCTCTTTGTTACCAAGCAAGATTGCATCAGCAGTAATTCCAACGCCAAGGCACCTATCTTGTTTTAAACATTAGCACCCAAAATAACCAGTCTTAAAAGGTCATGTTTATTTAAAAATAGCTTGCTTGCATTTTACATTAAAGTTAATTTACTAACCTTAAAAAAATTAAATGCAAATGTATACAAATAATTTAAGCATCCTGCCAAAGTTCACACACACTGCTAGAGCAATAAAAATATTCAAGGTCATACGAAACCTTTCTTAACCATGTACCATCCCGTGGATTATTTTATTAAATATATACATTGAACTAAAGTGTTTGAACCCTCTCTTTAGCAATTTCTATCCTTCTTAAAAACCAAGCCTATAATTTCCTATTTATCATGTGTTTTTCAGGCCATAACAAAGAAGCATACTGTACCTCTGGTGCTGATGGCTGTTGCCGATGTGGTTGTGCTGGTTGTTAAGGCTACAGTGGTTGTGACTGTTGCAGTGGTAAGGGAGGGGATGACAGTAGTGGGAAGCAAAGTGTTGAAAACATCTGGTGAGTGGAAAAAAAATATAAAATAAAATCATATCATGCAAACAAAGGAGAACCATAATAGTGGTTTAATTTGTAAATACAAGTATGTTGAAAATGACTAAATTAAAACATGATTAACAGAAATTATTACAGGTACAACAAAGTACCTTTAAATTCTTGACATTATATCACTCTCAAGTTTTAGAGTCAATCTTCTAGCACACAGAATTTAAAACACTGTTAAAATGACCAAGTTTCCACAGATCTGGAGAGTGACTGTTTAAGTGACAAGAATCCATTTCTCCACTGAGCCATTTTAAATGTCTCATATAGTAGAAACCATAAACGGATGAAACATGCTGTGTCAGAGTGGGAGATGAAAAAAACCAACACCATCATGCTAAAATAAACACACACATGTTAACGAGAAATGGCTGTATGTTAAAACACCCACTTTCAGACAGACTCAATGGAAGGAAAAAGGGGAGAAAATGCTACTAACTATAAGAGCTGCTTTTTCCGGATTGCTTTTCTTCTTCCCACACATTTGTTTAAGACACAGTTGTCTGCTAAGATCCAGAGCAGAGTATATTTCAAAATCTTTACCCTAATTAGCAGGTACAGTCATCTTTCAGTCATCCTTATCACTTAAAATTTATTGTTAATGCACACATCAGTATTTCTCTACAACAGCTTGGAACTAAAACTCAGAAGTGCTAATACTAAATAATACTATTGAATTTCCCTGCGTATCCAAGTCAGAAAAAGTGCAGAGCCCTGATGACAGCATCCCACAAACCCCTTCAGCTTTTGATCAGGCAAGTTGCAGGTATGCCAGGCTTAGGCGTGTCACTGCTTAGTTGCAGAGGAACCAACATCTGCTGCAAAACACTCCAGTACAGAGCAGAACATAACCAGATGTACAGATAGAAAATACTTTGATTACACTGCCAAAAGCAATAACGACCAGGATCACTTTGCTTATAAGGTGATTGCAGGTTTGAAAGAACAAACAAACAAAAGCCCTGAAGAGAACTAGAGAAAAGCACTTTGGTGAGGAAATAAAAAGCATCTGACATTTTTCAGATTATTTATACCAGTGGTTTAAAAGGAAAGGACAGATTTCAGTGAAAATATTTCTGAAGGGTGCTATTCAATGCAGTAAGAGTAAAAATCTGACCCATGATCTGTCTTCCCGTGCTGTGGAAAGAAATGCAATTGGTCTCTGAGTACCATCAATTCTGACTGAAATCAATGGCAGCTGAAGTAGCTCAGAGCTTTGCAGTACTGGGCCCTACAGAACACACTTCAGACACAGGGTCCTTGAGTTCAGCACTGCATAATTACTCTCTTAAGACTTCAAATTAGCATGCTTACCTTATTTTCATACTGGGTGACAGATTATTTTGCCACTTTAAAAGTCTCCTTGCCAGTTAACATGTATGAGTCACCTACAATTTCTGTATTCCTCTGTTTTTGATAAACACCAGCACTATTCTCTCTGGAATCCATACCAGTGGGATTTTCAACCTTCAAAGCCATCAGAAAACGGCACAAGATCCCTCTCGCTCTGTTGTACACTGATATTTAATCTGTTTCTCATTACAAAATACTCCCAAGCCAGAAAAAACTAAAACAGGCTTTTAAAGGAACCCATAGTGTAGCCACAGTAATCACCAGGAAAAATGGCAACATTACCTGGAGTGTTTGTACCATGATAATTAAACAGAACTGAGTATAACAAGCATTAGAAATAAATTAACATGTTAAGAAGATACATGTCACATGTACTGATCCAAGCAATTGCTTCTCATAAAGGGAAACTTCTTCCCTGATAAGTATATGCTAAAAATGAAATCAGCAGGAAAAAAACCACCTACTTCATAAGGAGAGCAAAGCCTTGTTTATTAGGAAAGCTTTACAAATCAGTCTTGAACATAAGACCTAATTAGTGTGACTTATGGTTTCATTAATTATCTTCCTTAAATATGCCATTTACTTAAGACTATGCAATGGCAAGTAAACTGTAACTGGCAAATATAGTTATGGTTTTATGACAGTGCTTTCCATTCTGCGAACATGCTGTCTACCCATTTTACCACATAATAGCTTAAATGAATCACTGGTGAATTTCAAAGTGCATTGCTTTCTGGTTTCTCTTCCAATCGAAGTATTTCTAACAAGATTTCTTATTTTAAAAGAAAGGCTACCTAGGAAACAGAGTAGTTAACAACAACTAGGATATATCAGTGTTTTAATACAGATGTGGTAGATTAATCTTTTCTGATCAGATCAATAATAATGAAAAGACATGCAGAAATTAGTTGCCTGATCAAAGTCACAAACTCTGATGCCAAAGATCAAAACAGCAGCTTGTTAGAAGCCACAAAGAAAAGCCTATGTTCTCAAAAGAAACAGAAATACAACATTGGCTTTGTTTCTTTCTTATCAGAGTAAGGTGAAATTTGCCATGCAAATGACTGCAGTTGGTCTCCTCTGCTCACAGCATCACAATTACTTGCTCTTGAAGACTACAGCACAAGATAGCAAGCAGGAAGCAGCAGCTTAAAACGCACTGCACTGCCCAAGCACTGAAACCTAAGCCTGCTCCAGACTCTAGAAATGCCTCGTTCTTACCTGCTTTGGCCTGAGGTTCTCCCCAGTAGAATTGCTTCTTTAATGACATGAAGGTTTGCAACAGGAATGTACATGTGAAGTAACAGGATTGCTCACAGTGCTCCAGAAAATTCATTTTGGAACTCAAGGACCATATCCCATCCTTGAACCCTATTTTGGAGAGCCCAAACCCAGGCATACACAAGCATTTTGAAAGCACCCAGCCACTCACTCAAAAGACTAACATGTACAGGGGCCCTCCCATCCTATTGAGTCTCTGTGACAGAAAGGCTCCTTATCGGTTCTTCCAGGATTTATGGATTCTCACACAAAACTCTACTTGCCCATGCTTTAAAAACATTTTGGCATAAGAGAATGCAGAATATGCACTTCAGGGGAAAAAAAAAAAAAAAAGAGAAAAAATGTGTGGTTTCATTCTCTTATCACATATCATAGGTGTAGGAGGTAAACAGGATTGGTAGCTTCCAAAACCAGACTACAAGTATAAACTGATACTCAATGGCACAAGCATCTGTTTAAGGCATATGGATCACTGTTTTAAAGAGGCAGTGATGTTTCATTTGCATGTCAGAAGAGGGCATTGATTATTTCTAGTCCTCTAGGAAATTTTGGTCCTTGGTTTACTGCAAGGGATGCCTATCTTATACCACCAGTGAGGCTTTATGTTATGTTTATGTTATGATATGGTATGTTACGTGTTATGCAATGCAGAGCTCCCTGTTGGCAGCTCCTCAGAAACAGGCTATCAAAGGGACCACATAGATTTGTCCTCTTGACCTCTCTGTCAAGAAGGATCTTAACAGCAGGCATTTGCAGATTTCTGCCCAAGGAACTTGTATCAGAGTGAGATGTAATTCCAATTTTCCTCAACCTAGTTGTACACAATGTTCAGCAAAAATCAAACTTTTGTTTATGACTCTCATGCTATTAAATACCTAGGATCAATATGACCAAGAGACCTTGCAGAGTGGAACTTTGGAATTCAAGTAGCCATACCTAAATCAATGCACCAGATTGCTATTTCCATAATACTAAGGTATTAATCCTTAGCCTCCTGTGAAGCAGAAAATAGCTATATTTTGCAGATGGGGAACCAAAGAAGATAGAAAAGCTGTGCTCAAAGATCTAGAAGTCAAGCAGTAATTGCCACCATGAATTTTGAAACCTCACTCTTAAAATAAATGTTTCTTGAGAGGAAGGTATTCAGTTAAACATGCAGTAATGCATTTAAGGTGGCATTCATTTCATCACCTTGCTACCTCTGAAATACAAACAATTCACAGAGAACTAATTGTTTCCATAAAGGTTGCTGGAAATAGGAAAAGGATTAGTCTTCATGCCAAGGGGAGTTGGGACTACCTCCAGTTCCAACTCTTTTTCACATGTGTTCACACAGGTTATACAGGCAAGACCTGAACTGGATTTTCAAAAGAAAAGATGGGTTCCTAACCTGTCTCTTAGAGGCATGGGAGGAATTGAGAAGAGCCACAAATACCCAGTCAAGTATCCTCTTTTCAGTGAGGACCTGACGTAATGCCAAGTCCAGCAGATGCAGAGAAAAGTATGGGGAAGGTTTTAGAAAGGTGCTCTTCATGGTCACTACTGGCTGTCAGCACACCATCAAGCTACACGAGCACTGGCAAGGTGAAGGCAGACAGCAGGTAATCTGACGGCTGACTGCAAGTGGACAGTGGAGAAAGGAGGAGCGTGCAATGCTTGGCTTGGTCTGGAGACTGCTCTCGAGCAGCGGCACAGATGTAGTCTGTTTATGAGTGGCAGAATAGTGTCGTGCAAGATCGGTTCAAAATGCTGTCAAGCCCTGCCTGATCATAATTTCCTGTTTGCCTCTGCTTCTTTCTTGAATTGATGCCGCATTCTTTTTACTAAGGCAGAAGACATTCATCCATTTAAGTGCAGGGAGCCTGGACAATTTACTCTCGCTGCCGATTTGGCCCTAAGCATTTTTACTCTCCATTTCCAATGAAATGAGAAATGGTTCTGTTTGGTTTAGCGGGCTTATGTGAAAGATAGACCTGACCTATTGAAAATATTTTACTTGTTTGGTAAAAACACAACCAGTACTCTGAAATGACCGAGCACAATTCTGACAAGAATAGCTGCAGTTGATAAAAATGTAAAGGCTTTTGTTTCAAGCTTGACAAAGGCTGACAGAAAAATTAAAGGACAAAGTGATAATGATGGATGGCCCTCGCTGTATTTTGACTGAGAATGAAAGAAATTTTAAGTGGTAAACTGAACTGAGTAATGACCTACCTGGGAAACAATCTCACTACTCCGTGCAAAATTTAATCAGTCTGTGGTATGTAGTACTAAATAATTTAGCAAGGTTTTAAATTCAAAGGGAGCTGCATTTAGCCTTGCTCCGAGAAAACGGGATTGAACAAAAGGATCATTCAGCTTGAATATCATATGCCAATAGCTCCTTAGCACTTAGGCTGAATGATCATGAAGGCTCATGGACAGGAGGTCAAGGGGTTCTTTTTACTAATTGATTCAGATTTATGAAACTCTGAAATGGCAATTATGTGCTTGACATTTCTGCTAGCAAATCAGATGTCATTAAAAAATATCCAAACCCTTTTAACAAAAGCTCCATGTAGATCTAGATCCCTAGTTAAAATCATTAGAGACTTCCAGTGGATGAGTTCATAATG
Organism: Hypotaenidia okinawae; assembly: GCA_027925045.1. Lineage (NCBI taxonomy): Eukaryota > Metazoa > Chordata > Aves > Gruiformes > Rallidae > Hypotaenidia > Hypotaenidia okinawae. Next base: position 102,924,787 of record BSDF01000001.1, read on the forward strand.
CAAGATATAGAGCTGGGCTAAAATGGGTATGCAGCTTAGAAAGAAAAGAAAATAAATTCACATAGTCCCATGATTCTAAGACATTTCATGGGCCTGTGGATGATATGAAATGTTAGAAGATGTTGAGAGCTCATTAAAATTTGATTAAATATAGTTTGGTTGCATAGTCAGGTCAGAGGACAAAAAAATCAAGTATTAAAAAACACTGGGATTTTGATTTCATTGCTCTTTTTTCCTAAATTAGGAACCGGCAAGAATAGTTCTATTTTCTGATGGAAAGTTTTATAATTTGGTGGGGTTTTCTTCCCCAGTTTGAAAGCAGCAGGTGTCAGTGGCAAATGAAAGAAGATCAAGTATTATAAAATTACAGCAAAAAAGTCAATATATCTTGTTTTCAAAGGGCTGAGAAAAAAAAATAAAAATCTACATATCCCTGCTCTAAATTCTACCTTTAGGAAGTTCAGAATACAACTCAAATTTGTTGTTGTGGTTTACCTGGCTGGTAGTCATTCACTCACTCCCCCACTACAGCGGGATGGGGTAGGGAAGAAAGAAAAAAAAAGACGACTCATGGGTCAAGATGAAGACCCTTTAAAAAACCAGAAAAGGAATAGTAGCATTAACAACAACAGTAGCAACAACAATGAGAAAATAACAGAATATGCAAAAAACAAGTGATGAACAGCATAATTTCTCACCACCTGAAGCCAATGTTCCGCAAGCACCCAAGCTGCCCTGACCCCCGGCCAGATGCCCAGTTATATGCTGAGTATGACATCATATGGTATGGAATATCCCTTTGGTCAGTTCAGGTCAGCTGTCCTGCCATGTCCCCTCCCAGCTTCTTGGTTGCCCCCCTGGCTTCTCATTGGCAGGTCAGTATGAGAAGCTGAAAAGTCCTTGACTGGTTGGCAACAGCTGAAAACATCAGTGTGTTATGAACATTATTCTCATCCTAAATCCAAACCACAGCGCTAAACAGCTGGTAGAAAGAAAATTAACTCTAACCCTTCCAAAACCAAGAAAAAAAGCAAAGACCACTTCAATATTTGTACCTAATATTGCCAGCATGCTGTCATCCCAAATCACTTAGAAGTTCATCTTTTAAAATGAGAGCCTGATATCACACCATGGCATATTTTACAACAAAAATTGCTTATAACAAAATTAAAAATATGTAATTAATTTGAAAAAAGCAAGGTGTAGTGGCAGTTTATTTCTGATTATGCCATCTTATTTGACACTGAACTATGAAGAAAAAGTTAACTGTCCTTAATTGTCTTCAAACAACTCCTCTATTGAATATCTTATTCGTTTTGTGCACCAGAGCAGCAGCAGGACTGACAAAGAACACATGTGTGTGAGAGGGTAATTTTCCATCAGTAAAGCACGTTGGGCTCAGGACAGGTGTGCGAGCTGTCAGAAAAGAAGGAGCTATGGCTCCCAGGTGGATGTCAAGAAAGAAGCAATGGGAAAGAACTGCCTTAATGCGGTAGGAAGGACATAGTTAAGGGAGGACAACTTAGTGCAGTGCTGTGGGGCCCTGGGTCAGGTGGCCGGGGAGGGATATTTAGATAAAATACACCGCCCCCAACTTCCACAGGGACTCTGACAAGTAGAGTGTGCTGAGGACCCACCTCAGAAGTTCCTCTTGAATATCTCCCCTTGCAGAGAACAGATTTTTGGATTGAGTGGGCACTGGGTCTATGCATTTTATAATGTCCCCAAGTACTTGCTAAAATTCAAAGAGTAGCAGTAAATACACAAAAAAGTAATTTTTCTTTTTTTTTTTTTTCTGGCTAGAAAAACATGACCTTTCTCCAAAGCACAGATGTTGCTGCAAATATGGCTTTGTCACCTGGAGACTAGAGTATTCTGTTGTGCACACAGTTGGTCAAGTTGCCCATAAGCACCACAGGAAACCTGAATCAAGCATTTCACAGGAAAGCATCTAACATGAACATTTCGATATCACACAGGTGGCTGATAACTTTCAAAATGCAGGGTTTGACCTTTGAAGCCCTTAGTGCTTACTTGAGGGATCCTTTTGCTCCCCACACCACTCCACTGAATTTGTGATCAGCAAAAGCACTCTAGCTGCAGCTCCCTTGAAACAGGAGAGAAGCTGGCAATGAAGGCCCTGAGATGCTGGAGCACACTCCCATTTCACTGTCCATTGGACTTGTTGTTTGTCACCAGTCTAGTTATTTAAAAAGCTCAGCATACTTGCTCTCACTGAAGGAGAAGAGTAAAAGGTGACATAATGTAGTATCTCACAAAACATTTGCCTATTTCTGTTTGGGGTTGGATGACTGGAGAAAACAAATAGATTTTAGTTCAGTATTTCTTAATTTTGAATTGGGCTAAAACCAGTGACACACAGAGAACATAAAAGGGTAAAATTGATACAATAGTAACTTGTCCTGATGATTAGAAACTGAAAATTACCTTAGTACAACAAAAATCTAAATTCTCAATAAATCATTCTTTAATACTGAAGAATCTGTATTCAAGTGCTCCAAGTTTTACTTATTAATTGTTACTAGCATAAGGTATACCTCTAAGGACAAATCAAAGCAAGTATTCAACACAAAAGATTAATATTCCATTCTGAAGTAACATGAACATATGGTGTACTTCAGATAAAACCAAAAATATACTCTAACACCTATATTTCCCCAAAGTTACCAGAAGTTTTGCTAGCAGTTAAAAAAAAACCCTCTCCCATTTAATAGTAGTAATATTCATAAGTCATTCTATCTTGTATAAAAGCTCATCTTTCTACTTGAAGTTACAAATACTGCACCGAGAACATCACTGAAGCTTATGTAACTTGCCTGAAAGAAATTTCAGCAAAATTTGCAGAGCACGCAATAAGCTAAAGAAAAAAAAACTTTGTAATTCAACACTTTGAATAGAAAGGTAAAAATGAAATAGTCTCAAATGAAGTAATTTTACTTATAAAAAGGCATCTATACACATACTGAATTTGTTCACAATTCAACATTAACAAATCTATATGCAGTAAAGAATGGATCCCCATCTTGAAGTTCTGCAAGATCATTATCTAGAAAGTATAGATCAAATATTAGGGAGAAGGAGGCAGCATTATTCCCATTTCACAGCTGGGAAATGAGCACTGAAGAATTAAGCAGAATGCCTTACATTTTACAAACCTCTGAGCTTGACAGGGGAGTTCAAATCTCCCAAGTCTCATTTTAATCCTCTACTAAAAAAACAAAACCAATCAAACCCACGAAAGATAATAAAACCTTGTGAAACTGTATTTTTAAAAGCAGATTTCCTTATACCTGAAGTGCCAATTTCACTCCATCAAGACAAAATGTTATCACAAAAGCCACCAAACGCCTTGTACGTATAAAGGCAGCACAATCTACTCTACAAGCCCAGCATTCTGCCATTATTAATATGCTGTTCTAGGCCTGTTGCCACTGCTTAAAAATCACATTAAGGCTGTGATGCTCATTTTTATTCTTTTTAAGTAAACAGACAAGCCATATTTCCTTGTTTCTCCAAGCCATAAAATAGGAGTATTCAAAATTAAATGAAATAAAGTACCAGCAGCTGGCCCTTGAAAACCTATAAGGAAAAGCTAATGTACAATACAAATTCAGACACCAGCAGCCTTGAACAAAGATGACAGCTTTCTCGGAATGACACTTGACTCCTTCTGTGCAAAAAATTGCAAAAAGCTCAGTCAGAGCTACAGTAGGAAGAAGAAAGAGGCCAAGGAGATTTTACTAAAATTTTCCTATTAAGGAGACAAGTGTTGAAACTAAATGGAGGTAAACAGATTGCTGATCTCTATTTTATTACGGTCACTGCTTTCATCTCTCTGTGAAATTCAGGACAAATCACTGAAATTGCTTAAACAGCTCAAATCTCACAGTGATAATTTTAAGGTTAGTAAAAAGAGATAACAGAGAATGTTATTTATTTTAAATTACTTTATTTCAAAATAAAATCAAAGGGGTCCAACACTCATCTGAAATGCTTTATCACAGTGGGATAGCCACATCCCATTGAAAACCACCTTGAGCAAGTTAATGGTATATTTGCAACCTAAAACATAGTTTATTACACATCTTCGCACTGTGTTTGACTAATACACTTAATTCTCACATTCTTATCACCATAGTACATGACCTGAGAAAACAAAGCCCTACATTTCTAGCTGTCAAGCTTTTATTCTCTGTCTTTTTTTGCTCAGAAGAGTTCTATACGTGTAGTTGAATTCCTCCCAAGACTTTTTGGCTTTGTATAACATACTACTATTAATGGTGGGACAGATGCAGTATAGTCAAGACTTAATTTTGTTAAAATTTTCCAGCTTCCCTTCAGGTAGGCAGATATTTGGCACCTTAACTACTAAGCCATCAAATAGGACAGCTGACCAACAGAATATCTTGGTATTTGCTATAAAGAATGCCTCGTCATGTCTGCTAGCTTATTTTAAACAATACGATTTTCAAACCAGTGCAAAGATATTTCAGTTCCTGTTCATGAATCATGAAAGCATCCAGGGGTCTCCACAGACAAGGAGCAAACTAGTCCTTCAACACCAGCCTTCTTCAACTCCTCCCTGCCTCCTACCAATCAAAATTTATAAAACCCACAGAAAATGTAAAAAGAAACCACAGAGAGAAAACCAAATCTACTAGTGCAGTGACTCACAACAATATCTAAGGAATTAAACAGTTTACCCACTCTTATAGTTTCACCCTGCCAAACTTTCTTCTGTCCTTCCTCTTTTTGGTTCATTGTTTCCTTCACTTGTGATAAGGATTAATATGGGTAGTTTCAGCTGAAAGACATACCCTCCACAGGCACAAGGTAACTACGCAAAAGTAGTTTTGTTCTTCAAGGGTGGATCTGGTGAGTAAACAAGCTGTGTGGAAACCAGTGAAAGAAAACTAAAGCAATTGCAAGCTTGAGTATGAAGTAGATAAAGAAGAAAAGGAACCAAACTGGTATTTTTTCTGTCTTCAGGCCTTCTTGCAAAAGTAATCCTGATTGAAACTTGTTTGCACTACACTTCTCACAAATGACACATCACCATACGCCATAACATGGACAGTCATAGCAGATACTTGTAGACCTGTTCACAGGCACCTGCTGGGTAAGTTTCTTCAAAAGGGGTTACAGCTTGCTTTGTGCTAGTGAGGGAACCCAGCCTTGTGAAAGGAGTCAGGGCGTTGTGTGAGATCCTCATATGACACTGTCTGTTCTAACCAACTTTATCAACTTTGGTGAGATCCATACTCATACTTGATAGCAATGTGTTTTGTGGTGTGGGTTTTGTGGTTGTATTTTTTTAAATCCTTGCCACCTCATAACCATGTTGAGATAAACTCTTATTGGCCTCCTAGTTAAAGCTGTCTCTCCCTTTCCATGGCAAGCATACAGAAAGATGGATGCAATGAGTTTTCTTGAAAGCTGACAAGGCAGTTCTGAAGCTGTGAGACAAAGTCAAATACATTCACGGTAAGGCATAGTAAGGCAGAGGAAGATCCAACACAGAAAGGCTATGATATAATTTAGTAGTAACAAATTTGACATCAATTACAAAGCAAGGAGCATTTTGTTATATTGGGTCGAGAATTCAAGCAGGAAGAGCAACAAAAAGTAGGTCTCAATTGCAGCTTAGAGGTTTCCCTTTTGGAGTATAGGCTAAAGACATTTTGGGTCCCACCATAAATTTAGACTGAACCTATGCTATGATGAAAGATGTTATGAAGACTTTTAAATTTTATTCAGGGAAATTCTAGATTTTTGATAGCTTGATCTGGTTTTTAGTTGCAAGAAGGAGGAGAAATCATATTGGCTGCAAAAAAAACCCTAATAGAATACTGTACAAAATAATTTATTGGATCTTTTTCCTTTATACAATATAGAAGTGCGGGCTAAGGTAAACTCCAGAAAAAGTTCACAAGTCATTAATTATTAAAATTACAAAGAGCAAAACCATAATAATCAGAACTAAGAATTATTTAAGTCAAGTTATGGGTTGTTAGAAATATTAATGGTTTGAGATGAGCAAATTCCTAACTGTCTGCTTCTTTCTGAACCTCTATGTTCATCTTCACATGTTAACAGAGATGTGGAATACAGAACTTCTCAAAGCTCTATGAGAAAGATGTGCAATTTTTACAGATGTTTTCCTTATACCTCTCAGACTCAGGATGCTGTTTGCAATCTCCACAAAGCACTTATATCTATCTCCATTTGCTCAGAACCAATGATTTGTGCTCCCTTACCAAGGTTTGTAATCTCAGTTGGAACAAAACATGGTACTGATGTATCACCAGTTGACGTTTTAAGCACTATCACTACATAGTGTATCATTTTGAATTGAATTGAGTGAAAAACTGAGCAGCCTATTCTCAAAAGAAAGGTAACTTACAGAAGCAGCATATGAGAAAGATAGAGACAGGATAACTCTTATCTGCATTCCACGTAGCACCTAATGGTGCAGGAAAGATTTCAATTTAGAAAATTACAAAGTCATTTTAATAATTTCTTTATGGTTTGGGTTTTGTGAATAATAAATGATGTAGATGGAAATAGAAGATCATTAGCAACTGTTACAACCATAACTTTGTCATCAGTGTCAAGTGAAATTATTCTGTTAGCGGTTATATTTTCTTCACGAAGATTGTGTAAGATGTTCATAGGCATCGTAATTTTACAGTCTGACCCTTCAACCAAAAAAGCTTGATTGAAGTAAATTTCAAGAATGTTAAGGTATAAGCAATAGCAAAGGTTGAAGACCAGAAAATCAGAGCAAGCTGTGCTGCTACAGCAAATCAGAGTGATGATAAACTCAACAGCACAATTTTAGGAATAGTTGCCACTGAAGATCAGTTACGACAGTTCTTTTCAAAAAAGCAACATTATATCGAGTATCTTTAGTTCTAAAAGTATGTTACTGTAGATGCTCTACCAATACACAAATTCCCTAAATATTACCTCTATGCAATTATTGCGTATGGAGAAAAAAAAACCCTCATCATAATTGAAAGCTAACACGCAACCTTTTCGTTTTTAGAAGTCACACAGGGAATTGAAATCAAGAACTATCACATTAACCAATTATATATGTACATAGAAAATTAAATATTTTCAAGTGTTGTGTGTTATTAAAGACATAATCCAAATCCATGGGTTTTTAGCATATATACAACTTGTATTCAAATAGGAATAAGCTAAATGTGTTAGAATGTGTTGCTACAGATTGGACCTGTAGAGACATTTTTAATGCATCTACCAGGAGGAAAAAATTAAAAAATTAAAAAAAAGGCAACCCAGGACAAATTCAGATTTAATGCAATCAAAATGCTCAGAATTAATAATTTCAATGAATACTCCATAATGGAAAAAAACCCAAAACCCAACCCACAATCTTCCATCTAACAAAATTTCTTCATTTATGAGATTTTCTTTCATCCAAACCAGTATTTTAATGTAAAAAGGAAGAAGTGTCAGATTCTCCAAAAATATTAATGTGGTTTGGAATGTTATTTCCTTGAACTTTCCAAAATAATTGTGAACTTATCTTGGGTGTAAAAAAAAAAAAAAAAGTATCTTACTTTTCTAAAGTCACCATAAATGAAGAAATATCAGTTCACACAGCTCAAGTACAGACCCCACTATTCAAGTATTTATCAACAAAAAGCAATTTCAAAGTAGCTGCCTAGTGAGTGCTCAGGGATAATAGCTGGACAATTCATCCATAAAATTAAGCCAACAATTCCACCATAAGTTTCTTGACAGATTTCTAACACCTGAAAACATCAACTAGACATTACTCTTCTTTAGTCAAAAATAAAAGCTAGATTATGCAATGATTTAATTCATCTGATTGCACAGCATTCATCTGCATTGTGCTTTCAGTTCTGGGCCACCTCTTCTAGTGTAACCGAGAGTAGTCTGGAAAAGTTAACTTTAATATTATGTTAATGATTTAATAACTTTACATCACTTTAGAACACTGATGTATATGCAAAATCAATATATTTCAACACAATTTGCAGGGTTAAGCTTTGCAGAATAACTTGTGAATGAAATTCTCTCTGTGTGTTTATAATGCTGCCTTTGTCATAGGGTTACAGTAAGTTACTTTCACAGGCATGCCACAGTGAAACCTCACCCCTCCCCACTTCAGTTTTTGTAAGACAATCATCCAGCTGCTGCAGATTTCAAAAGAAAGGAAGAAAAAACCCCAAAACCCCCAAAACCTCATCCTAGATAAATTACTAGACCTGTGTTTGTTTAGCTTTTGGTTACATGTATGTGTGCATGTAGAGGAGGTGTGTGTGTATGCAGGCGTGTGTAATGAGGAAGGGGAAGAGAGAAAAAGAAAGGGGTCAGTATGTGGAGAAGGTTTTTGAGAAGGAGAAAGTCTTCAAGAGCATTCTTTTATTTATTTACTTTTCAGCTGAAAGCTCAGGCTCATCTGTCTCTGAGTTGTCTTCTGTACTTTTTAATGGTATTTCTGGTTTTTATAAGATGTGAATAGGAGGGACTTTTCACCTCTTTAAGGACTCAAAACTCAAAGACAAAATCTTTCTTTTAATTCTAAAACATATGAAAATATCTTGAAACTAAAAAGCATAGATATTGACATACAGAGAATTTAAAATGAAATCTTAAGCAGTCTTCTGAGCCTCATGTTCTTGATGGCCTTGGTTGCTTTAAGGGCGAGCTTGGTTTTTTACTAAAAACACCCTCTGTTGTAGCTGTACGTGTTACTATTGTTCCATTACACCACAGATCTGCTCAATTCTCTTCTCCCAAAGCCCAAGATTTGTTCAGTCAATGGGTAGGATTTTCCCATAGGCATAGAAATTTTCTTCTCCAAGCTTTGTCTGTAAATGAGATGTTTCAACTCGTGATCTATGAAGGAGGAAACTAAAGAGCGTAAAAATTCGAGGAAGAAATTGTCCAGCTATGTCAATGTCTAGGGTCTGAATACCAAAATAGCGCAACTAGATTACTGATGAGCGTTGCTGCTCCATGTGGATGCTGCATCCTTTCCTTCCCATCTTCGGTGAACATTCACTATGTGGTTTTTGAGATATTTTTATGAAGATGAGGTGTCAAAAAACAGTGCACAAGATTTATCATGGCAAATATTTGCAAACAAGGAGATCTCTTGCCTTATCTGATAAGCTCAGTGTCCACAGAAAACAGAAGAAAATATCACCTCCTCAGTTTCATTTCAACTTAGTGTTCTATTCAGGTTTTACTTTCGTTGAGTTAGGCATGCGCACAAGTGAGTTGCAGAAACAAAGGAAGGAGAGGGCCACCCTATGAGAACGTCACAAAAGAAATGAAATGTAGTAAGAATGTGATAGCAGACAAATGGAAAAAAATGAAGGAATCTAGAACAGAGAGAGGTAATGGCACTCATTTAATTTCAGATGTGTTTTGGATTCTACAGACTTTCTACTAATTAAAAAAAACCAACAAACAAACCACATAAAAACCCTTGTATATAAGTAAAGTAGCCAGAGAAAGTGAACTTCTGTAAATGGATTTGAGAGTACTCATAAATGAGAAGCTGGACACGAGCCACTGATGTGCCCTAACACATCCTGGGAAGCTGTTGTAGTTTTGTGTGGCTAGGTTCTGGTGGAGAAGTGGGTGCTGAAGCAAGAAGCAGCTAGAAGCTTTCTGTAGGCCCGAGAGAGTAAACACCAGCTAGGCTCAAGGCCAGAATCACTGCTGACCAAGGCCAAGCCCATCAGCAATGGTCACAGCACCTCTGAGAATCAAATTTAGGAGAAAAAAAACACTAGCAGCCATTTTTTGTCACCAGAGAAGGGAGTGAGAAGATGTAAGAAACTGTGCAGACACCAAGGACAGTGAAGAGGGGGGAGGAGGTGACCTAGGTGCCAGAGAGAAAGATGCCCCAGAAGCCTGTGGGGAAGACCATGGTGGAGCAGGTGTCTCCCTGCAGCCCATGGAAAAGGACAAGACCCCACCTGCAGCTCATGGAGAGGCCCCACAGTGGAGCAGGTGGAAACATAGAAGATGCTGTGACCTGCGTTAGAGCAAGCCTCTGCCAGCACTTGCTGCCCATGGAGAGAGACAGAGACACAGAGTGAGCAAGGGAGAGATCCACTCTGGAGCACGTTTGCTGGGGTGTGTGGGCAACTTATGACTCCATGGAGGACAATGAGCAGTCTGGATCTAAAAGATTGAGAGACATTCTATGATTTATGACTGCACCCCATAGAAGTGACCCATGCCAGGCCAGCTGGTGAAGAGCTGAATCCCCGTGGGAAAGGACTCATGTTGGAAGTTAATAGACAACTGTCTCCTGTGGGTGGAACCCCACACAGGAGCCTCCCCTGGCTAAGAATGAAAACAACTCTTGAGGAAATGACTGAAGGCCCCATTCCCCATTCCTTGCCACTCCCTGTGACACAATGGGATTGGAAGAAGGGAGTGAAATCATGGCTAAAATGAAGTCTGCTAAGAAGGGAGGGGTGGGGGAAGGTGCTTTAAGATCTGGTTGCACTTCTCATTACCTGACTCTGGTCACACTGGGTGTGCAGTGCAGTGTCATCAATTAGAGAGCTTCTTTCCTTTCTTCTGTGCTGAGTCTGTTTTGCCCGTGACGCTGATTGCGGAATGATCTCTCCCTGTCCTTATCTTGACTCCTGAGCCTCTCAATATGTATTTTCTCCCCTGTCCAGTTGAAAAGGGGAGTGATAGAGTGATTTTGGTGGGTGTCTGGCCTCCAGATAGGGTCAAACAACCACAGTTGCATCTAAAGAAGCATGTCCAGGAGATTGAGAGAGGTGATTTGGCCCCTCTAACCTGCTCTAGAGTGAGACCTCACCTGGAGTACTATGTCCAGCTTTGGAGCCCTCAACCCAAAAAGGACATGGACCTGTTGAAGCACGTCCAGAGGAGGGCCACAAAAATGATCAAAGGGCTGAAGACCCTTGCCTGTGAAGACGGGCTGAGAGAGTTGGGCTTGTTCAGCTTGGAGAAGAGAAGGCTCCAGAGGAGACCTTACAGCAGCCTTTCAGTACCTGAAAGTTGCCTATAAGAAAGCTGGGGAAGAACTGTTCACAAGAGCATGCAGCAATAGGATGATGGGTAATAGCTTTAAACTAGAAAAAGGGGAGATTTAGGTTGGATGTTAGGAAAAGTTCTTCAATATGAGGGTGGTAGACCACTGGAACAGGTTGCCTAGACAGGAGGTGGAGGCCCCATCCCTGGAGGTACTCAAAGTCAGGATAATGGAGCTCTGAGTGACCTGATCTAGTGAAGATTTCCCTGCTTACTGCAGGGGGGTAAGTCCCTTACAACCTAACACATTCTGTGATTCTATGATTGTATGAAATGCATTTGGAAGCAAGAATTAATAAACTAAGGTGCCTGGTGCAAATTGTGCTTGATGCTGTTTCAGATGCAGAGCAGAGTCAGAGAAATTTAATAACAGACCAAAAATTAAGAAAAAGGTGAAAAAAAGACCGTGAAAGAAGAAGGGACGAACATTTTAACAGTGCCTATGGCAACAGGACAAAGGGTAATGGCTTTAAAACTAAAAGAGGATAGACTTAGACTAGATAGAAGGAAGAAACTTTTTACAATGAGAGTGGTGAAACACTGGAACAGGTTGCCCAGGAAGTTTGTAAATACCCCATCCCTGGAAACACTCAAGGTCAGGTTGGACGGAACTCTGAGCAACCTGATCTAGCTGAAGATGTCCCTGCTTATTTCAGGGACCATTAGACTAGATGGCCTTTATAGGTCCCTTCCAACTCAAACTATTCTGTGTTTCTATGAGAGTGGATACAAGGGACGGGAATCCAGGAAATGCAGAGTCTAAGATCATAATTAGTGAGAAATTGAGAGCAAGGTGGAAATACTTGAGAATCTATTAAAGGGAAGCAGCATGAAAATAAAGTGATTTTAACTGCAATGCAGTGATCAGAGCAGAAAATGGCAAAATGAAGGTGGAAATGGGGACACTATAGAGGTAACAGCAGCTGTGGGATTTAAGAGAGGATACAAGTCACTAGCCTAAGTGTAAGAATTTATAACAGGAGATGTACTGGGATTTGAAAGAAGCTGTGACAGCAATGGCAAGAGAAATGAGACAATGCCATCAGAATGCAAGCATGAGCTCCCATCACACAGTGAGATATTCCACACTTGGAGCACAAACAGCAAAAGAGGCCAAACAGATTGGAAAGTTGGGAAGGGAAGAGATCAAGCAGCAGGCTTAAACAAACAAAAGAGAATACTTTTCTCTCAAAGCACATAATTCAATTCAGAACCTTGTTACCACAGGTTATTGTGAAAGCTAAGATGATAAATGTTTTGAAATGGGACTGGACAAGCAGGTGGAAGATAAATACATTATAATCCCAAGGAAAGGTGCAGTGGGACCTTTGGTCTTACACATTGTAGGAGACCTTCTATTTGAAAGTACATTTCAAAATATTAACAAGGATGTAACTCGGTCTTTCAGTTGCCTTGATTTGCAAAAAAACAGCTTGTCCAAGAAAAAAAAAACGAACAAAATAATGGAGAGGCTGAAGCCAAGAGAATATATTATGCCACTTCGTATTCTCCAGAGATACTGAATTTCTGGCTCAGTAGCTTTCTGCTGTATGTATAATTGTGGCAGGAAGAACTGCCTTGACCAACCACAGCTGCTGATTCATGTTAATTTCCATACTGCTCTGATAGTTAATTGATACAGGAAACATTATAGCTCTGAATATTTCAATTAATTGAACATGTGTCTTTAGATATTTCACCAAGGTACTCTGTTTCAAATAAATGTCTGCAAATTATCAAATGATGCTGTTTCCCATTAAGATTTGGACTGATGTGGACTTCTGTCACCCACTCAATATGATGTTGGAGTAAGTCTTCAACAGTGACATCCAGAGGTTAAGATCTACAGCTACATACATAACAGCTGTGTCTTCAGTCTGATGATGATGGACCACTTCCTTTCTCAACTCCAGCTAAATCAATGCAGCTATTACCTAAGCTTTGCAAGTACAATCCATGTTTTTGGGCTGAGTTTGACAGTTAGCTCTGTTTACTGATGATTAATGACTAGTTATTTGGACAAAGGTAAACAAAAATTCTTAATAAATTGGAAGACAGTGAAAATTGCCTGGGGCCCGTTACCAAAGAAAGGGTGTAATATATCTAGCCAGAATGTGCACTTCTAAAGCACTAAGCTCGCCAATTAGAATACAGAAATGACAACAGCTGCAGGCATTAAAGCTTGTGGCTTTGTTACCGCATGAGACAAATGTTTGAGCAAACTACATGTCTTGCCTTTGTACTGCTGCCTATAAACTCTGACTTTGTGCCCACCTTTCTGCTTCGTGAAGTATTTTCTTGACATTTATTATTAATAATAAAAGTTAAGAAAAATGAAAGTAGCAGCCATATTGATTCACCAAAGCAGCATGAGCATATTTAATAGCCCTTGCCTTTTGCCTCATTCAAATACATTCAATTTCTTTGAATTCCTTCTTTAATTACACTGCAAATCTAAAAAGACTTTTTATGTTATCAGATACTAATTATGTTAGATTGCTATTCATCTGCTTATCGCAATATTTATTTCCACTGCCATCACTTAACATCAAAACAGTATTACCTCATCATCATTTACAGTGGAAAATTATTACTTTTCTGTATAATTTTGTGTCTAGGTAGGTCCACTTAAAGGCATGAGATGCTATTAAATGTACAAACCAAGCAAATATGTATAAATAGTTTGCTTAGCCTTAACGTCTAATTATGAGAAACTACGCCTTCCATTTTTAGGCAAGCTTCTCTCTACACTTAAAGCTGTCTAAATCTCTTCTGAGTTGCCAAGATAACTTCAGAAATTGAGAGAATTAGTAGATTGAGTCCCACTGAGAGAGGGATTTCATAGAGGGAAAAAAGGAACATAAGCCAGATGAAACTTTTACAGCCTTAATAAACAGAAAGACAGAAAATCTGTCAAAGGTTTTCAGAAAAACAAAAAATGTAGAGGAAATCACAGTGCAGAAAAGAAAAGAAAAGCTCTGAATTAGGTTACACTCCCCTGTCTCTGCAGAAGATGCCAACTGTTGACATCCCCTGCCCTCTCACACAAGCTCACCTGGAAAAACTGAATCAGCCAGAGATCTCCCTAAACTTGGATATGCGATTATCATTCTTTCTCTCCATCACTGAAACTACTTGGGGCTCATGAGTTTCCTAGAAAACAACTGTGGAGCTGGACTGCAGAGGCTTTATTAAGGCAGTGACTACCAGTGTTTAGGGTATTTATGCCTGACTCCTTACAGATCCGGAAGCTTACCTATCCTAAACCTTACTTCCTGGACCACTCATTTACAAGAACATCTTGTGCAGAGATTCTTCCTGTCTCCTCTCTCACGTCTTTGTGAACATACCTCCCCTTACGTTAAAACTGGCGTGTACTTCTATTAGAAACATAACATTCATGATAAGAAGGCATATTGCTACCATAAATCATCTCTAGCAAAGGAGTACAACAGCAGTAGCAAAAAATTACATCAACGCATTAGGCACAGGGGAAGGGATGAGAAATCAAAGGATGCTCCCAGATATATTTTGGAAAGTATAGGGAAAAATCAACCCCAAAACACGCCCTCAGTTAAATGGAAGAATGCATCTCTGAAAATGATAAAAAGTAGGTTTGCTAGCCCCTAGAGAGAGAGAACATTGTATAACTTTGGGAGGATTATGTTTCACTAGAGACATTCATGAATGCAATGAACTAAAGAAGGGATAAAACACTGCCTAAATTGATCTATACAACTGATTGCGCTACACTTGATAAAATAATTGTGTCAGTCTCTTCTGTACTTAAAACAAACTTAACAGCTCTGAAACACACTGAGTTGTTAAGCACTAAACATCATCACATTCTCTGTCACACTACTCTCATTGTTTCAGAAACCTCGGAAGCACCTGACATTTACCTTCTCTAGTTCTAACACTGGAATTGCAGAAATGCAATTAGGAAAACTCTGGTACTCATAACAGAAAAGGTCAGCAATGTGCAAGCTAAACCTGATAACATGCCTAATGTGCTGCCAAACATAACAGAATGCCTTCCTGATAATGAATGATTTTACAGACTGCCATGAAGTTGTTGCAAGATAATCAGATCAACGGGGGGCATGCCACTATGCGAAAGACACATCGGAGATTGTGAAATATTCTTTCATAGAGGTATATTGCAAAGTCACCACTGATGGAAAAATATACCATTATAAAAGGCTGTGTTTTCAGAAATAATCACACAAATAAATTGGGCAGAAAACACAAACGACAGAAGTTTCGACATTTGGAAAGCGCAGAAGCCATTACCTCATGAAAGGCAGTGTACTTTGTGCCTGCAGCCAACAACCAATACAACAAAACCTCCGGGATGTAAAAGACACGCTTTCTTTTTTCTTTTCTTGTACTAATCAATGTAAGTAGAGGTTAGAGGGTTTAGTTTTTTTGTTTGTCTCTAATACAGAAATACTCACGCAGCAGTACAGGCTCTGTGCTCCTCATGCAAAGACCTCCTCCTTACTTGTGCCACTAATCCTACATAAACTAATAGTGAACTTTAAGAAAAATGAAAAATAATCTAAAGGGTTCTTTTGATAAGTGACATTTCATCAACAGCACCAAAAAATATCTCATTACTGAAAGCTGAAAGCAGCACTTATTAAAAGTTTTCTGCGAAATACCTTAAGGCAGGTTAAACCTTTAGCGAAAAATGTTTTTGAGAACTTGTGAACACCGAGGAAACATATATTTGTTATACCTGAATTCATAATGAGCAAATAAAATCTATATAGTTCCCATGTCTATTTGCAGACTATAATTTGTATTAGATTGTTTCATTTTATTTTTGTCATTTTTTTAGGAAGTTGCATTAAAAAATCCCCACAAAACCTAGAGAATAAAAGAAGCACTGTCATGAGCTACATCGGAGCTTTCCCCTCTACATTCATTTAGGTTAAAATTCAAATTATAGAATTAATAATTTTCCAGGAGTTATCACATACATATCTGCGCTAAGAAAACATTATGGTTTGAGAATGCTAGATCCATATTGCAAAGCTACTGCAGACTTTGCAAACCCTGACTTTGTATTATAGTTTCTTCTAAACCTGCATTAAATCAATCTAGTCCATGATTAATATAAGAACCAACTATTATTTCATGTGACACATATTGCATCAAGGAAAACAAAACAGTTGCAATTTAATGTGAACCTTCCTGTTTTTCAATTGTATTAGAAGTAACAATTTAGGACATGACATTTTTTTGAGGATTGACGGTAACCATAGGCCAGATGATGATGAGCTAACTTGCGAAAACTGAATTTTCTCAGCAGCAGCCTATAACTTGTGTGAAGTATCCAATAGCCTGTCCTTGGTGGTCTATAAAAAACAAACAAAAAACCCTGAAACACAGGTTTTTTTCTGGTGTTTCCGAATTTCCCTTCATATATCCTCTTGTAACCACCTTTATCTAACAAGTGTGGGTCTGAGGCGAGTATTTATCAAACAGCACGAGGTACTGCAAAACATTTTTACAGGTGTTTACTTTGTGAAAAGTTCACAACATTTGCGCATGTACTTTGCTTAAACCCTATGAAGAAAGGCATGCCAATAAAAGGAACCAAACATACTCCCCACAACTAGATGATGGCATCAATAAAAATGTGACTATACTTCCAGCTTTTTCTTGCTATTCTTTTGGTAATGATCATAAACCACTGCCGCATTTTCTTGAGATGCTACATATGCATAACATGCACCAGAAACTTAACAAGAACGCACTCACCATGTACTATCAGGACATACTCTGTGCTGTTTCGGCCGATAGGATTTTTTGCTTCACATCGGTATGTGCCATTGTCTGTCTTGTTTAGGAAACTGATGCTTAGTACCCTGCCGTTGACGACCATTCTCTCTGGATCTGGTAGTTCTCCACCGTCCTTTGTCCAAAGTACTGGTTCTGGCCTGTTGGATTCAAAGCAATGCCTTTAATGGGATACATGAAGCATGTATATGCAGCATATACATCAGAAACAGATGCATCACAAATTTAGGAACAGTAACCTGCCATCAAAGAATATTCAAAGACCATTTGAGTTACTGGATGTAATGAACTGTCACTATTACAACCTCACCATCCCTAATGTGAACTACTAAAGAAAGTGAAAGAAACAGCTGGGAAAAGAAGAGAAACAAAAAAGGAATGGTGCTGGAAAAGGCCAAGATCCTCCCTAACTTAGAAAACAGTTCCTGTGAAGTTTCAGGCCCCACAGTACAGAAAGCTGCATGGCAAGCAAGTGCAAAAGAGTCTTCTGTTTGTGTGATGAGCAACATGGTCCTTTGTGGCTGACAGGCATCAGAAATCACGCAAGCAGGCTGAGGTAGACGTAAGTGGTTTGTAAATGGATTCTAAAATTATTTAGGCTATTCACATTCAGAAGTGCACTTGCATGCACCGAGTGTTTTTCCTGAACCAGGAATATCAGTCTCAAAGTAGCAGATCTTACACACAATCTAAATTTGTTTCTGCTGCTGCATTGTGTCACAGCCCATCCCTTTTTCTGCCCTTTCTGCATCCTTCCCTCAAATAACTGTTTGTTACGCATGTTACCACAAGCAATATAAGATTTTACTTAAAATCCTGGATTTCCTTCTTTTGTGAAACCTCTCCCCTTGTGCATCAAACAGACCAAAGGCAGAGCACTGACAGTGATAACCCTCTAGGCAAGTTAAGGCACAGCACAGAAGAGAACTGACCATCTTGCAGATCCACATATACCTTCCCACAGGCAAGTGATACCTAACTCTTTCCCAAATACTCTCAAGAAGCTCTACAGTTCATAAGATTTGCCTAAGAGGCAGCAGGAAATATTTATTATCAGTGTATAGTCTTTCCTTGTATTTAATGAGAACTACTTTCAAATATACATGAGGGAAATTGCCAAAATGACACGTCTGGGGCTGAGGATGAAAAGTTGGCTTACTGAATCCTGTCTCTCAGACAGAGCATCTTAGGTCCTTAGATAGTTAGTAGTCACTTAGATTTGCACATTCATTTGGTAGAAGAATGTTACATTACATTTTCCTATCAAAGTATGCAGTTGTATGACTAAGTTAAAATAAAATATAAAGCGCTGTTGTATAATCAGCAGATGTAAAATTAGTTGCTAGTCTTACTCAAGGAACAATTTCATTAATTTAAGCAGGTGTTTATAGCCTATTAGATTAGAACAAGTGTTAAGAATAAGAATTAAGCCTAAATATCTAAGGAGAGTCATTTTGCTGCGATGTGGGCCTAATGCACAGAAAAATAGTCTAATGTCTGTAACGACATGCTTTTCTTTTAGATTAAGCAACACATGTAAACAAAGTAATTTTTTTCTGAAATTCACCTTCTTTTATATAACCTACGTTACTTTTTAAAGTAAAAATACTGTATTACATTTCTCTCAAAGGATAACAGAGATTTATACACATTTTAATAATACTTGGATGACAGCTCATTAAATCGTTGAACTTGATACCTAGATGGGCTATTCCCTGAAGTTGTTTTTGGTTTTTTTTTTTAAATCATATACTCAGGGGATATAACAAGATTCACGTACTTTTAAACCAAGGATTAAGAACTGTCAGGGTAATTTGCCTTATTTACACCTTACTGTAAATATATCTTAATACTCTTCCTAAGTGCACAACACAACATACATGTTTCCTTTCTGCTTAATGGGAGCAGGGAATGTAGATGCCCATGCTGTTGCAGAAACATTGCCCTACAGAGTTCACATCATTAAGGTGCGATTTGCTTTGATATCTTAAGGTGGATTTGTTCCATTTTCTTGCAAACTCCACATTGTTCCCCATTTACCAGCTTACTGTGAATCTGCAGTCCCAGGAGTGGAAACTCTGAAACACTTCTGCTACAATGTGCACCATTACCTTCATAAATGGCATGTTAAAGCAACTTCTGTGCAGTGGTAATTTATGGAACTTACGTTTTAAATTGAAATTAGATGGCATATCCTAGGGGAAAACCCACAGGATAACAAATAGCTATGAAATGGAGCCTTAGATATAAATTATTCAGGGAGCTTTGTCACATTGTAGTATACCGACTCTAGTTTTATACAGAGCGGTTACCTATGGTTGCAAAATGATGGTGGCAGAAAAATCATGGCTTAGAGAGGCAGATCTACATGCTCTGGGTATTGGGGAAGCTGCTAATTAACAGTTAATATTAAGCCATCCTGAGCTGGCTTAGAGGCAGCAGCAGTGCAATTCCTGGGCAGCAAGCCCACGGTCAACAGATCACGGTGATGAGACACAGCTCTTGCTCCATCTCACCGCTCTCAGGGAGGATGGTGCCTTAAGCAGCACTTCTGTCACAGCCACAAAATTAAATTTTGCCTGCACTGCTGGGAAGCTTTGAGACACTCTGATCTAAACAATTCATTCTGTGGGCAGAAGTGAGTTAAGAACATGAGACACGCTCATGCACCCAGGCCAGCAAGCTGCTGTGGTGACCGAGAAGGGGAGCGACTGTTTAGGCAAAGTGTGAGAGCATGGCCATTTTCTGTGGCCCATTCCCCCTGTAATCTGCCAGTATCCATAATCACTCTGTTGGGGATGTTGGAGGGGACATTTTGTGTTCTCTTCTGTATCTACTTAGTATTTAGACTTGTTGACTATGAACACCTCTAATAACTTTTTTAATCTGCTCATACTGTCTTGACAACCCAGCCTCCAGTGGCAATGAGCGCTGGAACTTCCCTGCCTGCTCTGCAAAAACGTGTTTACATTATCTGTGTTACACTGATTCCATAGCAGTGGCGACGAGTGTTGAAGGATACAGTAAGTAACATAAAGTTGTTATAGACTCTGATAGCCTTGTACTTAGTAGGCTTCTCTCCATCTTTCTCTGCTTGTTGGAATTTGATGCCTTCTGATATTATTGGTAGGAAAAAAAATTCACAATAAAGAATAAAGGAACTGTAAATTTAGAGCACATTGGCTATTCCTTGGTAACTGCTTCAGCACCTTTGCTGTCCAAAGCAGAAATAAAGCTGAAACACTGATAGGGAAGCTTTTCTTCTGCGACACAAAGCACAGGGAACTGTGAAATCTCCATAGTTTATCCTACCGAAACATGTTCATGGGTGCAGAGAGGGTCTTTCTCTTACCCAACATTTTGAAAGCGTTCTGGCTGAACTGGGGGATGTGGAGCTTTGACATTGTAAACCACCTGGCAAATATGCACACTCCTTACATCACACATTTTTCTCCTTTGCACACATCTCCCATACTGCAGAATTTCAGCTTTACTTCACAGATCGAAGAGCTGCCATAACACTATTTTGGTGCAGACTGGAACAAATAGGATATCCCCATGCCTTGCATTTGTGCTTACTTCAAGCTGAATCATGCCAGTTTATTTCCCATTTTTCTCAGAAAATCCTGGAAACATCTTTCTTGGAGCACAATAGCTATAAGGTCAGAACGCGCACTGTGGCCAATAATGCAATAGCGTGTTACTGCCTTCGCACATTTCACAGCACAAATGAACTCACTGACCTGCTTCGTACTAACAGGAGCACACAACCTGCTAGCACCGAGGCAGTCACCAAAGAACAAGACTGTCTCACTTTTCAATTTTTATTGTTTTTCTTTTTTCCTCTTCCTCAATGTGGGTGATAGCTACTTTTCAATAACCCTGGTTTAACCCATCCCACGTGGATGCGGTTATGTAGAAATGAGCTGTGCTACTGCTGAGACCCTTCGTGGGGCTGAGGGAGATAGCAGAGCTGAAGTACCAAGACACAGCTCTGCCTTGAGCTTACCTATTCTAATTTCCTCCCAGTGTGACACCTTTTAAAACAAAAACAAACAAATTAAGCATGCTCTACAGAAGAAATTCCTTCAAAGACACAGCTCAGAGGTGACAGCCTGTGCTATTTCTTTGGCTAGTATGTACTGCTTATACTGATTTGGCTTTGTGCACAGCTGCCCGTGGTGGCACTGTCACGACTGTTAGCCTGCAAGAAGCCAGAGATACACAAGTATATGGAAATCGTTAATTACGACCAATGATTTCTCTGCCAGCCGCCCAAAAGATATCTGAACTTTATACTCTCTCTCAAGAGCTGCTAAATGGGCTTAGATTTCAATATAATTTATGTTTAAACCAGAAACTTTTGGTAACTGACTTGGAATATGTTTTAGTATAAATAAATTATTTTGTTAACTGCCTTCATGTTAGATTCAAAACTCGAAGCAAAACCCATCAGAATTTAGTATTCTTTCACAGACAAACTGAAATGGCAATGCAATGAGGATATAAAAAAAATGCTATCAAGTTCCAAGATGATTCATATTTTATACTGTGGGACAGCAGTTTTCCTGAAAGCAACTTAACAATGTATTTGTTAATAAAGTGAAATTATTTAGGCTAAGGAACCTTTTCTTCCAAAACTAGCTGGCAAGGGTGAACTAGAATTTGTTGGGGGGGAAAAAAAAGGGTAAAAAGCCACAATCAGTTTTGATTAAAAAAAAACCTCAACAAAACACTCAGGAAAAAACTAACATTTTCAACAAATATTCATGTAGCATAAAAATCAACAGTTAATATTTAAGTTCGTATTAATATTTCTTATAATCTAGGCTTTCAAAAGTTACACAGCAGTATTTTAAAAGAAATTTGTTAATTTTCCATCCCTTTTTCCTTCTCTAACCAAAGGATTTTGATGCTTCAGTGCTTTCCTATAATCCTTTCTAGTCATATCTTTATACGTAAACATTATATTTATCTTAACTTATCCTTCATTTAAAAATGAGACATAGATCTACTGCATCAACTCTTTGTTCTGAACAGAGTGAATTTAAGCAATGCAAACCATTCTCACTTGAAAATTCTTGGCTGTATTCATTTGTGGTGCCCTTTGCTTATTTTTGTGCACAGGAAGGTCATGTACAAACTGTTCTTCATTGAGACCTCAGTAAACAACCAGAATAATACACTGGCTGATAATACTGGCACAGTGCTTTGGGTTTGCATGGCAAGGTAGCGATGGGGCTGCTGAGTTGGCTTCTGTGAGAAGTTTCCATAAGTTTCCCCAAGGTCCAACAGAGCCAATGCCAGCCGGCTCGAAGACAGACTTGGCAAAGGCTGAGCTCATCAGCAATAGTGGTAGCATTTCTGAGATAACATTGTTAAGTAGGAGAAAGAAAAAAAAATACCAATCCCAAAAAAAGCCACAGAGAGGAGTGAGATGTGACAAACTCTGCAGCCACCAAGATCAGTGAAGAAGAAGGGGCAGGAGATGCTTCAGGTGCCAGAGCAGAGAATCCCCTGCAGCCCATGGTGTTTCTACGGAATGCCAGAAGAGGTGGATGCCCTGAAGGAGACTGAGACCCTACAGGAAGCCTGTGCGCAAGCAAGTTTGCTGGCAGGACTTGTGACCCCATGGGGGACCAACACTGGAGCAGTCTGTTCCTGAAGGGCTGCCCCCAAAGGAAGGGACCTGTGCTGGAGCAGTGAAGAGCTGAAGCCTATGGGAAGGACTCGTGTTGGAGAGTTTCATGGAGGACTGTCTCCCATGAGAGTGACCCCATGCTGGAGCAGAGGAAGAATATGAGGGGTCCTTTCTCCCAAAGAGGAAGGAGCAGCAGAGACAACATGTGATGAACTGACCCAACCCCCATTTCCCATCTCCCTGTGCTGTTGGGGGGAGTAGGCAAAGAATTTGAGTGTGAAATTGAGTCTGGGAAAAATGGAGGGGTGGGAAGAAGGGTTTTAAGATTTGGCTTTATTTCTCATGACTCTACTCTGTTTTGCTTGGTAATAAATTAGATTCCTTTTTTCTTAGGTTTTTTGTGTGTTACAGAAACTGGTGAATGATCTCTCCCTGTCCTTATTCTGACCCACAAGCCTTGCATTATATTTTCCTTATCCATTTGAGGAGGGGAGTGATAGAGCAGCTTTGGTGGGCACCTGGCATTCACTGACAGGACAACCTTCTAATTTCCTTAAGGTCACACTCAAAAAAATCCAGAAACAAGGACCCGTGCCAGCTTTATACATTCCCAGTCTTATTGTGTATATTATCAAACACATGGCTATCTAAGCATCCTGTTAAAATTTTGCAGCTAATGCGGATAAAAACTGAAAAGATAGAAGAAACATTTCTTCCCAACTAACAAGACAAGTAAATTCACTATTTTCAGTGTGGCCCTCTTGAACAATGCCTTGTACTTCTTCAGACAGTGGAAATGCTCAAATGAGTAATGGAAAATGTATCACCACATTTATCAGAGCACTTTTTGTTGACATGCCAGTGCAATGTTCAAAGTCATCTAAGGGAATGATTGCTTCATTAATTTGAAACTTATAAAGTTTCTCTGTATTGAGAATCTGGATTTTTAGTTTTGTCAGTTAATCATCCAGTTGAAAGTTTAAATCCTGAGGGAACTTCTTGTTTATATAAAGGCTCAGTCTTATGAGTCATATAGGGATGAGCTGGTTTGGGAGCATTTAATCTATCAAAAACATCAATATCCACAGTCACTAGACTTTCATAAAAGGCTTGGATAGATGGTTTTTACTTTATGAGATAACAACTCTGTGAGCATAGTTTGGCAAAGCTTGAGTAACCTTCACAGGGTGTTTTTCTCCCCAGAAGAATTAGTCAACAATATCCAAAGTACCTTTTATGAAGTTCTCTTTTTAAAAAGATTTGAATATCTGAATTGACTATTGTATTTGTCTACATTTTTCTCTTTCAAGCATCTCAGCAGACATAACATAGCCTAAAGGTATTTATGAAGCCCTATACCAACGTTTTTTAAATGGTTAAGAATTAGATTACCAACATATATTAAAAATAAAGTGGCAAGAAAATGAAGATTTCTACTGCCTATATCATAAAAAAAATGACAGGAATTCATAGCTATAAAGACAGGAGGAACAACAAGAAATGTTGACAACTGTTGGAGTGAATTATCCTTATGAAAAAGTTCTTTAAATGCTAAGGAGGTGACAGGAATTTCAAATAGTGTTAGTGTTCACCATTTACAACAACAAAAAAAAAAAAAAGAGAGAGAGAACAAAATACAGGAAAAAAGCAAACAACATAGCAGAAAAGGAAAGAAACAAACCAAGACTAAACCCACCCCCAACTCTTCATTCCTTGTGTTTGATACTGGGTACAGATAGCACCTTTCTTTTGTCCATCACAAATGCGCTTGGGTGACCTGCCTCCCTGCATGTAGCTTGCTTTGGATAAATCAGGCAGTCGTCTCACTTTCAGACTGGCTAACCATGTTGATAGGATAGTCTAAATTTGCAGCCAGAAGTCCTTATCCCTCAGCAGCTTGTGACAGTAACTGATTATAGTGTCTCAAGAAGAGTCCTTACAAAGCAAAAGTACTTATTCTTTGGTAAAAGACACAAAGTATAGATTAACGATAGGTAAAAGAGTAATTCTTCATATTTCCCTCTACTTCATCCTAGTCTGCCCTAGCAACCATTTTTAGTGTTCCTTCCAGGTTGATTAATACTTAACTTCTGCTGTAAGAACCTGACTGTTCCCTTTCCCCCATAACTGTTGGTTTGATTAGCTTCTTCCCAGTTGATCACTAATTCATTATAATGTTAATGTCTTTGCAACTATTTACCCATACTTTTTCCCTTTTCTTTTCGTGCATTTCTTGTGGGCTCTCCCCACATAAATGTTTCCTTTATGTTAGCTATTTCAAGAAGACAAGGCAACATCAAACAAATATCCTGAAAAGTGAATAATCCATATATATATATATATATATATATGAAGTTTCTTACCTAATTCCAGTATTATTCACAGTCTTCCCAAAGAAGCATAAAAAACCTGCTGTGAATAACATTTTTGAGATTGGCTTTCTTATAGTCATGAGACAGATCAATAAGAGAATTTATGTGAAATCAGAAGATACCTTATCAGTGAACTGCATCAGAAATATCCCTTGTATTCTGCTATTGTAAGCATCAGGGAGGCTAGAGATGGACAAAAAAAGTGCCTTAAACCCCCTCAAACTCTTTGTGAGGGAGATGCCTTAAAGATGCAGGGCAGAATTTGATTTAAATGAACTTGAAATCCATTGCCACATGAAGGCAGATGTGGGGGAGTCCCCTAAGCTTGCTCAGAAAGTACCACTTCCCTAAGGCAAGTTTAATGTGAGAGGAAAAAGAAGCGTGGTCTTTGCCGTGGGTGATCCACTATCTTTCCATGATCCACAACAGATGTGAAATCAGAGAATTATGATTCTTTATCAGTAGCAACTGTGCCTGTTGGAGAAGCCGTGTTTTGTCAGGGTTGGTGTGGCTGTGCTGGCACTGCCAGCCCTTCAGCTTTGAAGGACACGAAAAATCAGAGAGCTCTCAAATGTGCAATATTGCTGATGGGTCAGTGACAGAAGAAGCTTCATTGTGATACTGTGCAATGCATCAAAACTTAGGTCAGTTCAGCAGATTTTCTCAACAGTGGAATACGCAGAACCCATCCCTGCAGTATGTGGTAACACAGTTACTTATTTAAGCGATTTCTTATGCTCCTGATACCAGAGCATGCAAACGGCCAACTCAGAATAAATGCAGTGAGACATGAAATCAAACTGTGCACAGCTGGTTACTAACACCATTTATCGCCCCAAGTACTTCTAACTACTCGGAGTCAGGAAAACACTTACCTAGAAATGCATCTTCCTAAAAACTGTTCTTGTTACAAAGATTTCTAAGAAAATACTATTATCATGGACGTTACATGTTTTATTTCACCAGTTTCAGTGGTGCTGCTCCTAATGCTATTCATTTCTTTTAAGACTTTTATTCAAACATCTTATCTGCTCTCCTCTCCTCTATCAGAAGGAATCTCCTTTTTGTTTTAAGAGTTATTAAACTCACCTTGTGGTGAAATTACCATTGCGTGCCATAAAAATAACATGTTAACCTCTTACAAAGGTCGCCTGTCTTTACAGAGTGCAGCCAAACTGTTTTTACTCACATTTTTTCAAGATACCCTGAAGGAGACCTCTGTTAAAAGTTCCTAAATGGGGTTGTAATAAACCAGAAAAAATAAAAGTCATTCTAGGTGAGACTGTCTTCTTGATCTGGAAGAGAAATAAGATCTACTATGTATTTCTCAACTATATTGATCATTTCCCTTCTGCCTGGCTTCCCTTCTTCTATCAGAAGCTATACAGTATGAGGCTCGGCTTCACTGCCTCAAGAGAGAAGATGTTTCTGGCTGCAGAGCTCCTACTTCCCTTACAGCCCCCTAATTCTTAGGCCAATTCTGTTAGCAGAGGTACCAGCTAATCTTGATCCACCTTTCCACCGTGACAGGCAGCTAAATCTTTTTCTAATAATGGAAGGTTTGCAGAGACACGCAGAAAGTCATCTTTTTCTAACTGATATTAATAACTTCAAATCCATATATTAATTTATTTGCGGAATTGTCCCCTAAAATTGAGATGCTTTTTTTTCCTGATTAACATGAGAAACCCTATTATCTTTAATTTACATAAGAAGTAGAAACCTTTTTTGCAAAGTTCATAGCCTCTACAAATCACATAGATCTCCTGTAGAGTGAACAAATTCAGATTTTATGTCTTACAGAGCTTGATTACTCTTAAATGGAAATTAACTATAAACTCATGAACTATTGACAAAAGGTCTTAACTGCGTGCCTGTGTGTAAAGGTAGATTAGGACTGACAGGCATCTGCTATCGCTTAAGGCTTACAGTTCATGCTGACTATTTAGATTATTCAGGTTGTATTTTTAAGTAATCAGGTAATTTTTCTGTTTTCTGGTTTTTTCTATCTTTCAGCAATTATAATTTCTGCAAAATGTTTTCCTTCAAATGTGCCACGTTGAGAAACTGTTCCAAAAGGTACTGCACCACACAGTACGCTTTATTTCCTGAGTCTACAACTTCCCTGCCACACTAGCACAGATTATACATTAAAATAAGAAAACACATTAAGATCCTAGCCATCTAAATCTAGAGTACCTTCTGGGGTTGAGCCCTTTGTGATTCATATCAACAATGATATTTTGTCCATTGATCAGTGAATTACTCTGTCTATGGCTGAATCAAGACTTAATTCAGCACTACCATAATGACTTGTGAGTACTGAAATGAGTAAACACTGTGACTGTATAAAAATTCTTTAAAAAGGAGTATTATGCTTTCACTCAACATATTTTTGTTAGTACTCCACAAAGCACACAGTAAAATATTAAATTTGGAACTACCTTTAAACCCACGCAGAGGATCAATATCACTAAGGAAAATAGTCCTTCAGTTTCTAGCTTCAGCTACTATTTTTTGTAGGAATGCAAAAATTTAATACTTGGTATCATTCCAATATACAAAATATGTTTTCCAATAACAAGTTCTAGAGAAACCAAATCTATGAAGTATTCCAAACATCCAATCATTTCAACCTAGTGAAGATTCAGACATCTGTGTTTCAGCCTAAGATGTAGCAAAATATTTTTAACTCTCATGGAAGTGCAAAATGTATTTCAGTTTTTAAAGCTGTTTTAAAGAATGTTTAATTGCTTACTGATTGCCAGTCTTATTTTGGTGCAATGAAATCTCTGAATGATTCAGATTTCAGCTCTTCAGATGATTTGTAAAATTTCCTACAGTCTTTAAGTGTTGGACTGTTGTTATTATTATTGGTATCCAACCAATTTGATAATTTCTCTAATGGAACTTCTTCATCAGATTAAGTGGTAGATCTTATGGATAATTTTGTTCAAGTAATTCCAATCTCATTGTCTTCACTAAGATTTTTTTCTTCCTTTTTTCCTCCTTTGATATTTAAAACTGACCACAAAATTTTCCTCACCCTTAGTAGGCCCTGACAATATTATGATAGGGCTACACTTGTGGTCAGAGGTCTTAAATTTAAAGTTGCTGAACAGTCAGGCTAATAACACAGAAATGGTTGTACTTTACGCTGGATGTCTGCATGATGTTGATGTTTAGGAGGAGGCTGTCAGTTTCCATTTTACAGCAACCTTTATTTACACACTGATGAGACATTGCCAGTGGGCTTTTTTAGGCCAGTCTTGAAAAGGAAAAGGAAAAGGAAAAAGAAAAAGGAAAAATAAATAGAAATAGAAAAAGAATAAGAAAGAGAAAGAAGAAGAAAGCAGAAAGAAAAAAGAAAAAAAGTGTTGCAGATCTGTATGCGTCTCTTGCACTGGAGCTGTGTGCTCCATCTTGCATATACACAAATGTTCACAGTGAACAAAGAAGAGAAGAATCTTGCGCTTGTACTGATCTTGCGCCAACCTCCTCTCTTTGGCAACCAGTGATAGAACCTGAAAGAACAATATGAAACTGAGAAATGGGGTTTAGGCTGGATATTAGGAAGAGGTTCTTCACTGAGAGGTGGTTGGGCACTGGCACAGGCTCCCCAGGGAAGTGGTCACTGCACTGAGCTTGGCTGAGTTCAAGAAGCATCTGGATGATGCACTCAGTCCCATGCTCTGACTTGTCTGGTCCTGTGTGGAGCCAGGAGTAGGACTTGACGATCCTTATGGGTCCCTTCCAACTCAGGAGATTATGTAGTTCTATGATTCTATACCCTTCACCTTCTTGATACAAAATAGGATTAAAAACACTGCATGCTTTCTAAGCTTTTGATTTTCTCCACTCTTTTTCTTGGACATCTGCCTCTGTTACTTCTTCAGACAGTACAAGTGCTGGAGATACATTAATTTTAATGGGCTTTCATAGCAGAGAACAGTAAGTGCCTTCAGCTACCTGGTGTGTACAGTGTCCATTCCATAACATCACCTTCAGGTTTTGCATTTCACCCAAATCTCTCCCACATTTCTCATCTATTCCATCTACTTTCTAATTTTTGGGGTCTCATTTCATCACTTCCAATTTTAGGCTTTCTCTGAGCTGACCAACTTCCCAAACAACAGATGAGACATTTTGACTCCTTTATACTTTCCTCAAGTCTTTCGATGTTTCTACACCCTGCAGGCAACCACTCTGAAGAAAGGCAAAATTTGCTGACCTACTTTACTACTTCTGCCTTCCATCAGTTATGCCCATGGAAATACAAAATGGAGAAGGGAGTGAGAGGTGTCCACTTTTCCAACTGAAGAATACAGATACTCTGATGCATACCACAAACAAAAAAGCTAAACTTCTTTTAAATACACCATTTGAAGGTCAGGGAAGAGACACTGATTTAATTTTTTTTTAGATTTGTTCTGAAAGAGACCTTGATATTCACTTTTAGTACTTTAAATCAAAATATCTCATAGTTCAGAACATTTTTAGTAGCCAGCTATTAACCACACTTTTTTATACATATTTTAGAGTCTCTAGACTCAAAATATCTTAAGTTCAGAGACAACACTATAAACTCTACAGCTCATGAACAGCTTTCATAAAAAGTGCACTTTAAAAACTCTGCCTGTAGAAAACAGTGGTATGCATGGCAATACTGTACATTTTGTGTTGCCAGTTTATAAAAAAAAATATTTCTTTTAAATTAAAAAAAAAGTCTCCCACAAAAGCATAACATCACTTTCAAAAAGATTCCTGACGCTAACAAGGTAGAAGAAGTGTAAGCCAGTATAGCAGCAAGAAAGACAAAAAATTGAAAAAAACAACGCAAAACATTAAAAAATCTTATGTCATAAATCCTGCTTTACTTTGTGGGGAACAGAGGCCTTGCAGAAGTGACTGCCTCTGCCAGCTAACCGACACTAGCTCAAGGACAAAGTACTTTGCAAGGAACATCTGCAGCTTGGCCCGGACTTGACCAGAGATTAGATAAAGTGTTTTCCAATTTCTATAAAGTAGAAAAGATACTGCTTTTGTATCAGAAGTCTTGTATTGAAGGCCTGATATGGACAGATTGCACAACAAGGAGCTGTTCAGGTGGAAGCACAATACGCTATCTGAGTCGTGTAACAACTCGCACAGGCAGCGGATAAGATATCCGTAATGACATATTGATAATTAAGGGCCAGCGACAACCTTGCTTTGAGAAGATTGTGCAAGAACCTGAAGGGGGAGAGACCTTCTCCATGAGATGCATCTCCCTTGCTGCTGTACGAAGAGGTGGAAGGCAGACCCGATGAAGCTGCCACCTCATCCAGGGAATGAGAAGTCATCAGAGCCCGAGCTTCAGAATGATGGCCGGGTAATCTCACGCAGAGAAAGGAGTGAGGTCAAGGCTACAGTGACATTATTCCAGGCAGAGGAATCGGTAATAAGATGAAGCAGAGAAACAGCGATGCCCTGAAAGCTCCTTTTAAATTCCAGAGCTGGAAGTACTTTGGAGCAGTACTGGAGAATGTCAGTAATATTCGCCCTTCCCCTGTTCTTCCTGGGATTAGGGCCATATGTTGATGTGTAAATTAGAAATACAAATCCCTGTCCTTTCAGTCCCAATCTCAGGTAAAAGGGGGAGGCAAAGGAGAGGAGAAACTATATACAGGTAAGTGAATACAAAGAATAATTGTCACATCTTGCTTAAATGTTTTATTGCTGTTCGTAGGGGCTGCTTCTTTTCTGTCAGAGTACAGCTGAGATGACAAATGGCATGTAAGAATTTAATTCACATGAAAAATCGTTGATTAAACATAGAAATCTTAGTGGCTTGGTTTCACTATCATCTTAGTTCTATAGGTTTCTAATTATGTAGACTGTGTTTGAACAGCTACATTTTTGGGCTTCTTATACTGCTGTGTACACCTTGTTGATTCCTTCTTAACCTTTAAGTGCTATTGAGAAATTAGTAGATTATGCTTTTTCATCAGCTGTAAGTAAAGCATGACTATAAGAACAAAGGATGGTAGAAAGAGCAGTGGATTAAATGGACAATATCTGAAAAAAAAATTGTATTTCAAAGACATGCAAATGTCAGCAGTATTAAGATAATATGGCGCTCAAGTGGATGCATCAGAATGGTTGCTGAAAATTACTGGGATTAACTAGGAACTACGCTCCTAATGTTAATGAAATACTGCTGGAGATAGGAAAGCAGCAGCAAAGCATAATGATAGGATGCACACACCTTAGCTGCTCTGCTTTTCCTAGACCAGAGGAAAATAACACCATCTCAACTGGCACATCTTCAGATCTGTTTATAACACTGTTTCCTCATACAAGTGTATAAGCATACTGCACCCCTAACCAGGGCAGCAAGAGCTGGAGAAAATACCGATCTATCAGAAAAAGAGCAGAAAGAGGTTCCCTGACACTTACTTTAAATGTTTTACATTTTCATATTATAGGAGCAAAAAATGTGCATTTTCTGAAACTAGCTTGGCTGACATAGGCTATGCTGAAGTGCCACATGCAACTCTACAGGTGAAGATAACGGAAACTACAAAAAAGAGGAAACAGGAGTTAACTGCTGTTACACTGCATTTTCAGTTCACATCTCTCTTTTTCCTTGATCAACATCATGTCTGCTGGCAATATCTCCACTGCTAGGTGAGGCCTGAAGCATATGTGAATGAACAAAGATTATTATGAGCTGTTTTGTTTTGTTTTTTTCCTTTGACAAGTCAGGATTTTCTACTGCTATGGTATTTCATCTTGAGGCCTTGATGGATATTCACATGCCTAACCTGCTCCGTTCTCCGTAAGAGCTGTGTCCCAATACCTATAAGAAACTCTTGTCTCTGTTATTACAATAAGCTGAGAAATCCCATCTAAGAAACACCAGCTACATTTTTTAAGCTAAGGTCAAATGCTTGCTGGCACAAGAATCAAAGAGGAATATAAAGAGTGGCTGATTCATTTCCGCATTTCCTTAGGTAAACAGCTGAAAATCTCATTCAGTTACTTGCTTGTCCAAATGCTACTTGTTTAAAGTCATTTGCTGTTGATGTAAGGCACAGTCAAGGAGAAGCCTCATTAAGCTAAAATTCCTTCCTGCATTTGAGGTGCGGTGACAACGCCCAAAGAGCTGATGAAAGTACAAGTGCTGCCACTTAATGACAAGCAATGAGTATATATATGTCTTCAGTACCAACCCTCATTAACCAAGGTATGCACTTCTTGACTTTCAATGCATATTAGAACATCATGAAGTTTGGGAAATGTAGCAGAATATCTTTTCACCAGGTAAGATATCGTCAATAGCTAGCCAAAACAATGGCATTTCAATGCCTTAAGTTGAATCATGGATCCTTCTCAACAAGCAACCAAATGATTTTTGATATTTGTAACAGTTATAGGAGATCCAAAGGAATGGAAATGCATCATAAAATATTTGTACCTCAGTCACATTTTTTCACCAGTGTGAAAAAAGCAGAGGTTGAAGCACACTGTATTAGATCATAATAGAGAATAAAACGCTTCATGCTTTCAAGAGACTGTAATGAAATCTTAATAACAATACACTGGGAACTTATGATTATTTATATTTCAGAGCTAAGTCCTATACCGCGGTCTGTGTCAACTTCTTTTACATCTAAAAATAACTTATGAAACAGTAGTACAATAAAGGGGGAAAAAAAAGGAAGAGAAGCATTATTTACTTACAGGAGTTTGCTTTTCTTCTCCCAAATGTATCATTATCTCCAGACAAAAGGGAGTGCTTTAGTTCACACAAACTCCCCTCACACAGAAAATTATTCATTAGTACTTTCATGGTAATAATTTTAGCGCTGTAAGGCAGATATCCTCAAGCTCTCAATGGGATCTAGCTCCATTAGCATCTAGTCCTAGCAAGTCACAAGAGTCTACGTTCAACGCTTAACAGCACAGGAACAGCTGTACTGGATCAGACCAAAAGTTTGGCTAGCCCAGTGCCTTATCTCCAATGCCAGGGATAAGCAGATGGCTAGGGAACAGGCCAAGCCCAGGTATTGCCACCCCAAGCACTCCTCTGACCTACAATTCTCTCAAACACTTTTACCACCAAACACAGATTAAAAATATTCTGTAAAACTAAATGATTTTACTTTCCACAAATTGATGCCATTTGCCATTGAATTGCCATGACTTTTCACTATCTACTATAACCACTGACAACAAATTCCTAAAGTTTACCAGTCATTGTATGAAAAATTACTTCTTTGCTTTACAACAAAACTGGTTCTTACTAGCTTCGTTTACCCTTAAACATTTTTATTTGACAAGAGAAGGAACCAACAATCCCTACCAACTATGTCTTTGCCATTTACAGTTTTGGCAACATCCATACTATTTCCCCTTTATACCGAACAGGCAAATCTTCTGTGCTCCAATATGGTTCTGAGATAAGATTTTC
Source organism: Hypotaenidia okinawae (assembly GCA_027925045.1). NCBI lineage: Eukaryota > Metazoa > Chordata > Aves > Gruiformes > Rallidae > Hypotaenidia > Hypotaenidia okinawae. The sequence continues at coordinate 102,958,169 of BSDF01000001.1, forward strand.
CCTCTGCAGAAAGGATCACTTCCCCACCCCACCCCCCACCCCCCGAAAGTTTGGTTTTATTCAGAAGTCTCTTAATTCTAGTCTTTTATTTATAGTTTTTTATTATTTTTTAACCCCAATGTCAGTTCCACAGACTTGCATATTCTGGGATCTCTCCTGAAGCCTTGTTGTCCTGAGTTAGCAAGGTGGATTTAAGCATGAAGTTTCCTGTCACTGTTTGTAATTCATCAGTCTTGAGATCCCTTTGAACGCTGGGGTGAAGCCGTCTGGTCCTGCTGGTTTGTTACTGCTTGCTTTGCCTGTTTGTTACACAACCTCCTCCACAGTCCATTTAAGAAAATCTTGCTGGGGAGCACCTCAGAAAAATAGGGAATCCGTAACATACCCAGTTTCTTCCACAGTGAATATGGATGTAGCATATTCATCTTGCTTCCCCTTATACCTTGATCCTCAGTTGATACTAGAAATGAACTGTCACTCTTCCTGATATATTTCAAGAATGATTATTAGTTTCAATCCCATTTGGTAGTTGCTTCTCAAACTTTTTTTTTTCCCTTTCCTTTTGGTGGCTTGGTTTACTACATTTTCATATTTAATCTGCCAAAATCTAAGGGTCTTCTGTTTCCTTTGGAACACAGCTACAGCTTTTGAAATTATAGCTTCACCAGTTTTATTAGTCTGCTTTCTCTTTTGTTTAGCCTCACCAATTTCTCCTTCTCAAGTGTTTCTTCTGGCTGATATGTATTGACATGTGGTTCTAAACTCTTTATTTACTTTTCTAACTTAGTCCTCAGGCTGCCTGGAAAGATTTAATTGCCTTAGCTGCCCCTTTTAGCTTCTTTTTAACAAGATTCTTCCTTTTTATGTAGTTCCCCTTTTTGATGTTGATTACCATATAATTGTCTAGACTTTGCTTTTTGCCTCTAGGTGCAAACTGCAAGTAAATACATTTTAAAGAGTGAGCTGAAGGTAGACCTGAGATGGCGCTGAGACTTCTCTTGGACTGTCACTTCCCAGAGAAATCCAATTCTATTTAAAGCATTTTAGAAATTGTATGTATGAGGTAAGAATATAGGATTTTTCAGAACAGAAAGTAAAAAAAAGCCAAACAAACCCAACAACAAAAAAACAAACAAAACCAAACAAAAAAACCAGCCCAAAATCACAATTACAGAGCAATAACAACTAGAAACACTGATCTGTCCCTAGCTTTCCTCCATCCCACCATCCCCTGAGAAGCCAGGCTCTCTGGTGCCCTGTCAGCTCACCCAGCTCTGGAGGTGAGCTCTGCTGTGTGCTGAGCAGGCGCAGCTGTATCGCCTGCTCCTGTCATGGGGATATCACAGCCCACCCCACTGATGTTTTTTAACCCTTACTAAAATCTTTATAATTTCATCTTAAAAGTTACCAAAGCGGTGTTTATAAGGAGTAATAAAACAAAAGAATGACAACAACAAAACATGTATGTATCTGTGGAAACCTGCCATGTGTTTTAAGTGAAGCCACACTGTAACACTCCTTGCAGAAATCGTGTGCATAAGTGTGCCTGCACAGCAGCCTTCTGCAAGGATTCAGCGGTTAGTACCTGAGCTCACTAAATACCTGTACTGGGTGTTAGCACCCCGTGGTCTGTCAGGTGCTGCAGAGGCCTCTCTAAGGAGTGACTGGGGGCTGCCCTGTGCTGGGCATGGACAGTTCCAGCTGGCTCCAACCCGCCCACCACATGGCAGGGCCAGGCCGGCAGCCAGCATGGCAGCACCTCAGGGAAAGCCTGGTTAAGGAAGGGCAAAGTGCTGGGCAGTCAGGGAGAGGAATGAGGGGGAAAGGTGTGAGAAACAGCCCTCTGAGCCCCACTGGGAGAGGGAGGGGAGGTGCTCCAGGCACCCAAGCAAGAGCTCCCCTGTAGCCCCTGGAGGGTGCAGCAGAGAGGAGCATAGACTGACCACAACCCTCATTCCCCAAACCCTGGACAGGGGAGACAGAGGAGCTGGGGATGAAGATGTGAAGGTGAGCCTGGGAGAAAGGGGTGGGATGGGGCATGATATTTCACTTTTTGTCTTTGTTTCTCACCATCCAACTCTTTTTTTTAACTGGCAATAAATTAATTTTCCCTAAGCTGGGGCTGTTTTCCCCTTGAAGTAATTGCTAAGTGATCTCCCCATATTTATCTCAACCCACATCCTGTTGAGGAGGATGAGCATCAGAGTGGCTGGCTGGACATCTGGCAGCTTGCTATGGTCAACCCACCACAGATGGGCATGACACATGTCTGGCTTGGCATGTTAAGGCCACGCACAGGAGAAAACTACAGGATCATTTACCTGGCCATTTTTTCTGTTTTCCAGTCAATAACTATTAAACACTGTAATCTTGTTTGTATTATTTTGGTGATCTTCCTTGGTACAAGACTGTTCCCTAAAGCCTCTGCTGGGTAATCACAAAACCAGATATGCATGGAGCTCAGCACACCCATTTGTGATGAAATTTTCTATTCAGAGTCCCATCAGCCAACTGTATCCCAGTTAGATCATTTTGTGATTGCATTACCCACCATTAAGAGCCTTGATATGGCTGCTCAGCTCTTCAGCTGCCTATAGAAGAATCTTAAATCAGAGACAAACCACAAAAGCCGCTATAACAGTTTCTTGGCCACTCTCGCAGTTCTGCATCCTATGCAAGACTACACATCACAGTCTCAGTCTTTTCTCAGGTCTTTCCCAAGTTTTGGAAACAGTTTACAGTGATACTTTACATACTAAGTTTCTAATCTAGAAATTTCATTTTAACTAGCCAAACTTAGACGTGAGAAACCTCAGAAATCGGAGATTTTCTGTGCACTAGATAGACTAAGACTATCTAAAACCAACAATGAATAATTTGTAATTTACACTAATAATACAGGGTGTTCATTTATTCATTCCCTTATCTGTTTCCTGCCATGTCTGTCAGAACCACAATCAAACTTACCTTGTCATCTCCATTTGTTCTGGGCCTATGCTCACACACCAAAGAGTAGTGTTAAGCTTACATTTTCACACCTAAAAAGGTTGTTTGGATATTTTTCCAACCTTTGTTTTCCAGCCCTTAGCAGGTGGCTTAATTGGCTGGGCTAATGCCACAAATTTCTTTGTGTGGAGAGATAAGCACTTCCTTTCATCCACACAAATACCATATATTTGTAAATATGCCACTCATTTGGCATGTTTGTCAAAATACATGTCAGAATTTTACTCCCTCAGAGCAACTGAGAATGACTGTATCAAGTGTTTTTTCCCAGCAGTAACTCTAGGGAAAGGAGAGCAAAGAGCATCTTCCAAAAAAAAGGACAATACTATATGCATGCACACTAAGAAATTCAATGGGTTTCTGGACAGGCCTCACTGCCTATTCAGTGATGGGGCAAAATGCCTGCCTTTGTTGTGCAGTGAAACAATTTCATCACCTTTCAAAATAGTTCTCTGTAGCAAAGAGAACTGCTGCCAATATGGACTAGGGGTGTCAGTTTTGTGAAGAAAGGAAAATTTCCAATATAGTTTTAGAAAATTATGTAGACAAGCACTGAATGGGCATCTCTGGTGTAAGTGTAGTGTGACTACTAGTGCAGTATACAGGTATCAACTGTGCAGGGACAGACTTCACTGCTTCACAGAATCACAGAATGTTTACTGTTGGAAGGGATCTCAAAAAGATCATCTAGTCCAACTCCCTGGCAGAGCAGAATCACCTAGTTTAGGTCACACAAGAACACGTTCAGGTGGGTTTTTAATATCTCCAGAGAGAAGACTCAAAAACCTCTCTGGGCAGCCTGTTCCAGTGCTCCATCATCCTCACAGTGAAAAAGCTGTTCCTTATGTTCTCATGGAACCTCCTACACTCCAGCTTGCACCCGGTGCTACTGAGACATCACTTAGAAGAGCCTGGCTCCGTCCTCCTGACACTCACCCTTTACATATTTATAGGCATTAATCAGGTCACCCCTCAGTCATCTCTTCTCCAGGCTAAAAAGACACAGCTCCCTCAGCCTGTCCTCATAAGGAAGATGCTTACTTAAAAAACCCAACAAACCCGCAACACACCTACGCCTTCACTTTTCAAATATGGGACAGTCATCCCCGAAGCATGCCAACAGACCTGACTCTACTGTTATCCTCCCATACTCATTCCATTCAGACCCCCGTTTAAAATTTGGACACTGACTCAGAATTTATAATTCTGGAGAAAGATGATCATACAAGCAGGTTTCATCTATGTTAATGAAAGCCTTTCTTCCAGTGTTCATTTCTACACCTCATTGCACATTCATTATACAGGAGCCTCAACTTTGCAGTGGCTGGTGAACAGTCTGATACCTATACTTCCAGAGCTTTTCAGTGCCTTCTAAAAAGGTTATCCTCTGAGCTTGAGTTCTGCACACCAAGAGCTTGAAATTATAGTAAATGTACAGAATGGACGAATAAAAGACCAAGTCACAGAAACCTACTTCTCCCTGTTTTGGGGGCTTTAAAAATAGGGGTGGGAGAGAAAGATAAGTGTAATTTAAGAGAAGATTATATCTCACATAGAACCAGAAAACTAGGGAAGTCATTTTTCATTTGAAAATAATGAACTGATAAAGGTAAAGTAAATGTCAAGAAAGGAACAATACAATTATTCCTAAAAGGGGAAGAACTAGTAATTCCAAAAGCAGTGTCCAACATCATAAAGAGAGGTTATGTCTTCAGAACGGAAGACTTAAATATTTGAATGAAAGGACACCAAAGAGAAAGAAGACATTAACACCAAAACCAATTAAAAAAAAAGACCTTAAAAAATATCCTATTATGATTTTAACTTGCTCTCCTTACACTGTTCTGTAAATGCACACTTCTTTTCCTTGTGAAGGATGGCATTTTACCCCGCTAGCTTACAGCATGTGCATGTTCTCAGGGTACTATGCAGTTATGAGTGCAGGGTAAAAACACAGATATGCAATAACATGGTGTTCTCCTTGATACTGGGTGTTGCAGATCACATCTGCAAACCTGGGAACAAATTTTGTTTCTTTAATTGTGTAACAAAGCAAGTACCGTGAGCATGATTTGCACTGAAAGGAGTTACACTGATGTGGCCTCTTGTGTTCTAGGGCTAATAGTTGATCAAACACTGCTTTAATTTTGCCTGTAAGTACACCTAACCTCTTGTTGGTAGAAAGTGAAGAACCTAAAAACTGAGGATAGTACCCTCTTCTAAAACTTTTTTCTCACATTTTAACTTCCAGCCCAGTACTCAGAATTACCCATGTTGTATTTCAATTTTATCTATTATTCTATTCCATGCCCCCCTTTTTTTTTTTTAATTTAGAATGTGTTTCCACCTGAGAGAAAGGAAAAGAATTATTTTTAAAGGCATGCAGATGCAAAATGGATTTAATGAGCTCTAAAAATGCTGCATTTAGTTGTTTCTCACACTGTACTTTCTGCACAATTTTATGTGTAAACACTGAAGAAAAGGGACACTTAAAAAAGGAGGAAAAGCAATTATTGAATTGAGCCTATTAGGCAATGTGATCATTTTACAGAACACTAAAGGGGAAGTTCTTAAGCACTGTAGGAGACTTTATTGTAAAGTGTAATTTTCAGACAGGCACTAATGCTCCCACCTGTTTCTTTTTGTGTCACACTTTTTATAACACCAATTTCCCTAGTCTCTGCAAAATACTAAAAGAAAAAAAAAAGCATAGAAGATCCCAGCTGTGAAAAGAGGATACAACCTTCTAGACAGCCAGGATGTTTAACAAAAACTGAAATTTAATCTATTAAATATACATGCTGTATCTCAGCAAAAATGTTACCTGCTTCTTAATATGTTATCTACTACATCACAGCATAATTCCATAGTGGAGGTGTAATGTCAATGAAATAGTGGTGTAGAAGGTTACAAGCTGAATATTTACATAATCCTTTAAAATAATTGGCTTTTTCTTGCAAAGACAAACTACCCACCTGGAATGGTTCACTAAGCAGATTTTTTTTCTGCAATTCATTTGATATTCATCATAAGAGCTTAGAATATTTTACTGAAAATAAGTAGTCAATTCAATATCATATATAAGAAATGCCTACTAAATCAAGACAGGAGCTATCATTAGGATGAGCTTCTTCAAAATGACAATAATTTAAAAATTGGTCAACTATCCAAAGAAAGTAATTATAGCAATGATGGCAAAGTGCTGGCAAATGTTGCCAAGTCTGGCTTCAACAGAGAACTGGGCTGGCATCAGGGACGATGAACTAGAATTGTTTTAAAAATAAGCTGAAAAGGTTCACCATTATTAACAGTTACGTTTATTCCCATCTACAAAACCTCTGTCACATGCTATGTGAGCAGTCTGTGTTGCACATATTTTCTCCATAAATTCCTGTTGGAAAGATCTCAAAATGGATCATTTCATACTGTTAAAGATTGCTTTATATATACACTGCTGCCTACCTGGGTGGAGAAACTAGATGCTTAATGTTCAAGTCTGGATGATGACAAGAAATTTCAGTGGTTGACAATAACCATGGGATACAGGATGATTAACATTAGCTGAAATGTTATATCCCATCAGATCAAGTTAACAGTAGGTTGCTTTGGAGTAAATGTAATCAGATCCTGTTAGAGAAACAGTTCACACTTCTCCAAATGGAGACAAATGTAGAGACAGCACAAACAGGATAAAGATACAAAGATAAAAAAAAAAACAGTTTAAAAAAAAAACCCAAACAAGCCAACAAAAAGCCAAGAAACCTCTTGTCCTGGTTTCAGTCAGGATAGAGTCAATTTCATTTGTAGCAGCTGATGGAATGCTGTGTTTGGGAGTTAAAATGAAAGCAGTGCTGATAACACCCTGATGTTCTTAGTTGCAGTCAGACAGTCAAGGAGTTTCCTTATCTTCTTCTATTTCTCTATTCTTGAGAAAGGAGGGGCAAAGCCAGGACAGGTGACCCAGATGGGCCAAAGAGAGTATTCCATGCCAATTACGTCCTGCCTAGGAAAACGGGGGGTTGTTGGGAGGAAGAAGTGGGGCGGTCTCGGGACGCGTGCTTCTTGGGGGGATGGTCGGTTCCGGGACAGCTCTGGGTGGTACGGCCTGAGTTGTGTGGGTCGGTGAGAAACTGCATTGGGTATCAATAGTTTCATATTCTTTTGCTCTAAAGTCCTGTTAGCATTGTTATATTTTATCTTTCTGTTATCTTAGTAAACTATCCTTATCCCAACCCACGGGCCTCTTAGTTTCTTGGGTTTGGAGTTATTTGCCCCTTCCTTTTCCCTTCCCCTGTTTCCCTTTCCCTTTTTTCCCTCTTCCCCTGCTCTTTTACTTTAAGAAGCAGGCAGCTGCGTGGATCTCAGCCCACAGCCGGGGTGAAACCACGACACCTCTCAAGGCAGAAGAGACAGACTGGACAGAGATACCTCCTGTGTTTGTAGGAGACAGGTTCTACCTAACTGCCGAACAAGATAAGTTCGAAGCAAGATAACTTGGAATGGACAGAGTGTGAGGCCAAAGTCAGGTAAAGGAAAGCCTGAGCTATTATACTATTGCCCAGGGACAAGGAACACAGGGCTGAGAGCTGTGAGGAGGTGTTCTTACCTTTGTCTGAGTCCACACCCACAAACACAATACTCTATCCTATATACATACACACACATTTATTCCAGAATGTATTTACAGAGTCTTGCCACAGCCATATGTGACATGCCCCATGAAACTTAACTCTAAACTCCAAATGCTCAGAAGGCATAAATTTGATCAAAAGAGATACTTCAGTTACTAAGAGGTATTAGAGGTCAAAGCTGCAACTGGGATGAAGGTGAAGGAGGCCAGGCAGAGTCACAGTTTGTTAAATGAAGTTACGACAAAATTCAAACCCATGCACCTTTCTGCTTAAGACAGTGACTGATCTAAACATAAAACAGTAGAACTCCAGTGTCTTAACTTTCCTTCTTTCTTTTCATCTACTTGATTTCAGTTGTAGGTGATCCTACTTGGAAATAGCCTCTTTACAATTCAGTTCTTCTGACAAACAACTACGTATGAAGCTTAAGGGAGAAATAGTTTGATATTACATTCATATTTTGCTAGAATACTATTTCATCATGAATATGGGCAAATTTATCCGTTATTCCAGATAATTAATATTTATTGATACTGCATAAGCATCAGGCTTGGGTTTTGGATTAATTCTGCAAGGTAAACACAAAAACATGCATGGTTTTCCAGATTGCTCATGACAATTCACACAGGTGGAGCTGATGCTAGCATTCCTTTCCAGACCGCTAGGCATTTGTGGCACAATCCAGAGAGTGTTCTGCAGTGAATAAAATTTATGCAGAAAATGAGATAATTTCTTACAGAACTTCCATCTCCCTGGATAGAGAAGGTGGGAAGTGTATCATGTCAAAGTAGGAAAGAAAGAATTGTTCATGGACAAAAAGCTGGTTGTTAGACCAGTGATTCAGAATCTAAACCTGCCATTATGATGCAGTTTCAAAGCAATATTGGCAAAGTACTTACACCAAAATGTTAACAGCTGAATGTCAAGTGGGTTTCCGCTATTTTCTCTACTAGTTTCTGATTTCAGACTCTTGAGCACAGATTTGTAGATGTACTAAGAACTCAGTATTACAATTCAAACCAATGATGAGCTATTTTAGTGTGATGTTACGTCACATCAAATGCTCTCAGGAAAATGGGGACTGTGTTCAACATTAGACATAAAATATACGTGATCTATTTGACAATTTTGATCTTAGTTTGTTGTTTTTTTTTTTTAACTTCAGTTCCCAGCTGTCAAGTTAAGGCAATTCAATACTCTAAATGTCCACAGGTGTGATAAAAACAAACAATTAAATATTTGCCGAGTTCTCAGATACTATGGGGAAGATATATATGAACAACTACAAAGAAATTATTTTAATTCTGTGTTCTGAGCCATACAGTTCATAACTACCATTCATAATTACTATCCCACTGAAGGAGTCAGGAAGTCTCTTTAAAGACTATGTCCTGCCCATAATGCCACAGTTTTCAGGAAGCAAAGTATTATGTTGTTTCTCATCGTATAATGAAAGTCAGAAAATTCCGTGTCCCTTCTAGCATTTCTCAAAATACCTTCTTTAGGTTCAGAGGTCTTCCCACTTTGAATTAGTTTGAACTAAGGTAACTATTCAGAGGAAGAGACTTTCTTCTCTTTTCTTTATAATACTTTTTATCCTTGAGCCTGGGACAAAACAATTAATGAAATTAATATTACTATAATTTTTAGACTACCAAACATGTGAAAACTCTGCATAAATGACAGGATCTGTAGTTGAAGGTGACAGTGTATATTGTTTCATGTGACTTCCACAAATCTTTGGTCACTGTCTCCAATGGTATTCTCAGTATCTAGGCTGGGATGTTACCATTGTTTTGAATGTGTGTACTACTCTATGGCTAAAAACTGGCTGGACCATTGCTTGAGTTGAAGGAACACTGTACTTGGTTACAAGCAGACTTCTTCAGGAGTCTGGGCCCTGTCCTATTTGGCTATCTAATATGAAAGACCTGGCTGAGGTGGTGGAACGTCTCATTGAGTTGGTTGTTTACACCAAACTTTGGCTGTACTGAGTATAGTTAAGGGGAGGGCCACTTTGCATCAAAGCCTCTACAGGTTGGAGGAATGGGCCAACAGGTCCCTCAAGGGAGACAGGGAAGGCAAGGACAGAGGCAAAATCCAACACCTGAGCTGAGAAGGATTTGGGGGTCCTGGCTGACAATAGATAAATATGAGGTAGAATGAGTCCAGGTGCCACTGCTTTCAGGTGAATGAATTCTAGGTAACTGTTTTCACTAAGTTTTCTCTTTTCACCTAGAGTCCTGTCACGTCCTTCTCAAATGAAAGAAACACTCGCTGGGGTCACTGACAGAATGGTGTTGCATATTTGTCTATTAGTAGTAGCATTTTTATCCATTATATTGTTATTTTTAGCCTTTGCAAAATGTTTGACTCACCCAAGTCTTCTTTAAATAGATACTAGAAAAGGATGAACTACTAGCATACACATAGTTTGCAATAGCTTTATAGTGCAAACTTGATTATTTGGTATACCCTCAAAATTAAATGTGATTTTTTTTTTTTAATATTAAAATGTTTGACTATACTTCATATATTACTGTGCAAATACAATATTAATGTTCATCATTGATTGTGTTTTCTCTATAACTTTTTCATGATCTTACAAATAATGCTATTCTAATGAAGGACACACATATGAGTGTTCTCTTGAAATAAAAATCTTTCCTTTTTATTTCAAACAAGGCCAAATACTCACTTTACAGTAGTCAACAAACTATATACTGTGATTCCCCTGAGCTGTGTGGAATGGAAAGACATTTCTTTACAGCACACAGAAGACAGCCAACTCTCTCTCTTTGTTTCCTATGCCCTAATTACTCCATTACATTTTGACATTCTTTCTGCTGAAATGACACTGATTCAAAAAAACTCGGTATTTCACACATGCTTTGGTGAGAGAGCTGACCAAGACTATTAAATACTGAATCTTTCTTTCATTATGGGGCAGTTTTTGAGTTCACCTTTGGGGCAGTTTTGAGTCACTAGACTATGTTGTTAAGACACAACAGCACGTAGAAGGTTCAACTTGCAAGAAGAAAACTTGTCTTTTAAAATCTTTTGTAAGTACAGAGGACTGTAAATGATCATTTTGTGGGGTTTTTTTTGTAAATTTTTTACAGCTGTCTTTTGTTTACTTTGAAATTTTCAAAATATTGCCAGGCAATATGACCAGAAAAGTTTAGACACTGTGTGTGACTTCTTAAACAAGGATGTCTATGATTTCTGAAACTTAATCACATTTCGATCTTTGGAAAATGAACAAAGCCTAGGTAAAGCTACTTTATGCTCAAAATTAAATTTAAAAGAGCCACTGACACCTTACAGACATACTAAGCATGTTCATTTACTAAATTTTTACAGCTTGAAAACTGTCCAGGTATCCAGCCAAAAATACTGGAAAAGACCAAATAGCTCTAGGATTGAAAAGAGATTAGCTTCAATTTGGTTTGAAACTATAGAATTGTCTTGTTTGGAAGGGACCCTTTAGATGATCAGGTCCAACCGTCACCTAACCTGCCAACCACTACTAAACCTTGTCCCTCAGCACCACATCTAACCGTCTTTTAAATTCCTCCAGGGATGGAGACTCCACCACTTCCCTCGGTAGCCCATTCCAATGTCTAACAACCCTCTCTGTGAAGAAGTTTTTCCTAATATCCAATCTAAAAAAAAATTTCTTAAGGGCAGGCCACTCATGAGGAAACAACAGTATCACCAAAACAGGAATGTTATTTAATAGTGATGCCAACTACAGGGTGTCTTGATGTAATTTACACAGTGAAATGGATAAATACTTTTTTACCTAAATAATGACCTCGACATCATTATTATTACAGTAATCAATAAAGTGAACAAACCAGCAACTGAGTCTACATAAGAAAAGACAAAGCTGACACAAACACACCTTCTAGAATTTTTCCAAAATAAAAAGTGGTGCCCCAAGTGTTGTATAAACTGTACCAGAACATCATCAAATCCAAAGGTCTGTATCAGTGTAACTCGATTTTTTTAGAGAATCATAGAACCGTTTTGGTTGGAAAAGGCTTTTAAGATCATCAAGTCCAACAGTGAACCTAGCACTGCCAAGCCCAACCTAGACTAAACCATGTCCCTAAATGCCACATCTATACATCTTTTAAATACCTCCAGGTATCATGACTCAACCACTTTCCTGGGCAGTCTTTTCAGTGAAGAAGTTTTTCCTGATAACCAACCTAAACCTCTCCTGGTACAACTTGAGGCCATTTCCTCTTGTGCCATTGCTTACTACTTAGAAGAGACGAACAACCACATGGCTACAACCTCCTTTCGTGGAGTTATAGAAAACGATAAGGTTAAACAACCTCAGTTTCCTCAGCCACTCTTGTTAAGACTTGTTCTCTAGAACCTTCACCAGCTTTGTTGCCCTTCTTCAGACATGCTAAAGCACTTCATGTCTGTCTTTGATGTTAGATCCTAGAAGCGATAAATTTAGCTGCAGCTGTATACAGAAACAAGGAGGAGGTCTTTTGGAAGGCAATGTATGATAAAGCCTCCTCCCCTCACAATTTTACAAACCTCTCCCCTCTAGCTCACTCTCAGGACTCCTGTTTAACATTGCTCTCTGCGCCAAGACCACAAATTTTAGGTGACACAAACCCATTCATAGAAACTAGCAACCTCAGAGTCTGGGATAATTCCAGCCTCTCTCACCCATCATTACAATCAATGCTGCACACATTCAACTGCCTGCAGCCATTTTTTCTCTTGTCCAACATCATGGCCATCTTATACCCTAAACTATGAAACCTAAGCAGGGCCTTAGTTCTCCAGTTCTAACATCAGTGACCAGTTGTTCTTCTCTGCTATATCTCTAGAGGATGCCGTTTCAGCAGGAGATGTAAAGGGCATCTGATTTCCTAGAGGTGTTGGTCTGAGCAAGGCTTCCCCCCATTCCTTGCTACAAGACATTAAGTTAGGTAGGGCTTTTCCTTGTGACTGTGTTGTATATTTGATACAGTATCCGGGTATTCATGATGTACACGCTTTGAGGGACAGAATCCTTGCAAGGAGGGGCTTGGTGATAAGATGTAGGATGGAGCAAGTGCATTGAAGCTTTGGGCTCTTCTACTTCTCCCTTTTGGGAAAGAATTACTCTGCAGCAGCTATCAGAATCATGAATGTCACCACTGCCACAAACTGGCTTCATTCGTTCTCCATTTTCATACCAAATGTCATTTTGAAACTTGTGAAAATTGCTCTGGGGTACAAGAGAAATATACCTGTAAGTAGGGGCTCATTTACTGGTATGATTCAGTGCTGCCTACAGGGAACGAGAGAGACTGTTGTAACTGTGACAGTGTATAGTAATTAACTCATGGTGTGTAAATGGTTATGAAGCACCAGCATTGGCTCTGTGCTCTCCATGGAGCCCACAGTTCATCACTTACCTTGTGGCACCGATATATTTGGGCTCTGTGGACATCTCCAATTGCTCTCACTCTACAAGCCAGAAGGTAATCATAATGTAGGTTTGGAGCATGACATTACTGTTTCTCATGCAAAGCAACTGCAAACTGCTCCCAGGAGGATGCCTATTTATTACTGGCTCTGTGCCGTGAAAGACTGACCTAATGAAGCAATACAGAGCAGCTGATGTTGGCAGTTCTTGTGGCATGGACAATTAGAGGTGCATTTATTGGCAAAATATTTGTGCCCCAAAGGCTACCACATACAGGTGCCCTGCCTTGATAATTCTGTGGTGTGGAGTTTTGATTTGGCTGCCCTTTCAAAACTACATGTAAGGTTTGCATTTGAATCCATTAAGGATGCAACTGACTTTCATTAAAAAAACCCAAACACCTCAGTAAACACCTTGATTGAAGGTCCATTTTGATTTTTGTTTTAACTAGCATCTCCTAAAGATAACATGTAAGAAATATCTGCAATATTTAGTGTACCAAACCAAAAGTATTGTGTATGTCAAGCTAAAATATACCGCCTTTATAGTAATTTCTGAAGGTGGCAAAAACCTAATAAATACAGGCAGGGATTTAGACAAAAAACTAGTATGTGAGAGGACTGTCTCTTTTTTTAATGCAGTCTAGCACCTTTGGCACGTGAAAAGAGTTTTAGCCCATTATCAATGAAGATTATCAAAACGTGGTTACAAACTGTAGACTAAGAGTGAGATGTATCTGACCAAAATTAAACATAGCTAAAAAATTTGAAATAAATTACTATATTTAGACATCAATATTTGGTATAGGCCACAATACATAAGTAGATACCTGACTGAATTAACTGCCCAAATTCCATGCAGTTGGTGGAGAGAAAGATCACAGAGGTATGATCTCATCTGGCTGTTTCTTGTGTTGTTGTCTAAAGTGGATCAGACCAGTCATGTCATAATAGTCCCTAAATCTCTCCACCGAATGCAAAGGGAAACATTTCCTTTCCCAAGTGAGCAACTGAAATGTAAGTGTCTACTATGCAGATGTTTAAAGGTAGTTGAAACGATTTGTATACATTCAGAAACTGAAAAGCGTCATTCCTCCTTCTAACACTCAGAGGCAGGTGATATCATTGAAGGACTACACACCTATTCCCCTTTTTCCCCAACATACTTTATCACATCCATCTGTCAAATCACCCGGCTGTCTCTCTGACAAAACTGAAAGGAACAAAAAGAAGAAACCACCACATAACCACCAAACTCTCTTATTATTTAAAGACTCGGAAGTGTAAAGGGCCAAAGTGCGCTGACGTTCAGCAGCCAACAACAGGTAATTAAAAAATACAAAAATACATAATGATCGACTTATTTCTAAGTCCTTATCCCTAAATTGAATATTAGTGAAAATCAAGCACATGGAGTTAAGATGCTTGAACTCTATCTGCCAAACAGAACACTTGGTGTGTAGCTGTCACCTGTTAAGTCATGAGGAAAACACTGAGATAGGGAAAAACCTAAATATTACTTAGCTAAAAGCACACTCAAGGCAATCAGAGCTGACCTGTTTCCTAAAATTAAGCACCTGCATTATCTTCTGCTGAATTTGAAAACAGATTGTACCTCCTGATACCTAGGGGAATGCTTAAAGGCTGTTAGGTAAATGGATAATTCCTTCAGCTTCAACTATATTATAAAAGAGATGGCTTGCAACTGATGGCTTGTGAGCTACCCACAGAAGTATCTATATTACTTCAGAAGTACATAGGTACCCGGAAGACCGATTGCATTGAGCACCACATAAAACTGATTGGACGGACCCCCAGTGTTCCAGCCTCAAGTAGGGTAGACGCACGATCGCGATGCTGACTTAAAATGATACAGGCATATAATATGAAAAAGAAAAGTACCAATGAAGTTTAAATGATGTCAGGTTAAACTCAGAAGAGCTTTTCAAAAGAGAAATTTAGGACTTAAATTCCTGACATGACCTAAATCTGACTTCAGGTTCCTACATTAAGCAATTTTGCGGAGTCACTAGAGTTCACAAGAGGGGGAAATTCAGCCCTAAGTGGTATGATTTTTGGTACATAATTTGCACCTTTTCTAGAATCAAAATATTATTTAATCCGCATTTTCAAAACCATTCTAAAGCTGTATATCACCATTGTATACATCACTATATATTCATATTTTGAGCAGAAGGTCAACATTTAAGAACTGTGATGCATATCAATTCAATATCAAACAATTGGATTATATATGTATCTTTATGGATAATTATTATCTTTATATATGGATCATCTGAGAAAATACTGTTTTACACAGTGAAATCTATTTAAATAGGAGATTCTGTGCAAGAGTTAATCTCTGCAGATCTGCCTTTAAAAGTACTGATGGCAGAGATGTTAATTTCCAAGTAAAACAATTTATATTCTTAAAGCAGGCTGCACCTTTTCAAATTCTGCTAGAAAGAGGCAGCCAACTTGCACATATCATTAAACTTCAAATTCTCCTATAAATGACAGCCAAAGAACCCAGAAAGTTCAATATATTTTCTCTGAGACTAGCTGATGTGAGAAGATTTTCATGAGACATTTTCTCTTCTATCATCAGTTCAATGATGTAAACAGTGACCGATTAAGCCTGCGCTCCTTTCAGGTTGCTATACCTGACTGGAAAAAAAAAAAAAAAAAAAGTAAAGCTCACAGCTGGAATTCTTCCTCAAAACTAAAATAGATGACAAAGTAAAAGTCCAATCCTCTGCAGACACTTAATGAAGACAGGCTTCAAGGGGTTTTCTATACCAGAGATTACTTTACACCCCAGGATGAGACAGAACCAGCAGATTTCTGCAGCCAAAGATTGCTATCACAGCAGAATAAGGAAAATAACAAAAACATATTACTTGTTAAATCACTTACACTGGTTTTCCTTTGGATTCACAAGTCAAAATTATAGATTGTCCTTCTTCAGGCCATGAATTGGAAGAAATGATTTTAACTAAAGGTGTATCTAGGAAGAAAAAAAATAGACATCTTGTTGATATACACAAAAAATATTTATTATCTAAGAGTACATTCTTCTCTATTTACAAAAGACTATACCATAGATTTAATTTGCACTTGGAGACGATTTTGTATGGAGCCTTGTGCAATTTTCATTGTCTTCAGGAAGGCAATAAAAATGACCAATGGAACTAAATTGGTAACTTTTATATCCCATGGAAACACAGATAGAAACCACATGTATACTCAAAGGATATAATTTTACTTTCTGTATGCAATGCAGATACCCCACAAGACTACTCCAAAGTCTGATATCTAACAATGAAATAAAAAATATTGAGGATGAATAACAAGTACTCTGTGCAATTGTTTCGTTGTCTATTTATAGGTTGATATGATGGAATGCTGCTATTAGATGAATGAATGCAATAATATACATTTGAATAAGAACACTTTTATTGTTGCAGAAGCTTGAAGCTCATAATAAGAAAGCTACAATGGGCTTTCAGATAAAATACCTTGTTACAGGCATTTTACAGGATATTATTTCTGGAATGCAATAATGCTGCCCCTAAAACAGAACATTCTTTTTAAAAAACAAATTTTACAAAGAGAGTGTTTTAAATACCTGCAAAAAGCATTGTATAAAAGTGTGTAATCTGTCCTAAAAATTTTAAAATATTATTCTTATACACTGGAATGAACTTTACAGCGTTAATTGCAAAAAGATACACAATATAACTACTGTGAATTCAAGCAGAACAAAACATCTGCAGTAGAACTTCAACTTTTATAACATTTTGCCAGCTGGCTTGCAAGGATATATTCTATTAATTAAAATATTTGACATGATTTAGAGCACTTCTTATAAGGAAAGTAAAAGGACCACAAAGAAACATGCCTATACAAAACAGTTTTTACCTTTGGAAAAGAAAAAAAAATCATTCTTAGTTATACTGAGGAAGATTTCCTGACTCAGTAGGAAAATAGAAGTTTGTGTTTTCTCCACAGTTTCATAATACAAAACACGTCTACACCTTTGGCACAAGAAACACTTAAACCTGCAAATCCAGGGTATCTAAATTTTGCCTCATCTAATTTGCAATTACTATTTTCATTAGCAGTTAGGTAGTAGTGACACCACAGATGTCCTATTATTGAGCAAATGTGAAAGAGCATAACAATATAACCCTACAAAATGAAATGGAAAAAAATGATTCCCTGTAACAACAGAATTTCTTATTGAGATGCTAACAGTCCTGCTGAATGCTAAATGTCATATGAACTATTAAAACTGTTAGAAGCATTTTTCTAACTCTGATTTTTATTTCTGGCACATCACGATGTATCAGCATGGCACAAGACAAGAAAAGGGGAAGGTTTAGTGTAGATTTGTCATAATTCCACTGCAAGCACTGTCAGCTTCATTTAGCTTTCAGTACAGCTGCACTAACCTTACACCAGCAGCAAGTCTGTTCCACGAGTTCATATTTTTAAGGACCCTGCAAACCATTATGCAGGTGACTAATCCTTTGGAGGTCGTGCTGGCATTTGCTTCATTTTTAGCACATGCTTAAGGCACTGACCTCAAGTGCCTTAATAAATCAGGGCATCAAGTACTTCTGTGATTTCAGTGGTGCTATTCAAGATGAATAAATTACTCTCTTGACTATACATTGAACCAGAGAACAAATTAGTATCAGATAGGAATACATGAAGAATTTAACTGAGGCAGGGAGACAACTAATGCAATGAGATCAAGAGGTTTCCAGAGAAATATGAGAAAGAGCTAAACTTTGATGGAAGTAATCATGATAGCCACAGGTGAAGAAAGAAATTAAAGGCCCTTCTAGCTAGCCTTACTGGCTTAAATATTTAAAATACGACCAGCATTTTATGCATTGCTGTAAATGACTCACATAAAATAGAAGAGGGAACTTCAGATAATCTTCTATTCGTATGGATCACTGTAGTGTTGCTTCCCTCAACCTGAAGTTCCCATTCCTACTTTACCAAATGCCCCAGACAGCTCTCTGTCCTAAATATAGCTTACTAGCACAGAATAAAAACTGTCTGAATTTATGTTTTGCTCCCTATTACACAATAAGGTGGTGTAGGAAATGCATTCATTCCCTTGTGTTTTTCCCTGCTAATTGACTTGTACAGTAACCACTTTTTTCTTTAAAACAGGAAACACAGGGATTACTTCAAATATAGCTTTTAGGGAGGCTTAAAGTTCTCAATTTTTGTCATTAACAGTCCTTTTTCAAAAATTGGTTGATGTTCTATGATGGGTCCTTCATTCATGCTGTTACTGTTTGCAGTTTGTTTTCAGGCTGTGCTTGATTTCTCTCCGGAATTAAAATAGACACTTATAAGGGGAAAAGTTTTAAGACAAACTAGCCCTCCATTTGCACATTCACATCAATATTTAAAATGAGAAGAAACCTTTATAGTAATTACATCAAAAAGTACCTAACAAAGATAATAAAACCCTGCTGACTGATATTTTTCCAGAACACCAAATGCTGTGACAAAACACTACCTCCTGCTATGACAGTTCATTTTGGAAGAATTTGACAAGTATAAATATACCCTTATCAATACTGTGATCTTTAACCTGTCACACCCAGAAGTATTAATCATAACAACTGGAACATCATCTAATCTCCAGAAAACACCACCACTGAAAACAGTCTAAAGAAAGAAAATTGTCAAGAACGGCATTACAGTAAGAGAAGCTGATTTATTTTCAGATATGCTCATCACCTTCTTATAAGTAATGTAGATATGTCAAAACTCCCTCTACTTTTACAACCAAACAAAACAAGAGTAGGATAAAGGGTTTTATTGTTGGTCAGACCTTCTGCTGCTCTCCTTTAAAATCAGCATAAGTATACCAACTTGCATCAGCTGAACTTAACAGACCATTAATAATTTCCATCTTTTTTTTAGGATTTGGCCTGGTAATTTAATGGAAATAAAATATTACAGCCAGGATTTTAAGCATAATTCTTACAAATAAGGGACCAGTGACTAAACTTTCTTTACAATACTTAAACGTATGCCTTTATCCTGAGCTCTAAGGACATTATGGAGCAGATAAATATTCAAAAAAGAATAAGCATTCTGAAAATCCAATTTATTAAAAAAAAACCAAAACAAAAACCCAAACCACTAAAACCCACCACAGTCTTTTACGTGAGTGTAGGTAATACAACAAGCCTTGACAGTAAAACACACTGGTTTTAATACCCAGTGACTTATTTATTTACATGAATCTCCAACAGCGTGAGAGCTGTTTGGCCCTCCAGTCTTAGCTTGAGTAATGAGGTACTTATGAGCTGCAATCGATTGCTAGCATCAGGCTGAACAGAGGCTCAAAAATGTCTTTAGACACATAGCAAGACATCTTCTACCCCCTATGTGCCAAGAGTCTGCCTTTTTCTGGAAATAACAGCTTAGCGGCAGTTACAGATAAAAACTGTGGAATGGGATGGTTTGGGGTTTTTTTTAGATATCTTTTCCTGTTTCAGCAGACCAAAGGTAAGAGTTCCCCTGAGGCATTCGATTTCATCTGCTTTTCTAGGCTTTGGTTACATCTCATTGCACAAGACCAGGGAAGCCATTTCAAAGTTTTGGGAAGATTTATCTATTTTTGATCAGGCAACATAATCTTCATACAGCAACGTGCAAAATCAGTGAATGCATGTGGAAAATTGATTTCAAGTGTACAGTGGTAATGAATTTTATCTGATATATGAAGAAATTAAGCACTTCAACATGTGATTTTTGTTGTACTCTTAGCAATAACTAATGCTAACATTAATACCTCATGGAACTGCTTTACTGATTGATTTAATCACTTTGAAGCTATTTCAAAATAAGGGTGTGTCCTGGTTTCAGTCAGGATAGAGTCAATTTCATTTGTAGCAGCTGATGGAATGCTGTGTTTGGGAGTTAAAATGAAAGCAGTGCTGATAACACCCTGATGTTCTTAGCTGCAGTCAGGCAGTCAAGGACTTTCTTAGCTTCTTCTATTTCTCTATTCTTGAGAAAGGAGGGGCGAAGCCAGGACAGGTGACCCAGATGGGCCAAAGAGAGTATTCCATGCCAATTACGTCCTGCCTAGGAAAACGGGGGGCTGATGGGAGGAAGAAGTGGGGCGGTCTCGGGACGCATGCTTCTTGGGGGGACGGTCGGTTCTGGGACAGCTCTGGGTGGTACGGCCTGAGTTGTGTGGGTCGGTGAGAAACTGCATTGGGTATCAATAGTTTCATATTCTTTTGCTCTAAAGTCCTGTTAGCATTGTTATATTTTATCTTTCTGTTATCTTAGTAAACTATCCTTATCCCAACCCACGGGCCTCTTAGTTTCTTGGTTTTGGAGTTATTTGCCCCTTCCTTTTCCCTTCCCTTGTTTCCCCCTTTTTCCCTCTTCCCCTGCTCTTTTACTTTAAGAAGCAGGCAACTGCGTGGATCTCGGCCCACAGCCGGGGTGAAACCACGACAGGGTGATTGTTATCAGTCACCAGACATTTGCTGTTAATCAGATCCCCAATGCTAAAAGGTTTTTTAAATTTATTTATTTATTTTAAATGTGCTCACTGTTTCTACGTTGCTTGGAGGAAGACAGAGTTCATTATGTATTTATACTCTTTTATATCCAAGCCCTTATAGAGTTACACACAGGCTTAAATTTCTTCATATAAAGTAACTGCATGGAAGCTGCTGGAAGATTCCCACGTGATATGTTAACAGACATGTGTAAGCTTTTGACAACCACAGCATAAATGCAGAAACTGAATTCATAAATTCGAATAAATTTGCCTAAGATCATGAAGAAGGTCACCAACAGAATGAGAAAATCAATCTCCACTACATTCCTCTCAGTCCTGAGAGAGTAAAAAAGTACTTTGACCTGTTTTACCCTATGTAACTTCAGAAGTCCTTGGTCTCTTCAGTCCTTAGCAAGAAACATTACCAGAGTTTCTGTGGATACTTTTCAAGGAAGTCCCAGCCAGTGGTTGAGTAACCAAATGGAAGTACAAGCCCTATATATTCTATGGAGTTAATCAACAAAATGTGTGGTAATAACCAGATTTCAGAAATAAAATCATGTCATAAGACAAAAGGACAATATTCTGATGATGTTAGAATCATGCTATTTTATCAAATAATCTCCCTCTAATGTAATCATCTTCAGTTAATGTAATTACAATCCTAGACACATCACTTCTTTTCTTGGGCAGATTTGAGGGTAGGTTGGGTGCATATATTTTGTTGAGACACTTAAGAAATGACTACTGGAAATAATAGACTATTCAGGAGGAGAAATATTAGTGATCTCATAGTCACTAGAATTCAAATGGTGCTGGAAATGCACCTATTAAAACATGCATGCGTCAGCGTTTTCTCTGGAGAATTGATATATATACATACGTTTAGCTGTAATGTAAACCATATTGCCACTAGAGTTCTCTTCATATTTTGTTAAAAGGTAAATCTCTACATTGCTCAAATCTTAGCCTTTGTTGGGCTTCCAGTCAAAGGACTATCAACAGAAAAATTCTTAGTGGTTCTCCTCCACAAAAACTTACAAAAGAATATTGTACCTGATGTGGAGGTCAGGGCTTCCAGTTTTAATTTTCTCTGCCAAATTATTGATATTAAAAAACAACAACAACAACAACAAAATCCAGCAACTTACTATGTAACTAAAACTTGACACCCAATCTATCTTCCTTTCAGGAGGCAGAACAGAACAAGAACCCCTTCATTTCCCTTACAGCAATAGTAGTGTTAATACCTGAGGAAGGGTCCTGTACTTCAGCATTATAGGTTTTAGAGGCCTGCTATGCCCCCAAGTCTTAGGAAGCTGTTTCTGTGCTCCCTCACTTAGAGGAACTTTGATTTTTAAGATAAATGTTAATCAGTCCATGAAGACTAGTTTCTTAAATGAGTTATTAGAGCCCCTGCAATGATTTATGAGAAAAAGAGTTTCCTTATTCCACTGGCTACTGAAGGATTCACACTAAGTAGATCGGATCCAGCAAAATACTTATTCAACAGTAATTCAGTGATAAGAACATTCAGCCCTTCAGAGCCTGTGGATTAAGGATTTGGTCTGATTCAAAGAGTGCAAGGACTTGTGTGCTGACCTCCCACGCACTAGCAGAGGGCCACCAAGTATTCTGAGGTCTGCCAAGTATTCTAAGGTTTCCCTTCCACTCAGGTATAGAACTAAGATTTCTCTTTGAATCTGAAAAAGCTATTTTCCTTCCTGTGTCCTAGTTTGGCTAAATCAGGACTGTCTGAAACATTAAAAAAGAAAAAGTATGAGAAAATTCTTAACCCTTTCCACATGATGAATTAGAATTCTACAAGTAACTCAGTACTGTGCAAATTGTCCCTATATACATTCAATGCCAACATAACACAGAATATACCACTCATCTTTCTTATATTTAAAACAGGTTTCTAAAGCTGGATTAGGATTTTCATAAAGAGAAAAACCCATAAAACTTTAATATTCCCTACACATTTCCTAGGATGCTCTTTGGCTTTACATGTAAAAAAATTACTGAAATGTTTACAAAGGCTTTTGAGCTGGTGTCCTCAGAGTATCCTTCTCATTTGCCAAAGATGGCAACATGTTTAATGTTTAAAATATCTTAATCATTACTAAGTAAATAAATAAATAAATGCAACCACAATGCCAGAAGCAGGTATTAGGTATTTTAGCTACACCAGCCCAAATTCAAGACTTTTTCCAAACTCGTAACAGATCCATATATATTCAGCTAGGGCATTTATGTTCACACATGACTCTTACAAGTCCCTTCAAGTCTGTTTTTTAAATGTGTTTATTGCATGAAGTCTGAAGCTCCTAATTCTCAAAGTAAAATACAATATAAAGTAACAGAAGATGTGGGATGTACATAATTTCAATGACAGTCTCCTGTAGTATTACCCATTCATGGTTTTGCATGCTATACAGTGATTTTGCAAAATGTTTGGATAGCCTCTTTGTACCTGGCAACCTTGGTTTTGTCATGATCAAAGCAGTCAAGTAATAAACATAAAACAAGTTGCTTGCTGTTTAAGTAACAAACAGTACATAAAGTACTATTTGTCTCAATTTACAGGTCTGGAAATGTTGGTTCCCATCATTCTAAAGAAACAGGTAACAGTGGCAAGAAGAAATCATATTTGTTTTGGTTTCCACTGTTAGCCCTTCATCGAAGAGTGTATTTTTTCTGGTCTGTAGCATATTAAAAGACCAGGCACAGAAATGCCACATTTGATGACAGTAACATATAAGGTTCAATATATATACGGTATATAGAGAAAGATCAATCTCTTGAATTATTTTAGTTTATGATTCTTTGGGGTTCAAAAAGAAAAATCCATTGGTGATGTTTTTTTCCCCTCAATGCATGGCACACTTAAGTGTGATATATGCTGTCAAAATCTCTTTCTGAAAACATGAGGGATTCTATGCTTTTTTTAAATTTTCACAATGTCACACTTTGTCTTCCAAGTTCAAACTAGTACCAAAAGAACTAAACCTAGTGAAAATGGTAGGGAAAAAAGGGGTGTGCCGCAGTTCAAGTAAGTTTCCCTGTTGTGAATAAAAATGTGCACCTCTGTACAACATAATACTCCGACAAACATCATTAAACTTCCAAAACAATGACCTCCCATCTGAGTAGTTTCCATGCAACCAAATTAATCAGGTGCTTATTTCAAAACTGGGGCAAACACAAACCTTTCTCTCTCTGTGTTCTAAGTAACTGAAAACAGCCCATTAACATCATTTGACCCTTGGCCTCCACTGGAATACTTTGATTCTTACATGTGTTCACTTTCAAGGTGATTCTCTCTCTGTAGTTTATATAATGAGCATCTGTCCATCTGTGGTAAGAAGCTGAGTGTGTTGTAATGAAGTCTGTGATCCTTGTTGGACTTCCTGTTTGAGTGCAGATTATGTTACCAGTAATAGGAAAGGCATCAATACAGGGAGGGACAAATACCTCACTTGTTAGGTTTGTCAGAGGATGCGAGTGCTCGTAATGCATCAGGATGTGCTACAAGTGTTATTCAGAGCCCTCCTAATAGCATTGATACTGCCTTCTTGTTTAATCTTCTAGGATAGTGACTAGATGGTTTTTATTACCTTTTGTGACCAGAAGTTTTTGTCTGTACACAGGGATCTAAAAGGCCTTAAAAGTACTGCTGGTAGGAAAAGGCTCTGTTTAACCGTGCAATTCTGCATTGGATCCAACAGTGGGAAACATGCTGATGGATCCATTCAGGAAGAACTTGTGTGACAGAGCAATGCTTCTCACTGTGACCAGTGGACTACCCATAAATGCCAGGTTTGATCTTCATGGACCCCAAGCAACACAAGAAACATGTCTTATAAACTACTTAGCAGTTTGGAAAAGAACTGCTCGAGCTCCAGGCAACCCACAGAACAAAATACGATCTGCCCTACCTGGGGCATGACATCTGTGTTGTGGCTGCCAGATCATTTGGCAGAGGCCCTGGAAAGGGGCTCACCACACTCTTCTCTTGCTACAACCTGCTGTATTACTTCTAACAAAAGCCTCAAGAGCAATGGATCATAACACTACTATCTTTGTATGAATAGGTGGGCTTCTCTAACCCAAGATTATTGTTTTGAGCTGACTGTGCAGCCAGCGACTGCCATTGCCCAGGAAAACCCATAGATTTTATGTTGTAGCCAAAAGGGATAGAGAGAGAAATAGGTCCCCACCCTCTTGCTCTTTCCCACTGACTCCTTGCAGATGACTCTAAGTTCTGCCATAATCATAATTATCTCCTGCCTGGATTGATAATACCTAGGTTTACTCTGCTATTTTAAATTAATTTATATATTTACCTTATACACTAACCACCATTTCCTCTTTGTATCAGAGTCCAAATTAATATGATTCACTACAGTGCCGTTCTCTTCTTACAGGTTTAGCTAAATTATGAGCTACCAACCACATGTCTTTACTTCACAGTTTTATTTTATGACCACAAACCTTCTGAATATTGAAAAGGTTCCATAAATTTCTCTGGTATTTTATTGTGGCAGTGAACAACAACAGTTCTGGTGCTATCATTTTTAAAAATGTTATAAAAATCTAACAGTCCAATAATAAAAGATTATTGCTACCTGGTAATAAATGACTGCCAGATGATGAGATTTTTAAAGTATTTCCTGAGAGACTAATTCATTTATTTTCTACCTGGTTTTGTCTGATTTTTCAAAAAGCATGTTTGTGAAATCTATTTATGTCACAGCCTTCTACATTTTTCATCATGCTTTTCCTCTCTTACTTCCTTGGAATCTTTCCATCAATTCCAGATGCAAAGATAAAATAGGCAGATACCCCTGAAAATGATGATGTATCTACTTTCCAAATTAATTAGCACTGGAGAAAGCATAGGAAATTTAAGGTATCTTCCGCCCCGAAAGCACGAAAAGATCATAACTCTCATATATGGATAGCAATTACAAAACTTCTTGAAAAATTCTGCATTCCTACACAATTTTATTCCTATTTAAAAAAAAACCCTAAGTAAATAGGAAAAAAAAGACTTTTAAAGTAAATTCCAAGGGAAACCACTCTAGTATGTACAAAAATAACCATCAATTTGGATATCCCAAATGAGATCTGATAGAACAGAGAGGAGTACTGTAATGAGCTCTGTGAAAGTGCTCACCATTTTTAATAGCTTTTACACTTACCAGCTGTGTGCATCCTACAGCTGTGAATCAGCATCCCCCCAAAATTGGGCTTCTTTTGTAAATGACAAGTAGCACGTCTTCTGCCTGTACCCTATTGATTTGAATAAGCACTCATAAAGCAAGTCTGCGTTGGTAAACTTCTTCAAATGGCCCTGGGAGAGAGATACAGTAAGTCTGATCCTTTGCTTGAGAGCATAACGAATGACTCATTGTTTAAACCCATGAGAGGAAAACTCATTATTGTGTATCTGAAAAAATTATTTTATTAGTAGTATTTGTGGGTGAGACAATCTGGATCAAAGAATTGTGTCATGGCAATGGTATTTCGCTTCAATAAATGTATTCAAAAATACTTTAAAATTAAGCTTTGTAATTATTTTTTTTTAAATATTTAACTTTGATAAAAGTAAATACTTGATACCACATCTACATGGATATTCCTCTGTCTTCTTTACACGCTCCTTTAAAAACTACTTTACGGTCAAGCAGGACCAGAAACAGCATATGGTCCCTTTGTTATCTGAGATTCTTTGATGAATATTATGTCATCTTTTATCCCAGCTCTTTTAATTTATCTTAAAATGATGTTTGTTGAAGAGAAAAGTAATAACAATTTGTACCAGAAGAGCGTAAAAACACTCTCCTGGATGCAAAACAAGCAGCCAAATGCCAATGTGGGGGAAGAGAAAGCTCAATCAGTGAAATATTCCCTCCTGACACTCATAATCCATGAGTGCCTGAATTGAAGCACCAACCTGGCAGGAGACCCTTTAAGTTACTAATTCTGTGAACGCTGATTATCTGATACTTTCTTAACAATATTCATACTACCTGTTTCAACATCTCACCTGTCAGTCATACCATACTCCTTCACCACAATAGGTAAAAAGGAATAATTAAAATGTGACAGAATAATTAAAATGTGTGGCTTGGAGTTTTGGGAAGGTGAAAGAGAAGATGAAGGCACACTACCAAATTTCCACAGTTCCTCTCGGCTCCATTTAAAATGTGTTAAAACAGTTCCCTTCCTTTGTCATGTAATGTGTTCATTGATCATTCTTACCTACTTGGTGCTTGGTCTTAAAACTGGCAGAGATAAATGTGAGCATAGCATTAGATATATCGGTAGACCCTGCTGAATTAAGTGGTAGACAGAGTGGCACTGTCACCACGGCTGTAAACGTGTGCCACTTCGAGAAGGAAGTTAGCACCAGTAGCACCACCTGCGTAAATAAAGCCATTCCCCTTTATGTGCTTTTGCAGGATGGTTTCACTGCTTTCTTAGTTATCTATTAATTCCCATACACAGATGGGTGATATGTTGGAAGCAGTATTTTTTTCAGCAACTCCATTCTACTTCCCTCAGTGAACGCAAGCAATGAAGCTTAGTGTTACAATTTTTATCCTGTTTAATTTTTTCTTCAAAATAAACATTCTTCATTTTGCCAGTCTCCACAGATATGTAAACCTCTCTGTTCCCTTGAACATCTCTACTGACTTACACTGTGCAGTCTCTGACTTACTTATATCTTGTTGCATGTTTGCCATATCACCTAAGAGGAGGAAAGAAAAAAAGCAAAAGGGAAAACAAAAAAAGAACCCTTCCACCTACATCATGTATGTTGTCAAGAAATGACTAACTCTGAGTCAGCATGTGACCTTTCAATGCAACTGGATCTTCTGCATCCTCAGTTTCTTTTGCTTAAGGCCTTTGGCTTTCTGTTACGTCTGCCTTAAATCATCTTGAATATGGCTTATGAATTGCCGGACATTCAAAACTGCTGAAAGAGTAAGTAAATACGAGCTCTGGATGCTCAGCACAGGGAAATACCCTTCAAGCCTTTCTCTGATATTCATATCAGACATAGGGCACCGTAACAGTTCTATCTATATAAAGAAATCTAAAAGCAGTAGTACATGAACACGAAGATTTCACTTTTTTCTTATAGACACATATCACAACCTCATGAAGGCCAAACCTCTGTTCCTTGAGAGGTCCTACTAACAATCTTTGTATGTGTATTCCTCCAAACTGACTCATCTGCTTGCTAGTCTTTAGTTTTGGGAATAAACAGCCCCCCAAACAGTTCTATAGAGAAGGCTTGGAATAGGTTGGTCCTTCTGTCAATAGGTTGACTGGATGAAGGTGATGAGAGTGGTAAACTGGGCTGTGAGCTATACAGGCGACAAATTTCAGTCTCCTTACAAGATGATCCCAGTTGAAATAATGCCAAATCTAGGCTAGCAAAATATGAAGAAAGATATCCAAAGCATATTTTCAATGGCAACATGGAGCTTAATGGTTCATAGTCACGTACCGGAAAAATTCTTGCTCCAACTGGAGCCTGATGCTGAACTTCTCGGACACTGGACTGTCATTCAGCCACACAATCTTTATTGTCCTGTTAGTGCTATCCAATATAAAGTAGTTATAACAAGTATATTTAAAAACTTGTAAATCCAACCTCCCACTACATATATCTAAAATTGATCATCTAATATATTTACATTATATCCACATAGGTGTTAATCTTATCAAATACAATGCAGTGAAATATTTTTTAATCTCTTTTACAGTAACTGTTACTTAGGTTAGGAGCTTCAAAACTCAGCCAGCCAGTCCGCCTTGGGGATACTGCTGCTGGCCCATCTGAAACAGACAATTATATCTGGAACCCACCTCCTTATGTAGCATAAAGTTTACCATTACAGGAAATCAGCTGCTCTGCTTTTTTTACACCATTGAACTAGTTTTCTGGTCTTTTCAGACAGTCAAACTCACTTGCTCTCTTTCTTATGTCCACCTAAAAATATCCTCCAGTGCCTTGAGTGACTCACCATCAGGATTTCTACTGATAACAAAGGCATGTGACGAATCATGACCAAATTAACTATATGACCTCAAAAGCCTACAGTGAGGTCTGTAAGGTTCTGTCCCCAGCTTCCCCTCCACAGAGAAAACAGATTTTAGCCCATCAGTGCTCATTAATTCAGAAATGTCACCATGCTGACTGAAGCTATCATCTCCACATGGCAAAGCATGGTGAGGTTAAAACATGTAGTTGGAAGAGGTTCAGGGACAACCTCACTGTTCCATTTAGCAGCATAGCCATGCCCTCTGTCTTTTCAGTCTTTCTACTGCAGGTTGTCTCTTTCATATGCCTAAAGGCTTACTCCTCTGAAAAGGAATTATAGTTATTTTGCATTTATTTCCTGATTACCCTCCTTTTAATCTTATTCAAAGTTCCTTCCCCAATTTCAATTGAGAGCTTCTTGAGCCCTCTCTTAAACATATGGGAAGCACATGGAATAACCTGCACATGACATGTTTTAAAGTTTCAATGTAGAATAGGTCATTCAGTGGATTTTCCTACAAAAGATTTTAGAGAGAAATAAATTATCTTAGATTATATCTCACTTGTAAACCATATTTGAACATAAGCCTCCAGATGGGAAAGGTCAGGATTGTACATTAACCCTTTGAACTAGATATCCCCTTTGAAAGATGAAAGTTTGGCAGTAAATGGACCCACAAGTTTTTGAATTATTTTGAATTTAAATCATGGATTTCTTATTTCCATCCGTCATTAACCTAATTGATCTCATTTAAACATGCAAATTGTGGCATTGAACTTTCATGTTCACAGATATCATTCTTTACTGTTTACAATAACTATCCTTTATGTTTCATTTGTTTCAAGCATTCACTAATATGAAAAGCTTAAACAAGATAATTTCACTTATTAACACAGTGTTTACATAATTATTGAGCTAAATAATTAAGTAGAATAACTTCTTATTTACTTTTCATTCAATATGAAGAGGTGTACCAAAGGCTATATCTTTTAATTTGCATTCTTATTATTACTATTTTTAACTGCATCTTATGCTGGAAAATATGGAAATGTCCCTCCTTTAAGGGAGACAGAATGGAAGCAATGGCCACTGAAGTACTAAAATAACTTTGAGATATATAGGGATAAGAAAAAACCCTCCTATTTGAAGAAGAAATACCAGAAGAGTACCTCCAACACAGGTGAGTCTTGGGTGGAAACCTGAAATCTGTTCAAAGGTAAAACTTATCTCACAAGGTAACAGGGATTCACCTAGAAGATCTTGACAATCTCTGATTCTCGAGGTCACAGCAGTCCAGCAAAACATCTTCATTGAAAGAGAAAAGCAGTAACACCACTCAGTTAACCTCTAAAGGATGGGAGTATCAGCCACAAGAGACAGTACCTCTCTGTCAGATTCAGGTAGCCATTTAAGAAAACATCTAGCTTTTCCTCATGAGCTCCTAAAGGATTTAAATGGCTGGCAGATTTTCACTGAAGTGATGAAAATCCCTGCTTGCTTAGGTTTACAGAGGTTGTCTATGATCAGAGAGGGAGGTTTTGTGAGAGACCAAGGTCATGTCTGCACATCATACAGAGAACATAGCCCTCCTGATTTTTAAGCAGTAACGAAAAGTGGCTTTAATCAATAAGAACATCTAAGTGGTGAGATGAAGTTCAGATAAACTCACTTGAAAAGCTGAGATTAGGAAGAAGCAGTCCAGGCCTCCTGTCCTGTAGAGATAAGAGTTCATCCTGAAAAAACAATACCTCTATAGCAAAGCCCAAGTGACCAAGATGCTGGGTGGTATCTTAGACTAACCAGCTACTACCTTCAATTAATTCAGGATGCGAAATATACTTCATTGCTAAGGATGAAATACACACAAAAAAATAATCCCTGGGACAGCTAGTGCTGGAACAAAACCCAGCACTCATTGGTGTCTGAAGCAAAGAGATTGTTCTTACAGCACCCAGAATCCTAAAAAATCATTCAAAATGGTTACTTTTTTTTCTGGGTTTCCTGTTTGTGGCCTATTAACACCTGGCTTTGTCAGGGAGGCTTAAAAGAAGGACTGATAAGAGATGACACTCTGATAATGATTTAGTTACTTCCAAAAGTTTGGGTCTAGGTAGCCCTATGGTGATGACAGCAGACTGTTTCTTCAAAAAAGAACACAGCCCACATGTGTCTCCTTCCCAGACCTTAGTCTAAGAACCCTGAAGAAGAAAGCATTAAAGCTAACAGAAACATTAGGAGTATATCTGTTTGGAACAAAATTATTTTGTTTCCTCAAAGGGAAATCTTCTTTGCCATTTGTTATGAACAATATACAACAGGGTGACCCATGCTAAAGAGATGTGCCGCTGCCATCATGTCACTCTTGAAAGAAGGCTTGACATCTTGGCCAGTTTCCACAGACTACAGAGGACTCTGAGGCATCACAGTTCCTGAACACTCACATTATTCTAAGGTAAAGTGGTTATAGCAAGAGAGCAAATCATGCTACTTCAGAATGGAGGACTGCAAAGCCCTGGATGTGCAAATCTCCAGTGTGGTCTATCTTTTATGGACCTAGAGGATTACAGCCTTGGAAAATCCAGGTCTTTTCACTGTATCAAGTTGCAGGAACACTGCGTGTTTAAACGTATCAACAGATAAACATTTTCTCTCATGGTCAAGCCCAAATAAGTTCTAACAAAACACTGCATATATTTCCACTCCTGTCTCAACATATACTCTATCTGTATTTATTTAAGCTGGCTCAGTATTTTGAGTCCCTGATAAAAAAGAAATGAAGAATGGGGAGGCTGTGACACCTCATTATCGTAGTTAGTAAACTATTTCCTGACTCTGGGGATGCATCTCTTGCCTGACTGTCTATACAAAGATTGAGGTACTGTATAATAATGCCAAATATTCCTAGATTTTACTTTTAGCCAGTGTGTCTTTGAGGGTGTCACACAGCATAATGAAGACATGGTCATAAGCAAATGACAATGACCGATGATGCTGTTGACAGATCAGAAACTAAAAAGAAGATGAGCATCACTGAAGGAAATTTCTTTTAACTCTCATATTTTCTTCACTCTGGGAAAATATGTTCTCTGCCTAGACAGTACAAGCTTCTTCCAAAAAAGGGCAATGTGCCTTTGTTGCTAAAGCATGGGTACCACTAACTCCTTGGAAACGAAAAAAGGAGCTAACTCATTGCACAGTGCAAGAGAAAAAAGTGTTTTTTAAGCACAAAGCTGGGAAAAATAACTAAAGGAAGTAAAAAGAAAGCAGCACACTAAAAGAAAATGAAAATCTTACATTTTAGTTGAACAGCTTCAGTAAGGCAACAGGTCTGCCTCAGCTGCTTACTTGGAAGAAAATCAAGGTGTGACACATTTTACCCACTTACAGTACAGAAGAAGCATATGTGGGCAATGGGGAAAGCTGTCCATCCCCCCTTCATCAGACATAAGAGGTGTCCAATTCTGTGCGCATTTTCATGGGCACACATCTGTCCCTTCTGAGCTACAAAGCACAGCTAGTCCATGGTTGACATGTTTCACTGAACAGCTACCTAAGATAGTTTAAATTTAATTAATTCATTAGAATTAAACATCAAGATTTAAGAAAGTTTTTTTTTGGTTTTTTTTCTTCTAAATACTGTTCTGATGTGCAACTGTGTTTTAGGCATCTCTATAGACTAATAGTCAACCATGGATGAGCCTTGCCTCTTTTATATAATGCCTTATTTCCCATAGTACTGCATTAATATATATTATGATCTGTATTATTTTTATATCTTATATTTTCACATATTCATATATTTCATATATTTCCACTTACATTTGTTCAGAATGTGTAATTGTAGAAACCGTGTTCCAACAAAAACTTGAAACCAGCCAAGTAAAAAAATTGAGCTAACCTCTCTTAGCGAGCACCAGGTAATGCAGCTCTTTCAAAAAAATGACTCTGCTTTACACCAGCAGAAATTCTAACCCCATCCTGTTGTCAGAGAAACCTCCATTTGTTAATACATAAGAAATCACAGCAGTACGCTGCTGTTAGACACACACACCACACACACAATTTTCTACATGGCCGCACAAGTGCATTGCTGATTTGCTTATCTGTAGTCTGCTGCATTTGAGGTGTTTTGTTTACTTAATTCAAAATCAATAAGTTTATTTCCCGGACAATAGCCAACATTCTCTTGGAATAGTGGCCTAATTCTGAAGTCAAGTTCAGGCGTTCATTGCAAAAGAATCTAATAAGGACCTGCAAATGAACAGACAGCCTATTAAACAAACAGTGCTGGAACCGCCTGTAGAAGCAAGTTAGCTGATGGCTACAGACTTGTCAGACTGACAATTCACTGCACATCTGCGCCTGCCAATATAGAATTTACTCCAAATTGCCTCTCTAGACACTTCTTTACATAACACATATTTAGCTTATTAGTGCTGTCATGTGAGAGTGTGGTCAGCTTTTGAGCAAAATCTCACCAAGTCCGTTAGCATGGATCGTATCACAGCTGCCATTTTAGAACCGCAATGATTAGGTTTGAAGTTCAAATGATTTGATTTCACTTTAAAGCTTCAAAAGCAGCTTCTGGGGCAGATGTATACAATTAATTTTTACTGGGGTCTGCTGGGTAATTTACTGTAGGCAGAGAATCTTCAGTAAGGTAAGGTAATTACCACCAGGTAATTTTATGGCACACTCTTCAGTAGGAAGCAATATGTTGGCTGGCTTCTGCTCAGGTAGGACCTGAAGGAAAGTGAAGATGCCGCTTCTGGGAAACAAAGCATCTGAGACACTGAGGAGGGCTGGGAAGAATTCAGTCCCTTTGCAGATGTGGACCACAAGTTATATTTGCCATCAACATGTCTTTTCAGGAGTGTGCATGAGGACTCGGAGTATTCAATCTCCTAAGTGTCATACTGAGAAGCTTTCAAAGTTGAAGCCCTGAACTTGTGATTCTTTAGTCCAGGAACAAAGAATGCATTCCTAGTTTAGTTTCAATGCAGAAGTAAACAATGAAACAAAATATCCCTTTGAGATTTGTATTTATCACTTATAAGAAACACTTCCTAATAATCAGTGGCAGCTAGGCTGACAAGCAAACTTCAGAGTAAAGCCACGGGGGATACAAGTCTATTTTAGGTTTACTGTTGACAGTAAGGGTCAGAGGAAAAATAGACTCAACAAGCAGTGTCATGCTACCACAAACCTCTGATGGCCAAGCAGAAACTAAATTACGGCCAAACCTTTCAGCACAACAGAAAGACCTGGGCAATTGGGTTGCCCTGCAGTGCACAGAGCATGATATAGACATGAACGGGATTAAGCAGAAGTGAGGCACAACACAAATAGTCATAAATAAAGCTTGAAAGACTGGAGGAACTAATTATGCCACATTTTGGAGTGGGGCACAGTATGCTTACCCCAAAAGCATCCCCATTATATTAATATTTGAAGTCTGCAAAATTAATCTGGAAAACTGTGTGAAAAGGAAGACTGATTGTGGTCTGCTTCAAGATATCCTTCTTTTGGTCAAACTATAAATAATACAGATAATCTCTATATCTGGACCTAATCATTAAAAAAACCCCAAAACTCCGAAAAAAACGAAAAAAAACAAACAAGAGAGCAGCAGCAGAACTCAGAGATTATTTCTATTACATACATATATATATTAAAGAAATTTAAATTTTTTTTAATCTTAAAATTTTAGTCCTCAGCTTCATTTCATGTACTGTAATACTACTGGGGAAAGGTGATTTGATTGCTCTATCACACTAATAAAAGCTAAGATTTGTGTAAGAAGAAGAAGAGGGAATAAAATATATTCCATATTGATATTGCCGCTGATGTCATTACTGGCTTTCATTTTGTTAAGTTTACCTCCTATTAAAGCAGATGATATAAGCAGCTGTGTGGGCTCATAAGCACCTCTATCTACATCTCTCCATGGAGTCATTACAAATATTGTTTCATATAGTCTCATCGTCTAGGACAGATTTAATTTTATTCTATCTTTCAGTAGGCATAAATAAAAACCTGTCATTCCGACCATCGCGTGGCTTTCCTTCTTCTCTACCTGCCACCCACTGGATGCAAACACTATCCTGCAGTTCATACTGTTCTGTTGTTTTCATTGTTTTGGTTTGGTTTGGTTTGGTTTTTTTCATTCGATGAAGCTACAAATGTTTTCTGGTAAGGGGCTAGTTTCTTGAAACAAAGCAGACTTCTTTTTTTAACTTTCAAGCATAATTATATGAGACAGAAGTGGATGGACAATTTATTATTTCCCTTTTTTTTTCTAACCAGTGATGATAATTCATAAGAAAGATCCACGTACCACAGAGAAAATTCCTCAGATTTTAGGAAGGTGTTTAAAAACCGAGTGCAGTTCTAGTGGGTGATGTCCAGTCATTATGCATCCATTCTCTCCCAGACTGATGCTCATTTGTGCTGTTCTGTTTGACCATTTTAAGGTGCTTTCTTATCATTCTCCCATAGCTCTCTGCCCAGCTGAAATACCCCTGGGACGTTCAGGACAAGTGCATTATGGAGCACTGCCACACTTGGTTGTGATTTTGGAGCCTACAGAACGTCAGATTAACAAATTCTCCTGACTTTTCTCATGGAGGTTCCATAATTCATCTGTTTTGCCAGCACTATTTTTGAACTGCTGTCAGGTGCCATTGAGGATATATTGGGTCGCCTCACACTGGGTCCTGTGAGCATGCCTCTCATTAATACAAATAGGATGTCTCTTATATGTTTGAAATCTTATGGATTGATGGGAAAAACCCACCAGCTTCCAGTGACTGCAGTAATACCCATGACAATTGCGAGCAATACCAGAAGAATAAAATCAAGGAGCCTAGTTCCAGTGCTATGAACTCCTTTCAGAGTCTTTAGGACTGCTCTGGTAAATCATCCTTCTCCTCTTTTTCCCTAAAGGCTCTCTGCTGAACCGTATCAATTATTTCCCTGAAGCTTCTTCACTTTTTATAAAGTTTCCTTTAGAAACTTGCCCAGTGTTAAGACTTCTGAGTATGCTGACCATGGAGATGTAGGTGATAAGGAAAAGAACAATAATAGCCCGTTCTTAGGCTTTTTGTTACCAGTACCAAAATACTGCTTTCTCCATGGTTTTAAGTGGTATTTTCACCCTCTCTTCTAAAACTGAACTTCTTTTGGCACATTTATCCCTTATCTTTCCATGTATAATGACTCTATACTCATGCTGGAAAGTATTAAATTGATTGTTGGAAAATTAATGGAGCAAGAAGGAACAATAGAGCATAATTACTTGTGCATGTGGCTTTTGATAAGTAGGCAACATAAAGCATATTTGTAATTGTAAACACCCTGTGGCATTAGCCCTTGTTAGAGAACTTTAGTGAACCCACAGAAGAGAGAGAAGGGTCTTGCTCAATACCTGAAGCAACAGGTATAGAGGAAGGAGGTACCCTACTGGTATTTAGCAAGGTGGTTGTTGTCTTGCTGCCTAGAGTGCAAATGGGAAGGAAAGAACAAATATTCAAGAAGCTTTGCATACAAGAGGCCACAGAAAGGCTTCTTTGCCTTATGATCTTATGATGTTCATGCAAACCAGAAACCTGCCTTTACATTACATTGCAGCCACTGTGACTAAATTGAAACCTCATCCTTTTCCCATATGTACTGTTCCATTCAATTTGGCTCATCCCTGCAGTGACAACATCTTGAGCAGGGCACGGGAGGAAGGGCAAGCGATTTGGAAGTGAAGGCAAGGGCCAGCTCAGAGGCTGATGGTTGTGGGGATTTAGAAAGCAAGGAAATAAAGCTGTTAAGGATTCATGTCTCTAGAGCAGATGCTATTTGAACACGTTAGGGGAGGCAGGTGTTTAATAGACACTCGGTGAAGAAAGGCCTTGATCTACCTCAGTAAAATGATGAGTTGAATGTTTCAGAAAACAGTTATATTCAGTACATACTACTTACAGATGCTAATCCACATTCTCCTGATTTTCAGACTTTTTTCAGATGGCATTTTTAGCACTGCTGTCAGCTTCTGTGCATGGAGTGCTTTTGCCATTGCCACATTTTATATGTGCTGCAAATCTTAGATGTTCATAGAAATATTCCTGTTCAGACAAAAGTCATATATGTCAGCAGTCCTTGACGTGGCATCTCCAGAGCTAGTTGCAGTTACTGGGAGCTTGCCTGCTTTTTCATAGTATCTATTCTAGGTCCTTTGATTACAGCCGCCCTAGAAACAGATCCACAATAGGTGTCTCCCCTTTACTTGGTCTGACAGTATTTTGCAGATGTCCATTTTTGCTAGCCAGTAATCAAAAATACAGGTCTTCTGCAGAAATCCTATCAACCGTACACTGAAGAAGGGTAGGTATAATGCAAGCGAATATGAAAGTACCACCTTACGGTGAAAAAGCGTTCTCCTGCATGTCTCACAGTTGGTAAGTGAAAAGAAAGAAACCCCTGACTCCAGGACAGCAGAGTAGGGCACACAGATACACAGACGGGTCCATTCAACTTTAAAACAATGCACTGTAAAAAAGATAAGTTTCCAGAAATCCTATTTGAAAAAATAAGTCAATATATAGAGACACAAAACAATGGAAGCTTGTATTATCTAGGGTAACATCCTGTTATAGACAAGGCCTAAACATGAATTCTACAGGGTTTTTCCTTCTGGAATTGTGTTATCAACAGCATTACAGAATTTCATTACTGAAGCACTGTGCTGTGAACTTTGCTTCTTCATACCCTTGTTTCAAGTTTCTAGAAACTTTCAAGGAAAATTGGGAACTGCTAAGATCTTGATGTTTAAGAATGCTTTCACACAGCTACGATGATAAACAGATAAATGCACTCTCTTTCTACCATTTCACAAAGTAAACCAGGAATTCAATCCCATCCTGTTTTCCCTGGTAAAGCTCTCATTAAACTTTGTAGACTTACTCCTCTAAAAAAATAAAAGCCCCCCCAAATAAAAAAAAAAATTAAAAAAGGACAAGCCAGAGAAGCTACTAAAAGAGAGATGTTACCTATTCATACAACACCAGAGATTTTTATAGTTCTCCCACAATAGAAACTCTGAAAGAAAACAAAGCTATAAAAGAAGCATATATAACATGTATTACTTACAGTGTATTTCTAGAACCTGCATTGCTATCTGAGGTGTAGAATTTAGGGACTCATGATCTACTCTGCAACTTACAACTGCACCATCATCATTGCGATCTGCTAGGAAATCCAGCGTGCTGCTGACTGTGAATGTTTTGCGATTTGCATCTTCTTCTTTTAAATATTTAACATCTGAAAGAAAAAAATAAACAAACAGTATTTTCTCCAATATTTTTAGGAAAAGTATTTGAGCATTAGACAGCTCAATTAGCGATCACACTTGCAAGTCTTTTATATCTATGTTGATCTCTTTGAAACAAATGTAATTAAACTGTAGTTATTCCTCTACTTGATGATTGTCAAAGCAGGATAATATATATATATAAAGAAAATGTCAAAATTGGTTACATGATACTTCACTCAAACAAAAACTCCTTTCATCACTGTATCTTATACATTTAGGTCCAAATTTGACACAACATTTCTCTGAAGTTCATGAGAAAAATGTGGCCTCCTCCCACTCATTACCCTTAAGTAGTCACAGTGTCACTAACTATTACATTTCCAAAGTCTGTGCTTATAGTCTTTGATAGTAATGCAATATATGGATATTACTGAAGCTATGTGACCTAAGGGCTGTATGTATGTAGTTTCATTAATCCTGTGCTTACTTTATTCATAGCTTATTGTGCTCCTTGCTAGAATTACGCTAATTTAATAATGTAATTAACCAAAGTATAGATATCAATGGTGATGAACATTTGTAAATAGAGCATGTCATATCATTTACTGGAATCTACAGAAAAGTCAAAAAAAGACTGGAAATAAAATTACTTCAAAGAGACCTTCCACTCACTGCTTTATATCATGTTAAATCAGCCTACTGCTTTTGTGCAGATCCAGTTAAAAATCTCTGTGACAGCTCTCAGCCCAGTTACTAGAGTGTGGGGAGCCTACAGCCAGGCTTAAGAGTTATTCAACTCAGCTCTAGGTTAAGGTTCAATTCAGTAACTTTTGTTATAGGATGTGCGGGTTAGATCTGAAGATCCAAAAGTTCAAGCATTTCTTTTAAAAAGTTTTAATGTATTAACTGCAACACAAGATCTTCTTGCAGATACTTTAGAATTGTCTAGCTTGGTTCCCAACTACTTACAGCACTTAGAGATTTTAAGTGATTTTAGCAAAATAGTAAGCCCCTCTTGATGATTTGTTACAACAAAAACTTTAAAGGACATATTAAATACATAAGAATATATATTCAATTACACTGAGATTGCATATGTCCTCTGTGTCCTAAAGAAAGAAAAATTGAGAGGTTTCAATTTTATAAATTATACTAAATCCCACCGGAGAAGAAGATGACCTAAATAAAATTTCCATGAAACATCAATTTTAGAAAGCAAATCTTAAATGGCTTAAGCTAAATCTTTTTAGATTAAAAATGCTTCTGAAATCAGAAAGGTGGTCTATTTAGTTGTCTCCAGATAGATGAAGACACCATGTAATTATACGATTTCCATTTTTCCCTAAGAAATAATTATTTCTTGCATGGAAGCATTTTTTGACTTGGTTGCTGGGCTTTAAGAGATTTCAATTTCTGCCGCAGCGACTATTAATATTTAGGGATCAGTAGGCGAGAGAAATATTGACCAGGGCTAAAGCAAAGTTATTATAATCAAACAACAAATGTCTTCACTAATATTTAAAGCAAACACATGGGATTTTATTCTCGGAGTTAGGTTTCCAAATTTAATAATAAGCGGCTATAAATATAGCCTTCTGCTTATAAATAATGTACACATTCTTTTGCTTACTGACTTCAGGTGGGGTACAGACAGCTCCTGAAAACATCAACAACTTTAATTTTGGTGAGAGGTTGCAGATACTTAATCCATTAGAAAAACAAAAGCAGTTATCTTTCTAAAGGGGTGTTTAGAAGCCTTTCTCTAGACATCTGTTATTTGGAAGAGTCCAACTCTTAATTACCTCCATGAGAAAAGATGGCAATACAATTCTATAAGCTCTCGACATCTTCACCAACAGAAATACTTCCCTTGTCCACTTTATCAGCTGTATTTTAGATGTTTCTTCATAGCAAAATGAAGGTGTGATTGTAATATATGTTAACTGAATGTAAACCCACCTCGGTGTAAAGAGCAGCAGAGACCAAGTACTGCATATGTTATCATATGCTAACATTCAGAATATATGTCCAGGTATTTTATAGAATTTTTACGTATGTCTACTGCAGTCTATTCTTTCATTTATTTTCTCACTACTCCCCTTTTTTCCTACATACCGACTTAAAATGTTAAAAAACCCAAAGATCCACCACAGAGGCACTTTCTCTAGAAATTGCTAGAATGAAAAAGGTTGGAAGATGACTACATGAGAAGTAGTTTTAGAGAGGAGGAACTGGGGGTCATGAAAACAGGTTGAACATTAGTCAGCAGTGTGCCTTTACAGGGCATTAATAATAGCATAGCCAGAAAGTCAAGGAAAGTGACTTCTGCTCTATTCAGCACTTTTATGGCTGCACCCAGAGTACTAGCCCCAGTTCTGGCCAGTGCAAGAAAGATGTCAACAATCCAAGTGGATGCAGCCAAAAGCCATAGTGGTCAGTGGCTGGAGCATAGAGTGTGCAAGAGCAGCTTAAAACAGTTGGGTTTTCTTCAACCTGAAGAGCAGACAAACCAGATCAAGCTGCTGCTTTTAAGTGCCTGATGCATGGTCATGCAGAAGGAAAAGCCAGAGTCCTCTCAGAGGCGGAAAGCACAAGTTGATGGGCAATGAACACAAGTTACACCAAGGCAAATTCTGATTATGTATCATGAAATACCTATACTTAATGAAAATTCTCAACAGTAAGGGCTTTCAGAAACATCTACCCTAGACAGATTATGGAAATTCTGCCCTTGGAGATTTTTTCAAAATTTAATTGGGGACCTTTAGCAACCTGATCTAACATTTGAACAAAGTTTGGGTCATATGATCTCTACAGACCAACTCCGGGTCTGCTTCTATGACTCTGTCAAGTGCATGCATAGATGGGCTCGTATTAACTACTACCAGTTTATAGCTAGTAAGTATAGAAATTTGATAGCGAAAATATTAAATAGAAAGGATAGAATGTCTGTAATTCATTGTTCATGGTCAACTATTTAAAAAAGCCCATATAGAAACACTCATCTTTTAATAAGACAGCTTTGCTGCATTTATAAGGCAAATATAATTTTGTTTACATCTAGAATCAAGTTCTGCCATGAAATGGTCTTATTATCTAAAAATATTTTATCATCTTTTTAGAGGTTTATCAAGACAAAATGTGCAGTCCCTCTGACTACTTTGCATATACTAAACATACATAAACTAATTCAAAAGGCCTTAATCTGTTTCAACAAAATGAACCGATACTATCTTGTTTATGAAGCCAAATTTTGCTGGGAGGAAAAAAAAAGAAAATCCATTTAAGATATTCCTGAAACCTAAAATTAATTTTTACATAACTATTGTTGAGATAACATGTAATGAATTTTATTGAGAAATAATTTAGATTCTCCCATATTTTTGTTTTAATAATGTCCTAGAAATGTCACCAGAATACTAAACCACAGATCGCTTTGTTAATTTGGTGCATACATGAGACAGAACAATAAAGTAAAAGGTATGGTACCCAGGGCTTCACATTCAGTCTCTCTCATTACTAACACTTACTCTATCAAACAGTATTCCTTTACCAGATGATAATTCCTTTTTTGAGTAATAGCAATGGAGCTACAATTTTAGAATGGCTTTTTCCCCTTTGGTGCAACTCTGAACTCAATGCATCATTTATATTCTTTTGCACCATGTATAATACACTGTAACACAATTGGATTTACTGGTGCTAGACAGACGAACTCCTAACCTTTAATGTCAGCTGCATTAGCATATAATTTCATATCTATTTTCTCAGATTTATCATTTCACCTTTTACAGTGCACAAAGCTAATGTAACTTCTGCTGATGCCACTGCAAACCGGTTAGGTTATTTTATTTCTAACCTTTCTGAAATGGCAATGTGCTCTTCAGAAGACCTAGAAAACTAAACTGAAATGAACGTGCTCAGTACTTTCCTCTTATTCCTGGTCTGTGGTGTTGCGGGTTTTTTTCTTCTTCCCTTTACTGTTCTTTTTCACACACCTTCTTTGTTCCCTCCCCACCCCTTTTCTAAAAAGCATCTCTTTAGGAATGAGAAAAGCATATTAGTTAAAGAGTAAAATCACCAGAATTCTTGATTGGGTTCAATTACATGTTGGCTGAAAGTAAGGTAAAGTTATTACACCAGATTTTAAAACATTTTAAAAAATAACATATTTTCAGATTTGTTCCTTGCTGTTAGGTCAAATGCACCAGTGGTTCTCTTAAAGTATTGAGATTGCTTATAGTGATTTTAAATTTTCACATGGATATATAAATTCATCCTGTCAGCTCTTCTGGGTGAATAAAATCTATGTTGTGACGTGTTTCTTAACTATGCTGTTAATTGTTCTTGTTTATTACATTTGAGGAGGCACTACTTTTCTTTCAGCAATCTCAGGTTTCCCAGTGGCTGGGATTGGCATTCTGTTTCCTGATTTTCTGTCCCTGTTAAAAGTCTTAAAACACATTTCAAATGAGCCCAGCCTAAAATTCCTGTCTCCTTCCACACTATGGTTTTCATCAAAAATTTAAAGATGCATCTAGAATGGACTGGGGTTTTTTGGCTGGTCAATTGCAATCTCCTTTATTTAACAATTTTATATCACAGCTCTGGTTGTGTACATTGAACTGTGGTAGGGAATTATAAAGGAAGATTAATGGATTCTGTAATT
The DNA here is from genome assembly GCA_027925045.1 of Hypotaenidia okinawae. NCBI lineage: Eukaryota > Metazoa > Chordata > Aves > Gruiformes > Rallidae > Hypotaenidia > Hypotaenidia okinawae. The sequence goes on from BSDF01000001.1 coordinate 103,000,839, forward strand.
AATGCTGTAACTTTGGTTGAGGCAATTTATTGAGCTAACAAAATCCACAACGTCAGACAAGTATGAGACAAAGCAGACAAAAAGTTGTGTTTGTATTTAAAGAAGCTTCAGGGAAACAGAGGATCTTGAATCATTTACTGATCTGGTCATATAGGAGAATAAATAGAGGTGACATGAATAAATACCAATGCTTTCTCCTTTTTATTCACGTAGTCGGTAATGGACACCGCAGTTGACTGCAGTAGACGTGACTAAGCCTTCTGTTTAGGAATGTCTCTCCACCCACTCTCTAATAAAAGATTTTAAACTATTGCAGAATTTATGGGAACGTGGTCTACAAAACTAAGTTTTAAGTAAAGCATATACATGGTGAAAAAGAAGACAGAAAAAAAATAAGTAGGTTTTATATGTAACTCTCTCCTATCTCTCTGCATCCTCAAAGGCAAATTTTTGCTTTCAGCTTCGGTCTCAGTCACCCAATAACTTTTCAGTTATAGCAGTTTTTGATCACCTCCCTGCCATCCCTGTGAACCTCTTCTCATCCCCTTTGAAGCCTTCTCCCTGTTTCCCATCACACACTTTCAGCATCCTTGCCTCAGCTGCAGGTTCCCCATTTCCCAACTGAGACTCCTTCAACTGCTACCTCTGGACTCTTCCCCGCCAGAGCAGGCTCTGTAGCTCCCTTATGGGAAGTGTAATCTCCTTTCCCCCCAGACAGTTCTGACTCACCCGTCACTTTACTTAGAGGAGTGTAACATAAAGCTGGCAACTGACAAAATCAGACATACATCATATCAGACAGGCAAAAAGAAATTAAAAGGTACAATATCTGTGGAGAGTGATATGGCTGTGATAACAATAACCCATAAAATGTTCTTCTGTGAAGCACCATGGTTGAGTTTACTATGCTGAAAAGAATTCAGGGAAATTCAAAACATCAGGTTTTATCGTTTGAACTAAAAATAAAAATATGGTTATATGCTTACTCTGGTAATTTACAATCAATTCCTTGTACACAAACTGTCACCGATTCATTTAATGATCAAACTTCACAGACACAGAATAAGAAATGTGATTCTAAATAACATCTAGCTACAACAACTGAACCAAATTACATCAAAGTCCTTTTAAATACCTTTAACTTCTTTGTCGTTCTTGAACCATCTGATATCAGCTGCTGGTTTACTACCAGATGTCTTGCAAGTCAGCTGCATCCTCTCTCCCTCCATAACTGGTGAGGTAAATCCAGTAATTTGTGGCTTCTCAGGAACACCTAACAAGGAAACAAGCAAACCATCTCTGATAGTGTCAGCTGCAGCCATGGATATATAACCAGTTTAAAATTAAGTTCATTTCTTCATATGCTCTAAATTCGGAAACAGTATAATCAGTTCCTTACCTTCTATCAAAATGTAATGTCAGTGAGTCTTCTCTCCTGTTGCAAATAAACTGTCAGTCTAAACCATAGTTGATTCTAAAGAATTTTTTTTTAAATTATCTAGTTTTTCAAGGGCAACAGACTGTTTTATCTATGCATGTTCTGCATGCAGCTCTAGTCTGACTTGCTATTATAAGGCTTAAACAGGTTTGCACAGCAAGCAGGATGAAAAAGTGTATTAGAAGTACAGCTGTGAAAATAAAATGTAACTGGCAACAAAAAGCTGAACTGATCGAAGTTCAGAACACATGTTAAAGCATGAATTATGAAGATTTTTATACAAAATCCAGGGAAAAGGGAGAATAAAAATAAATACCAGTTACTTTATCTTCAGAGAACATGTAACCAAAAAACCAACATGTATAATCACAACTCCCTTGGCTATGAAGAATTCTTCAGCTAATTCCAGGTTCTTCGGAGAAGGTTGCATGATCATAACACACTATAGACATTATATTAAATTTGGAAATAGTTGTTTTTTCAATGAACCATGGAAGATTTTAAAAAAAAATATGAAGAGAATTGGGAAAGTGTATAAATCCACTTGACTTCTGAAAACACATGAATAACTTATTTTAAAGTGATACTGATGACCGTAATTTTAAAACCTCTGAAAATGTCATTTTTGTAACTTGCATCTGCAGCTCTCTGACACATTCATATTTGTGGCTAGATAAAGGGATCAGTCACAGTAATAGATCCCGTGTCCTGTATTTCACTATTTGGTTTGTTTACATCTCATTTCCAAAATGACAGATTATGTACATCAAAACCAAGCAGCAGCACCTATCGCATAGTACATTTCTGTAATAAATCTACTCCTCTCTTTCAGGACAGAAAAATGGTGTCTACTATAATACCTTGACACTTAAATCTTCTAATCCATAGCAGAGCAGTCAATAAAGAGATTATTAGTACATAAAAAGGATAGTTTATCTGATTAAAAGATGTAATACATTTTGATGGAAAATATCCCCATCTGAGATAGAAAACTTTTCAAGAGTTGGAAATGCTGGTTTGAAATGCAAAATTACAATGTAAAATGAAAAAAAGGCATCTTAAACCTTGCAGCTTGCCTTCTGGGAATGTAAGTAGCTGATGTTGGGAATAATGCATTAAACCATCCCCCAAAATGAAGGTAAAACTAAAAGGACTGTGAAAGATCACATTACTTTGGAATAGTAAATATTGTCTAGATGAGGTTTTGTGGGCTTTTTTGGTCTTTGTAGCACTTTCCCATGTTGTTCTGCCATTTAAAAGGTTGAATTGGTCTACCCATTTATGTAGATCATGAGATGCCTCTATACAGAAAAGAAGATTAAATTTTAGGCTGTTATTCCAGAATATTCTGCTTTGACTGGGTATTTTTTGTCCTTAATGGCAAACTTGTGAAGATTTTTGCAAAATATTCTCACAGGGACTGAAAGGGAGACATATTGCATATCCTATGCACAAAACCAATTCCCTGGCTGGATTAATGTGAATATTACTGGTGCAGAGAATATCTTACATTAGTCCTATTAAATTCGACTGTCTGCCTGTCTACATATAAAAATAAAACAAAAAGAAAGAAAGAGTCAAGTTCAGGGACAGAAGAGGGAGAAAAGAATAAAAATCAATCTCCAAAATCATATAACCTCTTAGGTACGCAGGTGTGTTTCAATGAACTATAGCAATTTCAGCTGATTGGGCTACTGACATTCATAGAATCATATAAAGCTTTGAGCAGAAACTTTATTTCCTGGGCATCTCTCAAAATATATTGCTTTTCTATGTGTATCTATAACCTTTGGGGAAAACAGCAGAGCATTTAGAGGATAAAGCATAAAAGAAGCAGCAAACCCAGTGAAAATATGCACTTTATAGACAGAGAAAGCAAGCAGAATGAGCCAAGAAAATGCACAGGTAAGGAAAAACGATAGAGCTCTAAAGCCCTTTTTGATTTCATGCTTTCTGATTTTCTCCCCTCTGCCCTATACAATACACTGTTAGGAGATGAACACATGCACCTTCTTCACACTTCTGGTGCTTGGGATGTCGAGGTTGTGTCCGTTTTATAGAGCGCTCATACCATGGTATTTGTGTGCTCCCTAATTCATTATCCTGCCACAGTGCAAATAGTAAGAGTCATATTATTTCTCAGCACAGCAATATGAAACAATGGACTTTGGGAAAACAAGATCAGACATTTACATGCATCTTCTGCCAAGCTTTAGAAAAGTTCACTCTTATCATAATTTGCCAAAGCCTGAGAAGTTTAACACTTGCTTCTATATGTTCAGCTATTTATACTCACCGAGAACGGTTAGAAAAGCCTTGGAAGTTTTGACAGGCATAGTAAATAAAGAGCAGGTGTACTGCCCTTCATCCGACAGAGACACATCGCTGACACTGATACTCAGCTCATGCCAGGAAGCTCGGACCAGCTCAATTCTGTTGTCCCTCAGAGCTGAAAAACAGAAATTCATGTTACAAGGTAGGAAACAGCACATTGACAATGCGTGGCATGTTATACAAGAGGCTCTATGAAGCAGCCTAGTGAAATCGCTCCCTAGAATACAGGTATATAGACATGGTTGTCTTTATGCCTCGTAGCGTGGTTCCTCTGTGGAATAAAGGACAAGAGTTCAGCAGGTTTCAGAATAGCGTACTGAAGGGATCGCAACATACATAAACCTAGAAACTAAGGGACTTTAGTTACCTTTGGCCTTCCTCTGAAAAAACCAACATTTTCTGCCCCCAATGGCTTTTTTCAATCCTCAAATTAACTCTTTCCTAAAAATGTTTTCTTGTTCATGTATTTACAAATGTGTGTGAGTACGGAATTCTGTTTCACGTACGAACCAAGTATATTTTCAACCCAGAAGTCTAGCACTACACAGCTCACCTACAGATTTCCTTCCAGTCCATTACTACTCATACTGAACTACCAGATTTCTGGAATGCTGCAAGGATATTTCTTATGATGAATATGTTAAAAGCTCCACTTCCACACACGTATATAGTACACTTAAAGATTTGACGTAACGGAGTATAGTGGCTTTACTTTTTTGATTATAACTAAAAATCTGATCTTCTATCAGAAAATCCTTCCTAAACCTGTTTTGTTTGCATGAAGGAAGAGCAGTAGGGAGATCTATTTTGAAAATGTCACTTTAGCTAATGCTTTAAAATTTTAAATATTGTAAAGCTTATATTCAGATTAAGCCATATTTCCTATTGAAAAACAGCCAAGAAATTCCCAAACAATCCATTTCTCTGCGGTAAGGCTGTTTTGGGGACCTGCATATATTAATCAGGTCTTTCTGCAGCATAGAAATACTAGCATCATAAGTAAACACCATAATTCTCCTCAGCAAATAAAAAAAAAGCCTCTGTAACTCAGGTCTGTATACCTCTTTCACCTGGCAGCATTTGAATCTTCAGTAAGTCCAGTTTTAAGCCTCTGATAGTCAGAACTAAAATGGGATTGTTGTAATTACTGGGAGAGCTCTGCTGTGATTTGCGAGAAGCATCAAGTTGTTCAGGTCCCTAATGCTGTTCTCACCACTTTCTAAAGCCCACTAAACCTTTTAGGTTTGTTTCTCCTAACATTTATACCTTCCAATGATAAAACCAAAGCTTTACTGTGGTTCTTTTGCTACTACGTCTGGAAGTTTCTGCTGCATTGTAAGGCTTTCTGTGTCCTGCCAATACAGGAAGGTTTACACCAAAATAAGCAGCTACCACGAAGCTTCGTTAAAAACATCACTTGAATTTGTTGTCTTCTAAGGCTACTGTTCAGGTTTCTTTACAGTGATCTCAAGCTGAATTTACTGGTTGTTTCAGGGTTGGCTAACTAAAGCTTGACTTAAGTCTCTGCAGGGTCTGATGACTGAAAGGTGACAACTTAAGCAGACCTAACATACAAGCATGCCGTGAAGTGCTCCAATGCACATCCAACTGACTGAGATTGTGTGTAATGGACACATGCCAAACATAACAGACATCTTCTGGCCAGCCACAGCAAGAAATAAATAACCATGTAGAATATAAGATGCATAGAATGGTGGAAAATAGATGCAACATTTAAGCAAACAAGCAAGACCAAAACAAGCCACAAAATGAAATATATACCAACATGCTGACACAACAGCCCAGAAAAACGAGCTCACAAAACCAAAAATACATAGAAGCAAGCTTCTACCAACCCAGAACAGCAGGCAAAGCTGATGACTGTGGCTTTACTAGCCAAAGCAGTAAAGCTGTTGCTATCTTTGAGGAAGTAGATGGAGACTCAGAATTCATTTCTCAGCTTTTCAATTCTAGTCAGATGCAAACTAAGCAGACATAAGAATGGTAGTTTATTTCACATAACTGACCTTTCAAAAAAAAAAAATTTTCAGAATGACCCAGTGCTCCCAATGCTTTGATTACCTCTACAACCATGTATATAATTTGAACAGCATAGGAAAAAAAAAGCCAGTGACAAAAACCTCAGCAAACCCATAATTTGAAAGTGGTGATTTTTGCTTCCCCTTAATCAGACATTGTTTCAAAAATAATGAGGTATATCATCTTATATCTCATTTTGTTACAATTTTCAATTGCTAGTGACTTACGATGAAGATTTATATAGCTGTTGAAATATTTTCCTATGGACAGGCAATGTGCAGAATTCCACGTGCTAAAAAGAACTGTAATGAATTCCACTAGAGCAGAAATGGTCCACAGATGATGCCAACAGCTTTCACTGGTAGAGAAAAAACCACACTGAAATACAAACCACCTGCATCAGCTACATCCCTATGGCTCTCCTCCTTCATTTCCTCCCCTCCACACCTTTTTTTTAACCTTTGTACAACATAGAAACCTCAGCTCAGTCAATTTTCTGGAAAACTGGTAAAAACAACCACTGATCAAGAGCTGAGATCAGATGTTCCATGTTTCAGCCTGGAGTGAATTTTTACTGAAGGAACAGAAAGAGCGAGCTTTGTAATGGAAATACCAACACAGAGCCTTTGCAAAAAAACTCCAGCAAATAACACCGATATAATACTCCTTTGCAGGGAAGCTTTTTATGGGAAGCATTTATATAAGTGCAAAGTCTAAATACAGTTAATTATCTGTGCCATCCATTTCCGACCTAAGCATCTGTAAGCTTGCCTCTCTGTGCGGATTTGAGAGCAAACCAATGAGAGAACTCTGCTGCTATGGCTTAGGCAAGGCAAGCATTTACACAGAGTCTCTTCAGAATCTTCTTTTCAACCTTTATTCCTACATCTATGTCTACATCCTTATCTATCTCTGTTCAGAAAGACACCAATTCCTCCTGTGAAATTGGTAGCGGTGCTGGATACCGGAACTGGCTTGTTTCCATTTTTTGTGTTGGGTGTATTTCGCTAAAAGGGTGAAGTTTGATTAGAGAATAAAGTGGCTGCCTAACTGTCTAGTCCTGGCTTCCTCTCCCTGGGGCAAGGGGAACCATCTGGGAGAGAGTGACTGCTCCCTTGGACACAAATGAGCAGTCAGCGGCATCGGAGAAGCTAGGAGTCCTTCTAGCCAGATAGCATGGAGCCTGAGTGGAGCAGGGGTCTTGCCTATTCTGGTTGATGGAGCAAAAGAGCCTGTGGAGCCTCAACAGAAGGCAGCTACTGAAACATATCAACTGGCAAGCAAAAGCCTGAAGGAGAAGACATTCTCCTCAAAGAGCTGGTGGAAAGGAAGATCTGTTTACCATACTCTGTATTTTATCCATTTTAGCAGATCTGAGTTCTACTTGTTTAAATAGAGATCTCATCTAGTTTATTACTCTCTGTTTTAAGGACGTGGGCTTCAAAAGCTTTCTGTAAGCTTTTGGAGTGTTTTTCCTTTGAAGTGACAATCGCCCCAAAAGGGGTGATTTTACTGCAAGTTTCAAGCCAACTCCAGGCTCCGCCATAGTAGTTTAACTAAAGTAGCATAAAGTAAAATACAAAACAGTCTCTCTTAATTAACAGCTGAAATGAAAAAAATAGAACACATGCAGGGCAGTTCTGCATGAACTGGGAGTTTGGGGCACACTAATTAACAGCCTCCCTGTACACTGAACTGCCCAATGTCCATGCATTGTTCAGTACCTACGTATTCCTAGCTCCTCACAGAAGTCAACAGGAAATCCCAGGCTTCTCTTTGAAGTGTCACACTCTGCAATACAGGTGCTCTACGTAACTGGGTGACTGTCGGTAGCTAGGGCCCTGCGGTCGGAAGATGTCGTGCTGTACAGAAAGGTAGGACCCCTCTCCAAATAGCCAATAGCATTTAGTCTATGACGTAAGCAGACAGAAGTGACGTCGTAAACCTAAGCTATATAATGCTGTTCCACTCATCAATAAATGCCATTTGCTGTCCACCACATTGGGGTCTGCAAGCAATGACCTGAGCCGCCAAAGGGGAGCTGTCGTGCTGTTCCTGAGAAGGGCCATCACGCCATCTGAAGGCAACAGGTGACAGTATTTATTCCTCCACCTTTTAAGCAGCTTATAGCAACAGCTCCATTTGTATACCACAGGTAGTCTCTGGATGCTACTTGTCAGTCATCTTGTGGCAGTGACAAGACAGCCCCTGTGAGCACACGAAGGACAGCTCTGTCCTGAATGATTCTACCAGCTCTGTCCTGACTTGCACGGTTTCCCAGTCTCGCTCCTAATTCTACATGCTCTTCCAGAATCTTCTCTGGAAAACCTCCCTTTTTGCCATTTGACTTCACTGGAAGCCCAACCAACCTTTTTGGCCTTCTCCTGGGGAATATCACCTACATTTCTGAATCGTTACCTTATCGATAGTTTGCATACCTACATTTTTGCATGACACAGAGCTGTTAGGAAAAGTTTAAATAAGCAGAATATGTATTTGACTTCTGGGGAATCCACCTATGCCAAAACAGTAACAACAAATACCTCCACTGACTTCTCCTTCCTGTACTCTTATATTGCAAGTGCTTCCAAAAAAATATAAAACACAACACGACATTTAACTGCATCATAAATTCCAGTATGCCCTAAGTACATTATTTCAGTTTTCTGTAATTCTCAGGCACATATGATGTAGTTAATTTGGAAGGTATGAAACAACTATGCATAAAATACTTGTTTCTAAGCAGACATACTTCATTTATTTTACCTGTCATTCTCTTTCAGAATTTTTTCTGACACAGAAACAGGCCACTTTGACAATTTGCACAGTTTAGATTATTCTGAGTAAAAGTTACAGTCATGTATTCCATCTGCATTAATTAGCAGTTGTTGAGATTGACGGCCATTGCAATAAACTACTCCCCTTGTTCAAAGTCACACAAAGCTGTGCTTTACTTTTTGCACAAAACAATATAATGATCATATGCAGTCATGTAGTGAAATCTGGCAATAGGAATTGTATTGGAGAGACTCAGAAACTTAGACATTCATACTGTCATGGAAAATAACATGGTTAATACTGGGAGGAAAAGCCAATTGGACCTGTTAGATGTAGTAGAGATGCTGTAGAGAGTAGCTTCTCTAATCTTATTTCTCTAAAATGACTACATCTTACTAGCATTTGGTGTCATCTATTTGAAGAACGTGTAAAAAACCAACCAAACAAAAAACCCACTGAATCCTCCAGAGTAATTCACAGATGTTTTGACAATACTAACTTGACATATGCCGCTATCCTGGGATTCACTTAACAAAATTTTCTTCCTTATGCTAGAATTATTCCCTCTGTCATGGGAATAATACAACCATTACTTGGAAACAGAAAGATTTCTAATGCTCTACAGGTCCTACTAAATTCCCAGAAACTCAATATCTCTGTAACTGAAACAATCCCTCTGACTTTCAGATTCCAACTTCCTGGATTCAGCACCATCGTCAAATCTAAAATAGATTTCCAGGCATTTATATTTTCTTCCTGCGTATACTTAGATTTAATTTAGAAGGTGCTTTGATTTCTCCCTAATTAATTCCATATACAAAGATGCCTACAGGGATGATCTACAGCACTCACCAACAGGTGTGCATCGGGATCTGTCAGGCCACAGACCACTACAAACACAAGGGAAAGAAAAATGATGGGAGAGAAGCAAGCTGAAATAAACAAACTAATAATGTTATTCTGTGTCTAGTTTTCTCATCTTTCATCCTCCTTTACCAAAACATTTCCATTTCCTTTAAAAAGATTATATGCTCATCCGTCTGTTTCTGTATTAACAGCTTGCCCCTTTCCACCCAACAAGCAGTTGTTCTAGTGGTTTCTTGCCTGTCAGGTAGGCACTTGTGCCTTACCTGAACTCCTAACACTTTAAAACTCCTCGGTAATTTGCATGCGGAAAGATAAATCCTTTTTCTTCTTCTTTCATTTCCAGGCGTGTGATTTGACTACCTTCACCCAAGGAGCGATGCAAGGCCAGCGTGGCAGTGTGGATATTTAATAATCAGATGGGTTTTATTTCTATTCCTGCATGTGGCGAGGCCATTTTTACATCTCACTTGAAATGAGCTCCATTGCATCGCATCTGTGAGCATTTTGCTCTTGCTCCTAGCTGGTCATGGTTCCAAAAGAATCCGAAGGTCACAAAGATAGATGATCTCCTAGTTACTCTGAGTCATGATGGGTTTCAGTACTGGGACAGAAAGATTGAATTTGAGCATACTTTCACAGGTAATGGTCATGTAGAGGGAAAAGCCCTGGGTAATACATTACAAGTTTCTATGCAACCTATTACACTGGGTGATGTATGTACTGTTGGAGTCCTTTAAAGGTGACATCATTTCTAAGTAAAATTAGCAGAAATAACAAAAAACGAAGGTCCCCATAACGTGGACAGACCTTTGGCTAATTGGCTGCGGAACAGCATTCTAGCTAATTTGCAGATACATGATGATTAGGAAAGTGATTAGCAATACAGATGAGTTGAAAAAGACATCCCAAATGCGTCTTTCAGTTTTGTGTCACTTAGATGCTGTGGATACTTCAACTTCACTCAATTTTCTGACCCATTTATATTCTTACTAAATAAATTCAAGGTATCACTGAGTTTCAGAGAAGGTGGCAAGTAAAGGTTTTTGAAATAGAACAACATTACAACCCTTGGAGGTTAGTTTAACTTTAATTCCAGTGCATTTCTGTTTATCTCTGAAGTACTTGGCAATCAAAAGGAAGAAACAATGGGGACAATATGAATATGCTTCTACCTCTGATCATCTGCTCATCTTCAACTTTATAGTCTGGCTTGTAGTAAGAAAAAACACCGGACTGTTTTCAGCTGAGAAATACTGGTGAAATATTTCATTAGCTTATTTTAGAGAGCAACATTCAACAGCAAGCTGCTTTCTCATTTTTTATATTTTTCAGATTTTTTTGCATGTTGGGTAATGGATATGTCAAGGAGTACAACACATTCCCTTCATTAGAAGAGGTGCTGACAGTCTCACTAACAGAGGCATCTTCTCCGTGCTTGCTTACTGCCTTGAAAAGGCCACAGACCTGGAAAACCAGCACCTGGCCGTACAACAATCTCTACTGTCTATGAGGATGGGCTGTATTTAAAGAACAGGCTTGTGTGGTTATTAGGAAAATGCAAACAGCAAGGTAATTTCTTCAGTGAAACAACAACAATTCTCCGCTTTCTGCATTCTGGATAAACCAAGAACAGTTTAAGGTGACTTACAATGACTTACAATCTTGAGCACATCTGCTAAGTGAGGTTTCTCCAACTGTTGCCAACTGACAAAAGGAGGCCAGGACAGTAATATGCCCTTCATGAATGGAACAAATATGGTAAAACTTCCATGCATGCCAGATTTTCTGCAGTGAGACACACTTTCTCTCATTATCATTTTCTTCAGTATTTATCTTTTTCAAAACATTCAAGAAACATGACAATATGCAAAAAAGGGAAGAACTTGCTTTCTAGGGCGTTTAAAATGCCTACTTCTTGTATTAAAGAGACACTGCACTTACATTCTGCTTCTATTTTAAGAATTTTAAGGACAACATTTATTGTCTTAGGAGATCTGAGGGCTGCTTCACTTTCAAATGAGAAATTTAAGTTTCAAATCCTTCCAAAACACACAGGTTTTGAACTATGAAGATGCTTTATTATTTTATTGTGCTGGAACAATGTTTAACCGTACCTCCAACAAATAAAACAAAAAATGATATTAGTCAGGATGAAACATTGTCTTACAAGGTCTGCTCATCTGGTTCCTGCTGCAATGGGGAATTACAAGATTTCCTATTATACTAATGCAACTGGACATGTGCCACAGCACGGTAGCCTCAAAAATCTTTAAAAATCATACTTCTCAAACATGCAGCTGCAAAAATTAAAATTGCAAAATGATCTGGCAAGGTTAGAGATGGACAGAATTAAAATAAATGAGATTCAATAGACAAAAGTAATTGATAGAAATGATAATCTTATATACTGGGTTGGAGACTGATATTTTGAAAGCCGTAATGCAAGAAAGAAGCCCTGAGGATTACAGAGGAAATTATTTAACTATATGTTCAAATGCAGCACCACTCCAAAAAGATGAAACCTATTCTGAGTTGTCCTGATACTGGCAATTACGGTAAAAAGAAAAAACCAAACCAAAACAAAACAAACTAACACTACAATATTCCAAAACAGCATAGATCAAGCTGTGTTATATATTGTAAATTGCAGACAGAAACGGGCTCTCATTTGGGAAGGTAATTTCCAAAGGTCTACCGATGGAATACTACTGCATAAGGAATACCACAAAAATGAAAACACTGCAATGGAAAGCTACAATAACAACCCACACCTCCCTAAGACAATACAAATGTAAGTTAGAAAAATAATTTCTTGTCCTTGAATTTTGAGGGCAATATTGAAAACAAACCCCGTATGTTTGAGGCTAAATGAGAGTTCATTTTTTGTGAGAAATATTAGATAATGAAATTATTGAAGTAGAGGAATAAATAAATACTAATCCTCTTGCAAACTAAAACAAAGGTAAAAAGATTTCCACTTTGTGCTTCTGTGAAGACCAGATCAGGCAATTTCTCCTCATGCTACCGAATTGTGTTAATAGTACTTAAATTATTGTTGACCAAGGCAGAGTTCAGCTTGATTGGCAATTAACAAACAGTCTGGCCCAAGAGCACAGAGCTCTAACACGTCAGTCTACATATTTTAAAGAACATCCGTTACAGCATATTCATTTATTCCTTTTCAAGAGACTGCTGGTTACCATCTCAGCTGGTGACCGTTCTGCACTGGCTTTAGTCAGCTTTGGATGCAAAACAGTAGGGAACAGAACAACTTGGCCAAATTTTACACTCTCGGCACAGCTGGAAATCTAATTTCTCCTTAAATATGCCCATGTTTAATGTGTTTTTCATATGTGTATACAGCTGACAGTGTCTTAAGAAAGCTGCAGAATTGAATTGTACTCTAACTTGTAGATGGTGACATTGCAGTTCTGCTCATTCACCAGGTAGACTGAATTATCCCATAATACTGGAAATGTTTTTAGTGGCATGAATAAATAATACTCATGGTAGAGTCATGTTTAATGTATTGCTTCATATTTCCTGGAAAGTCACAGCCTTCTAGAGTGAGGTCCTGTTCAACCATATTATCTCAGCAGAATTTGGAGAGACTTTCTCACTTATTTATGATCTAGGAGACATCTCTAAGTGAGAACAGCTACAGGATGCTCTTGTTCTTTCTGCACTTCTTGGTCATTGATGTAGATACATAAATTAATGTCATTCTTCCTGCAGCAGATGGTGCATTGGCTAAACCTGCAGTAGGAATACTCATCCGTCCTAACTTCATTAACAAGTCAGACTCCCTAAACTCCTGCTGCAGTCAGTGGAGCAAGATAGCTTCCTCCAGAGACTAATTAAGAACAGGTCACTGCCTTGAAAATATTACAGAACCTGAACAAAAAAGCAAACAAATCTCTGACGATTGGTAAGTGTACCTGCAATCAATCTAGCAATTGATTCCAGTACCAACGTAGAGTCAAACACTAATGCGTATGTCAATACTGAAGATACTAGTGGTGTTAGCGATGACTTGCAGATCTCACTATTAAGGGAACTGAGCAATGGTACAAGGTATCAGGAGAGATCTAAGATGTGTCTGGTGCAATTCCAGAGAGAATTCTCAGAAAGCTCTTTGGTGGTTTTAACATCTTTTATGATAGTGCCCCTTAAAGTTTTATGATGTCTCTCATACAGTCTGCCTCTGTACCACAAGTACATAGATGCTTCTTTTTTATGGGATTTGTCTTAGTTTTCCAGTTGCAGTCACACTGTGAAAAAAAAAAATCACAAAAAAAGCGCATATCACAAAATTCAGGAATGTGACCAAACTTTGGCGGATATTCACAAATATTAATCTTCTTTAGCTTATCCTAATTGATTCTCTCCCTCATGGAAGCTTCTGATTTGAGTCCCTTAGAAGACACTGCCTGTCTCTCTCCTCTCTAGGCAACATTAAAAAAAAAACAAACAAAAAAACGCCTACAAACCCATAAATAAAAATATACTATACCTAGTATATAATGGACCAAGAGTGACTTTGAATTCTGCTCCACAAGCTGGCTGAGACATGGCACAAGCAGAGGTATTTGGCTTTTGGGGCAGTGAATTTTATTGTACTCCTCCTGGGGTTCATTAACAAAGTGCCCATTAAAGGATATTAATTGCACATTTGGATTACAACATGTTCGCAGCATCAGATGTAATAAAGAATGCTGCAGTAACAATCTGCAGCACTGGATAAACAAAATTTTTGGTATCTAAATTATAATATCTGAATTTTTAATTATACCGTGTCCCTGGTTCCTCCTTCTCTCTTCTTTCTTCACTTCAGAGCTGATTCACTTAACTAATTTTTACTTAGCAATCAACTACTTGTAGAAAATTTAAGACCTCTATTTAAAAAAAGTATTTACAGAAATAACCCTTTTGTCTATACACCTGAATCTCGTTTCCCATCTTACTGAACTTCAGGTAGACTCAACATTTCTGGAAAAATTCAAGGTATCAAATGTACTTCCTCTGGTACACAATGATACTTTCACTAAAAAACAGGGTTTTTTCTTCTGCTTTCTGTTTTGCTTGCAAACTCTGTCTTCCACAGATCCTCTTCTTGCCCTTCTATACACAGGGTGTTTCCAAATTCTTCAACCAAAACTTACCATATTAGATTTTATATTTAATTTATTTCCCCTATAACAACCTTTAGTATACTCAATATGTGTTTATCTTCCAACAGACAGTATTTGTCCTGCCTCACTGATCCCATCCTTTCCTCATTCCTCATTCCCCTCACCCTTCCTTCTCTATCGCTGAAATCTTTCCTGACTGTACACGTATGTGGGTGCTGCCAGTCCTTGGAATAAGCTGTCTTTGACTCCACTTGTTCCTCCATCTAGTCTTTTCCTTTTCTCCCCATCAGTCTTTAATTGATAAAAAACCTGCTGGCATCCCTCTGAGTAACACTTTGTCCATTTTCTGTAGTAAATAGTTTTGTTTCCTTTGTGTGATAGATAATGTGTCTAGGAGAACGAGGCCGCTGAAAGAAACCAGAAAATAAGAATGGGCTAAGCCAATTGCATATCAAATATACATCAGGAACACTGATGAGCAGCTCTTTTAAAGGGAAGAGTACACAACATTAATTTATTGTTTTATATTTCCAAATGCAAACCCCACAGTGCACTTTACATTTTCCGTAACAGAAGTACAAAAACATAACAACTGCAAATTTAAAATATTTTACACTTGTCAGCATCCTCAGCTTCTTGAGGAAAAGCATCACCAGCAGGCTGAAAGAGGTGATCCTTCCTCTCTGCCCAGCACTGGTGAGACCACACCTGAAGTGCTGTGTCCAGTTCTGGGTTCACCCAGTCCACGAGAGACTGGGACATACTGGAGTGAGTACAACAAAGGGCCCAAAAGGGGGGACTGGAACATCAAGATATATTAGGAGAGTTGGAGTGCTGGAACTGTTGTCCCTGGAGAAGAGAAGGCTTGGGGGGAACTGTTTGAGAACTAGCCATCCAAACTCTTATCTGGTATTGTTAAAATGTTAACAGATTAACATGATCTTCTCTGGAAATGAGTTCTCTTAAGTAAGCCCTCCTTTTAACATGCCTTGTCCTAGAACAGCAAATAATTTTAAAACTTTTGATTACATCAGTGAAAATGTTTCCGGTTAGAACAGAAAGGGAGGAAGTAGAGAGAAATGAGCCCACCAGACATTGACCATGAGTCCATACAGATGATCTCTCTGTGCTCCAGGATTGTGTTGTAGGTGGTTGTGATCTGTTCTCAGCTGCTCTTGCAACTTATAGGATGCCAGAAGTTTCAGCTCCCCCAAGAAAGCTTTTGCATTAACACTGAATTACAGCATCATGGTCAGAAGCAGCAACAACAATATCAACAGAGCTTTGGAAGCTCTAGCAATTTAGATCTTCAAGGCTCTTGAAAAGCCCAAAAAATTATTGCTGTACCTAGGGTTAATTTCTTCATTGAGAAATGGTGTTACCACTAGTCAGATATTTAAAATCTTTCCTCCTCAGACCAGCAGTCCCATGGTGTTACCAGGATTCAGCTGGAGCCAAAGAAATGTAAGACAATCCCTGGTAGATAAAAATTAAGTTCTGTAATTCAGTTATTAAAGATGCGGTCATGAAGTACCTGAAAATGCTGACTTACTGAATATGCTTTTGAACCTGCTATGCTTGACAGAGAAGAATCATACTGGGTTGCTTGAATTCAAAGAGGTCCATTCTGAGATCAGGGGAAACAAAAATAATGAAATACAGCACTTATGAAGGCTTAATTAAAAATCTGAATTAAAAATAATAATTTGTGGAAAAATGCTCAGAGTTTATATTTTATCTGGTGTTTCCTAAAACTGAAACTTTATTTGAAGATTTAATGTTCGCTAATTGAATCCTGAAAAGTGTTACCAAACACTGATAGATTAAAACAAAATAAAATAATCACCCTCCACCACCACTACAAGAAAAAAGAAAGGGAAAAATAGACCAATCAAACAGTTCTAGCACAGAAAACTAGAATCCTATCAATTTAGGAATACTGGCAGATTTCACTTTACAGCCAGGCAGAGGAGGGTAATCAGAGCTATATCGATTAATACTAAATCAAAGGTACTATCAAGTTTTGCAGGAGACCATAGGGAAAGCTCCTGCTGTAAAATCTGGATCATGAGCTTTACACCAATAATTAGCAGTCTGCAATAAGGCTGATAAAGAGGAAAAAAAAATCTTCATGCAAATTTGTCTTCCTAATTCTACCAACAGGCATAAAATATTAAGTGGATTAAAGCCAAAAAAGGGGCGGAAAAAAGCGCCTTTGTCTTCCTCAATAGCCCTTTAGAGGATAAAGCTCCTTGGAGACTGCTTAAATTCTGAGAAAGAGGAAGGGGGAGAATGGGCTGTGGAACTACCCGAGGATCTGGCCCCAGTGTGTCTATCTGGATCCAAGACAGGCAGCTACAGATGAGCCTAGATGAAACATTACTGACTGCGGTAAAGTAGGATGGGAATGATGATTACACCGCTTTGCAATGTGAATTGCTGTAGCCAAAGTGACATCCTGAATTATTCTATGAATGTACTCACTGATCATCCATTTTAAAATTAAAGATATATTGTTCCCTGTGAAAATGAAATCAAAGACTTGACTCTGATCTCCCCCATTATGGAACAAATCAGATAATGTAAATCAAGTGTCATCTTGTAAGGTGATCTCTACTAGAATACATTTGGCAGCTGAGACAGACGTCAAAAAGCCACTACAACACCCCCCAGGAAGCTCACTGGCACCCTGCACCGGTATTTGGTCCCTGACATTCCTGTCAGAACAGTACCCAGCTCTAGTGGTGGCTGAACTTCCATCAGAAAGCTACAGCAAACATCAGAAACATGGATCTTTGTGCCTAAGGACCCTGGGAACTGCTGAAATCCTTCCATTATGCAATGACAGGGAGCTAGGTGAGTTGCTGAGCACAAGTTCCTCGGGACACACGAACACCTAAGGGAAGCTGCCTCAGTTCTCCTGGGTCACTTAACTGCATGGTGGGTAGATCCTGTGTCTCCATCAGGGCAATTCACGATCAAGGTACTTGCTAGATCTCCTCTCACACTAGAGGTGCAGGCAAATTGCAACTCCCTGAAAGCTGCCTATTCACTGTTGTCGCCAAAACGCTGGTGAGAGCACCCTGCTCAGAAGGGGCAGACCCCACAATTTCCAGCTCACCTGCCCACGCCCACTTGGATGCTACTTCCACTGGACTGTTGGGCATTTGCTATTAAAAGCTCCTTCCCCAAGCTGCCCTACTTTGTATGAATACACACTGTACACATATAAAAATAAATACAAATAAATATTAATTGAAGCAAAGGCTTCAATATTATTTTACTATTCCCTACCTGCTAGCTCTTTTTTTTTTCTGCTTCCTACTATGAATATCTGAAGTGGAATAACTTCAGTAAATGAAGGCATCATCAAATC
This sequence comes from Hypotaenidia okinawae, assembly GCA_027925045.1. Lineage (NCBI taxonomy): Eukaryota > Metazoa > Chordata > Aves > Gruiformes > Rallidae > Hypotaenidia > Hypotaenidia okinawae. The sequence continues at coordinate 103,018,804 of BSDF01000001.1, forward strand.
CCATTAATAAAGTACAGTATCCAGATAGTTGGGACAGTCTCTGAGAAGGCTGGTAGACCAAAAGTCTTATTACTGGTTTGTATTAGAGACTGTGGCAGTTAATAAATGTATCTCCTCCTTATCCATCCCACCAGCAGTAACTGCTCTTACTTCCTGGCTGGCTACTGACTAGACCAAGCACCCACTCGTCTGTTCTTCCATTTGTGTCTCTTTCAGTGTGAGGAAGGTCTGACCTGGTTTAAATGCTATCTTTTAGAGAGACATGGAGAATCCCAAGAAACACTAAATACCTCCCTTTAGCCTGAAGTCACCTGTGCAGGCTACATTTCTCCTCAGTAGGACTGCCTAATGGTCAGCTTACATAATTTCTGCCTCAGTTTGCTGTCTTTGGAGAAGCCCACTCCTAACTTGTCTTGCCCTTTTGAGACCTTTCTTAAAAAGCTTGAACATGTAATTTGAGCCAGACATTTCCTATAGGTACCTGTGTCTTCTTATGGAACCAGTCTATTGCTTCCCTAGTAAGGAAAAACTGTAGTTTTCATTAAAAGATCATGCGTTACTGAAGTCACTAACAAAAGCCAAGTGTCGTCTCTTCAACCTCCCCCACACCTACTTGACTTTTCAAAAGCCAAACACCAGGTAAGGCTTTCTTTTATTTCATCATATAATAAATAAGGTTAGGCACCAGGCACCAGTTATCAAGTCTGTACAGAGTCCACAAGAGGCATTCATAATGAACTTACCCAAATGAAGCTTTTTTTCTTTTAAAACATCTTAAATTTCTCGTTAATTGTAATATTAATGCAATTGATGTTTGAATGAATGAGGTCTGAAAAGCTCTGTATAGACCAGAACTGATCAAGCGAGGAAGATGCTTATTTTTCTCATTTTTATTTTGGTGTACATTTCCATAGTTGAAGTTAAAGACATTATCTGGTCTGAAAAATGGATTCTGGTAACATCAACAATACACAATCTATACAGGGTATGTGTATCAACTTAGACGAAAAAATGAGGAAAACAATCGTTAAGACAAACAGCAGACTAAACTAAACCTGACAGGCTTGAGTGATGACATAATACCCTCTTACTCTGCGATGGTGACACAAAAATGCCAAAGGACACAAAGCTGTCAGTCTTGTTGTTTATCTTCTATCTAAGACTAATAAAAGGAGGTAGATGATTGACAGAACAGACATGGGCACAGTCCTAGGCATACAGTTTGCACTCGGTTTGAAAAATATATTGATGGTTTTAGGGGTGGCTTATTTGTTATTGCCTATTTCGGCATTACCTTTGTGATCTTTCACAAACTTTAATATAACTTTTTAAAAGCCGTCATTGCTTTTTTCTAAAAATTCATTATTAGTAGTTATAATTGCTGATATTGCAGTGCCCTAGTAATTTATCAACACTATCATCTTCTGGACACGTCTCCAACTTAGTTGAAAACAAAGTAAGTTATGCATAACCCCTTAGGTTCTATCATGGTGAATAATGGGATATTATCAAACATTTCTATTTTTAGCTGTATTAGAAAACAAAGACTAAACACATCCTGCTACATCAGCTCCTAACTACTAAAAATGGAAAATGACACAGGTCTCCATAGAGCACAACACTGAAGCAACACCATTTAATTTCAGCGCATAAATCTTGTAAGGCAGGTGAAACTTCAGAGAGAACAAGGAACAATTTACATAGTGAAGCATTGCTGAAAACAAGTGACTTCTCTGGTTATTGTCCCAATTACTCTGTAGGAAACAGTGGGTAGAAAATACTCTGAAAGGAACCGCATATCTCCTGGAGTTCAGCAGAGTAGTTCGATGGGGAAGTCTGTGTTACTGAAAACACAGGGGAGAGCATTTTCAAAATCTTCCCCTAAATAAATGTCTGAGTGCATGTGAGGATGCAATGCCAGCAAAGCTCAAACTATTCTGTTTTGTTACTCAAGAACCTCATAGAAGGTGCCCTATGGAGCCACATTGTCCTGCAATTTGCTCCAGTCACTGGAAGGGCTACACAGGCCTCTGCTATCAAGGTGCATCCTTAAGACTTCCAAGAGCTATCTTCTCTTCTAAAAGCAAAGACATGCAATAAGCCAGGCTTTTTATTCCAAATTCACTCTTCCTTTCATACAGAAACACCGAGAGGAGCGACACATGTTTCCCACTGAGGCTGGCCTGCTCCCTTGCCAAGCGCTGAATGTACTCCGGGGAAACACACAGTCTGCTCCTGATTTGGGTCCCGATTTGTTGTTTGACCTTGTCTGCTGTCACTTTAGCTCACTGAGCCTCTGATTTCTAACCCCACTGGTGACAGTGACTTTCCCTTCTGTCTAATGCTTGCTGTGAAGTGTTACTAGAGAGAAGGCAAGGTACTCAAGAAAGGGAGCTTCAGTTCTCATTCCCAAGTTGACTGCAAGACCTTCCTTTATTGTTGCAGAAATAGAAATTAGCTGAGTTTTAAAAGGTCTGTTCATTTCCCAGTTCCTGAGCACAGGGGCAGCAGCAATAAGGACAGGAACAAAGCATTTTGCCACAACAGCTGAACCGAGGAGGTATTTCACTACGCTAAGTCGCACCACTGTACATCCACATGTTTGCAAGCACGGCGTTTGAGACAGAAGTTTTGAATCCGATTTCTTTGCCGACTGGAAACCAGTGGAACCACCTCTCCCTTCCTTCAGTGATTTTGAGTGATGATAAATATATTTTTCAAGTTTCAACAAACCATTTTACTTTAAGGTTGCTCTTTGGCAGTCTACTTAACACTGGCCGATGTCGGCACAATTCCTAATGCGAAAGGATAATCGGAAAGCTTCCCTCTCTTCCCTGTATTACAACTGCATTACAATGCAGTTATATGTATTATAATGAGACATGTATCAGTGCACAGCACTGTGCTACAGGCACTTTATTCCAGCTGTTGGAAGTTATTTCTCTTTAGCGTCACGTCTCGGTACCTGAATTCCCCCAAAGCTCAGAAATGCACACCCTATCATGTCTTATTACTTCAGTAATATAGAAAACCTCTCTACCCAGTGAACTTAGCAGCAGTTCCTCAATTCTCTTGCCCTGCACTCCACTAACACGTTTCGAGCAATAACAGGGTATTTTATTTTTATTTCAGGTGGAGGAATCTGCCAATGATTCAGCCATCTTGTCTTCCTTGGGGCAGGATAAGAGTAAAATATGTGAATGAAATACATGAGTGGAAGGGGTGGGGGTGAGTTATCTGCTGAAGTTTCCAGTAGCTGAACTGCTTCTCCCTACTGCAGTATAACTGTTAGCCTTCTTAAAGAGATCAGTACCTTTTACGAGCACATCCCTAGAAATTTTATATAGAAATCATTACGTTTTAATATGAAAATCTGCCCTTATTTTGTCCGCATATTTTTTTTCCAGAAAACAGAGACTGCTTGCTATTAATAGTATAATAAAAATAATCTAATAAGGCTGTATTGTTTCAGCATGATATATTGAAAGCAGTAACATAATACATTTACTGTCATTTAAATATACAGCAGCAGTACCATGCCATCATTCCTCTCCCCATGCCACACTCCACAGTGAAACTCAGCAACAATTAAATGGAGGCATTTAACCAAATTTATGGTTTCAAGGGCAGCCTAAAATATTACAGGACAGCCTGAAAGCACTATGTTCTTAACACCCTGATGTCAGCCTCCTGTCAAAGGAGCTTTACTCTGACTACAAAAAAATGTGATCTTGACTGAAATAACAATGAAGGGAAGCAGTCGGTCAGAACTGCTCAGATGTAATTCCTGCCCTAACACATTCCTCGTTGTAAACAGATTCTCAGTGACATTGGATCAGTTAAGTTTCTACCTCAAAATTTTAAGTGCTCTGAACTAAAGTAACATCCTCACATCTTTACGATAGTAAAAATTGAAATCATGCTCACATGGCCACATGCAACACCCTGAAAGAAACAGCAGCACTTGGAGAAGAATACCTTTTCATTGGACTAAAAGACTTTGAGAAAAACGAGACATGAGCAAAATGCCTAGGAGGCAGGAATTGCAGATGCTTATCTCAGAACTTATACCTTATACCAGTCTCTTTTCAGTCTTTGATAAACCAGGTAAACTTTTTACCTTCTAGTCCTATTTCTGAAATGCAGATGATAGTTACTAGCAGCACAGAGATACCAAGTTCAATAATATATAAGGCATTCAGAGGAGAAAGCTAAAGAATATGATTTCTCATTATATTCAGGAAAATAAGTGACATTCCTAATTCAATTCTTAAAACTACATTATCGTTCATAACACCCTACATTTTAAAATAAATAAATTAGCAATACTGGACTCTAAACAGAAAAAAAACCCAACAAACAAGTTACAGCATCGCAACAATCCCAGAGCTCTGTGTCTTATTTTTTCATGGGTCAAAATATGAAGATGGAATAAAAAATACAGTTCCGCATGTTTTAAGGATTAGCAAATCCGTACCTTTTCTAATAAAAGTTGGGAGTGGTTTCCACAGCCTGGAGTTCCTTGAGGAAAACCTAGACTCCAGTATTCCATTTTCCAATGTTCTGTGCCCATATACAGGTCTATCCTGCAACTCTCACAGATGTACATGGTGGTGTCGAACATGAGCAACCCAGCAGCACGCTGTGGAACAGTCGTACTCTGCTCTGCGGGCACAGCAGCAACACCTTGTATATGCAGAGTCCCAGACAAGAGCTGGTTTCTTTCTTTGGCCATGCATGGCATGTCAAATCCCTGGTATCAGAAGAAGTTGGTGACTCTGAATGCACACCACTTCAGAAGCAGTTTATCACCACAGATTTTCTTTGTTTTCTAGCCAAACCATGTATCATCACATGGTTTCCTATGGATATACACAGAAGACACCCATGGCAAACGTGGGACATCACTGAACATAGCTGAATTCCACTGTATCCAGAATTTAAGTGGAAACAGGATACAATATGCCATGTATAGGTCCTTCTATGGGCAAACATATGCCTTGGTAGTCACTGCTCAAATGATTACCTTTTGAAGAGTCTCAAAGTCAACAAAACATGCGTTATTATAAGAAATAGGAGAGGAGTCACCAAAAAAGTGATTCTGCAGCAGGCAACGTCGTACTGCAGTAGGAATGTCATACCTAGCACACATCTAGTGGCACAGTGCACAGGTATCTGAGCCACCCCAACTGCATGAGCTGGGCTCAGCAGCAGTAATGTAGGCACACTGATGTGGCTATGGCGCTCCAGGGACCTGTGCTGGCATTTCTGCACCGTACTTTGCTTGGTCGCATGTCTCTGTCAGTATCTTGCCTACAGACTGAGATACAGATACTCTTCAAGATATCTTGCTAGGTTCATGTTTCCCCAGCACAGCAATGCTGAAATCATCTGTGGGAAATTTCCAAGATTTTCCCTACCTACCAAGCTGAACCTCATTTTACTATCACATTGAATGTTGGGAAAAAAAACAAACAACAAAACAAACAAGCCACAAAACCTAGGATTGTTTTATTCTTGTAATTAATTAGGTGTAACCTTCACGTTAAGGAAACCTTTTATCCTTCAGATACATTACAAAGTGGATAGTAATAATTTGTCCAGCAGGACTACCAAGAGTGCATCAGAATTCACAGTAACGATTTACAGGACCATTGACAGCCTAAATATTTGATCAGTCTGTATCATTCATCTATTGCAATATTTATTCTAGATTTAGGTAATTTTCCTGTGCTCATTATCTCTGCAAATCATATTGGGAGTTGTAGTTCTTTGAATAAGTTTTTATAGCACAGAATAAAAAGTGGCTCTTAAGTCTATAAGCAGAAAGATTTTCTATTTTTCATTGCCAGGTAATGTTTTCACTAATCAGACTGCCAGGATCAATGCACCATAAAAGACTGTTTGGCACAGAGAATATACATCACAGATGAAATTAACTACTTCTCAAAGAGGAAAGAAAACTGGTCAGTGAAATAGCAGACAGGTCTCATATTGAACTGACATGAGCAGAGCCAGTTGCTGCTATACTATAGCTCAGACACGGCTGTGTTACAAAACTTTGTCAAGTTACTTACTGTAATGATTCTAGAATTAACTTTGTTTTCACAGATGTCTTTTTACTCCACACTATCAGACCTGGTGGAAGTGTAAGATCAGTGAGAGGCCTCTAGAACTGACACTGGAGATTTACAGTGAAACACTTTTTCAGTCAAAAGAGCATCTATCAGTATTATGCACACTAAGAAACATTTTAATCTGTGGGAAGCCCTGCTGCAATCAATTATGAGCCAATTCCTGCCTGTGATAGTCTTTGGTCCAAGCATACCACAGTTTGACTTGGTGGATGCCTTCACTCATGTCCTGCTCCAAACAGGAGAATGTGGTGTTGCGGCAAATATATTCTCAAGGACTTGTAGTGGATCTGTGGTCATGTCAGCATCTTTGCGCATTTTTTCCCTTTCTTATCCTACATAGACTAGCTCACAGAGAAGCAGATACAGGCCATGTAGCTGTTGACTTAGAAATGATAGCTATGGGAACCTATGTAGCTCTTAAATTTAACTGCCAAGATTATGTTCTCCTTTTTTGAGCCAAAAGGAAGTGACGATAAGAGACTGCATCATTTTTACTGAGATTAGGATAATGGCATCACATTAATGAGTTGTAAATAGCTTAACTGATGGACAAAGGAGAATTTCTAAGATCTGCCTATGTAAGATGGAGAAATATGTGATGCAAATTTGCAGGGCCTCTGAGGCAGACAGTGCATGCTTATGAAAGAAAACTGATAGCAAACATGACATTATCTTGCAAACTGTGTAGTATGGTACACTTACTAACTCTCTGATGGGTATATAAATATATAAAACCCTCTGAAGTACTCTTAGATGTACGCAAACAAGTTGTCTTGAAGTTAATAGCATGACTTCCAGAGTTCACATTAAGTATTAGCAGCACTGATTTTGCAAAAAATATTCTTCACAACACATCTCACAGGTATACTACACTACATTACTGCACTGAATAGGAAGTTAGTCACATAAAATCCTTCATCAATAATCTTAGTGTATTCCTGTTCTATTCCAATCCATTTTACGCAGCTTGTGATTTACTTTTTTCTTGAATAATGATGCTGCTTCTTTTACTTTACTCTTTGTGGCTTCCACACCGTTTCAGATTTGATAAATCAAGCCTTAAAAATTTTATGATTCTTTCTGTTGTTTCAAGATTCCTTTCTATATAATATTTTCCTATCTTGCGTTTTCATCCTCTTTTCCTTTCTTACATCACTGTACTTGATAAATGTACTTTGTTTTTACAGGAGTTTTACTAGTTCGTTTTTTATGCTCTTTATTATATTCTACTACTTTTATTTCTTTTGTTTTCCTTTTATCTTCTTTCATGTCTCTATATTGTTATGGTGCGCTGAAGTACACAGTAGGAGTGAAGCTATCATGCATTCTAAGGAGGATGCCTGAATTTAGAGGAGGAAGGAATCAGTGTTAAACTGTGTTCCATTCCTTTTTTTTTCTTCTCTTTTCTTTTTTCACCTCTGGTAACAAGGTAATTATTCAGTCGTGCTTCCAGTATCCAATTATGTTGAGTATTATTTCATTAGCCTTTTCTTTTTACTAATTGTTGCAAGGCTTGTAAACTCTTCCATATGGTTGTACCCTACACATTGATGGCCATGGCTTATACAATCTCATAAAGAAATTGTAAACAGCTATTTGAACACACTGGAATGACAGGCACATTAAGAGATAAGATAAGATGAAGGTAACTAAATAGCAAATTACTCCATATACTTTGGGGCGCTTGCATTAAATATTAAACACATTTGAAGAACACATAGCCTGTCATATCTCAGGTCTCTCGCCTTTCTCTTCATACTTTCACATGTTTTTTTCCCCCTGTCTTTCAATACTTGTATTGAAAATACAAACTAATAGAAATAATCTTTAACAAGTGACCAGCTGGAATTTGAAGTGCATCTTGTCAGATGTTAATCAAATTGCCTCTTGCATGACATAGGAAGATTACAGGGCAATGGAGCACAAGGTGAGGACATAATGAAGGCACAGTAAGGGAAGACAGCCAGTCTCCTATTCCGCATAAGAGCATGCAGCTGCTAGGCCTGTGCTAATGCTGAGTTTCCTCTCTAAGGAGCTTTAAATACTATTAGTTTAAAAAATTGTTTCTTAAAACACTTCATTTTCAGAATTTGCAAAAGCCAACAGTTACTGATTTGGCAACTAGAACAGGAGTAAATCATTGCATGGCAGGTATTTTAATGAACCTCTTCTTGCTCCTGTTTTTATCCTGCCTCTCCTTCCCCTCCAAAAAATACTTATTTTCTAAGCTGTCAATTTTGTATACATACAAAATTTGTGTACATGGAACTGACCTCATGTAGACATGAAAAGAAGATTGAGTTGCAAATAATTTAGTTCTGTCTGGCTGTGATTTTGTATTTATATATAAAGTAGCAGGGATTTTGTTCTGATTTGTAATAACAACATCTCAGAGGTAAAATCACAGAACCATTTAGGTTGGAAAAGATCATTAAGTCCAGCCATTAGACCACTGCTAAATCATGTCCCTAAATACCACATCTACACATCTTTGAATTACCTCCAGGAATGGTGGCTCAAACACTTCCCTGTGCAGCCTGTTCCAGTGCTTGACAATCCTTTCAGTGAAGAAATTTTTCCTGATATCTAATCTAAATGTCCCCTGGTGTAACTGGAGGCAATTTACTCTTATCACTGGCTACCTGGGAAAGAGTGCGATGCCCCTTTTGCTCCCACCTCACAGAATCACAGCAGGGTAAGGGCTGGAAGGAACCTCCGAAGATCATCTAGTCCAACCCCACTGCTAAACCAGGATCATCTAGAGCAGGTTGCACAGGATTGTGTCTAGGTGGGCTTTGAATTTCTCCAGAGAAAGAGACTCCACAACCTCTCTGGGCAGCTTGCTCCAGTCCTCTGTCACCCTCAAAGTGAAGAGGTTTTTATCTAGCACTCAGAACTTCCTGTGTTATAGTTTGTGTTCGTTGTCCCTTGTCCTGTCACTGGGCACCACTGAATGGACTATGGCCCTATCCTGTAGTCACCCGTCATTTACATATTTGTAAGTGTTGATCAGATCCCCTCTCAGTCTTCTCCAGGCTAAACAGACACAACTCTCTCAGCCTTTCCTCATACAAGAGATGCTCCAGTCCCCTCATCATCTTTGTAGACCTCCACTTGACTCTCCCCAGTAGTTCCCTGTCCTTTGTGAACCGGAGAACCCAGAACTGGACACATCACTGCAGATGTGCAGATCCCTACACTTTTTCTTGTTGAACTTCATTAAGTTCCTCACCATCCAACTCTCCAGCCTGTCCAGGTCTCACTGAACAGCAGAGCAGTCTTCTGGTGCGTCAGCCACTCCTCCCACCTCTGTATTGTCAGCAAGCTTGCTGAGGGTACACTCTGAACCTGCATCGACATTGTTTATGAATGAACAAGACCAGACCAAGTACTGAACCCTGGGTCATACCACTAGCTAGAGGCCTCCAAATACAGTCTGTGCCACTTATCACAGCATTCTGAGCTCAGCTATACAGAGACTTCTCAATCCATCACACTGTATGCTTATCTAACACATAATTTCTATGCTTACCTATGAGGATGTTAGGAGAGGCAGTGTCAAAAGCCTTGCTGAAGTCAAAGTGGACAACATCCACTGCTCTTCCCTCATCCATCTAGCCGGCCACACCATCATAGATGGCTATGAGTCTACTATTCCCCTTTTCAGGGACCTGTTGAGAGTGATAAGTTCTACACCCAGCTTTCTTTTCTCCAGACTAAGAAACGCTAGTTCCCTCAGCCAGTCCTCAGAAGCTTGTCCTCTAGACCCTTCATCACCTCTGTGGACCTTCTTTGCAGACCTTCTTTAGAAACACTACAGCACCTCAATGTCTTTCACATAGTGAGGGTCCCTAAACTGAATGCAGTATTTGAGATGCAGCTTCAGTGCCAAATACTTGGAGGCAATCACTTCCGTAGTCCTGCTGCCACACTCTTCCTAACACAAGCCAGGATGCCATCGGCCTTGGCCACACTGCTTGCTCATATTCAGCCAGCTGTCAACCAACATCCCCAGGTCCTTTTCTGCCAGGCAGCTTTTCCCACTCATCCCCAAGCCTGTAGTGCTGCATTGGATTGTTCTGACCCAAGTGCAGGACCTGACACTTGGCCTTGTTGAACCTCATACAGCTGGCCTCAGCCCATCAATCCAGCCTGTCCAGAGCTCTCTGTAGATCAATGCCCTCAAACAGATCAACACTCCTGCCCAACTTGGAGTTGCCTGCAGTCTTCCTGAGGGTACACTTGATCCCCTCATTCAGATCATTGATCAAGAGATTAAAAAGAACTGGCCCCAGTATTGAGCCCTGGGGAAATCCACTTGTGACTGGCTGCCAACTGGATTTAACTCCACTCACCACAACTCTTTGGGACAAGCCATGCAGCCAGTTTTTTACCCAGTTAAGTATACAACATGACCAGTCATTTTCTCCAGGTGAATGCTATGGCAAAGTGGCAAAGGCTTTACTAAGGTCCAGGTAAATAGCCTTTCCCTCATCCACTAAATGGGTCACCCTTCCATAAATCTGTGCTGACTGGGTGTGATCACCTGGTTGTCTTGTAGAAGCATTTAATATACTGAGTTGGAAGGGACCCATAAGGATCATCAGATCTGATCCATAACTTTTCCCGGCACCAACGTCAGATTGACAGGCCTGAAGTTCCCTAGATCTTCCTTCCAGCCCTTCTTGCATATTGGTGTCACATGGACTAACTTCCAGTCAGCTGGGATGTCCCCAGATAGCCAGTCCGCCACAAGAAAACGGGCTAGCAATTGAGAGACTCCTCTCAGCTGCTTACAGAATATTTCATCCGCCTCTTCATCCTGGTTGTGTGGTGTATAATAGCATGATATTTGTTGGTTGGCCTTCCCTTTGATTATTACTTATAAACACTCAACCCTATTGGCATCATCATCAAGCTCTAGGCTGTCAAAACACTATCTAACATACAGGGCTATCCCACTGCCTCTCCTTCCTCGTCTTTCCCTCCTGAAGAGTTTATAGCTATCCATTGCAGCACTCAAGTTCTGCGAGTCATCCCACCATGCTTCCAGGATGGCACCTATATCATAATTTTCACACTGTACAATGGCTTCCAGCTCCTCTTGTTTGTTGCCCATGCTGTGTGAATTGGTATAGATACACTTTAGTGAGGCTAGATCCTGCTACCCTTTTTGGGAGGGAAGCCCTAATTCCTACAATTCTACAATCCATAGTTAATTGAGCAAATAATGACAAGAAAAAAGTTTATAATTCAGTTTACAGAACCATTTGTTTTTATTTTTTGAGTACAGTTTCTCAACTGTTATCTGTTTTTCTAATGATAATTTTGTTAATTCTATGAATCTATAGTTCCTTTAAAGTGCAAAATAACTGTGGGAGGTAAAGTCCCAGTTCTCTCTTATATTTAATATTTTTTTCATTTTTTTAAAAAATTCACTTTCAAAATGTTATGAGAATTGACAACTTTCTTATTTCTGATGATACTTATTCTAGTAATCTAATTAGTTCTTCCTGTTCTGTGATTGCTAGGCAATTACATTATGTCATGGAAACAGCGTGTTCTATCAAATTGTTCTTTTTGTTTCTTCATGAAGTTTTAGTACATTAAAAATAAGACAACAAGCATTCTCTGTAACAACACCATAAATAACCGCCAGCATCTTCTTTTATATTTATAAAACTCTTATTAAACAAATGAGACCTTCAATTTACTGGAACATATTGAGTATATGAAAATAAAATCTTGCATCATAACACACTATCTTTGAAATGTTCTGCGCCAATCGTATCATAACAGTCTCATTGACTCAATCAGGCATAATTTAATCAGAAATAAATTAGACTTCCTCTATTAGAGTAAAAATAAACACTTGATTCATATTCATTCCCTTAAAATATTTGCTTGTATCCACAATCATATAAGGATTAAGGGGCTCAGCAGGCCCTCTGGCAAAGTGATGCATTTTCAGATGATCCTTTGGTCTAATTTCCTAATTCCACAACATAAAAGATATTATGAGTGATAGTGGATATCTTTTTCTTTGATGACATTGATATTGTATAAAATGACCAGCTGATACTATTTCTCTTACTTCAACGTCATCTGTATCTGTATGCCATTCTTTGTTTTAGCTAACCAGAGCTAAAATGAGTACCATTGTCTTGGTAAGAATAGAAGTTTTCCTAAAAAAAAAAAAATCAAAACCCACAGTGAAAATTATCTGTACAAAAGTGGCAGGTGATGCTTTATAACTGACTTTCAACATTAAACTGAAAAACAGAACAGGAAACTATATCCAAACAAAGAATAATCTTGATCCAGAATGGAGGTAACTTTCAGTGAAGAGAGAGATCCATTATCTTTTATCCGAATATCAAAATGATAAATTTGTGTGGCCAAGTCTTCAGCCTCACCAAACCTGCCTGATAATGGCATATCTTTTTGCACTTGTCTAGCCTCATCTTACAGAATCATAGAATTGTAAGGTTGGAAACACCTTTAAGATCAACAAATCAAATCATTAACCTAGCGCGGCCAAATCCACCACTAAACTATGTCACAGTTTGCCTAAGATTATCAGAGAAAATTCAATATACTACACCTTTCCCTTGTGCCTAGGACTCTTAAAATAAGTCATCACCAGACACCATGGGAATAAGACGGGGTTGAGAGTCAATACTCAGTCATTCTCTCAGATGAAACATGTAGCTGTCTGAGGTCACAGTGAATATGGTCACAGAAATCTGCATTAGACTCCAGAACGGGCTATTACAAGCATCTAATAAACACATGCAGGAATGAGGGGCAGCCTCAGATGTGATTAAAGAAAACCCTAGAATTGCAGAACACTGTCCTTTAAAATCCTTTGGTGAAGAAACAGCCTTGATTCATTCCGTGTCAGCAAAAACTGTCAAATGAATGACACACTTGGGCATTGAGCATTCATGCTTCACATTGCCAAATGAAAGAAGATGAAAAAGTCCATCTCGATACGTTCAACTCCTTCCCTAATGGTTTATATAATGGTAAGTCTTATATATCAAGCCAATGGGAGAACTGAAATAGAGGTGACATTTGATGCATATGTTAGCATCTCCTCATTCTCTTGTATGAAGTGCTCCACAAGGTGGAAAGAGAGAGCATCAGTTCTTTCATGTTCCCTAAACACAATTTCTATGTGAGAAATCCCCTTCTGTACCAGTGCTCTAACTGAACAGCTTATTTACTGGGGAAGACCATGATGGTTGGGATGAGAACAACACAGTCACTTTCACAGCTTCCCTTTAGCAAGGAACTTGGTTATTTGGTCCTTATCTCAAAACCTTTTCCTAGGTACAGGGAGCTCAAGGTCCAGGGATGCACAACACACCACTGATGCAAAATCTTTGGAAGAATTGCTGCTGTTGTCTCCCACAACTGCATAATGGCACTGGTTTACTACACTGAGAATTACAAACTAGGGACATGAGACTTTTATGTTTTTATAAATAACTTGGCTCCTATTTTTGCTATTAACAACTGTGATGAGGAAAAAAAAATTGAGTATACGCACTCATCATTTTCTTCTTAGCCTTTATATAAATTAGAATAACTACTGCAGATAGACTTCTAAAATAAATAAAAGGCATGTGCTCTTTTATACTGCTTTCTTCCTGCACAGATTAGGAGAGCTCACCAGCTAAGCTGTTTATCAATTACACTTTCAGTTGGCTACCATTTAATGGCTTATTTCTTTGAGGCAATGAGAAGTATATTTTACACAAATACTTTCTACCTCAGGTGCTCTCTCATTCAGAGCCCCATTCTCATTCAACATACCTATCAATCAATGTATTTCCCTATGGAAGGTGAGTGAGAAGTGAGGCCAGTGGCATTTTACATGCATGGCATTCAGTAAATCCTTAATATCTTGCTTCGTTTAACTACTGCTGTGAAGTGCCTTACCTGTTTTTTGGAACATGGCCTGAACATATAGCTCCTGTCTCTAGCTCCAGGCAGGCAGAACCAAGGGAAATGTACCCTCCAAGGAGCACCTAGATATGATCAAGTTTGAGCCTTCTCATTGAATGGAGTAGGCTAGCAGCCTTTAATTCTTGAATATGACAGTCAAAGAGATTGTCTTTTTATAAAGGGATGAGTTTTTTTACCTACTTTTGTGAAGTACAGAGTTTGCCAAGTTTTCTTATGCATGTTAGCTCTTCCAAATTTATGCTTCAGAGAGTTGAGACATATGTTTTAAAAATAGTTTTAAAAAGGCATCAGTATCATGCTTTTTTAGAAAAAAAAAAAATTGCAGTTGCTTTACTTGGAAAAACCTAAATTCAGATTACTACAACATATACTATGCTGCATCATTCCCCAAGGGAAGAATATAGTGCCAAAAACCACACACAACTTTCAGGGATCTCCTTGCTGTTTGCTAATCTCCAGACAGGAGATAAGATGTTGCTTTGAGCTGAGTTGCTTGGGATGCAGACAGCTGATGCAGAGCATTTTACTGTGCAAGGATGGGATAAGCAGAAATGCTTGAGCAGGAAGCTGCTCAGTGCAGAACAGACAAACTTGTAGGGAAAATGCTTTCCATGCCTGGCTTTTAATTCTGCAGTTGTCCTTGCCTTTGACCAAAACTGCCGATTTTCAGAGTGTGCTGCAACAGCCCTTGTTTGCACAGGCTGTGGTGCCACATGAGCCGGTGTCTTCATTTTGGCAATGCTCTTTTGTTATTTTTCACTCTCCTATTAATCAGCATCTTTTTTTTTTTTTTTTTAATGACAAAAGGTTAATCTATTTGCAGAGCTCCCTTTGAAAAGGAAGAAGGGGAGCTCTTTTTGCATTTAAAAATCAAGAAGGTAGAATACCTAAATAACTGTACAGTCCAACTGGATTTTTTTTTCTTTAACACTGTAACTGTATATAAGTTCTAGGTACCCAGGTATTTCTTTCCAGAGGATAAATGAGGGTGCAGAGTACTAAAATAGGAGGACAAATATAAAATATTCTTATTTTATCTGCATTAAGAAGCACACATTTCCATGGATGCATGGCTGATACTTTTTAAAGTTGTAATGACTCATACAGGTTTTATTGATGTGTAACATTCAGTTTTTTAAAGTCCTTACAAAAATTAAAGCCATTGCTCCTGAGTACTTCAGGGACCAGTTATTTTCAACTGAGGTACATTAGTGCCATTCACACAATGGAAAGAATGAAGCTTTGGAAAAGCCTGTGGCATAGTCTTCATTTTTAATCTCAGTCAGCTGGGAAGCAGATGTTTTGACAGCTATTTAATAGCAGAGGATAAGGTCCAAGCCAGCTGTGTCAGTCTTTCTAGGCACATCATGCAAACATTTACTCATATGGATGATATCTTGTTATTACTGCAAGAACATGAAACTGGGCACATAAACTTGAAATATTAAAGTTCCAGCAAAACCTTATCCAAAGATGATAACCAAGTCACAAAATCCTCCATAGCCCCAGGGCAATTGTCTTGAGATACTATAGCATACATTTTCCTACTTTTAGCGCATATTAATCTTAAAAGTGACAACAGTCACCACATTTATGACAAAATAACTTAATAAAAGTGGAACGAACTAGAAGCACCATTCAGTAAAGCTAAGCAATATTACAATAACAAATTCAAATTCCTCAAATACCCAATGTGACTTGTATTACTTTCTTTTATCTACTTTAGTAACAAATCTTGAGGAAATGCATACTGTAAGAAAATAATATGGTCCATTAATTATGAAGCTTTTATTCACTTAAAATATTAATGAATGTAAAAATATTATTCTGTTTATATGACTTATTGGAAAAGTACAACAGTGAGTCATTCCTTAGATAAGAAAAGCCTTATTATCTCAAAACTGTCAGTACAAAATATGAACGAGGGTTCTGAAAGGAGAAACAGTTAAGAGCCAAAGATGAAGCATCTTTTGATACTTTTTTTTAAAAAAATAAATACCTCAGATGGAAAAATACACAATTTAAAGTATATTCTATCCTTATTTGAGGTGATGGTAGACAGAAATTCAGAAATCAAGAACTGTGGTTGAAAATGACTGATTATTTTATAAACTAAATTCTTCAGACCACGGTATAAGTTTGTAATCTTTTTGAGTTTGGTGGATACAGCTTACCTTACAACTACCTGAAGAGCCTGTCCAAAGAATTATTTTAAAATTAGAATTTAGCCATGCATTTCTGAAGTAAATTTAGTCCTTCCCTATAAACATCAACACTTAATTTTTTTAAACACATTGAAAATATTGACATTAAGTTATCAAAATGAATACACCACACAATAGATTAATAAAGAGTATTTTTAAAAATAAAATTATGTAAAGACAGTATCTTTAATGACCCATATAGGTCGGTTATTAACTGAATTGCAGGAACTATGAAATGGCAATGGTACATAAGACAATAAGGGGTTTTAACATTCAGATAACTAAATGGCAGAAGAGGAAAAGATTGCAATGAAATAATTAGCGAGCTCAGAAAAAGATTGGAAGCGAGTCCTGCAGCGTGGTATAAAACTTAAGTAAGACTCTGAACTCTCAATTCCAATCAACTTCCAAATTTGACACGATTCACCATCTACCAGTTTTGGACAGGTGAAAGAACAAAATATTGTGTGATATTCTTTCATTTTTATGAAGGGGTGATAGAATGAAAAATGGCAGCAAGAACATCAGTAGAGAAAACACATTCTGAAGGCTACTACTGTGCATCAGAGTAGACTGCAAATATGACAATAATCTGGATATTTAAAATGTAGCCCAAGGCATCAACCTACATGAAATTTTCATTATCACATATTTAAAGTTAATGAAATGTTACTGTCAATCCGTTTAAGAATGGTGTAATGTTGAGTTAAAAAGACAGGTAAACCTCTCTAAACTACTTAGGAATGAAACCCTTTGTGCGATTAACACTTCTAGAGACAGAAACCCTTGTCACTTGCAGCTTTTACTTGTGGAGTTTAACAAGGTCACAATCTACTTACAGCAGCAGCTGGCAGGACATTTCTCCTTTTAACTGTTTCTGTTTTAATTATTACTGTTATCAGCTATGGTACTTTTCATTGTGGCAGCACATAAAATAACATACAATGAAGAAAAACAAACACTGAAAAGGACCAGTAGATAAGAATGAAGTGGGCAGGTCTTATCAGAAGTTTAACGAAGGTCGTTTTTTTTCCAGAAAATTTTGGGAATTATTGTATGCATACTGCATTCGAGCACCTCTAACCAACCCAAGTCACTCTTCAGGCTGACATCAAGACTGCAATCCCCTTCAAACACTTGATTAATTTGAAAACGCAGTAGTAGATGCAATTGCTCAACGTCCTGATGACACCTGGCAGAAGGACCAAATACTGAAACTGTTGAAAAAGAGAACTTTTTAAAAAGCATCTTCTACTTCATTACTTCTTCAATAAGAGTTGGCATACTGTTCAATGACAGATATTGCTATTGTCATCCATGGTGATACAGCAAACTTAACTAAGCATGAATGCTGCCCCTTCCTGCCCCTGGCTTCCCTATGTAGCCAAATTTTCTCACTTCCTTGATATTATTTAAAGTCCTCCTAAAATTTAAACCTGCAAAAATTCTTACCAGAGGAAATAAAAAGTAATTTGTCAACATAAGCAGGAAATGCAAGACACATGTTTGAGTTTACTGAACTGTCATCTCCTATGGACTAACTTTCTAGACATCCCGTGAATGAATCCCATAATCAGTAGCTGTGTCAGTGCAGAGCCACTGGAAGTAGAAGTCACACAGCTTTGATCAGTTCCTGACCAGGGACATAGCTACATTATATCATATTAACCTTGTCCATGAAACACTCTGGAGTAGGAGTGCTTACCCATTCCCTTCACACTCTGCATCCCAGCAATCATGGCTTAACGTGTACTGCTTTAGAGGTAGGATACCACCAGAGTTTTCTTAATTTTTCTTTTCTTTTTTTTTTTTTTCTTTCTTTCTTCCTTTCTTCTTTTAACATGGAGCAGCACTGCCTTGCTGTTTGGTGAAAGTTTAAGATCTACAAGTAATCACAGGTTGCAGCCCTGAGAATCAAACCTGTAAGAACTAGCCTGAGGCTGGCAATTGCTGCTGCTGCAGTTTTGGCTGAATGAGCTATCATTTGACCCTAAAGCACCTGTCCAGCCAAAACATATCAAAGAATTGATGACAACAGCTATTTCAGCATTATTTGTAGAGACAAGAACACATCAAGAGTCAATAGTGAAAGTAATAAAAAGGCTAAACTTTCCATTACAAATAAAAACCAGAAAAACCTTTCTGATCCTGTTTGTACAGGAAATGTGTGTAATGCCAAGGCTTAGAAGTGGAGGGGGAAAAATAAACTCCACACATTATGACTGGTCAAAATAAAAGTGATGCCACTATAACCCCCAGAAACAGCCTTCAGGAAAATAAGTACATCTTTTTTTTTTTTTTTTTTTTTTTTTGTAAATGCCTTTGCTGCTGTATTTACAGTTTCTCTAAGTATTTCTTATCTCAAGTTATTACCCATCTCAAAAGCATGCTGGAAAAAAAACCTGGAAAATGAACTACTAAAGAGCTCTTTCAAAAGCACATTTGAAATTATATAATAAGCATTACTCATTCTCCTGCCTTTTATCATTAGTTAATGATGAGTTGTTGAAATTGAGCACTCAGTGCAAAGCTTCATACAAAAGCCTTTAAACTTAGTGCTGTCCAGACAATATGAACATTTTAGACTTAAAAGCACCATAAAGTTGGGGGTTCAAGTTATGTTTTTGTCTTTTAGGGACCACAATTTTAAGTGCTGGTGAAGAACGTTATTAGATGGCTCGATACTATGTTTTAAAGCAATGCTTAGACTGCTGTATATTTTAATGTATCACTCATAGTTCTCCATTACTTATCAGACAAAATAGCAGTTTGAATCCTAGATGTTGCAGGATTCTAGAATGTTAATCAATTAACGAGAATGGGATGAAAGACATGTCAAACGAGGTTATGCCTAAGTTTATCCACCTACTGCTACTGCCACTGGAATAGGAATCACAGTTGCATGGATGCTGAAGAGAACAGTCCTCTGACATCAGTTGTCATGCTAAGCTTCAGGTGCTACATAGCCTTTTTTTTTTTTTTTAATACTTGTACTCATTGAAGTTATTAATGGCTAGAACATATACCTGCAGCATGGTATGAAGGCTGTCCTAGGCTTGCACTGCAATTCAGACATTCAATCTTAAACATAACAGGATCCAAACACAAAGCTTTGGATGAATCCTAGGGAAGGTAGGAAGCAGCAGCTTGCTGATGCTCTGTCCCTTAGCACGGGAACTAGTTCCACAAAGGCCTGTGTCTGTAAGAAGGCAGGCAAGTGGTCTTTGTGCCTGCCTTAGATTTTAGGACTGCTCCCACATCTTAACTAGTGGGGGACACTGACTGCAGACTGAATGGGTGCACTACAGTCTAGACATACCTTAGCGCTGGCTACCAACCACGTGGAACACACTAGATTTCACTTCGTATCTTGTCTGTACTGCACTGAGCTCCTTTGGCATAAGTTGAAGGTCAAGAATACAACTCCTTGTATACTTGGACCAACAATGCCATTCATAAACGCTGTATTTGCCCAAAGTAGAACACTAGATCTAAGAATTTTGTATCTGCACGTACAACATGCAAGCAACATAAACAAGAAAATTCCCCAGCTCACTGCCTTTCCACTTGTTACCATATTTGGGTTTTTTTGGGAAAACACTACAAATAACAATCCCCCATTATAAAATATAACCCTTGAGCATACAACTGCTGCTTCATTTGTTTCCATCCGACATCAGTTTATCCCATGACCTAGTTTCTTTGCCTGTGACCTCCAAATTTCTTTTTTGTCTTGGGAAAATATTTTCTTATAGTCAAACCTAAAGTGCCTTTCAAAAAGGGAACACAGGTCCAGTATGTATACAAAGCAAAAAAATCTCTGATATGCAAACAGCTGTGACCTTTAACATACCTTGCAAATTCACAGGAAGGATTGCAACTAATAATTTTATCAAACTGCTGCATTAAAAATTGCTACAAATTATTTACTCAACTTCGTTAACAGAAGAGAATTCATGTTACACAGACACTCCGCCAAAATACCTTCTGAGGAAAAGACAGCATGGTCACAGGGCCAATGAGCCCATTTAACAAAGAAGAGGGGAAGAGTAGAAAGTAAATTAAAAGTCCAGGACTGAGTCTGAAAATCTTACTGATGGAAAGTCATCACATTTCAAAAAGGCTGTGAGAGAGAAATCATCATCAGGTAATGCCTGTGTAGCATCAGGAAGCATAAGGAGCTAGCAACCTGAAATTAGAAACTTTAAACACAGGGTACATATTGCTCTATTTTTTAATATTTATTTTTTACTCTGTTATTTACAGATTTATTGTCAATTTTTTCCTACAGCTAGTTGTCAGCTAACTCTGAAATAACCTACACTGCTATCAAGCACCGTGGAGGTCACTCCCACACATCTGATTACCTCTGCAGTTGATTCATAGGAGTGTTGCTACACAAATACTGAAAGTTACCATGAACAATCTGTTCATTTCTAAGACAAATGTCCGTTACAAAATGCTCTTGGACTCTGGAAACTACAAGAAGCTAACTAATTTTTATGGTAATAGTATGACTTCCGGAACAGCGATTCTACACCTTAAGTATTGAGTCTTAGGAAAAGGTAGGTATTGTTCAGAATAAGTCAAAAATCTGAAACATGGCAATAATTTTATATGTGCTGTTGCTAAGGGAAAGACTATGATGGAAACTCATAAATACAGAAGAAAAAAACCCTGTTACTTGTAAAGTCTCGTATGTGGAATAAAGAATGTCTCTTTTCTGACTGTAGCTACAGAAACCCTGAAAGAACCTTGATAGGGAAGCAAACCAATATTATTACATTCGTTACAGATTATCCAATATACTATATACTTGCCACCTGAATAAAGCAAAGCAGCCTCAAAGCCCGCTGCCAGGAAAATAACAATGACTACTTGCTCTGGTTGCTATACAAATACCTACACCCACATCTTGAGTTTAGGGTCACTGTAAGATCGCAAAGAGGTAGAGACCTTGCCCTGAAAGGTATAATAAGTATATCAGGGAAAGCAGAGATAGGAGAAGGGAAAACCTAGATCCTTCAAGCAACAGGCAGCGTACAGAACCTGAGAAAGACCAATAGTCATATTTCCAAAAGTGCCGTTGCCAAAATTGAAGAAGACTGTCTCCTTAGACATCCAGAGCCGTAAGGGTTCCTAAATGACTATCTAATCCCCATACTCATGCTTAATCCCCACACAAAAGCTTATGAAAAACTCAGAAAATTCAGTCCTTCTGAACCACAATTCTATGAGGGACAGAAGCAAGAGCACTTGATACTGCAAACAGACAATGTACTTTTGCTTAAAGTGATCAAAGCCCTCACATGCTTTTACCTGATGGTCAAGAATCTTATCTTAGAAACTAAAAACGTCCATTTGGAGTCTTTTAAACTAAAGACAACATAGAACATTAAGTCATTGTGCTATGGGATTATTTTAATGCTGATTTAATATTTGAACAAGGGATATGTTAGAGAAATACAGTACTACCATGCCATCCATTAAAACAAAAAAACATGAGACACAAATACCTCTTGCAAGGATCTTGTTTATGAGAGGGAGAGTGGCTGATGACTTAGAAAACTAAAACCTGGCTTTGGATACTGGTAGGGCTTAGCTGCTCTAGCTGACATAGCTCAAGACATGAACAGAAACATGAACAGAAATAGAAATCTACCCACCTTGTGAGCTTTCCAGTAAAAAAGGTGTGCCCCTATCCAATTGTAAACATCTACAATTCACTAAATGCTATTTTATGGTCTTGCTTAAGTCTTTCTTAAACATTTAACTAGCTTAGGCTTCTGTCCCTTCTCAGTACCCTGGTATTTTTGAAAAAATGATACTCCACTTTATTTACCAAAAGTTACATAAGAAGCCTTTGACTGAAGGAGAAATTTAATCCACATTTTAAGAATTCTAAACCAGTGCCTTAAGCATAAAACTCTTCTCCTGTAATTACTGGTTTCCTCCAAGCCAGTTTCTACCCCCACAGTATCTTACTGAGAAGTCATTCTGCTCCTGATAGCTAATGTATTTGAAAGACAATCTCTTCTCCTGTCCTGTAACATTCTTTTAGATGCTCTTCTGAGTTCTTTTGAAGCCATCTATATTCCTTCCTCATTCCTTTTCCCAGAATGGCTGCTGCCTCTTTTGCTTCTTTGAAATCTTCACCTTCTACAGAGAGAAGCAGCATACTGAAATCTCACCTCTTTATGTTATTCAGGGACCTTTCTGACAGTCATTACTCAAACTCCTGAGAGCTACGGAAATCACCAGTGAAACCACGCAAAAGTGAAGAGAGTAACAAGGAGAACAGAGACTTCTGGAAGTGAGATTAAATTTACATCTTTCCACCATACAATGGAGTAAACATGTTTTGGAAAGAACCAAACTTTACCTATAAATTAGAGAGACAGGAAAGCTACAGAACAACAGGAGTCTAATCCCAAGTCTATGCATTTGAACTTAAGTTACTTAGGACTAGATGATTAAGGTGGGAATTTGTGGTTCTCGTGAAGTTTCCTATCGCTTTCCCCAAAACAGGTGACCTTTCTGAAAAACACCTGATTATACTTAAAGAATAACGGCATGGTGCCTACCACTTTCACAAGCTAGCTAAGCAGTTCGCTTGCACATTACGCCACCAAAGGAAAAAAGGCTTTCATTTCGTTGACACTGCTTTTGTTCTGAGTTGCTTAGGAGAAATGCTGCGTTTCAAGTTTGCAGCACGTCTTCCTTCAGATCAGAACTGACTAATTTTGCTCCAGATGTACTGTAACGGCACACTGCAAATCACATGATTATGCAAAGCCCACTAGTGACCTTCCTCTCATGCACCTCATTCACTAGTAAGACAGGAACACTCTCACAGTTCTGGAGAGAGACAGGTTCAATGATCAGAGGTTCTATAATCTCGAATTTAATCAACATCAGAATCGGTGACTCAGAGGTATATTCAGAGGAAGAAGCTGCGGGGGAGTTCCTTGAAAAAGAGCAGGCAAAATAGAGTAAGCAAAGCACAAAACTAATTAAACTTGATGCAACAAAAAAGAAAGCATTTTTGATGCAATTTATTAAGGAGAAAAAGCTGTGAAATTAACAGCAATCAAAAACTAATTAAAGTTGATGCAATAGGAGCAGCCAAAGAATGCCTGATAACATTTATTGAACCAAAGAAACATGGCTGTCAAGTTAAAAGAAATCAACCAAACTCTGTTTTTGAATAGTAACACAAAGATAATTATTCTCCATGTGACACTTACAGAGTAAGATTCAAGTCATTACCTCAAAAGACAAAAGGACTGACATGCTGTGTTTAACTGCCTGTGAAAAAAGGGTCTTAATACAGAAATTTTAGAAGTAATTCCTAGCTCTTGCATATAAACAAATATGACTCATCCATCAAAAACAATGCACTATTATTGTTATATCAGTTACTTCTATAAACCAATATTTGACATTTAGGAGAATACCTTTTCTTACTGGGTACTTACAAGCCAGAGACTCCTGGTGTTTTCATTCTAGCTTTGAAACTAACTCATTGCCTCAGCGCCTTGGGCAAGCAATTAACATCTAGGCGTCCATTTGTTTTAGGATTAGGATGCAAAACTCAATTCCTGATGTCAAGCACCATTTAAAGCATGGCCAACTGCCAGAAATTCATTTCTTGATGGTAAATACTGAAGTGGGCTTGTCTGTAGTGAGCGCAAAGCACTTGTATTTCCCTAGATACTCATGCATTTTTATGTTATGGTCTCAGCTTTATAAAAATAATTCAGACAAAACCAGATGTCCGTAAGGGATACAATGAAAATAAATATATAAGCAATACTGACAAAAGATTTTAAAGTACATCAAAAGCTTGATGCTAAACTAAAAAAATCCATCTTGTAACTCCTGAAGACACGGTCTTAGTCAGGGCCCCAGTTAGGTAAATCTCATCCAAAATATTGAACTTCCAGCACCTTTATTCTGGAATCATGGTCTAAAATCAATTCAAGGAATTCATTCCAGTCTATCTCCAACATTATCATCATCCTGCTAAATCACCATCACAAGGCTTCCATTCACACACCAAATACAATTATAGCCTATAAAACATGATACCATAGTCAAACGTAGCACAAATCCCAAGCAAACTATCAGATTTGTTTTACTTTAATTTCATAAAGACAATCTCCTCAGCTGAGAAGTAAAGTTTTCTATAATTCATTTTAATGCTTCTAAGTTCCACTTCCTGTTCTGATAAAAAAACCCTATCTATCTCTGGTGTACAGTACGTCAACAAGTGACTGTTGAAGCCCATTATTCAATTCCAAGAAGCTTCAATCTGGTATTACTAACATGTCCAAGAAAGATTTCCTTGTCACATTACTCTACTTTTTCATAAACCTGGCATTGTTCTTAATCAGAAAAAATGTAAGCTAGCCTGTTTAACAGTGTTGATTTTCTTCTTTATTACATTTTTACCCCCAAGGAATTTTTAGCACTGGGAGAGGTCCTCATTACTTGCACAGTCTTTCAGCTCTACGTGTTTTTTTTTATAAAAATGATCATCCTTACATGGTCAAACATCCATTTTACTTGCAGAGACAGTCTGCATCATTAACACAGATACTTAATGGATTATTTTTTCCTGTCTGTTCAGAAACTGCTTAAAATTTCTGAACAAAAGTTTTCTTCTTTATTTTGTCTTCTTTATAGTGAGCCATGATTTAAAACCCCTTTTTATCTTGGGAATAAACACCGGCTTGGAGTGAGCACTTGCAGCAGATCAATAAAGCTCCAGTCAGGGACTAGTAAAGAGAGCATTATCATCCTTGTGTATTACTATAGATGTCATCACATGTAGAATCATGGGGCCAAACTCACTTCTTACATAGGCAAGTTAATGTTTCTAAGGTGGATGCTGGGTCTTGATTTGGCCTGTTACAGAAAAAAACCTGCCTATTAGGCAATTCTTGGTATGTATTTATGCTTAGAACCAGGCCTGGAGTTCAACCTATTACAATTTTATTTCTTGAACACACTGAGTTAGCTATTTCAACAAAGAGCTACTGAAACCTGAACTCTAGAGAAGTTATACCCATCCTGTTTTTACCACAGTAATTAATTCACCACTTTTACAAAGATTCTCAACTTCTTTCTCCATCTTTCCCTGCTGGGTAAGAAAAAATGGGAATTACCCACTGAGCCCAGAGCTTTGCATGAGTTGACTGGATGCTTTGTTCTCCTGTCTCAGCTGCCTGGTCAGTCACTGCCTTTTTTGAGCGGAGAGCAAACAAATTCTACCTGCCTTTCCTGAAGTAGCAGAATAAATTTAGATTATTTTTTTCCTCTCCTAATACCTATGAACTTTTACAACTTTGATACCTGCACTTTCTGTCAAATAGGTTGGAATGGGGCAATGGGTTCAAATATTAATGAGGGAGCACTTGGGAAAAAAACCACAACAAACAAAGCACGAGGTAACCAGTGGTGTAATCTTATGTGCTGGCCAAAAATGTCTTTTCTTCCAACATCTGGGATTAAATACACACAGTTACAGCTCCAGAATGAATCCAAAAACTCCACACTGAACGCATATACCTTGCAGGAACAGGACTTGAGAGTACCTGCTCATTCCAAATAACTGCAACAAGGGAGAACCTTTGAAGATCCTCAGATTATACTGTTGCCAGTACCACATAAATTACACCAATTCAATTTCTATTACCCTCTATTCCAGACCTATTAAATCTTTACTAATAGGTCTCCTTCATGTCATGCCCGTATAGTGAGATGCAAGGCCCTTTTTATCACAAGTTAAATAGTGGTAATGGGGGGATGCTCGGGTGACATACTGCTCTCAGACAAGGAGAGTAATTTCCACATTTTAAAATAAGAAATTAATCCTTATCGCCCCTATTACATCCTGAAGGACGATTCTGCTCTTGTGCCTTAACCAGTTTGACATTAAAAATTATCTGTTTATTGTTGGTAGTTAAAAGATAGAAGAAGAAATAGGAACTCACTCCTGAATATGCCTACCTGAATATCTTTCTCCAAAATTGTTGCAGATCATGTAAAACAAATAAGGACATTTCCGTATTGTGGTAACTCGCTCTTTTCCTTTGCTACTCTCTCCCACATTTGAGAACATAAACATAGATACAGGGGCTGTTTGACTACCTTAAGAGAAAAGGGAAGATTCTGTCACAATCTGAAAGACATAATCTATATTAATAGAGGGGTTTTTTTTTTTCAGCCAAATGGGTTTATTACTGACCTGTGCAAAACCCATTCTCTCGGGAAGCTGCAATACACTGATAGATTGTATACAGACGCCTTAACTTACTTCATTACAAATTGACAACATCATTGCCAGCACATTTTGTTAAACACAGATGAACTGCAAACCTCTTAAATTCTTCAGCAGCAAGGCTGACATTTTTTGGACAGTAAATCCTCTCATTTTTGAAAAAGAAATGATATACACTTTAGGACACATCGATCTGGAGGATGAGTCCAAGCTCATCCAGGCTTAAAAATCTGGGAAATAGCACAAGCTGACCTGAGTTGCATTAGCTTTTCTAAATTCCTCTATAGGCTCTCAAAAGTGGTGGTTCAAACAGAACATGATAGGAAAGCGTTTATGACTGTCATTGGGAGACTCGGCATTGTGTGTTGATGTGGCACTGCATCATCTTGTGGTGATGAACTCTGGCTCGAGTAGCAGAGACAGAACAGAAAGAAATATGCTTGGAATGAACTCTTCTTACATGACCTTAACTGGAATACAGTCAGACAGAGAATAGCGTGAGTAATGAAGCAAGGATGTAGTTTGCAAGACTGGGTAAAATATGTCTTTCTGCTTAGCATACTTTCATCTATAAATGCATGAAAGTATGTGCCTCCTTAGTAACTTCAATACTCAAACCCATCAGGATCTTAAAAGTCTATCATTACAGAAATGAGTTATTTTACACAAAGCCACAATACATTTAATAGTTTTAATGTCCTCAGAAGTTAGGAATAGAAGAATTCAGCAAAAGACCAGGGCATCAAAACAAAATTTTATTCCTTCCTATCTTAAAGAACAGATGTGACCAAGATTGCAATTTTCAATGCACAAGGAAAAAAATAGTTAAAGGCCTTGCAAACTCTACCTTTCTTTGTCCCTATTGGTGCTACCTTCTAAAAATAAGCAGAAAAAAAACCCCTTATGATGCCCCAGTGAAGAAGTACCACCTATCTTTTCTGCTTCTGTATCCATTAGGAATGAATCCCACCAGAAAATGACATAAAAGGAACCGGAAATAATCCGGCTCTACTATTATCAGACATTTTCACAACACAAAATTATGCTGTTTACTAACATGTCATATCTGAGAAACTATAGGTCATCTGAGCAACTATAGGTCAGTCAGCCTCACTTCTGTCCCCGGAAAGGTGAACAGCTTGTTCTGGATGCCATCTCCAATTGGAGAGAAGAAGGTCATGAGGAGTACTCAGCATGGATTCACCAAGGGGAGATCGTGCTCAACCAGTCTCAAAGCCTTCTATGATGTCATCACCAGCTGGGTAGATGGAGGGAGAGCAGTGGATGTCATCCACCTTGACTTCAGCAAGGCTTTTGATACTGTCTCCCATGACATCCTGATAGCAAAGCTGAGAAAGCATGGGATAGATGAGTGGACAGTGAGGTGGGTTGAGAATTGGCTGTTGGACCGAGCCCATAAGGTTGTGATCAGTGGAGCAGAATCTGACTGCAGGCCTGTGACTAGTGGTGCTCAGCAAGTACACCGATGGTACAAAGCTGGGAGGAGTGGCTGACATGCAGGAACACTGCGCTGCCATCCAGCGAGACCTGGACAGGCTGGAGAGCTGGGCAGGGAGAAACCTAATGAAGTTCAACAAAAGCAAGTGTAAAGTCTTGCACTTCGGAAGGAATAACCACTTGAATCAGTACAGGCTGGGGGATGACCTGCTGGAAAGGAGCTCTGTGGAGAAGGACCTGGGGTCCTGGTGGATGACAGGTTAGCCATGAGCCAGCAGTGTGCCCTGGGGGCTAAGAGAGCCAGTGGGATCCTGGGGTGCATCCGGAGGAGTGTGGCCAGCAGGTCAAAGGAGGTGATCCTCCCCCTCTACTCTGCCCTGCTCAGGCCCCACCTGGAGTATTGTGTCCAGTTCTGGGATCCCTGGTATAAAGAAGACAGGGATCTCCTGGAAAGAGTCCAGCGGAGGGCTACGAAGATGATTAAGGGCCTGGAACATCTCCCCTATGAGGAAAGGCTGAGTGACCTGGGACTGTTCAGCCTAGAGAAGACTAAGGGGATATTTATAAATATCTTCAGTATGGGATGCAGGGGTAAATGGCCAGCCCCTTTTCAGTGGTCTGTGGAGACAGGACAAGGGGCAATAGCTGCAAGTTGGAGCACAGGAAGTTCCGCACCAACATGCGGAAGAACTTTTCCCAGTGAGGGTGACAGAGCCCCGGCACAGGCTGCCCGGGGGTGTTGTGGAGTCTCCTCCTCTGGAGATATTCAAGACCTGTCTGGATGCCTATCTGTGCAGTATGAGCTAAGGAGCCTGCTTTGGCAGGGGGGTTGGACCCGATGATCTCTTGAGGTCCCTTCCAACCCCTATGATTCTATGATCATGTAATACTATCCCTTCGCTACTTAAGGTCAGGCATTCACAGGTGTGCCCTAGCCCTCAACTGATCTGTGATGGAGCAGGGAACTGAGTTCACAGCTCTCAAACCCAGCAGTTCCATCTCCCCTCTGCAAAGACTAGATGTTGTTCCAGTAGTTAGGGAACACCTACAAGGATGAGGTCTTCCAAGAAACAGGTTGTTCTGGTGGCATTTTGCTCTGTGGTTCATGCCATAGACAGAAATTCAGAGCTTTAGATCAACTCTTAAACATATGAACCTGATTCTTGAAGTGGACCTTTCTGCTGCTCCAACACACCACACCTGTCATGACTGTATGAAAAAAAACCACAAACATGACTGTGGATAAAATCAAAACCTAAGTTAAATTTTGTTTTAATTCAAAGACAGTGAAGAGTGCTGAAAAAATGACGAATGCTGTATCAGTAATTCGTGCAGATGGGCTGATGTGTTCTAAACAAAACTGGTAAAAAAGCATGTTGACAAAAACATGTTATTCATTGAAAAAGAAACTAATGGATGTAGTAATGCCTCATTTTCCACTTACTAACTTAAAAGAAAAATTAATTGTAGTGATAGAATAAAAATGGAGGATTTTAATTTTGAACAAGTTTCAATTTCATATATAAAAATCTGAGCTGAAATAAATAAAAAGTTTAAATAAAAAGTTTACTCTAGGCAATTTTTTCCTCAAAAATTAAGAAAAAGGAAAAAAAAATCAAGTTTGATACTTGATGTTGCATTTTGTAAAGAAGGCTATTAAGATGGTGGTATTTCCTCCAAAATAGCAAGCCCAGATCTCACTCCAGGTAAGTTCTGATCTAGGACAGCTTTAAAAAGAAGTCTCAAGGCCCTCCATAAAGATGCTTGCAGGTCATGAATACGCAGCTATGCTTGAAAGACAAACAAAGGCACGGCACAGCGATGACTAAGGATGCCTGTTATAGAAGGTGAGGGTACAACAGTCAGGTACTTTTTTTCAAACACATTCTGTTCTTCACTGCAGAAGATGTTCCCTTTTCACAGCCTTTTATAAATGTTGATTCAGATAATTTTCCTCCACTGGGGGAAAGATGAGGCATGCATCCTTCACCTGAAGCCTTGATATTTTTGTTCATAACATAATTTGTACTACAACTAGCAAGCAACAAATTTACCAGAAAAACCCACAGGGAGGATCCTTGGTACCTACAAGGAACTAGAACCCATTTTTAATGTTAATAAGGGGAAACTAAAGCCTTCAGCAGGTCTGAAAAAAACACCCGTTTGCAATCCTGGCTTATCTGCACACGGCAAAAAGTCTGTATGTGAGTCAGTTGCTAAGAGAGCTCTGCCTAATGCAGATACAACTCTGACTTTTTAAGTTGAGATTTCTACTTTTGCAGTGGATCAGAACTGTCAGGAGAGTTCCTCAGGCAGACCAGAGGATTGCAGAGGACAGTTATTCTGTAGCAGTCTAAGAGTTGTGGCATAAGTGCTTTGATGGAATTAGCAATGGTGGTTTAAGAAACGGCCCCAGACCGTATTCCCAGCACTAGCAATTACCACTCTTGTAACAGACTCAGAACAAAGGAAAAGAATCAGAAGGAAACCAGCTGCAAATTTTCCTATCCAGGCAAAGAGCAAATTCCCTTCTGCTGCTGCTTTCACAATACCTTTAATTAACATCTGGCAGTGGGGCAGGACAGACAACTGGAGACTGGAGTGTTTAAAGTGGTGCTATTAGACTTGCCAAGAGCTCAGCTGTCAGAGTCCTTACACTGTCTTCATGCCTCTTCTGGTTCTCTCACAAGATGCGACTATGATAAATAATTCTTCTTCGAAAATTAAAAATTATCCAAAATGTCTTTTATCAAGTACGTCAGGGGAATATGCTGTACAGCTGTAGAGTACCAATGCAGGGGCTAAATGAAATTTTGCTAGGTAGTTGGAGAAAAAAAGTCTTTAAAGATAGCGTTTGGCATAAGTTAATCACCTCTTTCATTAAAGAAAGGCATACATACTGAGAGCATCTTTCTGCCATCTGATTAAGCAATGAGCCAATACAATTGTAAATCTTCAAGAAATTCCCCATGGTTCAACTCAACAGAGGCAATTCTTTACTTCTCAGACCCTATCCCTCATTTTCAGATAACACTGCATTAGCTGTGTACAAAAACTTTCTATCATGCTGTTAAAAGAAATGGAATGTGACTGTTCTGTGATCCTCCTTAGCAGCCGTTGACAATTAAGAGACTGAATTATTCATATGTATATTTTAATATAGTAACAATTTTTAAGTTTGTTCACCACTCAATTGCTCAAACAGCAAGCAAAACTGGTTTGATATTAGGACAAACGGTGCGACTGTTCATTTTGCACTGTTTTATGGCTGATACAACTTACTCTCTCTGTAATCTAAGGGTGCTATTTTACCCCCACAATCACGTGCTATGAAATCCCTCACAAGGCATTGGAATTTCTTCTTCCTTTGAATAAAGTAGATTTTAAATCCTGTCTGCACTTATTTGTATTATTTACAAGTATCATAAGTGCAATTTCGTGTAATCTCACAAGTATTACATAGTCTCATGCAAGTCCGATCAAGTGGCATATTCATTCAACATGGTTCAATTCAGACAGGTTTTCTTTCTCTGTGTTAGTAAGTAGCACAACCATGGTATTAAAATAGAAAGGATGGGATTTGCACTGAGACATATGATAATTTCATTCAAGATGAGAAAAATACAGATGACACCCACTTTATTTTTAGGCTGCAAAATTGACTAAATGATCTGAAGAATATCAGAAAGAAAAATAAATACAGATGTGCAAACATTGTAGATTGATACTCAATTTACAAACCAAGCATTTGCTCATTGGAGTAAACCAATTCACAACCAGATAATCTGTAAAGGAAGAAAAATCTCATAAAAGGGCATTACATTTTTTCCTCTAAATGTTATTTTAGATAATGAGAAATTCTATTTAAGTTGGTTTTGCTTCCATTTAACGCGCATTTGAGCTGTCAGTGTAGCTATATGGTATTATTCTCTTAGTCTGCTACTGGACAATAAAGCTACAGATAGAAATAAAATAATAATAGCTTGTGACAGGTCACATTTAAAATGCTTGATCATGCTGATCAATGCACCTTTGCTTCAAAAGCTAAGTTAAGGTTCAAGGAAGGAAAAAATACTGGTTGTTCCAACAGTTTGTCCATGTCTCACCAAACTGGAAGGCATATGAGATGCAGCCCCAGTCTTAATACAGCTGCCATGTAAAAAAAAAAAATGCTTTTTTGCTTCTCAGAATCCATGATGGAAATTCACATCTGTATTTTTCTTTCCAAAAATATATCTGTTAGAGTCTACGTTTAACTTATATCTTGGTTTTATTTTAAATTTCAGAAACTTTATTTTTCTTCCCATTCTTATAATTATCTTATATCCTTTCAGGAGCATTTGGAAAGCTTATTAATATTTGACAATTAATATATGGATAACAATAATTATCAGTCAGTTACTGCAGTTTAGCTGCTAGGGCGTTTTTTTGTGGTGCTTTTTTTTTAAACATCTGTTAACGTGTCTTGAACAATCTGTGGGCTACTGGTTTGTTCATTTTGGGTTCATTTTTTTCTTTTCTTCTCCATTTACACAATTGCCTTTTGGGGTTTTTTGTTTCCTCAAGCTCCTTTTACTGAGAGTACATACCTCTGAAGTAATCTCATTCAGGTTGATTCAGTTCTCCTTTCTGTTCAATTTAAAGTTATTTTCTTTGGTTCACAGCAGAACATCACACAGTCTCTCAGTGAGTTATTGAGGATTTTCACCCCATATCAGCAGCTCATCAGCAATTACTTTTCTGCACACAGATCCTTAAAGATCCAGGACATGATGCTTTGTTACACTTTCTGTGCTGAAACAACCATGAAGGCAAGCTCCTTAAACAGGTTTCTACCATAGAGTGAAGAGGTGAGCACTTCTAATAATGGTAGATCCTTTGCTTCCACCTCAAAAACTAAAAATAGTATTTTTTTTTTTTAGGTCCAGGCACTATGAAAGTGCACATTTACTGCCTTTATTTAAATCTTTGTCTATAATAAAATCTGTGTCTTGCCTGACCTTAATACTGTGATCCTCCTATAAACTAATCATCTAGTTTTTGGATTATGTCCATAGTATCTGATGTTAGATCTGGTAAAATTTGTCTTTAATTTGTTTCCCACTGCCAATGGAAATTTAAATAAGGTATTCTGGGTTTGATGACATAGGGGGATTTATATCCAGATGATAAGATCTGCTTGTAATATACGGGAGGTATGAAAAATTTCAGATAGATATAGTACACATCTTTTACAAATTTGTTTCAGTAGATATATTATATATTTTTAAATAATAATTCTTTCACTTTTGTTTTTTTAACAAGCAGCTTTTCATCCTAAGCAGAATTAAAATTTCTCATTTGATTGCTTTATATCACATGCTGCCAGTCAACAAGGGATTATTTTTTAGGAGGACTATTTAAAAGAAAAATGGTATCTTGATTTACTATAGTCTTTATACATTAAGAAGTCCAGGCTTTTACCAAAGTCTTCCTGTGCTATACAAAGCAGCTGAAAATGAGTCTTTAGTAGTATCTTCTCCATTTTGAGGTTAAAGAAAAGCATATCCATGCTGCCAGTTAAAAAAGACCCAAACTGCCTTCACCCTTGCTAAGCGTGAAAATAGAAGTGAAGGCAAGCATGCTGCAGAGACCATTCACACTCACTGAATGCCAGTTAGCTCTCACTCAGAGAGAGTTTATCTCCCGTAGCCAATAAAGGCTTAAGCCCTGCTAATAACAACACTGTGGGGGTTTGCCATCTTGGATGACAGATAGCTTTGAGATTTCTCTACCATATTTAACTGGGAAATGTGTAAATGCTCACACAGTCTGGCAAACCTCCATCTCCTCAGAAAAGCTCTAACTTCAAAAGGCTGAAGTCCACAGGTCCATCTGTGTTCTCAAACCATCTTCAGGGATGGGTCTGGAACACAGTTATATCAGGTCTAGGTAATCTAGACTGGGAATCCTGTATCATGCTGATAGAAGAGTCCTTTACTGTTTTCTTACATAGTAGTCGTCATCCTTCAGTCATATCCTTTGACGTTGTTTTCCATCCAGTTAGGTAATCCTCTAAAAAATATGTTGTAGAATCACTCCTCTGGACTACATTTCTCCTTGACCTGCTGTGGTTTTATTCCTCCAGCATTTACTGGATGATAGTTAATCTCCATGTTATTAGTTAATCTCCAGGTTAACCCTTTTAAAAGCAGCTGGAATGGTAGTGACTGTACTCCCTGCTGGTAGTCTAGGGCTTCTGTGATCATATTGCATCCCATTTCACTTTCTGTTTCAAAGTCAGCTTTTGATTGATTGTTTTCAGCATCACTAGCCAGTGTGTTGTGGAACCTCAGACTTTAAATGTGTAATGCCACATTCATGTTTATAAGCCACACTGAAAAGGTTCTTCTTTTCAGCTGACCTTATTTGCTTGGAGAGCCTTTGCAGAAACTGGACAGACCTGCCAGCAACATTTGAGCTTGCTTTAGTGCTTGCTCAGATGTCTTCTCATGGCACTGCACTGCTCCATGCAGATATTCCCATGTTGTCAGGGCTTTCTCGTATGTCATTGCAAGTTTTGTCATCCAGATGCAGTGTCATACATGTATATGTGTAGGTTTGGAATTTTTCTTATTTCTTTATGGAATTTATCATATCTTTATGTCCTGGGAATAACTGGATGGTCTGTGATTGCCTTTCCCTTTTAATTACAAGTATTTTAATCCTTTTTTCCTAAAGCATTGTGTATTTCTTTACAATCTGCTATGCCAATTCTGAGTATGTGCAATTCAACTTTTTCCACTGCTGCTGTTTTCCTTTTAAAAGGGTCAGTTTCACTAGCCCTGCAAGTATCAGCAACTCTTTGCAAAGTCAAGTTTTTCTTGGATCGAACAATCACAATCACTTATATGACAAAACATTCAGGTTCTAGTCTGTCTGGTAACTCTCTTATCCCCATGACTCTACTGTACTGAGTACATTGTGATAGAAGAATCAACACTCTTGCCTGTCACCTAGTTTCTTCAAAAGATAAAGTTTCCCTAAGGAACATTGTTCACCGTGTTCCAGATTTAAAACAAAATGTCTTTTTCTGCCTACCTTCATGTTCCTTATGATGTACAATGTTGATCTCTACTGCTCCTGGATCTATCGCCTATCATCGTGAGTGTACTCTCCCACTTGCCCTTCTCTGTACTCAAATTGCTCCTCACTATCACCTGCTCTAAGAGATGTCTGAAAGAAAACAACAGGTTCAGAATTTAACGTAATAGGTCCATTTTCTTCTGAAACCCCAGGAAATGTTGCTCATCCACACAAACAACTAGTGCAGAGAGGTCAGGTATAAGAAATTTTTCTTTCCACCTTTTTTTTAACCTAGCTTCCAACCTCCTCCAAAGATTTCTCACTCCTCAGAAGATTCTTCGCCATTTAAAACAAAAATAGCTACCAGCCTGAGTATCATGAAACTTCATAAGAGAGTAATCTTAGCAGTGTCATCACAACTACTGTCTCACTTCATCATACTCCAATGTATCAACTTCATTCTCTATTTAGCTTGAGTGCTGGCAAACTTGATTTCTGCACGTACCCACACTTCAGCACAATATAATGCAAACTCCTACACTTTCTAACCATCTCTACAATATGCTCATTTAGTCCTTTAATACTGCTACCAAATGAAAAAAATAAATGTTGTAAGTGGGAGTAGTTCTGCTAATTTATTGCAATGAGATAATATTCTAATGCATTGTAATACATTTTTTAAAATGCAATTTTCATATTCATACAGACAATAACTGTCAAGATATTTTAACAGACTCCTGCTCTCTTTTATCACATTATCTTTTTTAAGATGCACGAACACAAGCATTCCAGTTTTCAAAAATAGGAACCTGGTTTTGAAACCATTGTTTTTAAGGATCAAGTGAGACACTTTTTGATCTCAAAAGCTCCAAGATGACTTCTTTATGCTCCTCCAAGCATAAAGGAACTAATATCCAGAATCATTTAAGTTCTTTTCCTACCCATAGCTCAGAGGCAAGGTATACTGGGTCTGGTTGGGATGGAATGAAATTTCTTCATAGCAGCCTGTATGCTGCTTTGTTTTGGAATCAAGACAACAGAATTGATAATGCAGCAGCATGTTGGCTACTGCTGAGCAGTGCTCACACATAGCCAAGTCCTTTGCTGCTTCTCACCCCACCCCACCAGTGAGTGGGCTGGGAGTAGAGAAGAGGTTGGAGGGATCACAGTTGCCGGGGCCCCAACTGACCATATTCCATACTATGTGGTGTTGTGGTCAGCAATAAAACCTGGGGAATATTTTGCCAAAGTAGGGATTTGTCACAGACTGTCTGGGCATTGGTCTGCCAGTGGGAAGTGGTGAGTGATTGCTTTTACGTCTCCTCTCCTCCCTTTCTCTTTCCTTCAATTATTAAACTTCCCAAACCTTGATCCATGAGGTTTTGCCTTTCTTATTCTCCCCCCTCACAGTACTGCAGGGGAGGGAGGGCAAGAACCCATTAGTTTCAGACAAAATTGCAGTTGAAATAGTTAACCCAGGCTCTCTATCCCTACAGGTGATACCATGGGCCTCAAGGAAAGATAAGGGCTGGCCAGACAGCTACTGACAGGTGTGTAGCGTGATTGTGAAATCAACAGATCTGACCAACATAAAAAAAAAAATAAACTTAAGTACAGGTCTTGGAAGAACTATTCTAGAAGTATTTAATGGGAATTTTTCTATGCAAATGAGATTTCTACCTCCTACATTATTTTTCTTTAAAAGCCTCTCAAATGTTATAAGGCATTTACAAGCTATTGCTATTCAGCTCAGAGAAAAAAATAAAATCTTTTTCTTTTTCTTTAGACTTTTCCCCAACTTTTCCAGCTATAAAGTCATACTTCAGTATTTGTGCAGTTTTCTTGCATTTTTCCTATTGCTTTTCATGCCGTGTCATTGGTTTACTACAAGGTATTATTTCACTGAAAGGGTCTATTAAACTCTAAGTAACAGTGAATCCGTAATTTATATGTGTACCCTAAGACGAAGTTAAGCTTGGTCATCATCTACTGTCTGATACCATCTCTACTCAATTATGTAAAAGGAAACAGAGCACAGGAAGGTAGAGTTGTAAGTCCATTCATCACTGCTGCTCAATTTCACATTGCTTAAATGCTAACAGTCTCAGTCTTCCCAACAATACAGCCTGTCTTCCTCACTGCCTGCACGACTAACCTGAAGCATGTATTTCTTACTTTCCTCTCTATTGCAAGAAGAAACAATATTTTCTTTGCTTCTTTGACTTTTGCTTTATACAAGCCTATTCCTCCTGTCTAAGGATTGTTTGTTTACATGTTTACCTACATCTTAAATTCAACTGCTTACTAGAATCATTAAATGTCCTACAGGAAGGGACATCACCATTTCCCCACAATCAGAAATATTCCCAAAGGTTTTCTGTAACTCACAAGTGCCTTTGCTTGTTTATGCAGATCAGAATCTGAGGCTGAATCGCTACAGACTTGTGTAAGTCAGATTTATACTTAAATTCAATATCCAGAGTCTGACTTCCACAGAACAAGTCAAAGGGTAAATACAGCTCACTAGGAAGGAGTTGCATGTTTACAACATCAGAGACAGGGTTCTCGTGCTTGCAAGTGCCAGTCTTTTCTATGGAAGCTCTACCACCATTCAGTTTGGACAGTGTTGCAGTGACACAGTGTTGTAGTCAGCTTTGACTGACATTCGTGACACTACAATTAAAATCCCGTACCTTGTGCACTGTAAATTTCAGAATCTCCCTCTAATGGCTTTATTATGAGAAAGAAAAACATTAGGAGGTGTTTTCACGGATTTAACAGTACATGTAGATATGCTAAAACCGATGTTTTGATTACAGACACGTACTGTCTCTAAACTTTCCTTTAAGTTCCAAACGTATAGTGCCATGAGACAGAGCAAATGCAGAACTTTATGGGCAGCTGCTACACACAAACGTGTTTATACAAGCTCACCTGAGGCATTGTGCCTATCAGGGAAGCTCTTGGGAGCTTTGCAAGTACAATGCCCTCTTGCAACCTTTTCCTAGTGCACCAGTATCTGTGAAAGCTTTCAAGATGATAGGGAGTTACATAAATGCCAAGTACTCTTACATGTAAAAAAAAAAAATAAAAAAATCAAAGGTCATATAAAGAAACATATTCTGCTGCCAAGGGATGAATAATCCCAAGGTTGGAATGTGCTTTCTAATGTTTTAGTAAGACATGAAAGTGCTACTACTTGATGAAAGCACAAGGGACATGTACCCATCTATGATTAGCATCAGGCATATGTCTCATCAAAATCTGTCATGTCAGTTTGTGGCAAGCCTACCATGATCAATGTCAACACAGCACTTGTTTTACTATCAACAGACCTGCAAACTTCTCTGTTAAGGTGAAGAGCAGGTATTTTACACTTTCACTTGCCTGACTGAGTAAAACTGTTAGGTATACACCAGGTGCTTTTTATAGTCTGCACATTTTTATACTGATGAGATTAAACACCTTTGACATCAACAGCCATCTTTCAGTTGCACATATCTCCTTTATAACTCAATATCCCACTTTTTATGTATCTGTGTTCCCTCCCAAAAGGGAATATGAGAAGAGAGCTGCTGTAGCAAGCTGAATGAGGGCTCTTTTCAGTCTTCTCTTTATCAGCTATCTCTGTGTTTCCATGCTATGCCCTTTTTGTTATACATCTGCATTCATACTTATGTGTCTCTGCGTTTATTGCTCACTTGAAATCCTTAAGAAGTACCATCAGTGAAGATAAAATAAAATAACCTATAGTAATTTAAAATCATATCTGCCAGTTTTACATTGTTGCACATTGTGCTTCTTCCAAAGGCAACTATATCATTACAGGTACTTGAGTGCATACAGAGGTTTCTATGCAATTATTCATTTTAATTGTAAATTGTGTAGGGAAAAACTTGTTTCATTTGTAGCGTGCAATTTACCTGTGTTTCTGAAGTATATGAACTTACTCAGGGTGAGTGGTGAATTTGTATTTTCCAGCAAGACACAATCTTTAAAATTCTGTCTGGAGGGTGGGAAGCCAAGGTAGGGGTTTGGTAAGATTGTTAAGCCTATTAAAATTTAAGACCATCTATGCAACTATCCATTTACGCAACTAGGCTATCTTTTTCTGTCAGGTAAAGATTTTGTATTTTAAATAAAAGTGTTAAAAATCAAGTTGATACACAATGTCCTTGAAGCTACAAGGTAGAGGAACCACAAAAAAAAAAAGAAGTACCAGAAAAGGCAACAGAGAGACACCACACAGAAGGAGGCAGGCCATCAATAAGACCAAATCTATGACATCAAACATTTATAATTTCACATATTTTAACTATCATGTGTTAAAAAAATAGTGAAGACAAAATTAGCTCCAGCTTTAGTACGTTTTAGAGTGTCAAAATAAAAGCTGGAGGGAAGCAACTGTATTCCCTCGCTTAGTTAATAAAATAAAGCTATAATTATTTTGCTATAAGAAAATAGGATTTCTTTCATCCCCCAATTTCTATCACCACAGTGAGTCAAACACATTTTAGCCCTTAATTTACAATAAAAATGAAATCAACTATTTCAAGTGATGAGGACTTGAAAACAATTTCTGAACCAAAGCTTCATATTCACTAAATTTAAAGCATTGCCTTTTTTGAAACAAAATTCTTCTCATTTTCTATCTACATCATTATAAGTCTGTATAGGCTGAGTACCAAAAACATCTCAAGTTAAAAATAGTCCTTGCCTCTGTTACAAATATTAAGTAAATGTTTAATTTCTAGGAGAGTGGGGGAGGAAGTCTTCTTTACCAACCACAAAATTCCTCCTATCTGAGCAAAACCTACTCTTAAAAAACTCACAGCCATGGCAGTACACGAGGAGAACCAGAAGAATAATTTTAACAACGGAGCTTTGGTTTTAGTGCATTTGCTTCATTGCATTTCCATACTTAGAACACTGAAAACAGAACACAGAAGAATATGATTCCTAACTTCAATGCTAGTGATTGCATCACATCTCTGAAGAAAGCAAAATGGCATGAACACACTTTTCATAGCATATGTTATCCATTTTGAATAAAATAAACCCCTTGTTAAAACACGTGGGACTGGGAAGATGAAATTCCCTTCATCTGACCAAGCATCTTCTTTTTCATGGCCCACAGCAAGTTCTATTTTGGTCAGAAAATATTTTTGCAAGACAAGGGAACCAACTTGCTTGAGAAAAAAAGCATGAACATGAAAGAGTCCCACCAAAGACAATCTAGCAATGGAGGGCTTTGTACTGCATGGACAATTTGCTTTATTTTTGGCACCTGTTTAGCCATATGCTGACAACTCATCTCCCTCATCTTCTGCTACAGTTAGGACCTCTTGATACTTATCTGACTCATTTTACTACCTGATTTATTTCCTGCATATTTTTATGTTTCCAGACATAAAAGAAATACACAGTCATTCCTCTGTGTGTCATTCACACAAGTGCACATGTAGAAAATAGCTTACTGAAAGGAAGTGAAGCCAAAGGGTGTAAATTTGATTTTGTTCTGAACATAGCAATATCCACAGTTACTCAGCTCTTATGGATATAAACGCTACTGGTGGTGCTACTCTTCTAAGGTTCTGTTTCCTACATAGAATTTAACCCTACATTGTGACATAACATACACCTACTCAAGTTTCTAGAAATGTTCAGGGTTTGAGAAAAATAGTTACTAAACCACAATTTTCAGTGTGCTGAAGATCTAACGGTTAGTTTTGACCAATGTTAACAGACATGTTTGAAAGTCTCTGGATGAGGGACTGCTCTCAGTAAATTAAATGCAATGTCTGGATCTAGTAGAAAGTTGCTTTTTATATCCAAATTGTATACCTAATTAGGAGAAATAGAAAAGGAAAGAAAAGGAAAAAAAAAAAAAAGAAAGGGGAAAAAAAGAAGCAAATATAGTTGCAGTAGCCATCATTTACTGAGAAAACCACCACGGTATCAGAGCCCTAAATACATCTCTCCATTTTGGCTCACTAATGCAAGCGTCAAAAGCATGTAAAGAAAATCTCCTTCATACTTGAAAGAACACAAAAATTCACACACAGAGGAAAAAAAGCGCGCCAATGAAAGGTGTACCTTCATTTTCAGAAATGCTAGAATGCTTTCTGTGTAGGACTTGCATTCACTGCTCACATACTCGAATCTGGGAATATCACACAATGCAAAGCTTGGCCCACATGCAAACGACTAAATATCCCCGACTGAAGGACCTAAAGTTTTTCTTGACCACTTCAGGACATTTTCCTGTCTAATAAATGCACAGCTATACCTCCATAAAATTAATTATCAAGTATTCATTGAAGTCTTGGGACAAGCTAAGAGTTCAATAAAGAGCATGGTCCT
Organism: Hypotaenidia okinawae; assembly: GCA_027925045.1. Classification (NCBI taxonomy): domain Eukaryota; kingdom Metazoa; phylum Chordata; class Aves; order Gruiformes; family Rallidae; genus Hypotaenidia; species Hypotaenidia okinawae. The sequence goes on from BSDF01000001.1 coordinate 103,060,290, forward strand.
TTAAATTTACACACTTCAGCATCTCTCATTTCCTGTGGGGAATATAAATTGCTTCTAAGTACTTACTATGCTGCATGCTATTCAAATTCTGTTGCTTCAATTCATTATCTTAAAAAGTAATACAAACTTCAATTATTCCTTGCAAAAGTACAGATTTAGCTAAAGTACACAGAAAATTCAATTCACACCAAAATGGCTACAAAGTTCAAATTAATCTATTTGCAGTCCTCCCATGTCTTTCTCAGCATCCTTTAAAATGCCACTTATTTTATAAAAGATATAGATTTTGTAGGTATTGATGTGCTCTATAAACAGACAGGTTCTCTCTGCTTTTAGTTTTGCAGGCATTATTTACCCATCTGAATCACTAATGATTACAGGTAAAATAAAGGGGTCCATAAGAGTAAAGGTTACAGGACTAGACTTAAGGCTCAAAAGTTTGCACTGTATAAACCTCTCCAACTCTGAATTCAAAAGGTACTTATGATTTCAAAGAAATTGCAAATCAAATGATTACACGCTACAGGAAATTAGATAAAAGAGAAAGGAACCACTTCAACACCATAAAGAGATTCTATTCAGCTATTATATTAATAGCAAAAAAACATATTTTGATTGCAGCTTCTGCAGGTATAAAATGACAGGTTTTCGACTCCACTTTTATTGAAGTGCATAGATCCACAAAGCATTTTCAGTCCTACAAGGTGTTTTAAAGTCTTGTAATCATTCAGCAAAGCATTTGGACAGCACTGCTTTCATTTTAAGCAGAGGAATAACCACACTTGGTAAAATATGGTCTAGAGTATATAACACCTTGCAGAATAAATTTGACCAGCAGAATTAAGTATAAAATACTGTTGAACTTCTGTACCACTGAAATCAACACCAAAGGGTTTGCATCTTTGAAGCTAAGTAATGAATTTATTCCTCATAACTTTAGTTTTAATTTCTTTATGGAATTTAATATAATCTTTACGTTAACATTGTATTATGGAATACAGAATGCTTTTTCATTTCCTATTAAGATAAATATCTCAAAAATATATCTTACTACAGTGATTATGCCCTTTTCTTTTAAGGAATGAACATTATCCTCTCTCCTCCTTCCTCCCCCAGCCCCCAATTTAACTGAAATTTAAAAAAATCTCTGCATGGTATAATTGGAAAAATCAGGGCAATAAAACTGAGCATTTTTATTAGCTGTAACAGTAAGAACACCTACCACTGCAATTACAGACTGCACTAACAACCAAACTGCAGTAGACTTGAAGCAAGTAGTTGGATTATATACATATATGTGTAAATATATAGAGATATTATGTATAAATAGACAAACACTAATAAAAGTCACACAGACTTTCTTCCCCAATCAGCCTCTCACTACCCAATGCTCTTTCAAGATATTTTAAAATAATGTTTTCTAAATTAGCTTTCAATAAGAATTTAAAATAATTTTATTTTCCTCTAATACAATTTATTATGAAAGAGAGTACTTCAGTGAACCCCTCCTCCAAAAAAATTATAGAATAATTATAGCTGAAAACACACATTCCATTTTCACATTAAAATATTACAGTGAAATAGGTTTAAACATTTCTTTCTTTAAAAAAAGAAAATTAAAAAAAAAACAACAACAAAACACAAACTGACACAGAACCATGAGTTCGGGAAAGAATTTACCTTTCTTGTCATCGAAGTACAGCGTCTGTTGAGCTGGATTTGACCACTGGAGGGAGGTGTTATCATTTTGATCGACCCTGCAGGTCAGATTTGCTGTTCCCCCTTCCACAACCGTAACGTTCTGTGTAAGTGGAAACTGCCCTTGGCTGCCTGAGGAGGGACAGGAGGAGGGGAGGGATGGAGAAGGGAAGGGAGAAAGAGACAAAAAGAAAGGATTTAAGTTGTAGAATTGAATTTATTGCAGCACCTTCCCGCAGATGACAGACCCTGGATTCAGTGTGGTCAATTCTGATCAAAGAAAATTAGTACAATAAATTGGGGTGGGGCAGTGGGGGGTGGGGGGAAGTATATATACTTTCACAATATATTTTCTGTATCTGAGAAGCAGATAATTAAGAAATAGGGATTTTTTTTTTTTATTTTATGTTTACTCTTTTTTTCCCCTGTAAGTCATACTAATTAGTTAATACTCTACAGCTTTATCTTTTCAGACATACCCATACATCCAGGATATGCCCTCACATTGGAGTCATAGATTAAATACCCTACATAGAAGTCTCAGTACAAGTAATATAGTTAGATGGCTGTTCAAAACATCACTGAAAGCATGACATAAAAATCTGCACAGGATTTTTAAAATGCTTTATAAGAACTCTCAGGACAATGTTTTTCCTGCTGAATTTGGAAAGTTGTTGGAGAGCAAATGTAGTGTGAATCTAATGCTCGATGCATTCTCTGTTGAGGGAATGCAACCTGATCTCTTATGAAAATGGAAGTGATGATGTAGTAGCTCTCTTTCACATTTGTGATTCTATCCCAAAGCATTATGAATCACTTTAAGTGCCTGCTGAAAAGTCACTGGGAAGATTTCCAAATACCCCTACACAATACAGGAGCAGTATCACCTAGGTTCTTGAATCACAAGCATTTTCAATGGCATAGTTAGACTAAAGTGTTTATGTATTGTGAGATCAGAGCACACCTTGTCAACCAGCACATTCTGACAGAGTATCGCAAGAAGGGAGCACAGGAAAAATGTGGAAGCAATTTTTAACAAGGGTGGGGAAAGAAAAGTTCTTCAATAATAAGCAAGACACATCATTTTCTGGGAGATATATTAATTTACTTAAGGGCACAATGCAAAACAAAGACAATCCAATAGTCTAAATCAAATATAAGTTTCTTTCTTCCCCTCCTTTCATAGAGGTGCTTTTAATACAAGAAAGCACTCCTGTTTAGGGAGATCTGCAAGCTTGAGAAGTATAATGCCAAGACTGACATCCCCATTCAAGCAGGATGTGTCAAAAGTGAAAAACTTCTCTACCATCCTACAGGAGTGAACAAGCTCATAGACATGTCATGAGTACATCAAGGAAATTCTATATACAATATCCACTAATTATACCAATGCAGAATCAGAAATCTAGCATAAAACCCCCACAGAAACATCCTGTTTCAGTTGCTCTCATCACAGATGTTCTCACTCAGCTAAGTGAAACTGAGGCACGCCTTCCACATGGAAAGCTCAATAATATACATCTGTTACGTAGCAGACAGATTCTCAGATGACTAGAGGAAGACATTACTAAATAAGGGATTAATAACTGAACTTCTACTTGACCTGATGATACTGCCAAAGAAAAAAAAAAAAAAAAGGGTAATTCCAGCCAGGTTTCATAGCTGTCCACAATATTTCCTATGCAAAATAGTTTTGATGGCCTTAGGCCTGGTACTTCAGCATCTATGGCACTGAGGCCATTAGCATTTAGGTAGTCCACAAACGCTCTACAGTAAAATTATTCTGGGGTCTAAGTGTTTATATCCTGAACAAATTAATAAATTGTCAGCAGTACTGAGGAAAGGTCACCTCAATAAATGAAATCACAGCAAATCTTTTATTTAAACAAACCCACTTCCTTGTCTTGATTTTAAATAAAGGGATTTCTATAAAAATGACAAATCTGAATAACTGGTAGAATTTTTGTGTATCAGATTTGCGTACATATCTAGAGATCAAAAATTACTATGCATTGATATTTACTATAAAAGGGTATTTACTACTAATGGGATAACAGATACAGCAAATAAAATATAAGGAATATCGAAAACACCATGGCTAATTTAAATGCTGCAAACAATAAATGCCAAAATTCTCATGACATCCTCTGTATCTGACACTTCATTAATCAAACCCTGCTTCTTGAAAACCACACGTTGAGAAATACTTGATGAGTGAAAAATCATAAACAAGGACAGAAAAAAAAAAGAAAACAGAAAAGATTTGTCATTTCCTTCCATTCCTCCTCTTTCAATTCCAATGTGTCAAGGAACCTCAAGATATTGCATAAATTGATTATTGCTTAAATTAGAATTTTAAAAATCCAGAAAAATGCACACAGCCTGTTATTACTTCCACTAAATTACAGGCATCTTAGCAAAGAAATAACCCTCTAAAGTATGAGCTGTGGATAAGAGGTTATGAGGGCTAAAACACTTTTTGCATAGAAGCATTAAACACAACCTAACATCAGAGATTAGAACAGCAAAATCTGTCATTTACATTAAAGAATGGAAGATGGTTTAATAAAAACCTGCTGTAATGATTTAGGGCCATATTAACGTGATTTGGGAGATCTCCCTGGGATTACTCCATATTTTATTTCTGAGATTATAGTTCTTATTATGAAGGTTATGCAGTCTGTCATTTGCTAATGCTTGTCAAGTCACAGACTTGTTTGACTGGAAGACCAGTGTCTCTGATCAACTGTTTAAATGGAAACTAGATGTCATGATCCGAAAGAGGTTAGAATAACTTTCTTTTCTCTGGCCACTCTACTGCATACTGATGTTTTGGAAGCAAGAGTTAATCTAGCATATAAAAGTGAAGCCAAAGTATTCATCCCATCCCTTACCAATATTGAAGCTGTATGGATCTGGAGAAGATGCACACAGCTTTGGAGGAAGCTTGGAGTGGAGAAAGAGCTACAGAGAAAATGAGCCATTTAATCTGGAAACTAGCACAGGCAGAAAGAAGTGAGCCTTTGTGGAGCAGAGAAAAGGAAGACCAAAATAGGGATACTGCACACTTATTAATTGAGACCAAAATTATTAATAAGTGATGGGAACACTAAAACAAATTATCTATGAGATTTACTTTATTGTTTGTATCATTATGTCACTTGGAGTACTGAAACACAAACTTTGGGGCTGGAAGGACTAGAAGGTTGTAAAAGCCCATAGCGGACAGATGAACAGTACAGAAAGCATCAATATCATGACACTTAACACAGTGTTTTAAGTGTCAAAGAAGTGGTTTTATACCACTGAGGATTAGATCTGGTCCTTGGGAGGACTGACAGTATCTTGTGGGAGAAGCCTCATGTCTGTTCCATAGATCGGTAGCATGTGCCCAGGAAGCGTGCCATGCAAAGAACCCCAGACATCCGAGATGCAGACTAGGTATTCCCAGCCACTTCTAGGTACTACTGCTGAGCTGCAGGGACAGCAGGCTCCTCCTGAAGCCCAGCGATCCGTGGCAAGAGGCCAGTGACAGGAATCACATCATCATTCCCCAAGGCACTTGCTTTGTAAAAACCTTTGTACCCAGGATAATTTAATACCTCCACAGAAAACCCATTCACGCTTCCAGCATTGACTATGCTGGTTCTGATCCATGTGAATTGTCCGTTAAATTGAGAATGCTTAGTGATGAGCTATGAATAAGAAGACAAGCCTAAACAGCTTGGCAGACTGAGGCCAGCATATTAAAAGAAATACTTTTCATCATAATTTCAACAACCAGTTGCAACCACTGCAGTTCTCTAGTATTACTTATTCTTAATATATTTATTAAACTCCTATTTCTTAATTTCTTCCTTAACTATGGGAGCCAAAATTGAACAAGACAAAATCCTAATCTAAGAAAAACATTTCACCTTAAGAAGTACAATAACGGAAAACTTAGAGGCACCTTCAGGAACTTTTTTCAGAGAGCAACGGTCATCATTGTTTAAACAAGAAAACAATTTTATTCCTAGTCTGAATGTGTCTCACTGTAGCACCTAGCATCCACTGGCTCGTTATGTCTTTTTCCCTGCTCTGAAGAGCCCTCTATTATCAAGTTTCTCTTTCTTTTCTAGGCACTTAAAGACTGCGATTATATCACCCATTAACCTTCTCTTTGATAATCTAAATAAATTGAGCTCCTAAGTCTTCCTGTAGAAATCATGTTTTTCTAATCCTTTAATTAGTTCGTGGCTCTTCTCTGTGCCCTCTCCAATTTGTCATCTTTTTTTCTGAAGTGTGGAGCCCAGACCTGGAAACCCTGCTGTAGATGTCACAGAAGGAAAAAATACAAAGGTGACACCGCTTCTCTACCAGCGCTTCAAATTCTCGTTTGCACACCAAAATGAGCCCCCTTGGCCACAGGGTCAGATGGGGACCCAAGTTTGACTGATGGTCTACTATGATGCCAGCGTTTTTTCTCAGAGACTGCTCCAAAGACAACCCTCCCATTCCAGTTTTCCTCCTGTAGCTCTGAGCTCTACGTCCCTGCGTTTCACTACACTGAAACATGTTGGTCTGAGCCCAGTGACCTGTGCTCTTCATCATTTCATGTATCCACAAACACTGCTGGCCACAACTGTGTTGGCCAGTATGTTTCTAAAAGACAACTCTGAAAATAGTCTCAAAGGTACACACCAACTGCTTTTCCCTGCCCAGACATATGCACAGAAACACAACTGATCAATCAATCAATCCTGAGTTCTTATTTTATCATTACCCTTTCACACTATTTTTTCAAGCCGTTCTAATTGCTTAAGGCTTGTAAGGTTGGTTTTAAACAAGTTTTGGATACTACTCAAGATGCCACGCTATTTACAGTAAAAGGCCTTACCGCAATCAAAAAATTTTAAAGATTACTGTTACCTTTTTCGAGATACAGCTTCAATTTAAGAAGTCACAAAAATGGTAAATGTGTCAAATATTCATTTATAAATATATTCAAAAAACATACTGAAAAATTAATTCATTCCTAATGAAGAATTGTTTTCAAACAGAGCATAATAGAAGTTTCTATTAAGGCAGAAACTTTAAGTTGAAACCAATGTTCATATATTCTTTAATGGTGGGGATGTTGGTAAGGTATAACCCCACGAAACTAACTGAAATCTCAGGTTTCAAAAAGCTGAGATTTTGGAAGGATTTGAAAGGTATTCCTGTATCTACCATCGACTTCTCACATGACCTCAGGCAATCCATCTAATCTAAGCTTTACTAAACTAATCTGCACAAAAGAAATAATGACGCTTACTCAACTTGTAAAAAGATTTGGCTGAGAAAAGATTAAAAAAAAAAAAAACAACATTTTTTATATATGTGGTTCCACATTTCTATACTCATTCTACAAATCATTCTTCCCATCTAAACATAGCTTCCTTTTCTGTTATACACCTTTGTAATAACCAACCTAACTTAAAAAAAAACATAAATCTCTATTTATGGATCTATTATTTTTAATAAAAAATATGTTTGATGCAAAAATTTTGGATACCATCAAGAAGCAAAATAGAATTTATTTTCTGAGAGTGTGCTGCTGAGAATTTTAAGATGCCTTCAAGATTTTAGCAATGAATCCAAGTCTACCTAAATCTCTTCAATTTCCGATTTGGACTCAACAATGTCACAAATACAAGAATTCTCTCATTACACTTAATTTACCTTGTTGAAAACAAAAGTGATGATAGAAACTTATACCGACAGCAAACAATGCTGAACTAAATTGTTCTTCAGTCCAGCAAAACTCCTACATGGTCAGTAAGCATGAGCAGAAAGGAACAAAGAACATAACAGATGACTTAATAATAATTAATTATATGTTACATTTCAACATCCATTGGAAAACCTCTAAGCACTTCCCATGCTGCTCACTAGTGCATTAAGCACTTTCCAGATACATCATCTTTTAGTCTACATTGTACTACCTGAACAAACCAAAATGCTATTTTTTTTTGCCTCTTACCGGATGGCCCCTCCATTTCAAGAGCAATTTTGGCAGCCCTTCTTGTCCTTGAAGACGAGCAGCCAGGATGCTATATTCTACTCCAGAAATCTTAGTTTTACGTTATACAAGAAGACTACTACTTCCTTATTTCCGGTTGCAGGTATGGAAACGACACCTGGATTTGATGTCTGAACTAAAGGTGGATACTGAGACTTTCTTTAGGAGATGCACCAGGGGGAAAACTATCATATGACATTACATGATTATGACAGGGCACTGGGGCTACGAAGGTTGAGGCTCTCCTGAAAGTATGTACTCACATGCTATCCAGGCTTTTGCTGCCTGTCAGCTTGTAGAGAATGCAGGCAGAGTGCCAGGAATGTGAGAATTAGCCCTGTTTAGCCAAAAAAAACCAAATAGGGGGTGGGATGGGTAAGAAGGTAAGATGGGGCAGAGGAGGGTCTGAAAGTTGTACTTTTCACTGTTTTCACTTCAAGGAGCACTCCTCCCTCTCCTTAAATGCTATTTAAGTATTAAAGGAACATTTTATTTTTATAAACATCTAGACAACGCAGAACATGTAAATATTTGCTCTTCTGAATACAGCTTGTAAAGTAAGATCAATTCAATCTACTTCACTTCCTACTTTACTATTAATTCAGGCAACCAATAAGTACAACTGAGATACTGAATGCGACTCAGATGATCACCATTCCACTGACAGCGCTTCCCATCCAGCTTGCTTGCTTTCTTCACTAGAAATGGTTGGCAGTGACACTTGTAACCTCCATGGGCAGAGAAGGTCAGGTCAGACGTATATCCACTACAGCATGCACAATTACATTCCGTTATGTTGTCAAACCTTGAAGCAAGTTAAAGAATTTGAGTGTCTATCTGTCCTACTAAGAAAGCAGGAATGAATAAAAATAACACAAACAACAAGCAACTGATGGCCCACATTACAATTTGCTTTATCTGAAGAGGAAGCAAGAAGTTTTCTTGGAAAACACTACAAGATTATACAAAGATAAATTTCAATAAGCAATGAAGCTATTGTAAAAGGAAGGTAGCATCTAGATACCACTGTCACCATGCTGTATCTTTGTTCCTCTGCTCATTTTAGGGACCTTGGTTAGCAAAATTATTTCAGTTGTTTTGGCTAGATGGAGCTATAGTTAAGTATATTTTATCACAGGTTGTTTTTGAGATGCTTTGTGGAGGACCAATATTGCTTTCCAGTAGAACTGACAGGCTCATATCTCATTAGCCACATGCTGTTTTCAGTCAAGAAAGGCTTCCCTCCCCCAGAAATCATGGTTTAACTGCTTTTACAGATTTTAAAACTGATTTTTATCTCAGTATGAAACAAGACTGTGCAGAATAATTATCTTTATTTGGTCCAGTTTAGAAACATTCGTTTTGTGAGTTGATCTCATGTTTATTTGTTTCTGTTTGTGGGGGCTTTTTGGTACTCTTTGTAAATAAAACAGCTCTTCAATGAGTTCAACACTTACATTTGATGTTTAGGTTATATATTCTAATCAATTTACCAGACTTGGTGGCTGTTAGCATCAAGAAAACACAATCCTCTCTTTACCTTTTGTTTCTGCAGAAGTCTGCTTTTGTAGGAAATTCTACATTAATTATACATTAAAGTTATAAATTAAGAAAGTTTCAGAGTGCCAGTGCAGCAAGCTTTGTCTACTCATGCCACTGTGTATCTGAAAGCCATACAAAAAAATGGGTGTGGACAGAGAGGAGGAACCGGACAGGAGGTGACACGTTCTGAGTGAGCAATATTTGGCACATCAGCTTTACCTGCTCCTGCAAGCATGACTGCCCAGCATCCCTGTGAGGTAAAGGAAGTTTATCGGCACAGGTGAGGGAAAGAATAGAGCTTACAGTCCTGTTCATTCCCACACAGGAAGCCTAGAGCAAAGATTTATTCTCTTAAGTCTTGCAGACTGAAGCACAGAACATCAGGCTTTTAAGTTGACACCTTTAGTATCAGACAAAAACAGAGCCCATTAAAAAAATGCAAAACTGTATAAAAGGAAATAAATCTTGAACAAATTGCGTTTCAAATCAGTCAGATTTTTTAATATGGACTTCAATAGGACCAGGCCCTGAAAGCTAAAATATATAAGCAGAGTAAATATTTGGGTGAGGAAGCAAGGACCTTATTACTTCAAAGAGCAGCTCACATCTGTGGGGAGAGTACATTCATTTTGGCCTTCTTTCTTAGCAAAGGAACTAAAACATTAGAAGCAAAACCCTGTATGACAAAGCATATAAATATACTGATTCAGTTTCCTGACTTTATCTTTTAATTTATATATGAAATAATGCAAACATCTCTCCAAGGAGATGAAGTATTATTAGCTCGTCTTTATCTAATTTAAAGGAAAATGATACTGTAAGCTTCATTCCAGCAGGCATAAACTGAGGTCTGCAACACTATGCAACTTTCGTTTCTTGTAACTTTGCCATTAATCCACTTCTCTATTTGTTCAGCACAGGTTAGTCTCCTAGATAGTTTGCAGGAGACTGCAAAAAAAGTGCTATTTATTTTCTAAGAACAGTCCTATGAGTGTGGTTGAACGCTGACCACAGATTAAAGCAGATAGTTTAACCCTTGATGCATAATCACCTGCTCCACCTTATTCTGAAAGACAAGACAATATAGCCTGTGTGCTAAGCTGTACTCATACAGCATTTTAAAAGAAAGATAAATTTGCCTGAGCATAATTTGATACATAGAATCTGTGACTAGAGTGATCAGCTTTTCCTAATTTGCTGTCTTAATCTTAGTCTCACATATAAGTAGCACAGAATTGGTCCCCGCAGAGAATGTTCTGTAATTCGTTTGCTCACTAAAGAAACTTTGTTTTAAAAAGAAACAAAGAAAAAACAAAACAAAACAACTGTCTGTTCTCCTAACTATTAAACGCTCTGTTAATAAAACAACTTGCATAGAGAATTAGAGTTGATGAGAACACTGCAGAAACTTACTACAGAGTGACAGAGTTTTAGGAGAGAGAGAAGAAATAACTCAGAATATAGCTGTTACCTCCAAACTGTGCATTCAAGGTCACTGAGCATTTTTAAATGTTTAAGCAATTGCTAAAATAATCCAAAGGACAAGAGCATGCTGGTACAGCCACTGATTTCAGGCTATAGAATTTATATTAGACAGCAATAATAGAGGAGGAGGAAGCCTTTGTTACTTCCTTCACTCCCTATGTTTCAGGTGCATCTTTCTACAACAGCAGCTAAATCAAGATATAATTGATTCAGACTATATTTCAGTGAAGGAGCTTGCATGTATAAAATTGAGAAAATTACATATTGAAGCAAAATTATTCCTAGAGATAAACAGGAAAAAGTATGAGAGAGACAATGGAATAAAAAGTAGGCACACACAGTGCTCTTTCCTAGGAACCTGGCATAAATGATGACTTTATTTTTTTTACTCTTTTCATGCTATCACTATGGTATTATTTTCTTATGAATGGAGAATAGTATCCAGTGATTTTATTTATTTATTGATTTTGAAGGGGGGAAATAATTTCCCCTCCACCACTCTAAATGCCCAGTGGAAACTACAAACCCAAAAATAATTAAAGTGAACTTCATCTTCCCACAACCATGATAAGAACCTGCTGAATTTTCTATTTCTCATGAGCTCAAATGTGGTTTAGAGCTTTGTGTCACTTTTTACTTTAAAGCGCTATGCTCACTTCCTTGTGCCTTAAGAAACCATAAAGCCCTTTTTCTCTAAGAGCAGGGAGATACCCAGTTCTAACGTGAAGAATAAGGAATTGTGCACTTTCATTGTTTTGAGGATCCAGGCCTCATTCGCACCACGTTTCTATTCCTAGTCAGTAAAAGAAGAGTAAGGGCATTTTCTTTCTTGAGATGAGTGATCCAAGAAGAAAATGCACCAAAAAACCCCAACATATATATACACAGAACTGAGATAATAGGGTAACAGAAGATTTATATATAAAGCTACAGTAGAGACATATAGATACACATTCAATGTTATGAAATATACCTCTTGCCACAAAGTTAGAACATACCATGTGCTTTATTCTCCCCCAAATCCAAGCATTCTATCAAACTAACTGGTACTTCCTGCAGTTAACTAAAAAAACAGCCAAAAAAAAAAAAAAAAAAAGGCAGATCACCTCCCATAAAAGTCAGTCTAGAACCTTCACTGGCTTAAATTGGTATCGGGTATTATCAACTTCACATCAGTTATGTGCTTGGCCTTCTGTGCTACCAAAAGTACTTTGTGTAATCATCATTAATTCTCTGTTCAGTCTCCTCTGAGTAACAAGTGAAATTAAGTCCTCGACGTGACATTTTAAAAGAAAATTAAAGAGCTGTAAACACATGAATTTTCAGACTTATAAGGACTGACCAACAACCACACTACACAGAGTCCTTGGAGCTGCACAAGCAGGCAGTACAACTCAGGGACTTGACGTTTTCTTTGCATGAGTCTGATCTACTGCTTAGAGACAGGTTTAGCTGATTTAGTGACAGAAATGCAGATAGATATCCATTTTTTTCCAAAATTAAGGGATTCAAGAACAAAATGAAATTCATATTTAGATGTAAGTAAAGCACATCAACATAAACAAGGTAAGATCACAAGCTAGTAATGCTTTTACAGTAAACAATGACACTAACACAGATAAGAAATTTAACATATAAAATAAATTTCCAATATAAAGAAACACGATACTCGGGCAATGTTAGCCCACCTCAAAAAAGGGACTTTGGCAAAGAATGCTTTTACCTTGCCCAATGTAGGTCACGCCCCCAAAACCATCATACAGGTACTGCAGTAGTCAGCCAGTCTATACTACTTGTGTTTGCTATGTCACAGTTTTGTATTTTAGTTCAGCATCACAAGTAGTTAAAGTTATCCAGGCTGTCTTAAGAATGTGATTTGGGATCCTCAAAAATTGACCAACGCACTGTAACACACTATCTGAAGGCACCACTCTGACTGAATACTAGTTTCTATCTTCTGATTGTTTACTTACAATAAACAGAAAATCAGTCTAAAGTATGAAATTCTCTGCTTTAGATACTCCTCTCTTTCACTGTATTAAGGAGGCAAAAGGAATGATCAGCAACTTCAAGCAAAAGATCCCACTCTAGCTACATGCCCACCAATCTGAATGGTTTACTCAAATGGCTAAAAAAGGATGAAAAGAACTTAACACTGCTGATTTTTCAAAGATGACTGTAACAGAACCAGTGTTGCCCACACCCAACATCTCATCAGTGAGACAGCAATTCTGTGGTGTGCGTGCCAAAAAAGTGTTGACACCAACATCATTCTGATGTGCAATAGGACAATAGGAAAACTATCTGAGCCTAAACATCATGGGAGGATTTACACCTATATTGCCAATTTACAAGGAAAGCATACAGCTACACATGCTATCTGACTTATGCTGTGGGTTTGTCGTGGTTTTATCCCAGCCAGCAGCTGCTCACCCACTCCCCCGTAGTGAGACAGTGGACAAAATTGGAAGAGCGAAAATAAGAAAACTTGTGGCTTGAGGTAGACGGTTTAATAGGTAAAGCAAAAGCCTCACACACAAACAGAGCAAGACAAGGAATTCATTCCCCACTTCCATGGGCAGGCAGGTGCTCAGCCATCCCCAGGAACACAGGGCTCCATCATACCTAACAGTGACTTGGGAAGACAAGCGCTAATCGCTCTGAATACCACCGCCCATCCATCATCCCCATCCTTCCTCTTCCCCAAACCCACTATAAGCTGAGCATGATACCATACAGTACAGAATATCCCTTTACTCAGTTGGGGTCAGCTATCCCAGCTGTGTCTCCTCCCAAATTCTTGTGCACTCCCAGCCATCCCAGTGGCAGGACAGTGTGCAAAGACCATGGCTCTGTGTAAGTACTGCTCAGGAGTAACAAAAATATCTTTCTATAACAAACATATCTCTATATTACAAGGACTGTTTCCAGCACAAATCCAAACCACAGCCCCATACAAGCTACTGTGAAGAAAATTAACTCTGTCCTAGCTGAAAGCAGGACAGGGTTTTTATATATTGCATCAAACAACTCTTATTGAGATGTTTAGCAATGATAAAACATAATTTAAAATATATTGACAGTGTAAATTCAGATACAATATATTAATAATACAAATTAGCAAGTGTAACTTATAACAGTTCTAAAAGTCACTGAAATGACATGCAATCTAAAGCACACACTTTTCACACATTTTCTATCCTGTCTCTGTGTGATAACTCATTGGAAGCCACAGATGTTTGGCACTGTGATGGCATGACCCAGCCATTTACTCTGCTAAAGTCCACTATACTTCAACAAGTGCAAACCCCCTAATGAGCCACCACTGCCAACCAAAAAAAGAAATCAAAAAAGACCACAATTGTTCTAATGTGCTCCAGCCTGGCACAGCACGGTTCTGTTTTGGAGAAATGGTCACAAGGCCTGAATATTTCATGTGAGTGATTTTCTTTCTAGTTCTATACACTCAAAATATCCAGAAAATGCTGATAAGTATCCAAAGGCTTACATATTTTTCTGTGAGGAATGCAAACCATGCCTACTCTTTAAAGTGCACATAATTAACAGAAGTTTTTTACTTAAACATGAAACCAGGAATTAAAATGAGATCAATATGGCTCTGCAGATATGTATTTTAATACTTTTAACAACAAATATTTTCAGTATCTAGAAAGTAAATACTGGGAAAAGTGCCCTGAAGCAATGCCCAACGTTTACAGCAACACACTGATAATCTTCTTTCAAGCATGCTCCGTCCAGAAGCTGTTTCAGAGGTAAATAAGCATGGTAGAGAAGAATATTAAAATTATCAGCTGCATTTCTGCAACTGTTATAAACATGGGAATCTAACCTTTCTCAAAAAATAATTACTAGAAAGATGACACAGACGCATAACTTCAAGAATGCCCTGGAAGTTAATTATTAGAAGCTCACAAAAGCACTTCATCTTTCTAGATAAGGGACAACATGACATCATTGTCTCTAAATTGGAGAGATAAGGATTTGACAGATGGACCACTTGGTGGATAATGAATTGGCTGGATGGTTGCACTCAAAGAGTTTCCATTGATGGCTCAATGTCCAAGTGGAGACCAGGGCCAAGTTGCATTCCTCAGGGGTGTCCTAGTGTCTCCCTTGTGGGAAGAGGGTGCTGTGTGATGCTTAGGTCATGGCTAGAGTTAAACCACAACAAGGGGTGGTATCAGGACCAGTACTGTTCAACATCTTTGTTGGCAATGCAGATAGTGAGATCAAGTGCACCCTCAACAAGCTGACAACACCAAGCTGTGCAGTGTAGTCAACATACTGGAGGGAAGGAATGCCATCCAGAGGGACCTTGACAGGCTGGAGAGGTGGGCCCATAGGAACTGCATTAGGTTCAACAAGGCCAAGTGCAGGGTCTTCCATGTGGGTCAGGGCAGTTCCCAGTACAACTACAGGTTGGGTTGAGAATGAATTGAGAGCAGCCCTGTGAAGTAATACAGGGTGTTGATTGATGAAAAGCTCGAAGTGAGCCACCAGCGAGAACTTGCAGCCAAGAAAGCCAACTGTTCCTGTGCTGCATGGAAAGAAGTGTAACCAGCAGGTCCAGGGAGGTGATTCTGCCCCTCTAGTCTGCTCTGGTGTACTGCATCCAGCTCTGGGGTCCCCAGTACAAGAAGGACATGGAGTGAGTCCAGAGGAGGATGACAAAGATGATCAGAGGACTGGAGTGGCTCTCCTATGAAGACAGGCTGAGAGAGTTGGGCTTGTTCAGCCTAGGGAAGAGAAGGCTGCAGGGAGACCTAATAGCAGCCTTCCAGTGACTAAAGGGAGCCTACAGGAAAAGTGGAGAGGGACTCTCTATCAGGGAGTGTAGTGATAGGATGAGGGGTAATGACTTTAAACTGAAAGAGGGTAGATTTAGATATTGAGAAGAAATTCTTTACTATGAGGGTGGTGAGGCATTGGCACAGGTTGCCCAGAGAAACTGTGGCTACCCCCTCACTGGCAGTGTTCAAGGCCAGGTTGGATGGGGTTTGGGCAACCTGGTCTAGTGGAGGCTGTCTCTGCCCATGGCAGGAAGGGTTGGAACTAGATGATCTTTAAGGTCCCTTCCAACCCAAAGCATTTTATGATAAGAATACCATTTGAAAAATTGTTAATCAAGAAAAGCAGATGACTCTCTTGTGTAGCAACAAGAGAAGTTGAAGTGCAAACAATTAAAAAATGAGAAAACTAGTCATATTGAGAGATGTTCACAAGAAGACAAAGTCCCTTGCCCAGTCCTAGGTTGAGGTATCATCCTAGAGCATCTGAAAAATGCTGCGTGGTTACTTGGACTCTTTAGGATTACTGTGAAGATTCAGCCCACTGATGATAATGGGGTTATGGGGTTGGGTTGATTTCTTGGTTATTTTTTGGTTTGTTTGAGGGGAGGTTTGATTTTGGTATGTTGGTTCTTTTGGGGGATTTTTGCTTTTTGTTTTTAATAGGAAGCGGGGACAGCTGGGTTGCCACATAATTTTGTGTACATGTTTCTTCCAGAATGTGCCTATATGGATCCACAAATACTTGTATAAAGACCTTATATGAAGCATATAAAGAGCAATATGAAGCACATGACAAAGAACAGCTAACATACTGAAACAGTAAATTAATCCTTTCTAAAGACTTCCCAAATCAGATCTACAGGTTTCCATTGTAATCCTATATGCTTCATTTTTTTCATTAATTGAGGACTTTTTAAGCTATTAAGTAACAGCTGTCACCACCTGGTCAAACTGTGCACCGGACATTTGTAACCGTTGCTGGATTCTACATCTAAACTCATGTTACTTATGTTTCATTACAACTTAGCAGTGCCTAGCATTGCCTCAGATGAGAGTATCTCCACAGCCTGCATGTATTACCCCATCATTCAAGTCAGAGACTCAGCTGGTTTGCTTGCAGAACCTGTGCTGATCTCACAGACACTTCAGTAGCCTAATCATAGTCTTTCAACTCTGCCCAATTTAAATCTTGGCTTGAAATACTCTGGGGATATGTGAAAGGATATAATCTTAATATTGGGTGAAGATATTTTGAAAGACAGTAAATTTGTTGGAAAAAAGTAATGCTAAGGAAGACTGAACTTACTAGAAATTCAGAAATAATTGAGAAAAAAATATGGGTAGAGGAAAAAAGAGATGGGCTGAAAATGGAAGCATTAATTTCTTTCCTAAGTGTTAAAAGCAATTTTTGTTCAGAAAAATAAATAAATAATTTAGAAAAATTAAAGCCAAAGTGTAAATATTCCACTGAAAAAGAGACTTACACAAACAAGAAAAAAACAAACAATTAAATCAGTAGATTTGGTTCATTTTTTCTTTCCTCATTTTGTCACAACCCCTTTCATCACTTCCTAGCTCCTATCTCTGAACCATTTTGAATCTATTGGAAAAAATGCTCTCTGGGTCTGCCCAGCTATTGAGACATTATAAAAGGAAATACTCTTGCATCTCTCCAGAAACAGAATTTTTCTTCTTTCTTCATCCTTAATACAGATAACAGAATTTGAAGTCCAACATGCAGGTAGCGCACCTGGCAAGGGCATTATTTTTTTGTCTGTTTATCTATATTCTCTGTTCAGTGACTCTTCATCTAAAAACAATGCAATCACAGTTTAAAGCCCTTCAACTTTTAGGTTTGTCTTGCCACTTTCTGAAATTTCATCCAAGACAGGTGTTAAAAGACAGCAGAGGATGCAGCTGTGTAAGTCAGCTCCAAGAAGTGCTGTTCTTCGCATATTTGCAATGTCAAAGGGTATTTGGGAATCTCCAAATTGCTTAGCCTTATTCACAAATACTCCTGGCAAAAGTTCACTCGCCACTTTAAACCTTCTGTGTTTAAACAGAAGCCACAATTTTCTGCTGTACTGAATAGCAGAGGGGGAAAAAGAAAACGGTGCTAGGTTTGCCTTAGTGTATGCCCACACAATGGCTTTCATTCTTGTTAAAATACAGAACCAAACACATGTCTTGTACGTGTTCACACAGATATAAAACTACCAGGAAGAGGGACAAAGAGCAACAGTAATATAGCCATCAATAAACTACCACTTCTTTCCTTCTCTCTATTTCAAACTATATATTTTAATTAGACTAGAGCGGTGCATCTAAACACTGATCTTACTGCTTTGGTTTGGAAATCTAAACAAGAATCATTTGTCTTTGTACCTGCACATTAGATAAAACCTTGCTACCTGGACTTCAACACTTTTCACCAATCTGTTCAGTTCGCTTCTGATCATACATAATCCTCATAGGTAAATGAAGAAAAAGCAAAGAGAAAAAAAATCAGATTTTTATCTAAGATACTATCTGTGCTGTTTAAAAATCTGTTCTGAATACCAGATTACCATTTTTTTTTTCAGTGAAATATTCTGCAGCTGCAAATAGTCCCAAATTAAAATATCCTGGGAATAAATGGAGCTCAATATCAAGAGTTAGATACACAAGTTCTCTTAGTGTAACACAATACAGACAAATTAAATGCACTTTCAAATAAAATCCCTTTGATAACAAATACATTTACCATAAAAGCTGTTGTGAAGGGGTGTTTGGGGGAGTGTGTGGTTAAAAGACAGCACTGTCTTAAAGGTTGGAAATATCATGCCTGCCAATAGCTTTGGTTTGAAAAGGCACTGCTCTAATGAAGTTGTGTTGATCAATACTGAGACACATCTCAGCCAACTGGAAACATTCCCTGAAGAAAGCAGTTCTGATTCTCACAGAGCAAAAGCCTGAAAGATTAATAAAAGAGTTTCCACTTGTGGTCATCTGTGTATTCACAAAGTTTTCATTAGTGGTGATTTCACCCACCATGTCAACGTTTACCTTCTTTGATGTTTGACTCTTTTTGTAGTAGAGAGGCAATCTCTGAAACACAGCTCTGCTTAAGCAAATGAAAGTTCCAACTTGAAACAACAGCTTCAAAACTGACAGTATTTGATTTTTTTCCCCTCTTTCGGTTTACACAATAAAATAACACCATGAACTCCAACCAGAGAACAATTGAACTGTATGGTTCTACTAGCCCTTTTAAGCCTAAGTGGCACCAAACTTTAAACACCAAAATTAGATAGGCCAGACTACATATTCAAGTGCCAGAATCTAGGCTTGAACTAGAGGGATGAAAGGCAGCTTACACCAAATGAGGATGGATATTCTCCTCTGTCCTGTACCCTTGTTGCTTCCACATTTACTCTTTTTCTCTGTTGTATGTCTTGACACAGAACAACCAATTTCCTCATAACAACCATCTACATGCTATTTGTATTTCAGAAAGACAGAAGAGTCTTCTGGTCCCACAAGTCAAGGGACTGCTTTTTGCCGAATTTCATCTGGGAACCTAGGTGACCTGCCCCTATTAGCAGTTATTACAAGGTTACGATTGCGTACCACTGTTCCTTCATGTATGTGTTTTTCCCTGATGAGTCTTGAATGCTAATTGGTTGTAGGTGTGGCTCTAATTTTGTGCAATTTAGATATCACTTTATATAAAGCTGCACAAGACTTTGACCTACTTTGAAATAAAATTATTTACTCTACTGACTTTCTTTTTTCTTCCCTGTATTCTATGAAATATCTATTGATATGGCAGTGCTGATCTGCAGCAGTTGTCCCTGCTGACTTCGACCAGCAAGCTGCTCATGAATCTAGCAGATGTTTCAGTTGTCTAGGCCAATGGAAACCTTATGGACCCTTTTTTCTTCATCTCCTCCCAGGAGCAAATGTTAGTACAGCAGATATCTGGATGTATGCCAT
The DNA here is from genome assembly GCA_027925045.1 of Hypotaenidia okinawae. Taxonomy (NCBI): domain Eukaryota; kingdom Metazoa; phylum Chordata; class Aves; order Gruiformes; family Rallidae; genus Hypotaenidia; species Hypotaenidia okinawae. The sequence goes on from BSDF01000001.1 coordinate 103,079,844, forward strand.
GTAGCAACAGCGACAGGAAAAAGCTGCTGTGGCTTTGCTAAGCGTGGTGCTGTATACTGATTGTTTTGGGTTTTTTTTTCCTTCAGTCCTCTCTAAGAGGTTATTTACTAATGCCACACTTTTCATATATAGCCAAACATTGAAGCAGTTGTTTTTAAGGTACCCCTGGACTTCCCCTGTTGTGTTATTGAGCCTTGGATTATGAAATAGACATGAATCAAACAAATACATTAATGTATTACAATTTCCGCCCACCCCAGCATTACAAATTTAGAAGTACCTAAAGGCAGTGCAAATTGCATTTATTGTGCATTTATTATAAAGAGGCTGTCCCAAGGAAACAGTTAAGGGGATTTAGGTATGTGAACAATTTCTAATATTTTTAATTTCAGTTAAAGTAGATTAATTAGAAGGAAACTATATGCCTGAAATCTCTAGCTGCCCTCAAAAAGTGTATGGAAAATATTTTTTTTATTATCACTTGACCTCACTTTCATAGTAGGTGGAAGGAACAGTCTCTTATTTAAACATCTTAAGATTGTTTCTTTTTTCATTGTGACTTTTGCATCCCTTTTATTTGTGAATACTTAACACAATATTTAACAATCTGTCATTTCTAGTGGTGTATGAATAAAAACTTCAAGGCATATATCAATATTTGTCTGAAGTTCTTGTTGTTTTTAAAGGTAATGACTTGGTATAAGAAAAGAAATCAGAAAAAATATCCAAATGCATTTATTCATTCATGAGAAGTATTTTTAGAAAGAGAAATTCATTAAGACTTCTCTCATGAGCCCATTAAATTCTGACTCCTCAGAAGGCACACAAAGGGACAGGACCGATGTAGCTGCGTGAAGCTGATGGCAGAACTACCAACAGAGGTAGAACTGAGTTCTGAATTTCTGCAAGAGGCACAAAAACATTACAGTTAGCTTCAGTGTCACCTAGACTTAAATCTTACTCTTTTGAAGTAAAAAAGCCTATTATATATTATACAGGCCAGCAAAACAACTTCATATGTCAATAATTTTCAATTAGAAAAACTGCACATTTCTTAGGAAGTAATTCCAGCTCCTCAATGCGGGGGTCAATGTCAAAGGATGACAACCCGCAACAGGGATGTCGATGCAACAATGAAAATTTTCTGTCTTCTCTAAAACCATGTTTTGGTACATCCTCTTGCATAAATAATCTCTTATGGATCTGAAATGAAATTCAGAGATCAATTTGATTTTTTTTCCCTTTTGAATCCAGTTATCTTATCAGCTCCAGATAAATACTCCGATATTTTTACCACAAAATTCAACTTTAAAATTTATTAATTTTTATTAAATAAAGTAAACCTAAGAAGCTACAATAACTGTATCACTGCTTTACTATAAGTTTTAGTGAAATTTATAACATGAAACACAAGGGCTCTCTGCAATAACATTTTTTTTAAATCCACTGAAATGTAAGAAATCAGCAAGTATATTGATATGTGCATTAAAGTAATTTTCTAGATCAGTGAATCCATGTCAGTAATGGTTGACTAGATTTTCTCCTTGGCTGTAAGAATATTTTAGTTGAAGCCTTTTATTTTATAATTTACTGAATTATTCTAAAGGTTATCTGGTACCCAACAAAATGTTGACTTGAATGAGCTGTTGCTTGAAAAAAGTGTGCAACACTTACTCTGTACATCATTGAGAAAATGTTTGCATGCATCAAGTTTAAAGGATAGGTAAAAAAAAATCTTACTTTTTATGCTTTACATAATAAATTGGCATAAATACAGCATTTTTACAGACTTATTTCAAGACATCATTTTATCATGACCAAAAAGGCAGGACCACTAACATGCATCTCTTTAAAGTCCAGCAAGGAAATTGGCTGTGGGGGGACGTTATATCAAGATAAAAGGTGCAGTGCATCTGGAAGTTTCCTTACTGAGTGATGCATCTTCGGAACAAGCTTTAACCTTGCTAGCTTGGGCATCACTAGAGCAGGTAACATATCAACACGTGGCTATTGCCTGAATCAGTACCATAGTCACATCCCCATACAAAAATGCAACTCCAATCCACTAATGGGTGTTGCAATAAGAGTCAGGAAGAAGAAAAATAATCAGCAAGGATAAACAGACCCCACGCTGTAGCTCATGGAGTAAGCAGTGACAATATTAATGAAAGGCACAGAGGGGGCAACCACAGGTTTGCTGTTTCCTTAAGTGCCCTGAAGAATGAGCCATCTGAAAAAGTACCAAATATGCTGTTATGCAATTAGGAAATGCAAAGAAAAGGAAAAAAAATATCTCTATTCCATCTCTTATTGTATAGCTGTCAGGTTAGCAGCCTGGCAATTTGTGAGTTGCAAAATGGCATGCAACATTTACGTGTTGATGGGTTTGAGTTATAAGAAGAAAAGAGAAACAGAGCAAACGTGAATTAAAATGCCTTAAAAATGAGTACAGATTCACCTTTGAAAATGTAAGGGCTAGCCCATGCTCCAGATAAAGAAAAATCTCACACTTAGTACAGAGTTCATTATATGGCAAAGGAGGATATCTGATACAATTTACAAAACTGATTTATACCAGCTTGGTTATAGAGAATTTTATTTCTTGTCTTTAAATCTCAGCAGTTACCACAACTAGCCTAAGCAGGGAAATATATTTCTGCATTTGGGAAATATAAATGCCAAAGACCGTATTTGCATTTCAGGAGAGGGCAGGAGAGGGGAGGAGGAGACACAATGACTAACATCTGTTGCACAGATTGAGACAAGTAGACTTATTCTGGACAGCAAGGTACATTTCTCAGGTGAAAAAAACAAAAGAGCAATACACTGAATTAATGCGCTTCAAGGTGGAGTAGTGTAAATTAAACATGAGGTTTTTGAACTTTTGATTTTTAAATTAAGTTTTTATAACACATTGCATACCACTGATGTTTGGGTTTTGGTCTTCAGAATGAGTGCATTTTAGTAACTTTCAGTCTGTATCTGAGCAAATAGTCTATTTTTTCTAGCTGCTCTTTGGTTTTTTATTTTTATTTTTTATTTTTAAAACCTAAATAGTAGAAAATGCAACATGCATATTTCTATATCTTCTTGTCTGCTTAAATTCAGATGACTTTTTTATTTCTATTGCACAAAGTACCTCTTTCTTGGCATTCATCCACTTGGCAATCTGAATCCCTGCCTGAAAGATTATCTATGAGCAGGTAAGAGCAGAACACATCTACCTCATCAAGTCCCTTCATTTTGAGTATCTCAGATACTGTATTCTCAAGACCATGCACCGACACAGTAGACAAGCAAGAGCTTAGAACACAATGGGTTTTAACATTGTTACTGCAAATTTTATACCCCCACATTATCCACATACTTGCTGCACAGCCTTCTTTGACTGCAGACACTACAGAGTAGTGGCTTTTACTGAAGTAGTTAAGAATCCAAAGATTTGAAAATTGTTTCATTTGGGGAGGAGAGCTGAAGATACAGTGGGGATTTTCTGTGATCAAGTCACAGTGGTTTTAAAAAGAGAGCACAAAGTTCTGTATCTCTGAGCACATGAAACAACAGAAAAGGTGACTCTGCCCATGATTCAAATCTTTTCTCAGTCAATACTCTGCCTCAAGGCATCTGTCACACTTAGAGGGTTTTTTTCCGGTTTAGTTGGGTGTTTTTGCTTGTTTTGGTTTGGGGTTTTTTTTTTTTTTTGGTTTTGGGGGGGAGAGAGGGTTGTTTGTCTGGGTTTTTAGGGGTTTTTTAGTCTGTAATCCAGCACTCAGGCTCTCTCTCCAGAAGAGCCTGTGGGAAGCAGCTAACTCCTACAGAATCAAGTAACAGAATCACAGAATGGTTTGGGTTGGAAGGGACCTCAAAGATCCTACAAGAGCCCATTTATACTGGTTCAGCATTTCTGATCTAGAGCAAGCACAGCAATCTCCACCCTATACCCCAATCTGCAGTGGCAATTTACTGATCCTCATGAGCTTCTTTCATAGAACCACAACACAAAATCATATCAACTGATTCAAGTAAACTACATTCTATCTTCCATGTCTACCATTACAGCCAGACAGTTCTGGGGTAGAGATGACTGTTCAACATTGTTAAATTGCCTTTTTTAAACTCTCTGAAGTGCCATAGCCACATATCCCTATTTTATGAAGACACAGAAAAATCCATAGGAGTATCTTTCCAAAGTCCTAGTAAAAAAAAAAATCTTCTATAGCTTTGTATGTCTTCATATTATAAGTGCAGCTTTACTCGCTTTTGGATGTTGGTTCTTTTGCTCGACTCTAAGAATCAAAGGAACAATAACATGATAGTAATGAAGACATCTTTTAGCATCTTGCCTTAGTGAGCTCTCCTGAGCACCACAGAATTACATTCTGTTGCATGCACTTATAAATCTTCCTTAAAGCATTCCTTGGGCTTTCTGTTCATCAGTTCTCCCAGAACCAATCCACGGACGAAAATGGATTTATCAACACAGTAATGCCAATACAAATCAAAAGTCAGGTGAAATGTAGCCCACTATAAAATAATCCATTTCTAAAAAGAAAAGGAAATAAAATCTTTTCAATTAATTTGATCCACAATTAAATCATGTCTAATTTTGATATTCTTCCATTTCATGCTTTCTGTAATCAACAGCAGTTGCCTTGAAGCATTTTGTCACGTATGCTTCTCATGTACAACAGACTTGGGTCAGTATGTCTACCTTACTCTTTCACTGGCAGCAGACTCCAGAAGATCTCTTCTTTTCTCTAGATCCTTATTTCCCTTGCCAAGTCCTGTTTTGCCCTGCCTGCTGCTTCAACTACCAGGCTATGAAATTTTTTGGTTTCAAAGGTCCCAAGCTGACTCACAAACAGCTGAATCAGTGTAACTGAGGTCACGAGGACTGGGAAGAACTTCTCTGATATCAACTCAGCATTAAAACCTGATCTCTGATATCAGTTTAGTATTAAAACTGGTACTAAATCATATTCCTGTGATTTCCTGTGTGAAAGAGAAACTTACGTGTGAAGAGATACACACAAGCAAATATGTGCTGAATAACAATGCAATAAGATTATGCAAGATGACTCAAAACCCAGCTGGAGAATTCTCTTACTTAACGCATTACACTAAACTCCCAGAAACAACTTATAATAACATTTCACAAAGGAAGTTTACATCTTTAAAAGACCAAGAATAATTAGGTGGCTTTTACTAAAACATAACTCTGCCCCATGTTTTGAGCATAACAAAACAAAGAGACTGTTACGGTCTCCAGACAAACTGCTGTTACAGTATCTGTTCCACTGAAAGACTCTATCGTTATTTACACTGCTTCTGGACAATTATTTTGAAATAATAAATTCACTGCAGATAGCACATCTCATTCCCCATGCAGGGAAGCTTTCCTTTCTAGGAGTATACACAGGTCCTCAGATCACGCCCTCTGTAAAAACAGCTTTTAATGGCTTTGCTTTGGGGCAGGATGGAGAAATAAAAGAAACCAAACCAAAAGCAGACAACAAAATACAGCTGTTGTAGACCTTTTGTAGAACTTGTTTTTGTCTGATCTTTACAACAGACAGAAGAGCTCCATCCAAATATACCAAATTGTTTAAAGTAAATGAAATTGCTCCAAGAGAGAATGAAAGTAAGAAGAGAAAACAAGCAATTGAAATTGTAATTTGGGATTTACATAAATATTTCAATTTTTTTAATGCAATGAATGCCATTTAGAAAAAAAAAAACAACACCCTATGATCTGTCAATTCTAAGAGCTGGAGCTTCAGTAAAAAAAGAAACACAGGACAGACAGCAGGAGATGACACCCTCTTCTTCATACACAAATGAAAATGTAAAAGAAATAATTGTGTGTTGCACTGCTGCTGCACTCTGGTTCTTTTGTTCCAAAAGCCACATCAAATCCATTAAGCTGCTATGAGATCATGAGAAGCATGAAAACTCTATGGTGTTCTGTATTTGAGAACTGGTACACTGATATAGACAACTCACTTGCTGTTGACTGTTGTAATTACTGCTGTCACAGATACTATGGCGTCAGGCTTTATACGCAGGACAACATCCCTGGGAAGAAAGAAGCAGAAGCAGTGGGGGAAACCAAACTCAAACCCATAACCTCTCTTGGCCTCCAAAGCACTATCATATTTGTTTGCATATGTGAAATTCTGGTCCAAAAGACTGGAAGAAAATGTAGAGCAAACCCAGTGCTTGCAGATAGCCCTCCGAGCCGTGCAGTGCAGTCACTGCTCACATAAAGCTGACATGAGACTTCTGAAACTGCTTGATATGCTGCCTATGAACAGGCCTGGAACACATCTGCTGTGCATGACCAGCAGGTCTGTTTGGGCCTCCTCTCAGCTCTCAAGTGTGGCCTGCCCTTCAAGAAATGCTGACCTGCACCATCCTAAGTGAAGCTTAAGTAAAGGTTTATGGGGGCAGGGTAATTCTCTTTTGCTGCCTAGAACACGGTATGAAAAATCATCCAATGTGAATAAATGCCAAAAAAACTCTTATTGCAAAAAATAGATTAAATCAATTTTTTTCTCCTACATTACAGAAACCATAGACATGTACTGCAAGATACCACAGCATCTTAAGAGCTATAGTGAAATAAGTACAGTGAGAAGCTATGACTTCCCATCCCTTCACTACAGCAAGCAACATTCACTAGTTCAGATAGCCAAGAAAGTTATCCAGGAAAGTAAACTTTTTATTTGTTCTCCCTCTTATGCTTACAGATGACTCAATGGTACCAAAAGTAATAAAATACTGATGTAAAAAGTAGAAGGAAGTTTTTCTAGCACTCATACAGCTGCCCAATGTGGTTGTGCTTTAAAAACGAGACAGAAAATCTGTATCTAACCTCTAAGCAAGCACACTCCTAAAAAGCCAGGAAAAGCTTTGCTAGTGTGTGATCACACACAGATTAATGACTATAAAAGGTCAGTCAAAGAGATGGCAAAAGAACTGGATCTACCCCATTCTCTATCATACATTTATGGTGTGTTTGTAGGCTTCAGTTATTTAAAAATATCCAGGAGACCACATTACATAAAAATCCCCAACATTTAGAGTATTAAAACATAACAGCAGAAACGGAGGGACCAAAATGATAGGATGTCTTGTGGATGACACTACAGAAATTGGATCTGATGCAGCAAGAGTCAGAAGGCTGGTTTAGTGGGCAGAAAAAAGTAGCAACTGAATTGAAGAGCAGACAGACAGAATATTTAAATCATTGCTTTGGGCAGACTACCCACAGATGACTGAAACACAGGGAAGCCAGAGAGAAAAAGATTATGACAAGGTGTCTGAACAACAATGAGTGATTTTTAATCAGTCTTTAACATGTCTAACTTGACAGGTAGAAAAGAGACCTAGTTTCCAAAAGGGCAGATCTTAATATTTGCTGAAAAACTGAAAAACACTAGTCAATTCTAAAATTTCTTGCTGAAATACCTTGAGTGCGAGCATGCCTTTTAAAAACAAGGAATGATAATAGGTTGAAGTATAGTGATAGCTTGAAATGAAAGAAAAAAAAAAAGGAAACAGTACAGAGAAAATTGGATCAACAGGGAGAAAGGTGAAAGGACAAACTCCATCAGAAAGTGCTGGTTTGGCAGCCCTGAAACATTTCACAGAAATGCATCAATTCTGATGACATGCTGTTTAGAAAAACAAGCACACAACTTTACAGGCTTTGAAACACCAGAAGGAAACATCATGAATTTTCATTGAGAAATGTACTTTAGATTATTTTAAAATATTGCCTTTCACATTTGATGCTGTTTAAACTCACATATTGTATAAAGAATGCTAAACAAACTAGAGTGAAGCTATAAAAGAAACATTTAAGTTTTAGCAAAATGAAGCATTTTAAACTGAGTTTTGTTTCTACTCTGATACCTTACTGAACTTGAAAGATGGAATGGTTTGTTTGGTGTTTTTTTGTCTAGTGTGGATTTCTTTAATGTGGAACCTTCCCACAAAACAAACCTGCACATTTCAATGAGTTCCAACACGTTCATTTACATTTACACATGGTCCCTAGCTGCATCGCAGCATTAAAAGAGGGATTCACAGAACACAACGTCTATCTACATTTTCCTCCTACAGGTCACCAGAAATAGCAATATATTCTCTAAGTAGAAATATAGAATAGACAAGACTAAGGTTTCTAAACCAATTTTCATTCTACTTCAAGTTGGGTGTGGAGGGAATTGGCTAATAAAAAGTCTTACACACAAAATCCATTATAGGAAGACTCATTTCCCCAAAAGTGGGTCAGAATCAATTTCAACCTTGTTAACGGGATTTGAAAATGAAGCCTGTTGAAACAAGCAATGCAGGAAAGAGATTTTAAAGTCTTTGTTTTGTACCCAACCTCTAAGTTTAACAAACAAATTTTAAGGGATCAAAGCTAGACTATTATGAAGCATAAAACTACCTCTGCTGAAAACCATAAATTATGTATGGAGCAGGCATATTTACCAGTGCTGCTAGTAATGCAGAACATCTCTGAATGAGCACTGACTGCTGAATGCCTCATGTTCTTTTATGATGAATTATGCAGAAAGCTCCAACACCACAACTATGCTAAGGTGGTAGAGTTCATGTACACGAGTGTTTGAGAATCATTCAATAAGCAAGAGACAAAAATATTACCTTTTTCCTTTTGCTCAGGTCCAATGTTTTGTGACGAGTAATCGTCACTAACACAAAAATGGATATATTGAAAAGTGTCAGATAGAATTATTGTCTTTTCCACCTCCCCTCTTTTCTTTTCTTCTCTTCTCTCCCCCCTCCCACCATGTCTCCCTTCAAGTGATGCAGCTGCAGGAACCTTTGAAATACTGATTGGAGTGATGCATCAAATTCCACAAGCAGAAATGGCATTTGAGATTATAACAACCAGCGTGTCAATTTGATAGTTCCTCCAGCATGAACAGTTAATTTCCAAAGAAGCTTTTGCTTCTTCCAAAATAAGGACGATTCCAGAACAGGTTCATTTGTTTTCAAGACTTGGAAGAATTTAAAGTACTAGTGAGGTGTGGGGAGTGTCTATATGGCCCAGTGAGGCACAACACATCACGTCTTTCCTGCTACGAGGTAGTGACATCCAGCAGCCATCTGTTACATGTCTATCAATATGCCTAGATAGCTTTGATGTGCAGCTACACTCTAGCTGTAATATTCCTGATTTGAACCTCAAGTTGGCATTTCTTTCTGGTAGCTGTTGCAGTTCCCGTGTCCCCAAAAGTGAATTTAGCCAGGAAAAATGGCCTTGATCACTTAAACCAGTCACCCCACAGGTAGCCTCACTAAGCCACGAGTTGGTGTGTGTGTGCAGGGATTTAATTGACAGAACTGAAATCAAATCAGAAGAGTAAGTGAACATTTTCCCATGCATATCTGGAGCACTTAAGGAGATAGCAGTTTGCTTTGGAAGAAAAAGTAGTAGTCATCAGACTTGCTCCAGAAGACTGGGAACAAAAGATTAGCCTAAAACCCCCACCCATACAATCATCATGAGAGTGCTTGGTGACCTGATACGTGTGTGGATAGGCCACACGTGGTTGTGAGCAGCCACCAATGTGTAACTGCAGCACAGAAAGCCAACCACATCCTGGGCTGCACCAAAAGAAGTGTGGCCAGCAGACTCACAGAGGTGATTTGGCCCCTCTACTCTGCTCTGGTGAGACCTCACCTGGAACACTGTGTCCAGCTTCATAAACCTCAACACAAAAAGAACATGGACCTATTGGAACATGTCCAGAGGAGGCCACAAAAATGATAAAAAGGGCTGGAGCACATCACCTATTAAGATAGGCTGAGATTTGGGCTTGTTCAGCTTGGAGAACAGAAGAATCTGAGCAGACCTTATAGCGGCCTTCCAATACCAGAAAGGTGCCTATAGCAAAGCTGAGGAAGAACTGCTCATGAGGACACATAGCACTAGGATGAGGGGTAATGGTTTTAAACTAGAAAAGGGGAGATTTAGGTTGGGTATTAGGAAAAAAAGTTCTTCAATGAGAATGGTGGATCACTGGAATAGATTGCCCACAGAAGCAGTGGAGGCCCCATCCCTGGAGACTTTCAGGGTCAGGCTTGATAGGGCTCTGAGCAACCTGATCTAGGGAAGATGTCTCTTCTTACTGCAGAGGGATTCAACTAGATGACCTTCAAAAGTCCCTTCCAACCTAATACACTGTGATTCTATGATATATAAACTGCTAATAAACAATGCAATACCACCCACACTCCCTTACTCCCCCAATACTTACAGTGGAACTGATTCCAACTAAAATATACAAGTATTTTTTAGTCCTTGTGCTAGTTACAGTATTTTTATTTACTTAGACCTATGCAGAAGTAAAAAAAAAAGAGTATAATTTTCTTCCTCTCTTTTCAAATTGAAGACAGAGGTTTAGCACACTGCTTTTTTTCAAACTTCTCATTTAAGGCAGGTGGTTTAATTTTCAGATCTTCAGGGAAACATATCCATCTTGGGCTGAAAACTTTATCTGCCTCATTTCAGCAGAGAGGATTCATTTTTTTCCTCTTTAAGAAAGTTATAAACCTCATCTCGAAGTCTTTGAAGATGAAATGTATTTTCCCTATGCTCCTAGCTTCAGCAATGGCCTGGAGATTTAACAGGAAACTAGGTCATTAGAGTCCCCGATACTTTCTTTGACATAACTAAATGACATCTCTTCTGGAATCCAAATGTCATTTTTGCCCTTTATTCTTAGAAAAATAGATGTCAATCCCCACTAGAAAACACTGCGATCATTACCTTTTGATAGAAAATTTAAATCAATGGGAAATAAAATAAGTTTGACACTCCGCTTCTCTACAGCTTCTGTTTCAGATTAATTTTCTAGGCTTCCTGAGCTGCCCAAGCCTCTCTCAGCTGGGCAGTCTGCTCTTCTGATCAAGAATGAATCTAGAGATATACAAGGCAGCATCTGTGCATTTTGGAGGCCAGCTCACAATGTTCAGGATTGGGAAAAAGTCTGCTTCATTTCACACTGGGTTAGAGAAAAAGCAAAGCTAGCATTTTAGTGAACTTTCATGCTACAATCTGACTTCACATTGTAATGCATTCAACAGCAATACAAAGCATAATGAATACATTACTATACGGTAGATAAGTGAATAGCAAAGGGTGAAATATAAAGCTCAATGGGTTTTAAGATTAAATGGCTTATTCTAATCATAAGTGACAGTAGTTGAGAAGGCCTTGTCTCTCTTTTCATTGGCATCCTCCTGACACCAGCCCAGATCTCTCATTCCTCCAGCACACCATGTCTCTTCTAAGAATCCCCACCTCTCTCCCACACATGTTAAGCATGGCTTGAAATTTTACAAGATTGACTGGCTTTTTTTTTTATTATGCTCCCCCAGGATACACAATTTATGTCTATAGATGCTCACATCACACACTCAAGGGAACAAAGCAGACAGAAACGGAGAAATAATGTCTTGCACAATAATTTTCCATGAACAGCGCCAAAAATACCATTACAGAGATCTCTGTAGCCGCAAGGCCTTAATACTTGAATGACAGAAATGACAGATCAACACTGAAGACTGAAAAAAACAACCACCCTGGTGGGAGGCCAAGGGATGGCCTACTGGGAGGAAGTCTGAAATTCAAATCAGTACAGAAGCTAGAATATCTAAGTATGAGAAACATGGTCTAGTTTAATCACAATGCAAACTCTGTGTTAGCATTTAATCCAAAATTCTCTCCCATTTTAGGGGTATCTTGAATTCCTCCCTCCCATCACCCTTCACACCAAGTATATCAAGACATTTTTGGTTTGCCCTGTTTTCTTTAACAGTTTTTGACCTCCAACTCCAGTGTAGAGAAGTGAAACACTGACACACAAGCTTAGACAAAATTCAGAAAAGAGTCTTAGACAACCTCCTCTGGCACAGGAAAGAGTACTCGCAACAAGTGAACAAGAGCCAAGCAGTCACATGCACTTGTCTTCTGTATACCTAGGATCCTGATAATGAAAATGCAGGGAAGTCCTCAAAATGCCTCCTCTTGTAAATTGTCTCTTCATGCCGATCTATTCAATGGTCCAGTACTGAGCTACCAAGCTTCAAGACAGCAATACCTTTACATCAGCCCAAGAAGGTAAAGGAATAAAGTCAAAGCAACTCTAATGTTAGCCCAGCAGATACAAAGACCACACTGGAATTTCAATTACCCATGTCAAGCATGGTACTGCAGGAGTGTTCAAGTGCTCTGCTTTGCTAAAACCAAACCTCTTCTCAGCTTTGACTTTGGCAAGTCTGGTTCTTACCTCACTTTTCAAGGAGACTGAAGTAAGATTCAAGAGAAAAATATTCCAAAGTAGCATGAAGCTGAATGGTCAATATGTGGGGCTTTAGTTCTGCCTTGGCCAAGAAGTTCAAGCATTTCACCTGCCTCAACTTAAGAGCAGCCTCCAACTATCACATCTGTGGGGTTTCAAACACTAGAACTTTAATTGGGTGGATTTGGAAAATCTGTGTTTTAAGAGCTTTTATTTTTCACTCTGGACATTACACACTGAGCCATCTCCCTAAAATAATAGGTTCATTCTATCAATGTCTAGGTTATCTGGCAATGCTTTGTACCTGATTGAAATTTATTAATATGCAGCAAAATGTGATATTGCAATTAATATAGGTCGTCACTTTGCTATCCAACTTAGGTTTTTGGCAACAGAAATTACTTATTTCTTCCTGAATTTCACCTGCAACTCTGATTGCAATATACTGGCGATCAGCTGGAAAGGAGAAAGGTATTTGGAGACTTAACTCTGGCACCTGTAAGACCTACTCACCTATGTGCACAGTTCCATGGTGCACACCACATTATTTTTTCTCCAGGATCATATGAAATATTTTAAAATAAAAGTGTAAATACTTGCAAAATAATCTTTCTTCAGATTTATTGACTGACCCAGTATTTACTTTCCCATGTTAACTTAAAAGCAAAAGATAAAATTGCCATGTAAAGCATCTGTATAATTTTTTTTTCAAGGCATCATCTGATTCACATTTGCCTTTCTCCTTAATAACTTTCATGTTACATTAATGTCTACGCATATTCAGAGGAAGAAACTAGTTACACACTTTAAAGAAATAGTAATAAAAGTCCTTTCAGCTCAGGTGACAGGCTGAAATTGGAAGGGTTTTTTTGTTTGGTTTTGTTGTGGTTTTGGGTTTATGTTCTTCTTAGATACCTGTACATTCCTGAAATTTCACTTGCGTCTTTTTCCATCTAGAAGTGAAGACTCATAGTGAGAACATTCTTCAAGATAATCTGTCTGCATCTACCTTTATACTTACAGTGTGTTTTTTAATCAATTATATATTCTTCTTCCTCTTGTAATCTTTTCTTTTTTAATACAGAAACAAATAAGATTCAAACACACAATAATATCTCAATAGAAAAGAAATATTTTAAAATGTTTAAGTATACTGTCTTTTAAGCATGAGATAAATCTGATATCTGATTCTTCTCAAGACAGCAAGGTGATTTAAAAGACAAGAAAAAAATTAAACTAAAATTTCCAAGTGCTGTGCAAAATAGGAAGATACAGAATCTGTTTTTCCTAGGAAGTAGTGTGAGAAAACAAAAAAGAAACATCAAGCTAGAGAAATTCTTAGACATTAAAAGAAAATTGGTTAAATGGTTAGCTATTAAATTGGACAAAAAGCTTTTAACTGTGACAAAAAGTAGTGGGATAAAACCAGGAAAATACTTGAGATATATTTCCATAAATTCATTTGGCAAAAGAGACCAATGAAGAAAAAAGTGACAAAGATGACTACAGCTTAGAGGAATGTTTTGAGTGCTTAATTCAAGTGCAGATTTCTGAGGAAGAGCATACTGTGCTTATCTAACAACCAGGACATAAAGCTGCCTACTAGGTGACAGGGATGGCAATTGTCATTAGCAATGCCATTTTTTACTAGAGATGGCCATAATATGTCATTTTATGAGGCATGAGTGTTTGTTGCAATAAATATATGTTGCAACCTTGCGCTAACAAGGGAAAATATTTGAGGGTCATTGGAAAGAGAAAATGGCTGAGGAATTCTGCTACACCTGTCTGGTCCAGTACTAAGATACACTCAAATGCATGAGCTTCTTTTCCCACAAACCACAAGTAAACTAAAGCAAAGCAAAACAAACACACACCAAAGGAAAAAATAAACCCAAACCCAAAAAAAAACCCCACAACTAAACAACAAAACCCCCACACCTTAAATTAACTTTGCAATAAACTTTTTCATGGCATGGCTATTTGGAATGTGCATCTGACCATGAGGCTTCCTTTATACCAAACACCAAGTAAATTCTGATAATCTTGTGTGAATTGACACCCATTTCAAAGGCACTCAAAACTACCTTTTGAGCCTCCATTAGTAATCCAACACCAAGAAGTCACTAAGGTAATTGTTATGAGGAATTTCAAAATCATTCTGTATTGTCCCCAGATTGGCCTGGTTTTATCTGAGAAGTAGTAAGTAATCCCCCTCAGAATTCTCATCCCTCTGCTTCTTGGTTTGTTTTTTTCTCCTATGCAGATAAATTCACCAGCATTTTCTAAAACGCTAGAAGCAATGTGCAAGAAAACCTATGACACAAAGGCACTGGCAGACACACCAGCACACAAGCTGGCTCATAATCAAGGAAGCCAAGTACTTCTTAGAGATATGGTACAATAACTAAGATATTTCAGATATTTACATTGACTTTACCCCCAACTTTAAATACACAGGTGGATTCACTGGCTTCAGGAGAATTACAGGCTTAACTTTAAGCACACAAGTAAATGTTTACAAGATCAGGTTCCAAATATATAATCCATATAAGCCTGACGCTTCGCTTTTCTATATGAGAAAGCTGTGAAACCTTCTTTGAATGAAATTCTCTGCATAGTGTAGACAACTGCAGTGCATTACAGAAGGAATTAGAGGTTTTCTCAAGCAGAAGTTTGAAACTAAGAACAGGAAAGTATACATTCCTTTGCCATAAACACTGACAGATTCCTATTAAATGCAGTCAGAGAGCCTCCATTTAAAACCTAAGTCCACTTTTTTCATATGGAGCTTGGTTCGTGTTGCTGTAATGCAATAATACTTATACCAGAGATGAACATTTTTTTCAATTTATAACACTTTCTACTGAATAATAAAAGTATTTGAAAAGTCATTCAATTTCCCCCCTGGTAGTTTTAAACAATGAGGAAAAAGATAAAGCTCTCCTTATTTTACGTAATATATTTTAATGTGCAAGAGTCAGCATTCTGCACAACAAAAATTACTTTTCAAAACTATCATAGCTAACAACCATGTACCGCTACCCATGAAACTTCATCTTCCCAAAAGCCCAAATCCCAAACCTTTCTCCTTCACCTTTGTCAGTTCCCTAACGAATCTCTCCATCATCCTACCCCAGCCAACTAACTCACTGCTCAAGCTGTCATGGCTTATGGTGACCCATACCTGCTTTCTAAGTCCACCCTATTCCTTCACCATTGTCATGCAACCTGGCTCTCCAGTGACTGTCTTCCTTTTGGGTTATGCTGCCTTTGCACCGAGAACCTGTTGTGTGTCAATGTGCTGCCTCCTGGCTTGTATAAATTCATGTAAAGGCTTAGGGCAAGGACCTTTGTTGGGACTTTGCTGTCCATGCAGCATACCAAGTGTGATCTGCTGGCTGAATATGGCTGGTATCAGGACCTCAAGGCAGAAGAAAGGCTATTACGCTGTGTTGGACACAGGGCTCAGAATAATCATCCAAGAAGTTATTGGTCTACCCATCAATACTCTGTGCCACTCCATTACCACTGCATCTCCTAAGAATCTGCTTCCTGCTTCAGTTACATGGCTTTGTCTCTTAGTACAAGAGAAGTAAGAAGGCACAAGTGTGCAGAAATCACTGAAAGTCAGCCAGGGTGCTATGAAGTCATCTACAGCTCAAACTGCTATTTGGACACCCATTCATCCACTAAGCAATTTTCCATTTAGGAATCTACATAGATCAAGTGACATCTACAACTCAACAAAAGCAACAAAAAGAGAAAGAAAAAAAAAACCCAACACCAAACTCCACAAAATAATATCACAGCCTAACTACTATTAACAAAATAACTTGACTAACATATCAAAAGATTTGGAGACCTTACAGACAGTGAAGACTGGAAATAGTATAATCATTTCTTCGGACAGATTCATCTTCTGTTTAATTCACATTTCACTTGAGAGACTCAATCCCATTCAGGGGAAAAGGAAAGGGCTAAGAATTCATAAAAACATGCACTTACAGAGAGGAAATTAAGAATGCTGACCTATACATTTTTGTATGCTTACTCTTCGAATACTTTTATATTTATATTATTCTGGCAGAAATTAACATACTCAAATATAACAAACAATCAGGAGGAAAGAGAAATGAGGAAAAAACCCAAAAAACAAAACCAAACCAAACCCAACAATAAAACCCAACCAAAAAGACATGCAAAAATTAAGAAAACTAGGCCATAATTTTTCCTGTTCTTTGTAAAGGAAATACAGGGTAGAAGCAAGGAATATAACAAAGACAACCAACAGCAGTAAATGCCCCAGGACTAGACAAATTAAAATAAAATTTGGAATGCTTTCACTGGAAGCACATCTCTTTCTCAAAGGACAGACTGCCTCAAAACAGTTTTCTATTATTTAGGCTGAACTGCTCAACAGGAAGCATTTCAGGGTATGAAATAAAGAGAGATGATTGGAAGACTGTGTGTAATCTTCAAATGCTGGCTTAGTACTTAGGAGGAGGGCAGTCAGGACACCACAGTAAATTCATATTTATCACCGTAGCAGTTTATACAGAAGAGGAAAACTGTCCTAAACCTGGATATGAAGAGCATTCATGTGCACAAGATGTGGGTGAAAAGATGTGCCTAATTCAATTAATGAACACATAGGAAATAAAACTATTTGCATGCTAATGCAAGGGATATAGACAGCAAAATGCAGGAACTATAGACAAGTGCCCTCTGCTGCAGAGAGGAGAGAAGACAAATAATTTTGGTTTGAATACTGCAAAACCATAGGCTTTTCATGAAAGATAAAAATAAAGGTAAGTTTAGCCAGGTCCAAAGAGCAATTGGCCGTAAAGATTTTTGTTGGACCAAATTAATTTTGAGGAAGTTGGTAAATATGATTTAATGTTCTACTTCCTTCAAACTAGATTTGTTTGTATAGCAGACAGATGTTTTTGACAATGTTAATGAAATGAGTCTGGCCACAAATTCTGCTGCAAAGAGATAATCCTCAGAAAGTTAACAGATAATTCTCAGGTGCTAACAATGGCAAGACCTCTTAGTAACAGGATATTCAGGAGGCCCCCTAAAACCAACAGTGGTGATAAAATGTTCCTAAAGCAAGGCTCTTTATCCACAGTTTTATCCTGTAGGTATTGCATTCAAAACAAAAATCAAGGAAAAGACGCATTAATGAATCTATCCAGGCACCACATTTGACACCTCTCCTAATGTGATATATAAGACTTCATAACTTTTTTTAATGAAGTCTGATGATGTTATTGAAATAAACAGAATTTAGAAGTGGGAAGAAGGATATTCCACTACCCTCAGCCATGCTAAATGCTGTTCCAGTACAAAATCAAAGGAAATAACTTTTGTCATCAGGAAATAAAGACAACTTAGGTGTTCCAGCTTGGAACCACCTAGAGCATGTGCCAAAAGTTTTTGCTCCTGGCCTCTTTTCTACCC
Organism: Hypotaenidia okinawae; assembly: GCA_027925045.1. Taxonomy (NCBI): domain Eukaryota; kingdom Metazoa; phylum Chordata; class Aves; order Gruiformes; family Rallidae; genus Hypotaenidia; species Hypotaenidia okinawae. The sequence goes on from BSDF01000001.1 coordinate 103,097,651, forward strand.
CAAGCATGCGGAAGGCATGTTAAAGACAGTCTGAGCAGGAGAAACGTATGTCAAGATGACAACAAATTCCTGTATCACCTCACACAGAGAAGCTAGTTAAAGCAGCTGGGGTATTTCTCTCTCTCTCTGTTATATTTATGTTTTGCCCTTTCACAATTTTGCTCCATAAATGCAAAAATCTATGTTTTTAAGTGAATACACCCTTTAATCAATAATCTTGCATTCTGATTAACTAAGGAAAAGATCTGACAAAGAAGGAACTAGTCTCTCCTGGTCACTGGAGAACTGGAACAGGTGTTGAACTCCCCATGACACTGCATCAGGTTATTGACATGATAACAAGTTGTGCCTCTACTGGACCAACAAACTTGTTTGTGAGTGATACTACACATATTCAAAGAGATAAAAAACATTCCCTGCCTGTCACAGGTAATGTTTTATAAGATGAAATAATGCTATAAATGCCTTTTAAAAAAACTACATGTATATATGACCATTTATAAGGTCATCACTGACTAATGAAATAGTGTAGCTAACAAGCACACAGGCAACGAATTATGGAATGGGATTTTCAATATTTGAAGCAGAATGGAAGAAACATGTAAAGCAGAGATGCAAAGTCAGAAAATGTCCAAGAAAGGCCTTCAAGGATACACAGCTCGGCCAAATAGACTAGTGCTGGATCCATACCACAAGAATTGCTGTACGTGCTAGTACACAGATAAAGTAACAAGCCATCTACTGGCCAGCAGAAAGTTATATAAGGGTGTATAACTCCCCACATTAAGACAATTGTATATTTGAAGTATATCTGTAATTTAGATTAGAAATTAGTATTTTTTAAGTCCCACTGTTTTCTGTTTAATCACCTCTAAACAGCATCACATTAACTAAATATCAGCTATCTTGACTAAAAATCCCTAGCTAGTAAATCCACCATCAAATAATCTTGTGTAGATGAGCAAGGATAAGTGAATTTGTTCTCTAGAAATGACCAAGAAGTGAAAGAAGAGATCAGAAACTTGGGTATAGTCAACTGAGACCAGCAAATCAATACAAAGTTAATAAACACAGATCAGTCAAGTCTAATCTGATTGCTGGCAGACAATGGACATTTAGTAGCTTAACCTTTACTTGTGTTAGAAGGTGATCCCACAAACACAGTATGTAAATTAGGCAGAAGACACCAGCACAGGAAATGTGGGAGACGAGGAACTTGCTTACTGCAGCTGGTGTCAGGCTGGACCTTAAAGGAAGAGGAGACTCGAAGGAAGTTATTAATGGTTGGGCTTTTTTCAATTACTTTTTTTTTGGTATTAAATATAATTTTATTAATGGGCAGCATGAGCAGGGTAATGACAAATCTCTAAAGGTATCGTGCACACAGAAGAGGACTGGCATATCTCATCAAAAGCACTGGATAATCTTTAGGACTGCAGTAACAGAAATGAGAAAAAAAGTCTTGTACTTAGAGACTAATAATGGAAACTTCAGCTATAGGCTAGAATCTCATCAGCTGAAAAAAATGAACAGGAAGATGACACATTTTCTAATTTATCACTTCTTGACTATGAACAGCTAATATGAAACAGCTTGAAAGCAAGCAGCCATAAGACAAGCCAGTTGAAGCATTTCTTGTAGACATAGAAAAGACAGGGTGGACCCCAGGTAAAACACCACAGACCATTCCGCTCATTGCATTCAACAGCAGCCAGTTCCAGTGACACACTGGAAAAGCATATTATAGCCCAGGCCATTCTAAAAAGAGACTGAAAAGTAACTGTCTGTCTACCAAAGTAAAGACTGAGAGAAGACACAATGGTTATCCATGCATTACTCACAGTGATAAAAAAGGAGGAGGAATATGATGATCAGTTTAGAATTAAAGATATAAGATAACATTATGTTAATAAACTGCTTCTAGAAATTAGAAGAGTGGGGCCTGACACTTGCAAGGAAAGGCTTTGCACTTTCCCTAACCAGAGAACTAGCTTATGAAGAAAACAAATAACAAAACCCCAACCAGAAGACCCCAAACAACAAAAAATAACTACACTCCAGCTTCTCAGAATGTACATGTGGAGGAGGTAGTATTCAATGACTACAAAAAGAGACTAGAGTTAATGATCAAGAACATCTCTTATATCTGACAGTGTTCCTGAATACCATGCAGAATGTGCTTTCAAAAAGAAGCCAAAGGGCTAGAATACTATGCACCTCAAAGTCAACCAAATTTATGTTCTTTGGAAAACATGTAACTTTCTTCAGGTAAGACTCACAAGTTTCCAACATCTCTGTGATATTACATTATTTTAAGGCATTCTCATGGGAAATAATGCTTTGGTCTTCAAAGAAGCATTAAAGACCATGAAGTTTATTTTTTAAAAAGGTGAAGTTATTAAAATAGTTGTTGCTAACCTACACAAATGACTGAACATATATTGAAAAATAATTAGACCAAATCAAGATGGTAGGTAAACATAAGAAATAATAAAGGATTACAAACCTGCCTCCTCTGTTACTGGAACCTGCTAGAAAGTAAAAAAAAAAAAAAAAAAGAACAAAAGCAAAGCATGAGGGATGGACTGGGAAAACATGTATTGGTTGGCAGCAAGGTAGATACAACTGTACGACATTACCTTGCAAACACAGAGATTGGCAGGGGTGGAAGCTGACTGAAAGTAAATCGAAGGGAAATGTTGGCAAAGCACATTTTGAGTGTGTTTCCCTGACACTGGAACTTACTTTCTAGCTGGTAACCCAGAAACCAGAAATTTGTAACCTCTGAACAGTGCTAAGAGGCCCACTTTTTCTCCTTAGCTTTTTGGGAGAGAAAAAGTCAAAGATCAGAGGAAGTTTATTATGTCTGCTCTGGAAAAGCATTTATTTTACTAGACTGCCTCCTGGGGATCATTTATTGTTGGAGTGGGATGGGCAGTGCATTATGATAATCATTACAAAAATTGAATTCTGCAAGAGAAGCCCAACCATGGGAGGAAAGCCTATTCATCCTATTCATTTCTGTACACAGCATTATCTGAAAAGAATATTGAATTATTAGCTCATTAGTTTTATACACTTGTAAATTCCTAAAATGTAAGCGGACATCAGTGGAGGAATTGATATTCTGCCTTCATTTCCGAGCTGCTACTTGGGAAGCATTCGTTGACATGCTTTACATTTCTAGAAATCAGTGACACATAAATACAATAAGTAAACAAATGAAAACAAATACTTCTGAAGGAAAACTAAAGAAACAAAGGATTCACAAATGACAGACACCTTGATTCTACAAAGCATGCCATGAAAAGCAAGAATTTCTACCTTGAGAAACTTAGTTATGAACAATTGTTTCTATATTCAACTATAACAAATCCTTTAAGTACTACTCCCTGTGCACCACACACAACATGTATTATGCATGTATATGGAAATAACAATAATTATTAGGAAAAAAACCCACATAAAAAATCATGAACAGAAAAGCCACCCCTCACAAATGAAAAGGGTTGCAGTACTCTCAGCAACAGCTATCAACTGAAAAGTGAACCTATGGGACACCACTTGGATCTATCATGTCGTGCACAGATACTGATATATATCAGGAGTCTAAAGTCTTACCTTTGCTTACACAACCTAAACCAGCAGAGTTAGGAAAGCTGAAATTTGGCAAACTGGCAGTGATTTCTAGTAACAGCTGTAGACCTGCAAAGGCTAGGAAGAACATTACTGCTGACTGTTGCAAAGGCTCACTGCAGTTGTAGCCAGTTCCTACTGAAATTTGCACCTATTGGCAATAGGCCAAATAGAGTTCTGGTTCTTCTACTTGAGCTGAGAAGCTACATAAAGGTAACTTGTTTCTAGATAGCTTAAGAGCTGAAATTCACTTTATCATCTTAAAGGAAAAGGAAAGAGGTATTCTGTAATCGGGTGAGTAGTGACTGAAGATATTAATTCAGGGTCAACAACCCAAGGGGCACAGTAAATGAATAAACACTGCATATTTCTTTCCTCCATTTCCAATGATCTACAGGGTCTTGTAGTCACATAAGTAATCTCATGGTTCTTTCTAATTAGATCAGATTTATGAGATAGCTGTGTTTGAACAGCACAGGAACAAAAGTCCTTGTGTAATTCTCTGCTCCAGCATCTTCCTCTAAATTCCCCTTACATGCAGCCTGTAATCTTACACAAATGTGGGGGATATCTTGAAGTTTTTTGTCCTTGAAAGAATTCCAGAGTAATGCAGAGTTTAATGCTTGCAAAGAACTTCTAGAGATCCTCTATAAAACAACAGCAGCACACATGGAAAAATCTTAATATCCCTTATTCTGTTCCTTATACCTAAATAAAGAAATAACCTAGCGTTAATATAAAGCACCAAATGTTAGAAGCAATCGTGAATCCTCAGCCATTTAAACATCTTGTCTTTCACTGACCACTGTCCACTAAAGTAAAGGAAACTCTCTGATAAGCTGATTTCACACAGAGATTTAAGAAGTGGATCTTGAGAACTCAGGTAATGTGGAGAACCGGCACAAGTCCTATGCTTTTCAAAAGAGCATCTGAGAAAAAAAAAAAATCTTTCTTTTTATTTGAAAGCATTCTTACTACTTCTTTTTGGTTAAAAAAGCAACAAAGCCAAACCTGAAAGAAAAGCTTGTGCTTTAAAAAAACTTCTATAACTATCGACAGGGAAAAAATCAGTGATCATTGGCTTGCTGTAACCTGTAGACCAACTGTATAATTTCTCCAATCTCTAACTATTATCAAATTCATTTTCTCTATCAGAAATTTTCTCTCAATAGAAGTTGAAGAATTTAGCTATTTAGGACAAAGAGAAGTCCACAGCCTGCTTCAGAGCAGCAGCTCCATTCAGCTGCCAGATATTAGGAAATCACGCTCACCAATACCACAGCACATATAAACTACGGTGAACATATCTCAGGTACTCACTATATCTTTTTTATTGCACGTGAATAAAAAGTCTAGACTCTGAAGCAAGGTGATTTGTCTGTCTGAAATCTGAAAACTGATTTCAATGGGCCAGCATAGAGTAATACATTTCTGCGTGTCATGTGTTCACAATACTTTCATTTCTAAAATGCAATGCACTGCCTACAAAAATTCTTTGTAGATAGCCATAAGGTCTGAATGCTCCATACCACAACCAGATTTACAACGGTACATCCATTCAGATAGCAAATAAAGCAACTAAATTTCCAGCAGAGTTCTATTCAAGTACGGCAAGCTCTCCTAATACGCTGCTTTTGACAGTCTGGTCCCAAATACTTAACAACCAAATGAGGACACGCAAACTGAAAAAAAGCAATCAGAAATTTTATTAACCACTGGGAGGGAAGAGTTGCCTATCTGAAAATTGGGGAATAAGAACTGACACAATTCTTTAGTTGATGATAACTGGGTCCATCTCAAAAGGGAATATCCTCCCTAGGGTCACTCCCCCATAACTATGTTATACTTCACAAAAATGAAAACAAACAATGTCTTACTCCACCCATTATAAACCAATTTAGTCAATAAATGACTGACCCGTTAGCTCAGTGTAGATGTTTCTCAAATGAAAAGGGCATTTCAGCAGCAATAGCCTGTCCTTACCAATCTCTTTTCAGTGAAGTTTTGTACTTTCCTTTGCTATTTCTGTGTTGCTAGAGTTGCTTTATTTCATGGTGACCTGCAGTTGTAATGATCATGTTACATTGCAAAACTATTAATAGTTGCTTTGTTTACATCTACTCTGGAAAAGATACCAAAATAAAAAGCATTTGAAGAGGAAATACAGGCTTGTATAAGCTGCTGCTTCCAGTGCTGCTAACGTAGTCCCTCAATCTAAGAGCAGAAAAGCTGATTGATATTTTGACATTCTTCTTACTATGCAGCAGAACTTGGGACCCTGAATGGTGGAAGGATTCTGGCTGCAATAACAATGGTGAGCATTTGGACTGTGCACGCATAATACTGAGTGGAAATCTCAGCTGTCTCAATATCAGAAAGATCTTAGAGATTGCCAAGAACAAGCATTTCCCAAATATAACTGCAAAGGGTAGAGAGTAGTCAGCAACTTTGTTAAGAACCATTATCATCATTACAATTCCAGCTTTCTCCTTTCTAGGATCAGCTAGAGTTTGTAAGGAAAAAAAAAAAACCCACACAAAAAACACCACACATTTTGTGACTCCTCTTAAGAAAAACCAAAAAAACCAAACAACAAAAACAACCCTCAGAACTCCGGCATCTTTCTCTTCTAATTTTATTTTGACAAATAGTATATATATTATACTCAATTAGATATTTATGACTTTTGAGAGTCTAAAGTAATTATAATGTTTTCTGATGTAATTATAGTGTTTATGGTCAGACTCTATGATCCTAAAGGTCTTTTTGAACCTAAATGATTTTAAGATTCTATACTATCTAATGGAAAACTGAAACTGTGAAATAGCCTATTATCTTGATCTAATGGGAACTTTTGCTTTTAGTAGAATTAAAAATGAAACAGCCACACATTTTTCTGTCTAGAGACTATCATGAAATTGAGAATTCCATATTCTTTTCACCAAAGTAGAAGAACTGGAGAAACAAAGTAATAATTGCCTACCTAAATTAATTTCTCAAATGCCTGCTACAGTATGTGTGTTGACAGCAAAAACATGCAAGGACAAGCAACATTTCATATATGCCCTCACAGTCCTTCCGCACACTTAATATTATCAAACACATATCCCCCCTCCTCTTTTTTCTTGTGCACTCTCTTCACAGACAGGCATCAAGTTTTGTTCTTTATTATCACCATCAGAACTGCTCAATATGAAAAAATCTAGACCTAAGTGCAATGAGAAATCACAGAGGAAAACTGTAGGAGATACAGGAATAAAAAACAGACCTTTCCAACTCACAGGTTTAGCCATTGGACGTGGTTTAAACAGTAGAGAAAAGAACTAGACCTCAGAGATTATGTACTGGAACCAGTGACTAAACTACGGGGGAGGGAATACTGAAGAGATATTAAAGGAGGCTTCATTAGCTTCATCATTCCTCCCCCCAAAATACAACCATTTAAAAGTACTAAAGGTGCTTTTACTACCTCAAAGTGACATATGAAAATTCTACCTTTAGAAGTTGAAACTGTATTTTGAATAAAAATGTCAGGAGATGATTCAATGAAAGAAGAGCTCCTTTATTTCAATAGCATGAAAGCATCTGAAAAAATTCAATCATGCTATGTTACTAGAACAGACTTTGCAAGTTTTTTTGTAATGACCTTGTATTAAAGGTGGAATCTGACAGGTTTTCATTTCTACATGTCTCAGTAGCGAAAGCTTGTAACCATAAATAATGCTCTTTCAAACTACTGTGAGTCATGGAGTTTCCCTAGGCTCTGTATTGGATTCATACTTTCAACATCTATACACTTCCACTTGTTTGTATTTTTTCTTCCATAATGTTGCAGTGTGTCATTTTTATGCAGAAGATACTCTGATTTATCGATCACTCAATGAAGAAAACTGCAACAGATGAGCTAATGCTTGACTGATGTTAATAACTGAATAGCCCAGAACTTTGTGAAGACAACATAACCAAAACAGATACCAGTATTTGCATACAGGTATTTCGTGCTATTCCTGACATGGACAGTGCTGTGTTACTTTCTTGGCTTCAGGATAATTTTACCCTGAATGAGAAATATGCTTGGCTAACTACATGTACTGAAGAAAGGATCTGTAGGTCTTTCATACAGGGAATTTTGGTCAACAGAATTTATCCTGGTTTGTCTGATTTCCAGCCAAAAAAAAAAGGGATGAATTAAACCTGTTACTTACCAAGATGACAAATACTTATGTAAAAACCTATTAAATCAACTTCCATTTCTGGAAGTGTTCAAGGCAAGGTTAGATGGGGCTTTGAGCAATCTAGTCAAGTGGAAGATGTCCCTGCCCTTGGCAGGAGTGTTGGAACATCTTTAAGGTCTCTCCCAACCCAAACCCCTCTGTGATTCTACAGTATGCAATAAGAAAATCAAAAAAATGGTTGGGTAGAACATGACTATTGATGGAGATCTGGTAAGGTCTCAAGAAAAATAGATTCCTAACTAAAAGACAGTATGAGTCACTGTGCAACTATCCAAGCAATAGAGTATATTACATATATATATATAAATATGTACAGTGTTCTTCACCTGATCCCTCCTGACTTAAACTTCAAATAAGCTGATACTTTTTTAACTGACATAAGAACAAGCAAAGCAAATCAAGTGGATAAAGTCCGGTGATCTTTGCTACTTGAATAAGATGCATTTAGACAGTGTATCCATTGCTATGATGATTTATGTTATAGATGTAAGCTCTAAGTAGTGTCACTAAAGCTAAATCTAACCTTATATTTCTGAAGGAAAATCAGTCTCCTCTTTTAAAAGCAAAGGAGAAACAATATAGATCTGCATTTATAGAAGAAATGACTGAAAGAAAAAAGTGCTTTTCAATGGAACTGAAAAAAAAGGGCAATTTATTTGGGACACAGATTCAGCACAAGTCAAGAAAAAGACACATTTCAAAAATCTAGATATCCAACAGGCTACAGAAAATATTCTTAATACCAAACTTGCAAAAAAAGTTAAATAAAGGCATCTACACTACTTAAGTGTAGCATTAATTAAAAAAAAAAGTGTCAAGATATCCATCATCAGCAGGACATCCTCTAGAATGCAGAAAAGTACAGCTTTTACAACAGTTTTGGAAAGACAATTGTGTATATATAGACTGAGTGGATAGTACAGTAGCACTTCATTATGAGAAGCAGTGGGACTGTGATATGACTGTTATTTCTCCCCAGGAATTTTAAAAATAGGTTTTCATACATAGCTAAAATGGGGGAAAGGAACAGGGCAGAAATAGCTACCAATCCATGAAATTTTTTTATAGAGAGGATAGTACTAATCCTGCAATGTGAAGGAAGTTACATCTTCCCTTCAGCAAAAACATGCTTCTTGGGACTCTTCTTGCAAATTTCACCATTTCTAATCTGCAGTACTCAGTCTTAGAAACAGGAAGAAATGTACTTCTGAATAGGCAGATATCTTTCTGGAGACTTGTTTTCTTCTCCTGCAACAGTAGTTGGCCTTCATACTGCTTTTTTTACTTTTTGTTTTAAAGGAAGTTGTCATATTAATTCACACCATTCCCAACGTTAAAAGAAAAAACAAATAAAAAAACCAAACCCATACACCTATCAGCATTTCCTATTTAAATTTTGAGGGGCTGCATGAGGTCAGTGGAGCAGTGTAGGAAACCAACTAAAGATTTTAAGTGGTTTGGACACCACCATTTCCCTTTCATCCTCTTCACTGCCCTCAAGAACTGTTTGAATATGCAGAAGCTAAAAGAGGGAAGGTCCCTGAAGTGAACTAAATAGGTCTTAAACACCTGCAAAACAGAAGAAAAGGTTTGCCTTAACACTAACTCAGCACTATAACTGGGTGAAAGATGAAGGCAGCAGGGGGAAACCCATAGATCGTGGACTCAAAACTTCTGTTCCTGTGCTAATTTATACAAGAAGCAGGGCCTAATTTACATAAGAGACAGACTGACAGACAGACATTATGCAAGTGAAGAAAGGAACAACCTGACTTGAGAATGGGGACACTTCACATCAAAAACCCCAATTGCCAGGACTGATGCTGGATCCAGGACTCCTCCTCTCTCTCTTCTTTCTGTCAAAGCTGCTAAGTAAAGCACAGCCTACCTTGTTTCCCCATAGAACCGCATAGCTCAAACAGATCTAACTGTGAGGGTGACAGTGGCAACAGTAAATTTGTTCTCTGTGTTTCTGTTAAAGTTAACATTTGTGTATGGACCTTAAGTCTTGTCAAACTTCAATTCCAACAAAGGGAACTGTGAATCTGAGTTTACCTGTCCTTCTCTTTTTGGACAAGGACATGACAAGAAGCTCTGGAAATAACTTCTTAATAGCAGCTGACATGGAAAGCATCAGAGAAGTGAAAGTGTAGATCACAGAAGTTCATTCCTTAACTAATTATATTTGAATGAAGGTACTTGGCCTCTTTCTTCCACATGCTGACTGAAAATTTATACATTATCAACTCTGGTAAGACCACTGAGCCTGGGAACCATTGTTAACTGCTGCCAGGATATATCCACATCAATATTGTTACGAAAAAGTCATAACCACCTCTTTTAAGAGAGCGAGACGTCTTCAAACTAGTGCTTTGATAGAGGAGCTCAATAAATGAGCATTAAGTTGAACAAATCTCACCTGTTGCACTAAGGAACAGTACTTAAAATATTAATGCACTGAAACAAATCCATTCAGATAGTCTGAAATTTTCAGGTGGCATCTTTACTTTCAGCCTCAGCAAAGTCAGTGCTATGAATGACCATTTTCGTATTTAATTTTATTCCTTACTCTTTCAAATCCTTCTGAACTAGACTTGGAAATGTCACAAGTATTCTGTCCAGAAATTGAGTATCCTGTGGCAGCATCTGCCCAAGGCAGTCCAAAGGCAAGATCCTTCCTTCTGTGCAAAATCCAAGTATTTGTCCTTTCTGGAGTTACATGCAGTTTCTGCTAGGTAACCAAAAGTATAAAAAAGAAATAAAGAAAACCAGGGTAAAATAAAGCAACAACCACACAAATCTAAGCTGCAGCTTTAGCATCTCTGACAGTTGAGATACTTCAATTTAACTAGAAGGCTCTGAGCAACCAGATCAAAGTGGGCCTTACTTGTGTGGTGGCTAGGTCCAGGTGACCAGCAGACCAGATGACCTTCTAACCTAAATTCATTTTAAGTACTACAAAGGAAGGATAAAGAAGAGAGTTCAGCAGCTGCTTTACATCACTTAATACAACCTTTAAAAAATACAGAGAAAATACTTAAGGAAAAATTGCTTCATGAGATGTTTGATAGCAAGAACTCCAACTCTGCTTAAAGACAAACCCACAAGCAGCTGCAGGGAAGTTTGGGACCAGCAGGTGTTTTTTCATACTAAAAAAGTGCATACAAAATTTCAAGAAAGGTGGAAGAGGTGCCCATGAGCACTCAGATCTCAGGGCAGGCATGAGCATCAACTTCACCTTGCTGAAAATGGCAGCACAAACTCCAGACTTTCAGAAAGGAGAGATGAAGATACATAAATATTAGCATAGATTGAAGAGTGCCAGATTTCAGTGGGACAAATGCCAAAAGAAAATCTCCTGCAGCAAAGCATTCCCTCAGTTGTGAGTTGCCTTTTCCAATGTTGTATTAGACAACTGCTTGCCAGTTAAATGTTATACTTCAAAAGGAGGAACAGATCCTTCTTTACTGCTTAGAGAGTGCAGCATGAAAAGCAGTAAGACATCAACTACTTCACGTCTTCCACCACAGGAAATGACGAGTCCTCTACACTTTTGGTAAAAAGCCTGAACTCATGCAGGACTGAATTCCTTGTGGATGTTGAGTACTTTCATCACAGGGCTGTTCAGCCTCAAAGGAAAAGCTGATGATTTCTTAAAGGCATTGTGCAACTGAGCAAGAGAACTCCAAAGATAATGCATAGCTACAGATTCCAAAATTTTCTCTTCTTACAGTGTCAAGCCCAGTTTACTATATATAGTTTCAGCTGCTTACTCAATATGCATACGCACTTCTGAAATAAGGGTGTGTTAATGTACACAGCTGAGCAGGGCTCATGAGTACTTCTGACTCATTTTATAATTCCTCTGCCTCCAGGGCAGTTTCTGTTTGAATTGCAATATATGGGTACATGACATAATCAGTAAATACTGATGAGCTTATGCTTATTTATGCTGAAAGTTGGCTTCCGTGGATGTGCTTTGGGTTGTTTGTTTGTTTTTGTTGATTATGAAGGTCTTAAACTCTTGACCACAGTACACAGCATCACAGTCGGGTCCATGAAAGTACAGAAGAGAGTAAAGCAAACTTGACAGCATGCACAGACAAATACACCGATTTGACTTTATCCACTCCCCTCACTCGTGACAATCAATGCATGCAAAACTTCTGAAGAAAAGATTTTGCAAAAAGCCATGCAAGGGTTTGTTTTAAAAACCTGAGCTGTATTTTTAATTACTCTTTAATTATTCTAATACATAAACACCATCAGTTGTCTAAGTTTTCTTTGATTATTATTGTTCTAGACCTAGACAATGTATATAATTGAACTTAAACACTGTGAATATGAGAGTTCTTAATTTCCAAACTATATTTAACCAAGCATAAATATTTGCCTTAAAAATCTGATGTTTACTGAACTGTATCTACCAGAAATGTTAGATAAATTCTGGTAGAATTTGGCTTTTCTGGATTTTCTATGAAAACATATGTTCATATATATATATGAATGTGTGTGTATATCATAGAATCAGAATCGTAGGGGTTGGAAGGGACCTCAAGAGATCGGGTCCAACCCCCTGCCAAAGCAGCTCCCTAGCTCATATTGCACAGATAGGCGTCCAGACGGGTCTTGAATATTTCCAGAGAAGGAGACTCCACCACCTCCCTCGGCAGCCTGTCCCAGGGCTCTGTCACCCTCGTGTATATACGTATGTGCATGCATATGTACATTTACATGTATATGCTAGTAAAAACCCCACAACACTCTTGGGTTTTGTTTGCTACATCACCGCTTTGTTGAAATTCAGGAAATGGTTTAAGGTACAACTGACCTTACATGATTAGTTCTGAAAGGTTTAACTTTGTCACACTGATTTGTGAAAATCACCTTGCGGCTCTGAAATCATAAATCTCTGAAGAGATTATATTATGCCTCTATATATATGGGTATGCTATCTGAACCAGTGATGATAATTTTAAACTGGCATGAAAAGATAGGAGATGCTTAGGAGATAGTTATGTTCATTGTTCTCCATTCAGATATTTATGACTATGTCTAGACATGAAAAATATAAATTACATCTACATATTTATGAGCATTTTTATGTAATACCCTCATTTTGATTAAAATGTCATCAATATCCCTACCTTACAATAATGCAAGTAAGAAATCTAACTACAAAGCACTTGGCTTTATCTTCTTCCTAAAAGCTTCCTAAATTAACAAAATTAACAAAATACAGTATGAGTAGCGATGACTGATAAACAACAAAAATAGTCAGCACTTAGGGGCAATTTGCAAAAAAAAAAATAAAGCTATTGTACCATAAGATCTACAAATATCTTTCCCAGTTTTGAGAAGCAGAGAAAACCTTGTGAGAAAAAGTTTGGGCTGCGGAACCATGCAATGCAAATTGAAGAGTGCAGGCAGAAACTCACCTCTAGCTTTGTTCTTTGTAGCAGCCACTGGAAGCAAGGAAAAGATTGCACAAGAAGAAGAGAACAAAGATAGATTAGACAGAAGTTTGAGCAAGTAAGAATACAGAGAAACTTTATCACTATCGATCCAAAGCTAACAAACACCGTTTCTAGGATTATTTGACCTATTTATTTGAGACACTACAGTTCTATGAGTTAGTTCAGATCTATGATTCTGTCATAAGACCTGTGTTGAGAATTCAGAAAATATATCACAAAGACTCAAAAAGCATTGCAAGAAGCACAGGAAAATCATGGACCATTAATCACGAGTAGGTAAAAGCATATGTACACACATTTATGAATTCTAAAACTTACAGCACAATTTGCCATGCCAAAATTACATTCTGAGGTACTTAAATCTTATGTCACTCCTCTGCTCCTGTTTCTTGAAACATCTTTCTCCTGTGAAGCTGATGCCAACAAAAATCAGTTACACTGCAGGCACTCCAACTATTTATAATCTATTGTTTTTCTCCATTGAAGCCTGTATCTTCAGATTATTTTTGCGCCCTAACAGAGCATGCAAAACAAAAGGAGTAGACAATATTTCAACAGTGCTCACCTGTAAAGCAGCTGGTAAATCTTACATGTGCTAAAAATTGTTGTAAACAAAATTAATGATGCCATTCAAATTTTATAGTAAGCAAACACTTTCACCTTCATGCAAATGTAAGTTAATAATGAATGCGTTGAGCTCATCAACCTGTTCATTTTCTTATGTTTCCCCTTATTTTTCAGTCTTGAGAATTATATCTACATGAACACGTTATCACGAGCCAGAATAATCACTTAAACTTAAAGGTCTGGAGGAAACACCCTCAATCTCCAGTAATTTAATAGTAACAGGGGATTTATTAGTCACTTTAATTCATAATAGAGATATTTTTATGCATATGACAAATTATATATGTACTTTCATTGTTCACAATAATTATATATACACATATAACTTATGCCTATGGTTTCATATACATACACGTGTATTAAAGTGATTAAACCATTCTATGATTAGACAGCTTTATTTTGAAGCATGAGCACTAGACAGAGAATTATTACCTATCATGTATGAGTAAATAAAGAAAAGATATAAATGAGGTTGTACATTATAATTGGAAATAGGACAGGTTACAAAGCTTGTTAGACCAATTATAACTCTCTGCAAATCCACTAATAGAGGACTAGATGACAGTAACTTTCTTAAAAATGTCATGTTCAATACTTGTAAGTTTTTCCATTGACAGCATGGTCCAATTACAAGTCAATTCCTAAAGTTCAAGCTGCACACCAGCCAAATTAGCTGAAAATGGCCTTTCAAAATGCAATTCTGCCTACCAAAGGGGACTAGCTGGAGCTGTTTCCATCAACCACCCATCTTTTAGGTACCTAGCATGAGGGAAAATTCCCTTTCATTGAGGTTGGCATTTCTTGTCTTTCTTTTTCCAAAGGTAAAAGAATTTTTCTCTTCCTCCTTTGACTCTTACTTGAGAAGACAATTTTCAACCTAGATCCAATACGTTTGAAAAATTTTATCCATCTCTTATTATTGCTACATGAAAGATCGTAGGAGACAACAAGCATAGATAAAAGTTTCAAGCGAGCATTATCAGGACTGAAATTTAGCAGATGGGAGGCTGATCTCTTGGTTAGAGCACTGGACAAGGGAGAACTCAGCTTTTTCTGTTGCTGAAGTCAGTGAAAGTGAGACCTGTGGGTTCCTGCAAACAACATTACAGTCAAAGAATCACTTCCTTTGTGTCTTCAGCAAATCAGTCAGTTTTTGAGTTTCAAATCACACATTCTCTTTTTCCCTACCTTGACTTCCTTCCTTGCTGACCAGAGTAAACTCTTCATGGCAGTGAGTCTCTCACTTCTCAAAGCATCCTACTTGTAGGACACCACTTTGAGAACTGTGTAATACAACTAAAGTAGATTAGGTCTATCCAGTAAAAAATTATAGGCACAATGTAACCTGAAAATGAGAGTTTACTGTATTTGGCTGGCACTTACTTTATTTGGCTAAATTACCAAGCCAAGCAGGAAACAGATAAAAAGGAAAGGCAATAACTTCTGGTATTACCCCATGTTAAGTGGAACACATTTCAAGGGCATTTTCTTGAGCTACTCTGCCTTGCCTTTCTTACAAAATTGATTTTGGATAGGGGAGGCATACTACAGAAAAATGGGAACAGTGACCTTAGATAGAATTTAAGGAAGATTTTAAATACCAGAAACGACAGACAAAGAGAGAAGAAAGGCCATATTCTCAAAAGTCAGGCCGAAAGGCACAACAGAGCTACTGGAGATCTATGTAAGGCTGAGGATGAAGAAAAAAATAAAAAATTCCTCTAGTAATCCTTAGTTCTATCAAGATTAAATAATTTTTTATTTTCTGAAAGCTCTTCTGGTCACAGCATATGCAAAAGAAAAGGGTTGGATGTTAGGGAAAGGTCTGGGAATGAGGGGATCACATAGCAGTAAGAAGTCAAGGTCAGAAGTCTCAGGGGAGTCTGCTCTGAAGGATTAGGAAAGAGAATGAAAATTGTGCCAAGTCCTGAATCATGGCAGTTAATTTTCACAGAACTAAGGTTTTTAGGGCATTTTTAAATCAGAAGAACATTTCTGCTGTAGCTCTCCCGCCTAAACAGTGCTTATAAAAATCATCGCCTGAATGTAAAAAGCTGGATTCAAATTTCAAAATCCTTAATATACCCTTGCTCTCAAATATCAATAATAGATTGTGCTTTATTTTTATGTGATATATCTTTCTGACTTACTGCTTTTTGTATGCCAACAATTGTTAAATTACATTCTTTGATAAATGGTGGCTACAAGTTGTTCAATATTTTCTCCACACTCAGCTGTCTACATGCTGTTCAATTCTGTTGTCATTTTTAGACAGATTTGATATAGCATTTATTTTATTATTCTCTTATATGTGATTTATTATTCAATTTGGGGTCTTGTCTTCTGTCTTTGGAAAAAAACCCACGTCCTTCCAATTACTTCAATAGCTCAATAAAAACAAAAGAGGGAAAAGGTATTTCCCCATGATGCCCAGCTTACCTAATCTTTTGTTTCAGAAAAAAAAGGAGCAAGGGAAAAACAAACAAACAAAAAACTACAAAGATTTGAGGCCAGTGTCTTGTTCTCATTTCATCTATTACACCTAGTAAGAATGCAGCTAGAGGAAAGCCCAGTACAATATCTAAAAGTTGTAATGACTAAGCAGTTCTTTTCAAGAAAAGAAACAGGATGAAAGTTGTATTCATAAAGCACATTACATTGATTTTCATCTAAATAAAGTACCCTACAGTTCCAGCAAATCTAGAGGTCTTCTCATCTTTAATACAAAATTAAGACATCAACAGTGCACAGGACTGTTCATCTATTCATCTGTACTTTTATTCCAGTTTTAAAACCTTTTGCTGTCATAGAATACAAAAAATCAGGGAAGAAGCATACATTGAAACAATTAATTATATACTTATATATCATGCCAACCCCACCTCCAAACACTACCAACATATACTGTAGATTTCAAATTTTCAAAAGA